>CM037073.1:1249869-2499738 GCA_020882685.1 Aphelinus atriplicis
CCGTAGTTGTTAACAGGCACTCTTGGAGTGGCCTTCGTTTTATTGGAAACTTATCTTACTTAAGAGAATTTATCAACAAATAAACGACAAAAAGAGTAAGTTTTATTTTATTTATTTCTCTCTAATTCTTATTAACCTTATCAATAATTTAACCCTAAACGTGTCTGGTCCCTCTCACATTGTTGAAAGTTGAGTGGCTGGACGATTAGCGTTTAGAGGTCTTTAGGTAGGTCAGATTCAATAATCGCACTTCCATATTCTTTTTGTACGTGTTTTGTAAATTCAGTGTATCGTGAACGTGTCATCAAGACGGAATTATCTTTCTTATTCTCCGGTTACCCGAGCTATAAGCGCAAGCTTGGCTCTGAAATCGCGATCGACTAAGTACGCGCGCTGCGTCAATTTATCCCGACGTCACATAGTTAAACTGGAGGCCCCTCGGAGGGATCGATAATCGCGCCGGAATATAAATAAGAAATACATTCTCGTACTCAGACATACGCGAAATTGTGATTAAAATTTTTAGATAGAAAATTGTTTGAAAAACTTGAATTTTTAAGAAATTTGATTTTGATTTTGATTTGATTTTGAAAACAGTTTGAATTTTGTCCATGTTGAAGTTATGAGGCTTGGCCTTTTCTTGAAAGTTTAATGTTGAGTATTGTTTTGAATTGAATTTTATAAGGCTTGGCCTTTCATATGAACGATTTATAGAATTTGGGCAGTGTACCCATTGCTAGTTGCATGTACGATTGAATAATGAACCTTGGTAGTTCAGAAATTGAGAAAAGATAAAATTTTATTGTGAATAACGAGCCATAGTAGCTCAAGATACAGAATTGAATATTTAATTTGAGTTATTTTTGAAGAGAGAACTTGGTTCCTTTCAAGTAAATTATAAGGCTTGGCCATTCGTTTTTGAATTGAAATTTGATTTTTGGGTTAAGAACCCGCCGGAAAGTAGAAATTTTGCAAAGACAAGGCTTGGCCTTTTTACGTGAGTGATTTTTAGAGTTCGGGCATTGTACCCATTTGAAATTTGAATTCTCGGGATATAGTACCCAATGGATAAATTTTGAATAGTGAACTTTTGTAGTTCAGATTTCAAGTTACTTTTGAATCTTTTTATTTTTTTTGATTGATTGTTTCAAAATTTGGGCTCATGTACCAATTGAACATTTTATAAGGCTTGGCCTTAAATTTTTTAATTGAATTTGATTTTTGGGCTAGGTTCCCGACGAATTTATGTATATGAAAAAGGAAAAGAGGAAGAGAAATTTTTGAATTCCCATTTAAATATGGAATTTATGTGGTTTTAATCAAAATTTTGAATGTAATTCAGTATAAGATTTTGTGAGAGTAAAAGAATTATACTCAATTTGAGTCAAAATATTCATTTATAACTTTAGTATCATGTTTAAGAAAACGTTTATCTATAAAAATCAAATAAAGTTTTCTCATAGAAACGAAGAAATCCCATTGTAAAGATATATTTGACATTATTAGAAATGTTGAGTTTCGGAAAGACTTCTCATCAACAGAATTCACATGCTCGAATAGTCGATTCATCTAAGAAAGTATACTCATGATTGAGTTGACATGATTAAAATCAAGGAAATATTATTACAATAATCAGAGAATCATTTCGAATCGTCTGAAAACTGATAACATAATAATTGAATTGTTAAACATCACTTTCTGGAGCCACAATTGCGATGGCGAATCAAGTAGTCTCTTTGAAAGATGCTTTACCCAGATGCGTACCCGAATTTGACGGTTCTAATATACCATTGGGCGTCTTTTTCGAGGGCTGCGATGAGGCACTCAAAATGGTCGGTCATGAGAGTGAAGCTAATCTGGCCAAATTAATTAGATCCAAATTGAAAGATGAAGTGCGTACTGCCATACAAGGTCAATCTTTCGTAACGATTGAATTGCTTAAAGATTAACTGAAACAATTATATGCACCAGCTAAATCAGTGCATCAATTACTCGGTGAACTGGGTAATATTTTTCAAAAAGATAATGAATCCATACTTGCTTTTGCCAATCGAGTTAGAAGCTTGGCACAGCGAATTTTAGAATCATATAAGGTTAATGGAGGAGTTGTCAATCAAGCTTATAAAGCATCTATCGAAGCAAATACAGTAGATTGTTTCAAAAGAGGTCTGAAACCCGAAATTGAAAATAAATTAGAAGCTGCAAATGATATCAATAACATTGTTAAGAATGCTATTAAGGCCAAACGTTTATTTGAAGCACAGCAAGTTTTGAGAAGACAAGGCTCCGATAATGAAATAAGAAATAAAAGGCGAACTTTTGTTTGCTTTTCATGTAAACAAGAAGGACATGAAACATCAAATTGTATTCTGTTATGCCAGATTTGTAATAAACCTGGACATACTGCGACCAATTGCTTCCAATTGAAAAACAAGCAATGGAATAATTATGATCGAACTTTAATTTGTCAAAGATGTATTAAGGTTGGCCATGATAACTTTAATTGTAGAATTGATACCAGCAAATATTGTGATAACTGCCAATCGCTTGGCCATATGTCGGAAAAATGTCGTAGAAATCAAGAAAATAACAATTGGCGGTCGGAAACGAGATAGGCGCACCCAACAATTGCGCAATAGCGGGAGTGCCGGACGTACAGTCGCGCACAAATCATTAAACAACAAACGAACTTCTAGAAGCATTAATACACTTGTAAATGAGAATGTCTTTAAGAGTTGTATACCGTACTAGCATCCCCCGTCGCGGCTTCGCCCGCGATACGTGTAATTGGGAACAACAAAATTTGTATCTCATAAACATAGAATTTCATTTGTTACTGGATTTTTTCTGAATTCAAAGGACCTCTGGGTAAATAATATTCTTTGTCGTTATTTTATTACTAGCATCCCCCGTCGCGGCTTCGCCCGCGATACGTGTAATTGGGAACAACAAAATTTGTATCTCATAAACATAGAATTTCATTTGTTACTGGATTTTTTCTGAATTCAAAGGACCTCTGGGTAAATAATATTCTTTGTCGTTATTTTATTATGTGGTAATAAAATGAATTGATTCTCAGATTTACCTGTCCTAGAGAATCCAACGTATAATTGACCATGGGAAAAGCATTCTATACGTAAATTAATTCCAACGTATTTAAACGTTTGCCCTTGTGCTTTGTTAATTGTAATAGCAAAAGAAATTTTTATAGGGAATTGTAATCTCTTAAATTGAAAAGGTAAATCAGTAGGGATCATGGGAATTCGGGGTATAAGAGCAGTCTCTCCTGCAGCTGGGCCAGTGAGGATGATAGCTTCGAGTACGTTATTTCGCATAATCTTTATTTGTAATCGAGTGCCATTACAAAGTTTAGGAGGATTCAGATTTCTTAATAAAATGATAGGAACACCAACTTTGAGCTGGAGATTATGGGGCGGAAAACCTGCTGGATTGAGTGAATTTAAAAATTCTTGAGGATAGTGTACTATATCTTCATTTTCTATTACTGTGTCTATTGACTTGTATTGTTTATATTCTCCTCGTACTTGATTTAGGATCACGCTGCTAATTTCAAAAGCGGAACTATTTCGAGGTGTTATTATGGCTCTTTCACACAGCCAATGGTATGATCGCTGTAACAAATTTTCAATATCAGGATAAACTTCCGAAATCAAATGATTGATATTTTGTACAACTTTACCTAGTTTTTCATCAATAATAATATGTCCATTATTGTTCGGTATAGTTCCATCTCCAATACTAAGTATCTGTGAAGGGAATTCTGCACTACCACCACCTAGGTGAAATCACTGGCAAAGTTTGACGGAAATCCCCGGCGAAAACGAAAGTTAAGCCTCCCATCAACTTATTGCATGATCTAATGTCTTTCAGAGTACGGTCAAGTGCTTCAACATGAGCTCGGTGAATCATTGTACATTCATCCCACACAATAAGTTTCGTATCTTGCAAAATCTGTCCCAAAGGGCCATTTTTACGAATAGAACATACTGATTCTTGTCCACATGACACATTTAGCGGTAGTTTGAAAGTTGAATGAGCAGTTCTACCTCCAATAATAAGTGTAGCAGCAATCCCAGATGATGCCACTCCTAGAGCTATGTTACCAGACAATCGTATTTCACTCAAAAGTAAATTGATTAAATATGTTTTCCCAGTACCTCCAGGAGCATCCAAAAAAAATACTTTGCCTTTGCTGTTAACAATGCTATCTTTCATTAAATCATATGCATGACGCTGGTCTGGTATCAATTTAGGAAGATTAGTAGCAACATACTCTCTTAGTTCATTGGCATCAAATGAATATCGCAACGTTGAATCGTAAGGGTTGAGCATATTTGTGTTATCACGAATTGGAGTTGGCAAACCGTAATCGCACAAATACTTTTCACTAAGACTTACAACTTTATATTCAATTTCAATGAGGCCTCTGTTAAAAATGTCTTCTGAGTACGTAATGCTGTCATCATTTTGACGGCGTCTGGCTTCGTATAGGATGTCTTCACAAAATTTTTGCTGAAAATCGTCCCACAATGTGTTTGGCTGAGAAGGATGACAAAAAACCAAAATAATCGAAAATAAATCTCTCAACTGAGACGAAGACTGAGAAATGGAAGCGTCAGCTAAGGTTTCTCTCCAGTGATCGTCATTCTCCAATAGGCCAAGTTCTGCGCAAGCAGCTTGAAATGTTGGCTGGAGTACACCATTCACTGTCTTCAGACTATTGAAGGATGTAGGTCCTCGAACGTGATGTAATAACATGCGAAGGTGGAAACATTCATTCTGACTTGGATGAATAGTATAGACTCTACCCATAGCTGTATCCTTTTTAACGCCAGGGAAACCTTCCACATCTGAGCCACGCTTTCTTCTAGAAAACGAATTGTTCGACCATGTATAGTAACTTGAAACATCAGGGTATAGAAGCGTTTTTGCGAAGTCATCTGATTGGCAGAGATCAAAGAAAGCAGTAAGTGTCGTTTTTCGTGGATTTTCGATAACTTGTTGGAGATTCTCATCGGTGAAATATACACGTTGATTATTTTCCAAATGTACAGCTAAATGAACAACTGCAGGAAATCGTTCGTGGATTGAAAAATCAAAAAATCGCCATGTAGCCTCAGAAGTACATATATAGCGACCATTTACATACTTATTCAATTCATCCATGTCATTTTCAACTGAAAAAGTAGCTGAATCAGATCCTTTATTAATATACTTGCAAATGTATTTAATGGCTTGTACTGAATGGCAAGATTCAACATTAATATGAGCACTAAAGCATCTTGATAAGTATGGGCAATATGGGGCAATCCATCTATTATCTATATCAACTATATTCCCTCGCATATTCAAGGTCGTTGTACGTCCTCCATCCTCGGGGCTCCTTCGACGATAAGTCGGATAACCATCATCAGCAGTTTGAGTTTCAGAAATAAATGAGCGAGGAAATTTCTTTGTACATTTGCCTTCTTGCATGCAAGGTGACGATCTGTTCAGATCACCACAAGGACCGTGAATCATATTTTTGCAAACGATATCGTGCAATATTGGATCTGTAGATTTGTCTGGTAGTTCAGCAGAAATGATGAAATCGATTTCATCGGGTTGTAGTTTATGTTCTAACCAAACCAGTACGTGAGCATGGGGTAAACCTCTTTTTTGCCATTCTACACTTAATGCATAACAGTTTACTTTGCCAAATACCTCTTTTTTGGTAATTAAATTTACGAATTTCTTCAATTTAAGATGAAAAACTCGAGATACGATGTCATGTCGATTTTTGTTCTGGAAACAATTCATTTTTAATCTCCGGCCATTCAGGATTACATGTGAAAGTCAAAAATAGATCTGGGCGGCCATGTCTACGTACATATGTAAACATATCTTGAGTTTTTTCATGTAAATATCGAGGAGAGCCAGTAAAAGAAGATGGGAGTATGACGTGTTGCCCTATACTATCAGCTTGAAGGTTACCACCCTGATTCACCGCATCTCGAAGATGTACGTAATCATCAGCACGTAGTTTTTTTTGATTGAATCTTATGAAATTTAGTCTTTCAGCAATCATTTTCGCCATCATATCTACGCAGTACTGATTGAATAAACCTTTGAAATAATGCAAATAGCTAATTGTATTATCTCTTATCATTAATCTGTAGGCATAAAATTGCATGCACGAAACCATTTTGTTCTGCCCACGAACATTCGAATTTGCTTGTTGTATTGTTAAATAATATCCATCTTCACCTCTTGGGAATATCAGAGGATATTGAAGAGGATCATACGAACGATGAAGTTCTGAGACTCGTTTTAATTGATCATTTCGACAATGCAAGATAATGTCTCTTGGGCCTTTGTCTTCATCTACCAACAGTACAGCCACTTCGTTCGTAGTTGGAGCATTGTAACGACCTCTGTGTTGATTTGTTGGTACACGATCAGCGTGAATAATGAGCTTATGATCATGTATTGGTGTATTTTCTAAATCGTACTTAAAACTTCTGATCAAATTATTATTTTCTAGCAAGCAGTTTTGCAAAGTTTTCACCAGGTTTCTGTTCAAATCTGGGACAATATTAGAACGAAGCGAAAGCTGGTCAGCTTCAGAAACGGAATAAATCTGTAAAAATTGCGGATTCTCGCCAGAAGTAGGCAATAGACTTCCAATACGATGACAAACTTGTCCTTGGATCTTGAACGTAGGCATAAAATTCCCTTCTACGATTTGTTTTGCACCGAAAGAAGTCATCTGGAATAACGTATTGTATTTTCTCGAATTGTTGAGAAAATTTTCTGATAGTGGATGGAATCCCAAAATTATACTTTTAAGAGGTTCTGGAGGTTCCTCAAGTTGTAAAAGAGAAACTTTGCCCCCTGCACAACACATGCCTGCGGCTTCATCATTCCATTTTTTGGCGAAGCAATGATTGCATATTTTATCCATTGAACCAATTTTCACATCTTTTGAATCAATATAATTCAAAAAACAATTATATTCAAAAGCAGTTCTGTAACCTGCCACATGGACTCTGGTTTGCTCTGGGACTGCTCTACGATATACTGACATTCGATTTGCAGACCGAGTCTGACGACCCAATCCGCTCAATCGTGTTTTCGGCATAATATATATGTATATATATATATATATATATATGCGAGAAATTTTCTCCAAAGGGAGAGACAATATCTATGCACTTTCATGCACTACTTATAAGTGAAGCAGCTCAACTCTCTTGCGGATAGCGCTCAGCCGCCTAGTGGAGAAGGCGCGAAGCTCGTCGCTGTAGCCTGGGTCGGCGGGCGGAGGGACTACTTTCCGCGCAGGCGCCGTGCCTGCTATTCGGGGGTTCTGCGGTTAATACGCCAAAAAGTAGTAGTTCGACTATTTATTTATTCATTTAAATAATGTATTTTTCAACGTTTTGCATAGCCTATAACCATCTGGCGTGTGCAATGAAGCTACTGTCAAAATTTGGTAACATTCGATTCAGTAGTTTTGGAGCCAAATGCGAACAAAAAAACGGCTTCCTCTTTATATAATAGTAAGATTTGACTTTTAGTTTGAGAGACAAGGTGGTCAATCTTATGATTGATTCAGGTTCTGAGAGTAATTTGTTGAAAATTAGTCTTGTTCCACCGGGTACAAACATCAATTCAACAAAGATTATCAAATTAAAAGACATTTCTGATGAGTCAGTTCAAACTCTGGGAATAGCCAGAATTAAATTACTAGGAGTAGAAATCAGTTTTGTAATTGTAGATGATAGTTTTGATATTTTATATGATGGAATATTAGGAGTGACATTTCTGTAACAAGTAGAATCTAAGTTGAGTTTTTCTGATAAATACATGACTGTTAACAATCACAGATTAAATTTCAAACAATCCAATACTGATACATCAAGATTGCATATATTAGGGAATAAAAGTCATTTATATTGGAATGTACTAGACCCAGGAATGAAAATTAAAGGTCAATTACTCATAGATACAGGTTCTGAATGTTCATTTATTAAACATAGATTACTTGAAGAAGGTGCCGTAATAAATAAACATAAGACTATTCATATAAAAGGAATCGGAGATAAATTGATTAGTACTTTAGGCTCAACAAAAGTAATGATGTTTGATTCTGAACTTGAGTTGCAAGTAGTTTCAGATGAAATTGCTATGCCATCCGAAGGTATTCTTGGAGCTGATTACTTCGATGAAACTAATACCATAATCGATTTTAAAAGAAAAGTTCTTGTCATTAAATTCAAACTTAAATTCAATGCTGTTGAATCCAAAACCAGTTCGGATGAGTTCCAACCACTGGACTATCTTGGATCAGATTCTAGAGAATTGTTTAACTTTAAAAGTGAATTAGAAAATAGAGCATATATTAAGACCAGTAAAGAATATGAGCCTGAAAGAGCTTATATAGTTCATGAACAGAAAATTGAAGATTTTGACGATGATGCTTCATTGAACTTTCCAAAAATGAAAAATTCAGTTTTACCTGAACGAATTATGAATGCAAAAGAAACATTTGTCAATTTACATAAAATAAGTAAAACGTCTCATTTGGCAAATAATGAAGAAGGGCAAGCCGCCCGACTCATTAACAAGAAAGATAACCAATTTTTCCTGAATAGTGTTGAAGTACTCAGCAATAATGTAACTCCGGATCATATGGTTAATTTCAATAGTTTATTTACCGGTAATCAGTCTTCACTTTGGACTAGAGAAACTAATTTAAATGTCAGAGTACAAGAATGGCGTTTTATCTCATCCGAATACGATTTCGATATTCTATATAAACCGGGAAGACTTAATGTCGTTGTCGATGCATTGAGCCGTAACCCAGTCGATTGAGAAGAAGTAAATGCTGTCACTCGTCGACAAAAATGCTTACAAAAAGTCTCCATTAATATAGAGCCACCAATTGTCGAGAATACCGGAAATAATATTGCTATCGAAAATATCGAAAATAACATTAAAATCAATGTATTGCCCGAAATTGAAAGAATTAATTCACCGGATAGAATCAAAAACCTCCCGACCACGAAACTGACTAAGCCGAATAAACTCAAAAAGACTTCTTACAAGACTAGGAAGAAACATGACCTTGACGTACCTAATAGACGACAAGGCCGACTTAAAACAATTAAAATCATGACGTCTCAACTTGAAGTACAGCGCGAAAATTATGCATTTGAGCATAATTCAAAAATCAACAGAGATAATATTGATGAGAATTTGATGCAAGCTGGAGAATTTGAAATAATTAATACTGAAAACTCGATGAGATTTAATTTTGATGATAGAGTTGATACGACTCATCGAGTTTCCAGGATATTTAATCGAATTAGACGAGACTGTTACTTGAAAAATATGAAACGAGACTTACAGAAACTAATTCAACAGTACTTGAATTGTCAGTTGAAAAAGCTTGTCAGGTTGAAAACACATCAAGCTATAGTGATCACTGATACCTCAAGCCCTGTTTTTGAAAAGGTAGTTATAGATATTGTTGTTCCACTATTCATAATGGAAAATCAAATCGAATATATCTTATTGATGCAAAATGAAGTATCGAAATTGTTCCTTTCCATGCCCTTGCCAAATGCAACCGCAATTACTATTGCTGATGCATCTGTCAAGAGGTTAGTCCCCATATTTGGTATACCTAAATACGGTATGTCTACTTTAGAAAGAAATATCCTTAGCCAAACAATAGCGTGCGTTACGAAACCATTTAAGAGAAATAAGATGAAAACCACTTTCTATACACAATCCAATGATAATTTTAAACGCTGTCATCACACGTCTGGCAAATTTCTTGATCGATATTTTGAAAAAGATTGTGACTGGAATCAGTGGTTTAAGATAGAGATGTTAGAACGAGAGGTTCATGGTTGAATGACTCCGGTAGATAGTATTGAAAATAGAAGCTTTATTGTTCCTGGGCTTACAGATACTTGTAAGGATAGCTCGATTGCCGCACTCGCTCAACACTCAACCGAACTCCGAACCTCCGTTCTAGCGGCACGACTGCCTCGGCGCACACTCGCCTCCCTCGGACCGACCAGGGTGCTCACGACCCAACGGCCACCCCCACTCGGTCTCACTCGCCTCGCGCTCGACGCAGAAGTCCCAGTCGCCACGACCTTCCGTGCGATCGCTCGAGCTGTTGCCCTGTCGGAGGGCCAGCACACTCTGCCTCCTCGCCCGCTTACAAGTTGCGAAAGCGCGCGCTACACACTACCGCCAACCTAACAACGGCCATAGCCCCTGCAGGCATAGCCAATCACACAGCACGCATACTCGAGAAATATAACAATCGGCCATCCTTATTTAGCTTGCTCCTCCAAGCTATCAAGCATTACATTAAGAAATTTTGAAATCTCGTAGGGCGTTGCCTAGAACGCTTACTCTTGCGCAACAAGATGTCGTCGGCATTACTCTGAGCCAAATCCGCAGAACTTACATTATGGTTTACAATCTATTCTTCATGAGTACAATCATTTGATATGGCTACTGTCAGTACAATTATTTCGCTATCCGACCCCACATTAGAATTATTATCAGAATTAACTTGAGACTCATCAACCAACCCTTCTTCATCAACACTCTCCGAATCGTCATCATAAAATCCACGCCAAATTTTTAACTGGCTCACATGAGCCGTGGTATCGATCTTCGACTTATCGCTTTCTTTTAATTTTTGTACTCTGTACGTATCGGAAGGCAAAACTTGAGTTATAACTAATGGACCTTTATAACGAGACTGAAGCTTAGTTGATTCTCCGGTGGAAATAGGATTCGACTTAACAAAAACAATATCTCCAATTGAAAACTTGACATTCTTAAGTCTAGACTTATCGTAACGCTCCTTTGCGGCTGTTTGCTCAACTGTTATCTTCTGAATCGCTTCATTCCTGACTTCCTCCGGAATCTTATAAATCTCAGCACCCATCGTAAGACTGCGCGATAATCCTTCATTGAAGCGTGGAATATAACCGTACAGCATTTCGTAAGGGGTTCGCCCCGTAGTTTTACTAACAGAACCGTTCAAATCTCTCTCAAGCTGATCTAAATTTTTATCCCAAAACAAGCCGTCGTAATCCTCTAAATTAGACTGCAAGGCAGGCAAGATTGTCTGATTCAATCTTTCTACCTGGCCATTAGCCTGTGCATGTCGACTTGAATTTAACGTGTGCTTTACACCATGGGCATTACAAAAAACCTTGAATTTGTCCGACGTGAACGCCGTACCCCTATCGGTAATAAAACGCTCCGGCGCGCCAAACCTCTTGACAAATTTTTCTAGCTCTCGAACAGTAGTAGCTGCTTTCACATCCCTGGTAGCAAATAGTTGAACAAATTTCGTCAGATCAGGTGGCGCGTCAGCGCCACCGACGACAAGTATGCGCAGCAAGCGAGGGGACGCGACAAGCCATTATATACAGCTCGTTTGCGGTTTAACCTCGCACCTAGAAATATTTTTGAATTAACAAATGCATACTTGCCACGGGCCCGTTGTCTCACAGTTTCTCGATGGGCAGTGTATTTGTATTTTATTTTCACTTTACATACCAATAAAAGTTAACCCTCTATCCTGAAAATGCTATTTTGTATATGTAAACTTACAATATATAAAAAATCCGGATAAGTTTTCTCGCTCAAATTACTTTTGACTCAAGTTTCGATAAAACTCATTGTGTTTTCACGAGGCTGTATATCAAAATAATAGCTGAAGAATATCGATCTCTCGATGAATGTTCTTGCAAATCAGAGATAAAGGTGTTCATAGCTAGAATATACTGTTTTGAAAATTTTTGAAAAAAATAATATTCTGTTCCTCGAATGAGTTCTAGATGTTCTTCAATAGAGGTGAAAATACTCGATGAGAACCATGAAAATTAAAAATATTTTCATCCTTTTCTTTCCGTGTTTGATCAGCATTTTCTATATTACAAGCAGGAGCTTGTTTTTTTTGAATGAAATGAATTCGCATGAAAGAATCGTACCGTAGATGAATTTCATCGGAAACTGTGAGACAACGGGCCCGTGGCAAGTATGCATTTGTTAATTCCATTGACTGAAAAAAATGGAAAAAAGAAGTGAAACAAAATAAATACATTTCAATTGAAGAATGAAAATAATATCATAATGTAGAATTGTAACATTCAAATGTTAAGAATTGTAATGTAAAAAGTTTCATTCATGTAGTTATCATTGGGATTTGAGATGAGAAAGATAATTTCGATAATGGAGTATTTTATTGGATTTCAAATTATTATGAATTTAATACTGAACCCTTCCAAAGTGGTACATACTAGTTTTTTAACTGCTTGACATAGAATTGTGATTTTAGTACTTTCTATCTCAACATTGGTAGATGTATTTGAAATGTATGTGACTACTTGACATAGATTTTGGATTTCAGTACATTCTATCCGAACATGAGTGAATTGATATGGAGTGTATTGACATTTGATAACAGATCGTACAACAATTGCTTTAGGGTGTACTTTGAAAAAATACTATTTCTGTATAGGCTATCCACACTGTTGGATACTTGTCAGTTGATGCTAGATTTCGCTACTTTCTCATGTCATCATTGAAATAATATACTGGAACATATAACGATCGTGTGTTGGAAAAGATGTCTATTGAAGTGATACATCTGTATTTTCAAAAATATATTAAATTTGAATCATATTATTATTTTACATGCATTTGGATGGACTGCGATTAAACAGTCATTTTCAAAGTCATTTTCTATTTACGTCGCATAAGAATTTATTCAACAACGAATATAGGGATATGGAACATACTTGTCGTCCACGTATACCTTTTTCAAAGGTCCATTTTTCACTATGACGAAGAAAAATTGCTCGAGGAGTATTATATTTGATTTCAACCATTTATAATTTTTCTACTAAACTTCTACAAAATTATATGAGTTAAATATTTGACATGGACTTGTGATTTCAGTACTTTCTTATCTTAACATTAGCAAATTGATATTCAGGTTATTAGTTCGAAATCCGTAACAGAGAAACATGAGGTAGATATATTTCACTATTTCTTCTCTTCTGAAAGCAATCCCTACTGGGATATAATTTTTTCTTCTTACATAAAAAAATTTAGTCGCATAAGAATTTATTCAACAACGAACTATGGGATACGGAACATACTTGTCGTCAACGTATACCTTTTTCAAAGGTAAATGTTTTTAGGGCTAATCACACTAGTTGAATACTTGTCAGTTGATGCTAGATTTTGCTACTTTCCCGTGTCATGGTTTACGGAATGAACTGGAATGTATGAAAAATTACAAATTACAGCCAATATGTACTTATTTTTGCGAGACGACGTGATGAAGGGACCAAGGTGATCGACATTCACAACTTCAAACGGTCGCTTACCCACAGGGATGGGATGCAACTCACCCGCTTGTTTGCCCACTTTATTTTTCGCACAGATACATTCTACGCAAGAGGAAATGTGGCGTCGAACATAGGCTCTCATTTTTGGAAAATAGTAGAAGTTATTAATTCTGGCCACAGTTCGGTCAATTCCAAAATGACTACATAAGTCATGACTTTTAATAACTAGAGCTTTTCTCATAGCCGACGGCACTACATACAAATCTTTGCCCGATTCCGATCGTTTATACAAAATTCCATTCTTAAGCAAGTAACCAAGGACTTCTCCTTTTTCTCTGCGCGTACGCTCTTTCTCTGCCGTGCTCAGAATTTGAATTTTACGCTTGAGTAACTCATCAAAATGTTGATACATTAAAATCTCATCTTCGCAAACCGTAACATTCAATATCGTCGCGCTGAGCAATGGTTGTTCCGCCTCCTCCACTGGGGCTCGCGACAGTGCATCAACATGTTGCATTTTCTCACCTTTACGATGGTGTATTTCATAATCAAATTGTTCGATGAAAGTCAGCCAACGTATCAGCTGTGGATTCTTTGTTTTCATAGAATTGACATAGACTAAAGCCTGACAATCAGTAAATACAATAAAATGAATTCCCAGTAACCAAACTTTTAAGCGATCCATAGCCCATACGATAGCTAAAAACTCGAGCTTGCTCGAATGATAAAATCGTTCAACATCTGAAGTTCTCTTACTAATAGCGTATACTAAATGCAATACTCCGTCGGATCCGACCTTGCATGAGCATCGCTCCTAGCCCTTCCGCAGAAGGATCCGTATGCAACTCAGTTCGTTCTGCTTTAGCGTTATAATGAGCCAAAACTGGCTCACTAGTTAACTTTTCCTTAATTTCTGAAAACGCCAATTCCTGTCTCACATTCCATTCAAAGGTATAATCTTTACTCAATAAATTACTTATGGGCGACATAATACGGGCAAAATTTGGAATAAATCTACGAAAGTAACTTGTCATGCCAAGAAACCTACGGACCTCGTGGACATTGCGCGGAACCGGAAACTCACTAATTGCGATCATACCACGCTTACTCGGTCTGATGCCGTCTCCACCAAAAACAAACCCCAAATAAGTTACAGATTCTAAGCCAAATTTACACTTCTCTAAATTAAGAGTTAGTCTAGCGTCTTCCAATAATTTTAAAACAATTTCAAGTTTATGAAAAAACTCTTCCCAGGATTTTGCATGTAAAAAGAAATCGTCAAAGAATCTCAGCATCAATTTTGGCCCATGACCCTTAAAAACTTTGTGTATTAACTTTGCAAAATAAGATGGACCATTCATCAATCCCAACATTACCCTTTCGAATTGGCCGGTATCATCTGGGGTAATAAAAGCGGTCTTTTCCTTCGCGCTTTCCGTCAACGGCATCTGTAAAAATCCATGAAATAAATCCAAGACAGCGAATATTTTAGACCCATGCAACTCTTCGAGACCATCCTCGATATTTGGTATTGGAAAATTCATGCGGACCGTTTGCTTATTTAACCGCCTATAATCAACTACCAATCTGTGTGAGCTATCGGACTTCTTTACAAGTATGCACGGACTAGCGTACGCGGATTCAGTATCCTTAACTATTCCAGCGCTTTTCCAATCCTTGACAATTTTTTTCATAATTTCACGTTGTTCTGCTCTTGCTTTATAAGGTTTGGATAATACTGGCGTACTTCCCGGCTTTTCTTCAATATCCATATAAAGTTTATCCGTGTGACCAATTTCAAACTGATTCATTGCTACGCACACTCGATAATCATTCAACAAACTCACTAACCGATCGACTAACTGTCTCGGCATCGTTGGAGAGATACATACGTCACTTTCAAGAATCGGCTCCCTTCGAGGCGGTATACAGAGAGGTTTCTCCTCAATCGAACAACCCGAGTATTTAATTTTTGAGTCGTTATCCAACACTATAGTGTCACTGCTAGTATTTTCAAAGGGCAAGACAAATTCATTATCATCAATTTTAGTTTGAATAAAGTTGATGCTAGCAGGCGGCAAGACTACCTTCTTTTGAATTTCAATTTTAACATTTCTCCTTGCAGTTGTATCCGGGTTCAACTTAAAGATGAATTCATCGCGATTACAAAATATCAACTCGTCATCTATTTTATGATAGGTTATATGTGGTAGCTCAGTGAAATTACGCCCAATAATAATATCGTGTGTCTGCACATTATCTGGCACAACTCTAAAGGTAATTTTATCCGCTGAGCAATTATCTACGACAAGATTTTCCTCAACTATTCCGCTTGATTTAACAGCATTTTCATTGTCCTTTCCAAAACCATAGCAAGTGCTAACTAACGGGGTAAACTGGAACCCGTTTTCTAAAACAACAGACGCTTTCATAGTACAGTCTGAGCTGCCTTGATCTACAAATGAAATTAACTCAACGTTTCTCACTAGTGCTTTCTTGATATACTTTCTAACATTTTCTGACTCTTTAACATTAATAACATTCATTTTTGCGTTAGCCCCTTGCCTTGGTTTTGGACAGACTCTCGAAATATGGCCCTTCTCCCTACAATTATAGCATTCGACTTCTCGCGGAGTCGGGCAACTTTTCGCAATATGGCCTGGCAGGTGACACCTGTAACACAGACCATCCGCTGCACCAGACTTACCATTACCGCTATAAGCATATCCACTGGAGGAATTCCCTCCGGCGCCACTGTTTCGAGTTACGCTACTTGACAACACTCCATCGGTTCGCGAGGATCCCCCACTGCTGCGCTGAACGCCCTCACTGCCGCGCTGAGCGCTGCCACTGCTATGCTGCGCGATGCTGCCACGCAAATCCGCGCCACCACGATGCCAGGGGACGTTCGGCTGGAGCTCTTCTCTGCTGCTCGACTTACGCCTTTCGTCAACTTGAGGTCTTGGCGGGTCCTGCTTAATGCGTGCTTTCCTTGCGGCTTCAAGAGCTTCTACTTCATTGATGTGACGCAACAACTCGTCCAGATCAAAATAAGTGCGACTTAGGATCGCCGCGCTTGTCGTACGTGACCATAATCCGATTGCAATCTGCGTCTTGGTCTCCTCGAATCCGAAATTCAGTACCTTACACAATCGTACCTTGTCGAAGAAGTATTCAGCTGTAGTTTCATTGGAGCCTTGAGTACGCCTTTGCATTTCGTTAAACTTTTCCGTTATCGACTTCTCGATCATAAACGTGTTGGAAAAGGCTCTTCTGAATTCTTGCCAACTGTTAATAGCGTCTAAATTCGCTAAGTACCAATTACGAGCGGCACGCGTAAGATGACTTCTGGCCGTCTCGAACGCTACCTCCTCCGTCCAGTGATGTAGGGACGCAGTTGACTCGAGCTGCCTCAACCAAACCCGAGCACTGGCCGCACCAGTCAGTCCATCAAAATTCATAATATTATGCGACAAATCGGGAAGTACGTTATAATGCAACGTATCTTGTTTCGTAGCGGCTTGCTTCAAAAACTCAGTGTTCTGAATCAGTAACTGCGACATGGCTGTCATCATTTATCATCCATATCGACGGGCGGGCGCGCTCCCGGCGAATTCTGTCCGTCTCCACTCATAGTCGTATCGGTCGCCAGATTTTCACTGGGGCTCTGCTGCGCACCGCTAACTGACACCGATTTCAATGTCACAGAAGCAGCATCATTTTCAAGCATTCTCCGAATCAAGGCTTTATGAGAGTTACTCACACGATACGGCCGCGGTCTTTTTCTTACGAGCTTAAATTTTTTTATTAAGTTTATAGTTTTTCGCACTTGACTGCTTTGGCCGTGATCGAATCAGCATTCCTCACGGAAATACATACCACACACAATAACGGTTAACACCTTCCAATAAAAGTTTTTATGTATTCTCGGAATAACACCTTCCGATTAATCCGACCGCCGCGATCCGACTCGATTAATCCGCTGAGATCCGCGAACTACACCGGCTCGTCTTATATGTAAACGACTGCAAGTCCAATGCTGAGCGTCCAGGCTATCGGAATTCACAATCCCACTTCTGAATTGTTAGAACGAGAGGTTCATGGTTGAATGACTCCGGTAGATAGTATTGAAAATAGAAGCTTTATTGTTCCTGGGCTTACAGATACTTGTAAGGATAGCTCAATTGCCGCACTCGCTCAACACTCAACCGAACTCCGAACCTCCGTTCTAGCGGCACGACTGCCTCGGCGCACACTCGCCTCCCTCGGACCGACCAGGGTGCTCACGACCCAACGGCCACCCCCACTCGGTCTCACTCGCCTCGCGCTCGACGCAGAAGTCCCAGTCGCCACGACCTTCCGTGCGATCGCTCGAGCTGTTGCCCTGTCGGAGGGCCAGCACACTCTGCCTCCTCGCCCGCTTACAAGTTGCGAAAGCGCGCGCTACACACTACCGCCAACCTAACAACGGCCATAGCCCCTGCAGGCATAGCCAATCACACAGCACGCATACTCGAGAAATATAACAGAGATATTTAATTATAAGTTTGGCGTTAAAGAAAATACAAAATTGATACCGTTTGAAGGGATTTTTAGGCGTTCAGCTGGAATGTCGCGCAGTGACCTAATTCAAATATTCTACGTAATATTCTTACTTTTTACACTTTTCAATCTGTCTCACACAATTATTGGTTATGGTTGCGGGCCCAAATCCCTCAACGGAATCATCATATCACCACTAAACATCGGACCTTGTGACATCCCGAATAGAAAGGTCGAAGAAACAAATCAACTCTTACAATTCTTACCAATTAACGATTTCTAAACGACTCAAGTTACGTATTGCAAGATTAAGTTTAGAAGACATTTTTATTATTACGGTATGAACTCTAATATTTCTGTTATAATTACCAGATATGCAGAATATTTTCACCAAATTGATCACAATGATAAACGATGGAGTAGCAGAGCTAAGAGAAAAAAATGATGAATTCTTATCCCGTAGTTTTTGCTGGATTTCACAAGAAGTTGATTATTCAGACCCCTATGAATCACGTGAAGATGATACTACAATTCGAGAATTATTTGAAATCAATATTATAATCCAGGATGAGAAAGCCAACTAGATTTGAATAAAATTCATTGGAGATCAGATACTGTTTTTAAGTACTCTGACGGTACGTGCATGGATTCAGAAGCAGGACGGTCATATTGGAAAATGTTCCCTTTCGATATCTGCAAATTCGATCAATATTCCATATTGTTTCGAGGTTATGGTTCCAAAATTATCGATAGCTCTGGTAATTTTACCCAAACAGTATATACTATAAATTCCAAAGAAACAACTTTTGCACGGACTAAAAAAATCGATGCAATCCGTTTGTGGCTATGAAGTTGCCCTCACTGAACATTCCAAGTTATTTATCTTTGAGTCTGAATCCGATGCTTATTTTGCTCAGGCAAGTGATAGAGCTTATGACCATAATGTTGACATTTTCACGTATATGAATTCTAAATTTATATATGTAGAACGACATATCCGAACTCAGATGGATCGCTTATACCGGGACATCTTAATGCAAAAATGTGAAGCAGAGAGAGAAATCTTAAAGAATTCCTTAAACATTGCTACGCAAGCCCCAGATCAGTTTGCATACTCGTTCATGAAGGGACCAGGATACCTTGCTCTTACAGCCCGAGAAGTAGTTCATATCGTCAAATGCATACCTGTGGATGTAATAATCGATCATGGAAAACATTGTTTTGAAGAGCTTCAAGTAAAGCGAAATAATCAGAGTTTTTATTTGTCACCGAGAACACATATCTTGAAGAGTCTAGGAACTCAAGTAGATTGCAATAGAGTATTACCTTCGTACTACAAGATTGAAGAAGGATGGATAAAAATCTTGCCTGAACCAACTGAGACTGCAAATCCCATGACACTTAAACCCAAGACTAGACCAACATGGAAATATATCAACCCATCATCTCTAGCAAATCATGGAATCTATACTCAGAAAGAATTAGACTACTTGTCATATCAGCTGATGTTTCCTGTAGAACGAGAAGCGATGATCAATAACATGGCTAGAGAGATCAATGGTCAGACACTAGATAATCAAGATGGTACTATTTCAAAATTATTAAACGAAAAGACCCTTAATCAACTTCTCGAATCTACATGGAGTAGAATGTGGAATAAATTCATGATATTCGGAACAGCTAGTGCCGGATTCATCGCTTTGTTTTTCATATTCCACTTGATCAAAGCGTTCATTGGAATGTTCTTGAATGGATATGCTCTTCATGAAGTACATGGTTGTTCCATTCATATTTTGGGTGCAGTATGGAGTACCCTGGCTCATTTTCTCATTTACATCGGAACAGAAAAACAAAAAGCAGAAATGAATAGAAAAAATGAGGTTCAAGAATTAAGGGAAGTCGTCACCGAACGAGAGGATGATCCACCTTCACCCCAAGCTAGGACGAGACAACCCGCTACCGAAAGGGGATTCTTCGATCTCAATGGTTCCCAATCATAACCGATATTATAAATTTATATTAGAATTAGTTTATTACTACTACTTTTGAGAAGTGGAATATTGAAGAAAAAGGAAAAAAAATATATATATGCATGTACTCAGAATTGTTTTGTTTAATACAATTCAAAATTATCATTTTATTATTACTAGGTTACTATTATAAATTAGATTATCATAAACATTGTATTTAGCTAAAATCATTTTTATTAAAATAATCAATTATTACCAATGATGTTACTATATAAGGTGTTGGATATTATTAGTTAGACTAATTATGAATAATCGTTCTATTGCGAATACATATTATAAAATATACATACATTAAGTATCTGATTCAATCTTTCGTTTGTAGGCATATTTTTCATATACCTAGCAAACGTTTTAAGGTGGGGGGTGTGACGTAATGCAAGCGCATTACGTTATTTTTATGTTTACGGAATTTTGGGAAATATGTCTTATAATCTATAATATGCGAATATAAATTTAGCTTAAACCATTTGTAATGTTCGTGGGAATTCCTTCATTTTTCGAAAAGCATCATTTTACATTTAAGTAAAAATGCATTCATAAAGCGGATGTGCACCGCTGATTAAAAGATATCATATTGAAAATCAATAGAAAACGACCCGGTACTCTTCTCCCATGTCATGCGTTATCAAAGCTCCGCCATTTTTTTATTGATTTTAAATTTGCAATAGTATTGTTCTTGATCAAGAGCGTCATTCGTTCGACTAGGCTCGAAGGGTCAGCACCTCTCTTTATACGGACTTGGTCTCCGTTGGGACTTAGTCTCCCGTAGTTGTTAACAGGCACTCTTGGAGTGGCCTTCGCTTTATTGGAAATTTATCTTACTTAAGAGAATTTATCAACAAATAAACGACAAAAAGAGTAAGTTTTATTTTATTTATTTCTCTCTAATTCTTATTAACCTTATCAATAATTTAACCCTAAACGTGTCTGGTCCCTCTCACATTGTTGAGAGTTGAGTAGCTGGACGATTAGCGTTTAGAGGTCTTTAGGTAGGTCAGATTCAATAATCGCAGATGAATTTAATAATCGCACTTCCATATCATTTTTGTACGTGTTTTTTAAATTCAGTGTATCGCGAACGTATCATCAAGACGGAATTATCTTTCTTATTCTCCGGTTACCCGAGCTATAAGCGCAAGCTTGGCTCTGAAATCGCGATCGACTAAGTACGCGCGCCGCGTCAATTTATCCCGACGTCACAGTAACGTTTTTGTGAAAAATATAATGTAAAAATAATTACCAATAAACAAATAGCATTATTACGTGACGAGTTACAATTCGTTCGCATATCTCCACATAAGGATCTTAGTACTACTTAGGCAGACTCGAATTTAGCTTGAATCATATTTTTTCATAATAAACTACGCCACTAATGCAGTCAACAGATCGCGTAATTTGTTGACTCGTATTACAGTGTGTCAAGTATGTCTGGATAGTTCGCTCTTTTTCTACTGGCCCCGTAACAATGGCGTCTCGAGCCGTATGTCCGCATAATTCGATTTTACATAGTCCTACGCATCATTTCAGTATTATTCCGATTTTCATATTTTCTGCATATGGTTAGATATATCTTTATACATACATTTTGAATCTACCCGACGATTTATGTATACCGCGTTACGCGCGTGCAGGCGCATATATGTACGCAATCTTATAACTAATACTTTCATGCTCTGTTCGACCAATAATTATTTAGCATCATTGCATATTTTCATGCTAAGGGCTTGAGTTGCCCTTACAGAATATTATATCTCAGTTTAAAAATATATTCAAAGGTATTCGATTCTACCAAGTGGCGTCAATTTGTTACGTCATTATTTCTTAAAAAAATTTATGAGGGACCTAACAAGCATTTCGGTAAGTTTTTTCGTAATTGGTTAGTTAGAGTTGACAACGTCTCTTATAGTATGTAAACTGTAATAAGAATACGTGATACTCCAACAATATGAGGATCAATCAGAATGAATACTGATGAAACAATAAATTAACTCATATATCTATTATGGATTTCATTTTTTTTTAAGCAATATTAGAGATAAACTAATTCTGCCACATGCTTGACGCAACATTTTTACTTTTCTTTTAAAGAAGGTTTTTTTGAGGATTTCAATTCTTTTTGCGGAGTATAATGTATTATAAAAATAATAATTAATGAAATGTATTGCGACGATTCTATATGCTCACCCATATACACATACGCACACATACAACATTTCCCACGCATACATACGGCTCACATACATTCCCATCGCGACAAATCTCGTGCTCAGCGCTACATAGGTGCGCGGTCGACTCCGCGCACTGCCTGCTCGAAAGCTCGGCCGAGAACGGTGTCCCTCGCGAGGCAAGAAGCATTCTCGTCTCAACCTTCACACGGATTAGCCGCCTAACAAGAGCCTACGTGCCCGAACTGCGGCAACGTACGCGTGGCGACCGGATTCTTGCGACGACGTGGTCTACAACCCTACGGTATTGTACTTAGCGCTTTAAAGGGATTAGCTTCGGCAAAACCGGCGCAAGTGGACCAGCGCTGAAGTTACTGCTACGGCAGAACTTTATCTTGTCTGCGTGTTATACTTTTACCCCAAGCGTAAACCCCCGAAATAACACGCCCTGGTGTGTCGAGTAGTGGTAGCGAGGGAGCGGGTTAGGCGCGGTCGTGTACGCGTATAATTCGGTCGCGAGGGTAGTTTTTAAGAAAAATCGCGTTTTAAAAGGAATAATACATAATCCTAAGTGCACAGAGACTTTGTCCTGCGCATAATTATTGTGTTCCAGAACGGTTCTACGAGCCAGGAAGTACGACAACCGTCGATCGTGTACGGATCGTTAGAAATTCGGCGACGGGCCGAAGCTGTGGTTATCTAGCACCACGCACACGTGGAGCGTATTGAAGAACGATTTGCCAATGCCTCGTCTACGGGATTCTCCACGCGTAGAGCCCAGTATTTGAAGTTCTTAAATAAAAATTTTGATCAATAAATAAAATAAACCGAAATAATCTTGTTCTTCAACCCTCATCAGTCTACTTCCTGTATGTGTCCTTTAGATAATAAGTAGAAATAATTGCAGCGCGCCCGCTATTCAGATTAATTATATATTCATGAAAAAAAAGATCGCTGCAAACATGGTACCCCTGGTGGGACACATACTGGTAGAGGACGTGAGAGAATTAAAACAGAAGGAAGTTAATACATGATCTATTCATAAAAGCGAGAGTCGAATTCATACACGCGCGACCGCCAAATTCGCAGATCGCCCTCGTCTATGAGCAAAGGTTAATATCAAAACAAAGCGCGCGATCGAAAGATACACACTGCGAAATTATTTGCTGAAACGTGGTAGCATAACAATGGCTCAAGGAGAGCCTGCCTCGGGGTTGGGGCGATTTGCGCGTGCGGACCAAAACAAAGAGCAGAGCACGGACAGCGCGCTCGGTTCCTCACAGCCCATCAATAACACGCAACGCGCAAATTCGTCAATGCACGATGAGAATCTCAAGATGCCGTCGCTTCGATTAGATGCTATCGCGTTCTCCGAGCCTAGCGAATCTGGAGATGACAATGTCGCAGGTAATCCATCACATCTAGGAGCACGACTAAAAGAGCCCATACGGCAATCACTACGCGTTCGAGGACAAACCGCATTACACCCGGACCGGCTAAATAAAAAAACGCGAAAGAAAAATAAGAATCGAATCCAGGTAGAACGTTAGTTTATAAATTTAATTGCAACGACTGTTCGGCATGTTATATTGGCGAGACAAAGAGAAAATTAAAAGTCAGAATCACTGAACATCAAAAAATTACTGATAAACCACTTCCGGTCCCTTTGCATTTAATAGAAAATAGTACGCACACATTTGATTGGAATAACGTTAAAATTTTAGACCGCGAAGCGAATTATAAGAAACGACTTATTTCGGAAATGCTCCACATCACGGATGTAGTATATAATAGGGATGGAGCGTAACGCTCGCGGGGTAGCCGCTGAGACGGGAGGGAGCCCCCACCACATTTCCTCGTGTTTGCGCCAAAAACGCAGACATTTACACCGCTGCGCGTGTCCGTGTGCCTTCGCGGCAAGAGCCACTAACACAGCGATACTGAAGTGGAGGAGCTACCTTAACAGTTTTTCTTTTTCGTTCATTGCACGTAGAATCTGTTTCTTTTCAAGGATTTAAAAAAGGCAGTACTTGTTTATTCTATACAATTCTTATGTCTGCCTCATATCGAAATGTTAATCATAAATATCAGATACTCTGGATCAAAATTCTATACTAATTTATTAATGTATGCTTTTTATTTCGAATATGTTTATCTTTGTCGAATATGTCTATTTCTACAGTGAGATACTTTTCTTAATTTTATTTTTAAACAATTTTATTATTTTTCAATTTATTAGTCAACAGCGGAACGTGCGGAAAATTGCGTGGCAGTTACATTTTTTCCCCATCTCCAGTCCATCAGCTAATTTTCTCGTCCCCTCTGCCTGAGAGGCATCGTGCGCACTTTCAAGAACATAAACATTTGTAAATCTAAAGACAAACTGTATAAACTTCACATGTATATACTGACGCTGGTTTTCCCGTACTCGTGACCATGTCTGTAATCCTTATTATTGGAGTATAAAATGTAGATTCATTGTTTTGATTCAGAGACAGTTGCAGGTAATACCTGCATGGGATGATGGATCATTAGGGCAATCTTCATATATATTAATGAAGATTGCCCGAATGACCCATCATCTATACATGTAAATATGTATATATATTTGGAATGAATGCAGGTCGTACCTGATCGATATGGGTCACTCGGACAAGCCTGAGATTTATTTACATGGGGAGAAATATTTCTGCATATGCTATTGAGTCTCGCATTTGAGTCTCTGAAATTTATCATTAGTTTTCTTGGGACCAGAAGTGGGCAGAATAATTCAATCGGCATCAGGTTTCTGAATCGTTTGATAACATGTCTTATTTTGAAAACAAAATTAGTTCATCGATAAATAATTTCATATTATCATATAATTTGAAAAAAAATTCAAATGTGACGAATAATATTCGTTTTTCACAGAGTTACGCAAATAGTTCGTTGCTTGCAGAGGTAAAATTGATGTTCATCTAATGTATGTACATAAATAGAAAAAATAATTGAAGAGAAACTTTAGGATTCTCTCGAACATGACAATAAAAATACTCTCGAACATAGACCCGCAGGCCCGCGCTCATTCGAAAATTTGTAAAGGCTTCTATCCACTTCAGTTTGAGGCGTTCGTGTCTACACAGACACGGCATCTGTTTAATGGTGTACAGCTACACCGACGAGAGAGAAAGTGTAAATGTCTGCGTTTTTGGCGCAAACCCCCTCCACTTTCAGAAGTATGGGCAGCCACTCTCTCTCAACAGCGAGCATAGCATGCGCTCCGTCCCTATATACTAAGTCCGTGCTCCACATCAACATGTACCAACACACACTCAATAGGAAGGAAGACACACAACAACTCAGTCACACGTATAGGAAGCTTAGCAAGATTTTTCAAAACAAACACACCAATGTATCTGAATGTAATATTATATTTCCATTCAAAACTGGACTCTGGACTAACTCTGGACCTTTAGAAGTTTGGGAGGGTGGGAGGGGGAGGGGGGTGACCGTTTTGTACGTTTTTGTATGGTTATGTATGCTTTTGTACATTTTTGTACGTTTGTATACGTTTTTGTACGTTTTTGTACATTTTTGTACATTTTTGTACGTTTTTGTACGTTTTTGTATGTTTATGTATGCTTTTGTACATTTTTGTACGTTTGTATACGTTTTTGTACGTTTCTGTACATTTTTGTACATTTTTGTACGTTTGTATACATTTTTGTACGTTTTTGTACGTTTTTGTATGTTTATGTATATTTATATGGGACGTTCCACGTCAAGTGAGCATGGTCAAAATTTTGTTCGAGATTCTGCATTGACAAATTGATTGGTATCCATCCCCAGAATACTCAAAAATTTTTTCAGATTTTTAGGTGCATGTATGTGGAAGTTAGTCTGTGCACTCAAAACCTGAATTATTCAAAATTTAACTTTTTTCTCAATTTTGAGAGCCCAAATAATCTTGTATATGTGGGAAAATGAAAAAAAGTTGAGAACAAAAATTATGCTGAATACTACAAAGATTATAAAAAAAAATTGTTCGACACCAGAATCCTCCATCCGGATAGGCTACTCTATTAATTAAACATGTTTCAACCAGTTTGGCTATGTTCGCCCACTTATTTTTGACCTTTCAAGTTATACGTACAAACCTTTGTTCGATAGCTTGAAAATGGTCTCATACATTTTTTGGAGAAATTCCAATATCTCCTGCAATTAATTGTTTAAATCTGCAATATCACAATCGCCTGCAACGCTAAGGTTGGAAAAGCTATTGACCGGTTGTCTCAAATTACATTCCTGGTTAATGTTTATACTTTCATGTGTAAATAACTTGCATGTAATTTGAGACCACCCGTCAAGAGCTGTTCACACAATATAAGTGAAACCATAAGTTATAATATTCATTCATAGTACCAAACAAGGTGAAATACATTATTTTCTTGATGAAATTATGAATATTATGTGGATTTTAGACAAATCAAGGCAGATATGTATATCTATATATAGCTGCCTCAGTCTAAAGTCATAAAAAGTTCTATAACAAGGCAGCGCTGGAACTCCAAACTCTACCGGTAGCTTGATCCAGTGTCAGGGAACATATCTGTAGAGTTTGGCTGAGATTGATGACCCGAAGGCATGATATCCTCACTGTGAGCTTCATCGTGGACCTGATATGTTGAAACTAACAAGAAGGCGATTGTGATATTGCAGATTTAAACAATTAATTGCAGCAGATATTGGAATTTCTCCAAAAGGTTGTGATTCGATTAAGTTATTCAGACTGCATATAAATATACACACACCCACACACACACACACACACACACACACACACACGCACGCACACACACACACACACACACACATATATATATATGTTTTGTTACACACACACACACACACACACACACACACACACACACACACACACACACACACACACACACGTGTGTGTGTGTGTGTGTGTGTGTGTATATAACAAAACATATTACTTAAATGTAAATTTGTTGTGCAATTTCATTGCATTTCGTACTTTATACTTGTGTTTGAACAAAAATTTTCAATTGATATTTTAAATATATTGCTTAAGGGATGTGATTTAGAAATACTTTTTTCAATATTTCGTTAATATTCTTCAATTATTTTGTAAGACAAATGTGTGCTCAATAAATAAGATTAAGTGAACATTTCCCTGTTTCAGAATTTATTGAATATATTACAAAATTTTTTTTTCTTCCAAAGGCTATTACCACCTGGGTATGTGCCTAATATTACAAAATACATTCTATATTAACAGAGAATGTCAAGTTCAATTCAACTATGTTAATCTCCTATAAAACGTACAAAAACGTACAAAAACATTCGAAACTGTACGAAACTGTACAAAACTGTACAAAACTGTACATAAGCGTATGAAAACGTACAAAAACGTACAAAAATGTACAGAAACGTACAGAAACATTCAAAAATGTACAAAAATGGATATAAATGTATTTTTTGTTCCAAATGGGACGTTTATAAACGGTTTTGTACGTTTTTGTACGTTTTTGTGAGGAAGTTATTTTTACTAGGGTCTGCCCACAACTGTGGAAGAATATGACTTTGCTCTGCGGGGGTTATGCGTTAGCTTGTAGACAGGTGAGTAGGACAAGGGATGGGAACCAGGTTCACAGCAACCTGGACCTGACATCCACTCGATCATGCCAATCCTCTAGATCCGTCACACAAACCGTGTCAATTTATGAATAGGTGTCCATCTTACAGAATGAAGGAGACTTCGTGGTGTACATTTTAGTCGTAGTCACCTAATATCACATGTTCCAGCTTACCCGTACAGAAATGATATGGGAAATGAACTTTTCTGAAATCTGTATGTGGTCAGATTTCTGTGAATAGGTGAACATCTTGAAAATCTGAACTATTAACGTCCAAATCGTTCAGATAATTCAGGTGAATCGTCCATATGAAGTATGTTACCTCCATTGCGATCGGTTCAAATTATTCAGGAAATCTTCTACATGAGACCGGAGAAAAGTGATACTGACACGCGACTTGATAGTCCAACTAACACAACAAAGGTTTCAGTGATTCAATACTTACGTCGTGGTTTGAGAATTCGGACCAAGTCCTCCTATGGTTACTTGTGGATCCAGTCTTGAGCGGTTCGGGGTTTTCGTGGAACCAGGCTGAATCGCTGGATCAGAGACCATCCTCACGAAGAAAGAACGTCTCTGTTCAAGAGTAGCTTTCTTTTTACTTTCTCGAATACTTGCTAACTCATCCATGACATCCTATGTTACATATAACAAGCTTATTACTTATTCTCTCTCACTGACATTGGTGGTTAATAAGTCAATTACCTTGCATTCCAATATTTCAGATAGAAATTCAGTAATCACTCTCCACGCTATGTCTGTGAACATTTGAAAAATTCATGGGACTGATTTTCATGAAAAGTGACAAATTCTGAATTTTAGTGTTGAATTTCAATATATGTCGAATTTCAAGATTTTAGTGTTGAATTTCAATCATCATAAAGTTACATTTGCTATTGGAATCTCTAATTAATGGGGGGCATTACACGTTGATATACTTGTGACGTTGCATCGGCCTGCAACGGCCACTAGGGGGAAAACAACCCGATGGTCCACAAATTTAGGTTGGGCTGGGCGCCAGGCAATTTCTTGCCGAGTAATTCTATGTTATCTAGATCGAATACGGGGAAAACTATTAACAAATCAAGGGGACCAGACTCACTGCAGGAGATGGAAATACCGGTTGACGCGACCGAGCCTCGAACTCATATGTTCCAGGGGAAGTGAAGTATCAGGTGTGCCCAGTGAGAGCCCTCACTGACTCGACTTCAACCTGGGGAGTCGCTCCTGGGAGGGCCCGCCCACTACTCCACACGTCTAGGAGCCATAACGGGTAACCGTCGGCCCACTAGATTGACTTACAATGATCTGTCTCATGGATATACCATGGCCGCTGCTCCAAGATAGGTATATTCCAGTAAATAATTGATCAAATATTATGAATTATACATTTGGGGAGAACAGGAGGAATCCAGTATCAGGCAAGTATCCATTGAGTATTCAACATTTCCAGAATCCAACAAAAACTAATTTATTTCTTGAAATTATAACAATAAACTACAAGACTATCGCGGACCCGACGCCGGTTCTATTCCTGAGCGTCAGCTCACCCGCTATTTTGTTGCGAACGTTACCTCGCAACCGAATCAATGCGTTTCCGAAACGACCGTATCAATGCCCGCGTCTCGAAGGCCGTTCCCAAGCCTAGACATCAGCTTAATATTGGTTCATATAACTGTAATTCTTGTATGACCTAGTGCCCGTTCGCATCATGTTGCACTAGGGAATGGCTCTACCGGGGCACTCCGTATTTATTACGGGAGCCAGGAATGCCTCAGCCAGCTCAACTCGGGAGTACGGACTTCTCGCGTGGGGGGGAACGGCCGGCGCGCGGGGACTTAAACGGAGTCGCCTTCGCGCGCGTTCGTTCTGGCCGTGTAACTCGGGGGGCGAGGGGAAAGGGCCCGGGCCAGGGCTGGAGTCCGTCGTTCTTAAGGGTGTGTTGGCGCGCTCGCCAACATACACGTTCACAAGAGGGAAGTACCGGGCCGCGACGCGCCCAAACAAACCTAGCGATGCGCTGTCTCTCTTGCTCGCTCGCTCGTTCTTGCTCCTCGTCGTCGTCGCTGGAGCTCGTTGTGCTACCATCGGCCTCAGCTCCCTCGTGCTCGTCTCGTGCTCGTCTTCAGGCACACACGCACACTCGCACGCTCTCACGCTCTCACGCACACTCCGCTCGGTACACGGTACTCGGCTCGCGTCGCGTCTATCTTGCTGCGGGCACCGGATGGGAATGCTCGTCCGCCGTGTGCTCGCTCCCGGCCTCGCGCCGCCGGAACTCTAGCGCGCCGCGGCTCGCTTGCGCGCTGGAGAGTGCTGCCCTCCCGAGCCGGTGGCTGCCTGCTACGGTGCCGTACCGGCCGGATCGGCGGGCAGCCTCTCCGTCCATAGTGACGGATATCCCCGTCACACTTGCTAAACTCTGCACTCTATAACTATCCAAAAATTGCCGAAGTCGACTAACGACACTAAGCGAACTCTGAAAATGATAGAGAATATCGAGGTACTCTGTACTGTGACTGCTGCCAGAATGGCAGAGGAATCACCTCGTGGCGCCTTCCTGATCATCTCTTCTCGCTCGAAAATTCGCGGAAACCAATTAAAAAATCCCGTGAACCGCCAAAATATTCGCGAGACCAATGGGAAAAATTCCTGGAACCGCGCAATTATACTAGTTTTCCCATTGGTCGACCGCACACGTACGCCTTCTATTCGGATCGGCCGCGCAGGACCATTCAAATAAAGTAGCCTATATTATATACAAATATCCAAAAAGTACTTGCCACATGGCTATAAATACATCGAGTCGAAGAATTAACAAGTAAATATTCACAATGGCTAAATAGCCAAGCGCACACAACTGCGCACGTCTATCGCTTCTGCGCATCGACAAATTCGAATTAACTACTTCGTCGCCTCCGATCAAAAAGGGGCCAACTCGCTGGCCGGGCAAAAAGGGGCAAACTCAGCGTCCCGAACAAGAAGGGGCCAACTCGCTGGCCGGGCAAAAAGGGGCCAACTCGCCGTCCGTGCAAAAAGGGGCCAACTCGCAGTCCGTGTAAAAAGGGGCCAACTCGCCGTCCGTGCAAGAAGGGGCCAACTCACCGTCCGTGCAAAAAGGGGCCAACTCAGGCGAGTTTTGAATTTCACATAAAATTCAGTTCACGAATCTCTTGAGAAGTCTTATGCACGCTATGTAATAGCCGTAGTGCGTCCCTTTCAATGATTAGGTGATTTTCACGTAATTTACATGTCATCAGAATGTAATATGTCAAGTTAACTATTTACGTTAAACGGCTGTTGCTCGATGGTTTCTTTTAGAAATTGGTATACATATGGGCAATTCTCTGTGGGATCGAACATGAAAAAATTTGATTTGGCTCAAAATTTTTTTGTAAGTTCTAGGGCATCAAGCCGATTTCCCAGAATTTTTTTAGATTTTTTCGAGCACTTTAACCCCCTTTAATAAATAGGCAAAGTTGCTGATTTTGCTGTTTTTGCATTTTCAGAGGCATTTTCAACCTTAATTTACACCCTGAAAATGACCTCTGAGGCAAAAAATGAATGGGACACTTTTTCCTGCAAATTGCCTGAATTTTATAGAAAAATTATCTCCAAGGTCATTGGAGCACATTAAGTACTCCACATTACCAATTGGAGCCTCTATTTTTGAACCCTGGGAGTTCGCTCGTCAAGCCCCACACCACATGGGTACTAAAAGTTGTCCCAACTCATACCACATACAGCCTATATAGTGAAAAAATGGGCCTGGACTCTGGAAGCTCCCAAAAAATTAATATATTAACTAAAATAGGGGTAAAAACAGGCTAAAATGACAATTCAAGGGGAGCCTTGTACCGCCAACACTTCCAATTTTTGCAAACACTTGTCTGTGGTATTATTACAATTATCCACTGTAAAAACTCACATTCTATCATACTAATACATATCCTGAGTTGTCAATATCATATTTATATAGATCAAGCATTACTATACTACTTGACGCCACCTAACTTTCAGTAGTTACATGAGTCCCCATCAAATTGCCCAGGCACTGTTTTGCCCGCCAATCAAAAACGGGTCACGTGCTTTTTGCCCGCCAATGAGGGCATACCAGGTCAATCAGCTATTGGAACTTGATCGATAAAGAAGTTTCATATTTTTTCCAAATAACCCAAATAACCCAAAAATCCATGTTCTGCAACTTCAATTAAATCAATATTTTGCAGAGAGCTTTCAAAACTCTTTAGGACATTTTGATATTCTCCTTCGGTCATAACGCGATGATGATTTCAATTAAAACTGCCTTACCGACCTTATCGATCTTACCCCTACATACGTCTCAGCTCATTGGCGGGCAAAAAGCACGTGACCCGTTTTTGATTGGCGGGCAAAACAGTGCCTGGGCAATTTGATAAGGTCCGATGTATTGATGGTCAATATATTGGCTTTATTATGTTAAAATGTACAAGAAACTACTAATAAAGTACATTGTCATGAATTGCATTCACTCGATGAGAAAGATTAATCCAGAAAGTAAATTGTAAGCTGTGCATTACACGTACACCTTATAACACACTAGGCAGTGCATAGATATCATATGATTTTTTTAATATCAACAAGAAAATGTTGAAGTTCACTAAATATGGATAATATTCATGAATATTGGACTCATGAAATCCACTCATATTGTATAAAACTGCATAGCTAAGGTGCAAGCAGCTATCGCCGGATGGGCTCAAACTACAACCTCAAGTTATTTACTCATGAAAATAGATAATATGAATCAATCCACTTGAAAGTATGATCACTAGATGCGCAATTTGATAACGAATTCAAATATATATGGTTTGCCAGCGTTTAAATGAATTTATAAACCACTTTGTGAACGTTATACTTGCCTATACTGGAGATATATATGACCCATGTATAGCAAAGGTTAGGTTACCGACCATAGACTTTTAGACATGCAAAGCTACTTTGGAAGCTCCAAACTCATTTCTGGACAGGCAAACTATATATATTTGAATTCCTTATCAAATTGCGCATTTAGTGATCATACTCTCAAGTGGATTGATTCACATTAGCTAATTCCATGAGTAAATAACTTGAAGTTGTAGTTTGAGCCCACCAGGCAATAGCTGCCTGGACCTCAGCTATGCAGTTTATACAATATGAGTGGATTTCATGAGTCCCACATTCATGAATATTACCCATGTTTAGTGAACTTCAACATTTTCTTGTTGATATTAAAAAAATCATATGATATCTATGCACTGCCTAGTGTGTTATAAGGTGTACGTGTAATGCACAGCTTACAATTTACTTTCTGGATTAATCTTTCTCATCGAGTGAATGCAATTCATGACAATGTACTTTATTAGTAGTTTCTTGTACATTTTAACACAATAGAGACAATATATTGACCATCAATACATGTAACTACTGAAAGTTAGGTGGCGTCAAGTAGTATAGTAATGCTTGATCTATATAAATATGATATTGACAACTCAGGATATGTATTAGTATGATAGAATGTGAGTTTTTACAGTGGATAATTGTAATAATACCACAGACAAGTGTTTGCAAAAATTGAAAGTGTTGGCGGTACAAGGCTCCCCTTGAATTGTCATTTTAGCCTGTTTTTACCCCTATTTTAGTTAATATATTAATTTTTTGGGAGCTTCCAGAGTCCAGGCCCATTTTTTCACTATATAGGCTGTATGTGGTATGAGTTGGGACAACTTTTAGTACCCATGTGGTGTGGGGCTTGACGAGCGAACTCCCAGGGTTCAAAAATAGAGGCTCCAATTGGTAATGTGGAGTACTTAGTGTGCTCCAATGACCTTGGAGATAATTTTTCTATAAAATTCAGGCAATTTGCAGGAAAAAGTGTCCCATTCATTTTTTGCCTCAGAGGTCATTTTCAGGGTGTAAATTAAGGTTGAAAATGCCTCTGAAAATGCAAAAACAGCAAAATCAGCAACTTTGCCTATTTATTAAAGGGGGTTAAAGTGCTCGAAAAAATCTAAAAAAATTCTGGGAAATCGGCTTGATGCCCTAGAACTTACAAAAAAATTTTGAGCCAAATCAAATTTTTTCATGTTCGATCCCACAGAGAATTGCCCATATGTTTTTGAGGTCGCTTATATTGGATCCGGCCTGAAATTCTAAAAATTCAAATTAGAGCCTCTAAGATCACCTGATGAAAATTTGGAAAAAATTGAATTTTGTCGAAAATTGGTATACATGGGTTTTCGAGGTCGCTGATTACAAATCCGGCCTCAGATTTTGAAAATTCGAATGAGATCAAGCCTCTAAGATCACCTAACAAAAATTTGGGAAAAAATTGAATTTTATCGAAAATTGGTATACATGGGTTTTTGAGGTCGCTGATCACGAATCCGGCCTCAGATTTTGAAAATTAAGATTAGAGCCTCTAAGATCACCTGACAACAATTTGGAAAAAAAATTGAATTTTGTCGAAAATTGGTATACATGGGTTTTTGAGGTCGCTGATCACGAATCCGGCCTCAGATTTAAAATATTAGAATCATAGCCTCTAAGATTGGTGACCGAAAATTTGAAAAGATACTGGATTTGAATAAAACTTGGTATACATGGGTTTCTATGATCGCTGATTATGAATCCGGCCTCTGCAGATTTTTAAATTTCGAATTAGATTAAACCTGCGAGATTGCCGACCGAAAATTTGGAAAGATAATGGAATCTAATAGAACTTGGTATACATGGGTTTTTTAGGTCGCCGATTACACCTAAAGTTTAGATTGAAATAAGCCTAAATCTTCAACATCGTCGACCGTAACAAGGAAACATCCTTTTAGAAGGTTACCCAAATAAAAAACCATCTCATATTTGACTTTATAGAAAAAACCGTTTCAAGTGTGATTACATTCTTCTAGTTTTCGCTCGTTTAGAGTTAAGGTAGTTCATGCCAAACTGCGTTTTCTTACAATTGTCTTGAAATTTTAGCCACTCATTCATAACAATATTTTACACCAGCTCTCAAAATTTGAGCGAGCTCAGCCGTGCCAATCATGAAATATTGAATGTCAAATTTTCACTTTTTAACACGTGAAGTCCTATACCGAGCCTCTCAGGGGACGCTCAAAAAGACGTTTCCATCGATATCTCGAAAATGCTTCATTAAATTTTGACAAAAAAACAGTATGTTATAGAGGACATAGTAACGAAAACTTCCCTCGCTTAGTGTAGCATGTTAAACCGTACCGTTTCTGAGTTATTTTAATGCAAAGTTGATGATTTCACGTCGCGAACGCGTGAGCGCAGCGAGAGCAAGTGAGACAGAGCATGGGCGAGCTTGTGTTCGCCCGTGCGTGTGCCGTGTACATGTACCGTGCGTGTGTGCGTGAGCTTTATATGGCATGAACTACCTTAATACATGCATTTGTGTGTATATTCCTGATTATAATTATATTCATATACGAGCAATGATCTCTCGCTCACTATCGCTCACTCGAGTCTTTCAAATGGATTTTAATTAAAAAATCTACAAAAATCTACAAATTCTATAATCTTCAATATTCAATTCAGTTTTGAGAAGTTATACTTTTAAATTACTGTAAATAGACATAAATCGACATCATGATGCATATAAATTATAGCCCTCGATCTTCTCTTTCGATCCATTACACCACATGTTCTTCAAATCGTCATTTTCTGAGTTGTTCATCAGATAGAAAATTGGAAAAAATGGTTTTCGGCAACGCGGCAAGTTTTCTATGACATAGATTACGCCCCCACGTCTATTATTCTGGATTTTTCATCTCAGATTATGAAAATGCTCATTTTACTCTATAAATCTGCAAGATCAGATTTTGAATAGATAACCCATTTATATTATTTTTTTAACGTTATCCTGGAATCAAACGTCGAATAATTGTCTTTATGGTCATTACGCCCCCACAGTATCAATTTTTCGAACACATAGACAGTTCAAATTGTAGTTCTTGACCTCCACTTCCGAACCCATTATACCGAAATTTCTTCAAATCATCATTTTCCAAGTTGTTTATTACTTCAAAATCTTTCGTATGACGAGAATTCGGCTACACATGATTTTCCACATTATAGATCACGTCCACGCGTCTATTGTTTTGGACTTTTTACCTCAGATTATGAAAATGCTCGGGCTCCTCTATCGATCTGCCAGACCCGATTCCAAAATACTCTAACAAAACATTGTTTCCAAGAGCAAAATATGGGAATCATAATTTGTGTACGGATTAATTTTAATATAATGTAGATTTGTTCTACAAGTTCCTTTGAAAGAACGGAACAAATGAGAACTAGAAAATTGATATACAGTGTTTAGAGTGAAATACCGTGAAACTTTATTTGCGTAACAGCATAACCTCTGGTACAAGCATTGAAGATTATACTTGCCACAAACATTTTTGCATATTCTGATCGATGCTTATTACATTTCCAACATAAGTTTATTTTGAATGGAGTCAACCGACTTTCGCTGACACCAAAGTAGAAGAAATGCCTCTTTATTCAGTAAACCATCTAAATGGATGCTTCTTTGTTACCATCGATGATGTTGAAGGTTTAGGCTTATTTCCATCTAAAGCTCGAGGTGTAATCAACGCCCAAAAGAACCCATGGATACCAATTTCATCAAATTTTCGGTCGTCAATTTTAGAGGCTTTAATTTGAATTTTCAAAATCGAAGGCCGGATTCGTAATCAGCGACCTCAAAAACCCATGGAAACTAATTTTCATTATAACCCATTAACTTTCCAAATATTTGTTCGCTAATCTTAGAGGCTCTAATTTGAAATCTCCATATCTGAGGCCGGATTCGTAATCAGCAACCTCAAAAACCCATGGATACTAATCTACACTTCTATACTATACTGTGAAGTTAATCCTCCCGGAAATTTCATGGAAAGATTTTTCAATGAAGGAGTTGACTTCCATAGAAACAAATAAAACGGATCAAAGGGAAATTGCCTGCGGTATCATGTTCCACATTGAAATTTACAAAAAAATGATGCGTGGGCGTGAAATATGGAAAAAACTGACTTTTATCAATTTGTGCTGCATAAACCGTTGAAAAAATGTATGAAACAGCGTCGTGATGAACATTCTGATTGGAGGTATCGATAGAGCTCATTTAGCGCTTCAATTATTCATCGTGAAAAAATCAAAAATATTGATGCGTGGGCATGAAGTATGTAATTGAAAATTGGTAGTGTGCTTTGCGATTTTTATGCTTTCAGATAAATACGTGAGATTATGATCTGGTGCCATTTAGGGTATGTTTGATCGAAAGAATATCTAATGGGCTTGAATATTTACATTATATTAAAATTAATCCGTACACAATTTATAATTCCCATATTTTTCTCTTGGAAACAATGTTTTGTTAGAGTATTTTGAAATCGGGTCTGGCAGATCGATAGAGGAGGCCGAGCATTTTCATAATCTTAGGTCAAAAATTAAAAAAAATAGACGCGTGAGCGTGATCTAAGTTGTGGAAAATCACGTGTAGCCGAATATTCGTCATATGAAAGATTTTGATGTAATAAACAACTTGCAACATGATGATTTGAAGACTATTCGGTATTATGGGGCGAAAGAGGAGGTCAAGAGCTATAATTTGAGCTTGACGTTTGGTTCCAGACAAACGTTGAAAAACGTTGAAAACGTTGGAAAAATAGTATAAATGGGTTATCTATTCAAAATTTGATATTGCAGATTTATAGAGAAAAATGAGCGCTTTCATAATCTGAGGTGAAAAGTCCGGAAAAATAGACGCGCGGGCGTAATCTAGATCATAGAAAATTATGCAATGTCGAATTTTCGTCATACGAAAGATTTCTTCTTCTTCTTCTTCTTCTTCTTTTGGCCATGGACTGTGTCCGTTGCGCCATCACCCGGTGGATGGACGAAAGATTTTGAAGTAATATACAACTTGGAACTTGATGATTTGAAGAATACTCGGTATGATAGGTCGAAAGAGAAGGTCAAGAGCTACAATTTGATTTGGCTATGTGTTGGAAGAATTGATATTGTGGGGGCGTATTGACCAAAAATAATTATTTGACGTTTGGTTCCAGAAAACGTTGAAAAAATAGTATAAATGGGTTATCTATTCAAAATTTGATTTTGCAGATTTATAGAGGAAAATGAGCGCTTTCATAAACTGAGGTGGAAAATACAAAAAAATAGACGTGGGCGCGTAATATACGTCATAGAAAACTAGCCGCGCTGCCGAAAACAATTTTTCTCCAATTTTCTATCTGATAAACAACTTAGAAAATGATGATTTGAAGAAAATGTGGTGTGACGGATCGAAAGAGAAGATCGAGAGCTATAATTTATATGCATTATGATGTCGATTGATATCTATTTACAATAAAATAAAGGTATAACTTATTAAAACTGAATTGAATATTGAAGATTATAGAATATTTTGTACATTTTTCAATTAAACTTCTTTCCACTTGAAAGACTCGGACGAGCGACAGCGAGCGAGAGATCATTGCTAGTTTTCATAAAAATACAGTATCTTTTCAATATTTCGGTCGCTAATCTTTGAGGCTCTAACTAGAATTTTTCAAATCTGAGGCCGGATTCGTAATCAGCGACCTCAAAAACCCATGTATACCACATTTCGACAAAATTCAATTTTTTTTCCAAATTTTTATCATGTGATCTTAGAGGCTCTAATTTGTATTTTCAAAATTTGAGGCCGGATTCGTGATCAGCGACTTCAAAAACCCATGTATACCAATTTCCAACGAAATTCAATTTTTGTTAGTTGATCTTAGAGGCTTGATCTAATTCGAAGTTTCAAAATCTGAGGCCGGATTTGTAATCAGCGACCTTGAAAACCCATGTATACCAATTTTCGACAAAATTCAATTTTTTTCCAAATTGTTGTCAGGTGATCTTAGAGGCTCTAATCTTAATTTTCAAAATTTGAGGCCGGATTCGTGATCAGCGACCTCAAAAACCCATGTATACCAATTTTTCAACGAATTTCAATTTTTTTCCAAATTTTTGTTAGGTGATCTTAGAGGCTTGATCTAATTCGAATTTTCAAAATCTGAGGCCGGATTTGTGATCAGCGACCTCGAAAACCCATGTATACCAATTTTCGACAAAATTCAATTTTTTTCCAAATTTTCATCAGGTGATCTTAGAGGCTCTAATTTGAATTTTTAGAATTTCAGGCCGGATCCAATATGAGCGACCTCAAAAACATATGTATACCAATTTCTAAAAGAAACCATCGAGCAACAGCCGTTTAACGTAAATAGTTAACTTGACATATTACATTCTGATGACATGTAAATTACGTGAAAATCACCTAATCATTGAAAGAGACGCACTACGGCTATCACATAGCGTGCATAAGACTTCTCAAGAGATTCGTGAACTGAATTTTATGTGAAATTCAAAACTCGCCTGAGTTGGCCCCTTTTTGCACGGACGGTGAGTTGGCCCCTTCTTGCACGGACGGCGAGTTGGCCCCTTTTTACACGGACTGCGAGTTGGCCCCTTTTTGCACGGACGGCGAGTTGGCCCCTTTTTGCCCGGCCAGCGAGTTGGCCCCTTCTTGTTCGGGACGCTGAGTTGGCCCCTTTTTGCTCGGAGGCGACGACTTTATATCTTGCGCGCCCCCCCGCCGTATAGAAACGCTGCGCGCTTGCCTTTACCCTCTCCGCGCGCCTCGTCCCCCCGCCGCCGCGCGCGCGCGGGTCTCTCCGAGGCGCCTCGCTTCTGCTCCAACCGCATGGTCGGCAGTTAAGATGGCCGCCCGCTCGCTTCGCTCGTGCTCTCCGTGAAACCGACGCCTGCTTGCGTCCGCATATCCTCGACCTCGAAGCTCCTTGCCTGGAGCTTCGGGGAGTATCCGCGAGTGCCCGCAATAGTGTTTTGGGGCCGGAGCCGGGGCGCTCGGGTCACCCTCCGGTCCACAACATCATGGCGGCGCGCAGGCTGCCCCCTCTCCCACAACCATCCGGGAGAACATCGTCGCCGGGACTATTCTCCAGGGCCCTGGGGGGGGGGGATCGCCCGCTTGCCTGCCGCTTGTGAAGTGAGCCAACTAATTGTGCTGGTGTTTTCCAGGGTCGCTGCTCACCATCACCTGCTGCCAGCACCACCAGCCCTGGACTCCAGCATTACCATTAAAGCAACAAGGGATTATTGGTCAGCTCTGAGACTGAAGCTGACCACCAAGGACCCTAGCCCTCCCAGCAGCGAGTCTTCAGAAGTTTGGACAATGGGCGAGTCCTATCGTCCACAGAACATTTCTCATTCTCGTATTAAGGTTCATTTATTGATTCATATATATATTTTGCAGGGCTGGGCGGAGGAGGACCTGCTGACCACAGTGTCCTCCTCCAGAGCATCAAGGGAACTTCTCCTGGGGGGGTAATTTATTGTCAAGCGGCTAGGTAGGCTCAAGGGGAGAACTCAGGCTCTCGTCAAAAAAGCCTGGGCTCTCCCCGTTACATACTTTTCCATTGATTCGTCAGGGCTTAGGTTCTGGGCGATATTCATGAGATTTCAGTGGATGTATGGAGTATGACCCATACAAAGGAGGATATCCTCAAATAGTATTTTCATAGAACACATGATTTGCGATCGTCAGTGTTATGTCCTGACCTTGTTCTACCCAGAACTCCAGATGTAGGAAGGGAAGAAGAGAAATTACACAGATCAAATTACGGAAAAAGGAAAATTTCTTTACACGCACGGTTTTACTTACCATGTACCCATCGCCCGTGTCACCTGTGTCACCTGACAAACATCTGAGAAGGATATTGTGTGAATGGTCCTCCGTCTGAGAAGGAGTTTCTCTTCCAAAATGGTGTGTCTGAAATAAATCCCTCGTGTGAATTTCAATAAATAACATTTTCTCGCTGCTTTCTGAATTTTCAGGTAGACACTTCACGAATGGAAACATCAGGAATAATGTTAGTCTCTATATTAAATTCTAGGCTGCCAACACCGCCGCCATCGTGAGAAATTTTGTCCTCTTTTTCGGCCCTCTTTATAGCTCTACTCTCTAGTTCTTCTTTACGGCCCCTCTTCTTAGCTCCCCTGTTCAGTCTTCCTCTCTTACTCATCTTTTTGTCCTCTCTTTTCAGCCCTCTTTTCGCCATTCCTTCTTGACCCATCTTTGTATCTTCCTTTCCAAGACCCATTTTTACGTTTCTTTTTGACCTTTTCCGTCTTCTCTTTCCGTCATGAATAATATCTCTCTGACTTGGTCTGATTGTGATTCTTGATTGAATAAGTTCATGAATATGTGTCATCTTTAAATTTTCAGTAGCAACCGAGAAATAGATGATGCATTTTTCTGTCGTGGGAGTAACCGACCAAGTATCACGGTGCGCCTGTAGATGGCAAGGCGTTGAGTCGCACGTATATAAGCCGATCTGCGATACACGGAAAATAATACCGTTCCGTTTAAGTTGTGATTGACATGTAAGTTTGAAATTGATCTAGATTATGTAAGCTCATCAACATATTTGTATTAAGGCGTTACATCAGTTTTGAACACTGTTGAACCACTAAATAACTCTTTTCGAATATACTCCTGAATCACACTATTCAAACTCTCATTTGAATTTCGGGAGTTTGCGCCAAGACATCTTATCGTCAGTCCATCCCTTCAAGAATCTTCATACACTATTCTTATAGCTCCCATTACAGTATCTGGTAGACTACATTCATGGATAAAAGTATTCAAATTATTCTTTACTGCCGGACGGACAGAACTGTTGCTGAGGACCAGATTCGGTTGACATTTTGTGGAAGAATGCAGCCCAAATTGCTTTCTCCATATCTGCAACTACGTGGAAGTTCTCTCGAATGGCTTCAGCATCTTTTGTGGCATACAGAACTTGGAAAATATAAAAGCATGCATTGTCAGATTTGTATGTAAGTGAATTTTCGTAGTATTATAATACTACTAAAGTGTTATAGTTGATGGAGTTGATATAATTGAAATAGATACTTACTGTTTGTATCTCAGCAAAATAAACAGTTCCACTCTCTGTCCACAAGAAGTAATTTCATTCATACAATAAAGGTATCAGAACATAGTTTTGTCCAAAAGTAGATGGAACTTGGGCACGGGAAACGCAAAACATTTACGTTTACATTGGTTATTGCGAATTGGGAAAATTAATTTTTTAGGCTCATGCTATGTAATATTGTGAAATCATTACCGTTCGAGGATAAAAATCTTAATTATTAAAGAATCAAATCAGCAAAATCACTGTGAATTAGAATATTCGACGATTTTTCGCCCTCAGATAAGACTTGATGGAGTCATTCATAGCTTTGTTGAGAGACCGAATTTCTGGAAACGGGTTCCAGCAATTGAAAGAGAGTATCCAAATAAGAGTAAATGAAGAAAAAATCGAATTCTTCAACATTTTAAGGTGTTTGTAGCACATTGAGCTGAAAGAGTAATATGTATGCTAACTTGTCCGAATGAATTTGAATTGATGTCTGTATTCTCATTTTCTCAGATTTGGGTAAGTCTTGTATAGGATGGAAATAAATCTATCAACTTATACCTCCTCAATCACTCTTCTGCTCGTCAAGAAGTTATTCCTTTCTTTATGAACGTTTTATACTCTTCAAATCTGTATTGCACCTATTTGAATACTATCGTTTGATATATAATTCCAGGCGCACGTTAGAACTTGTAAAGTTATCAAGGTAATTGTAGGGAGCAAATAAACGCATACATTGAAAGAGGATCAATATAAACTTCCCAGAAACTAGATTGAACTCGATACTCTCATAGCTTCGACTTGATACCCGTGCCTTTCTAGTAGATAGTTTAGTGATATTTTCTACTCGTCAAAGATTTGTACCTTTCTTCTCGGAAACTATCGAATTGAGCACAAAATATCTACAGACAAAAACATCTCAAAATTGGTTGAAGTACACTTAATTTTTTTCATAATCTCCAGAGATGATTTTTGGTTTTTCAAAATGCAAAGAGTAGAATGTGTTAACTTAAGAATATGCTAACAATTTTTATGAGATAAAAATGTCTTATAATCCATCAAAGAATATCCTGAAATTTTTTTAGAAGAAAAAATGAATTTTTGAAATATTGTCATTTTTTCGACATTTCAAAAAACCAAAAAGGCTTCGGCGTTAATGGGTTAACCCTTTGTGGCTTAGTGGTCAATATATTGACCACCTGTTTCGTCTTAGATTTTTGCGTATAAAAACTGTATTTACAGGTATATATTAGTGATTATACATTCTTCTACCAGCTAAGATGTTTTTCTATCATATTAAATAACAAAAATTGATATTTATTGAATTGTTAATTAGTTATAGATAAACAAATGGCGAAAAAAGCTTTCTTTTGAAGTAAAAAATCAATTTTCGCTTTGTTTTTCATTCAATCCTTCCGAAAATTGTTTCTACGAGGTTTTTGGGGTCGCTGATTATGAATCTGAAGCCAGAAAATTGAAATATTAACATCAAAGATGGTGGATCCAACATGGCGGACTCACTTTTCCAAAAAATAGACGTAAAGCACTAAATACTTGTTCTCGGGGGTTTTTGAGGTCACTGATTACGAATTTGAGGTCAGAATAATGAAATTCTAACATCCAAGATGGCGGATCCAAGATGGCGGACTCATTTTTCCAAAAAATAGACGTACAACACTAAAAACTTGTTCTCGAGGGACAAGATTTTAGTGCTCCGTCTTTTTTTAGAAAAGTAAGTCCACCATGTTGAATCCGCCATCTTGGATGTAAAAATGTCATTATTCTGACTTCAGATTCGTGATCAGTGACCCCAAAAACCCCCGAGTAATAATTTTCAACGTGATATATTGAACAGAAAAATGTGAGACACAAAGGGTTAATAAATACGGCGGTGATAACTGGCGCCCAACGTAGGGCCGAACAGCGCTGAATAATATTCATAGCAAGCGAGACATATATAAATATATTTACGTTTATTCCCTGTTTGACCGCGTACCCGCTCCGACCACGAGGCGAGCATATATCGTCGCCTGGGGGGAAAAAGCAACGATCTCAGAAACGCGCTAAAGAAAGATCTATTTCGATTTAAGCGAAATAAAAAGATCTATTTCGAATTCAGCGAAATAAAAAGATCTATCTCGAATCGAGCGGAATAAAAAGATCTATTCCGAATCGAGCAGTATAGAAAGATCGTTTTCAAATCGACTTTTAAAGAAAGATCTAACTCAGATTTTACATTATAGAAAAATCTATCTCAGGTTTAATTTTATTTTGCGGCGTTTTTTCGAGTTCGGAGTTGATGCGGTACGCGCGCACTTGAGTGCGATTGCTTATGTGCGTGTGTGTGTATGTAAATATGTGTGTATGTGTGTGTAAGGACACATCTGAATGTAATATGCCAAGTTAACTATTTACGTTAAACAGTTTTTGCCTCGATGATTTCTCGTAGAAATTGGTATACATGGGTTTTTGAGGTCGCTGATAACGAATCCCGCCTTAAATTTTGAAAATTCAAATTAGAGCCTCTAAGATCACTTGTCAAAAATTTGGAAAAAAACTTAATTTTGTTGAAAATTGGTATACATGGGTTTTTTAGATCGCTGATTACGAATCCGGCCTCAGACTGAAATCAGCCTTAACCTTGAGCACGTAGAGACAAGAGTCATATTAAACGTATAACCAACATAATGTTTTCAACAATTTGAATTTTCAAAATTTGAGGCCGGATTCGTAATCAGCGACCTAAAAAACCCATGTTTACCAATTTTCAACAAAATTAAGTTTTTTTCCAAAGTTTGACAAGTGATCTTAGAGGCTCTAATTTGAATTTTCAAAATCTGAGGCCGGATTCGTAATCAGCGACCTCAAAAACCCATGAATACCGATTTTTAAAAAAATTCAATTTTTTTCCAAAATTTTGTCAGGTGATCTTAGAGGCTCTAATTTGAATTTTTTAAATTTGAGGCCGGATTCGTTATCAGCGACCTCAAAAACACATGGATACCAATTTCTACGAGAAACCATCGAGGCAAAAACTGTTTAACGTAAATAGTTAACTTGGCATATTACATTCAGATGTGTCCTTACACACACATACACACATATTTACATACACACACACGCAAATAAGCAATCGCACTCAAGTGCGCGCGTACCGCATCAATTCCGAACTCGAAAAAACGCCGCAGAATAAAATTAAACCTGAGATAGATTTTTCTATAATGTAAAATCTGAGTTAGATCTTTCTTTAAAAGTCGATTTGAAAATGACCTGTCTATACTGCTCGATTCGGAATAGATCTTTTTATTCCGCTCGATTCGAGATAGATCTTTTTATTACGCTCGATTTGAGATAGATCTTTTCATTTCGCTCAATTCGAAATAGATCTTTTTATTTCGCTTAAATCAAAATAGATCTGTCTTTAGCGCGTTTCTGAGATCGTTGCTTTTTCCCCCCAGGCGACGATATATACGCGCCGCCCCACAACATAGACCGCCGCAGCGAAGCGGCGATATTCAAACTAATGCGGCGTTTGCCCACCGGCTCACAATCAAATAATTCTCTTCGATAAAGTAAAACTTTTTCGAGAATCAGTTTTTTTCTGAAATTCTAAGTTGTATTTTATTTGAAAAAGCAAAATTTTTCGGAATTAACTAATTTTCTGAAAATTCAAAATGTTCAGTATATTATTAAAAACCCGCGCCCAATTACGCGCTGAGCGCATCGCGAGGAAATTCCGAGAATCTCTCGGCCACTTCGTCGCCGACCGTCCACCGACCAACACCTCACCTGGCCAGCCTAATGAAGAAGTACAGTTAATTATCCCCGGAGTTATAATTTCTCCAACCCAACGGAACACAAATTCTCTTTGACGAAATAAATTTTTTTTTCTGGGATTGATTTATTTTTTTGATATAATCGAATTTTTCTTGGGATTGATTTTCGTTCAAAAATTCAAATTATTCTAGATAGGAAAAGAAAATTTCCCAAGAACTACCTTTTTCAAAAAGTTAAATTATTTTGATGAGGTAACATTTTTTCAGAAATTCATTGTTTTTCCAAAAGTCAATTTTTCTTTGATAGAACAAAGTTTGGTCCTTCGAGCCGGATAAGGTAGTGGAACTGTGGTAGCGGAGAGGTAACCAGGTGAGAGGTTCGGTGTACGGTCGGGACGACTTGGAGCACGTTGCGCTCCAAAAAGCCGGAGCACGCTGCGCTCGGAAATCGGAGGAGCAAGTTGCGCTCCAACACGCGTACGGTCGCGTCGGGTCGTGCGAGTGCGCCCGCACTTATAAGACCACTTCGCGCTCGCTCAGTGCTGTACGGCGACGCGACGACGCCGCGCTGTATAATAGAGGCGACCGCGAGAGCCAACAGCTGACGCCGGCGAGCGGACACCGGCGCGGCGGACGCAGACCTACGCATCGGGACGTGACACGCGGTGAAGCCGCGCCAACAGGAGCCTTTGAGGAAGCCACGTGCGGGCTTCAGAAGGTAGCACGGAGACAACCACCGCGGGACGAGACGGCAGCGCGGGACCGGCCACGTGGCGCGTGGAGGTTAGGCGTAGCGAGCGGCGGAACAACATCGGCGCGAGCTCGGAGTCGCCAGCCACGTCGTCAGGGGCGCCAGCGCAGCCGACAAGCGAGGGTTCAGCTTGCAATCGGCCAGCGCCATCCACGGGAACTCCTGGGGGAAGCTACGTCGAAGCCCCAGTGTGACGCACCAGAGTAGTGTCTCCGCCAGCTCGACTCGCGCTGGTGAAGCGCAGCCGACCGCCACGCCTCTCGCCGAAAAGGAGTGAAGCTCCTTACTTACCCAGTGTCAGCTGGTTGAGTTGACCACTGGCTTTAGTGGAATTGACTATTTACATATTTCTTTTTCTGCTGGAATTATTATTATTCCCTTTTTATTAAAGTCTCCCTTTAGTATAGATTCATCTAGTGATGCATGTGTCTGGTGTGCTATGGTAGCTGGTGTTCTTGGCCTAGTCGACAGGGTTTGGCTCATTCCAGCTGACTCGCTGACAGTACAGGGCTGCTGGCAATATCCACTGCAGGCTGTCAGAGGCTGTGAGGCATCTCCAACTACTGCTCCAGCTATGGCAAGGCTGTCGACTGCTTTCAACACAAGGCATCGACACCAGTAAACAACATCAAGTGCGACAAAAGTTCTGTGCAAGTTTCAAGGAAAGTGTTTATCAGTGCCAATTTTGTAATGCGACTCTATGCCAGGCTTTGTAAGAGCGTAGAGCGTACGGTGGCAATAAGTTATTGACTTTAAGGACATAGGTAGTGTCTACAGTGATATAATCTTGGGTAAAGTACGCCAAAGTGAGTTATTTTATTGCTAAAGATATTTTTCCTTGCGGATAGAGTCAAGCGAGTGTTATAGTATCACCTTCGATACAATTGAAAGTATATTAGAATCTCTCTGTGCATTCGGGCACTTAACTTTTAATTTTTTCTCTGTTTGGACTTATATTCAGTGGTAAGGTGCCTCTATGCATGCCAACTAGAGTGGTCGTGCTCCGCAAGCTGCACTTGAGGTTACCAAGCCCTGAGTTAAGTTATATTTCCAAAAAGTTATATTCACAAACGTTATATTTCGATTTTTCCTTCATTCATGGTATTATTGAGAACTTGAAGTTGTTTACGTGTACTCGGGTAACACATATAGTATTTCATTATCATGAGTTGAATTATTCTGGCTAGTGAGCCATCGAACAAGCTGCGTTCAGTAGAACAATCAAGCTTTCGTAAAGGTATTTGGAATTTGGGCTTATGATATTAGTATTCAACCACTCGCTTCAAGTTTATGGTTTGAGTTGAGATAAATACTACTTTTACCTTGTTTATTTAAGATGGTTTTGGCATTATCCTCCCATGATCAAGTTGCAATTCATAAATTAGTTATCACCCTGTTTAAAAAAATCGATGACTCGGTTTCCTACTGGGAATCCTACTGGGGTTTCACCGGTGAATCCTAGTCAAATAGCGGTGAGTTACCAATGAAAATCCGTTGATTTCCTAGTCAACCAACAGGGTTTCCGAGTCGGCTAATTGTATTTCCTAGTCGCTCGACCGGGTTTCCTAGTCGGAGGGATTTTGGCTACCCTGTTGAAAAAAATGACCTGGAATTCTGCCAGAAATCGGACAGAAATCTGTCTGATTTTCAGCCGAAGAAAGTGCCTGATTTCTGGTCGATTGACTTGATATTCAGCTGATTTTCTGGTCAGTTCGAGCGGATTCTCCGGTAGCTTTGAACGGATTTTCAAGTCATCTCAAGCGGAAATTCAGGTAGCTGCAAACGGATTTTTAAGTCATATTGACCGGAACTTCGAGTAGCTTCGAACGGAATTTCCGGTAGTTTCGTACGGATTTCAGGTCGTTTCTAAATGAAATTCCAGTCAATCCAACGGATTTTCTGGTACTTCAGAACAAATTTTCCACTCGATCGCACGGATTTTCTGTTCGTTTGGAAAGGATTTTCAGGTGAATTTGACCGGATTTTCTGGTCGATCGCACGGATTTTCGAGTCAATTTGAACGGATTTTCTAGTCGATTGAATGGATTGTCAGGTAAATTCGAACGGATTTTATGGTACATTTGGCCGGATTTTCTGATCAATCGACTGGATGGGGAAATGGATGGGGCGGTGATCGAGTGGGTTTCCGAGTCGCTCGACTATGTTTCATAGTCGCTAAACTGTGTTTCCTAGTCGCTCGACCGGGTTTCCTAGTCGAAGGGAAAAATGGATGGGGCGGTGACCGAATGGGTTTCCGAGTCATTCGACCGTGTTTCGTAGATAAAGGGAACAATGGATGGGGCGGCCGTGACCGAGTGGATTACCGAGTCGCTCGTCTGTATTTCACAGTCGCTTCCCTGTTCAAAATAAACGACCGGATTTCCCACTTCGTTCCCAATTGGTATTTCTCGATTAAATAGCGGGGTTTCACTGGTAAAATCCGGTGGGAAATCTGGTCGATCGAGCGGTAATCGAAGTTGACCGAATATGATTCTCGGTCGATCGACTGAGTTTCGAGGTCAGAAAGAAATTCGATGGGCTCCTCAAAACGAGTGTTTTCCGGTCGATTATCGGTGTTTCATGTGTATACGGAAATGCTCGCCGACACCGGCGATGTATGGTCCTGTGCCTGTTGTTATACCCATGAAGACCAAGCTGAAGGATACGAATCGAGGATCGGACGGAAGGAAATGCAATTTCAATGTTGGCCAAGATCTATCATATTATCGTACTGTCGCCGCGTATAACACTTTCTCGCTCGTGTTGGTCAAGCGGCTATGAAACACAGTCGAGCGACTCGGAAACCCATTCAGTCACCGGCTCATTCACTTGTTCATTCGGCTACGAAACACAGTCGGGTGACTAAGAAACCTAGTCGAACGACTATAAAACACAGTCGAGCGACTCGGAAACCCACTCGGTCACCGTCTCATTCATTTTTCCCTTCGACTAAGAAACCCGATCGAGCGACTAGGAAACACAGTCAAGCGACTCGGAAACCCACTAGGTCACCACCCCATCCATTTTCCCATTTACTACGAAACACAATCGGCTGTTTAAGAAACGCAGTCGAGTGACTCGGAAACCCATTCGGTCACCGGCTTATTCATTTTTTCATTTGGCTACAAAACACGGTAGGGTGACTAGGAAACCTGGTCGAGCAACTTTGAAACCCAGTCGAGCGACTCGGAAACCCACTCGGTCACCAGCATAACCAATGCTCCCTCCGACTAGGAAACCCGTTCGAGCGACTAGGAAACACAATTAGCCGACTCGGAAACCCTGTTGGTTGACTGGGAAATCCACAGATTTTCATTGGTAATTCACCGCTATTTGACTAGGATTCACCGGTGAAACCCCAGTAGAATTCCCAGTAGGAAACCGAGTCGATTTTTTCAAACAGGGCAAGGTTCTGGAGTATTGTGTCTAGCATTATTTCAGTAATTGAATTGTTTTTATTGGTTTAATATATCCAGGGAATTGATCCTGGATATTTGTTCTTAATTTTGAGAGACTTTAAATTGGAATTAAGAAGTTTTTCACTCGGATAATGGAATTCTGGTTTTTCTTCGAGTAATCTACGTATAACCCCACTCACATATCTGGACATTGTGTGAACCTTAGCGTCTCATTGAATGAGTTTTCTGTTTCGCACTCACACAGTAGTTCCTTGATGCTCCTTTAGATTTGGCTATTTTGGTCTCTATCGTATGGAATTCATTACCTTAGCTGCTTTTTCTTATTGTTATTGGTTTTTATTCTATAAAATAGTTTCTGAATTTTATTTTCCTCTGGATATGAAATGTGCCTTTGAAATTTCTAATACTAGTCTTCATTCATTTTGCATTTTGAATCTATGGTTGCTGATTCTTTACTAAAGCATTGGGATAGAATTTTTTGTTTTAGAAATTTTTCTTTTCTTGGACCTGAATCTTTTAGATTATGGTTAGTTCAGTCTAGATAAATATATTTTGGTAAAACTCGAGTCATTTGGGCTCTTCATTAACCTTATATAAACTCTCCTGTCAGTACTTCAAAATACTGATTAAAATTGCGGTTATTATCTCGAGTCATATCAGTTATGGTCTGATTGAACTCGACTTGAGCAAATTAAGAGTTATATCAGTTACGGTCTGATTGAACTCGAATAAGGTATATTAATGCGGTTTGGTACTTGGTGTAAATCATTAATATTGATAATTGGAACGATACTTTGTATATTTTGTTGCCTCTTTTTCTGATAGTACGGATTATTGTTTTATCCATTATAATCATCATTCGGTTTAACGTAGAGGTATATTTGATTGACTAGTCACTTAACCAAATTGTCGATATAGACGCTTCAGTAGAAATTCAACTAAGTTCTCAAGGAAAAATTGCCCGAGCCTATGCAAATTTTAAATCCGAAGGTCAAGCTAAAATGACGGTAGCTTACGCTCAAGGCCGGTTGGAGGGATTGGAAGAGAATTATAGAGCGTTCAACTTGAATCACGACAAAATCCTATCATTGAAAAATCTTAACAAAGATCATACGTACTTTAAAGATAAAGTCTCGGATTCCGTGGAGGATGATTATTACGACAATAAGGGCCAATTTAACGAATTTTTGATGTCTAAGGATGAAGAGGCAAGAATGACTGATGCTCTCGATACTTCTCGGGGAAATATCGAACCTCAAGTTGCGAGGTCGAATATATCTTGGACATTGCCTAAAATTGAGATACCAAAGTTTAGCGGTAAATGGTCAGACTTGGGCCCGTTTCGCGATCTTTATAAATCTATGATCCATGGTCGAGAAGATTTGGAACCCGTCTACAAATTCTATTACCTAACAGCCTATTTAGAACGTGAGGCAAAGAAAAAATTAAAAATTTGGAAGTAAAAGCGGAAAACTATATGGTTGCGTAAAATAATTTAAACGAGTATTATAGAAATAAGCGATGACTGGTCAGTCAAGCTGCTAGCTCTCTATTCGGTATAAAACCTATGAAGTCTGAATCTTATGCGGAACTGAAACGGTTATATAGTTCTACCTTCGATACAGTAAATTCTTTCGAGGCTCTGGAGCGAGCTATTCCTGATAATGGGAACGATTTATTGGTTTTTCTGGCGGTCTCAAAATTCGATCCAGTTACTCGAAAAGATTGGGAAAAGCATCTTGGAAGTTCTTCGGGACCCCCCTCGATGGATCAGTTGAAGGTTTTTATTGAGGAACAAGTGTCCACTCTTGAGTCGATTGAGAATAGTACCAGCAAGGGAAATAATGTTGTAAAACCGCATTCTCTAGTTGTTGACTCATCTGAGTCGCATGCTACTTCGGTAAAAAATTCTCCTACTTGTCCGTTGTGCCAAGAATCACACTATTTGAACCAATGTGAGCTGTTCAAAGCTAAGGAAGTAAAGGAAAGGAAGGATTTTGTTTTTTCGAAACGTTCATGTTCCATATGCTTCTCTAATCACTCCGTTCGGGGCTGTCGTTCAAAGAGAAATTGCCGAAAGTGTTCAGGAAGGCATAATACGATGTTACACTTTGAGAGCTCTCCTATGAATCCCACTGGTTCAGCCAGTAATAATAATATCGTAGAAAAATCTTCTCACTCTGAAGTCAAGTCAGAAGAGCATTCTCATGTTGTGGGAATCGAGAAGCCCCGTGAAGTGTTTGTTCTCCTCGCAACAGCCCTAGTCAGAGTTTACAATGCAGATGGGTATTGGTATTTGGCGCGAGCATTGATTGATCAATGTTCGCTATCTTCTTTCGTCACTGAAACTTTTTGTCAAAAGTTGCGACTCTCCAGATCTGTATCAAACACTTGCATATCCGGTATGGCTGGCATTAAGGCTGAAGAAGCCAAAGGGTTAACTAAGTTTTTCATTCGTCCTCGTTTCAATTCAAACTTCTCGTACGAAGTAGAGGCATTGATATTGCAAAAGGTTTCTAGATACAAGCCGATTGAATCAACGAAAGGAGAGACTTGGCCCTACCTGGAAAATCTGATGTTAGCAGATCCTCATTGTCTCAAGGCTCACCCAATTGATATTCTGCTAGGAGCTAGAGTACACGCTCAAATTGTTGAAAGTCATGTGATTAAAGGTAAAAAAAATGACCCTATTGCAACTAAAACGCAACTAGGATGGATAATTTCTGGACCCATGGGACTAAGCGGCGAATCGAACTCTACTCTGACTCATTGTGTAGACAACTCGGATCTCGAGAAGCTTTTGGTGAAATTTTGGAACCAAGAAGAATTATTTCCTTCTGCTAAGGTTCTCTCTCCGCAAGATCAAGCCAAAGATGGTCGGTATGTGGTTCGATTGCCATTTGGTAAAAATAAAGTAGATGCACTAGATTTCGATCTCGGTCTCTCCTTTCGCACTGCTTTGGATACTTTATACTCGATGGAAACTAAATTCGATAAAAGGCCGGAGTTAAAGGTGGCTTATCAAAGTTTCATGGAAGAATATGAATCGTTGAATCATATGAAATCACTAGGTGCTTTTGACGAGAGAAAGACCAATTGAAAATATTTTTCACCGCACCACGGCGTCTTGCAAGGGACGAGAAAATTTAGGACGGTATTCAACGGTTCGGCTTAGATTAAATAAGTTTCTTTGAATGATCTATTATATCTTGGGCCCAACTTATTACCGGAATTATTCGATCTCATTTTGAGATGGCGGTTGTATAAGTACGTTTTTGTGGCAGATATCGAGAAATTGTTCCGTCAGATCTGGATTTATCCTGACGATAGACATTTTCAAACTATTCTATGAAGAACTGATATTTCGCTACCGGTCTCAATATTCGCACTCTTCACTGTCACGTATGGACTAAAATGTTCCCCTTACTCAGCAATACGTGTGCTGAGACAGCTGACAAAAGACTACGGGCATTTGTTTCCTTTAGCCTGTTGCATCATTGTAGATGAGTCGTACATGGACGACTTCATGTCGGGGGGAGATACTATTGAAATTACCAGAGAAAAGCAAGAGCAATTAATAAGGCTCCTCAAGGTGGGCGGTCTTCCGCTAAGGAAATGGGCATCCAATGAGTTAGTATTGGGAGATTAGCTTCCAGAGTCGCATAGAATTAGAGATTCTTCTGTTTTTAAGGAAAAAAATTCTACAGCGATCTTAGGATTGTCCTGGCAACCAGAGAAAGATTGCTTCCACTTTAAAATATCCATTCAATCATTTGATCCCTGGCTGCTTACGAAGAGAATGGTTCTTTCTCAAACAGCAAAAATATTTGATCCAATGGGTTGGTTGTCACCATTTATAGTAACGGCCAATATTTTTAAGCAGTCTTTATGGCTACTAAAATGCGGATAGGACGATGTGCTCCCGCTCGAATATGCTAATTTTCAGTGTGATTGATATAAGCATCTACCCAGTTTAGAATCTATTTCGATTCCTCGTTGGCTGCAGGATACTGGCGAGTCTGGAACTATTGAAGTGCACGGGTTCTCTGACGCATCGAGCAAGGCTTACGGTGCCGTAATTTATCTTCGAGTACTAAAAGCTGATCAGATTATAGTTCCGTGGCAATACTCAAAATCCCGAGTCGCACCTACAAAAACGTTAAGTATACCTCGACTGGAGCTCTGTACTGCTCATCTGTTGGCAAGGCTTGTCGACAGATATTTGTGTACCATGATGTTCGAGAATTATACTCTGCACTAATGGTCCGACTCTAAGGATGTTCTTTTCTGAATTAGAGCAATTCCAGCTCGATGGCAGACGTTCGTTGCAAATCGTTGTAGTCAAATACAGAAACTCGTGCCCCAAGCCTATTGGCACCATGTCGCCACAAAGGAGAATCCCGCTGACTTGGTGTCTCGAGGGAAAGCCCCAAATCTATTCAAAGGAACGGATCTTTGGTGGTATGGCCCATCGTTTCTGGTTGAATCTTCGGAACCTTGGCCTACTACCTAGGAGAGTGCACACCCTTCGGATCACCAATCTTGACAAAAATTTGAGGGATCTCTCCTGATACTATCACCAGAGATCCCTGAAAGCCACAGGGTCTAACGCTCAGCCATTCCTGAGAAAAAAAATAAAACATATTATGAGATTTTTCAATTATTGGCGGTATAGGGCATAACATTGCATATGCTATTTGAATGCATATCAATGCCCGCCAACCATATGTACCAATCAATTTTTTATAAATTTGACTCAAAGATAAACTCTAAAACTATCTTGACAAATTTCCACTGGTTTTAGGCATACTTCACTTATAGGATGTATAAGGGTCTCAAGCGCTAACCAGGTTATCATGGGAAACATGTTATACCAATTCTCACCCAACAAAACACGCATTTATCTTGAGCCCACCCATGAATATATATCAGAATATATATTCTACAATTGAAAAAAAAAGGAAATACGGTCAACACTACTTCTTTCTTCCCTACAGTCCAGAACACTTGAATTTTTGACGTTAAACAGTCGTATCTATTCAAAACTGTGTCTGGACTTACAATATCCTCATGCGTGTAGATATTTCTTAAGCCTATGGGACTGATGGGTACATGAGATAGAAAAAATGTACCTACTCACCTCAAGTAATATGCGCTTCATAGATATGATGCTGCAAAATAACCTATCCCTTACATGCATGTTGACAACACTGCAAGTTTGTTGGGGATTAGTTTTTGCGCAAACTTGTTCCTTTTTCTTGAATCGCAAGATGACTTCGTTCATCTTTCGTGATCGTTCACCAGCTCCCACTGAATGTGTAGCCTCCAGCATTCACAGAAATGATGTCCTATAAAGGCAGAAAAATAACACTCCAAGCCTCATCCATTCATGATTGTACTCTTGAAGTACCTGAAAATGAAAACACAAAGAATCATTTTCTTTGAATTTAAAGGTTAAAAGTAGGAAAAATCTAGTTAAACTAACAGAGAAAGAGAGTTTCAGAGCTACATAAATTCAACTAGAGTAGAAATTAGACACCCAAAATCAAAGGTTAGGTTACACTATGTACTTATCTGATGATTGATGATCCTTTCTGCAGCAATCAGCGTTCCTTCATGATCCGGTAGGAGAATTTTCCCAGACCCAAATTTTAGAAAGAGTTTCACTTCCACAGCACTATCCATAGTTGTACACAGAGTTACACAGCACCACATGTGCCAAACCAGAACAACAGGATAAGTGTCGGCCATCCGTTGGCGCAACAAGTTATCACTGACTGTTGTGAGATGCCAGTCAGCTGTGATCTGGTGTGAAATTCAAATGCTGCAACTTTACATGCAATATATGGATTTGTACTACTGTAATTTGTCAAGATAGTTTTAGAGTTTATCTTTGAGTCAAATTTATAAAAAATTGATTGGTACATATGGTTGGCGGGCATTGATATGCATTCAAATAGCATATGCAATGTTATGCCCTATACCGCCAATAATTGAAAAATCTCATAATATGTTTTATTTTTTTTCTCAGGAATGGCTGAGCGTTAGACCCTGTGGCTTTCAGGGATCTCTGGTGATAGTATCAGGAGAGATCCCTCAAATTTTTGTCAAGATTGGTGATCCGAAGGGTGTGCACTCTCCTAGTAAGCCTATAGATATAACTATCTCTCAGCCTCTCGAACAGCGGAAAGAAACCATTTCCTTTCATGTATCTCAAGCTGTCGAATCGGCTGACGAGACATTCTCAATCAACAGATTTTTTTCTCTATATAAACTATTAAGAACCACTGCTATATGGATTCGATTTTTACGTAAATGGAGCCGTAAACTTTCGGCTAAAAATAGAGCAAAAATCCTGCTATGAAATCTTGAGTTTCTTCAGAGCGAAATTGAATCGTCAATTCACAGCTCTGCTTCAGAGCTATTTAGTGCTCAAATGTTCCTTATCTATATTGTGCAGAGAAATTCATTTAGTCCAATAATACGACAAATTGAAACTAAAGCCGAATGCACCAATGCTCAGATTGCCAAGTTCCACCCATTTATTGATAATGGACTGCTCCGTATGGGAGGTCGTCTGCAGCACTCACTTCTTGATTATGCCAGAAAATTCCCTCTGATTTTGCCATCTAAGGGACCATTGATAGACCTACTGATTAACGATGCTCATGTAAAAACTAATCACGGTGGTACTCAACTGACCCTCACTACACTGTGTCATAGCTTCTGGATTATAAAAGGGAGAGCCTCAGTCAAGTTCATCATAAGTCGATGCGTAACCTGTATTCGATACGCAGCCAAGTTTCATACGCAGTTGATGGGCAATCTGCCCAAGGAAAGGCTTACCTCGGCTCATGCTTTTGAGCGATCAGGCGTAGATTACGCTGGACCATTTAAAATCCGAATGGTAAAAACTAGAAGCAGTAAAGGCACGATAAAGGCATATTTTGCCTCCGCATTTTCCGGCTCCGCATTTTGGCGATATTTGGGAAGCCGCCGTCAAATCTATAAAGCATCATTTGAAAAGAGTTGTGGGCGAGCATTTGCTTACTTTTGTCAAATTTTTGACTCTTCTAGGTCAGATTGAGGCACGCCTCAATTCACGGCCCATCACCTCTATTCTCGATAATCGATCTGAGTTGGATGTATTTACTCTATCTCATTTCCTCATTCAGCGCCCGTCGTTTCTTGTTCCCGAACCTAACATCAGTGATAAGCGTATATCGCTTGCAAAAAAGTGGCAAATCATCACCTAAATGACCCAACATTTTTGGTCACTGTGGTCTGTCTGTTATGTTTGAGATCTCCAACAGAGGCAAAATTGGTCAAAAACCTCCAGAGGTTTTCTTATTGGAGACATAGCCTTGATCAGAGATGAAATTAATCCGCCATCCAAATGGCCTCTAGGGAGAATACTCGATCTCCATCCCGGTTCAGTTGGTATAGTTAGAGTCGCGATGCTAAAAGCCAAAAATTCATCTTTTACGAGACCTATTGTTAAACTAATTTTACTAATACCATCAGCCGAAATTCCTGCCTAACTATCTGTGATGTATGCGCCGTTTGGTAAGAGTAAATCTCTTAACTGACTTTGTATTTTTTTTATTCAGAGTTACACTCAACCGTGTCGCTATAGCAGAGATTATAGCTTCAGCTGAGATTATTTATTACGAGTGTACTATTTTTGCACCTTCAGAGGTTAATGCGGTTATCTAGTCGATTGGACTAGAGCCCCTTGCATAAAATCTAGTTTATATCGAGTCATTATTCTTTGAAAAAAAAATTTGAAAGTATCCATTGATTAATACTAAGACTTTTTTGTCTCCAGAAAAATCTTTGTCAAGTTCATAGTTATCGAGTAAAAGATTCAGGAAAAGATTTGTCGAGAAAAAAATTGCTGAAGTTTGAAACTACGATTTTTTCTGCCGGTCGCCATTTTGTCTTTATAAAATAATTTTTTCGATTATGTATGGATAATTACTTTTAGTTATGGACACATGGACGCGATATTTACTAGTTTTAAGTATGTGAAAAAATGCAAAGGTAGAAAAAAATTCTTAAAAAAAAAAATGTTATCAAAAAATTTCGGCTTTTTCTTTAATTTGCTATTTTTCTATAGAAAAATTCATTTTTGGTTTTTCTAACCGCCATCATTTGAAAGAACACCTTTCAAACTATCGGAAACAGTGGTTCCTGATACATTTCCTATCAAATGCATCGTACAGTGAGTCTCTAAATTTTGGCATCTAAAAGTGTTCGTTCAGGCGCTAATGGGTTAATAGACCTCTTGATTTGCATGAATAGTTTTTCAAAAATAATCTTGCTGATCATACAACAAGCAGTCGTCATAGCCACGGTTCTTTCGTCAGGTCGGGTTTCACCTGCTAGCATCGAAAATGCGTACTCTGCCAAAACACGGTCGGTTTTCTTGCGATCGATGCCTTCGTCGTTATAAGCCAGATCGTGGCGTCGACAAGCTCCGTCTAAAGGATTTACACCAACGTCCTTTCGCTCGCGTCGTTCTAACCACTTGTTTCCAGGACCGCAAAATTCATGCGTTTCAAAAGGTAGTAGGTCAATGAGAGAGTCCAAAGCTGTATTCTTCTCTTCATAAGCCATTCCTATCTCTCCCATCACTTGTTTAGTTTCATTGTTTCCATGATTGAGATTTCGGTGTACTCGATCTTTGATTTCTGTCTGCACTCGACTCACCGTTGCTGACGTTCGCAAAACTTTCTTAAACTATTTTTCGAGGTGTCTCTTGATTGCGTGGTAAATCAGCGTTATCGATCTGAGAAAAGTCTGAGAATTTATTCATACGTCTCAAAACTCGAGTATCACTAATGAAATCATCTCCTATCCCTCAAGGAATCATTGATCAAATCCACTATACAAGCGCCTTGCACTGTGTTGCCATCTATTTGAACAGACCCACGTTTATCCCACGCAACTTCACCAGTCATCCTCAAACGTGACAATAGCTGCATAGCCTTCAGTCGCCATTTTAGAGGAACGGTATCCACGATTGGAGCATCGATATCTTTTACCATTTGTTGCTCAAGTTTGCTCTTATCGAGTGAAATCAATTCATGACAGGCATACTTCATGAATAGTTTCTTGGGAATTTCAGCACAATAGGGACAATATATTGACCATCAATGCATATAAGTACTGAAAGTTAGTACTTCTCGATCGAGGTAAATAATATTGACAACTCAGAATATGTATTATCATGTTAGAATGAGTTACTACAGTGAATAGTTGTTATGATACTACAGACAAGTGTTTTTAAGACTTGAAAGAGTAGGCGATGCAATAGTCCCCTGAACGGTCATTTTTCTTTTTGCTGACTGCTGCCTCTACCAGCGCTTGTTTGCTCCTTGTAGGCGGCTTTTCCGAAAGTGGCTCCGGTTCGCCGGCTGGCATCGGCTGCTCTCCGGACGCGACTTTCATCGCTCGCGTTCGGGTTGCTACGTGTTGGTTCTTTCACGGCCTGTCACGTTTGGCGCGAGGTGCGTTGCCAATCGACGGAGTCGTAGCTCTAAGATTGTGTGCACTCATGTGTGTGCTACCGACAGCGGTTGCTGTTCCCATCGCTTGAGCGCTCTCTTGCTCATCGCTGACCTGTGGCTTGAGAAACTTTACATGGACAACCGATTCGTCCTTTCCTGATTCGTCGGCGACTTTGTACACGTTCGTACCGACTTTTTCGACGACCGTTAGTCTCGGTTATATTACGGCACCAGTTTCGCAGTTACGCTCTTTTCTGAAGATGGGAGAACCTTATTCAGTTTTAGCACAGAGTTGCCTACGTCAAACTGTACGTCTCTGTACCTCTGTGACGGGGAAACCCGTCACTATAGACGGAGAGGCTGCTCCTCTCCGATCCCGCCGGTACGGCAGCCGACGGCTCGGGAGGGCAACACTCTCCAGCGCGTACGCGAGCCGCGGCGCGCGATAGTTCCGGCGGCGCGAGGCCGGGAGTGAGCACGAGGCGGACGATCATCATCGTCCGGTGCCCGCAAGCAGCAACACGCGACGCGCGCGAAACCCCGAGTGACCGAGCCGAGAGAGTGTGCGTGACCGTGTGCGTGTGCGTGAGTACGTACCCAGGACACCGGAGGCCCGCGACGTCGACGCATAGCCGAGAACAGCGGAGCCGAGAGCAGCAGAGCCGAGCCGAGAGAGAACGAACATCGGAAAGGTTTGGCAGTGTGCGCGTCGCGGCCCCGGTGTTCCCCCCCAGTGAACTCGCGTCCCCCCCGACGTCACGGCCTAGCGAGCGCGCGGGTAGACTCCGTTCGAGTCTCCGCGCGCGGCCGTTCCCCCCCGAGAGAGTCCCCCGTGCTCCCGAGTAGAGCTAGCCGCGGCACTCCTGGCGCCCGTAATAAATACGGAGTGCCCGCGGTCGAGCCAATCCCCAACGTGAACCTGGTGCGAACGGGCACCAGGTCACAGATTGGCGCCCCTAGCGTGTGTTCGCGGTCGTGATCGGGGGTAAAATTCGAGGTGGGGAGTGCGTGCGCGAAAAATTAAACGAGCGTGGAAATCGAACGAGCGTGGAAATAATTCGATTTTATTTCAGGCGAAGGAATTTCGTTGTCGCGAGTTACCGCGTAGTGACCTTGGCGGTGAGCGCGCAGAGGTGAGCGCGAGAACGCGGCGCGGGGCAAGTGTTGTTGCCCCGCGTGTTTACGTGCGCCGGCAGGTGCTGTGCCGCGTATGTTTACATCGGCGAAGCTCACGGAGCAAATTCCTGAGCAGGCGAACGAGCAGTGATCACTCTGCTAAATTAAATTGATCAGCCCCTGACGGAGTGCATAACTCCTTATTCCTCCTGACAAATTTTGTTTTATTATAATTTATTATTGTTGATTTTGTTGCCCTGACGGAGCTCAGCTCCTTATTCCTCCCAATTCATTGATACTGATATATATATATATATATCTATATATATATATATATATATATATATATATATATATATATATATATATATATATATATATATATATATATATATATATATATATATATATATACATAACATCCAACGAGAAGGAAGGAAGGAAGCCAGCAACACAGCAATAATTAATTATTATTCCAAGGAGGAATAATCCGAACGACAAGATTAATTTCGAGGTTGGGCAAATTAAATTCGCCACGTGGCCGAGTCGGTACGAGCACAAGTGTGTCGATAAGCGAGAGCGCCGGCGCATGATAAAACAGTGTGATCATATGATAACGAGTCGGATGGTCAAGTAGAGTCTAGTTATCTATCTAGTGTGAATCTTTTGCGGGAAATTTGAATTTGAATTGTGGAACTCAGAAATTTTCGGGACTTAGAATTTTTTTTTTTCTTTCGAACGATTGAACTATTGTTACACAACGACGACGCTGTTAGTGGCAAATAACATAGAACGAGCAATTGTTAAACAATTCAAATAATTGTTTATTTATCAATTCAATTGTAAATTTTTCCGAAGTGGCCGATTTTTGAATTGTCTTTGAAGTTGAGTTGGACAACGAGTGGGCGCACTTTGTCGTAAATAATCTGAATAATTTATTTGTTTGTGAATAAACAATTTGGGAATTTTGGTCGTTTACTCGTTGGGCCCGGCTAGTTTTGAAGATATTTGAATCGTGCATAGTAGAACAAGCGCATGGTTGTGGACATAGTCAATTGTTAATAAATTAATTTGTTAATAATTTTTATTGGTTATTAATTAGTTTTCAAATTTAATTTTTTTTTCTTTTTCTTCCTTTTTCGAGTGTGAGTGTCGAGTCGAGGAACAGTGTCCTTTGGGTCTTTTGCCAATTGTTAACAAATTAAATTGTTAATAATTTTTTTTTGGCGATTAATTATTTTTCGAAGTCAAGTTTTTTTTTCCTTTCTTACTTTTTTTCGAGTGTGAGTAATAGTTTCTTTTGAGTTTTGTTTTTTTTTGTCTCTGCTTTCGGTTACTTCGATTTTCAGTATATCGCATAGTCGGATGGTTAGGGTTTTTAGCACACAACCAAAGGACGAACGATCATTGGAAATTGAACCAAACCAGATAATATTCAGTATATTTGAACGAACCAGATAATAATACATAATTGTATTGGTATTGTATGAACATGTATATTGATTAATATTTTATTTCACATATATTGTCACTGGCTCATGCCCATTAATAACAATTGTAATTATTAATAACTAAAGGGAACACGAGAGAGTGCAATCTCGCCCGGCGCTTATGCTGAGCGAGTTCTCAGAGTCGTGGGTAGGAATTCAGGTGGTGAATTGGGGCCACAGAAACGCGCACACATAAAAGAATAATGCTTTATTAGCAGTCAATAGGGGTACAAGTACTGGGGGACGCGGCGCGGTCGAATGAGAGAGAGAGAGAGAGAGAGCAACGCGTGGAAACCAACCTTTGTGTTGCTCGCTGTACGTGGAGGACGGCGGCGTGGAGCTGTTGTCGGCGCTCGGGAAAATGCCGGCGTTCCGGAGCCGGGGAAGCTGGCGCTGGGTACGTGGGTCTCGTCTCAGCCGTGGCGCGGGAAGGCTGCTCGTGGTGTCGGCACTATTGCCTGACACGTAGACACGGGGCACGGGGCACGGGGCACAGCACAGCTCGTGTCGCGGTCGCACGGAGAAAGTTACGGGGAAGTCGCGTAAGGGACAAGGGCTAATTGCTGCTGTCGCGCTCGCGCTTGGGCACACACTGATTATCCGCGCGCGGCACCTGTAACTGCCGCGCCGCGGTGTTGATGTCGCGATCTCTCTGTCTCTCTCACTCTTACCTTATGCTTCGCTGGCGCTATGTATAAGACATCATAATGTTTGCTGGAATAGGGAGCCTCACGGTACAAAGTACCCGTGACACCCCCCTCCCAGGCGCGCTTTATCATAAAAGAAAGCGCCGATAAGTTGGGCTCCCATATAAAGGCCAATGTGATCCACTCTGATCAACTTCAAAAGAAAAAAAAAAAAATTTTATGGAAATATGCAATATATGTGTTGGGAAAATGATTTTACGCTTTATTTTCTACTTCGTGACCTTTATTTGCGGTGCTCTCTCTCTCTTTGCGAGCAACTGGGCGCGTGCGTATACAATAATCCTGCACGGGTTCTTACCCTGCGAATCGGTCGGCGCTCTCTGCGCAATCGGTACAAAACATTTTCGCAATCACATTTGCGCTGTGTCGCATTCGTGTGCGTTCTAACTATCGTGTGCTCTCTGTCGTATCACGTGTGCGCTATCGCAAAATTATACAAAAATATCAACTGAATGTAAATCTGCATCAAAAGAAAATTAAACAAGAAAGAGTAACAAAATCTCAAAATTAAGTTAACTAAACAAGAAAAGGAAATCTCGACTTGCCAGCTTGGCAGCTTTTTATAGTGGTTAGCGCTCCACTCAACTCATGTTACCGCCATAACGTTTAAATCCATATCAGATCACAATGATTCGTGGGTGCATCGACACGCACACATGATCACTCTTATCAACGTGTACTTCTACTGTAACTACTTTCGGCACTGCGACCTCTACGGAAGAAAGTTGAGTGTTCACGTTGCATGTACATGCATGTCTACTATTACAAAAAAAAATGTTGAACAAAGAGAAACAAAATATCCGAGACATACCTCGGTGGCGCGTGCGCTTTACACACGCGTGTGCACTTTGAATAACGGTGTGCGTTCAGTCTTTGGCTTCTCCTTTGCCTTGGCGATGCTTCTTGATCAGCCGGATTTTCTTCTTGATCCGGGTGAAATCCTTGACGATTTGCAAGCATACATGAGTACTTCACTTCTGTCCTAAAGAAGTGGCTCTTTCTCCATAGAATTACTGGTCCGGCTTTAATCTTTTCTGTGAGATATGCCATTCCAGGGGTTCCTCGCCGATCTCCGTGCCGATGATCACGTCGTCTACCTAAACGGACGCATAGGGCTCTACTTCGGCCCTATGAGACCGTCGATTAGTTCCTGGGGCGTGGCCGGGCCACCAGATACGCCGTACGGTATTCTGGTGAGCTGAAAGAGTTTCGTGTCGCAACCAGGCACTATGAACGCCGTCGTTGCTTCACTTTTGCGGCCATCCATTCCAAAGGGTACGCCATATAAAAAATTATCTTATGCTGGTTACCTCCGGGCATCAGCGAGTCCTATCGACCGCAGCGGGTTGCCGTTCATGGCTGTGAACTCCAGCGGGATGTGGTTTGGGTCGCCTACGACGGTTGGCGCGCGGTTCCACCGATCGATTTGCGCGTCATAGAGCTGCCTCTAATCCAAGCCTGGTCGTGATAATCCAGGATGATTATTGCCATGTCGTGCACTACATGACATCACCACCCAGGAGTGATACTTGGGCAGAGATTCGGGCAGAAGTGCCCGAGGCAAGTCTCGCGCCTGGTCCATCTTGTGGGATATTTTCACGTCAGTGTCCGTCGCGGTTTGCGAACCGAGAGGTCCCGTAGTGGTTCGCATCGCTTGAGTCGTCAGGGCCTCGTATCCTCCACGGAGGGACTCAAGAGTGATCGACCTCAATTCTTTGTCCTTTTGGACCCGGCGCATAATGATGTTTGCACTCTGGGCAGGATCTAGCGTAGTGTCCTGGCCAGGCGCAGCTCCAGCATGCACCATTCTGCCGAGGTCCCGGTTCCTTTCCGGCGTTCCGCTGGTCGGGTCCAAGCAGGGGTTTAACGAGCATTAGGCGCTCGCCGTCACTTCTGTCCGGTTTTCTTTTGCCGGTGTTCTTTACGCCGGCGTCTTCCATCTTTATTTTCGCACTTCTTTCGCTTGCGACTATAAATTCTCCAAGCGTTTGTGACACAGTCTGTGCCACGATGCGCGTGATATCTTCTGCCGACAGCGTATGCGGCATCTCGACAGCCGCAATCTTTTGCTCCGGCTCAATATCCGTTTGCACTTCAGGCTTTGCCACAGGCTTGTAGGCGGCTTCGGGCAACAAGCACTGGTCTGGTGGCGGCGGCGGTCTGTACGTCCGTTCCGCATCCAGCAGATACTCCGCACGGCGTGCTTCCAGTAGCAGAGAGTCAACATCCACGACTTTTTCCCGTGGTATGAGTCTCTGCAGCGCCGGCAGCAGGTTTCGATAAAGCAGGTCTAATTGCTGCGCCAGCGGCAACTGCGGATTCAGCTTATCAAGAATCGTAAGCAGCCGGAAAATGTAATCGCGCGCTGGCTCCTCGGGGCCTTGCGTGCGACGTTCTGCCTCGCGCACGAGTCTGTGCTGGAAGTGTTGATCGATTCCGTAGCACAGTCTCGCCGAATCGCAGAATACGCCACTTGTGCCTCGTACGACGCGCCCACTGTAGCGCTACGCCCGACAGCAGCTCTGTTAACCCATTGAGCAACTCGGTGTCATTAAGGTTCGCCGAGCCATTGCACTCTTCGACGCGTTGGATGAACTCCTCGATGCTCATCTCGTTTAGCTCGCCCGAAAATCGGAGCTTCCACGCGCGAACCGTCCGACCGACGTCCACGACCGTGCCGTTCGCGAACGTCCGCCGAGAGCCTGAAGGCCAACCATATGCGTGCGTGTTGGGATCTCCCCCCTCCCTGGCTGGGCGTAACGTCGAGTCGCTGACGTCTTGTTGGCGCGTTACTGCCGGGGTATTCGCAGGCGCACTCGCAGCGTTAGTCGGTGCCGCTTGTGTTGTCGCATTCGCTTGCGATTCTTCAGACGCGTTGAAGTAATTTATCGCAAATGTATTTTGTATATTCACGTTTCGCTTCGGCGCTCTGTTTTCCTTCGCGATTTGTTCGTTTGGCCGCTGTACGTTTGACATGTCGAGCGTCTGTTGCGTGTACGTTTGCGCTCCTTGCTTCCTGTAATCGCGCGATTTCTGCTGCAATCGCGCGTGGTACTTCCTGCACCTGTCCGTTTAGCGTGCATAGTACTGTGTCCACAGTCGCATCAGTCGCTCGCGTTGTTACAATCGGCGCCGTTGTGTAGGAGCTGCCTCTGTGAGACGTGGCTATCACAGTCGTTGTCGACGCCACACTGATCGCTGGCAAGCTGTATGTCGTCGGCGCGTCAGCTGTTGTGTGTGTCGTCACAGCTGGTTGTCTTACGAATTCTGCCGCCGCTGCAGACAGTCTGCTTGAGTTCGCCAATCCGCAGGCGTCATCCTCAATTGTGTTCTCGTCAGCTGTATTGGCTCGCTCCGCTGCCGACGCGTTTTCGGTATCTTCTGTTAGTCGTGAGTTCTCACGCTCTTCGACTATTTTGGATACCGTTCTGCTCAATATGTTCGGAGCGTGTGTTTTCCCGAGCTCTTCTGTGAACTCTATCAGTGCGTCGTCTCTATGCGCACGCAATGCCTCCGCTGTCTCGCATAACTCGTTTGCTACGAAATCGCTCGCGGTATATTCTCCCATTAATCTGCGCATTAACCGTTGCATATTTTCGTGCTCGCTTTCCGTTTTCTGTAACTCCAGCCTTTGGAGAGCTTCGTCGAACCCTTCTTGGCTCAACGTGGTAATCCATATTGTTAAGTCGAAGTATTCGCTATCGAAATCGATGCCGCTCGCCATTTTCCTTCCGTTGGTACGCTTGTTGAACTTAAGGAAGACAATTGTACGCTGGTTCGTAAAATTCGCTTGCGGTCGCTTTGGATTCGCTTATTTATTCTAATGCGCAATCGTACGCAGTCGTATGTTCAAATTCGCAATATTTTTATATAATGTTCAATATTGTCTTAATTCTATTTTATCACGCTCCTTTCGGCGGTGATGTACGAGCTGCATGCATGAGTCGTATCAGTAAATTCTCTCGCTTGAGTTCTCAACGTCTTCAAGGAATCTCAACTTGCTTGAGGTTCCTTGGCTCAAGCGGAAAAAATTTCACTAGTCGCAAAACTTGCTTAAACTTACTTGAAAAAATTTTAAATTCCTTGTAAGGTCTGGTTTCACACGCTAGTGAATCATTTGTGTCACTAAATTGATTTTTATTAATTTACAAAAGTATCACAAGGCAATTCCCTGTTGTCGTTTGGAAATAATTTCCTTTGAAATAATTTCCCCACTCTATAGTGTCGACAACCCTTTCAAAGCTTATTTTGAAAAAAATGTGAAACTTCCGAAAAATCTGAAAAATAGTACAAAACAAATTTTGACTCACACGCGAAACTCGTATTGAGTGTGTGCCTCAATATCTATAAATAAATAACATTCAAAAATATAATTCTTAAAATTATTTCCGGTTCGACAACTTTGTCGAATTATAAATAATTAATTTGAACGATGACGGCGAAAAGGGGCTTGTAACAATTCACCGCGTCTTTACGGGTCGCTAAATTAATTGCTATAATCGGAAACGAATGTTATTTAGGCTCCGTATGCCTGCGTATGCGCTGCGCACCGCTGGGCTCCGCGTGTGCGAGCGTACGCCTTTACCGACTCGCGAGAAACACGCGCGACGGTATATCTATATACACGGCCGCTCGCTGCCTCGCTGTATATACGCGCGCGCGCCCTTGCCGAGTTCCGAGGAGCGCGCGTGATTCGGCGATATATCTATATATGTACGGCCGCTCGCTGCCGCGCCGTGTTATGATTCCGGCGCTCCGACAAGGAAAACTTTCGCCGGCGCTCTGTTTACATGCTTGTCCTCACACGGACAATATTCACAGGCCGTGTCGTTGTCGGCTTCTGGAATTTTCCTCGCTACGCTTAATTCCCTATCACGCGGTCGGGTCAAAATTTGATTTTCTCGCTCGCGAACGCGTGAATTTATTCTTTGCACTTTTCTATTTTCCCGATTACCACCACACGTTAGGGGCGCCAATGTCACTGGCTCATGCCCATTAATAACAATTGTAATTATTAATAACTAAAGGGAACACGAGAGAGTGCAATCTCGCCCGGCGCTGATGCTGGGCGAGTTCTCAGAGTCGTGGGTAGGAATTCAGGTGGTGAATCGGGGCCACAGAAACGCGCACACATAAAAGAATAATGCTTTATTAGCAGTCAATAGGGGTACAAGTACTGGGGGACGCGGCGCGGTCGAATGAGAGAGAGAGAGAGAGAGAGCAACGCGTGGAAACCAACCTTTGTGTTGCTCGCTGTCCGTGGAGGACGGCGGCGTGGAGCTGTTGTCGGCGCTCGGGAAAATGCCGGCGTTCCGGAGCCGGGGAAGCTGGCGCTGGGTACGTGGGTCTCGTCTCAGCCGTGGCGCGGGAAGGCTGCTCGTGGTGTCGGCACTATTGCCTGACACGTAGACACGGGGCACGGGGCACGGGGCACGGGGCACAGCACAGCTCGTGTCGCGGTCGCACGGAGAAAGTTACGGGGAAGTCGCGTAAGGGACAAGGGCTAATTGCTGCTGTCGCGCTCGCGCTTGGGCACACACTGATTATCCGCGCGCGGCACCTGTAACTGCCGCGCCGCGGTGTTGATGTCGCGATCTCTCTGTCTCTCTCACTCTTACCTTATGCTTCGCTGGCGCTATGTATAAGACATCATAATGTTTGCTGGAATAGGGAGCCTCACGGTACAAAGTACCCGTGACAATATATTTATTGATATCGCACCATTGTTGTCCCCGACGGAGTTTACACTCCTTTTTCCTCCATCATTGCGATTTAAGTGATTTATTTTATTATTGAATATATACATGCACATGTACAAGACGGAGAATAACTCCAATTAAGAACGTGACTCGAGGTATAGAGAGTCGATATTCGAACTCATAATTTTGCGCAGTTAAGCAGGACGGGTGACGGCGTGTACGAGTGGGTCGTGGTGAATTAAGAGATTTTGCGAGTTAGCGAATATTGCCCGCCTGACTGATTTGTGCAATTTTATCGACCGAGTGGATTCGTTTGGTATAGAATTGGAAACAGAGTCGAATAAATTCACTATTTAGTCTGTTTTAAAGTTAAAATTTTCCTTTTGAGTTTCTGTTTTTTTTTATAACTTAGTTTTTTATAATCCGATTAATTGTGGTGTTGCGACGCGTGTTTGGAGAGTATTTATTTCAAGTGTATAGTAAATTAACTATTTAAAAATGGCAAGCGGTGACGTAAAATTGTACAGAGAGGCCATGGAGGAGTTGTTAAAGGTAGATAACTGGAACGAACGATTCAAAACGATAATTAAGATGAATAAAGAAGTAGTTCGACGAAAACTAGAGAAAGCGGGAATCGCGGTTACGGGGAAGCTGCGGACATAGAAAGAACGGTTGTTGAGATGGGAGATGAAAGAAGCGAAGGTGACGGGGGCGCCGTGGTTCACGGACGATGAAAAGGACCAAGCGCCGCCCAAGGTAGAACGAACAGTGTTAAGCGAACAGGAAAGGCGAACTTAATAAAGTGCCCGACGCCCTGTCGCGTGCTTTTGGAGACGAAACAGGAGTGGCTTCGCTGAGCGTAGTGAACGACAAGTGGTACAATGAACGACGGGAAAAGGTGAAAACCTTCCCACGGAAATTCGGGAATCGGAAAGTTGAGAACGATACCGTACCGTAGGGATAATTTGTTGGACCCGGTAACAAATAAGGAAAAAAACTGGAAGTTGGTAGTGCCAGAAGAGTGGAGAGAACGCGTGATGCGAGATGCGCATGATGAGCCGACGTCAGGTCATCTCGGCATCGAGAAAACGTACGATAGAATCGCGCGCGAGTATTATTGGCCAGGTAGCTACCATGACGTGTACGAGTACGTAAAAGCTTGTCAAATTTGTCAACAGTACAAGACGTTACAGCAGCCGCCTCAAGGCCTGATGGGCAAACGATGCGTCGACAGGATATGGAACGTAGTAGCGGCGGATACGATGGAATTGCCCAGGAGCAAATGCCAATACAAGTACCTAATTGTTTTCATGGACTTATTTTCGAGATACATCGAGATAAAGCCGGTTCGTAAAATCGGCGGGAACGCGGTTTGGCAAGCGTTCAACGAGTTAGTCCTGAACAGATGGGGAGCGCCGGAGTACTTTTTAACCGATAACGGAAAAGAATATGAAAATAAATTAGTTAATGAAAATCTGGCTAAATATAACATCACGCACGTATCGACGGCACCCTACCATCCTCAGGCTAACCCCGTGGAACGCTGCAACAGAACGATCAAGACCATGTTGGCTATGTTCGTGGGCAAGGACCATCGGGGGTGGGATAAGTACCTGTGCGAGCTTCGGCAAGCTTACAACACGGCGAGAAATGATTCGACGCGAGTGTCACCGGCGTTTTTAAACTTCGGACGACACCCGGATCCGATTAACAGCGTGAGACGAGAAGTGGAAGAATGCTTGCCAGTCGCCGAGATTTCAAACGAGAGTCCGGAGGAACGAACACGGCGATTGGAGGCATTACGCGATTACGTGATTAAGAACGCATTCAAGGCCCAAGAACAGCAGGGAAAACAATACAATAAAGGGAGGAAACACGCGGAATTCAATGTAGGAGACATGGTATGGCGGTTAGAACACGCACTCTCCAGCGCGGATAAGGGGGTAAATCGCAAGTTAGCTCCTAAGCGAACGGGGCCCTATCGGATAGCGAAGAAATTATCGCCACTTACGTATATCCTGGATATGGGCCAGAGCAAACGGAACGCGAAGGCACCGGTCAGCGAGCTAATGCGATGGATTCCCTCTCGAACGTCAAAGACCGTGTAAACGACCGAACGAACGGGCATCGTTGACCCATACATGGTGTGCGATGCAACCACGGAGGGTTTGGGAGGGAGGGGGAGGAGGGCGCCCTCATGAAACGATGGAGATGACACGTGGTGTGCCGGAAGTCTACCGGCAAAGTCGCCACGGGAGGCCTGGTCGGCACAGAGACGCACGACCGGACGTGAAAGTAGACGGAAAATTGGAAAACGAGGTCGGAGGAACCCGATCGAAGAACGCCGGGCCCCCGTGGACCCTGTTTCCACCGGCGCGCTACCCGTCACGCCGTCTCACTTGAGTCCAGTAGACGGACCGGGTGGTCCGGCTTAGGGAGGGGGAGTTGTGACGGGGAAACCCGGGGGACCCTGTTTCCACTGTCGCGCTACCCCCTATGCCGTCTCACCTGAGTCCAGTGGACGGACCGGGTGGTCCGGTTTAGGGAGGGGGAGTTGTGACGGGGAAACCCGTCACTATAGACGGAGAGGCTGCTCCTCTCCGATCCCGCCGGTACGGCAGCCGACGGCTCGGGAGGGCAGCACTCTCCAGCGCGTACGCGAGCCGCGGCGCACGAGAGTTCCGTCGGCGCGAGGCCGGGAGTGAGCACGAGACGGACGATCATTATCGTCCGGTGCCCGCAAGCAGCAACACGCGACGCGCGCGAGACCCCGAGTGACCGAGCCGAGAGAGTGTGCGTGACCGTGTGCGTGTGCGTGAGTACGTACCCAGGACACCGGAGGCCCGCGACGTCGACGCAGAGCCGAGAACAGCGGAGCCGAGAGCAGCAGAGCCGAGCCGAGAGAGAACGAGCATCGGAAAGGTTTGGCAGTGTGCGCGTCGCGGCCCCGGTGTTCCCCCCCAGTGAACGTGCGTGTCGGCGAGCGCGCCGACACCCCCCCAGTGAACGTGTGTGTTGGCGAGCGCGCCAACACACCCCAAAGAACGACGGGCTCAGGCCCTGGCCCGGGCCTCTCCCCTCACGTCCCCCCCCGACGTCACGGCCTAGCGAGCGCGCGGGTAGACTCCGTTCGAGTCTCCGCGCGCGGCCGTTCCCCCCCGAGAGAGTCCCCCGTGCTCCCGAGTAGAGCTAGCCGCGGCACTCCTGGCGCCCGTAATAAATATGGAGTGCCCGCGGTCGAGCCATTCCCCAACGTGAACCTGGTGCGAACGGGCACCAGGTCACACCTCGCATTATAATATTGCGTATGCTTTTCCGGCGCGAGCGCCGATTTATGAGCTGTGATCTCTCTAACTTTGCCCAAATTGTGTTGGAGTCCGTCGCTCGTCTCTCGCTCAGTGGCTTGCATGTTTCTTTTTGTCTCAGTGTTCCAGGCGGCATCGGATTTCGGTCGTACAGCAAGAATGCTGGTGAGTAGCCGGTCACTTCGTTTTCCGACGAGTTTTACGAGCACATCTTCTCGTCGATGTTCTTGTCCCACGTACGGTGGTCCCTCTCGATCTGGCATTTCAGCGATGTAATAAACATTTGGTTGGGGCTCTCAACCGAGTTTGCCTGCGGATAGTATGGTGTCGCGAGCTTTCTCTCTTCGCGTACTCTATTCTTCAGCTCGCGAAAAAATCGTCCATCAAGCGATTCTTGAATGGGGTTTCCCAGTTGCTCAGAAAGTACACTGGTGTACCATGTCACAAGATCACCTTGTTTCGCTCGCTTATGACCATCTCTGCATTCGGCTTCAATCCAGCAGGAGAACACGTCCTTGAAAATCAAGATGGGTTCATGGCCGCGTTTGCTACGCAAAATTGGGCCCATAAAATCTGCGGCGATTGTATGCCGACCTTCCGGACGCTAATTAGTCCCGCGGGCTGCCTCCGCTCCACCTTCATCTGCTGGCAGAGTTTGCAATGCGCTACGAATTTTGCGACGTCCTCATTCATTTCCGGCCAAAAATAATATCTTTTGACGTGCATAAATGTTTTGTATCGGCCTGGATGGCCTGCGCATGCTGTTTCATGGCGCTGTCTCAGCACTATGAGGCGTTTTTCCTCAACGACTACCAATTTCCATGCATCGTCGTCCTCGATCAGATCATTTATGTCAGCGTTGACATGGAAACGGGACATCTTCCCCCTGACGACCTTGTAGAACGGGAATTCGCTGGGACGCTCTAGCACTTGTTTCCGCCGGCTTTTATACCATTCGTCGGCTCTGTCTTCGAGTTTGATTGCGGCTATCTTTATTGAGCAGTTGTTCTTGTCCATCTGATACATCTGTGAGAGTGCATCTGGAACGACATTGTCGGATCGTCGCCGATATTCGATCTCGAAATCGTGATCATGTAACTCTAGCGTCCAACGTGCTAGTCGGAAGCTTCTTGCATGTTCGCTCTCATTTCAAACTATTATGGTCGGTGATCACTTTGAAATTGTAGCATCCAATGCAGGCTCGGAATTTCTGTGTTACGTCGGGAATATGACGCGGCGCGCGTGTTTAATAAATCGCAAGTTTTTTTAGAGCCAGGAACTCAATCCTATAGCTCGGGAATACCGAACGCGTATTTGTCGCGGAAAATATGGGGTTTAAATATGAAGAAAGAATTTGACTTGAAAACACTAACACACACTCAAAAAAAAGGATAGAAAGGAAAAGGCCTACCTCTTTCCCACTAATATTTCGCCAAGAGCCTGCAAGGATTTCTCTTACGAGTCTCCGGCTATTAGGGTTAAAAATAAATTTGTCCAAGCTAAACAACTAAAGAATCCGCGTGGCCGAGTCACTGACTTAGCAATTGATCTTTTTGATAACTCGGCACATTCTTTTCGAATGGCTCAAGGGCTATCTTGAGATCAAGCTTAGGTCGCTTGTCGGTTGGCAAGATGTGAATCGTCTAACTAAGACGGATAAAATAGAAAGATAAGACAATTCGTCTTTACTTACTTTCCTCTTCATTTCCTTGGTTGAATTACAGTTCTTGAATTCTCAGGGTTTTTTTTCAGCCTTGGCTAAAAGAGGCTCCTTCTTAAATAAATTGAAAATGAGGTTTGAAATAGATAAAAGGCCAAGCCTTATTACTTTTATTTTCCACACAACTTGAATTGAATATCAAAAAAAAATAAGAAGAAAAGGCCAAGCCTTGTCATTTCTTATTATTTCTAATTTGGACCCAAAAGGAGTCAAAGGACGAAAAAAAAAATAATCAAAAGAGTACTAAAGCCCAAATAGAAAAAAATCGAACTGGGAAACGTACTCCAAGAGTCACGTCCCTCTACGAGCTGATCCTACACTGAGAAACTCTTGGGGGCCCCAGACCTCCACAGTTTTAAAACAGAGTCAGGCCTCCACAGCTGAGTGTCGCGAACGCGCAATGTTCTGGTGGTGCCAGACCCCCAGAGCTGTGCGTTAAGAACGCGCAGCAGTCGTTGTCGTTGTGCGCGCGCACATGTGCTCGAAGAGCGGCACGCGGCCGGCGGCGGGCGACTACGCGGTTATCAAAAATGAAAATCGCGATATCTCAGCTGCCATGGCTCGGAATCGCTTGAAAATTTTTAAGCATACGCGGGAAATTCCAGCGATGCTGATAATGTTATCACGTTGGCCAAAAAGTTCAATCGAACGATACAAAAAAATCGGCAATCAAAGCAACTGATTTTTCAACTTTGACGAAAAAAAGTGTGTGAGGAAAGTCGAGTGACAGAAAACTTCTCGCGAGAAAGTTGTTCATTTGGGTTCGAAGAGTTCGCACACCAAATTTCAGGTCGATCGGACAAAAACTACCAGAGTTATGAAGGACAGAAGAAAATTTGCCGTGATATATACGCGCGTGTACATGTATATGGGCAATTCTCTGTGGGATCGAACATGAAAAAATTTGATTTGGCTCAAAATTTTTTTTTTGTTCTAGGGCATCAAGCCGATTTCCCAGAATTTTTTTAGATTTTTTCGAGCACTTTAACCCCCTTAATAAATAGGCAAAGTTGCTGATTTTGCTGTTTTTGCATTTTCAGAGGCATTTTCAACCTTAATTTACACCCTGAAAATGACCTCTGAGGCAAAAAATGAATGGGACACTTTTTCCTGCAAATTGCCTGAATTTTATAGAAAAATTATCTCCAAGGTCATTGGAGCACATTAAGTACTCCACATTACCAATTGGAGCCTCTATTTTTGAACCCTGGGAGTTCGCTCGTCAAGCCCCACACCACATGGGTACTAAAAGTTGTCCCAACTCATACCACATACAGCCTATAAAGTGAAAAAATGGGCCTGGACTCTGGAAGCTCCCAAAAAATTAATATATTAACTAAAATAGGGGTAAAAACAGGCTAAAATGACAATTTAAGGAGAGCCTTGTACCGCCAACACTTCCAATTTTTGCAAACACTTGTCTGTGGTATTATTACAATTATCCACTGTAAAAACTCACATTCTATCATACTAATACATATCCTGAGTTGTCTATATCATATTTATATAGATCAAGCATTACTATACTACTTGACGCCACCTAACTTTCAGTAGTTACATGTATTGATGGTCAATATATTGGCTTTATTGTGTTAAAATATACAAGAAACTACTAATAAAGTACATTGTCATGAATTGCATTCACTCGATAAGAAAGATTAATCCAAAAAGTTAATTGTAAGCTGTGCATTACACGTACACCTTATAACACACTAGGCAGTGCATAGATATCATATGATTTTTTTAATATCAACAAGAAAATGTTGAAGTTCACTAAATATGGATAATATTCATGAATATTGGACTCATGAAATCCACTCATATTGTATAAACTGCATATCCCAATAACCAGACTTGCTATAGCAAAACGGCGGCAAGTTATGCAACGCAAAACTTGCTATCATTTTGCAATAAATTTTCCGAAAAGCTCAATCAAAAAAATATAAAATTCAAACTTTGCTATTAGTTTAATGCCAAATTTACAGCTATATCTGGACAAATACTTGCATTATATTTACATCACATGAGGAAGCAGTTTAACATAAATTTCTTGAATAATTTTGCGATCACTGTTTTGTCAACATTTTCTACAACCAAAATGTTTATAACAAATTCATAACAAATTGAGGTCAAATATTTTTTCGTTAAGTGGTGAATTGATTTTATAAATTTTCATAATATTGCCATGATTTTGACAGCATAAAATGACATATTTAAGTCAGTAACTGATTGCAAAAGTTTGCATAACTTTGCTACCATTTTGATGTTACTACTATGACAAAATATCCGCTATAAATTTGCTGTTATTTTGGTCAGAAAGTAATATGTATAATTATAGTATTACTTTAGCCACAAAATGATAGTTTTCCTTGATATGATTGATTGCAAACATTTGTATAAATTTGCTGTCGTTTTGGCGTCATAAATTTATTAAAACCCAAACCGAATATACATAGAGCAGATATCACCAAGCTAACTATTAGATTCATAGGCAAATGAAGAAAGAATACCCAAGTTTTATTTTTCAGTCTAATGTAATTGTTCATTGGGAATTATTTAAACATGTTGTTCCGGAATTAATTAATTTCGAAAAAATAAGGACACTAATCGATTTTACGATAAAATCAAAGTAAAAATTCATTTTTTTGTTAGTCCAATCCAATTTTTTTGTTTGTCCAATCGTTAAAAACAAATTGACCTCATCAGATTCTAAGCTGATTGTGAAGCAGATATGGCCATTATATATACATTTATGCAAATAACCAGTTAGGATCGAAGAAACTCCAATATATTTCGGTGATTCGATCGAACGAATGATGAATTCCGGAAAAACTTGTTTCAATAATTTTGAATAAAGAATTGAGAAAGAGAAAAAACCAGAGTATTTTTTTTCAATTTGCCTATTAACCCATTAAAAACCAGGCAAAACCTGGCAGAGATATCGAGAAACGAACTATGCCATCCTTTGCATAACCGAAAAAAAAAATACCCGTGTTTTTTCTTTTGTCGATTACAATTGTTTATAACAAATTATTAAAACAAATAACCCAAAATGTCGTAATTTTGCAAAACTGAATGTGGATATCGATTCCACGGGCAAGAACACGACAAAAACTTATGTAACGTTTTTTTGTCAGAGTTCAATTTGTTAGTGTAAAATGAGGATAAACAATCGTACTCTGGGAAGAGGGCATTGACCACGCCAAATACCATGCAAAATCTGGCAGAGATATCGAGAAACGAACTACGCCATCCTTTGCATAACCAAAAATAAAAGTACCCGTGTTTTTTCTTTTGTCGATTACAATTGTTTATAACAAATTATTTGAACGAATAACCAAAAATGTCGTAATTTTGCAAAACTGAAACTGAACTGTTCCTGTTTTAGACTAACTAATTGAACTCTGACAAAAAAAAAATACATAGGTTTTTGTCGTGTTTTTGCCCGTAGAATCGACATCCGCATTCAGTTTTACAAAATTACGTCATTTTTGATTATTTGTTTAAATAATTTGTTATAAGCAATTATAATCGACAAAAGAAAAAACACGGGTATTTTATTTTTTGGTTATGCAGAGGATGGCATAGTTCGTTTCTTGATATCTCTGCCAGATTTTGCATGGTATTTGGCATGGTCAATGCCCTCTTCCCAGAGTACGATTGTTTATCCTCATTTTACACTAACAAATTGAACTCTGACCAAAAATCGTTACATAGGTTTTTGTCGTGCTTTTGCCCGTGGAATCGATATCCGCATTCAGTTTTGCAAAATCACGAAATTTTGGGTTATTTGTTTAAATAATTTGTTATAAACAATTGTAATCGACAAAAGAAAAAACACGGGTATTTTTTTTTCGGTTATGCAAAGGATGGCATAGTTCGTTTCTCGATATCTCTGCCAGATTTTGCATGGTATTTGGCGTGGTCAATGCCCTCTTCCCAGAGTACGACTGTTTATCCTCATTTTACACTAACAAATTGAACCCTGACAAAAAAACGTTACATAGGTTTTTGTCGTTATTTTGCCCGTAGAATCGATATCCGCGTTCAGTTTTGCAAAATTACGACATTTTGGGTTATTTGTTTAAATAATTTGTTATAAACAATTGTAATCGACAAAAGAAAAAACACGGGTATTTTTTTTTTGGTTATGCAAAGGATGGCATAGTTCGTTTCTCGATATCTCTGCCAGGTTTGGCCTGGTTTTTAATGGGTTAATTCCATAGTTAGTTTGAAATTATTTATTCTAAGTTCAGCTCGGGTTTTAATAGTTAATTCGTATAATTATTGTATAAAGTAAAATGAACTGAAACTTCATGATCAGAAATGATATTGCGCACATACAGTCAATGTTATCAATTATTTCCCGGAAGAATTACTCTCAGATTGATTCAATTTCATGAGAGAGAAATAAGAAGAGAATATATTGAAGAAACTGAGAATAATAATCACGTGAGTTAAGGATAGTCCACTCTATACATTATATAGTTGCGTCTTTATATTTCAACATACAAGGAGAGGGCACAACCTTTGGGAAATCAATCTCGATGAAACTTTAGAAGATGATTCACGTGTCCTCTAATAGGTCATATCTATAGCCACGAAGTCTGAAGTAGAGTGTTGGATCGAGATATAAGCTATCAGGGCAAAAACCATCTCCCGCAGTTTCATCGTAATTAGTGACCCAAAGATTGTGCATTACCTATATTCATGTAATCAGTAATTAGACTATAGTGTAGAAGTTCTCCTAGCATTCGATTCAGTTATTCTCAAAGTATGGAACGAACATTTGCAAACATTATTTTTGAAATTTGTATTTCATAAAACTGAATAAACTCAAAAACACTTCAAAAAGTATCAGGTGAGTGAAATAAAAATTAATTAATAATCAATACTTATCCAGAAATATTTGAACTGTCTCAAAATATATAAGAATTCTTCAATTCTACGACGTGAATTAATAACCGAAGGTCCTTTCAATAACTGTTGTTCGGTAAGTACAGACAAAAGAGTTTTATGTTATGCGTGATTGAAAACGTCGATTTTACAGATCGATAATTGTAGAACGTGAAATACGACTTCATGTACTAGTGCCTCAAAACAAAAAAGCGCATTGATCGGATTTCTTAAAATAATTAATATCAAAGTTAGTCTTGATCTCTTCCAAGTAGCAATAATAATGAGCGACGTGAATTACAAAAAGAAACTCTTCTTTAAAATTTGTTTTAACAGATTTACTGAATAATTCTCTTTTTTCATGTGTATTAATTCTTTCTCCCTCTATTTTTTTATACATGAAATAATGTGTTTTCATTAGGGATTGTTCACTCAAAAATCTGTATGAACCCGTTTGTTAAAATTTCATCGCATTTCCACGTTAGGCACTAGAAAGTGAAGAATTTCTTTTCACTTCAATTCTTACGAAAACTTATATCAAGTGAATTTTAATTTGTGTTGCATATAAAAATTTACCATTCCATCTTTTCAGTCCATCTATTAACTCACCTACCGTGTTACAGAGATTTTTCACAGTAAGAATTCAAAAGAGTGTGAAATAAATTCAATAAACTTGCAAAAACTAAAACGTCTAAACTCTCTGGCGATGCACTTCACTTCTCTAAAAACTTGAATCGCGGTATCTCAGTCACTATAGCTCGAACTCGTTTGTAGATTTTTGAGCACATTGGGAAAACTCTAGCAATATTGACTATGTAATAACATTGGATGGAAAGTTTAAGCATACAAGAAAAATTAGTAATTGAATCAGATGATTTCTGATTTTGTCGAGAAAAAGTGTGCAGGGAGAGTTGAGAAACATAAATCTTCTCGCAGCAAAGTTGGTCATTCAAGTTTGGAGAATCCACAAACCAACATTAAAATCATTCTGTCAGAAATTACCAGAGTTATGAAGAGAGAAAAAAAATGTGTCGCAGCCCTAGATTCTGTTAGTGCCACGGCTTAGGCCCCACACTATTACTGAGAAATTAATCGAATTGAGTAATAACCTAGTGTATATTGAAAAAATAGTCATTCTGTAGTAAAATAATAATATTAGGTGGCATTTAATGCCAGATTCTAGTACCTTAGCGTGTCATAATTGTTAACAAAATCAACTAAAATGTATTATATGAGTGTATATAATAAAAATATTCATAGAATTAATGCAATCAGTACTCTCAAAAAACCTATTACATTTGGGAAATCTGATATTAGATACATTTTATTTCATATTGATTCAAATAGAATTCATTAATTCAAAATCTGTCGCAGAGAATCATTAAAGAGAAGCATAATAAGTGGATCCATTCGAGTATAGCAAAATAGCCCACGTAAATTAAAAGTCAATTACCAGATATGGATATCATAATGAGTTGACCAAAATTACTGGTTTCAAAAAGATAACTTAAGTAAAAAAAGATGACTCTTCGTCTCCTCGTTCGATTCGTCACATCACACTTTTCTCAGAATATCATTTTTCAGTTTCAAGAAGAGTTTAAAGGGCAATGCATGACATTATTCGACTTAAATACGCCCACACATCACTTTTTAAAATTATCAAGCCTGGTAATCCAAATATTCCTGAACGAAATATATCTTCGAATATATCGAATATATCTGCGATGTTTTTTATTTGCGAAACATTACCAAAATTTTACGAGAGAAACACAAGATTTTCATGGACAAAGAATACGCCCCGGCATCACTTTTTTCAAATCTACAGCCTTCGAATATGGAAGCACTCGGGAACCTCTTTCCACCACCACGGCTATCTCTCAAGCGCCACTCGCGACTCGTTTTTTTTTTCTTGTAAAGGTTAGGGACTCGGAATGTTTACAAAAATTGACAGCTAGTTTGAGAGGACCGGGTAAGACCTATTTAATTGAGATAATATGAAGAAACAGAGCCAACTGAAAAACAGGAAGGTAAGTAGACCGAAGAAATCTGTGTTGAATATCTACACATTAAACTACAGCGAATATGAATAATTATTTTTCAGATACGTTAAATTCTCTGCAGTAGAGGTTTGGTCGTTTGAGCAACTTTTCCACCCATATCAATCCCAATCATTTGCCGTATGACTTGCATTGCCATCACACTGGGTCTCTGTACAACTGGGTGGTAAGCTTAACATATAAATATGTATAAACACGCTGTTCATTCTCAATCATAAGAAATTATTGATAATATGCAGTTCAACTTTCGTACTTCGCTATATTCATTCCGTTCTTTTTAACAATCATCTCAGTACCAAAAACATTGATAATCAACAGAAATTTCACTTATACCAAGATTATATTTTCACATTTGTATATTTTTCACATCGGAAAACTGTATATTTCATATACAAAAACTTTCTACAATATTTTTCAAATATTTTTCTTCAACGTCTGAGAAATTAAGGCTTTGAAGTTGAGTTTTTTTGGATTAGCCCATATGGGATTTCATAAAAATCAAGCACTGATGACGTTACGCAAATAGACTTTCTTGTAATCTGAAGTAAAACTTCTGTGTTCTTTACAAGATTATAAGTTGAACTATGTCCCACATAGTATTTTTTTTCTTACTCCTTCCCACATTTTAGAGTAATCAGCAGAAATACACCCTTTTGTAATTTAATTTAAGTTAACAGCCAATACTATAAACATTTGTTCTCTCCCTCTCTTTCAAATTTTTTAGATTGCGACTATGAAAGTTAATCGTGTAAGGCCCTTCTTGCCAAGGAAACCGTATAATCAGCTATCCAGACGACAAAAAAATAATAGAACATTACAGAATCGAATACGCAGACGAGCTTCTTATGATCTTGTATCTACTGTTTCACGATTTCAGGATAAATACGTTTCTGAACCTATATCACTAGCCAAAGTCTATAAAATACAAAGTGAAGAAAAAGAACCCCCAACAAAAGAAATAGTGGATTTTGATCAACAGCTCGATGCAGAAGGTACTTTACCTATCACACCATAAATTCCAAAAATATATGATGTAGGTAGTTCCAGGAATTCTTACAATACTGTCATCGCGATTTTCAATTGAACACCTATTACAGTCCATTCACTTGTTCCCTTCAGTTAATAAAAACTAACGCGATATTTTTCTGTCATTTTATTGCTGAAAAAAATACTCTTTAGATGTATGAATACCTCAACCCTTCCTGGGGGTTAAACCACCCAACACACGGAGAAGTCAAGAACCGAGGAATGTCAAATAGAACGAATGGATAATTTGCTGAACATTTATTATGGTCAATCCGACTGAATGAGTTATTCCAGCTTCAATCAGTTCTTAAGAGATACACGTGTGCTAGTGCACACAAAATGAAATTTTGTTTCTGGACTTATGTATTAATTTGTTTGCTAGGGTTTCATAGGGTTTTCAACTGTGGCTAGTGTAAACACAACTTTCCGACTCATTTACTCGCGATTCATCAACCCCACAAATTTTTGCTTGCTCGAATTAACCTCCCTGAATTGTTTGCTGGCATTTTATCAATACTGGAAATATTTGCTCGAGTAAAAAAAGCTGTCTGACTTTTTTTCTGGGGTATCATGGAGCTTTGAAGGGGTTTGAATGATTTGCTTATATATAGTCAGATTTCCGAATTATTTGCTCGCGTTTTATCAACCCCAGAATTTTCTGCCGGGTCAAATTAAGCTCCACAAATTTTTAGACATTATTTTATCGAAAAAAAGCTTATCGAGTAGAAAAAGCTTTCTGATTTTTTTGCTGGAGTATCATGAGGTTTTGTGAGGGCTGGGATGATTTGCTTATGAACAGTCAGATTCCTAAATGATTTTTCCCCGTTTTATTAATCCCAGAATTATTTTTTCGAATTGAATCCGCTATCAAAGTCTTTGCTCACGTAGAAAAGAATTTCTGAGTTTTTTGCTGACCTTTAATGGGGTTCTGCGGGGATTGAAATGATTTACTTATATAATCGACTGGAAGGAGTAAGGATATTCAAGAAAGCGCTAAAGAAAGATCTATTTCGATTCGAGCGGCATCGAAAGATCCATATCAAATTAAGTTTTGAAGAAATGAAGAATTGAATTGATTTCGAAGTTGATGCGGTAGTTGTGTGAGTACACATCTGAATATAATGTCAAGTTATCCATTTACGTCGAACAGTTTTTGCCTCAATGATTTTTTATAGAAATTGGAATACATAGGTTTCTGAGGTAGCTGATTACGAATCTGTTCTCAGATGTTCAAAATTCAATTTAGAGCATCTAAGATTCCTGGCCGAAAGTTTGAATTCTACTTTATTTCTAATTTGATATTTGAAAATCTGAGGCGGATTCGTGATCAGCAACCTCAAAAACCCATGTATACCAATTTTCATCAAAATCCAGTATCTTTTCAAATTTTCGGTTGGCAATCTTAAAGGCTCTAATTTGAATTTTGAAAGTCTGAGGCCAGATTCGTAATCAGCGACCTCAGAAACCTATGTATTCCAACTTCTATAAAAAATCATTGAGGCAAAGACTGTTCGACGTGTAAATGGATAACTTGACATATTATATTCAGATGTGTATTCACACACACACCCATGCACATGAACATGCGCACTCGCGTGCGCGCGTACCGCATCACCTTCAAGCTCGGAAAAACTCCACAGAATAATATTAAACCTGAAATGGATCTTTTTTCAAAGTTGAATCTGAATCTGAATCCGAAATATCAACACTAAAAATATTCGCTCGAGTACCAAGGGTATTCCTATTTTTTCTGGACCTTAATGGGATTTTTCAGGGTTTAACATGATTTGCTCATATAAACTCACATTCCAACATTGTTTGCTTGCGTTTTATCAACCACATAATTTTGTCTGGGTCAAATTGAGCTACATGAATTTTTTGTTTGCATTAGATTGGCTATCAAAATCTTTGCTCGGGTTGGAAGAGTTATCTGATTTTTTTGTAGGGGTTTCATGGAGTTTTGCGGAGGTTAGAATGATTTACACATACACAGTCCGACTCTCGAATGATTTGCTTACATTTTATTAACCCCAGAATTCTTTGCTAGGTCAAATTAAGCTCCTCGAATTTTTGGACGGCATTTTATGGACACTAGAAGTATTTGCTCGAGTACAAAGAGCTTTCTAAGTTTTTTGCTAGGATTTCATGGAGTTGTGTCCAGATTGAAATTATTTGCTTATATATATACGGATTTCCGAATTATTCGCTTGCATTTTATGAACCCAAGAGTTTTTGCACTCTCGAATTAACATCCTTGAATGTTTTGCTGGCCTTTTCTCGACACTGTTAATATTTGCTCGAGTACACAGAGCTTTCTAATTTTCTTGTTGGAGAATCATGGAGTTCTGCCCGGGTTGAAATGACTTGCTCATATCTAGTCAGATTCCAGGATGATTTGCTTGCGTTTTATCAACCCCAGAATTCTTCGCTGGATCCAATTAAGGTCCTCGAATTTTTAGACGGTATTTTATGGACACTAGAAGTATTTGCTCGAGTACAAAAGGCATTTGTACTTTTTTCTGTAGTTTCATGAGTTTTTGCGGGGTTTAGAATGGTTTTCTCATATACAGTGCGTTTATGGAACGATTTGCTAGCATTTTGTCAACCCCAGAATTCTTTGCTGGGTCAAATTGAGCTCCATAAATTTTTCGCTGGCGTTCGATTGGCTATAGGAGTCTTTGCTCGGGTAGAAAAAAATTTTCTGATGTTTTTGCTAGGTTTTTATGGGGTTTTGCAGGGACTTGGATTCTATGCTCGTATCGAGTCAACTTTCCGAATCATTTGCTTGTTTGTTATTGACCCCAGATTTTTATTAGACTCAGAATTTTCGGCTGGCTAGAATTGAGCTTCTCGAATTTTTCGCTGTAATTTTATGAACATCAGAAGTGTTTGCACGTGTTCTAAGAGCATTTCGATTTTTGGGCTGGTGTTCCATACGGTTTTGCAGGAACTTGAAATCTTTTCTCTCATACAGTTAGCTTTCCAAATTATTTGCTCACGTTTCATCAAACCCAGAGTTTTCTATTGGTTAGAATTAAGCTCTTTGAATTTTTTTACGGTATATTATTGACAATAGAAATATTTGCTCGTGTACAAGACTTCCTGATTCTTCAGCTGGGGTTCCACATAAATTTGCAGAGTTCGGAACTGATTGATTAAACATAGTCGAGTTACCGAATGATTTGCTCGCGTTTCATCAAATTCAGATTTATTGCTTTCTCAAAGAGAAAGCTTTGTAATGGGGAAAAATCGACCCACCGAATCTTACCTCGGGACCTCGATTTTTGTAATCTATGGATCGAAAAACATGGAAATCCAAAAGTGTCTGTATGTATAAATGTGCGTGATTGTGTGTGCGTGCGTGTGTGTATGTGTCCCTGCGTGCGTGTGTGTGTGTGTGTGTGTGTGTGTGTGTGTGTGCGTCCCTTTTTTTTCGTAAACGAGAACTCTCGAAGAAATGGTCTGATTTACATCCCTAGCAATCGTTGCTTCGGGAGCCGGAAAATCAGTTTTGAATCACACTCGATGACCAAGGACACTGAATTGTTATATTTGCTCCATAGCAACCGTTATTCACCTCCCTAGCAATCGTTACGAATGTTGGAAATGATCAATTTATGACCCATTTTCAACGGCAAAGGATACAAAATCATCATAATGTTTGAAAAATAAAAGATCTACGCTAGTGGAATGGTGAAAATATAGGTTTGAGACGCATTTGTGAATGATGATGAAGCCTCTTTGAGAAAGCTATAGCATACTGCTAAGGCACTTGGCAGCGGTTTTTGTTTCAGTAGTTACGAATCAGTAGTTTCTAGGAACTGGAAATAGCTAGAAATTTCATTTTGGTCGGATTCATTAGTAATTTATTAATAAATTAGCAGAAATATATCCATCTGTGTAATTTTTGACCTTTTGATTTTTCTATGTTTTTGGTGTTCAGGGGTAGTATATAGCTCCTGTAAAAGGTTGAGGTCAAGATATCTGACTAGCTTATTTTTCAGCAATTAAATAGCGAAAAATCATTGACTATTTTAGAACGTGGCCTCATGAAATGGCGACGCTAAGGTAATATACATTGAATTATACTCATTTTCATATCAATTCACAGCCTAGATTTTTCACTACAAACATCAGTAAAATGTCGCTCACTGTGTTACAGTCCATTTTCACTACAACTCAATTCATTTGTATTTTCCTTGCGGCACTTTTTTACGATCTTTATGCAAAAAGCACGAGCTTATTAATTCATCTCTGATAAAAGTGACCCGTATTCTTGTACGTTTTTCGTAAAAATTACATTCGTCTACATCCAAATTACGGGATTACGATGTTTTACATAATGTGCCCTCATTCGTAAATTGTGAGATGCACATTCGAAAAATGTATTTTTCTGAGAATTAGTGAGAATGAGTAATATATTACATTATTACGATTTTTGAGTCAAATCGCTTACACTTGATTTCCCTCATATACTGTTGATATATTATAATACATCACCTTCAAACCTACATAATTTCGATACATCTTACGAAGAGAGACAAATGCAATCTGCCCGCGAAGACAAATCTCAATCTGTCCGCAAAAAATATAATTAAAATATATTTCCGACATAAAAAATGTATGGAACTAGCAATAATTTCTCGAATTCTGTGCTAAACACGCATTTACATTCAAACTCTCGAAAGTTTAAGTGTTGTATTATCCTAATAAATATTCTATAGAATCGAGCAACTTTGTCCAAGAGAAGTGGAATAATGTCGAAAGTTCGAAAAATCATAGCTACAGTATCGAGACGGACGCGAAAGACCTTAATAGGAACGAATCAAATGGAACTACTGAATCTTTTGGAGAAGAGTTAGCTCATGTTTTTCATGATGCTAGAATGAATTTCACTCAACGGAAAAATTCTTCATTTTTTGAAAAATCATCAATGTCTCGGAGCTCTTCCAATAATTCGTACTCTTCCACGAGACCCAAGAACACTTGCAAAAACTCCTCGCAAGTTCACAGGAGATTTGATAACCGTTCAGCCAGGAGAATATTTACATTTAGGTTTCAAAGAAGCGCTGATTAAAATACTGAAAGAGATTCCATCAGAATTAATTCCAAGTGAAAATTTGTTGATTGATTTCAATATTGATGGATGTGAATTGAATAGAAAGTATCAAATTATTCCCATTCAAATAAAACTCTCCAACGTACCGGGTAGCAAGGTAGAAGTTGTCGGAATTTATAAGGGCCGTCGAAAAGTTAAAAACATCGATCTATTTTTAGATAAATTTATATGTGAATTTAAAGAAGTACGAGATAATGGATTATTATATGAGAATAGAATATTTAGGGTTGAAATCAGGATTGGGATTTTCGATCTTGTTGGGAGAGCGCAGTTTCTGTGTCATAAGGGTCATGCTGGTTTCAAGTCTTGCTCGAAATGCAAGATAGAAGGATTCAAATACAAAAATACAACTGTATTCTTGGGCATTGGACATGAACCTCGTACTGACTCTGAATATATGGAACCAATGGATGAAGAACATCACACAGGAAAAAGTCCTCTGCGAAAAATTATGGGTTTAGTCAGTCAGGTACCTATTGATGGTATGCATTTAGTATATGGCCTTCATAATAAAACGTTAACGGCTTGGACCAAAGGCACTTATGGAAAAACTGTTAAATTATCAGCGAATCAAATATCAAGAATAAATGCTAGGATCATCAAGATAGGTCAATATTGTCCACGGGAGTTTGCCCGTAAGCCAGAGACACTCGAGTTTTTAAAAGATTTTAAAGCTACCCAGCATCGACAATTCCTTTTATATTTTGGAATCGTTGTAACTCGCGGAATAATAGATGATGATACATATCTAAATTATTTGTTATTAAGCACTGCCATTCGCTGCCTTTCGAGTAAATCCTTGTCATCAGATAATCTAAATTTTGCAGAAAAAGCTCTAGAGCAATATATTCTTGACGTTGAGATGATATACGATCTTAATTTTTCATCATTAAATGTACATAATTTATCTCATTTAGTAGATGATGTTAAGAAGTATGGGCCACTCGATGACTTTTCAGCTTGGGCCTTCGAAAATAATATGAAATTTTTCAAACAATTTTATAATAAACCAGGTGCGCCGTTGATCCAAATACATAACCGATTAGTCGAAAGGGAGAAAATTGATATGAGAAGTGAAAGAAATGTGAAAAGTAGAAATCATTTTCGGTTATTCAACCCATTTCATGGAGGACCATTTCCAAATGTAGTGAAGCGCGAGATGAAATCTTGGAATGCGTTCAAAAACCTTGAATTGCAGTTTTTCACATTAGGTATTGATCCAAAAGATAGTACAATTATGTTACATGACTCCTCTATTTGTATTATAGTTAATATCCAAGTATTTGAAAAATTAGCTTATGTTTTGGTAAGAAAATTCAAAGTTATAGAGGATTTGTTTGATGTAAGTGTAAAGTCTTCATCCATTGGAATTTTCAAATGCTCATTTCTATCAGATGAATTAGAAGTAATTGAGCATTCGTATATTATCAAAAAATGCTACAGAATGCCTTACTGGAGTATCGAAAGCGATACTGATTCATATTTTGACAATGATAATGATGATCCAGTCGATGATGTGTTCATTGTTTCCTGTCTATTGTAAATAGTTGACACTGCTATCTCAAATTTTTTCTACAGACAAAATATATTCATCTGATAAGCAAATCAGCACTCTCTTAGAAACGTATAGTAAAAAACCTGTGATTAAAAATGTATTAACGTAAAAATCACTGGAAAAAGGTGGGTAAAATATTGACTGAATATTGCAGTGAATTTTTTATATAACTGAAGTAAATTTTTACTTTAGTTCCATAAGTTTTGATACCAAAAGTTTATTGCGAATTTTATGTGAAAATTTCCCATGGAACTCAAAATTCATGGAACTAAAGTAAAAAATTTACTTTTATTATATGAAAAAATTCACTGCAATCCAGTCAATAATTCATCCAAATTCTTCTTTTACAGTGATTTTTACTTTAATACGGCCATTTTTCAATGTAAGCTTTAAAGAGAGCAGGGCTTGGATTACAGATTTCTTATACCAAAAATGAGACCCACTTATAGAAAGAATGTGAAAATATATGGGGTGTTTAACGTCAAACTCTCCAGAGCCGGCGCACGGACGCTAAAACTCCGCCCTTTCAATGTTTGTTTTTGTCTCTATAAGACCGATATCTAAATAATGTGGAAATATAATCGATGTAGTTTTTTTCAGCTTTTTGATGGTGCATCTAGTTTTCCAGAATTCGCACGTTTTCCCGATAAAAAAACATAAAACAGTCCTAATTTCAAAAAGCTATTGTTATTTATTTTTTAAATAATCTAGATCGAAAGCTGACAATTTTTTACATCGATATAGCCTTTAAAGTAATCGAGCACTTTTCATTGTATTCGAGTAATTAAGTAGCGAACATGAGAAAATGCACCGCCCCACGCCAAGGCTCGAACCCGCGTGGAGGCAGCGAGGCACGGTACGGCGTGGCGTATTTTCTCATGTTCGCTACTCAATTACTCGGATACAACGAGACAGACTCATTTTTTTAAGAGCTTTATTGAAGTGAAAAATTGTCAGCTTTAGATCTAGTCTATTTGGGAAAACGTGGAAACTTTGGGAAAACTAGATGCACCATCGGAAAGCTGAGAGAAAAGTATATCGATAGTTTCACATTATTTAGATATCGGACTTATAGAGTCGAAACCAAGTGTAGAAAACGCGATGTTTTAGCGTCTGCGTGCCGGCTCTGGAGAGTTGACGTAAAGCGCCCCATATATATGTAATTTATAATTCTCATCCTTCGTTTTTATAAGCATTCATACCGTCATTAAAAACAGGGAATATCATAAAGTGTGAATTGATACTCTTTTGCCGAAAAGTACTCGATTTATCCTAATCATTAATCATTGTAAATAATCATTATTCTAATAAATGATAGTATTTTGTGGATTGTGTTCTCAGAAAATGTTTACTGAGCACATACATATGCATCGTTCTATACTAAATAGCTGTATCCTATCTAATAAATGAACTAGAAATCAATCAAACTGGCATTATATTATAAGCATGTTTATGAAATGAAACATATGAAATATATGGATGAAATATTATCAATCCCTATATTTGGCAGTTCATTCTTTGATTTTGTAACTCTTCTTATTCTTCTACCATGAGTAGAATGCAAATGCAACGTGCCATCCTATATTTGAATGAAATCATCGGTATAAATCTATAAGTTATAAGATATTCAATTATTAAATTCTTCTTATTCTAGATGTATTTTTACTCACGATTAAATCTTTACTTGATACCCATTTTTTAATCAATCTAAAGCCACCTAAGCAATAAGGAAAAAAGCTGCGATATTCTTCATATATTTAACTATTCGTAGAAAAAATTTCATCACAATCTGAGTCAAAATCAGACCTGTATTCACATTCCAGACTGTCAAGAAAATGTTTCTAACTATCCGCATATTTTGGATTATTCTGATTAGATTCTCAATCCAAATCCAAATCTATTATAATTTTCAAATATTTGTAATTTTGGTCTTTAAACATTCAATTCACTTCACAAGTGATCATTTAGAAACAAATGTTTCTGCAGTGAAAGAACTTTATATTAATAATTGGGGTACAAAATTATGGTTCTCCTGGTAAACTTGTTTTCGAGCAACGAAGTTTCACCTATTCCAGGTAATACATTCTATTTATAGCCTGAAAAGAACGTTTAACTGTAGCATATCGATTCATAAGTATATAATTGAATCAATTCTTCTCATTGAAATATGTAGTTATTCTACGACTAGGCTTCCATAAATTTGGGTCCACTAAATTCAATTTTATAGTTGAAAATTTCCGTAGACTTAAAAAAAACTATTTGGCCTTAGACAGATAACTTTTTTGAATCATATTGTATGTCAGATTATTTTAAGATTTATGAAATAAAGCAAAATGAAGCTAAAAGTCAATTTTTTCATTTTTTCCTAAAATCAACATTTTTGAACTCTATATACACGGCAAAATAGGTAAGTGACCCAAATTCATGACAATCACTATGATTTGAGCTGCTCGCTATAAATACATACGGTAAAATAGCCCGCCCCAACAAGTATAATCTTGCTTCTTATATTGCTTCAACTGTTGAACAAAATATTTGTTCCTGTATTCGTTATCATTCAGAAATTATATTTTAGATTGGTGGTAACAATGGCAGGATCAAAACTTTCATCATCCTCAAGATATAATTCCAAATCTCCGAGATCAGATTCAAGATCTTCAAGATCAAGTTCAAGATCTTCTAGATCACATATTGGATCGAAAAGATTCCGAAAATGTCGATCGAAGTCCCCACGACCTACGAGACAGATACGAAAGCCACGCCGCTATAAGTCGACGTCTGAAAATGACAAATTGAGTAGAGAAAAAAAATTGAAGGCCCTAGTAGAGGAAAGAAAGAAAAAGCAGAGGAAATTTTCCATGGTTGAAAGTTTGAAAAATCTGAAAACTAGGTTATCAAATGAAGGTTTGTACTCAATATCTATATTTAAAAAAAAACTATGTGTGTACATGAGGGTAATGAGGTAACAGCGCCAATTTGGCACGATTGTTCGATTTCACGTGTAGCCAATTTGGCCCTTTTGTGTTTTTTTTAATTGAGATTTTTAATAGGTTAAAATGATCAGGTGATAACTATAGGGATGGTTTCTGATAGGTATTGAGCTTGCATTTAAGATGCCGTTCGCAAAATTTAAAAATTTCAAGTTTATTACAGTCAAGTTTGCGAAAAACTCTCAGAGGTGGCGCATTCACTGCAGTTACCTTATATCCGAAAGTCATAAAATTATCGTAGTAAATACAATGAGAGAATATAGTATGGATTATGAATTTCGATAGAAATATGATCGGTTAAACTCGTTGGATTTTTTTCTGCGAAAAGTGCCCTTTATAAACTATTAAAATATACATAAAATTAAAAAAAATTTTATTTGAAGGAGGAGTAAACAAAAAATTTCATCCGACATTGAATGAGCTCAAAGGTGTCATGGTTGAGAGGCTACGGTGTGCCCAACAAACCCACTGTAACAATGAAAAGAAAAGGACAGCTCTAGATACGAGGTGCAAATCTGGATCAAAATGTAGATCAAATTCAAGGTCAACGTCGAGAGGTATTGAGCTATCCTTGAAATGTCGTTTGCAAAATTTGAAAACTAAAAGTTTATCATAGTCCAATTCTCGAAAAAACCTTAGATGGTGGCGCGTTGGCTGCAGTTACCTTGTGTAATATATAATGTCTGTCTGCAAGTATGTAATGGGAAGTGTGTGAGGGGGGGGGGGAGTATGATGAAGAAAATAGGGTGCAATGAGAAAAAATAGCTAGCAAATGTGCTTGATTACATATGTGATCATGGTCAGGGTGTCTCCACATTATCTTAACTGATTAAAAAAGCACTTGTGCTCCTTCTTATCAGGTGGTGGATATACGCAATCAAATGAACCAATTCAAACTGTTACAAAGAGGACAGAGCCCAGTTCTACGATAGAAACATACAAAGGTACAACTTTTCCTTCTTCAAGAGATGAACTGAATCTCTCTTTAATGATCAATGAAATGGCTCCGTCAACTTTGAGTATGAGAGAGGAATTAGTGCTCCAAAGCCACATTCTACAAACTGGATCAAAAGAATCAAATGAACATCATAATAAAGGTAAAATACATTTTTTGTGCTTGTCATTCATAATAATATGTCTACTACTCATTTTATTGGAGCGCTAATGAGTATTCTATATGTTATTCCGTGCGTAAACTAGTATTTTATGCACTCAAGTGTTATGTAGAAGGCCTATTCACTATTTTGGATAAACCACTCATTCTTTTCTTAACAGCTAGTGGATCTACCGGATTGGCACAAGAGTCAGATCAACCTGATAATCTGTTACCAGTTGACAATGAAATTGATGATATTCCTCTTCCAACGTCTGTGAAAGACCGAAATATAAATCCACTCTCTTCTACGCCAAGAAAAGGAATGAGTTCTTCTCAAACAGTAGACGGAAGTGTTTCTCCATCACCATCATTCTCAAGTCGGTTGATAATCATATTTTTTATACATATTAGAGAGCCTACGTATTTCAATAAATTTTTCAATTTTTCCGATTACTTCAATTCTAATATGCAGTGAGCCCAAGTGGCTTTCTAGTCATTCGAATGTATAGCTCTGTATACAGAAAGAAAAGATTAGATCTTCCTATCATTACTATCAATCGAATTAACTTTTGAATTCAATGATTAAACATAAACTGAGACAGCAGGATATTGATTACATGAACAAATGTCAAGATCTCAGGTGTTCGCAGCCGTTTATCTAAATGTTACTTTTAATCATCAAAAAATGTCCGACTGTACAGCTTAGAAAAAAAACCTTCTGTCGACTAGGCTAGCGTAATACAAGTAAAATTTATTAATAAATCAGGATATAATATGCCAATATTGTAAATTATAGGATCTACGATCGAAGGTATCTCCGGAGGAAAACCTCTCCAGCGAGAGTTCTCAGAAGAGAATAAATTAATACAGTGAGTTTTCTTGTATGTTTTCCATAGTAAATGTCACAAATACATAGATACAAACTTTTTGTACTTAAAAAAAAACTTACTTACAAAAAAATAGTGCATTACGAAGATATTTTAATGTATTTGATTTCAATATTGCAGGGAACTATTCAATCGATTTAATCGTTTTGAGAAAGAAATGCGACAAAATATGAAGTGAGTTCTGAAGGAAATCAATCATAATTTCAACATACTAACTAAAGAAATATAAATTTTCAACTTTACAGTGACATAAAAAAAATGCTGAGACTTGAATTGGAGAAACCGGAGCCAAAACTGCCTGAATTTTTTCCGTTCAACTCCAAAGATGATGTAAAACGTTTCACAGGAGTAGACGATAATACTTTTAAAGATGTTGTGAGTATATATATTGCTTGATGATTGCATGTTTTCATATAGATATTTCGAACAGGGAAATATTATTTGACCTCTTGACTGGGCATAACGTCCATAGAATGAACGAATTCCCGACTCATTGGGTAATTCAAATTAATCACCAGCTTAGAAACGTTGTCAACTTCGGGTCACCAATCAGGATGAAACTTAATTAATAGACATGTTTTCTGGGTATCTCAATAAGCCATATATACAGCTATTCAATCTAAAGTTCTGATTTTTCGGGGACATTCAATCAATAATATCTGAGTTTTCTCATATACACTATATCAATAACTTGTTGTCGGAGGTGTCGACGCGCCTTCTGATCTGTGATTTCCTGTATGTATAGATAGATATACTGTGATGCATAAGATTGAAACTAATTTGCAGGATATCTCCAGGAAATCAAAACGTTAGACTGAATGGTCGTATATATGAATTATTGAGTATTTATTCAAGGATGGAAAGGTACAAATACAAGAAAAATAGTTCATATAAACTTTTGATTTTCAGGTTGACTATTTTAGAGAATTAGGTGGACACACTTTGGAAGAGGCAGTAAAACTATGTTTCAATGAAGCTATGACTGCGAAATGTGCAAGCCACTTCACATGGTTCGGCACTAGTACTAAGGCGTCGTTTGTAAACACCGATCTACGTCGAGCTATCTTCAGTGAGTATACGTGACATTTCAAAAACTGTTTCAAAAATATTCCGTGGCGCGCCACTGCTTAAATATATGAAACAGAAAGGTGTCCCAATTGGGTACTGTCCGATGTTAGGCACACCTACCTTAATCGTTAATGTACAGATAATATAATAGCATTATACTGTATTGACGTATTCAGACATACACACACACGCGCGACCATGTCGCAATCGATCGGAAATACTTTACGAGATTTTTCCCCGAGAAAGACATGGTTTATAGAGTTGAATCTGAAATGTTACGTTCGATAAACAAATTTTTGAATGACGTGATTTTTCTGTAAGCCAACAAATTAATAAGACCGTTTTTAATGTAACTGCAGCCAATTTGACACTGCAGTGCTCTCTGAGCATCAGTCTCCCTGCTGATTTTTTCTCTCTTTTCTTATTCCACTATTCCCAAAAATATTTTTCTATCCTACTCAAAATGCTCTTTTTTGCATCAAAAATGAGCGGAGCCAATGTGCCCCTTTACGCGATTAGGAATCGAAAAACTTAGTAAAACCGTTGAATATTTAAGAAAAAATGTTTTTATCAACATATTACGAAAATTTAGATAAGTATTTTTGAGTTGAATGTCAAAAGTTTTGAATGAATGTCAATGAAAATATGATTGAGAGTTTATTTTAATGTCAATTTGATTTTAAAAATGTTATATGAGAGCTTATTGGATGATTGGTCAAACTCAAATGATCACTACACCACTATTTCCACATTTCACGCCCACGCATGGTTTTTTTTCGATGGTTTATCGGCTAAGAAAAAATACGCAAGCTGCATTTATACATTTCTAACACCAAGCATCAATTTTTTCATATTTTACAACTATGAAAATGAAAGCGCTGGTGATTTCTTTTTGATCTATCTCATCAGTTTTCATGTGCGTCGAATTCTTCATTGATATTTTCTTTCATAAAATTTCCGGGAGGATTAATTTGATATTATAATGTAGATACATAAAATTCAAAAAATCTTCTATTTGCAGGAGGAGTAAACAAAAAGTTTCATCCAACATTGAATGAGTTCAAAGATGTCATGGTTGAGAGGTTACGGTGTGCGCAACAAACCCACCGCAACAATGAAAAGAAAAGGACAGCACTAGATACGAGGCGCAGATCAGAATCAAAATGTAGATCAAATTCAAGGTCAAGATCGAGATCTAGATCAAGGTCAAGGTCAAAATCGAGATCTATATCAAGGTCAAGATCAAGATCTCGATCATCGTCAAGATCAAGATCTAGATCAAGGTCAAGACCAAGATCTAGATCAAGGTCAAGAACAAGATGTAGATCAAGGTCAAGAGAAAGTTCTAGATTAAGTTCAAGATCAAGATCGGTATCTACATCGAAATCTGGATTAACATCGAGATCTAGATCGTAGTCCATTATATTATATGTTGTTTTTTATACCAATGAGTGTTTATTTTGTGTTCATTTATGTTTATGTTCATATGTCAATGAAAGATTCATGTATGTTATTTATTCCCTTATGTAATTTTTCTTGAATAAAATAATGGCAACTGAGTCAGTCGAAAGATGAGAATTCAAGTTCGGGTGCGTTTTATGATAATAACACTTCCACCATTTCCGATACTATTGCGTTCATAAAAAAAAAACACGATTAAGATTCTTCACCGTATTGCTATAATTCTAAGTTGCAAATTCACAACAAAAATACTTTGATGTGTTGTAGCATAACAGTATAACAAAGTCTTAAAAAATGACTTAAATCTTTGCTACGTCTTTTAGTCATGAACAAGAATTTTTGATATTTTGCCATTAATTTGCGGAGGCAATTTGAAACAAAGTAAGATTGATTCAATTCAGCAATATATTACTGCAAATTGATAGCGAAATGACAAAAAGACTTGTTATCTCTTCAGGTTACATATGCAAGAGTTTTCAACAATTTGCCATTAATTTGCAACAAAGTCATGTTGATTTAATTCAGCAATACATCACTGCAAATTGATGGCAAAATGCCAAAATACTTGCTATTTTTTCAAAATCATATGATATCTATGCACTGCCTAGTGTGTTATAAGGTGTACGTGTAATGCACAGCTTACAATTTACTTTCTGGATTAATCTTTCTTATCGAGTGAATGCAATTCATGACAATGTACTTTATTAGTAGTTTCTTGTACATTTTAACACAATAGAGCCAATATATTGACCATCAATACATGTAACTACTGAAAGTTAGGTGGCGTCAAGTAGTATAGTAATGCTTGATCTATATAAATATGATATAGACAACTCAGGATATGTATTAGTATGATAGAATGTGAGTTTTTACAGTGGATAATTGTAATAATACCACAGACAAGTGTTTGCAAAAATTGGAAGTGTTGGCGGTACAAGGTTCCCCTGGAATTGTCATTTTAGCCTGTTTTTACCCCTATTTTAGTTAATATATTAATTTTTTGGGAGCTTCCAGAGTCCAGGCCCATTTTTTCACTATATAGGCTGTATGTGGTATGAGTTGGGACAACTTTTAGTACCCATGTGGTGTGGGGCTTGACGAGCGAACTCCCAGGGTTCAAAAATAGAGGCTCCAATTGGTAATGTGGAGTACTTAATGTGCTCCAATGACCTTGGAGATAATTTTTCTATAAAATTCAGGCAATTTGCAGAAAAAAGTGTCCCATTCATTTTTTGCCTCAGAGGTCATTTTTAGGGTGTAAATTAAGGTTGAAAATGCCTCTAAAAATGCAAAAACAGCAAAATCAGCAACTTTGCCTATTTATTAAAGGGGGTTTAAGTGCTCGAAAAAATCTAAAAAAATTCTGGGAAATCGGCTTGAGGCCCTAGAACTTACAAAAAAATTTTGAGCCAAATCAAATTTTTTCATGTTCGATCCCACAGAGAATTGCCCATATATACACGTCAGCTCACTGCTGCACCTTGTTCTGAAGCTGGCGCTCCAACAAGGACACTTTCCACCGGTGATACAATTTTGTACAGGTTATGCCTCGGGTGGAAACTTTTTTTCGCGGTCGCGTCGATCCCTTCTCTCATTAGCGTCGAGAAATTTCTTACAGCTGCGGCCGCCGCGTCGCTTTGGCGCGGTTTCTCTTACCACGTGTTTGGAGAGAAATTCAATTATCTCTTTATTCGCAATCACGTGGATCTAGTTTTCTTGGATCGGGATTTTCTTTTGATTTCCCAATTCACCACCTCACACGTTAAGGGCGCCAATGTTATTGGCTCTATTGATGTTGAAAGTCATGGAACCCATGAAAGTCATGGAAGTTTGGTACGTACGCCACTTCAAGTTGACGGTCTTTGCAGATTGCTTCTCCGGGGCCCGCGCGGGTGGAGAAAGGTCACTTGAGTTGGCACTTGATTTTACGGGAGGTTTAACGAACTCACTTCTCGGCTTAACGCAGATGCATAAATTATGATTTGACGGGCGGCCATCGATGTCACATGGAGAAGTCTATTGTCATAGACGTCACCACGCATCGTCTTAGGCACTCGAATGGCGGCATCGGTGATGCGGCCGGTTCAACACTCAGCGGTGGCTAGTTTACGACGCGGGGGCTGTGGTTAACTTGGCTAAAACAACGCATCCGAATGCGGCGTGTGACTCTCGGCCCGCTTTCTCTCTCTTGTTCTTCACATCGGTACGCGAGATGCGCGTTTCAATGTTTTGATTATGATTCCGTGAATTCAAGTATAATCTTGATTATTGTAAAGCAGAAAATTCTTATCAAATTTGACGATTTATTTGATACCAAACACGGTACGCACGTTGTCATAATGAACTCGAGAATTAAATTTCAGTAAGAGAATAATAATTTGATCAAACTCACCAACGTCTTCAGAAGTAGCATTTGGTGCTGTAAGAGCAAATCTGATCGTGTACTTGTGATTGACTTTGGCTGGAACCATATGTACTTTTCCTGAATCATTAATTGCACTGAGTAGTCTCTGATTCAATTTGTCTGATCCTTTAGCACGGAAACACACCAACCCCAACTTTGAAAACGAACATATTATGTTTCCTTTGAGAAACGTACTTATCATGTTTTGTTAGTGAATTAATAAAAGATACCCAATGTATATAGGAATGAATAAGTTGAGATTCGGAATATGCAAGTGATTATGGGATGTATTGATTCAGAGGACATACTATATTCATAGGAATTTTCGTAGGAGGATATTAAAGTATTAAAAGAAACGCGAAAGGTGATATCTTTAATATCTTTGAAGAATAGCGAGGATGACCATTCTCTATATTGGATTTAGTAACAAATAGAGCAAAGAGTGGAAGCAACAGATTTCTAAATTATGGATTACGGCTGTATTTCTGTCGCTCTCTGTCTTCTCAATTTGCGTGTACACTCTTCCAGCGAGTCTAGCTCCAAATGTGATATTATATACTCCTCTCCTTGCCCTTTTCCTCCGTATCACGGACTGAAGCCATATTTCAAATACATGTATCGACAATAAATGACGGTAAAGCAGCCATACATGATCGCCCATCATAGATATTTGTTTCCGTCTCTGGTCCTCACCCAGTGATTTTTTTCTAATTCAGTCTTTGCACATCTGCGACATGCAACTGCCCAGCGCTATAAAGTGATGGGAGAGACATGATTCAATGGATATAATGATTAGTATTGGAAAAGTTCAATGAAATAATTTTCTAAAGTGGTGCGTTTTGTCTTGTCTTTCCTTACATAAAAAGTGATGCGGTCGAAAGTGAAGCCAGTTATCTTGTAGTTTGATTGGTATGGACCGAACCACGTGACGAGTCGAGTAAGATATAGACATAACCAGTAAATGCAGACAAGCAAGGAATGAAAAAACGATGAATTTAAAGTTTATACAAGTACTGTAGTTTTGGAAAGAAAAAGTTATATACACATAAAGTTGGCTAATATCTCATACAAGAGTGTTATTACTAGATGCACAATTCCATTACGAACTCAGATATTTAGAATTTCCTTGGATTGGTCAATATTATGTAATTCCAGCTAATCTAAGCGGATGAGTCGACCCGTCAGGTTTTGCAGATTGCAGAGCTACCAAAAACTACTATGGTCCGCGACTACTTTGATATCGTAGTACTCGATGTAGGAGCGAAATTCGAGATCAGCCCAGAGCACAGCCAGGCAATCCCTCTCCTCTCGGTCACTGGATAGTTTTGCTCAGCCGGCGTAAGCATGCGGCTGGCAAACTCTAGATCGTGGTCCTTACCGTTGATTTCCTGAGTGAGTACAGCGCCGAGGCCGATATTGCTTGCATCTGTCTGCACGACGAAGTGGGAACTGAAGTCTGGCCGGAGGAGAAGCAGCGCGGACGCACCAGAGTCTTGATAGAGGCAAACATTTGCTCTCGCTCATCACCTCAGTGGAAGCCATGCTGCGGGTTCATTAGCCTACACAATGGCTCTACCAGACTAGCTGATTCTTTCAAGAAATTCCGATGCCAGGACGTCATCCCGAGGAATCATCGCTGCTGCTCCAAGCTTTTAGGACAGGGAAAATCCCATGATTCGCACGATCTCCTCTGGGTTGGGACGTATTCCATCACAGTTAACTAGTACGCCCAAGTATCTCAACTCCGAGCATCATAACACGCTTTTTTTTCGGTCCATCGAGATTTGCGGCTCTCAGGTGCTCGAGGACAATCTGTAGTACCTTTAAATAATTCTCGTATGCATCGGTGGAAATCATCGTTGATATAATCGAAGCACGCGAACGCATAAGGCTCGAGATCCGGGCCGATGATTATATTGGTCAGCTCTTGGAATGTTGCACCCGCGTATGAGAGCCCAAACGACATTCGGTTCAACTGAGAAAGCCCCAGGTCTATTATTCCAAAGGCTGTTGTAGGCTTCCTTTCAGGCTTCAATTCTTTTAGGAGGTACGCGTCACTTAAATCAAGAGTGGAGATATACTTGGCATGTTTCAACGTACGCAGTATATCTTCCATGAACGGGAGTGAGTATGCGTCGGCTTGCGAGAGCGTGCTGACTTAGCGACAGTTAATGTACAGGCGGTATTTGCCACTCGCTTTCCCAACCATTACCATCGGGCTCAACTACGCGCTCGCAGATAGTTCGATAATACTTGCCTCCAACCACCCGGCGGCCTGAGCGTGCATTTCCTAAGCGATTTATTCAGAAACAGGATATTAGCGCTACTTTACAGGCCGAGCACCACCGACATTGGTTTCACGCTCGATCAGATCTGTGCATCCCAGTTGGCTACTCTGGCAGTCGCACGAGCGTTTGTTGAGCAACGAGTATAGCTCACTGGAATCAAGCAAAGCAATTTTCGGAGATCGGATCGTGAGCAAGTCCGGATGCGGTAAATATGTTGAATTTGATCATGCGATTGGGAAGTAAAATCGCCATCCCCTCCCCGCTACTCAAGCCAATATGGCCGATGATTTGCCCGGGCGATGTATTGTAGTATATGGGAGCTGTGTACACAAACTTAAGTTATGGTGCTTTCAATGGCAAATATCATCAGTTATGCCGGTTCGAATCATCGCCAAAGAAACTATGTTGAGGGTGAAAGGATTTTGTTTGCTGGACATATACTGCGGGAAACTGATCACCGAAGACGATGACATAACCATCAAATCTGTGTGTTTACAAACAAGCCACCTTCGTGAAGCACCTCATTAAATACATGGAAGAATTGATTCGACTGGCAACATTCTCACATTTAAGTGCTCATGTCCAGCTGGACAGTCGGGTAAATGCAAGCACATTATGGGTACGCTGTTATATTGTTTTTTGTAAGTTATCCAATTTTTACTCTAAAACTTATCAAATATATACATGTAATTTTATTCAAGTATAATATCATTTACAGCAAAGGTGATAAATTGCCGGTGTTATCATGCACTGACATAGCATGCACATGGGAAAAACTTTCTGTGAAAGCTTTGGAGAACTATTTGCCAGCACCTCTGGACCATCATGTTTGCTTCAATTCTCTACCAGTCGAACGAAAAAAAATTCAAAATTCTAATGTGTCTAGTCATGTAGAGTTGTCAAACAGTGTGTTAACAGAAAAAAATATCAATATTGATTACAGAGGTTGGAACAAATCTGAAAAGACTGAAGTATTGTCGTCTCCAAGCATTATTGATATAAGTGATATCAACTCATCTGTGAAAGGAAAAGATGTAATGGATAATGATCTACCTGACTCTGTATATAGTGCTATAATGCGTCCTATTGAAGAAAGACTGCCTCGTTCAGCATAAGTTTTATCTGTTACTAGTAGGTATGCTTTGATTGTTCCAGAAGAACGTACTGTAGTGAGTGAAATTGACAGAAGTCTGTATCTGAAAATATTCCAGAATCAAGATAGATAATTAATGGAGACCGTGCATATGATTTCAGTAAAAGCTCTTGATGACTGTTGTGTGAAAAAGTTGAGTGAGTTATCGACAGATGGATTGCAAGTTTGTATAGATACAAGAAATTGGTACGCCCAATGGGTTGAAGAAAGAACTTACAGGATTACTGGTTCTACTTGCTATGGATTGTATACATATACAAGGAATAAAAACCCTTACTGGGAAAAAAGAGACTTTTTCCGAACGAGGAGGCGAGGAGGATGGCAAACGCCTCGCTGAAACGCGAGGCGTTCGCCATGTGGTCTTGCTCGCTCTCGTGTCGCTGATTTTGTTCCTTCTAGAAGTGAATTGCTTCTGTGCTTCTGTTCTACGATGGTGAAAATCATATACGATATGATTTCCAGCCATATACGATACAAACTCCAGAGGTAAATTGAATTTTTTGCCATTGGTAGTCGTAAATGGCTCGCGTACTCCTTTGAATACTCGCTCGGCGTTTTCTCTAATTCGCGTTGACTCATGCACCTGTTCGTGGTTCGGAGAAAATACCAGTGTCATATCGTCATTCCATTTTGCGGTGTTTAATCTGCTTAGATGGTACGTGACGTCCGCGAACTTCTCGACGCTGGTCTCCTTTATGTGTGTCATATCGCACTGGTACGTCCCGTTTGTTGCTGATGTCAGCTCTTCTCCGTTCGTCAGCTAATCTAGTATTGTGGCGTTTGCCGCGGCACTCCTGCTCGCGGCTACCACATTTTTCTTTGTTGCATCATCGCTAGATTGTTGCATTGATTGCCGTATTTTCAAACAACACTATCAGTGGGTGTGGCACTTCACGATCCACTTACGGGTCCAGCAAAGTAGAGTCAGAGCGCTCTAGCCGAGTCGTCATTTGAACTCTCGTTTAAGGTGGCTGCGCAGCGCTTGTTCGATTTGTCCCGGCTGGTTCGTCGGGAAGAAATCTGCGACACTATAGTCCACGAGTAGTCGGCGCTCAAACCGATGATTCATGCTGAATCTAGAACCGTCAGTGCGCATTCAATCGAGTGCTTGCAGTGAATCTGTTGAATCTGGAGTTTCTATATAGAAAATCCAGTTCTCTGTTACCCCTGTTGTGGCTGCGGCTATCCAGTACTCGTAACTGGATATTTCCATTTTTCTCGCAAGCGCTCGCTCATAAAATTACAGTAATGGGAGAAATTAAAACTTGTTGAAAGCACGAAATAGTATACGCACTAATAAAGCAAAAAAAAAGCAAAAGCAAAAGCAAAAGTGAAGTGGATCAAAAATCGAAAACATTACTATTGGTGGCAATGAGCGATTCGGTGATATATTGATAGATATGCAAATGAATGTACCCTAATCATTTATCATGTATGGCCCTCATACAGATTTGTGAATCCTAAAATTCTACGGTTTCTCTGGGACGTCTATTTTAAGGGGGGATATACAGTTCGAACGAGAAAAAAGACTCGTTTTTGAAAATCGTTTTTCAAAGGTGGTTTTTAATCAAATCTATCGGAACTTTTTGACAGTTATAAGTTGATCTATGTAGTATCCAAAAATATTTTTTTTAAATTTTTTCTAACAAGATGGCGGCCGTTAGATAGCGTTGAAAAAGTACCTCTATTTTGCTTGTGCCGGCTCTCCTGGTCGCAATTTTGATCGGAAATAAAAAAATCAAAAAAATTTACATTAATTACATCTACAGTTAGTAGATAAATTATCGAAAAAAATTTAAAAAAAAAATTTGCACTTTTGGCGTAACTTTTTCAAAAACTCTTCAAAAACCTTTTTTTTTCCCGTCATTTTATCACATTTTTCCATATGTAATAATAAAATATTACAATAATTTTTGATTCATCTAATAGATAATAATATAATAAAGAAATCCTATAAGTTTCAGCTCAATCGGATAATTAGTTTTCAAGTTATCACCGGCATAAACTCCAAAAATGCAGTTTTGAGAAAAACGCGTTGAAAGTTTTAAATTACCGTTAAATCATACTTACACTTCAATCAGCAATCCCTTGGAAAAAACACTTGGAGTTCGAATTTCGGAAAAAGGGTTTCAAGAGCGTATTCTACGGAAAATTTACTAACTTTTCATAAAAGAAAAAAAGATCGATTTTGTTTGTCGTTCAAACTGTATATCCCCCCTTAAGGTGTTTTACGATAGCAAATTCTATCAGAATTACGTGAAAAATAGTATAAAAATTCTATTTGATGCGCAAGTTTGAGGGAAATTGAGTTTTCCGGCTCAATTATTATGTCTGGGATCCCGTGATATAAGTATGAATTCTGATACAGTCGACCTCAGAGAGTTTGGGAAGAACAGTGAAAAAATTCTAGCATACCCACGCTTCGAGATATCGAAGATCGAATCTGAAGAATGTGATCAACTTGAAGTTCCATCAGTAAAGAATGTTTTGGTTTTGGGTTTTTTAGGTTATAATTTTAACCTAAAACGGAATTAGACAGATAAATTCGATCCACTTTAAATTATGTCTGTAGAAGGAGTTTTGGTTGTGGGATATTTAGGTTATTGTTTTAAACTAAAACGAAATCGACACTTCAAGAGGATTGCATTTTTCGAGATTCGACCTTCAATATCTCAAAGCGTGGGCGTCCTAGAATTTTTTCACGATTCTTCCCGAACTCCTTGAGGTCGACTTTATTAGAACCCATACTCAGATCACAGGTTTCCACACGGTTTCCCGGTCAGAAAAATTTCAAGGGCTCCTCCGGAAGAGTATTTCCCGGTCGATTATCGGTGTTTCCCGGTCGATCGACCGTGATTCCCAGTCGATCGACTGAGAAACACGGTCAGAAAAAAATAATATAGGCTCCTTAGAAAGAGTGTTTCCCGGACGATTCACGGTGTTTCACGGTGAATCGACCGTGTTTCCCGGTCGATAATCGGTGTTTCCCGGTCAAAGAAAAAATATCAAGGGCTCCTCCGGAAGATTGTTTCCCGATCGATTATCGGTGTATCCCGGTCGATCAACCGGGATTCCCAGTCGATTGACCGGGTTTCCTGGTCAGAAAAAAAATATCAAGGGCTACTACGGAAGATCGTTTTCCGGTCAGAGGAAAAATAGCAAGGGCTCCTTCGAAAGATCGTTTCCCAGTCGATTATCGGTGTTTCCCGGTCGATTGTCGGTGTTTCCCGGTCGATTATCGGTGTTTCCCGGTCGATCAACCATGATTCCCAGTCGATCGACCGGGAAACACGGTCAGAAAAAAATGATATTGGCTCCCTGGAAAAAGTGTTTCCTGGTTGATTACCGGTGATTCCCGGTCGATTGACCGGGAAACACTTTTCCGGAGGAGCCCTTGAAATTTTTCTCTGACCGTGAAACCCGGCCGATCGACCGGGAATCACGGTCGACTGACCGGAAAACACCGATAATCAACCGGGAAACACTTTTCCCGAAGAGCCAATATAATTTTTTTCTGACCGGGAAACCCGGTCAATCGAACGGGAAACATGGTCGATCGACCGGGAAACACTCTTCCGGAGGAGCCCTTGATGTTTTTTGTCTGACCGGGAAACCCGGTCAACCGACCGGGAATGTTATTCGGTCAACTTTGATTACCGCTCAATCGACCGGATTTCCTACCGGATTTCACCGGTGAAACCCCGCTATTTGACCGGGAAACACCAATGGAAAACGAAGTGGGAAATCCGGTCGATTATTTTAAACAGGGAAACCATGGCTGTTTTTTGCTGTTGACCTAGAGGATTCTAAGCGGGGAAAATCTGTCAACAGCCGTACAGAGATGTGCAACGAGTTTGTTTATGTCAGTTTCAGTAGTTCGGTCAATGCCCTTAAGCAACGTCCAGTCACACTTAGTGAAAAAGTCGCAGAGGTCATCAGGCTTGATCGTTTTGAAGTTTCTGTAGATGAAGGTTTGTTCATCTGGCCTTCCCACCTTCATGTCAATGGTTGCAGTAATGATGTCGTAGCCGCCAGTAAAAGGTGTCTCAGTCTTCCTCTAATCAATCACGGTATTTAGAGCGTCGATAATGCAGAGGTCGAGCCAGATATCAGCATTGCCACAGTGGAAAGTAGCATCCTGGGGTATAAGTTGCAGCAATTATTGCAAAGGAAAGGTTTTAAGTAAGAGAGGATCAAGTGAGTCCGACATCTGATTCGCATTAAAATCCCCTAGCAATATTTTGGTGCTATTATGCGGCAAGTGAAGCATGCGGAGGTCAATAAACTACGCCAGCAAAGAAAGTCTCACTCATAGAAATGATCTAACAGAACAGAAACTTCAGAAGAGCCCTGCCACCAGCCCAGTCATGTATCGAAGTACAAAGTACCATCGTGGTCAGCGTATGATAGATATACATTGCTACGCCTCCGCTCATAGTACTGCAATCATGTTTGATAAGGAAATAGTCCTCCAGTATGACCTCAGGGTTATTATTCAATACGTTTGGTCCAAGCTTTGTATCAGATACGGCTATGATATGAAAGAGTGGCTGTGACAGCAGAAATTGTCTGATGCCCTCAATGTGCGCTCTAATGGAGTTCGCATTGAGGTGACCCTACGAGCTCATGGCAAGAATTTATCTTTTAATTCTATTGTCAGGTAGCCCCCGCGTACCGTGAAGACGGCGCCTGTCGAGTTGAGTCGTTGGCAGGGGTGTTCACTTGGGGAAACGTAGCGAGCCACGAACTGGGCAATCCTGGCAAGCTCAGCTAAGATTCGTATCACCAGGGAGACACTTGGGACAATGAAAATCGCACCACGACCAAAATGACATCGCGTGAGGGAGATCTAGTATTGCATACCGAGGCTTTATTCATACAGAATATATGCGGCGTTTCGCCTCAATCCACCCAGTGCTACACGAGAGCGCCAAATCATGCCGTTTAAACTCGTGTTTACAATGCTAGAATATACCTGACAAAATAACTCAATAGGTAATTTCAATGCAGTTTTTCTTCATCTTTCCAACAGTGTAATCAGTTTTCCGGAAATTCCCCATTTTTATCCCGAAAAAATATAGAACATCTTATCTCTAAAAGTATATTTTTCACATTCTTTTAATCATTCCAATCGGAAGCTGAGAATATTTCACGTAGGGAAAAATGTTTTCCCTAAGAGTGCCCTTCGATTTTCTTTGAGGAATAGAATGTCGAAGAAGAGTAGACGCAGCGGTACTTCAACGCGTGGCCCGCGCGAGCCCAAAATCATGCTGTTTTTAACTCTCCCCAACGATACCAAGATGCATTTCAAAGAATTTTCGACCTCAGCTTTCCAAACGTAATGCCAGTTTTCTGGAAGTTGTCCATTTTCATGCCGAAAAAGTATAAGCCGTATTATATATTGAAAAGTATATAATTCACGCAGTTTATGTTGTTTTTGCTTTTCTTTCAGGTTTTATGGCTTTTCACATTCATTGTCTCACGTCTTTGTTACAAGTAGTCAGTCAGGAACGTTTTATTTGCTTTCTCTCGCGCAATCAATTTTTTGAACAGATTATTTTGATTACTCTCCGAAAAATATCTTTTCCGGATGAAAATTGGAAATTTTTGGAAAACTGATATAACCATCTTGAAGCTGAGAGAAAATTACATCCGAACCACTCATTGAGAAATTATTCCAGATACATTCAAGTATCGGGTGAAGAGTTGAAAACAGAATGATTTGGAGCTCGCGCGGACCGCGCGTTGATGTACGCTGCGTCTACTCTTTGACGTTCTATTTTTTAAAGAAAATTGATCGGGCACTCATTGGAAAATATCTTTTCCTACGTAAAAAATTCTCATCTCACGATTGGAATCATTAAAAAAGATATTAGAAATATACTTTTGGGGGTATGAGGTGTTTTTTATTACTTCGGGATGAAAATGGGAATTTTGCAGAAAACTGATAACTGAAGATTCAGTCAATATGATCCCAGAACTTTTTTTCTTCCCAAAATGGGCTGGAATTTGAGCGAACCGGTCGATACCTGTTCGAATCTTAGCTATGCATTTTTACAATATGAGTGGATTTCATGAATAAATATTCATGGACAATACTCAAGGAAGTGAACCACTACATTTTCTTGTTAATATTAGACAATTAATGGGAAACCCATTGACGGCCTACTGTGTATGTAACTGGTAAATTTTGATATTTACCAATTTTTTTGCATGTATTAGTTCACTATAGACAATAAAAGAATCTACTTACTCTGCGACTACTCTGGATACTTTTTTAACATAACAAGCTAACTTTTGGTGGATATGAGATCCTGATCCGGGTGATCAAAAACAACTTTTGCTCAATTCAGAGTACTAAAGTGACTATCACTATGGTCATTTGACCACCTATGATCTTGGGCATATTTTTTTTGTCAACTTTGAGAAATTACAAGGGAAAAGTGGTATTATGACTTTTTTGCCCAGAGGTTACTTAACCCATTAAGTCCCAGATTGCAGAAATTTTATTGGTACTTTCGAGCTCAAATATTTTGATGAATAAGACGGAGGGTTTATTGCAAAATAGTCATTCCTACTATTTTCGGGTATGTTCTACACGATACAATGGTTAAAAAGACTGAAAAAATTAATTTTTAATAAATAATTAACAAATTAAAATAAAAAATGCGATTTTTTGGAGCACTTTTTTTTTCAATCAAAAATCAGAGGAAGGAGGAATTTTATTTTTACCGTCGAAAATATGCACAAGAGTGCACGAAATATATGAACTTTCCAAATTTGTTGAGTTTTTTTACTATGATTTTTTCCAGCAAAATGGCGGCCAAGAAACGGGAATCAATATTTTGGATTTCCATTTTATCAATATTATAAAGCATTCATTTTCATATTCGATATATTCCTTTGAAATTCCGTATACAGGGCTTTCAATGTCGCTGATAACGATTCTGACATCAAATTCTCAAAATTCTGGATCCAAGATGGCGGTTTCAAGATAGCGGCTCATGATTTTGTACATTTTTAGTCAGAGAATCGTGAAAATTTGGACTAATGGGTTCTTGGGGGCGTTGATGATAAATCTGAAATCAGATTTTCGAAATTCCGTATCCAAGTTGGAGGTTCGTGAAAATGTGAATAAAAGGGTTTCTGAATCTTCTCTGCTGAAATATATTGTTGAGTTTTTCCATCCATGATCTTTTTTTAGCATAATAGTGACTGAAATCGGAAACGAAAAATTGGAATCTTCATTTTATCTATATTTTATCGACGTCGTTCATGGATGGAAACGACGGCTAAAAGATGAAAATAACGAGATTTTGAGAATATAGGAAATTGTCCATGTACAAAAACATGAGCCGCCATCTTGAAACCGCCATCTTGGATACAGAATTTCGAAAATCTGATGTCAGATTTATCATCAGCGCCCCCAAGAACCTATTAGTCCAAATTTTTACGATTCTCCGACTAAAAATGTTCAAAATCATGAGCCGCCATCTTGAATACGGAATTTCGAAAATTGAAAACCCTTGTTTACGGAATTTCAAAGGAACATATCAAATATGAAAATGAATGCTTTGAAATATTGATAAAATGAAAATTCAAAATATTGATTCCCGTTTTTTGGCCGCCATTTTGCTGGAAAGAATCATAGTCAAAAAAACTCAATGAATTTGGAAAGTTCAAATATTTTGTGCACTCTTGTGCATATTTTCGACGGAAAAAATAAAATTCCTTTTTCCTCTGATTTTGGATTGAAAAAAAGTGCTCCAAAAAATCGCATTTTTATTTTAATTTGTTAATTATTCATTGAAAATCAATTTTTTCAGTCTTTTAAATCATTGTATCGTGTAAAGCATACCCGAAAATAGTAGGAATGACTATTTTGCAATAAACCTTCCGTCTTATTCATCAAAATATTTGAGCTCGAAAGTACCAATAAAATTTCTGAAATCTGGGACTTAATGGGTTAATGGGTGTAAATAATGTTTAAAGATAGCTAATGTTACGTGGCGTGATTCTTTATACGCTGGGTTCAGATCTCGGATGCGGTATTGATCGTAGGCGTTTTACTGGGTAAGATTCTGGTACGTGTCGAATCAGGTTATCAATAACTCAGTATTTAGGAATTGGATTATATGTGTTGTCACCGCTAGCGTTAATAAATATATAAATGACTATATTGTATAATTTATGCAAGCTTGCTAGAGCAAGAGACAAGAATTATTTATAGTGGGCAAGTGAGGTGGTGAATCTCACTTGCGTAGGAGTGGGTTCTTGGGCTGGAAGCGTGGCAAGTTAAACACACAATATAATTTTAACTACAAGAACAACATTTATTCATTATATGGGATGAGATTACACATTGAACCTGCGAGTCCGGGGCATGTGCCGCGGGCCGGAGCGAAAAGCATCGAGCAAGATTTAAACAAAATCGGGAGAGAGAGAGAGAGAGAGAATAATCGGCGTGGTACTTACTCGGCGGCGAATATGCTCCGGCTTCTCGAGGTATCGACGATCGCTCGCTAGAAAATGCTGTACGCCCGGGGACGAGGTTGGTGCACTGCACGCTAGCTGCACGTCGGAGACAAGGGTCGCGATAGCGTGGAATCGCGAAGTACAAAAAGGTCGGTGCTGGGGAAAACACGTGTTCGTGCGGGCTGCTCTGCATATAGACTAGTGTCGCGCACGCACGTTCCCGCGTCGATCCTGCGTGACGTCACGCTATACTGTTGCAAACCACGGCTCTCTCTCTCTTACCTTTGGCTCAGCTGTCTCTCGCTCCGGTGTTGACGCTGAAACATAACTTTTTTTACATGAAATCTTTATGATTTGTAAGTGGGATAGAGAGATCTCACAGGGCACTGTTAATCAATCGTTTATTGCATGATGTGCCCGTGACAGTGTCTTTATTCCATATTCACTCCACTGACAGAGCTCGTGTGATTATTCCAAATACTAATGCACAATATGAGCATTGGACTGTCCACCGTCTCCGCGTGACAACCCTTGTGTCTGTTGTCTGAATGCCTCTCTTCAACTGTCCCGAGCACCTCGAAGCGGTCGTATTTAATCTCTCGTGGGGGTGCAGTCGAAACCTCTCCGTGGCACGCTCGGTGGGAGGCAGTCAGTCGCCTCCCACCGTCTGTCGAATTATACTATATACTATTCACTATATACTATATAGTATATAGTATATCCAGGGGCGCGCTAACGCCCCCTCCTGGCGAGTAAAGGCAGCTGGGGGCAAGCACTACCCTTATACATTAAGTTCGGTTCACCGATTCTTGAATTTCACGAAGAAACACAGATAAGCATCAATTATGGATGTTATCTGGTAGAATCCGATGATTTTCCATTTTTCCTTGATGTACAGCTGGATTTTTTATCACGTACCATACGGATTTCACGTAAAGTGTCCGTTTGGTAGGTTCGATTGCCGAAAAAATTTTTCTTCTATTCATAAGATATCTCGAAATGACGATGATCGATTGCGAGATATCTCGCATCGAACTCGCAACACACATAAGTGTATATATATCTATATATATCTTAGTTGTCTCAGCATTGGTATCAATCCATATGGTCACTATCTACAAGTATGCAAAATTGACTTACATTGATATTTTCATCTGCCTCTAGCAATTATTCATAGATTGCGAATAATTAAAGTATTTACATATTACAAATGTAGAAAAATTGATGTAAAATCATCAATTTGACATCTGTATCAATTTCGGCTATTCGAATAATTGATCATTAAGATTTCTATCAATTAAGTATTTGCAGACAATAAGCTTTATCTTGAAAATGTTTCAATATAAAGCTTATATATTCAAAAGTTGCAAACCATATGTTGGATGTAGTAAAACGTTTGTGGAACTTCTTACATTTTCATCGAATGAAATCGAAAATATCGTTATAAAATTGATCGAACTATTAAAAAAAATGCATCTTGACTATTCTACGCGTGATTCTTTTACATTACTTGTTCAGATTGATTCAGTCGTGACCATAATACCAAACAAATGTATTTCATAATTGAAAACTTCAGAATCCAAGCTATGAAAGTATCGAGATCCATTTTTTTCTTGGCAAGTTCACATTGATTCTGGCAAATTCACTTTTAATATATGCTTCCATATTCTTTCTACAATGATCCTGATAATTTCACAGATTCTAAAAACCGTTTTAAAATTCGATTTTAAATTACTACTGCAATTGAAATAAAAAGATATTCTGGTGGATGCATTTCAGATTTTAGAGTATCAAACCTTGCTAAAGAAAGGTACAACTCTCTGACGAGTAAAGAGTGGTTCTATGAGACATGTATATACTTTACCTTTATTTACATTCATTCTTTCTGAATATATCCTTTCAAAACTTACTTCAGTCAATTTTTGGAACTTCAATATTCGTTTCAAGATATTATATTTCATTTCAAAATACTATACCAGATATGAGAAATTAGATTATAGTTATTGTTTACAGCTAATTTTATTTTCAAAACATCGGTCAATGAAACAAATCATGATATAATTTTGCAAATGTATTCCAGAATCGAAAACTTCAGAATCTAAGCTATGAAAGTATGGAGATTAATTTATTTTCTGGCAAGTTCACATCGACTTTGGTAAATTCACTTCCAATAAATGTTCTGAGTAGAAAATATTAAGTGAAAATATGATGTTACATATATTGTCAATTTTTTTCATACTTTAAGATTCGTTTCAAGAAATAATATTCAATTACATATGCAAACTCAAGATCACGAAATGGTATATGTACTAGTTATATTTATTGTAGTTGATTTTCATCTCAAAACATTGGTAAATTAACATTGAAAAAGGAAATTGCTGTTCCGATTGTTCCTAAAATATCTACATTTGTATCTTATCATCACAGATAATTTGAATCAATATCCAGTATGAAATACAAGTATTGGAAAACACGTTATTCACAGTGATGGGTACTAACTCAACATTTCTAAATAAAATAAACTTGGACTCACTCATTTTAATCGAATTTTCCATGATAATTGGGTCAATTGAGATTGATGAACTGGATCACTGTTTCGTCTCCTCCTCGAAAATTACTATGAATATATTTGAGAACACATTGTTCGGAATGATTGAAATTATATAACAATCATTTCTGATTACAGCCTTGAAGCATTGGAAAATGGTTTATTTTGTTTCCATTCCTTGTATTCTATTCCTCACTCGCCGGCAAGGTCTTTTCACAGTTTTTCTATGTACTGCGTCATACAATTGAGAATGAGAATATTGATTTTCACAAATGGTAGCCATTTTAAATTCTTTATCATGGAGCCTATTCTACTACTTTTTATGAAATTGAACTTCGTCTTTCCAGAGTAAGAATGTGGACATAGAAAATGTGACAATTGAATCTTCTATTCTCGTATATTACTACCTCCTACGTGAAATTGTTTCACAATAATAATATTGTCTTGATTTTATGTAGTATTATTATTATTCTATTCTAGAAAGAAAATGACTGGAATTACTTATCTTAATATTCCAAATTCCCGGGGATATTATCATCGTTGAAATAATTGATCTCAAACATAGTTTATCTATCTATGAAAGATTTAGGGGAGTATATTTTCAACCCAACATGGGAGTATTGAATGGTTTTCTCCAGATCGCTCTACAAAATATACATTGCTTAGAGAACAAAAGGAATTATCATCAATAGTGACACTAAACATCTGTCTATCGCGGATTTCGGAAAGACTCATAGTAGATGGTATTCGATATTAAATTTCTGTATTTACTCGTTTTACCAAAATAAAAATGAACTTGAATGTATTTACTTGGTCAGTAAAAACTACCCTCGAATTCATAAATTTTAAAAATAGAATAATTATCAACAATAGATAAATTTATCAACATAAGTGATACTACATTTCTCCAGCCCATCGTGAACTGTGAGAAGACCTTGCCGGCGAGTGAGGAATAGAATACAAAAAATGGAAACAAAATGAACCATTTTCCAATGCTTCAAGACTGTAATCCGAAATGATTGTTATATAATTTTAATCATTCCGAACAATGTGTTCTCAAATATATTCTGTCACGGGTACTTTGTACCGTGAGGTCTCCCTGCCCGGGCAATTATTGTTATTTGTATGGCGCCGGCGAAAGCAGAGCCGAGCGGCCGACAATTCATAGTAATTTTCGAGGAGGAGACGAAACAGTGATCCAGTTCATCAATCTCAATTGACCCAATTATCATGGAAAATTCGATTAAAATGAGTGAGTCCAAGTTTATTTTATTTAGAAATGTTGAGTTAGTACCCATCACTGTGAATAACGTGTTTTCCAATACTTGTATTTCATACTGGATATTGATTCAAATTATCTGTGATGATAAGATACAAATGTAGATATTTTAGGAACAATCGGAACAGCAATTTCCTTTTTCAATGTTAATTTACCAATGTTTTGAGATGAAAATCAACTACAATAAATATAACTAGTACATATACCATTTCGTGATCTTGAGTTTGCATATGTAATTGAATATTATTTCTTGAAACGAATCTTAAAGTATGAAAAAAATTGACAATATATGTAACATCATATTTTCACTTAATATTTTCTACTCAGAACATTTATTGGAAGTGAATTTACCAAAGTCGATGTGAACTTGCCAGAAAATAAATTGATCTCCATACTTTCATAGCTTAGATTTTGAAGTTTTCGATTCTGGAATACATTTGCAAAATTATATCATGATTTGTTTCATTGACCGATGTTTTGAAAATAAAATTAGCTGTAAACAATAACTATAATCTAATTTCTCATATCTGGTATAGTATTTTGAAATGAAATATAATATCTTGAAACGAATATTGAAGTTCCAAAAATTGACTGAAGTAAGTTTTGAAAGGATATATTCAGAAAGAATGAATGTAAATAAAAGTAAAGTATATATATGTCTCATAGAACCACTCTTTACTCGTCAGAGAGTTGTACCTTTCTTTAGAAAGGTTTAATACTCTAAAATCTGAAATGCATCCACCAGGATATCTTTTTATTTCAGTTACAGTAGTAATTTAAAATCGAATTTCAAAACGGTTTTTAGAATCTGTGAAACTATCAGGATCATTGTAGAAAGAATATGGAAGCATATATTAAAAGTGAATTTGCCAGAATCAATGTGAACTTGCCAGGAAAGAAAATTAATCTCGATACTTTCATAGCTTGGATTCTGAAGTTTTCAATTATGAAATACATTTGTTTGGTATTATAGTCACGACTGAATCAATCTGAACAAGTAATATAAAAGAATCATGCGTAGAATACTATATCGTCGCTTGGGGGGAAAAAGCAACGATCTCAGAAACGCGCTAAAGAAAGATCTATTTCGATTTAAGCGAAATAAAAAGATCTATTTCGAATTGAGCGAAATAAAAAGATCTATCTCGAATCGAGCGGAATAAAAAGATCTATCTCGAATCGAGCGGAATAAAAAGATCTATTCCGAATCGAGCAGTATAGAAAGATCGTTTTCAAATCGACTTTTGAAGAAAGATCTAACTCAGATTTTACATTATAGAAAAATCTATCTCAGGTTTAATTTTATTTTGCGGCGTTTTTTCGAGTTCGGAGTTGATGCGGTACGCGCGCACTTGAGTGCGATTGCTTATGTGCGTGTGTGTGTATGTAAATATGTGTGTATGCGTGTGTAAGGACACATCTGAATGTAATATGCCAAGTTAACTATTTACGTTAAGCAGTTTTTGCCTCGATGGTTTCTCGTAGAAATTTGTATGCATGTGTTTTTGAGGTCGCTGATAACGAATCCGGCCTCAAATTTTCAAAATTAAATTTAGAGCCTCTAAGATCACCTGACAAAATTTTGGAAAAAATTTGAATTTTCTTAAAAATCGATATTCATGGGTTATTGAGGTCGCTGATTACGAATCCGGCCTCAGATTTTGAAAATTCAAATTAGAGCCTCTAAGATCACTTGATATTCGGAAAAATTGAACTTTGTTGAAAATTGGTATTCATGGGTTTTTGAGGTCGCTGATCACGAATCCGGCCTCAAATTTTGAAAATTCAAATTGTTGAAAACATTATGTTGGTTATACGTTTAATATGACTCTCATCTCTACGTGCTCAAGGTTAAGGCTGATTTCAGTCTGAGGCCGGATTCGTAATCAGCGACCTAAAAACCGCATGTATACCAATTTTCAACAAAATTCAGTTTTTTTCCAAATTTTGACAAATGATCTAGGAGGCTCTAATTTGAATACCCAAAATCTGAGGCCGGATTCGTAATCAGCGTCCTCAAAAACCCATGAATACCGATTTTCAACAAAGTTCAATTTTTCCAAATATCAAGTGATCTTAGAGGCTCTAATTTGAATTTTCAAAATCTGAGGCCGGATTCGTAATCAGCGACCTCAATAACCCATGAATATCGATTTTTAAGAAAATTCAAATTTTTTCCAAAATTTTGTCAGGTGATCTTAGAGGCTCTAAATTTAATTTTGAAAATTTGAGGCCGGATTCGTTATCAGCGACCTCAAAAACACATGCATACAAATTTCTACGAGAAACCATCGAGGCAAAAACTGCTTAACGTAAATAGTTAACTTGGCATATTACATTCAGATGTGTCCTTACACACGCATACACACATATTTACATACACACACACGCACATAAGCAATCGCACTCAAGTGCGCGCGTACCGCATCAACTCCGAACTCGAAAAAACGCCGCAAAATAAAATTAAACCTGAGATAGATTTTTCTATAATGTAAAATCTGAGTTAGATCTTTCTTCAAAAGTCGATTTGAAAACGATCTTTCTATACTGCTCGATTCGGAATAGATCTTTTTATTCCGCTCGATTCGAGATAGATCTTTTTATTCCGCTCGATTCGAGATAGATCTTTTTATTTCGCTCAATTCGAAATAGATCTTTTTATTTCGCTTAAATCGAAATAGATCTTTCTTTAGCGCGTTTCTGAGATCGTTGCTTTTTCCCCCCAGGCGACGATATACTATACACTATATATTATATTTATTATTGGGCATGAGCCAGTGACAATATACATATATAGCTCATATGTGTATACGAGCAATAATTTCTCGCTCGCTTCGCTCGCTCGAGTGTTTTATGGGCATTTACGATAGTACTATTTGCAATATTGAATCATACAGAAAACAATAAAATAATCTCGTCGATTCCCTCATTCATCAGGCCTAAAATTCCAGAATCATTTGAAACCATTTTTCATACCCGATAGTATCGTGGATACAGTTCGCATCATATGACTATTTCCTATTTTATTGAATGGTCTCCCCATCACAAGAGACAACAAAATTTGATTCCTTAATTTTACGCCCACGCATATAAATAACCGAATTCCTCACGATATAAGGTGGATGTGTTTAATCGACTTCATCGATTGGTAACATCAAAATTATTATCATAACACTACTTTATATTCCGTTTTAATAATTATCACAAAACAAGTAACTGAAACATGATTTTTTCACATTACACGCTCAAGCATGGATTTTTAAAAATATTCAGGATGATATATGAAAGTCTATTGAATGATTGGTCAGATTCAAATGAGCACTAAACTACTATTCTCCCATTGCGCGCCCACGCAACAATTTTTCCAAAGTTTCAACCATGAAATATGAAAGCTTGTTCGTTGATCTTTCGATCAGTCATACCTCAATCTGCACCATACCATCAATTCATGTATTTTTCTCTACGCATAGAAATAACAATTCGAGGTACGTACTGCATGCCCACGCATCGACATATTTCAGTTTTTCACGATGAATAATAAAGATGCTCAAGCTGCTCTATCGATTCGGATTATTAGAATTTGCATCACGATGCTGATTCATGGATTTTTTGAATGATAAATCTTGTACATCCTTCTAAAAATTTGTTTTTCCCGCATTTTACGCCCACGCATCAATTTTCATGAAGTTTCGATTATGGATATGAAAGCCCATCCGATGATCTTTTGATCGGTCACACTTGAAATCTCACCATATCATAAATTCACGTATTTCTCTGAACGCATAAAATTCACAAAGAAAACCACCAATTTTTAATTGTTGGATATGTATATATATCATTCGGCCCTCCTCCCCTCTCCGCCGTTCACGGCGAGCGCTGGCGCTGTCGCGCCGATCGTCACTAGTCTCACGACTGTGGAGAGGCACGGACGTTTGCTCACGGGTGTTTGCAAAGAGGCGCGTTCATATAATAAACTTATAAATACTAACTCGGAACGCCTTTTTATTTACCTGCCCCACGTAATAACCATCAGGTTATGGGAAAGGCCCGCGTCCACTGCGCGTAAAAGTGTTTTCCGAGTGGTAAGTGAAGCTGTGTGGTGCGAAAGGCGAGACAAGGAGAGACACGAATTTCCCGACAGCCCCCTCCCTTCACCAAGTAACCAGGTCGAGAGGATGTCGGACGGCGGAGACGTTGGCGGATCGAGCATGCCGACCCCGGAAAGTTCCAGTAAGTAGTAGTGCTTACTGGTGCGGTGCGCGATCGGTGACGTGGGATCGGCGCCGAGTCGAGGCCCGTACATCGCGCGACGATTGCGTTCGTCGGAGCGCGAGGCTCGGGTTCTCCGCATTGCGCGTTGCGGATCGTGGTGTCGAGGCACGTGCTCAAGGACGTTGGCGAAGGCGAGATCCTCGGTGCGGTGAGGCGAGCGGCACGCGCGGGAGCACGCGATCGGTCGTTGTTTGACAGTTGAAGTCGCGAGTGCTCGGAAGCGCGCGACGATAGTGTTTTGCCGCGGCGCGACTGCTCGGAAGCGCGCGACAATTGTTTTGCCGCGGCGCGAGAGCAAGGAGGCGCGCGACGATATCGTTTAGCGCGGCGCGAGGCTTTCCGCCGCGCGACGTTTTCAATCGTCGCGGGGCGAAAGACGAGATCGCTCAAGGCATGATTGCCGAGAGTGCAAGGAAGGCGAGGTCCTCGGTGCGACGAGATGAGCGGCGCGCAGGGACGGTCGATCACAGTTGATCGACCGTTAAGTTTCCGAGAATCCGGAAGCGCGCGACAACGTGTTGCCGGCCGGCACTCTTGCACGCGCGCGGAGGGGAAGGGGGCGCGCTCGACTCTCGCTCGCGCTACTGGCCAGAGCGTAGGAGCGAACGTAAACAAACAGTTTACGGTGTCGGCGCGCCTGACTCTCCGCGCATAACCAAGCTTCGTTGTCGCCGCTCGATCTCGAAAACAAATAGAGGTGCGCTACGAGTGTTGACCGATTTACACTATACATATGCGCGTGCATATATATATATATATATATATATATATATATATATATATATATATTATATATACATGAATATATATACATATGTATACGTGTAATTAATTAAGCAATTGCACGAGATGAGAAGTTGTGTCTAATATAATTGATTTTAAATTAACTTGATTTTCTATCCACAGCTACCTTGAAAGAAATGTCGGCGTGGGAGGTGCTGACGAGCTCCTTCTACCTTGACGTAAATCACAAGGGGGAGAATATTTTAGTTGAAATTAAAGGTGATAATCTTACTTTAATACCTGAAAAGGGTGAACCCTATACTTCAGGTAAATAATGTTAAACATTTAAGATGAGATGAGACAGTTTTTATAAATAAAAGTGCATATGTGTGTATATAGGCTAGCATATATACATATACATATATATATATATATATATATATATATATATATATATATATATATATATATATATATATATATATATATATATATATATATATATATATATATATATATATATATATATTATATATATATATATATATATATATATATATATATATATATAATAATTGGTAGCACTTTTGAAAAATAAACACCTGATCAGTGTGAATAAATATATCCTTTGCTGGAAAAATCCAATTAATATAAATTTACAATATTATTGTATAAATATATCTCTGACCGGTTGGATGGCGGATGTGTGCTTGTGTTCGGTACGCATAAGCTGTCTAACTGGAATGAACATTCGGAATGTCTTGTGTTCAGCCACTCTTGTTTGTTCATTCAATCTTTGAATTAAGTTATACTTGTTGTTCGGTAAACTTATTTGAAGATGACCTATGGCAAACATGATCATGTAACAAAGTAAAATCTCGAGTACAAAATTATTAAAATAATTGGCTAAGTGTGTTATTAATCTGCAAGAAAGTGATCAGTGAAATACCATAGTTCAATGGTATGAGGATCAAATCTTGGCAGAAACACCAGCCATAATGCCAAGGCCGAGGTCAGAGGACGACTCGATTCATGAACCAAGTACCTCAATAATTGATAATGGGATTGACATAAGATGTGATGTTGAGTCCCAGAAGAGGAGAAAGATGAGAAAGATGAGAGAGAAGAGGAGAAAGATGAGAAAGAAGATGAGAGAGGAGAGGAGAAAGATGAGTCAGAGGATAAAATCTTGGCTAAGCTCAATAAAATTGAGTCCATGATCGAGAGCGTCAAACAAACAGGTAAAGATAAATTGAGAATAGTGAGTAACCGAAAGGTTGTACCTAATCTCAGATTGTTGAAATCTAACCAAATCCAAATGCACCAACCATTTGAACATAATAATGATGAGTCTCTTGAATCCCGTACAGTAAATAATACTGAAAAGAGAGTAGCCACTCTAGAGAACAAATTGGCAGGTACATCCAATTTCGTTGAGAGACTCTTTGAGAGTATCAATAGGTTGATGGATGTAAGGGAGAAAAAGGAGGGTGTTAACAACCAAAGATTTTCAAAACTTGAAGAAGAGTCAAAAATCAGTCGGAAGGAGAGATTAGACCAAAGTATCAAGTTTCGCAACCTTATGACTACTATCAGAGAGGACTATGCGAAACAACTTGATAAGGTCAACGAAATTGTCAAGAACCTGACAAACTTGTACAACAGAAAGGAGAGTGAAGATGAGAGCTTAATTACCTCTGAAGATGACGAAAAGGTGAGAAATAAAAACATGGTTCAAAATAATGAAGTAAAATGAAAAGGTAATAGCAAAAATTTCAATTCAGTAAAGATGAGAGAACAAAGTAAAAATTCAGAGAAATTCAGATGAGGAAACTCCAGCTCAGACACGGAATAAAGATAACTTTGGAAGTAGAGATTACAAATTAACAAATGAGATGAGATTTGAACATTTTTGGATTATTTTGTGTCAGAGCTGAGAGCCTGTAACTTCTCACACACTATTGATGAGAACAGCGTTTTGCATGTGGATGAGACAGTTTTAGAGGATCACAAGTTCCAGAACTCGTGACATCCTAATAAATCAAAGCAGGCGAGGTAAATTTAACATCTCACACCATACGCAAGGCGCTGTATAACATGGAATATATAATTGGAAAGGAAACGGCTGTCGAATTTTGTGAGAGATTTGAAAATGTGGTGAGAAATTATGAAAACTCTCCCGGCGCCAAGCCATTATCGGAAGACGAGAAAAGAGATGCGTTTTATAATGCTGTTATGGTATCAGTGCCTACAGCTCAAACTATTGAGTTTGTTTCAAAAAGACATAATGGCGAAAGTACTTCATACGATGAACTAAAGGCAATTGTTGTACAGGAAGAGCAGGTGAGAAGAGCAAATGTTAACACCATCCCAAGGAGCGTAAATCAGGCCGACGTAGCATCGATCCGATGTTATGAATGCCAGAGTATGGGGCACATTGCATCTGACTGCCCCAACAAAGGGAAAGGTGTCCGGTGTTACAACTGCAACGGATTCGGGCACAGGGCTTTTGAGTGTCAAAAGTACACTGGAAAAAGAGGAAGGTATGTCAATAAGACTAGTAGATCTCATAACTCGAATGGTGGTGGTGGGCCGGTGAGTGGTGCGAAAAGAAAGAGTAATAGCGATGCGAATGCGAGGGGTGCGAAACGTGGGCGAGTATCGAAGGGACGTGGAAGATCCAACTACCAAAACACCGGAAATAGAAGCAACAACGGAGGCAACAAAAAGGATCAAAATAAGCAACAAAACAAAGAGAAAGGTGAGAAACAAGTAGCGAGCGTTTATAACATAAGTTGCGAACAAGATCAAATTTTCTCCAAGTTTCTAGCGGATTCCGGTGCTACGGAGCATATTACTAATTCCAAAATGATCTTCACGTCTCTTGATGAAAGCGATTGTGGCGTGATAAAATGCGCTAACAAAAACAGTTCAGCTGACATAAACACAGAAGGCGCGGGTACAATATTCGTGAGAATGAATAACGGAGAAATTCTAGAATTTGATAAAGTCATTTTCGCCAACGCGTTAAAAGATAATCTCTTGTCGTTACGAAAATTCGCTGATATGGGACTAGCTATATATTTAGACAGCACCAAAATAAATATCTTTGATCCCTGCTCAAACGAAACACTCCTATCAGGCATATACAGACGACCTTATTGGCTAATAGAACTAGAAATTAGTAAAGATTTGCCCAATGGTGAGACTGTCACACAGAAAATAAACAGGCAAATATTTGCCAATACAGTAGATGCGAATCCAGATGCGAAAAGATATAATACACGAAGTGTGACAACTCAGCTTCAGTCCTTACCAGGATCTGTTCAGGTGCCTGGTAGCAGTGGAGAGTTTGAAATCCCAATAGATGAGAGTGATAGGGCAAAGGTAAAAGAACTAACAGAAGATGAGTATAAATGTGAAGATGTGAGAATGGAAGATGTGAATGATCTTGAAAATAGAATAATTGAGAAAAATATAAAATTACTTGACTTATCGAACTTTGATATATCTATCACAGATAGAAAATTTTACAATATAGATTAGGCCCCCATAACAGAAGTTAATCCTGACGAATCCCCTTTTTCATTGGATACAAAAAGGTTTCTCGAAAAGAACAAAGCCATGCTGTGGCACGTAAGATTTGGTCATGCTTCAATTGCCTATCTCAAGGCAATGCAAGCTAAATTCCCAAAAAATAAAGAGCTGCAAGATGCGATTTTCGATGAGGCGTTAAAAGACTGCAAAATCTGTCTAATAGCCAAATCAAACAAACTGCCTTTTTCATCAGTACGTACTCGGGCTACTGCTCCCCTACAAATTATTCATTCTGATACCATGGGTCCTATCTCACCGCCTTCTCATCCCAAGAGATACAGATTTATATCTGTGTTCATAGATGATTTCTCAAGATTAGCAATAGCTTATCCTATGACCCATAAGAATGAAACTGGGTATTGTCTTGAAAGATATGTAAGGAGCGCAAGAAATCTTCTAGGGTACGACGCAAAGGTGTGTTATTTGCGCTCGGACCAAGGGACTGAGTATACAGGTGGATACACTATAGAAGTATTGAATAATTTGGGCGCAGAATTACAACTAGCAGCCCCAGACACGCCTGAACACAATGGTGTGGCAGAGCGATTTAACCAGACAATACAAAAGAAGGTGAGAACATATATTTACGATGCGAAGTTACCCGAAAATCTGTGGGATATAGCATTGACAGCTGCTGTATACGCATATAATCGGACTCCGCACAAATCGAACCAAATGGTGGCACCTCTGGAAAAGTTTGCTCCCCAACATAATTTCAGTATTGATCAGATCAAAAGATTTGGATGCCTGGCTTATGTAAAAGTTCAGAGAAAAACAGGCCCAAAATTCAGATATGAAGGAAGGCGAGTTATCCTGGTGGGCTACACACCAACAGGTTATATTTTGTTGAAACCAGAAGAAGGAAAATTTTATGAAAGCCGAGATGTGAGGTTTAATGAAAAACTGGTTTACGGAGACAAATATAACAAAAATGGAATAAAAGATTTTCCTAGTGTAAGCAATGATCTGAATAAAGATGAGTGGTTTATCAAATCTGAAATGAATGAAAGATGCGAAGAATTTTCAAAACAGGAGGGAGAATCATTACAAACTTTAAAACCGGAGGGAGAGATCAAGAGAAAAAGAGGTAGACCCCGTAAAACTGTAACTGTTGTTACTAAAAAGGCAGATGAGAAAGGTGAGCTTATTAACGATGTCAGTTTCTCGAATCTACCCCTTGATGAGAATATCAGAGCAAATGTTATGCTGTCCTATAACATATCAGATGAGATAGATGAGAGTAAAATCAATTCTAATGATGAGATTTTTCATGCCTTGCTTGCTGATATCAACTCTGATCCCTCTAATTATAAAGATGCGATGAATTCAGATGAGAAAAACTGTTGGAAGTCAGCGATTAAAGATGAGTTAAATTCTATGAAGAAAAATAATGTCTGGGAAATAGTTAAAAGACCTACAAAGATGCGTGATGGAAGAAAGGCAAAAATAATTGACTCAAGATGGGTATTTAAACGAAAAATGGATCCAGAAGGTAATATCAAATACAAGGCGAGATTGGTTATCCGTGGGTTTAAGGATAAAAACTTCTATGAATTAAGCAAGACGTACGCACCTGTGTCAAGGTTGACACTTGTGCGAGCTGTGATAGGTATTATCAATAAGTTCAAATTACTTGTATGTCAAGCTGATGTTAAAACAGCTTTCCTAAACGGCGTCCTCGATGAGGAAATATATATGGAAATACCTGAAGGAGCGGAATTTACAGAGGAGCAAAAACGAGACCAAGTGTGTCGAGTGATGCGTGCCCTGTACGGATTACGCATCAGCCCGAAGAAATGGAACAATAGATTCACTGAAGCAGCCAAAGATCTAGGCTTGCAAAATTCAGATCTAGAACCATGTTTGTTCACCTGGCGAGAAAATACAAAATTTCTGATTGTACTTCTCTATGTCGACGACCTACTTATGGCGAGTAACGATGAGAGAAAATTGAAAGAGGTCACAAAAAGGCTCAGTAAAGAGTTTGAAATGAACATTCTAGGTGAGCCCAAGGAATTTCTCGGTATCAGCATAAGGCGGGATATTGAAAACAAAATTATTGAGCTGAGCCAAACGAAATACATTGAAAATATCCTTACTAGGTTTGGATTCAGTGAATCACATCCGCAAAGAACACCTATGATCACTACTCAAGTGAATAATAGGAGCAGAAAGATGAGAAAAACAGATGCTTATGATGAGTTACTTACAAAAACTAAAACCAAGGAAAATGTTCCTTACAGAGAAGCCGTGGGAAGTCTTTTATATCTGGCAGGTGCGACAAGACCAGATATTTCATATGCAGTGAACATTCTGAGCAGACATCAAGTAAGTCCAACCGAGGATGATTGGAAAATGGTTAAGAGAGTGTTCCGTTATTTGAAGGGAACTAAAAATCTGAGCTTGAGATACAAAGGTGAGACAGAAGATATCCAAGCCTTTTTAGACGCAAGCTTCGCTGATTGCAAAAACTCACTCACCACATGTGGTTTTGTTATAAAAATGTTCGGAGATGCGATAGTATGGCGAACTCACAAACAGTCATACGTGGCATTGTCTACTTGTCAGGCAGAATACGTAGCGATGAGTGAGGCGAGCCAAGAGATGCTTTCTGTATACAACTCTCTTAGACTGATCTTAGTCGAACCTCCGTTGCCAATAATCTTGTGGTGCGACAATAAAGCTGCGAAAATAAATACTGAGACGAGTAGAGGAAATATACTGCGACACTTGATAGATGCGAAAGTGAATCGCATTATTACTTATTGACTAAGTTGATGAATCATGATCTTAATTATTAACCATTTTTTTTCTTCCAGGGGTTATAATTATTAGCCATTATGTTACAGAGAATAAGAAGGTGTGAGTAATTAAAGACGGCGAGGAACCGGAGGATCTCATGGGAGGGAGTGTTGGATATGTATATATATCATTCGGCCCTCCTCCCCTCTCCGCCGTTCACGGCGAGCGCTGGCGCTGTCGCGCCGATCGTCACTAGTCTCACGACTGTGGAGAGGCACGGACGTTTGCTCACGGGTGTTTGCAAAGAGGCGCGTTCATATAATAAACTTATAAATACTAACTCGGAACGCCTTTTTATTTACCTGCCCCACGTAATAACCATCATTAATTACATACTCCACGCCTACGTATCGACATTTTCTAATTTTTTACGATAGAAACTGTAAGTGCTTCAATAGCCAAATCGATGTGTCTGATAAGAATGTCCATCACGACGCTGTTTCAGTAATTTTTTCACGATTTATGCGATACAACTTGAGAAAAATCAATTTTTTCCGTATTCCGCGCCCATGCATCATCTTTTTCAAAATCCTCGCCATGGATATGTAAACTCATTCAATGTTCTTTCGATCGAACATGCCCACAATCGGACTATATCAAAATTTCACGTATTTTTTTTCTAACGAATCCGTACTTCTCACAAATTGAAGTACACGATTTACGCCCATACATCAATATTTTCAAATTTTTCACGATGAATAATTAAAGCGCTGAATGAGCTCTATCGATCCTTCTAATCAATATTTCCATCACCACGCTATTTCATAGATTTTTACAACGGTTCATGCGGCACAACTTGGAAAAAGTCAGTTTTTTTCCATATTTCATGCCTACTAATTTCTAAAAAATTCTGGCCATGGATATGGAAGATCATTCGATGTTCCTTCGATCGAACATACCCGAAATCGCACCGGATCATAATCTCACGTATTCATCTATAAGCATAAAAATCACAAAGTAAACCACCAATTTCTAATTACATACTCCATGGTAACGCATCTTTTTCTTTTAATTTTTCACGATTAATGATTAAAGCGCTCAATGAGCTCCATCGATCCCTCTAATCAGTATCATCACGATGCTGTTTCATTGATTTTTTCAACGGTTTCTGTGGCACAACTTGAAAAAAGTCAGTTTTCTCCATATTTCGCCACCACGCATCAACTCCTCCAAAATTCTCACCATAAAATAGGAATGCTCTTCGATCGATCTATAAATCAGTGAAACTCAAATTCGCACCATACAACTATCTCACAGTTTTTTTCAATGGTTTATCGGATACTAAAAAAACGAAACTTGGATTTGAGCATTTTCAACGCCCACCCATCTATTTTTTCGAAAATTTTCTTTTTGGGATCGGGTCAGAAGCCGTCCCGGTTGACCAACACGCCGAGTTATTTGACCTCGGATTTGCAAAAATGACTCTTATCCCAGTTGGTCTGAGTTCTGCTTCCAACATTTTCTGCAGCACGTGCTCTAACCAGAGCAGGTGCTCTTCGAAACTGTCAGTTACGGTGATGATGTCATCGAGGTAGGCAAACGCGTAAGGCTCGAGTTCAGGCCCAATCATTCTGGGAAGCGTGTAGGCACTCGAGCGGGTGACTGCATTGACCTCTCTATAGTCGATGCACATCCTATATTCGCCGTTCGACTTCTTAACCATAATGACTGGGCTTGACGAGCTGCTATTGGAAGGTTCAATCACTCCTTCGCCCTGTAGGCCCTTGTATTGTCGGTGCATCTCTCCTTCTAAGACTTTGGATACGGGATAGTATTTTTGTTTGGTAGGTTTGCACGACTGTATCTCGATTTCATGTTCGATGAGGTTAGTGCAATCTCTTTTTGCCGTTGGTTAGGCGATACTTCCCGATGAGAGTCGCAAGCTCTCTATCCTCTATCTTAGTTAGTTCTGTGATGCCGATAGACGCAAGGTAAGGTGTGCTAGCGGACACTGCCGCCAATTCGATGGGGATGGGATCAGGATTGCCTATTATGGACATCTCCTTTTTCCACGGGTCCAGTTCCATATTGAACATCTGGGTGTAATCCGATCCGAACAGGATGTCATACTGGCATCGCTCAAGAATCAAGATTGGCATGTCGTGCACTACATTGCCTATCTTGATCGGCAGCACCAGTTGTGCCATGATCCTGGCTGGATCATGGCACAACCCGCGGTTTATTTTGCCAGCGGCCCGGTGTGTGCCTGGTGTGTGCCCCTTGATGGCGAAGGTGTCACCAGTACAATGGAGCGAAAGTTGGGTTTTTGCTCCGAATTCGCTGTCTTGGGGGACTGCGCGGAAGAACCTGGTTGCGGAGCTGGGCTACTGGGCCTGTTAGGGCCTGCCGCTCTCAACCTCTTTTTCAAGTCACCTATCTGCCGTCCGACGACCTTTCCAACTAATTCGATAATCTCCGTCATCAACGATGCGACTTTCTGTATTTCGACGGCAGCCACATCAGGTTTGGCAGGTGACTTCATCCTTTCCCCGTGCCTGCTTGTCTCCTGGAATGCCGTCTCCGGCAAAAGGGTCATTGACGGCGGCGGGGGGGGGGGGGTTGATAGTATTTCCCTTTGGGATGTTGTGTCCCTTTTCCGCTTCACGGCTTAGCCACTGCTGGAAATTCGACCGGACGACCTGTTGCACTCCTCCACTCTTTGCAGGAACTCCTCAATGCTGGTCGTTTTTACTGGGCCCGGAAATCCAATCCTGCAGGACCTGACGATCTTTACCACATCTATGACAGAGTTGTTGAGGTTACTCCGGCGTCCCGCTGTTCCATTATTGGCCGACTTTCGCCCAGTATACATACCGTGCGCCCCCATCCCCCAGATTGGGTAAGTTGGGTCTTGAGGGCCTGGCAGCAAGTACTGATTGCTTTGCGCTGTCGGTGGTGGAACTGTTGGCCGGATTAGATCATTTTTCCGATAGTAATTGATGCCGTAAGAATCCTGCATGTTTACCCTCTGACTGTAAGGTACTGTATCGTCCTAGGTGGAGTTCGCCAGCACATTAGGGTTTGTGCCCGTGTCTGTCAGCACCATTGGTATGTCCGGGTATCTGTTTGTCGACGCTTCGCTGAAGGCTTGTGCATTCTGCATCCTTGTGCTGCTTATCAGCTGGCGCTCTCTCATCAGCTCGGCTCTCTGTCTTCTGCATTCTCTGCGAACTTCCTATAATTTGGCCATTTTCGCTACTACCATTTTATCTAGCCATTCACTAGTGCCATCTGGGAACGTTACGTGCACCAGTTGTTGCTCTTTCGCGGTTGATCTGGTAGGCTCTGACGTCGTCGTAGTCGTAGGGGTGTGTGTTTGTGCGGTTTTTGTTACGATGACATCTCGGAGCGTTAATGGGACGTTAGTCGTGTCCGTCAGCAAGAATTCTGAGGAGTCCGCGACTGCTAACCTCGTTCGATTTAGCTTACTTCGCTGTATTCAGGCTGCAGTATCATTTAGCATCGTGGGGCAGACTTTTCCCGAGTACTGCGTATATTCTACCAGGAGGTTTTCTCTAAATTCGACCAGCTCCTGCTCTGTCGCCAGTTCCGGACGCTCTATCAAATCGTCTGCTGTGTAGTCTCCACGCAGTCGCTTCATAAGTTACATCAAGTTCGCGGGCACCTATTCTTCTATCTGCAGGTCCAGTTTCGTTAGCGCGTCTTCAAGTTGCGCTTCCGTCAATTTCAATAACCATTCCGTCAGGTCGATACTGAAGTTGGAGGCCATGTTGTCTACAGGCGGGGGTGTTTTGAATAGTCTAATATTCCTCAATCAATCTGACGATTATTCATGCTTAGGACTACTTACTAACTATATCACAGGTTCGGCGGACACTCTACGCTCTGCCACCCTTTGTAATCTCGCACACACACGCTCAGTCTCGCTTTTTTAGCTGGGGATGCCGAAAAGTCAATGCTTCGCGCTAATATTTTATAGATAATTGTTAGATATTTTATTTTCACACTTATTCTAATACATTGCAGTCTCGAAGTATACCTTAGCGCTTTGTTTAACTTGTTATATCGGAAAGTCAGTTCCGTTAGAAGGGACTAGTGTTAATTTCCTAAAGATTTCCAAATCTCGAGCTCCGAGAGAATGAGCAAAACAGCCCAAAGAGAAATTATTAACTTAGACAAAAATCTCTTCATTCGTTAAAAGTTGGCTTCCGGAAATTTAATTGCTAAAGAAGGACAATTAGATTTCCATTCTGGGAAAGTATTACCTTGTCAGAAATTTTATGTTCTGAAAAGGATCAGCCTTTGGAAAAGAAAAAACAAGAAAAATTGTACTTCTTCAAAGGAAGCTTTCAATTTTTGAGAAAAATATAATTTTTGAATTTACTGAATCGACGGGGTCTCGAATTTCGAAGAAAAAAAAAGGTAAGATGTATGACAAATTTTATCCATTAAAAGTAATCTCAGGTTTGGAGAAAAAGAAATTACTCCTCGGAAACATTAACATGCTATTAAGAGTCGTTTCAATTTTTTAAAAAAAAACCAATCAGTCCTGTAAATTTATCATTCAAAATAATTAGACCGTCTGAAAAACTTAATTTTCGGGAAAGTTTTGTCACATCCAAACAATTTGAACTCTTGGAAAAATTTTATTTCGTCAGAAACAATTTGAATTTTCGAAAAAATAATCCTCGGGAAAAAAATTTATATCGTTAGGAATAATTTGAATTTCCGAAAGATAAAATAATCTTCGGAAAAAAAAATTCAATCCCAGAAAGGAAAATTATCACTTCTTCATTAAAAAGAATTTTGAATCATGAGCCTAACTTCGAAACTGCATGAGTTCATGCCTCTCCTCGCTTGACGATACGCTGACCTATAGTCGAAAATATGTAGATTAATTTTCAGAACATATGCTCTGTTCACAAATGGTCTGTTTGCTCGCTGGCCTGCCCGTTGTCTTCAGGCTGGTTTGTATGCATACCACTCCGCTGCGGCGGTCGATGTTTTCGAGACGGCCCGCCTTGTGTTCGGTGCGGACACGCGGTTGACCAGGGGGGAATATGTATATAATATATATATCTCGCTCGCTATGAATATTATTCGGCGCTGTTGGTTCTCTCTTCCTGACAGAGATTATTTGATTCCTACGATTTTCCAACGAGTTATTACTCGTGCTTTCTTGCGGAGAAATAACTCAGCACCATGCGCTGTCATTGCTACGCCGGACACCGCTAACACGAGGCAAGAAAGAAAAGATGGCCGCCGAATTCCGGGGGGAACAGTCACGCTTTCCGCTTTTTGATTTTAACTCATTATTTGCCACACTATCCCAGCGCCACAATTTTTGTGCGTCAGTTATCACCGCTGTATTGATAAATAATTAATTAATCCAATGGCCATAGGGTCTAGAGCATGATAACACATATATGTATAGCACGCAGGAGGTGGTGAAGCTCGTGTGCGCAGGAAGGGGATCTTTGGTTGGGGATGGTGTGGCAAATAAGACAAATCCATTCTGACGAACACATGATTTATTGGGTTATTGGAACGGGGAGATCCTATACATGAGGCGACGAGCCTCGGGTCGCGTCTCGCGGGCCGGAGCGATAGATTCAGATTCAGATTCAGATTCAGGATTAATTTATTTACTGTACATTATGTTGTACAAAGTGTGGTAGTTATAATTTACATTTCTAAGATTTATAATTTATTCAAGCTATTTATAAGATAGGAGAGAGCTTTTAAAGATAGGATAAGATTAATAAAGGAATAGAGTGGAATGAAAGGCCATCACATGGAATGAAGTAGGTGATTGTAGAGTGATGATTTAAATGACTGAAATGAGGGGGAGTTGATGATTTTTGCAGGGAGTGAGTTCCAAAGATAGACGGATGGAATATGCAATGATTTCTGGAAGGACTTAGTCCTGGCGCGAGGGATGATCAGTGGCGCACGATGCCCTCCCCTCACAAGTCGGGCGGATAAATTTTCGTAAAAAAGGTCCACCAAGTACACGGGTCTTAGACCGGTACGCATCTGTTCGAAAATTTGCTATCTCGGACTTTTCATACACTGTCGCTAAAAATCATTGGGTTCCCTCCGGAAAATGATTCTAAATCGAATGGTCGTTGTGCGTCAAACTGAAAAGTGCGGCGTCATGTTTTTTTTTTCGAAAATGTTCAAAAATCTGCATTTTTCTTTTTTCATTGCGAGTTTGTATGAAAACTATCAATCCTAGAGTAAAATGGAAGAGAGGTAAAAGTTTCGTTATTAAATTTTGCATGAGGATTAAGTATTCCGAAACATCAATCTCGTAAATTGTTGTTGCAAAATAGATATAAACAAAAACATGACCCCAAAAAATATGCGATTTTTTTCAAGTTTTCAAATCATACCTACGATAGTGAGATTTTTACTAAGAGTACCTTATACAGTAATGAAAATACAAAAAAAATTTCATTTTGATATCTCTGATAGTTTTCCCAAAATCTATTTTTTAAAAAAAAATGAAAAATTGTAATTTAGTCCTTTACGAGCCTCCCCGAAACCCGCCAATTTTTTTACGTATTTTTATAGATACTAGCTATCGATCCCCCTTAGAATGGGTCGATTTTATCAATTTTAACAACTTTTATGATTTTTTGAAAATTTGTCAAAAAAAAATTTCTTCGAAAAAAATGCAACTGCAACGCGGTTTTTACATCTATTCGAAATTTAAAAGTTGCATATGATAGAAGAGAAACAGACGCTCATTTTGAGTTTTCATTTACTCAAATCTGATTTGTGAATCCCGAGATATAGGAGTTCAAAGTTGAGGTAACTTTCCGGCAAAAGTATACGCAGTAGAATAAAAATTGAAACGGTTTCTGGTAGCTTGAACATTGTTTTACTTAAATATAAATTATTATGGACTTGAGTGATGTTCTTCATACTTAATAGTCGGGCGGAAGGTTGGTGGAAGTCATTGAAACGCAGCACTTTCGGCGCAGCGGCAGTGGCGGGCAGTGGAGGGGGTAGCGAAAAAGGCGCAACGAAAAGTCGAACGCTCAGGATCAAAATGAACGTTTGATTTTTTATCGACAATATCTCAGCTTCTATATGAGATAATTTGATGATTCTTTTTTTAATTTAGTATAGCAAGTCAAAATATGATTATATATGTCGGTTAAAGTACCGTAAATATTATTGGTAACGATGTATTTATGAGAAATGTATTCATATTTTTCAATTCTCATTATAAAGATTGTTTTGAATAGAAAAGCACAGTAAAATATTTTATGATATTAAGTTTATTAAACATAATGTTTACAATATACATAAACTTGAATTATAAATACATATATCTTAAATCATAATTACATTTATCTTAAATTATACATACATTTATCTTAATTCATAAATACATATATCTTAAATTATAAATACATTTATCTTAAATTGTTAACAATTATTTATTTAGTATTTCCGGGGTTTTTTCTGTGGAGGAATTGACATTTCCTCTTCATCATTATCACTCTCCAAATCTTCATCGTCTACTTGAGAAATATTTAATGCAAAAGATTCATTCATTGCCTCTTCTGTTTCTTTCTCTTTTGTTATATCATCGAAATCTATCTCGAAATCAGTTTCGTCAACAGGTGTTGATATAACTGCAGCATTTTTAAAGTTTGGCCATGACAATTAGTGCAATAATCGGAGCATTTTAGGCCATGTTTCTTGCAACTGCAAGTATTATTGCATTGTTTAGAACATTTACAACTAATATTTTTTAACAAATGTTCCGGTATCAGTGAATCTGCGGTTTGAATGGGCTCTAAACCGTCCTTTCGAAGCTCCCAACCCCAGGCTTCAGGATTTAGTTCATTACCAAGCCACTGTTGAACTTGGTAATAAACCCTGAAGCAGTGCTGCGCTGCTGCAGATTCAGTTGAAGGCGCATCGACAAATAAAAATTTTTTTTTCCACAACCCTTTTTGAAAGTTAAATATCTCATTTCGTTGAGCTCTATGTCAATAACTTTCCCACTATACAAAGCCTTTAAAATGTTTATACCTGACTGCTTAATTTCTGCATGCGAAGCATTTGATCTATTAAATATCATAGCTTCATCTAATAATTGTTTATTTTTAGTGAGGACTTTTAATATTTTGTTTTTTTCTTGAAAATGAAATGCCGAAGTGGTATCGCAACCACAAAAAGAATGAATGAAACCGACCAAACTTTTCAGTAATTTTTGAGTTGTTTGTTCAAAATTTGAACAAAAACTGTTGATGTTATACATTTCTTCAGCCTTCTGTGCTTTGCTCGGTTTCAAAAAGTACACGTCCTTGTCCTCGGTTGATGTAAGAACATAAATTACAAGTACGTCGATGTCTTCAGCAACGATTATACATGGATTTTCATCCGAAGCGATATCAATAGCTGTTTGAACAATGAGAGTATCAGCATCCTCATGAGCTTGTTTTGTTCTATAACCTATCGTTTCAAGCCTTTCTCGTAAAAATGCAATGAAACGTTTTTTATTTGTTTCATTCGAAAAAAACGTCTCTTGATTAACAGTACACGTCATTGTCGAGTCAAAATCAATGTCGAGTCAAATTCAGGTAAATATCGTACGGATGTACTATGAATGTCAGCGGGAATATTGTTTTTGTAAAATCAGGTAAATATCGTACGAATGTACTATTACTAGATTGAAATGTACATTGTTCTAATAGAATTTGTCAGGGTTAAGTATGTACATTGTCGAAAAATATGATTTGAACGGCTCTGTAAGTATTTATTATTACATTTCTCATAAATACATCGTTACCAATAATATTTACGGCACATTAACCGACATATATAATCATATTTTGACTTGCTATACTAAATTAAAAAAAAGAATCATCAAATTATCTCATATAGAAGCTGAGATATTGTTGATAAAAAATCAAACGTTCATTTTGATCCTGAGCGTTCGACTTTTCGTCGCGTCTTTTTCGCTACCCCCTCCACTGCCCGCCACTGCCGCTGCGCCGAAAGTGCTGCGTTTCAATGACTTCCACCAACCTTCCGCCCGACTATTAAGTATGAAGAACATTACTCACGTACATAATAATTTATACTTAAGTAAAGCAATGTTCAAGCTACCAGAAACCGTTTCAATTTTTATTCTACTGCGTATACTTTTGCCGGAAAGTTACCTCAACTTTGAACTTCTATATCTCGGGATTCACAAATCAGATTTGAGTAAATGAAAACTCAAAATGAGCGTCAGTTTCTCTTCTATCATATGCAATTTTTAAATTTCAAATAGATATAAAAACCGCGTTGCAGTTGCATTTTTTTCGAAGAAATTTTTTTTGACAAATTTTCAAAAAATCATAAAAGTTGTTAAAATTGATAAAATCGACCCATTTCAAGGGGGATCGATAGCTAGTATCTATAAAAATACGTAAAAAAATTGACGGGTTTCGGGGAGGCTCGTAAAGAACTAAATTACAATTTTTCATTTTTTTTTAAAAAATAGATTTTGGGAAAACTATCAGAGATATTAAAATGAAATTTTTTTTGTATTTTCATTACTGTATAAGGTACTCTTAGTAAAAATCTCACTATCGTAGGTATGATTTGAAAACTTGAAAAAAATCGCATATTTTTTGGGGTCATGTTTTTGTTTATATCTATTTTGCAACAACAATTTACGAGATTGATGTTTCGGAATACTTAATCCTCATGCAAAATTTAATAACGAAACTTTTACCTCTCTTCCATTTTACTCTAGGATTGATAGTTTTCATACAAACTCGCAATGAAAAAAGAAAAATGCAGATTTTTGAACATTTTCGAAAAAAAAAACATGACGCCGCACTTTTCAGTTTGACGCACAACGACCATTCGATTTAGAATCATTTTCCGGAGGGAACCCAAAAGTTTTTAGCGACAGTGTATGAAAAGTCGCAGTAAAAACAGATGATTACTGTGCTATCTGCCAAACTTGAAGAGTTTGTAGAGCATTTGTTTGTACCGTCCTCCTTCCTCACACATTGCTCTCTATCTGTCAGATATGATGCTATCCAGCGTATAACTTCCATAAAGAAACCAAGTTTCTAAAGTTTACGAAGCAGAGTTGAATGAAAGACCGTGTCAAAGGCTTTGCTGAAGTCAAATTGGAGCAGTGTAGTGAGTTTTTATGCATTTTTAGCTGTACGTATGTCTTCAGTGAGTCTGAGCCAGGCAGTCTGGGTACTGTATCCCTGTCCAAAATCTGACTGACGCTCATCCAATAGATTTTTAGATTCAACGTATTTACTGATCTGGTTAAAGACAAGTCTCTCCAGAACTTTAGAGAGAAAGTTGAGTAAGGAAATGGGGCGGAAATCATTAGGGGTACTAGGAGTTGATATTTTGTCAAGAGCGAGGACTGCTGCCTATTTCCAGGCAGCAGGGAAATGGGCCTGTGTTAAGGAAGCATTGAAGTGTTTACGTAGGATTGGTAATAGAGAAGGGAGTGCGGCAGCGAAGTGCAAGCTTATGAAGAACTTCAGCTAAAGGAGGGGCAGAGGGATCAGTGGCGATGTTAGCAAAAGAAGAATTGAGCTGCTCCGCAGGGATGAGTGTTGGTGGATTTTAGCAGGCCAAGATTTCTGAGCTCCCTGTAGGAACAGTGAAATTTGACAATCTTTACCACTGGGCGTATTCGGACTCGAGCGCGGAACGAGATGACGTTGACTGCGATGCGAGCGATAATCGAGGTGCGCGGTTGTCAGGGGAGACGTGGATTGCTGATTCGCTTGCCTTTTCACTGCCTTAGACGTGATCGAACCATCACCACGACTAGTCTTATTCTTACTATTATTATTTCTCTGTATCTAATTTATATTAATTCATTAATAAAAATATCAAAAATAAGAGTTATTTCATGGTGCCGTGACCAGGATACATTATTCGCCTGGTATTGTGTAATCTCTAAAGTCGAAAAAAAAATATAGTGCGACCGGCGCCGAGATATGTTGCGGCCGAAGCGCCGCAACCGAAACCACCACCCCCTGCGGTCGCGGCAGCGCAACAGCCAGCACCGACACGAGCGGCACTGAGAAGAGCTGGAGTTGACTAATTACCACCGCCCCCACCTGACGCCGCGATAGCTCGACGACCAATACCGAGACGAGCGGTACAGCAACCAGCACCGGGTCAAGATGCAATCGGCCCACCGCCTCAACCTGAAGCTGCGATAGCCAGCCCCGAGACGACCAGTACGACGGCCGACGCCGAGACAAGCTGGAGCTGATGAACTACCACCACCCCCACCTGACGCCGCAATGGCTCGGAGGCCGGTGCCAAGACAAGCGGTACGACGACCAGCGCCAGGTCAAAATGCAATTGGCAGGCCGCCGCCGCCTCCACCTGAAGCTGTGATGGCAGGACAGCCAGCACCGAATCCACCAGTACGACGGCCAGCGCGGAGACGAGTCGGAGACAAGCTGCCGCCACCGCCGCCCCCTGAAACTTCGACAGATCGACGATCGAGACCGAGATAACTGCGTCAAACAAAAAAGAGCCCGCCGACACCGCCGCCATCGAGAATACCGGTTGCAATCCTGATAATATCGACTATATCTAGTAAGCGTAAATCCGTTAACGACGATGAATTACAACATTATCGGTCATCTAAATTACGTTGTTTATCTTGCGCTAATGATGATAGAATGTGTCATAAATCGTCTAATCAGAAAAATGCAATTCAAAATTCTGACGAAGAATCTATCATTTCGGAAAGAGATTCGGACGACAATTGCGATACTAGTGTTGCTTATCCATCCCGAGAATTTTTTTACAATTATAATGAGACGGATTCTTGTAGTCGATTAGCAGAAGTTTTGGAACAAACTTTGAATTCAGTGAGATATGCTTCATCTTTTAACAATCCGCGTTTAATGAACAGATTAACTACGGCAAAAAATCTGCCCGTATTTTCTGGCGATCCATTGGAGTGGCTTCGTTTTAAGCAAGCTTTTGACTTGTCGTCCGAGTTAGGCGAGTACAGCGGGAGAGAAAACGTTTTGAGGTTATCTGAGGCCTTGGAGGGCGAAGCTCGCGAAAAAAACTTATTATTCGTATCAAGAAACTTCCCAACGTCTTACCGGGATCGAGTAATTTCATCGAATTTGCCACTAAACCATATAATGCGGTTTCAGCGATTGAGAATTTAAATGGTTTTGGCTACTTATTCAATATGGACCTGCAAAAGGGAATCCTTAGAAAAATACCGTATTCTACAGTAACAGGTTTTATGAAATATCTAGCCAAACAAGATAAATCAATGTCGAGTTTAGTTGATTTGGCTGATTATTCGTACTCGCAAGCTCGAATGTATTCCACCGTTGGTTTTTTAGATCTAACGAATCATTCGATTTCAGTTGCTGAAAATCGGAAGGTTTATTTGAGACCAAAACAAAAACCAATTGTATCGAGCGTAGCTTGTAATTCTTCCGAAATTGAAATACTTGAATCTGAGAATTCGATTTCAACTATATCATATGACATTTGCGCGAGATGTGAATCGAAAGACCACACGATACTGAAATATAAAGCCTTTACGAATGATACCCCGGGAAAACGTTGGCGTTTAGCGAATAAATTACGATTGTGTTTCATGTGCCTGAAAGCGGGACATTTCAAAGACGATTGCGTGAGTGAAAGCTGTAAAATCTGCTGGAATCAGCATGATACCATTCTACATGATTCATTCTCGAGAAGAGATAATGTTGTCAACTCAACTTTGTTCAAATCTCCCATGGCTAATTCGCGATGACTAGATTCTCCAGTACTTCTACGAATTATCCCGATTAAAATCAGAAAAGGTCAACGTTTAATCGAAACTTATGCGATTTTGGATGGAGTCCACTACCACTACCTTGATCGATAAAAATTTTGCAAAGGGTATGGGTAACCAAGGTCCCGAGTTCCATTGGAGCTTGAAAGGTATACAGTGCAAAATCACGACAGAGATGATAAGTGAAAAAGTGCAATTCGGTAAGAACGGTTTCATTATGTGAATCGATTTTCAAAGTAAATTTATCCCCTTAAAATAACGCGGAGCCAAAAGTCCTTATAGGTCAAGATAATTGGAGGTGAATTTTTCCTATTTAACTTCGTGAAGATAAAAATGTCTCCTTCGCGTTATCACGTTGCCGTTTTAGTACTGCAACTTCAGGCCGAAAACGTGTCATTTTAACAAATTACCGATCGATGTCGGTATAACACGCTGGTTTTGGGCTCATTCGATGAGTTTTACCTTCAATATTAAATCCCAAGTGTATATTTTGTTGTAAAATTGGGGCGCGATATAAATAAACAATAAAAACATGCAAAATCCGACGACTTTCCCCGTTTTCCTCAATTATCTCGGGAAATTCACACTGAATCGTATCAATACCTCTATACTTTTTTGTAGATCTTTGCATGCTCTTCAAATTTGATTTCTACAAATTTTCTGAGAAAACGTTTTTATTCCGAGTAATAAGCAGAGAAAAAAGTGAAAAACGATTTTTATTAGTTTTTTCCATTTACTTGCAAAAATCAGACAAAAATTACTCCACTTCATTGTAGATCATGATAAAATCTATCAATTTTGTATTTATCAATTTTTTGTCATAACCCTCCTATTCCGAGAAATAAGCAAAAAAAGGAGAAAAAAATGATCCTTTATTAAGAGCCATCAAAACTCGAGTCGAATCTAGAGCATATAACGCCAAAGTAACTATCGGATTTATGAGCAAATCAAAAAAGAAATGACCCACGTTGTGTCTTTTGTCGATTGCAATTATTCATGCGGAATTATTTAAACAAATTTTCAGGAAATTGCTTATTCTGGAAAAGTGAGTACACCAAACGGTTCTACGTAAAAAATCAAAGCAAAAATGTATGGAACATTTTTTGTATTGGAACATTTTTCCGTAAGATTACGATTTTTTCGTGTAAAATCGTTATAAACAAATGGATTCCCGAAAAAATTCGTTTTATCACCCTTTTTTGCAGATAGATGAAAATGAACTCGAATACTTATTTATAGATTTTTGAAAGTTCTGCAAATTTATTTATCATATATTTGTTGAAAAACGTTCATATTCCAATAAATTAAATATGCAAATTTGAAAATGTGCGCTGTGTAAGTCTGATTATTACTGCTACGCACTACTTCTGCGCACTGCTCTTGACTACTCAGCTGACTGGCAAATCAGATATACGAGGGGAACCAGAAGCTGATTATCGATTTATTGATCCCTCAGATTTCTGTAGATGTTCGAAAGGTTGCTGTAACAAGCAAGAAGATTTTTCTGTTCTTCAAGAAGAGGTAGAAGGAAACACATTCACTGATGTACTTGGAAAGATATTTTAATGTCAATTGGAATAAATTATTTTTTTGTATCATATTGACTTCTTTTCATTCAATGGTTGAGATGAGAGCGTTTCCATGGCACGGTTTACTTCTGAATCCAATAGTTACTTTGGATCTACGTTCAGCTCGGAAATTGATGAGGTCAAATTGTTTATACCGATTTCACACAAACAAATTCAACTCTCACAAAAAAGTGCTCAATACATTTTTTCTTTGGTTTACACGTAGAATCGTTTGATGTACTCATTTTTCCAATATAAGCAATTTCCTGAAAATTTGTTTAAATAATTCCGCATGAACAATTGCAATCGACAAAAGACACAACGTGGGTCATTTCTTTTTTGATTTGCTCATAAATCCGATAGTTACTTTGGCGTTATATGCTCTAGATTCGACTCGAGTTTTGATGGCTCTTAATAAAGGAATCATTTTTTTCTACTTTTTTTGCTTATTTCTCGGAATAGGAGGGTTATGACAAAAAATTGATAGATTTTATCATGATCTACAATGAAGTGGAGTAATTTTTGTCTGGTTTTTGCAAGTAAATGGAAAAAACTAATAAAAATCGTTTTTCACTTTTTTCTCTGCTTATTACTCGGAATAAAAACGTTTTCTCAGAAAATTTGTGGAAATCAAATTTGAAGAGCATGCAAAGATCTACAAAAAAGTATAGAGGTATTGATACGATTCAGTGTGAATTTCCCGAGATAATTGAGGAAAACGGGGAAAATCGTCGAATTTTGCATGTTTTTATTGTTTATTCATATCGCGCCCCAATTTTACAACAAAAATTACACTTGGGATTTAATATTAAAGGGAAAACTCATCGAATGAGCCCAAAACCAGCGTGTTATACCGTCATCGATTGGTCATTTACGAATTCGGGCCTGAAGTTGCAGTACTATTTAGGATGGTGTATTCATGGTCCTGTAACAATGGAACAACGAAATTATTTCCACGAAAATTTGAAAACAGAGATTTCGATGGATAATGTCAATATTTGCCAAGATTTGCTTTCAGAAGGATTGTCCTTAGATAATTTAGTGAAAGCTTATTTTGAAAATGATTCTTTGGGTGTATCTGAGAAGAAAGTTGCGAATGACGAGATAACATTAGCTCTTGATATTTTGGATAAAAACAGTATTCATTTCGGAAATTATTGAGCCCCGTTATGCCAAATTATATTATAGAGAGATGGATCGATTATTCGAAAAGGGTTATGCGATAATTTTAAATGATTCGATTCCGTCTTCCAGACAGTGGTACTTACCTCACTTTGGAGTGACACGCGCTAGTAAACCCAATAAACTACGTTTAGTTTTCGACGCTGCGGCCAAAAGCTCGGGTATAAGCTTAATGGGTAATATACCTTTGTGACCTCCGATTTTGAGGTCATTTTCAAACACTTACCATAAGCGCAGGGAAAATCCTAAGAATATGAAGTTTGTTGCATATGAAAGTACTACTTTCCAACTACAAAGAACACACTTTATTTTTTCCAAAAAATACAAAAGTATTACAAAAATACCATCAAGTATTATAAAAATACAAAAGTACCATCTCGTCAGAGGAGAAAAAAATTTTTTACTTTTTCTTCACTAGCCTACCGCTACAGGTCACAATTTTGACCCTAGAAGAAAAAATCGAACGGGGTTTTGAAGTAAAATAAAAAACTCAGTGAACGGAGGGGAATTTTTTCGAAATTCGAATTTGGGGCCAAATGGCGTCAATTTGATTTTTTTTTCTTTTTTTTCGCAAAAAAATCGATCGAAAATCGGCCATAAAATCGGTAAAAATCAAAATATCAAAAAAATCTTACGACATTCAATTAAAAATCATGTTTCCAGGCTACAGTAAGAATTTGAAGTGAATCGGTTAAAAATTGATGGCGCTATTGGTAGGCTAATGTCAAAAAAGACGGTTCCGAGATAAACGCGTTCAAAGTTTTGAGTACAATACTAATACTATACGACTTTGTTCAAAGAATCGATTTTTTGAGGCGCTCAAAACTTCTTCCCCCACTTGATCGATATTTCATATCATTCTTAGATAGTTTATGGAGTGTATAAGCCAATAAAAGAAAAATTGGAAAAAAGTCACAAAGGTATATAACCCTTTAAGGATGTTCTGGCTACAAATGGAAAAGTGAAAAATACTTGAAACTTCGTAAATTAGCATATTTTGTGATATAAAAGTTGTACCCGAAATTTGAGAAAGCCTGGTTGGCTGGTTAAAAAGACATGAGCACTGCGATTTACATACACTCTTATGGAGTTTCGTGAAATTTGAGTATTTTCATGTTCTAATCTATGTGAAAAGTATGGAAAGAATAGTGAGAATCTGAAGAAATTTTTGAAAACAAGAGGATAATATCCAATAATTGGATATATGCAAAGATCATATGCCTGGGTTGGTTGTGGAACAAGTTATCAATGGTTTTTCATCCTCCCAGTGAGGGATAAGTCATAAATTGAAGGATGATCAGATTCAAAAGTTTAAGACGTGCTTATAAAAACGAGCTCAAATATGATGTTACGCTGCTTAAAATCCTCCATACAACTATGGATACGGTTATACATATCATATACGAAAATATCAACAAACAAGTATTTAAGTCTCAGAGAATATGTCTTACGAATACGTCAATGGGTCTTCATTGATTTCATCATAGATAATAAAATCTTTTAATGTTGTCTCATCTACTACCCGAGTCTTTTGGTAAATACCTAATACAGTTCTCCCTTTCAGAGTGGAATTTAAAAAGGTATGAAGATCATTTTGTTTGTATCGTAATTCATCTAAAAATATTTTAATGTGAATATATTAAATATAAGTATATGAATAACAATCCCTGTAGTAAGAATGTTTCTCAAAATATATTATTCACTAGCGTCCCCCGTCGCGGCTTCACCCGCGAATATGTGTATTGAGTTCGAAATGTTGTTACATCTGTATATATCTGTAAACTTTGATTAATTTGATATTTTGTAATTCTTGTATATATATGCAGTTTGAATGACTTTATCGAATCACAACCTTTGTGTACGCCTACATTATTTTATTCTTTGATATTTAGTCTTTGATCTTATTTTTAATCATATACCGAGGTGGTGATAGCCTTTGGAAGAAAAAAATAAATTATAGACTTAAAGGAAATGAAATTATGTGCCTCAGGAAAATTTTTGATGTAACAAAGCTGAGAGAATGTTATAGATACATGAAATTTATTTATAAAGGTTGCCGATATAGTAGTTGCTCTTATGTAAAATCTAAAAAGAACAACGATTCTATCATTGTGACAAAAATTCTGTATTCGGATTAATAAGAAATATATGCAAAATGAAGTACGTCGATACTGATATTGTAATAATTTTCATGAATGTACTTAATGTAAAAGATGAGTGCTTTAATGCGAATGTGAATCATGTAAAAATTGTAAATGGACAGCTCAGTGATTTTACTTTTATACGGTGTAATGATATAAGTAGACCGAGTTTACTAATGCATTGCGATGCCATGGGTAAAAAACAAACTAATGTACATGTTATTTGTAGTATTATGAACTGTTCAGATCAAATTTTGATTACAAAAATAATTTGTTCAATTTTTTTATGTTAAAATGATCAGATGAATGTAATTATATATAAATATGTAATAAAGATTGAGTTACTGAAAGGGTTTCTTTCACGTATAAAAAACCTATACATAAATCAGTATATAATCACATATCTATATCTATACTATGCAATGGGGTGGAATCTGCACTTATCGTGGTGCAGAAACTGCACCCCGCGCTATTCAAATATGCCCCGCTCCTCGCCCAGCGGCCGGGTTAGTCGCCCAGCTCCCACGAGCAGACGCCGCGCCAAGGGTCTTGGTGGTGACCCCCAGCCATCCGTACCGAGGTACGGACCGTCGCTGCTCGCGTAGAGGACGCTTTCCTGGGGCTGGGAAGAGCGGGGGGGAAGGGGGGTTGCGGGATCTCGGCGCTCGCGGTCCCTCGATGCGGCTCACGCCGATTGTTGGGGCTCCGTGGTAATCACCACGTGCAATGAGCCCTTATCAAAATCCTTAAAGCTAACGGGCACTCGCGAACGCGGCTACTCAGTAAGCCGAGAAACTGAGGGTTTCTCGGCTGCGGAGAGTGGGGGATTCGGTCGTAGGTGCGGGGAGGTTTCTCAATAATTACGCGTGACTCTCAAGATAAATTTAGACAAACGAAACCTCTTTATTGAGGTGCAAAACGGCACAAAATAATACACTTGCGTTGGTGGGCCGGTGCCCGCCAACGACTTAAAACGCGCGCACGCGCAGAGGGCCGCTCGGCCACGGGGCCGAGTATTCGCTCGCTCGCGGGAATACAAAAATAACGCGCGACTTACAACTTGCCGCTCGGCTCTCGTTCTCGCCCGCAGGATGGTCGGCGGGCTCGTGGCTGCTCTCGGCGTCGCTCTTGCGTCTCCTGGCGCACGCGCTCGTGGACTGCTCCGGGGTGCGCGGTCGCGCTTACGCCAGTCGTGGGGCGGGGTGTAGTTGCCCCACGCGCCCGGAGAAAATGCGTTTTCTCTGGGCTGGCGAAGCGCTCGGGGTGTCGCTGGGTTTGTGTGGGGACACTCACACACACACGCACGCACGGAAGAAAACGGTCACGTCGCGGCGCGGATCAAGAGCTAATTGGCACACGTCAATTAGCTCGGAGTCGGCGCGAGAGAGTGAGGGTCCTTCCCGTCCTCGCGCGACTCGCGCGTCGCGCGAAGCGGGAGGTCCTCCCCTCTCTATCTTCCTTCTCGCTCTCTCTCACGCGACCCGCATCCCCCGAAGGGCCGCGGCGCGTGCCCGCGTCGATCGCGCGTTTCGCGCGCTCACGCCCGAGCTTCCGGCTCGCCACGTGGCGATCGCGCGATAACGAATGCTCGCGGAGCACTCGTTACAACTATTATATAAAAAGACAGCCTGTTTTTTTGTGGCCGCTAATCTCAAAAAATACTGAACCGATTTTCATGGAATTTTGATACTTGATTCTTGACCACTCCAGGCATGTTTATGGATATGTGGCGTCTTAAAATTTTGATTAGAAGCCGAGAAATGGACAATGCATTTTTCTGTGGTGGGGGTAGCCGACCAAGTACCATGGCGCGCCAGTAGATGGCGAGGCGCTGAGTCGCACGTGTATAAGGTATAGCGCGGCGCTCTCTCGCAAGAGAATCAGCGTTTTATCGGCTATATAGAAGAGCTTGAAAATGAGCTCAGCCACTTCCTGGGATCTTTTGTATCCCAGTACCCCTGCTGACCAATAATTTTGGTAACAATGCCGAGACCCAGAAGTAACATTGGGCAGTATATGATACGAACGCAAGCCGTTCGTCAGGATCGAATAATTGAAGCCCCGTTCATAGTCCGTGAAAGATCTGCTTTTGAGTATGATCCAACAAAAAATTACTCTAGTATAAAAGATATTGTAGTTGGATCTATGAATAAAGTATGTGACAAGTGTCAAGCCAGAAAGTGGCAAGATGAAGCTCCTAGATTATAATCCGGTCAATCTAGTGCTGAAATAGCTATATCTCCAAAGTGGCTGCATTTTGGATATATTGTCTATTTCGACACGCTGCATCGAATGGCGTAAACAAAAAGTTGCTGCATGCCCGGCGTCTATGAGAAAATAGCAAAATAAACCTTATTTTGCCATTTTCTCGGAAACGGTGAAAGTTATGTAAAAATGGACTTCACCACGTGAAAGAGCAGGCAAAAATACATAAAATCCACCCTTTTTGTATTCCCTTGCGTGTTGATTTACTGCGGTTAATTCATGTCGTAACATTTTTTCATTGTTGGAGATGGCAGACGGCCGGGCTGGCGGAGTGGGGGCCGTCGGCCGATCAGCCGGCGCGTCGAGTCGCGCGCAGTCGGCGAAGTCGGCGCAGTCGACTCGAGCGTGTTTATAATCATATATCTGTATATATGCGTGTATATACATATATATGGACTCTGCACGGCCTGCAAATCTCGGAGTTTTCGATGCTCCTTTTCGACTCTGTATGACCAATATCTTAATGATGAAGGATATGTTGTCGATGCAGTTTTTTCTCAGCTTTTCACTGGTACAGTTAGTTTTTCGAAATTTGTACGTTTTCATACAGAGAAAACTAGAAACAAGTCATAATACAAAAACATATTTTTTTTAATATTATTTTAATATTTTCCATATTAAAAACTGGTATTTTTTTACGTATATATAACCTTTAAAAAATGTCGGACTATTTTAGTTGGTTGGTTTTATAATTTATTCAGTCCAAAATATACCTCCCATAAAACCATTCTTTACTCGTAAACTAGTTGTTCCTTTCTTTAGAAAGGTTCGCTACTCTTCCATCTGTAATATATTACCCCCCCCCCCGCTCTATCAACTGAAGAACAAAAATAACATTCAGACTTTAATCACTGATGTAAAATTTATTATTATTATATACAATTACTTTAAACATATTATTCTATACGTAAAGACATACATAAATTCATTATATACCAGAACTACCCAAATCTGAGCATATGAAAGTAAAGATATCAATTCATATATTTGTTCTGGCAAGTCAAATGAATTTCACCCTCTTGCTTCTCACAATCACTTCTATAAGTTCACGTATCATAAGAAGATGTGTTTTGTATTTTATTCTTAACTAAATCTGAGCATATGAAACTGAATAAATCAATTCATGTTTGTCCTGGCAAGTTCACATTGATTCGCTTTAAATATACAGTTACTTTGAACATATTATTCTATTTGTAAAGACATACATAAATTCATTATTTACGAAGCACAAGAATAATCTTAGATTATCGGGGGACTCTTAAATTTGAATGATTATCAAAAATTATCAAATTAAGAATTATAAAACCTTTTTGAAGAAAAGTATAAGTTTCTGACGAGTAACGATAGGTTAACGGTACATACATTTTTTAATTATTATTTATATATTATTGGGGGACTCTTAAACTTGAATAATTATCAAATTAAGTATTATAAAACCTTTCTGAAGAAAAGTATAAATTTCTGACGAGTAACGGTAGGTTAACGGTACATACATTTGTCAATTATCGTTTATATATTTACGTTTGTGTACTGGTTTTTCAATCAAATTTTCAGTCGAATTTACGAAGCACATTTTTTCATACATACTATTCTATATTTAAAGACATACATAAATTCATCGTATACCCGAACTACCCAAATCTAAGCATATGAAAGTGAAGAAATCAATTAATATATTTGTCCTGGCAAGTTCAAATAAATTTCACCCTTCTTGCTTATCACAATTACTTCTATAAATCCACGTATCATAAGAAGATGTGATTTGCATTTTATTCTTAACTAAATCTGAGCATATATAAGTAGAAAAATCAATTCATATTTGTCCTCGCAAGTTCACATTGAGTCTCTTTAAATGTACAGTTACTTTAAACATTTTATTCTATATGTAAAGAAATACATAAATTCATTATTATATACCAGAACTATCCAAATCTGAACATATGGAAGTAAAGAAATTTTCTGTTTCAAGGTTCCATGAATCCTTCACCAGAAGAGCAGAAGAAACTTAAGAATAGTGTAACGATAAACAATTAGTGGATGTGTCACTATAAATGAATTTGCTCAACTTATCACAGATCATAACTTTTATCACAATTTTTAGAATAAAAATACATCAAAAAACTGCGAAAGACATTGCCGGCGAGTGAGCAATAGAATGCAAGAAATTGGAACAAAAAGAACGTTTTCTCAATGCTTCATTAATACAATCGGTATTGCTTGTTTAAATTTTAATCCCAGTAAATAAAATGTATTTTTAAACATATCGGACATTCACACTAATGTTTGAACGACACGAAACAGTAATTCCATTCTTCAATCTCAATAAACCAATGTTCAGGATAGAAAATAGAAATATATGAGAATTAGTGAGTTTCATTATTGATCTGAAAAAATCAATTGATTCCATTTATAGATGCATTCAATCGTTTGATGCTCACCAATGTCAGCCTGTTGCTAGATATGCTGCAAATCATGTGGCTAATAATGCTGTAGATGCAAAGCTCAAAACCTTATGATGAAGTACGTGACAATTTGGCTGGACTTATGGCAGATTTAGCGACAGAAAAGAGTCGAAGATTAACTGCTAAAAACTCATCAAATGATGAAGGATTCATGGAACCTTGAAACAGAAAATTTCTTTACTTCCATATGTTCAGATTTGGATAGTTCTGGTATATAATGAATTTATGTATTTCTTTACATATAGAATAAAATGTTTAAAGTAACTGTACATTTAAAGAGACTCAATGTGAACTTGCGAGGACAAATATGAATTGATTTTTCTACTTATATATGCTCAGATTTAGTTAAGAATAAAATGCAAATCACATCTTCTTATGATACGTGAATTTATAGAAGTAATTGTGATAAGCAAGAAGGGTGAAATTTATTTGAACTTGCCAGGACAAATATATTAATTGATTTCTTCACTTTCATATGCTTAGATTTGGGTAGTTCGGGTATACGATGAATTTATGTATGTCTTTAAATATAGAATAGTATGTATGAAAAAATGTGCTTCGTAAATTCGACTGAAAATTTGATTGAAAAACCAGTACACAAACGTAAATATATAAACGATAATTGACAAATGTATGTACCGTTAACCTACCGTTACTCGTCAGAAATTTATACTTTTCTTCAGAAAGGTTTTATAATACTTAATTTGATAATTATTCAAGTTTAAGAGTCCCCCAATAATATATAAATAATAATTAAAAAATGTATGTACCGTTAACCTATCGTTACTCTTCAGAAACTTATACTTTTCTTCAAAGGTTTTATAATTCTTAATTTGATAATTTTTGATAATCATTCAAATTTAAGAGTCCCCCGATAATCTAAGATTATTCTTGTGCTTCGTAAATAATGAATTTATGTATGTCTTTACAAATAGAATAATATGTTCAAAGTAACTGTACATATATTTAAAGCGAATCAATGTGAACTTGCCAGGACAAACATGAATTGATTTATTCAGTTTCATATGCTCAGATTTAGTTAAGAATAAAATACAAAACTGTTATGGCCCGGCCGTGCCCCGCCCAGAAATTTCGAATTTCCAGACGATCGGATTAACGCGAGCCGCACCGTAATCTGCGATGCGTTCACTTGCTACCTGAGTTGCGCCGAGAAGCGACTTGACGGTTAAGTGTATAGACGTGATTACGAGAATGCGCTGAATGCGACGCATCCATGCGACGGATGGCGAATCGCACGTAGCACATGAGAATCTTATAGACAGCTTGCATCTTTATGCAGCTGCCCAACAGATTAAAAATGAACTTATGCCAGGCCAGAAATCCCAAGACAGACATGATATAGTAGCGAGAGTTTTTCATTTGAAGCTAAAAAAGCTTATGTTTTTGATCACAAAAAAACATGTTTTCGTCCCAGCGGCAGTAAAGTGCCTACTTTGCGTCCTGGCGTTTGCAAAGAATGGCACTTTTCTGCCGCGGGGTACGAAAAATAGTATATGCACCTCGCTCATCTAGGCTATTTCGGCACGCGCAAACTTGCAATCCTCGCTGCGCTCGGATCGCAAACGTTTTTCGTGCCGAAATCGCCTAACCTCGCTCGGGTGCATAATATACTATTTTGGTAAAGTCAAATGTTTCATGTATAGTATTGAATGGCAAAAGAGAGGTTTGCCACATTCTCATATCCTTTTATGGATAGAAAATAAAATTCAACCTGATGAAGTTGATAAGATAATCTGTGCAGAGTTACCAGATAATGAAATTGATCCTCTATTGCATGAAACAGTGAGTACGAAGATGATTCATGGTCCGTGCGGTCAAATAAATGATAGATCACCTTGCATGCAAAATGGTAAATGTACAAAAAAATTTCCACGCCCATTAGTAGCAGAAACGCAGACAAGCGAAGATGGTTACCCAACTTATCGTAGACGATCGCCACAAGATGGTGGGCAAACCACAATCCTTAACGTCCGTAACAATGCAATTGAAATAGACAATCGATGGGCCGTTCCTTATTGCCCGATTTTGTCCCGGATTTTCAACGCTCACATCAATATTGAGTATTGTCGTTCAGTGAAAGCTATCAAATACATTTGTAAATACATCAACAAAGGTGCTGATCAAGCAACCTTTTCTGTGAATGATGGTGATGAGATTCAAAGCTATCTCAATGGTCGATATATAAGTAGCTCTGAGGCATTCTGGCGATTTTTCGATTTTCCTATCCACGAACGTTATCCAACTGTCGTGCATCTAGCAGTTCATTTGGAGAACAATCAAGGAGTGTACTTTACCAATGAAAATATGGTTGAACTGATGAATAATCCACCAAAAACTACTCTAACTGCGTTTTTTGAACTTTGTAGACAAGACAATTTTGCAAAATCCTTATTGTATCATGAAGTCCCTGCTTATTACGTTTGGAACAATAATACTTTTTCAAGAAGAAGACGAGGTACTGATGTTGAGGGTTTCCCTGGAATAAAAAAGGATTCTGCAATTGGGCGTGTATATACAATTCATCCTTCTCAAAGTGAATGCTTCCATTTGCGTATGTTACTACACCATGTCCGAGGACCAACATCATTCGAGAGCTTGAAGACTGTTAATGGAATTCTTTTACCAACGTTTAAAGCTGCGTGTCAAGAACATGGACTTTTAGAAAATGATGATCATTGGATTAGGACACTCCAAGATGCTGCAATATCACAATCACCAAGTAAACTAAGAGAACTATTTAAAATCATTTTAGTTTTTTGTCAACCTGCTAAGTCAACAATTTTGTGGGAGCAATTTAAAGATCATTTATGTGAGGATATTCTTCACAGACAGCGTCAGATACGAGATGATATGAATTTAAATTACTCTGATGAAATTTAGAAGATAAAATCCTTTCTCTCAGTGAAAAACATTTGATTGATTTTGGTCTACCTACGCCAATTCGTGGTCCACAAAATGTTTGTGATCCCTATAATGCTTTAAAGAATCCACATAACATTATGGAAATGCGCCATTTTTTGGAATCTAATATACCTAAAATGGTTGCAGATCAAAGGGATGCATTCGATCTCACTACCAACAGTTTTAATAATAGCCTAGGGAAACTATTTTTTATTGATGCCCCTGGAGGTACAGGAAAGACTTTTCTGCTCAACTTAATTTTGGCTCAAATTCGTATTTTGGGTGCTTTAGTTTTAGCTGTTGCATCTTCAGGTATTGCAGCAACTCTTTTTGCTGGGGGAAAAACTGCCCATTCCACTTTTAAATTACCTTTGAACGTTTTCATTGACCAAGACACAATATGTTCAATAAGAAAAAATAGTCTTTTAGGCAAAATTATTGAAGAAACTTCTCTTATCGTATGGGATGGATGTACTATGACTCACCGTTCGCATATTGAAGCTCTGGATCGCACGTTACAAAATTTAAAATCTAATAACAAACCTATGGGTGGAATAACTTTCGTTTTCTCTGGAGACTTTCGGCAAACTTTGCCTGTGATTCAAAAAGAAACTCGCGCTGACATTGTGAAAGCATGTTTGAAGTCATCTTCAATTTGGAATTTGATAGAATAATTACATTTACGAACAAATATGAGAGCTCACATTGGAGGTGGGGATTTGCCATTTCCTTCAGAACTTCTAAAAATTGGAGATGGGAAAGTATCAAATGAAAATGATTACATAAATATTGATACAAAAGTAAGAACGACTGTTAATACAGTCATGGACCTGATTTCCAAAGAGTATCCAGAAATTGAAAATCTCTCTGACAAACCTCTCAATTGGTTATGCGAAAGGGCAATCATAGCGCCTAACGTTCAAAGGTTATTTAAAAGTGGAATGGGCAGTTTTTCCCCCAGCAAAAAGAGTTGCTGCAATACCTGAAGATGCAACAGCTAAAACTAAAGCACCCAAAATACGAATTTGAGCCAAAATTAAGTTGAGCAGAAAAGTCTTTCCTGTACCTCCAGGGGCATCAATAAAAAATAGTTTCCCTAGGCTATTATTAACACGGTTGGTAATGAGATCAAATGCATTCCTTTGATTTGCAGCCATTTAAGGTATATTAGATTCCAAACAATAACGCATTCCCATAATGCTAAGTGGATTCTTTAAGTTTTGAGTTCTAATGGAATTAGGGAGCTTGAGATAGGGCTAGATAAATCGTTGTAATATTAGTCCATCACATGTAGTAAATCCGCACTAGTGCGAGAAGTGGAAAACTGGTGGTTCAAATCGATCAAAAAAGCAAATATTATCCGATTTTCACCGTTCAAAGTTCTCTTTAATTAGGAACAAGAATCACTTATCAATCAAAGCGAAAAATTGAGTTTGCAGTATTTTAGCACTTTCTGACTTTGACTTCGAAGCAATAAAAAAAGGTCTTGGGCTCGGTGCAGTGAGGGTTGTGCTCGGCTCTCGGGGCTGCTGAGAGGTAAGACCTCTCCCATAAACCCTCCATCTGAAATCTATGTGAAAAAAATTAACAGGACAGGGATATATGTCCCGTTTCAAGTGACGCGCACGGTATTTGAATAATTATCTGTGGAATCAAACATCATACATGTATATATTATCACCGCCGTAATTATTAATAATTAAATAATTCAGTCGCCATAGAGCCTAGAGCATGATAACAATGGTTGTAGCGCGCACGAGATAGAAATCTCTGGCTGGGAACGGTGTGACAAATAGAACTATTCGGTTCGGATGAACACAGTATTTATTCAATCATTAACCAGGGGAGATTCTATACATAAGAGGTGGCGAGCCTCGGTTCGTGTCTTGCGGGCCGGAGCGAGCAAGAGCGGGGAACGCGTGTTGGCCGGGAGAGAGAGAGATGGCGATCGGGTGGCACTTACTCGGCGCCGTAATCGCGAGTTACTCCGGCTCTCTTACAGCGCTCGTTCTTGGGTCGGCCACTGACGCACAGGCGTGAGCTCGGCGATGACGGGGAAATTGATCGTTGTTGTCCTGAGCACGCGAGGACACCTAGGGTTGTTTCCACATGATCAATTGGCACCTCTATTTTTGTACACTGGAGTTCAATCATCAAGAGACTCACCCAATGGGTACTAAAAGTTGCCTCATTCCATACTACATACAGTTTATACAGTGAAAAAATGGGCCTGGGCTGTGGAAGCTGTCAAGAAATTGATATATTTCCATAAATAGTTATGTAAAAAGGCTAAAATGACTATCCTGGGGACCCTTGCACCGCCAACACTTTCAAATTTTGCGAACACTTGTCTGTGGTATTATTAAAATTATTCACTGTGAAAACTCACATTCTACCATGCTTCTACATATCCTGAGTTATCAATATAATTTATATAGATCAAGCATTGCCAATACTTGATGCCACCTAACTTTCAGTAGTTGAATGCATCGATTGTTAATATATTGTCCATATTGTGCTATAATTTACGGAAAACTATTGATAAAGTATATGTGTCATAAATTGCATTTTCTCGATTAGAAAGATTAATCCAAAAAGTAAATTATGAGCTGTGCATTACTCACACCTTATAACACTCTAGGCAGTACATGGATTTCATATAACTTTTTCAATATCAACAAGAAAATGTTAAAGTTCACTTTCTTGGGTAATATTCATGAATATCGGACTCATGGAATCCACTCATCTTACTATTATATAAAGAGAAAACGTTTGTTTGTATGTTCGCAAAAATCTCAAAAACTACTGAACCAATTGCCTTCAAATTTTGACAGTAGCTTTACTATATACTCTGAAGTGTCATAGGCTATTAAGATGAATCATCAATTAATTAGGAACGTTTTTATGCCAAATATGGAAATAACATGCAAATCAGCTCCGGCTTCTCTCTTTGGCCACTGGTTGGCGAGACGCTGTTTTAGCTGTTCACGCGGCTGAAGTGGCGCGGTCTGGCCTATTGGGAAGTCAAGTCGCCATCCCCTCTCCGCTACTCAAGCCAATATGACCGATGAGTTGGTGGATGATGCATTGGAGTAGATGGGAGCTGCTCAGTAATCGTTAATTATATTTGAACTAATGAGTTTGCTGAGTTTTTCACGAGGTCAGTATAATAATACATCATGTAAGAATACTGTGCAGTGGATGATTGTGGCAGAAAAGTCAGTGGACACGTCAATATTCCTTCGAGATGTGTTCTGTTCTGTGCGTCCGCTTTGTTTACGTGTGTGATTACACGAATTTTGACGTGTTCGAAGCTTGGGACAGAGCACCAGAGGTAAAAAAATAATAATACTGGATGAAAATATGCTATTGAAGTTAGAGAAAAGAGGATATACTCCCAGGTGCAAGTGTGAATTGGGTCGTTGGTTTGGATAACCTAAAAAATCTTTCAAACACGTATTTGTAAGCATGTCTTACTCTTTTCTCCAACTTTAAGAGCATATTTTTATTCAGTATTATTATTTTTACCGCTGGCACTGTCTACCAAGCTTTGAACACGTCAAAATTCGTGTAATTACACACGTAAACAAAGCGGACGCACAGAACAGAACACATCTCGAAGGAATATTGACGTGTCTACTGACTGCTCTGCCACAATCATCCACTGCTCAGTATTCTTACATGATGTATTTTCATACTAACCTCGGGAAAAACTCAGCAGACTCGTTAGTCTCAATACAATTAATGATTATTGAGCAGCTCCCATCCACTTCAATGTATCATCCACCAACTCATCGGCCATATTGGCTTGAGTAGCGGAGAGGGGATGGCGACTTGACTTCCCAATAAGTATAAGGCAATCAGTGTTGAACTCCTCGATTTTCTCATGGAAAACTTTAAATTGGTCGTTTTATTGTAACTTCCGATATTACAGCGGTGTGATCGATTGCCTACATAATCGAACTCGCATACATTTTCTTGAAGAATTATTTTTGACGACTGAAATATGCCTTAATTTGAAGCTCCGGCTTCTCTCTTAGACCACTAGGTGCCGAACCGCTGTACGAACCGTTCACGCAGTTTCCTTCTGCTATTACAATCAACGAGGCCCAAGGTCAGACATTTTACATACCTCTTTGCTTTTTCTGACAATCATCCATATTTTTAGCACATACAGTGGCAACTTCTTTGCGTGTGCACTTTATCATATGGTTGTTGGACGTGATATGTGTCACGTTTAGAACTTTGCTCGCACTAGGCCTCAAACCACTCTAACGTGATGAACGTCACTGTGGGAGAAGTTTCGTATGCAAGAATTTTTGAGAGGATTAGAGGGACTGTCGTCAGCTCCTCGACTTATACTCCCTATTCTTAAATAATCTGGCAAATTTTAATAATCCTCCCTGACGTAATTGATCGTGACTAATTGCAATTTTGGCTGATAACCAACCGCAGATCAACGTTATGAAAAAAAATTATTCCAAGTTGTTTGGATAAACTGCAAACGAGCTATATATTGAAGCTCATTGTGTCCCTTCACATGCTGCCCATACTTGTCGGCGAAAGCGCTGGCGCACCTCCTCATATTGTTTTGAACAATAAGTATAGGACTCACCTTTTACAGAAGTACGATTACCGTTCCAGCGTGTCCTGAGAAGTATTTCTTCGTTTTCAGTGTTCTGAATGGCAACAGATTCTTATGATCATTTTCCTTGATATTGAAAACCTTTTTATTAAATATTCATCTTGGAATTTCGATTTTTGGAGATTTCCAAAACGAAAATATCAAAATTCTTTGGACAATAACTTTTGGATAAATCAAATAAATCTCTATGTTTATTGATGATGTATTTGGATTTGAGAACGATACATGGACGATTCCTGATCAACTTACCACGACCTCATTGCATAATTCAAATCGAGCATCTTTCTTGACAAGCATCTCGAAATGCCTAGCGAGTTTCATATGGTTTCGAATATAAGCTTGGAGTCCAGAAATTCCATAACTTCTCATGACGAACCACAACTTTAGAGATCGAAATCGTCTGCTCAATGGGATACTCCAGTGCCTACAGAATATAAATTTCATTTAAAATTATTTTTGTCCATAAGAAGATATCTTCGTATCATGACATATATGGAGCGTTTCGCCACAACTCTCCCAGCGCGGCGCACGAGTGCCAAATTTTGCTCCCACCAATTCGTGTAATCGATGCTAAAATGTACCTGAGAAAATATCCCAATAGGCTAGTTCAATGTAATTTTTTCTCAGCTTCTAAATCCTGTTATCACTTTTCCGAAAATTCCCCATTCTAATTTCCAACTAATATGAAACACCTCATATCTCATGAAGCATACCTTCAATAGCTCAGTTCCATGATTTCAATCGAAAGCTGAAAATTTTTCACTTAGAAGAACATATTTCCTTGAGAAAGCTCTAATGATTTTCTTTAGAAAATAGAACGTCAAAACGTAGATACAGTACTACTCCAGCGTCGACCCGCCACAATCATACTGTTTGGAGCTTTTCCCAACGATACTAAAATGCATCTGAGTAAATTGTTCAATGAGCTGTTCCTATGTAGTTCTTTCTCAGCTTCTAAACATTAATATTAGTTTTTCGACACTTTCCCATTTTATTCTCAAAAATATAAAATATGTCATATTTCAAAAAGAGTACAATTCACGCAATATGTGTTATTTGTTTCATCTTTTAGCTCTCTTGGTTTCTCACAATTTTCACAAATCGTCGCCTCCGCAAAGAAAGGTGCTAACTCAGAAGCCAATCAGAGAAGGTGCGAACTCGAAAGCCAGTTAGAGAAGGTGGGAACTTGGAAGCCAGTTAGAGAAGATGCTAACTCGACTTCGAGTGTAGATTGTAGAGTGAAGCCAGTTGACTTGTTATGTCATAAGTTACTATGAATCGATGAAATTTCATCAAAAGTATACTATTTTGTTTGTATTTTATTCACTTTCAAAATAGTTGTTGGGGTGTAGTCGTGTGTTCACGCATACACGCGGCCGAGTCCACTCGATGGCATGATCAATCACGCGTCGCCTTCTAATTGGTTCTCAAAATTTTGAATAGTGGACTCGGCCGCCGACGGACAATAGACTGCGCGGCGCCGAGTCAGCAATTCATCGCCAGCCCGCGAGCAAGCCACAACAACAGATGTTGTATCTGACTCGCGCCGTGTCCTTCCCTTCAATCTTTTTCTCCACTTTCCCAATTAATTACAATATTCGCGCCCACGACCCTTCTGTGCCAACTGTATTCGACACACGCACGCGATTACACGTACTTAATTTGATAAACATTCTTTTTTCAAACCACTGTTTTGGAAATATTCGTACAGGAAATTTTTTATAGCTCTCTTTTGCACGTTTTTTTTCAAAGAAGAATACTTCGATAATTCTCTAAAAATTCTTGTTTTGGAGATGAAAATGGAATTATTCCGGAAATTGATATGACCTTTGAAAAGTTAAAGAAAAACTACATCTGAGCAGCTCCCTAAAATACTGTCTCAGATGTATTTTACTATCATTTGGGAGAGTTATTTTAAATCAACCGCATAGTTGAGAACCGCATGATTTGATGCACTGCGTGCTGAAGTAGCGTTGTGTCTACGTCCTATTTGTCAGAAAAAAGTGCTCTAGCGCTTTTCAAACAATATCTTTTCCTACGTACAAAAAACTCAAGTTTCAATTGTGCTAAATTATGTGAAATTTTTGAGAAAATAATAACACCGATGGAAGCCAGAGGACAAGTCTTATCAGAAAAGCTTCTCACGATATTTCTCAGGTACATTTTGCTATCATAAACATGAGTTGAAAAGAGCTTGATTTGGCGTTCGTTCACCGCGCTGTGAGAGTTTAGGCGAAGCGTCCCAGACATAGTACTCAAATACTTGAAACTAACTTTCAGTACTGATTCAGAATGAAACTGTGTAGGATTCTGGATTCGGACCGATTATCGAGAGTTTTTGGATACCTGAAAAGCTTATACCTTCAGCCATTTAAGCCACTGTCTTGATTACAGTTACAGTGGTACGCTGGTGCCACCACTTGGTGAGTAAAGACAGATGGTGACAGCGTGACACTATATACATCATAATTGGGATACAGATTCTTCAATCTCACAAAAAAACCCAAATAGACTCAATCCGGTCTAATAATCTTGTAAGTTGCTTATCAGAATTGAGTTTTTTCACCTTATAGATTGATTTGTCTTTCAAGAGATAAAATTCTTTACGTAAAAAATCTTGATTTGTAGGATAAATTATGTAGAAAAGATTTCGTTTCGAATCAATGACAAGTTATTCCCGAATACGAAGATCGACTGCAAGATATCTCGCATCGATTCAAACTCGCATTTATGTATATATGCAAGACTGAGCTGCTGGCACTGTCGTCTGTTGTAGTCTGCTACGGATGTATACATAAAATAGCGTCCCCCGTCACGGCTTTGCTCGCAAATGTCTGTATTGGGTTTGAAATGTTGTTATTATCAACAGTCTCTAGAAAGAACGAGAGTTATTCCCACCCATAGGTTTGTTATTAGATTTTGTTGTGATGAGTAAATATTACAACACATGATTCAGAGGGTTAGAACCCGTGGCGCCATCTCTGGATAGAAGCGGGCATCACAATGGTGAGGCCGAGTCAGCTGCGCGAGGCTGACTCCCACTCTCTCTAGCTGTATACTCCCAAGTAAAGATACATATTCTAACGTGTAGCCGATGAGATGTAGTTTGCTTAATGAAGTAATCAAGTAAAGTATGCAGAGGAATGTGCATCTCATTAATAGACCTATCTAGCCATTTATCCTCACCCACCGGACCTCTGTACATCGAATATGTCAACAGATTTTCTGTTCCAGCTGTAGCAAAGTGGCAAGTTTGCGTCCTGGTGTTTGCGAAGAATGGGATAGTGTATGCACCCCACTTATCTAGGCTGATTCAGTACGCACAAACTTGCAACGTTTTTGTTTTTGCAAATACGAACGTTTTTCGTGCCGAAAACGCCCAACCTCGCTCGGATGGATAATATACTATCAATTTCAGGAAATGCGATCCAGAGCTCTAATAGGTGACTCATGAATTTTGCCTAAAGCACTATTTCAATCGGCTTGACAATTGACCCAATTTTTATTCGCAGATCCAACTACAATGTCTTATATACTGGCATAACCTTTTGCCAGATTATATTCATAAGCAGAAACATTCTGAGGAACGACTTGGATTTGTCTGATTCTGATTGTATGCCTACCAATATGTTTCTCAGATTACGGCATATTCACAAAAGTGTGCTCCAGTATAGAATAACCTAATAGGCGACTGGGATACAAATGATCCCACAATACCGCCACTTTCAAGCTCTGTTCTGTAGCAGACAGAACGACGACTCTTTTGTGAGTGAGCTCCGCGCTAAATCTTATACATGTGCGACTCAATGCCTTACCATCTTTCTTGATATCAATTAGTAATCAATCTATTGTTAGTTTTAATAATTGTGGTACCCAAAAAATTCATTGAATTATTTTTTTCTAATTTGTGTGTCAATTACATTGAAAACTGTGAGGGCCAGGTCAGATTCACGAGTTTCCGCATATAAAAGAGATTAGGTTACCGACTCGGTGATACAAAAGGAATTATCGTTCGAGAATCAGAATGTACAGCGCAGAGATATGATAATATTCAAAGAAGCGCGCCATAGATCGACGCGCGCATCTAGTATCAAGACGTCAAGGACAAGCACAGAACAGGAAACTTCCCGCGCGCCAACGCAGGATTCTCGCTCTTTCATATGCATATAATAAGTGCAAGTGAGAGCAGAGATACCTCTCTCTTGCTCTAACTCATTACTGCCCTAGGCCAATTTCTCGTAAAAACAGACCTGCGAACAAGCGAAAATCATCATTACACTGGTAGCGATCAGACGAGCGAGAGCTCTGTCCGACAAGGGATTGGCATGAGTGTACTGTGAGGTCTCGCTGCGTAGCGCTCGCGGAAAAAATATACGTATTATGTAAAATACCCAAACTTACACTTACGTACAGCGAAAAAATTCAAAATGCTCCGAGCGAATGACAAATTTGTAAATAAGGGACATCTGTTAGTCATTAAGAGCATCCTATAAATATCCATTCGTTCCCCAAACTGTCAATCAAATTGGTCGCTTGACAAAACTATAAATATATTGAAAAGGTCCGACATAGACCTGTTACTGAACTGTTACTGATAGATTAGAAGGCGAACCGATTCCTACGTATTACGTGCGCAAATTGTGCGAGCCATTGTACAACACCGAACGTAATATAACTTGCGATAATTGGTTTACCTCTTTGTCCCTTGTAGAAATGATGAAAAAAGAGCACAATTTATCTTTGATAGGTACAATAAAAAAAATAAACGAGAGATTCCTGCTCAATTCAAAAGTTTATCCAAAGATACTCCGAATATTAGATTCTCGAACGGGGTTTTGAAGTACAATAAAAAACTCAGTGAACGTCGAGCGGTTTTTTCGAAATTCGAATTTGGGGCCAAATAGCGTCAATTTGATTTTTTTTCTTTTTTTTCGCAAAAAAATCTATCGAAAATCGGCCATGAAATCGGTAAAAATCAAAATATCAAAAAAATCGTACGACGTTCACTTAAAAATCATGTTTCCAAGCTACAGTCAGAATTTGAAGTGAATCGGTTGAAAATTGACGGCGCTATCGGTACGCTAATGTCAAAAAAGGCGGTTCCAAGATAAACGCGTTCAAAGTTTTGAGTACAATACTAATACTATACGACTTTGTTCAGAGTATCGATTTTTCGAGTTACTTAGAATTTCTTCTCCCACTTGATCGACTTTTTATATCATTCTTAGATAGTTTATGGAGTGTTTAAGCCAATAAAAAAAAATTGGAGAAATAAAAGTCACAAAGGTATATTACCCCTTAATTCAAACGATAACGGCGAGAGAGGGGCTTATGCTACTTCGCTGCACCTGTGTGGATCGCTAAATTAATTATCATGTTCAGAACGAATGTTATTCGGCTCTGTATGCCTGCATACGCTGTGCGCTTCGATCCTGTATCGAACAGCTGATCCTCTCAAACTGTGCGGGTTTAGCACCCCTGCACAGGTTGAGCACCACTGTACAGGTTGGGTACCCCTGTACTAGTTGGGCACCGCTGCGCTGGTTGCGTGTCACTGCGTGCGCTGCGCACCGCTGGGCGCTGTGTTCACGCACACGCGCCCTTGCCGAATTCCGCAGCACGCGCGTGGCCCAGCAGTATATCTATATACCTCAAAAAAACCTTCTTTGAAAAGACAGAAGCGCGGAGAACGACGCTCGTCATCAGCCGGCCAGGTGGAAGGAGCGCAGCAGATGCAGACAGTCACTCGAGAGCGGGGTGCAGGCGCCTCACAAGAACAGCCCTCACCGTCCAGCCGCACCTCCAAATCACCATCAGAGCGTCTGGAGGTAGCCGCCCGGAGGGTTCAGGAGGTGGGTGAGGTCCAAGAGGAGGACATCGAGGAGGCGAGCGGCGCCCTGCGCACCATATGTGGCTTCTTTGGCGATGCGGCCAGGGAGCGCCTAGCGGTGCCAAAGAGCACGAGGAGCATGCGAAGCGGGACGCAGAGGCCATCGCGGAACGACTGCGACACACCCTGGATAGGGCGCAGGTGGAGCAGCGGCGCCTGTGCGCACAGCTGGTCGAGGCGCGCCAGGTCCTCTGCGGCAAAACAGACGCTCAAGCAGCGAATGCGGCGCCTGCGGCCACTACACGGCGGATCGGTGGGCACCAACGATCCTGACCGCTGCCCCAAGCGCGAGCTCCATCGCCTCGTGCCTCACCGCGTACGTGAGTACGCGAAAGAAGGGGAGGCGAAGCGCCGGCAGGAGCAAGAAACGAAGAAGCCTCAGCCGGACGAAGAATGAGCCCACACAGCGCGAAGAGAGGCAAAATAGCCGAAAATGAGCCTAAAGGCAAGAATTTCTTTTTTTTTCTAGATTCATTATGGGTTATTTTCATGAGGTGAACCAAAGACTGAGAAGTAGGGAAATAGCGACGCAATGAATGGACCACGAACCACCATGAAAAGCTGCCAAGTCGAATTTTTTTCCTTTTTTTCTAGTTCACTTAATTTTGAGATTTTGTTTTTTTTGTAAAAGATTTACATTTAAATGATAGTTTTGTATAATCGTGTTTCATTTTTTTTTTATGAAGATTCACATTCAACTGATATTTTTGTATAATTTTGCAATAGCGAACACGTGGAGCGACAGAGCGTATACGATAGTTTTGTGGTAGAGCGTGCCTGAGAGGGGGTATCACGGGTACTTTGTAACGTGAGGTCTTCCTGTCCCAACAATTATTATCATTTGTCTAGCGCCAGCGAGACATCGGTAGCAGAGCCGAGCGGCCGACGTACTAAGGTAAGAGAGAGACAGACAGAGCGAGAGAAAGACAACAACAGCGCGAAGTCACCACCGCGCCGCAGCAGCAGCTATAGGTGCCGGGCGGAAGCGGGAGTATGTGCCCAAACGCGAGCGCGATAGCAGCTATCCGATCTTCTCCTGTGCGAACCCTCTTCGTGCCTTGTGCCCCTAGTGCCCCACCGTGCTCTCGTGGTTCCTTTGTAAGGTGTCAGCGCCGACACCCCGAGCAGCCCAACTGTGACACAGCCGAGGCAAGACCCACCTGTTCAGCGCCAGCATTGCCGGCTTCCGAGCGCTGACCTTTCGAGCGCCGACCTTCCTAGCGCCAACGTTCCAGCGCCGGCATTCTCCACGCCGCCAGCTTCAGCAGCCGCAAGCAACAACAAAGCTCGGTCTCTCTCTCTCTCTCTCTCTCTCTCTCTCTCTCTCTCTCTCTCTCTCTCTCTCTCTCTCAATTGTATTTGGCACTGGCTTCTACATCAATCAATTCTCCAAATCGGCACATAACCACTCCATAGTGATAAATGGCACCCCGGTCCCAATTGAATCTTCTGTACGCAGCCTTGGTGTGGTGCTGGACGCCAAACTGGATTGGAAGCTGCATGTTCTTTCCATCTGCAAAAAAGCCAACTCGCTTATGTATCGCCTCCACCATTTCAGGCGCAGCACCACCCTTGCGCTCAGAAAGCACCTTATACAGGCGCTTTTGTTTCCCGTGGTAGACTACTGCTCTCTAGTGCTCTCTGACCTTTCCGATGAACAGGATCTCCTTATTCAGCGTATCCTCAACACGGGGATCAGATACATCTATGGTGTAAAGAGGCGCGAGCACATCACTCCTTACAGGCGTCAGCTCGGCTGGCTCACTGGCTCTGGTCGTAGGGAGTACTTCTCGGCTTGTACTCTCTACAAAATCCTAGCCAGTGGTAGGCCAACTTACCTCGTGAATCGCTATCAGCTAAATACTAGCCAGAGGCCTGTGAGGGGTGAGTGTCAAAGGCCCCTGGTTGTTCCCCCGTTCAGACTGGAGTCGACCAGGAACTCATTTTTCATCAGTTCGACTTACATCTGGAACAATCTCCCCGCTCATATTCGCAACATCGACTCATTCGCCTTGTTTAAGCACCACATCTTTAAATTTATTTTTGACCGCGAAGGTTTATCTCTTAGTACTTAAGTCATTTCATCTACCTCATTCATTTTATTTACTGTTATTCATGCACCCTCACTGCACTCGTCACACTCACACTCTCACTCTAACACACTTACCTATTTCATCTCACCTATTTTTAGTTAAACTATGTATTATATATTTGCTTTATTTGTTTCTACCATATGTATACTTTACTCCACTATTATTTGTATTGTACAACAAAATGTACATAAATAAACATATCTTATCTTATCTTATCTAATCTCTCTCAGAGTCAACAGACGTCATTCAGATCGCTCCCGACATATCACCGAAAATTTATCATTTACACACATCCCCGGAAGGTGAAGTCTTTCGCAGGCAGACCGGGACCCATTGGCTTTTGTTTATGTAAGCATACACGACACGGCTAGCCTTTTTTGAGCCAGGGCATCCCATTTTGTTTGCTCCAACAAGTCTGGGAGTCGACGCTACCAGTCCCGCCATTTCTGAGCCACGCCAACAGAGAGATCCTGACAGTCACTAACACCAGCACCTTTCGACCGACAGCATGGTATACAGCGACACATTTTTTGCTTGATGCAGGTAACAGTGCTAATATGAACTCGAATATGAATGTAATAAATTCGGAGTCAATTTAAAGAACAGTTTAAAGACCCAAGTCAGTTCGCATCACGATCATATGTTTATGTACACAGTGCAGTCGTTCGTGCTTCGCTTGCGCTTGTTGTTTTATTTGGATTGACACGTAACCGTTTTCGCGGTCATGCCAAACTCTACATTAGCGATATATTTGGTCACTCACTCCATCATAGTTTCGTCCTAGGCTTATAGATAGCTACACATTGTAAAATTTGAGCATTTCGTTTATTTATACAGCTTTTTATTTTGCTGACTGTTTTCGAACGGGCTCTACTCGCCTCGCTTTGTGCACTGGTTGCGAGGACCAACCAATTTAACAAATTTTTGCAATTGTCCGCACTGTCAATTTATTTTTTTTATTATTGATTATTTATTTATTGTTTATTAGTTATCATTGTCTATCTGTTTCTTTGTTTATCTATCTAATTATTTTATCCGTTTCACACTTGTCGATTGTTACAAAAATTTTAGAATTTCGAAATACTGATGACGATATGTAAACAGTGTAAACATAAAATTTTACATCATGTGAAAATTTGTAACGGCTGCAACAAATCTTTTCACCTAACGTGCATAGAAAAGTATCTTAAAAGGCCAAATCGCGAAAACTGCTGTTATCGCACCTTCGCCAATGAATATTTGAATTCTTCCTCAGTCTCGTCACAATCCAACACAAGGTCGATAAATCTTCGTTCAGCCACATTCGATAAAGTGAGAGGAATTTCTGAAACATTGGACACTTCATTGGTCGAAAATTGCACTTCTATGCTAGAAGCAGTAGACTCATCAGTAATAGCCCCCTCGTGTTCTGATCATAAAACCACAATGTCGCTCCCCGAAAATCTGAATAGTCTTGATTCTGACAATCGTATGACTGAACTCATGAAACTCATGATATCAAGCAATCAAACGCTGAATAATATGTCGGCCGAGATAGACGCTAGACTCGATAATCACGAAGAGCGACTTAACAATTTAGAGTCAGAAAATGCTGCTTTGCGTACAGAGATTGATAGTCTTCGCGAGATTCATTCAGGTGACGCCTATAAAACCGAGTTAAAGGTCACTGGAATTCCATCAAAAACATCAATCTCCCTTGGCGATATAACCATGAAAATTTTGACGTATATGAATCTTGCTTCATTTGATAATGATATTCTTGAGATTCGTAAGTTCGAACCCAAGACTAGATCCTCGAATAATGGAGCTAACACATCGGATTCGTCGTCTTTCATTATAAAATTCAAATCAGTGGCTACACGAGATCATGTACTAAAAACTAAACACACATGCAACGAAATAAAATTTTCCGATATTATACCCGGACAAAGTACTACCGTAATTAATCTTTACGAAATGTTGCCTACACATGTACACAAGCTGCTATTGATGGCAGAAAATGAAGCAAGAGAAAACTCATTCAAATATGTGTGGGCTCGTGGTGCTCACGTGTATGCGAGTAAATCCGATGATACTGAGAAAATTCAGATTTTAACTGAGACCGATCTCGATCGGATAATCTGACTGACGTCGGAAAATAAAATTCACAAATCTTCTCCCATGAACTCACTATCCATAGCACAAGTAAATGCAAATTCAGTGAAAGGTCATCGTGTCGAAATAACAGAATTTCTAATTGATAATAATATTGACATATTATCTGTATCGGAATCGTGGTTTACTCCCCCACAAGAAGATCATCTATTTAAGATCAATGGATATAATTTAGTCCGCAACGACCGAAATTTGATCAGTAATGGAAATCGGGAGTACATCCAGGGCTCGCTTGCTACATAAGTGAAAAATTTTCATATAGGATTCTTGAAGCACCTCAAATTTACAATATGAACGAAACAGAATATCTACTTTTGGAGATTGGTCTTGGGAATGGTCAGCACATGCTTTTTGGTAGTTTGTATCATCGACCAGAGGGCCCCGTTTTGAGTGAATTTTTTAATAGTTTTCAAGACTATGTTCACTTGTACTCCAATATTGTTCTTGCAGGCGATTTGAATTCAAACTTAGCAGACTTATCACCGGAAAATTACTATGGTAATCACTTATCCAATCTACTATATGAAAATTCGCTCTACTTACTGGGAGAGTGCACACCCTTCGGGTCACCAATCTTGACCAAAATTTGAGAGATCTCTCCTGATACTATCACCAGAGATCCCTGAAAGCCACAGGGTCTAACGCTTAACCATTCCTGAGAAAAAAAATATAATAAAAGCTTTTGGGTCCTCACATTACATCAATCTTCTGCACAAAGAGGCACTCTATGCATCCGGCATTGGGATCGGAGGAGCTCGCGTGCCGTTCTCGAGCATGGTTAAGGATCTCGGTGTGGTGCTAGACGAAACCCTATCTTGGCGTCAAAACACCGACGCAATCACAAAATTTTAATCGAACCATGTATAGTTTGCGATTTTTCCGTAAATATACGACCGAGGTCCTACGTAGGCGCTTATCGATGGCTCTGCTGTTCCCTCATCTTGACTACTGTTCTGCGGTATACCTTGACGCACCTCAAGAACAAAAACAAAGAATACAGGTACTGCAAAATTCATGTGTGAGATATGTTTTTGGTGTGAGGAGGGACGAACACATCACTCCTTATAGGGCCAAGCTGGGCTGGTTGCGCACGGATATAAGGAGGCAATATTTCATGGCTGTACTTTTGTACAAGATCCTGCGCATTCGCGAACCGAAATACCTACTGAGCCTCTTCACTAGGTATATACGTGTATTATGAGGAATACTTTCGGACTAAATTCATTCCAGGTGCAAGCAGCGCACTTCTGGAACTCCCTTCGGTCCTCGGATAGAAACCTGCCGTCTTTGTCAAGTTTCAAACGTTCCGTAAGAAAGTATTTTTTAGAATTAAATGAATGACCTTAACATCTTTTATAAAGTTCCTTATGATGACCATTTGTCTGAATATATGATGACCAGCTGTATAATTATTATTATACCAATACTGACTCGTTATCTGTGATAATTAGTTTTACGAATTTTACTATGATTGACAAGGATGATATGTAAAAACAATGTTTTAGTTAAGTGACCGTTATTTTTAAAAAAGAAGACTGATACTTTTGTAAATATGAATTTTGTATAATTTATACAATAAAAACATATCTCTTTCTCTCTCTCTCTCTCTCTCTCTCTCTCTCTCTCTCTCTCTCTCTCTCTCTCTCTCTCTCTCTCTCTCTCTCTCTCTCTCTCTCTCTCTCTCTCTCTCTCTCTCTCTCTCTCTCTCTCTCTAATTATTGGTTATAAATAGCATGGAAGTGTTAGTATAAGAATTCGTACGTGTATGCGCCTGCACGCGCGTGACGCGGTATACATGAATCGTCGGGTGGATTCTAACTGTATGTATATAGATATATTTAACCGTATGCGAAAATATGAAAAAGTGAATGATACCGAAATGATGCGTAGAAATATGAAGAATCGAATTATGCGAACATACGGCCAGAGACGCCATTGTTACGGGATCAGTAGAAAAATAGCGACCTAGCCCGACAATCTAGATACGCTGCAATATGAGTCAACAAATTACGTCATCTGTTAACAGCGTTGGTGACGTAGTTTATTATGCAAAAATATGATTCAAGCTAATTTTGAGATTGCCAAGTGATACTAAGAACCTTATGTGGAGATATACGAACGAATCGTAACACATCCTATAATAACGCGATTTGTTTATTGTTAATTATTTTTACATGATATTTCTTACAAAAACGTTACAATAGACATTCGTACGTGATCTCCAGAATCGAATACAAGTCGAAATATGAGAATCGAATCATTACATTGTGAATAAACAATGTCAACAGCTTATTGATTAATTATGTTAACACGAATTGTGTCATTAATTTATTATGAAATTTAAAACGGTTTGCGGATACGTTATGAGAACTAATGCCTCGATTGTCTAATGCTGAGTTTTTGGTGAATATAAATGAAGATACCAAGATGTTATCAACAATTAGTTGATTGTTATAAATTATTGAACTAGACAAAAATATCTCGACATTAGGCAATTGGCGTTATTCTCAGACTTTGATAGACGGCGAATACGCGTATGTAGCGACAATAGTTAATGCATAATTAAAGTCGACAAATTATCAAAATGAGCGAACTCCGTAACAAACGAACTATGACAGCAAATGTGAATATCTCGATTATAGGCGAATGAGGGACCAGCGTGTGAGTGCACACTGTGACTTTTTTCGGCATTTAGCGAATGAGTAAGCAAAAAAACGAGTTACCCGGCGATGGTGCGTTAGACTATATAAAGGTCCGTCGTTTAAATGACTTTATAAACCACTTTGTGAACGTTATACTTGCCTATATTGGAGACTTGTACGACCCATGTATAGCACAGGTTAGGTTACCGACCATAGACTTTTAGACATGCAAAGCTACTTTGGAAGCTCCAAACTCATTTCTGGACAGGCAAACTATATATATTTGAATTCGTTATCAAATTGCGCATCTAGTGATCACACTTTCAAATGGATTGATTCATATTATCTATTCTCATGAGTGAATAACTTGAAGTTGTAGTTTGATCCCACCCGGAAATAGCTGCTTGGACCTTAGCTATGCAGCTTATACAATATGAGTGGATTTCATGAGTCCAATATTCATGAATATTACCCATGTTTAGTGAACTTCAACATTTTTTTGTTGATATTGAAAGAATCATATGATATCTATGCACTGCCTAGTGTGTTATAAGGTATACGTGTAATGCACAGCTTATAATTTACTTTTTGGATTAATCTTTCTCATCGAGTGAATGCAATTCATGACAATGTACTTTATTAGTAGTTTCTTGTACATTTTAACACAATAGAGACAATATGTTGACCATTAATACATGTAACTACTGAAAGTTAGGTGGAGTCAAGTAGTATAGTAATGCTTGATCTATATAAATGTGATATTGACAACTCAGGATATGTATTAGTATGATAGAATGTGAGTTTTCACAGTGGATAATTGTAATAATACCACAGATAAGTGTTTGCCAAAATTGGAAGTGTTGGCGGTACAAGGCTCCCCTTGAATAGTCATTTTAGCCTATTTTTACCCCTATTTTAGTTAATATATTAATTTTTTGAGAGCTTCCAGAGTCCAGATCCATTTTTTCACTATATAGGCTGTATGTCGTATGAGTTGGGACAACTTTCAGTACCCTTGGGGTGGGGCTCTTGACGAGCGAACTCCCAGGGTTCAAAAACAGAGGCTCCAGTTGGTAATGCGGAGTACTTAGTGTAGTCCAATGACCTTGGAGATGATTTTTCTATAAAACTCAGGCAATTTGCAGACAAAAGTGTCCTATTCATTTTTTGCCTCAGAGGTCATTTTCAGGGTGTGAATTAAGGTTGAAAATGCTTCTGAAAATGCAAAAACAGCAAAATCAGCAACTTTGCCTATTTATTGAACAGGGGTTAAAGTGCTTGAAAAAATCTGAAAAAATTCTGGGAATTTGGCATGATGCCCTAGAACTTAAAAAAAATTTTTGAGCCAAATCAAATTTTTTCATGTTTGATCCCACAGAGAATTGCCCCTATATCTATCTGAATCCAACTTTAGTTTGAACAATCAACCTTATTTTAATAAACTTAATTTTGCATTGGTTCAAAGGAGGAGTTAGAGGGCCTGTCCTCAAAACTCCGCCCTTGAGTCGAAAATCACCGAGAAAATTTGTATACGGTCGCCGGAGGAAAGTGAGTTTTGTCTTTGATTTTCTTGTTTCTCTTTCTCTTTTCTCTTTGAAAGAAACCACACCCTCAAGTGTTCGCACCTGTCGGTATTGGTTCTTTCGCGGTGAAATCACCACAACGATTTCATCGCCCCCTTTCCATCTTTCCTTTCCTCAACCCTGGACGGGTTTTACACCTCTCGTGCTTTGAGAATGTGTAGGACACGGTCGTTCAGAGAATATTAGGCAGGTCTTTAGTATTAAAATCACGGATCGCGCTTGTAAATTCATTTCTTTTATCTTTTTCTATCGTTTTCTCTTCTAGTGTATGTATATTCTTTGTTTTACGAGAAACGAGTCACCCGCGTAAACTAATCATTTGATTTTTCCGGTAAAACCCGAGCTATAAGCGGAAGCTTGGTTCAGAATTTCGCGATTTATTAAGCACGCGCGCTGCGTCAAATATCCCGACGTAACAACACGTTGATAAAGTAAATTAAAATATTTGATATACCGCGAGTATATCTGGCAACCGTGAAAAAAATGCCCAAACGTACCTCATAACCGATAGGTACGTTACTCTTTTCACCGATGCCTGGTATACTGTGATCTCTCAAATGAGCTGGATCTTATCCTGCAACGCTTAGTCAATACTGGAATTAGATACGTCTGTGGTGTAAGGACGAGTGAACATATCACCCCTCACAGGAAGAAACTAGGATGACTAACGACATCATCAAGACGTGACTATTTTAAAGCTAGTATGCCCTTCAAACTTTTCAAATTTGGAAAACCTGCGTACCTAGTGGATTTCTTTTATGAGAATATATCCACTCGACCTGTGAGGGGAGGTCATCGTCCGCCGCTGATCATTCCTAGCTTTCGAACCAAATCCTTCCTAAAATTATTCCACATATCATCTGCTTATCTCTGGAACTCACTCCCTCCTCCCATCATCCACTCTTTTTCATTCCTGTCCTTCAAATCCTCACTCTACATCCACCTACTTCATTCCACTTAATTTACAAATCGTAACAATTGTAATACCTACGAATTTTTGTACAACATGATGTACAGTTAATAAATTTTTTCTCAATCTGAATCTCTCTCTCTCTCTCTCTCTCTCTCTCTCTCTCTCTCTCTCTCTCTCTCTCTCTCTCTCTCTCCCTAGTAGTACTTATCCGACTGAATGGAAAAAATCAATTCTAGTCCCACTAAGTAAAGAAGCATCTCTAGAATCACCATCACAAACGCGCCCAATAGCAAACCCTTGTCACTTGGGCAAAGTGTTCGATCACATCCTAACTCAACAAGTCTCCGAATTTCTCGAAACCAACCATATACTTTCAGATTACCAGTCAGGCTTTAGAAGCAACCATAGTACTCAGTCAACACTTCTTGATCTGTCGGATACTATTCGTGAGGGAATAGAAGCAGAAAAAGTGACAATTTTGGTGCTATTTGATTTCCAAAAAGCCTTCGATACGATCGATCACTTTTTAGTGCTCACTTGTATGAGAGAAATCAACTTTTCCGACCAGGCGATCAAGCTGCTTCATTCGTATCTGACTGATCGCTCGCAGGCCATAGTAACACCCGATGATTTATTTACGGAATTTTTGTCGAGCACGTCGGGTGTGCCGCAGGGCTCTAAAGAAGGACCAAAAACCTTTCTAATTCTTATAAATTTGATTATCCGTGTTCTGTTGTATTGCCGCGGTCCCCTTTTTGCTGACGACTTCCAGATCTTCATCCAATGTTACAGAGAAGAAATAAACGAAACAATAAACAAAGTAAATGATGATATCGCGCATATACTAGCCTGGGCAACTAGTTTTGGACTATCTCTGAATGTGCAGAAAACACAAGCGATTCTGTTTGCATCTACCCAAAATCATACTCTCATGAACAGAAATTCCCTGCGTCGTATTCAGGTTGGCTCATCATTCATTCCTTGGTCCAGAAGCGTGAAAAATTTGGGCGTCATCTTCTCAGATGACCTTACATGGAATGCGCATATTTCCACTATTTGTTCAAAGGTACACGGTACCTTATACCGTCTTCGTCATAGAGGTAGAAACTCATCTGTCAGCCTCAAATCGAAAATAGTCAGAGCACTCGTCATCCCACATTTTGATTATGCCTCTTGCGTTTATAATGGTATGTCTGGTTATTTAGCAGTTAAGTTACAGAGATTATGTAACATAGCCGTCCGATTTATTTTTAATTCAAGGCGTGACGCGGAATTACAACCCTTGTATGCTCAGCTTAAATGACTATCACTGGAAAATCGACGCGATTATTTCACCGGAATGCTGACATACAAGATCCTCTTACTTGCGAAACCAACATATCTCCATGAAAGATTTAACCTAATAAATAATGATTACCGTAGATCTAAACGGACAGAGAATCCATCGAATTTTGTTTACCCCAAGATGAGGACCACTACTTTTAAGGATTCATTTCTTATAAAAGCAATGCGGTTATGGGACTCATTGCCCGTTCAGATTAAATTAAAAAGCACGTTAGAGTCATTCAAAACGGCGTTGTTTATATACTTGTTAGAGCGTGAGCAGTCGATAGTTGTATACTAAGTTATGATTGTATATCGTCGCCTGGGGGGAAAAAGCAACGATCTCAGAAACGCGCTAAAGAAAGATCTATTTCGATTTAAGCGAAATAAAAAGATCTATTCCGAATTGAGCGAAATAAAAAGATCTATCTCGAATCGAGCGGAATAAAAAGATCTATCTCGAATCGAGCGGAATAAAAAGATCTATTCCGAATCGAGCAGTATAGAAAGATCGTTTTCAAATCGACTTTTAAAGAAAGATCTAACTCAGATTTTACATTATAGAAAAATCTATCTCAGGTTTAATTTTAGAGAGTGTCTAGGGGGACGCAATTGCGTACGCTAAAAATAGCGTACGCTATTTATTGCGTACGCAACTTTTTGCGTACGCAACTTTTTGCGTACGCTAAAAATAGCGTACGCTATTTATTGCGTACGCAACTTTTTGCGTACGCTAAAAGTCGTACAACGGACAAATAGCGTACGCTAAATATGAATCTGGGGGGAAATTTAAGTCAACCAAGCGTACGCAAAGTGAATCTAGGGAATAATTTGGATCAACTTTAGCGTACGCTACCGTTGCTCACGCTATCTGTATCTATATGGAATATTTTCAAAAGTCAACAAAAGCGGACGCTATTTTTGCGTACGCTACTATTGCGTACGCTACTATTACGTAGGCTTCTATTGCGTACGCTACTATTGCATACGCTACTCTTGGACATTGTGTGAAAGAAGTTGTAGCGTACGCAAAAAATTCCTTATTTGGATTATTTGGTTTATTTGGTTATTTGGGTTATTTGAAATAACCCAAATAACCCAAATAACCCATGTACCTGGGAGACCTGCTCTGCTGAGTCTCGTTGTATAGATTGTGGTAGCGTACGCAAGAGTTGCGTACGCTACAACTTCTTCCACACAGTGTCGGATCGATTGTACATGCGACGCTTGCCCTGCTGAGTCACGTTTTATGGATGGTGGTAGCGTACGCAATAGTAGCGTACGCAAAAATAGCGTACGCTTTTGTTGACTTTTGAAAATATTCCATGTAGATTCAGATAGCGTACGCAATGGCAGCGTACGCTAAAGTTGATCCAAATTATTCCCTAGATTCACTTTGCGTACGCTTGGTTGACTTAAATTTCCCCCCAGATTCATATTTAGCGTACGCTATTTGTCCGTTGTACGACTTTTAGCGTACGCAAAAAGTTGCGTACGCAATTGCGTCCCCCTATACACTCTCTTAATTTTATTTTGCGGCGTTTTTTCAAGTTCGGAGTTGATGCGGTACGCGCGCACTTGAGTGCGATTGCTTATGGCGTGTGTGTGTATGTAAATATGTGTGTATGTGTGTGTGTGTGTAAGGACACATCTGAATGTAATATGCCAAGTTAACTATTTACGTTAAACAGTTTTTGCCTCGATGGTTTCTCGTAGAAATTGGTATTCATGTGTTTTTGAGGTCGCTGATTACTAATCCGACCTCAGATTTTGAAATTCAAATTAGAGCTTCTAAGATCACTTGACATTTGGAAAAATTGAACTTTGTTGAAAATTGGTATACATGAGTCGTCAAGGTCGCTGATCACGAATCCGGCCTCAAATTTTGAAAATTCAAATTAGAGCTTCTAAGATTGCAGGCCAAAAATTTGGAAAAAAAATTGAATTTAATTGAAAATTGGTATACATGTGTTTTTGAGGTCACTGATGACGAATCCGGCCTCAGACTGAAATCAGCCTTAACCTTCAGCACGTAGAGACGAGAGTCATATTAAACGTATAACCAACATAATGTTTTCAACAATTTGAATTTTCAAAATTTGAGGCCGGATTCGTGATCAGCGACCTAAAAAACCTATGTATACCAATTTTCAACAAAATTCAGTTTTTTTTCAAATTTTTGACAAGTGATCTAAGAGGCTCTAATTTGAATTTTCAAAATCTGAGGCCGGATTCGTAATCAGCGACCTCAAAAACCCATGAATACCGATTTTTAAAAAAATTCAAATTTTTTCCAATTTTTGTCAGGTGATCTTAGAGGCTTTAATTTGAATTTTTTAAATTTGAGGCCGGATTCGTTATCAGCAACCTCAAAAACACATGAATACCAATTTCTGCGAGAAACCATCGAGGCAAAAACTGTTTAACGTAAATAGTTAACTTGGCATATTACATTCAGATGTTTCTTTACACACACACATACACACATATTTACATACACACACACGCACATAAGCAATCGCACTCAAGTGCGCGCGTACCGCATCAACTCCGAATTCGAAAAAACGCCGCAAAATAAAATTAAACCTGAGATAGATTTTTCTATAATGTAAAATCTGAGTTAGATCTTTCTTTAAAAGTCGATTTGAAAACGATCTTTCTATACTGCTCGATTCGGAATAGATCTTTTTATTCCGCTCGATTCGAGATAGATCTTTTTATTCCGCTCGATTCGAGATAGATCTTTTTATTTCGCTCAATTCGAAATAGATCTTCTTATTTCGCTTAAATTGAAATAGATCTTTCTTTAGCGCGTTTCTGAGATCGTTGCTTTTTCCCCCCAGGCGACGATATGTATATATCTTTGTTATACCGAAATTGCTCTGATCTGCGCAACTGTACCATATATTTTTAGTTTGTATTATTGTATCATTTGTATTTACTTTAATTTATGTAACCAATGTATTATGCTACTTATTGCCATTCGGCCAAATTGGCCTTGGCATAAATAAATCGATCATCAATCAATCAATCAATCCCTCTTTCTCTCTCCCTCTCCAGCTTGTTCAAACGGAAAATGTACTTACTACCTACATAGCCATATCCTTTACTTTAATAGATAATATTAATCACATTGCATTACCTATCAGCTACTGATAAAATTGTACAACGCAATGTACAGTGAATAAAACAAATCTGAATCTGAATCTGGATCATTCGACCGCGCCGCGTCCTTCCCGAACTTCTCGTACCCCATATTCGTTGATGAAGCATTTGCTTTTCGCAACGTTCCAAAATGATCATTTTTGGGGGCGAAAAGACGAATTAAGTGTTCCAGGCTGGTTCAGAATACGGTTTAAACAAGCGTGAAATTATCCGGGTTATTTCTCATTTACAAATTACGCGCGCTGAGGTCACGAGCAAGGCGCAGAGAGGGAGCCTAGAGAGGCGAAAAGGACGAGGCGTGACGTCAGGAGGGAAGCCCAGAAAGATGCCATGCACTTTACGCAACGACTAGCGTGAAGTTGCGAGAAAATGTTGCAGCCAGGGCTCAAGGACAAAATCACGCGATCAGGGAAGTGACTCTCCTTACAGATGAGAGCAGTCAACGATGAGCGGCAGCATCTACGCAGTTACGCTGCACGGCGGACGGGACTGCTGATTGGAGGGCGGCCGACGCGCACGGGTGAGAGAGCGGGACGCTGCCGGAACGGAGCGAAGGCGGCGGAGTGGCCGGCGGGGACTCGTTCACTCTCGATCGGGCGACGACACGGGCTACAGCTACTGCGACCGAGCGACACACGGCCATCTTTGCGAGCGGACCTCCTGGGGAAGTTGGACGACGGGAGCAGCGGGTTCAGCAAAAGGGCAAGTGCTGTTTGTGTCTGCGGGTAGTCGACGATCGCGGGGACGGGTCGTAGGGCCGAGAATATGAGATCGCGTCGGTGAGCGTCATGGCGGTCGATCGTCGACAAGCGCGTGACTTCTGAGCGAGTCTTCACCTTGCGAGCCTTTCCGAGTGCGTCGCGTGTTTATCTAGACTCAAACTGAGTCAATTCTGTGAAAAAAGGTGTATCGTTGGGAAATAAATGGGCTATCAAGTACCCCTGAGGTGGGAATATCGTACACACAATGGTCTGTAAGGAATAACGAGCTCGAGTCTGGAATATCTGATTGCGCAGCGGAGTATCTCGATTGCGAGGATTATCGTTGCGTGGCTTTGAACCAGCCTATTGCGTATAAAATAAGTTTGTTTGTCGGGATGTCGGCAAATTGGAATATCGTCGGTCGTTGATGCGTCGAGCGTGCGAAGTGCGAAGAAACGCAAATTGTGATGAGTGGATTAGGAAATAAGTTGAGTGCGTGAATGAAATAAAGTGTCGTAAGAGAAAGACGCGGCGTGTCTGGATATTAAGCGTCGAACGTACAGGACGCGGGGCGAACGGGGAAAACGTTGTGGTAAGAGAACGGATCAACGTGGATCGGCTCGAGCCACGCGGTCGCGCGGGATATTGTAATTCGGGGCGAATGTTTTACTATATGAATGTGGGGCTCGACGGTATTATTGTGTGATGTGCGAGTGTTGATTGAGCCGCGAACGGGAAATTACAGTATTCTGCATAGTTTTAAGTGGATGTACTCCGGATCCGTTGGGGGAATCGTTGAGTTGAAAATGGTCGCTGCGGTTATTAGGGACGAGAGCAGAACATGGTCGCCTCGGGACGCGTGAAAAACTGAAATATGCGTTTCTCAGATAGACGGAGCGGGTAGTTGCCTTATCACTCGAGTTATTCAGTGTGAATGAGTTGGTCTGTCTTGGATATCGCGTTTTTCTATTGAATTAACCCTTGTAATAGATTGGTTTGTCGGGTTTGGCTATTGGATGAATAAATTGAGTTTTTTCCGTCTTCAAAATAAATGAGTTGAGTTATTATTCTGGTAGATATTGTCCCTGTTATACTTTCTTGATAAAATGTTAGCAAATTAGAGTGAAGCCGAACCGACCCCTCTCCGAATCCAGAACAGCGGAGCTGAGCTGCCGGTAGCATCGTCTCAGCGAGAACGGCGCGGGTAAAGGGGAAAAATCCCTGATATTGTAAGTATCTGGCACTCCCGCGCACGTTCGAGGAGAGTAGTTTTGTCAACGTGTCCAAGGGTCAATTGCGGAGTGAAGCAGAGCAGAGGAATACGTTACAATAAATATATATATATATATATATATATATATATATATATATATATATATATATATATATATATATATATATATATAGGGCACTGTTGGCACTGTTGCATCGGCAACTCTTCCAAATTATGCAAACACTTGTCTGTGGTATCCTCACAACTAGTCACTGGGAAAACTTACTTTGTACATATTAATACATACCCTGAGTGGTCAATATCATTTACATAGATCGAGAATCACTAATACTTGACGTCACCTAATTTTCAGTAGTTACATGTATTAATGGTCAACATATTGTCTCTATTGTGTTAAAATGTACAAGAAACTACTAATAAAGTACATTGTCATGAATTGCATTCACTCGATGAGAAAGATTAATCCAAAAAGTAAATTATAATCTGTGCATTACACGTACACCTTATAACACACTAAGCAGTGCATAGATATCATATGATTTTTTTAATATCAACAAAAGAATGTTGAAGTTCACTAAACATGGGTAATATTCATGAATATTGGACCCATGAAATCCACTCATATTGTATAAACTGCATAGCTAAGGTCCAAGCAGCTATTGCCGGGTGGGATCAAACTACAACTTCAAGTTATTCACTCATGAAAATAGATAATATGAATCAATCCATTTGAAAGTGTGATCACTAGATGCGCAATTTGATAACGAATTCAAATATATATATATATAGTTTGCCTGTCCAGAAATGAGTTTGGAGCTTCCAAAGTAGCTTTGCATGTTTAAAAGTCTATGGTCGGTAACCTAACCTGTGCCATACATAGGTCATACAAGTCTTCATTATAGGCATGTATAACCAAGCGGTTTAAAAAGTCATTCCCGGATAGGAAAACTATATATTTGAGTTCATAATCAAATTGCGCATCTAGTGATCATACTTTTATTTGGATTGATTCACATTAGCTTATTTTATGAGTGAATACCTTGAAGTTGGAATTTGAGCCAACTCGGCAATAGCTGTTTGAATCTTTGCTATGCAGTCTACAAAATATGAGTGGATTTCATAAGTGAATATTCATGACTATTACTCTCAACATGAATATTCACTTCAAAGTTACATTGGAGAAACGAAAAGGAAATTAAAAGATAGAATCACAGAGCATCAAAAAATTACTGATAAACCACTACCTATCCCTTTGCATATCATAGAAAATAGTATACACACATTCGATTGGAATAACGTTAAAATTTCAGACCGCGAAGCAAATTATAAGAAACGACTTATCTCGGAAATGCTCCACATCAATATGTACCAACACACGCTTAATAGGAAGGAAGACACACAACACTTCATTCCCACGTATAGGAAGCTTAACAACATTTTCCAAAACCAACACACTAACGTAGCTGATGGTATACGAGTTTAGAACCACTGTCATTAGCGCTATACACAATAGTTTGACAATGGAGCAGCTGCTTTCACTGCCGAATTCTATATTTTACATTCATTTGAAAACTGGTGAGAAATGATACTTTCATTGTCAAGTCATTGATTGTTTTGTATACTCTTTGTACCATTCATTAAGTATTTTTTCTTGGCTTGATGAGGCCAATGAACCATACTGGCGAAACGTCGCTTCAACAAAATATGTGGTGGAATTTATGTAAAATCACGAGCAGTCAGCGGGCGCTCGTGCGGGAATGTTATTCTATAAGTGTGAGTTGCACACGGCAACTGCCCAGCTTCGATTTAGTTAGAAATGGCCCTAGGAGATCTTCTTATCGGCACGTATAAGTTGAGGAGTAGCCGGCGGGCACTCAGGCGAAAACGAACAAATGGATGTATAGACGAATTTATGGAAACCCGCATGCAATGCAACTATAATTGTTCGCTAGGAAATAAGTGATTGAACTGCTCAGATCAGGATGCATCTATGTACATATTTTCATCGGAGACAGGCTCACGTGCCGTGAGTGGATGTAATTCTTTATCAATAATGTTTCGCCAGGTAAAGTAAGTTCGATGTGAAATAATCAAATGTATGTATAAGTAAAACCGATGCGCATTGCAGCGCAGTCAAGGATCTGTAACGAAGGGAATTCGCTTCGTATAGTTATAAGTACGCGCGTGCAAATGGAGGAAAGAAGTTGAGCCACGCGCGCTTGTTATCACTTCATGAGGGAGAGGTTATTTTCACGAAGCGCAACTGCGCTCTCCTACTGTTCTACGCCCATGCTTTGCGCTCCGAGAGCGCATTTTTACGTGACGTCACGACGCATATAAAAGTAGCGGCCGTGGCGGACACGGAGGAGTTGATCCGCGCTAATCACGGATGCCACACGGGTAGCCGGACAGGGAGCATGCGAGCGGCGCAGCTCCTCTGCGAACGCGTAGCATAATGAGATCTATATCTGAGAGAGAGATCTTGTATTTGATCCAACCACGCGACATCTAAAGTGTGAATTATAGAATTAATTATCGAATAAAGTTTAGTGCTAGTGCTCTTGCAGTGGTTTATTTATCAAGACCCTCCCCCACACCACACTCGACCCAAGCCGATACGCATATACTGCCCAGCGCGCCACATACGACTCGGTTGCCACGCTGCCAAACCTCAGTCAAGGACAACACGGCGCAGGACGGATTAAGGTATTGTAAGTGACCGAGCGGTCTCTCTCAAATCACGGATCGCGACACCTCTCATATGACAACACTTCCATCAACTTAGGGATATTTTATTTACTTGCCCCTTCAAATAACGGACGGGCCTTAACCATATGGATGACATGGATAACTCAGAATATATATTAGCATGTTAGAATGAGAGTTTTTACCGTGAATATTTGTAATATAACCACGGAAAAATGTTCTCAAAATTTGGAAGAGTTGGTGATGCAAAGGTCCACTAAATGGTCATTCCATGCAACTTCATTTTATGTTTCCCCACGACTCGCAAGCTCGCAAAGATGCCAATCTATAACCTGTTGCCCGTTCGTAGCAAGTAACTCATTCTTAAGATTGGCCCAACTCAACCATGGCACACCGTGTTTGTAAACGTGCGCCAGGAGTGCCTCGGCTAGCTCGTTTGAGCACAGGCTGTCACGCGCGGGGAAGAGCGACACGCGGGGATTTGGAAGGAGTTGACCGCGCGCTATCGCTCGTTCTCGCGTAGAGGGCGGCAGGGGTAGGAAGGTCTTTGCCCGGGCCGGAGTCCGTCGTTTGCGGAGATCGGGCTAGGGAGGACCACCGGGAGTGCGCGCAATGCACCAATGACTTTTACACCGATGCTGCTGCTGCTGCTACTCTCTCTCTCTCTCTCTCTCTCTCTCTCTCTCTCTCTCTAAATAAATTTAAATTTATTTTTGACCGCGAAGGTATTTCTCTTAGTACTTAAGTCATTCCATCTACCTCATTTATTTACTGTTCTTCATGCACCCTCACTGCACTCGATCACTCTAACATACTTACCTCTCCATTTCACCTATCTTTAGTCAAACTATGTATTTTATATTTGCTTTATTTGTTTTACCATATGTATACTTTATTCCACCATTATTTTTATTGTACAACATAATGTACATTAATAAACGTATCTAATCTAATCTCATCTCTCTCTGAGACCGTACAGACGCACCACCTCTCGCTCCTCGCTTTTTGCTTATTTCTTCGGCCGTATACCACCCAGGGTATACTCTCTTCATGCAGATGAATTCGGACACTCGTCGGCTACTGATATTTCGGAAAATTGGACCTGCTCGTGAATCCTGAGCCGGAGTGTACCCAATTTACCGGCTTTGAGGTTACCTTGCTCTGTTGGTCTCCGCCTTTCTTCTGCCTCCACGACGCTGCTAGCCATGCCTATTGTTGCCTTATTGTTTGACAGTGACTTTGTTGTTGTGCCATGTGTGTGCATTGCATTGTTGTTGCAGCAATTGTTGTTGCACTCTTGGTTGAACTCTTGACTCTCTGACTGCTGTAAGTGGAGTGTTGGTGACCAGTTCTTGTGCTTTTTGTGTCAACAAATTCGCATTTCTGCACAATTTGTTGCTAGCAGCCGTGTGTCAGTGCGTGTTTATATTCATTTATATTCACTGCAACACGTGGTCTCCAGCCTTCTTTACAACTGTTGGGCTCAATCGATAATTTATCAATTCAACAACAATCCTATGGCGGGTTCACTCATCGCGTCGTCGGCCGCCTTGGCTCCACCCCGCTCTGCTCCCACCACGGTCTCACTGCGCTCGCCCGCCTCGCTCCCCGCTCGGCCCACCGAGCGTCATTAGGCCTACTCTGCATCGCAGTGCGCCCGCAGCTAATTTTTCGCCTTTCGGCTGCAGTTGTTTCTACATTGTAAGGTCGTTTCGTCGCCAAGTGCTGGCATAAATGCTGCATGGCATTTATTACAGTGCAGTCTGGTGACAAGCCTGTCCGCTGCTGAACTTACTGTGCTCCTGTTCATGCAGTTGCCTCGTCTTCAGCTGGTCAACTCCCTGGTGGTATTCAGTTTGGCGCTCCTGATTCTGGACACCCCACACCGTCCACCACTCCCTCCCCGCTTGACAACGTGTCTCTTGCTGGCTCCACTGGCGGTCGCTCAAGATCTAGCTCATTTTCATCTTGTAGAAATGACCAGCCAGATGACATCCTTCGTCGCATTCTCGCCAAGATGGACAAAATGGACAAGCTTGACTCCATGGAGGCTTCAATTGCTAAAATCCAGTGCGACCTCCAATCCCTCTCTGACCTTGTCAGCCGCGTCGAGGCGACGGAGGCCAGGGTGGAGTCCCAGGAGTCGCGCTTGCGTGCCATTGAGTCCAAAATGGCTGAACTCCGTGAGGAACAGGAGCGTGTTTGCTCCCTCATGACTTCTAGCGGTGCTACCTTTGAATCCGGAGAACTTGCTGCGACACTTGCTTCGGAGACTGACACCATAATCCGCAACCTTGAGCGTATTAATAACTCGCTTTGCAACAAGCTGAATGAGATTACCAGCCAGCACAGGCAGCTTCCTGCGGACGTCGTTGTCACTGGACTCGACGTTGAGACCGGGGCCGATCTTCGGAAACTCGCCTTTGCCACTCTTGCTACCATTCACAGTGGTCTGCTGCCCTCAGACGTGGTAACTGCTCGCTACATCCGTCCTCGTCAAGCCGCTTCTAGTGACCCTCCTACTTCAACGACTTCGGCAGTGCAGCAGTCCACCTCGGTGCCACCCCCGTACCGCAGGCCTTTGCTGGTGGTCACCCTTACCTCCCCAGCACACGTCACTAACATCGTTCGAGCCAAAATTAGGAAAGGTATGGCGCTGACCTCTAGCATCAGCAATGATCTGCTCGAGGCGGCGGGAGTGCCTCGTCCTATAGAAAATCTCCCACTCAATGTCAATGAGTTTCTTCCTAAAGAACCTCATGCACTTCATCGTACCGTCCATGCTAAGCTAAGGGAGCACAATGGTCAGGGCGGTGATTGCACCTCGTACATTCATCAAGGAGCCATCTTTGCCAGAAGGACGAAAGGGGACACTGCCACACGCATTTCATCGATCTCTGATCTTGAACGTTTTTTATCTTCTCCGGAATAATTCACTCATGTCCCATCAACTCATTATCTCGCACTCACCTCACCGATCTCTCGCACACATCCCAGCCCATCGCTCCACCGAAATCACCTCCTAACAGCTCATTTACTAACTCGCATCATCAATCCCTGCTCAACACCACTCTGTCCACCCCATGCTCCACTTGTGCAGGGAACTAACCTCTTCCAGGACCTCGCGATGTATATGCACGACTACAGCTCCAAGGTCATACTTGGCGATTTTAACGCAGATCAACTATCGTCTAGCACTGATGCAAATATCATACGTGTGTTCTTGGACGAGAACTCCCTTGCACTAATTCCCTACGGTGCCACTCATCATAACCCGGACTCCGACACCTGGCTTGATTTCTGCATCATCGACAAACTTGACACAGTACTTGACTTCCACAAATCTGACACCCCCTTCATTGCAGGGCATGACTGGATCAGCGCCACTTTTGATATTCCTATTCCCAAGGTTATCCAATCTGACTACTCGTTTCGTGATTTTAAATCAATCGATCCGATAGCCCTTAACGAATATCTTGCTGGCTGCGATTGGTCAGCCCTCGATGACTCCGACTGCTCACTTTCAAACGGTTCTGACTGTCTCTATACTCACATATATTCTGCACTTGACACTTTTGCGCCTTTAAAAATAGTCAAACATAGAAAGAAACGCAGGCATCCTTGGTTTACCAACGTGCACTCCCAGCTTATTAAGGAACGCAGTTGACTCTACAGACGCTACAAACGTACCAAACTCTACTTAGACTTGCTCCACTACAAACGGATACGTGACGAGACCCATCGACTTGTAGAATCTGCGTGACTCGACTACTACTATGACCGGATCAGAGGCCTATCTGACCCCAAGGAAGTCTGGAAGGAACTAAGGCATTTGGGAATCTGCCCGGATCACGAGAGCAACATGTCGCACTTCTCTGTGGATAATCTCAATGCTCACTTTGCCTCGACCTCTTATGACGCTCAAGCACCCTCGCTTGCTCACTACCTGTCTGAGCTTTCAGAGTACTCGACCGAGGTCACAGGCGGTGGGCGTTGATGAAATTCCCCAGAGGTTCGTTCATGCGGCTCTCCCTACCCTCGGAACGCATCTTGTCAAAATTTTTAATCTTTCGCTATCCCAGTCCATCTTTCCCTGCAGCTGGAAACAATCTCTTGTGCTTGCTCTTAACAAAGTGCCCTCTCCCTCATGCCTGGGTGATTTCCGCCCTATCTCTTCGCTTAGCTTCCTGTCAAAAACACAAGAAAGAATTGCCTCAGATCAAGTCACTGCTTACGTTGAAGCAAATAATCTCCTTGATGAGTTCCAGTCTGGTTTCCGAGCCGGACATAGTACACAGACAGCCTTACTCAAACTCATTGATTACATCCGCGGCGACAGGGACAAAAGGATGGTGACTGCGATGCTCCTGTTTGATTTCAGCAAGGCCTTCGATACGGTCTGTGACGTCACGCTTTTACGCAAACTCTCTGATATGGGCTTTTCGTCTGGCGCGCTAAGGTGGCTTGGGTCCTACCTTGGCGCTAGGAGGCAGGCAGTGAGGGGCCGGAACAGTGACCGCTCTAATTTTCGGGACGTCAACTGTGGCGTCCCTCAAGGCTCAGTTCTTGGCCCCCTGCTGTTTGCTCTTTATATAAGTGATGTGGCTAGGCACTTTCCTGCTAATATCAAGTATATTGTCTATGCTGATGATCTTCAGGTATATCTCCAGTGCAACCTGTCTGACCTTGACGCAGTGCTTGCTGCTCTAAGCAGAGTTGGTTCTCATATCGCTGAGTGGGCCGCTCTTAATTATCTCAAACTCAATGTTGAAAAAACTAAAGCAATTGTTTTTGGCACTGGCTATTACATCAATCAATTCTCCAAATCGGCACAAAACTACTCCATAGTGATAAATGGCACCCCAGTCCCAATTAAATCTTCTGTACGCAGCCTCGGTGTGGTGCTCGACGCCAAACTGGATTGGAGGCTACATGTTCTTTCCATCTGCAAAAAAGCCAACTCGCTCATGTACCGCCTCCACCTTTTCAGGCGCAGCACCACCCTTGCGCTCAGAAAGTACCTCATTCAAGCACTTTTGTTTCCCGTAGTAGACTACTGCTCTCTAGTGCTCTCTGACCTTTCCGATGAACAGGATCTCCTTATTCAGCGTATCCTCAACACGGGGATCAGATACATCTATGGTGTAAAGAGGCGCGAGCACATCACTCCCTACAGGCGTCAGCTTGGCTGGCTCACTGGCTCTGGTCGCAGGGAGTACTTCTCGGCTTGTACTCTCTACAAAATCCTGGCTAGTGGTAGGCCATCCTACCTTGCGAATCGCTATCAGCTAAACACTAGCCAGAGGCCTGTAAGGGGTGAGTGTCAAAGGCCCCTTGTCCTTCCCCCGTTCAGACTGGAGTCGACCAGGAACTCATTCTTCATCAGTTCGACCTACATTTGAAACAATCTCCCCACTCATATTCACACCATCAACTCATTCGCCATGTTTAAGCACCACATCTTCAAATTTATTTTTGACCGCGAATGTATTCCTCTTAGTGCTGAAGTCATTCCATCTACCTCATTTATTTACTGTTCTTCACGCACCCTCACTGCACTCGTTCACTCTAACACACTTACCTCACCACTTCACCTATTTTTAGTCAAACTCCGTACTCTATATTTGTTTCATTTTTTTACCATTTGTATACTATATTCTACTATTATTTCATTGTACAACATAATGTACAATAATAAACTTATCTAATCTAATCTCTCTCTCTCGGAACGGTGACCGCTCTAACTTTCGCGACGTCAACTGTGGCGTCCCTCAAGGCTCAGTTCTTGGCCCCCTGCTGTTTGCTCTTTACATAAGTGATGTGGCTAGACACTTCCCTGCTAACATCAAGTATATTGTCTATGCTGATGATCTTCAGGTGTATCTCCAGTGCAACCTGTCTGACCTTGACGCGGCGCTTGCTGCTCTAAGCAGAGTCGGTTCTCGTATCGCTGAGTGGGCCGCTCTTAATCATCTCAAACTCAATGTTGAAAAAACCAATGCAATTGTATTTGGCACTGGCTATTACATCAATCAATTCTCCAAATCGGTACAAAACCACTCCATAGTGATGAATGGCACCCCGGTCCCCATTGAATCTTCTGTACGCAGCCTTGGTGTGGTGCTAGACGCCAAACTGGATTGGAGGCTGCATGTTCTTTCCATCTGCAAAAAAGCCAACTCGCTTATGTACCGCCTCCACCATTTCAGGCGCAGCACCACCCTTGCGCTCAGAAAGCACCTTATTCAGGCGCTTTTGTTTCCCGTGGTAGACTACTGCTCTCTAGTGCTCTCTGACCTTTCCGATGAACAGGATCCCCTTATTCAGCGTATCCTCAATACGGGAATCAGATACATCTATGGTGTAAAGAGGCGCGAGCACATCACTCCTTACAGGCGTCAGCTTGGCTGGCTCACTGGCTCTGGTCGTAGGGAGTACTTCTCGGCTTGTACTCTCTACAAAATCCTGGCCAGTGGTAGGCCAACTTACCTTGCGAATCGCTATCAGCTAAATACTAGCCAGAGGCCTGTAAGGGGTGAGTGTCAAAGGCCCCTTGTCGTTCCCCCGTTCAGACTGGAGTCGACCAGGAACTCATTCTTCATCAGTTCGACCTACATCTGGAACAATCTCCCCACTCATATTCGCAACATCGACTCATTCGCCATGTTTAAGCACCACATCTTTAAATTTATTTTTGACCGCGAAGGTATTTTTCTTAGTACTTAAGTCATTCCATCTACCTCATTTATTTACTGTTCTTCACGCACCCTCACTGCACTCGTTCACTTTAACACACTTACCTCTCCATTTCACCTATTTTTAGTCGAACTATGTATTATATATTTGCTTTATTTGTTTTTACCATATGTATACTTTATTCCACTATTATTTTTATTGTACAACATAATGTACATTAATAAACGTATCTAATCTAATCTAAAATCTCTCTCTCTCCTTCTCTCTCTCTCTCTCTCTCACTCACTACTCGTTCTCACTCGCGTGATGCGGTGGTGGTACTGCGGCCTGTCTGGCTGTACTCGCTCGAGGATTCGGTACGGTTACAGTCTTTGTTTTGGCTCTGGACTGCGTCGTGAATCAGACGACAATGACCGATGCTCGCCCGCTCACTCCCAGCGGAATCGACTCGACTCAACAACTCGCATATACGCTGGAGAGTGCTGACATCCCGAATCGGCGGCCACCTACCGCGGCGCCGTACCGACCGGATCGACGAGCAGCTCCTCCGTTCATCGGTGAAGGATTTTCCCGTCACACAGTTCATCCCCGTACATCTGAGTTTTATCCTTGGTTCATATCCGTTCATCCCCGGTTATCCATGCTTCTTCTTTGCTCATTCACTATTCAGTTGTAGTGCATCCTCATTTGTCCCCGTTTTTCCTCTTCCAACCTCGTTCGTCCATGATGCATCCACGGTTCATCCATGGTTCATTCTCGGTTCATTTCCGTTTGTCCTCGTACATCGACGATCTGTCGCCGGTGCATCACCATTGATTCACATCCTCGTTCATTCATGGTCGATTCGAATTCATGTACAGTTTTTCTCCGGTACATCGCCGTTCAAACGCGGTATACATCCACGGTTCAATCACGGCTTAGCCCCGTTTATCTTCGTCTATCCTGGATCATTCACGATTCATCCTCGTTCATCCACGATTTATCCACGGTTCATCACTGTTCGACACAATTCATCCACCGTTCATGACACTGTCATTCATGACAATTTTGGCATCATATAGTTGATAACAATTCGTGAGGTCATGCGCAAAGATTTTTGAGTAACGTGTCAATGAGAAATCAAGATTGAATGATTCTGTTCTCCCATAATTTTCTAGAGAAATCCTTCTATCTTAAGTTATTAACATTCCACCTTTATGCCATCTTTTCTCTTCTCATGTGGAAAGTAGGCATTTAATCTCTAATATGTCAAGATAGGAACCTTCTTTAGCAAAAGTAACACAGATCAAAAATATCCATTCCGTTAGTCACCATCGATATATGACTTTGAGAAATATTCTCCGCGATTTTTCATGAAATTGTTAATAACCAAATTTTTTTGTTAACTCCTATTATTGCTCATGAATGTCTATGTGGTGATCAAAAGTATGGAAGGATGCAAATACCCTGCTACTCATATGAAAAGTCAGATACAACATTAAAAAATATTTAAGGCAACATTTGAATGTTGTAGACATGATGCATATTTGTTGTTAACAGAAATCAAAAATCATGTAGTAGCTATACCATCAGAATGCAAAGTGGTACCAAGCACAGCTGGGCTCATACTCGTTCTGCTTATCTATTGAATTGAAATAATCGAAATTTCGATAACCCGCACATTCCGGACTGTGACCTTATCCGTTGGGGAACGAAATGGAGATGGGTTTTATGTCTTAATCGATCAAGAGACCACCTTTCATTCGGGATTTAATCCCATTTAGAATTCTGCATGTCGTTCTGTGATATTGGTCTGAAATATGAGCCGAGTACAAAACCATGATAATATCTTTGAGAAATCAAAACGTTAAATGACTATACTGTATATTTGGGTAACCATCGAATACTTCTCAGAGTTCAATCAAGATTGGAAATCCAAATCCTAAGTGGTTTCTTGGTAAGTTATGGACTTCATATCCTGAAAAAAGCAATAAAATCACTACTGAGAAAGTTCATTGGTGTTCGTACATACCTGTAGTCAATTGCTGTATCTGCATGCGTATGCTGCAAATAGAGTGGATCAACTACTAAGGCACTAGTCAGCTTAAATCTATCGCGTACCCAAAGACAAGAGCAATCAAAATTTGTCAATAAGAACTTGTTAGGGTTCGTATTAAATGAGTCAGCATACTCAATTCCGGCCATCAAATACTTCAATTCTGGACAGATGAAGGAGTTTCCAGCATATGCTGCGTCAACATGCATCCATATCTATATGAAAAATCAATGTATGAGTATATATATAATTGATAAAGACGATCCAGCATTAGTGTAAATTCGACATGAGATACTCGAAGAACCCCAAAAAGTGCACATAGTAGTGTGGATAAATGTCCATAACATGTAATATCCTCTATAAAGCTATCAAATGTTTGTTATCTTTGCTACCTTGTAGAATACTATATCATGCAACTCGTGCCTGAAATGCTTGCATACGATATTTTATGTTATAAGTGATCAAACACGAATTTCACGTATAACATAAAATATTTTTTTTAGGGTTCTGCATTTTTGAGTGATTTTCGGCATTTTCCCATGACTGTATGGGGCACCCTAGTTTAAAAACAGACCTCAACTATCGATATAAATCGTATTCTATTGAATAGGCTGATTGAAGATATACGACTTGAGCGATAAACTGGAGTTTCAGTGTACCAGTCTATCGTCCGACTTCTGTCATTCCAACATGTGGTTAGATGCTTTGCAATGATCTAGTTGTGGCGAATGGGATTAAAAAAGTTCAACGAGTCAACTAGCATTAAAGGTAAGATACTGTTATTTCACGAATCATGAATTCTCAACTCTACTACATGGAAGTTACAACAATAACCAAAGTTACACGGGAGAGACGTACCACGCTAGCGAGTAATTGAATGACCCCGAATAATGTGACTTTATCCTTCATGGATTTTTCGCAACACATGGGGAAACTCTGTGATAACTATCTAAGCGCTTTTTCCCATTGACACCATCAAATTTTTTCTCGTTCACAAAAGAGACTTATTTAATTTTATAACGATTATTGCACACTGTTATAATAAACTCGACTCATCACGTTATTCAGCCGAGCGTCAATCACCCGCAACAACGTACCATGCTAGGGTTAATGAGCTGGACCTGATTACTGATGAGCAGTTTAAAGAGGTTTCCTCGCAGGCTAGCCAGGCAACCGATAACAGCGGATGGGATAAAGGGGGGGGGGTAGGCTCTAACCATGTGTGGTTCCACAATGCGGCTCACGTCAATTGTTGGGGCCTTACGAGTTACCTCGCGTGCTATGAGCCCATTTAGGCCGTTTATCTCAAAGCGAACAACTTTCGCTTAGAGAGCACTGACTACGGCGAGTCACGCAAAGGTCCGAGATCAGAGAAATGATAGAGAAGCGTGACTTTAGTTTAACTACAGCTAGTTTAACTTCAATGAAACTTTTTTTATTGAGAGATAGTGGATATTGGTGTGCCAGCGAGCCGCAGCTTGTTGTCAACGAAACATATAAAATTGCGCAGAGGGCCGTTTCATCTCCAGATAATAATAATATGTCCGATATTGTTCGGTATAGTTCCACGTCTAACACAAAGTATACGTGAAGGGAATTCTGCACTTCCAGGTATATTCCTGGAAGTTTAGACTGAGTGGATAATTGGTATCAGATGAGAAATCAGATAGTTTGAAATTAGATAGGAAAACTGATGGGATAACTGTTACAACCTTTGTTCCGATGGAATCTTGCAGGAAGCTTCCAGAAATATTCCACAAAATCTTTCAAAAGTATTATTCTGATATGAATAAAACTGTCTGCAATAAATAAATCATTGTCATTACTATCTTCAAATGAGATGAATTTGAGTGATAGAAATCTTTTGGATTAAGAAGTCGAGTTTAGATTGATTTTGATTGAAGTCACTATCAACGAAGCTTAAATTCTCTCACATGATAAATTTCAATCATAAACTTCCATCGAAGTACCTGTGGACCAGAATAGTTTTTAATGTATTCAATGATCATTACATATCCTACACTTTTATGTAGAATGAACGGAAAATTAAATAAATGAGTTATTCAAAACACATTCTTCGCTAAACTACGGATATAAAGACTATTAAATATGAAGATGTGGAAGATGTGGAGAAATGAGTGTTAGGAGAATAGAAAAATTGAGTGCTACCATTTTTCATCTTGGATTATTGCAAGAAAAGTAATATCAGCGAAGAGAATTTATGAAATTGAGAAAGCTTCCTGAAAAATTTCTTTAGTACCCATGGATCGTTACTGTAATATTCTCGAAATATCCCATGAATTTTCTAATGAAATATTCCAAGTTATTTTCATGGAATATTCCAGAAATATTCCAATGGAATATTCCAAGTTATATTCATGGAATCTTCCAAAAATCTTCCAATGGAATATTTATTGGTTATTCATGAATGACCCTTGGAATATTTCAGAAATCTTCCGGAAATCTTCAGAAGAAATATTTCAAGCTATATTTCTGGAAACTCCTAGAAATCTTCCAATCCCATCAGGGTTCACGTGACTTTCCCGCGAGTGACGGTGTGAAAAAGTGAAAAAGTGAAAAAGTGAAAAAGTGAAAATGGAATGGTTCGTATACACGGAGAAAAAAATGATGCCTTAAAAGCATCAGAGGCGATGCATATATTGCCGCCGACTCTCGAGATGGAATTGTTACCCCCACGCGATAGCTTTACTGCAGCTCCGCCATGCGTATATTCCATGGGTAGGACGATACGAAATTTCCAGCCGGCGGATGGTGTTTTGGTAGCCGTCGGTTATGGAAACGCCAGTTGTAGAGGGGATGAGCGCCGTGGATGAGTCCAGCACTCAGCAGTCATATATATCTGCAGATGCGCATGCGCTGTCTACAACTGGCGTTTCCATAACCGGCGGCTACCAAAACACCATCCGCCGGCTGGAAATTTCGTATCGTCCTACCGCATGGAATATACGCATGGCGGAGCTGCGCTTAACGCATCCGAGGATACCAATATTGCATCCGAAGTCGGATGCACTTGAGCTATCGGCAGCACTGATGGATTTAAGCTATCATTTTTTTCTCCGTGTATAAGGCCGATTAAGTATATGGTCTCCTAACACGCTTCTGCGAACAATAGATGTATATGTATATATATATTTGTGATGTGTTTAATCTCAGTATTGCGATTGCGTTGTAAGTGCGAGCGTAATAATATAAAGATAAATAATAATAATAATGATGATAATAATAATAAGGTTAGGTAGGCATCTCCCGTGAAATATCTAGTGTATAAAAATAGGTACTTCATTGAATTCATATGAAATTGTGGCTATTGTTTCGACTGACTTTTTTTCTCAGTACATGAATGAGCATTGGAATATTTCAGAAATCTTCAAGAAATGTTCCAATGAAATATTCCGAGCTACATTTCTGGAAACTTCCAGAAATCTTCCAACGGAAGATTTATTGGTTCTTCGTGAATGACTATTGGAATATTTCAGAAATCTTCCAGAAATCTCCGAGGAATCTTCCAATAGAATATTCCAAATTATATTACAGAAAGCTTCCAGTGGAAGATTTCTGGGAGATTCCAAATCCATCTTCCAAATATTTCTGAAATATTCCAGAAATATTCCATGCTCTGTGGGCATTAACATACTAATTCAATTCATCCATGTCATTTTCAACTGAAAAAGAAGCTGAATCAGATCCTTCAATCATATATTTGCTAATGTATTCAATGGCTTGTACTGAATGGCAAGATTCAACAATAATATGAGCACTTTAGCATCTTGATAGGTATGAGCAGTATGGGTCAATTCATCTGCTATCTATATCAACTATATTCCCTCGCATATTCAAGGTCGTTGTACGTCTTCTATCCTCGGGGCTCCTTCGACGATAAGTCGGATAACTATGATCAGCTGTTCGAGTTTCAGAAATAAATGAGCGAGGAAACTTTTTTGTACATTCACCATCTTGCATGCAAGGTGACGATCTGTTCAGATCACCACTAGGACCGTGAATCATATTTTTGCAAACGATATCGTACAATATTGGATCTGTAGATTTGTCTGGTAGTTTAGCAGAAATGATGGAATCGATTTCATCGGGTTGAAGTTTACATTCTAACCAAACCAATACGTAAACATGGGGTACTTTTTTGCTCTTTTTTGCCATTCTACACTTAATGCATAACAGCTTACTTTGCCAAATACCTCTTTTTTGGTAATTGAATTCACAAACTTCTTCAATTCGAGATAAAAAACTCGATATGGAGATATGATATCATGTCGATCGAAAGATTGACACTTCATGATATGCCTTGATAAACATTGATAAAATTTAACGTTTATCTCACAGACTTTGTCATGTGTTTCAATTGCAGTGGTACTGTGTGTGTGCTTGCACCATGTCATTACACATATAAGTTTGTAACAAGTATTTTTGGCCTTTGCCCGAGATTTGTCAAATCTCACAGTTTGGGATACTAAATACTAACTTATGTGCGTATTTACATGGTGCAGGTTCACGTACTGTACCATTCCAATTGGAATTCATGATAAAATGTGGCAAGTATGTATTTGTTAGTTCCATTGACTGAAAAAATGGAAATAAAAGTGGAACAAAATAAATATATTTCAATTGAAAAATGAAAATAATATCATGATGTTGTATTGTAACATTCAAACGTTAAGAATTGTAATGTAAAAGTTCCATTCATGCAGTTATCATTGGGATTTGAGATTCTAGTAAAATAACGTTAGTTGAACTATGAGAAAGATAATTTCGATAATGGAGTATTTTATTCGATTTCAAATTATTATGAATTTAATACTGAACCCTTCCAAAGTGGTATGTATGTAGTAGAATGTATGTAACTACTTGACATAGATTTTTGATTTCAGTACATTCTTGTAACCCCAGGACATGTGTATATATATATGTCTATACATACGTGTATATATGTATATACATATGTGTTGATTTGTTTGTTCAATTAATGTAATTATTAATTCAAAATTATGAAAAAGCGAAACAGTATGCACATTAGCATCTGTATTTTAATAAATTGAGATCGATAGCAAATCGATCTAAACTTTCGTTTGCGAATAAAACGCCGAACCGGAATTTGATTTAGCGTGGTTATATGGCGTGATACGTATATCATTAAAATTAAAGTTATTTATGATTTTTAGTTGGAATCGCAACAGTGTGCACAAGTTCACGAGTAGATTTACCTAATCCGTTGAAGTAATTCTTTTATGCGCGAGCGAATTCGACGCAATGTCGCGAACAAGAATCATATTGATGAAAATCGGGAAAATACACGTTGTTTGCGATTTTCAACCGAGAAAAATTATTTACATCGCAAAGATCGCAACAGTGTGCAATAGTATAACTAATTGGGATGTGCACACTGTTGAGATATTGTAGAATAACTCATTGTTTCATCTCTAAAAGTCGCGAACAAGATGACGCGCTAGGCAGTGCGAAGTCCGTCGGTGCGCTGTTCGCGGAATTTCGTTGCGAATTAATCGATAAATGTGAAAAAGCGAAACAGTGTGCAATACTACAAATATCAATGATGTGCACACTGTTTGAGAAATTTGTAAATAATCACTAACATCCACGAGATTTGTAGAACAAGTCGCACAACTCGATACGACCATTTTCTATATAAGTGGAGCAATTCAGAGCTCCGCATGCATTATTGCGCCGGCCGCTGAAGCGAACACATCGCGCTACGACATACACGAGCCTCGCTCACTATGTCTGACGGTTGCTTTCGGGTCGTGCGACATGTTCAAGCTTTGAACATGTATAATGATCATTAAATAAATTAATTATTTATATTTCCATAACTCATGCTTTTTCAGTTATCATCAATGTAAAATCAATATAAAAATTTACTTTCATATCGAATCAACTAAGCCAGAGGAGTGTAGTAACGATCAAGGTCTTATCTGCATAGTGTCGGATAAGAGTGCGATCGTGGCTCACTTGCACACGAATTGCGCACCATAGTCAAGGTCCTTCTTGCATAGTGTCGAGTTGGAGTGCGACTATACGCGTAGTGCAAGGATCCTAAGGCTCGTCGGACGTAATCGTCAAATTAAATTTATTCTTTTCATTACTCGGGAGTGTAGCGATGATCAAGGTCTCATCTGCATCGTGTCGGATGAGAGTGCGATCATAGCTCCTCTGTACAAATTACGCATAACGTCCAAGGTTCTACCTGCATCGCGTCGGGTAGGAGTGCGGCCGTGAGCGTAGTACAGGGTTTCTCGAGTTCGCGCCGGGTTTCAATTAATCAATACTATATTTTCTTATGGCCAATATAAATTTATATTATTTTCAACTTTAGTAGAATCTTGAATTTTGAAAATTGTATTACAAAGTAGAATAGATGCGCACTTATCGATATTAAACGATCACTCGATTTAAAGAATTTGCAAATGGCCTTTTCTAAAGAAGTTTGATGCGCTTTAAGCATCTGGCGACCGTGTCCGTGCGTTCACGAAATAACGCGGAATATCCAAACAAACGTGAACGTTACATTTTTGGCGACCGTGACAGGACGGATTGATATTGTGCTCCGATGATTCGCGTCATTCTTTTTTGTATCGAATCAATAGTTCATAAGGATATCATCAATTGTATTGCATTCGGAAAAAATTATTGCAATGTTAACTCGTATTAAATCAAATAGTATTGAATAAATATTGCATATTTATGTAATTTATTAAGGTGAGCGAGCGATAGTTTGAATTAATATTGTAATGTTATTTTTCGATAATTATTAAGCGTGATACTTGAATGTGATGTATCAAACTCAAAGAATTCTTGCGGTCACAGAGATACACGTATTATAATCGCTAATTGTATTCTAGTTTACGTTCGAAAGTATCGGTTGTCTTTATACGTTTATCGATTACGGTTGATTAACGATCCACAATGCCACGCACAAGATTGCAAATAGAAGCAGAGCATCTGCTCGACAATTCCTTCGCACAGCTAATGGACGAAGAAAAACTCGCCGAAAAATCTAGCAATAGAAAAATGGCTGAGAAGAAACGTGTCAAGTGGGAGACTCTTTTGATGACTAGAGTGCGCGAAATTGGAAACAGCAGCGTTATAATGGATGAAAAGCTAACGCAGTTGGAAATAGATCATCATCAGCTGGCTCGGGATGTAAAGGAGGCCAACGAAGAATTATTGAAGAATCAATCATCTTTGGAAGAAGGAATTAACGCAGTCTCTGATCAACTCACGCGGATAAGAGCTCATAACGAGAAACTCGAACAAGCGTTCGACGCTCTCTGGACAGCCGGAAGTGTTGCCGATAAAGATGATCGGGACGTAGAAGAACGCGATGCTGAGAAAGAGAAATTCTCTACTCTCATGCAGAGTTTTAGATTGCAATTGAAAAACGAGATCATCGGAGAGATACACGAGACCTTTGGAGCACAGTTCAAGTATATCAAGTCGAGCATAACCGCAATCAACGCGAAACAGGAGACGCTCGTGAACCTGGGAAACGTGCTTGTACAACGGACCAATGATATCCAAGATTGTATACAAGGATTGGAACGAGACATCGAAGATGTTAATGACCAATGCCGGAATAATATCAGGAAACTTGCCGACGACCAAGGAAATGATCTGCAAAGTCTTGAGAAAACGGTTCACGAATTACAAGTACGCTCCCCAGGCATTGCCAATTCGACATGCAACGATCGACCAAGGAACTTGCATCTCACGTTACCTAAGTTCAAAGGCGGTGAAAAAGATCGACCTATACAATTCTTGAATGAAATTAAGAAATATATTGAAGTTACAAATCCAAGTCCCACTGAGCTACGTTGTATTCTTTCCCAATCACTTGAGGAAAGTGCTAGAGAATGGTGGTATATGTTGGAAAACGAAATCAACGATATCGATGCATTTGAAGTGAAATTCAGAGATCGATTTTGGAGCATAACTACTCAAAGAGCTTTACGAAGAAAAGTTGAGTTTGGCCAACATAATTACTCACAAAATGGAACTAGAGTCAGCTATGCAACGAATTTATTCAACATAGTAAAAGAGCTTGAATATGAGTGCAGCGATCGCGAGTTGATTCAAAAAATTTCATACCAATTTAATCGAGAAGTTCGCAATACGATCATCGCTCAGCGAATTGAAGATAAAAATGGATTTTTAAGAGTATTACAAGAATTCGACGATGAAACCGAATTATATCGTCAACGAAATGCAAATCGCTCAAACGAAGCGACAACAAAGCCTAATCAGTCGTCGAACGTACGTTCGACTACGATTGAGAAAGAGACGATTCTTCAAAAATCGCCGAAAAATGGCAAAAATAAGAAGAATAATGAAGTCGGACATTCAAAAGAATTTCACGAAAAAATGTAACAAAGCGATAAAGAACTGAATGATTTAAGTCAAATCAGTCTTTCAAAAAAACCCACGGCTACTACTAAGACTCCGACGGGAAACGAACATTAGTTGCACTATGCAACTCGGATCGTGTTCCATTGAAGGAAGAACATAGTGCAACTGAAAACGATCTAATTCAAAAAGAAATTAAATGTTGTAACTGTTCGATAATCAATCGTGAGGATTTGACGTGGGATATCAATCCATGCGGAACAAACGTCGAGCACTGGCATTGTCCCGAAATCGCAGTGTCATTGGAAAGTTGCGAAGTAAACGCACTTGTTGATACTGGAAGTGAGGCGACATGTATCTCGGAAGAATTCTACGTTACCAATAAAGACTTTTTCAAGCACTGTAAAGTATTACCCATTACGGGAAAAATTATCAAAGGCGCAATGAGACATAAGTCGTCAAGGTTAAAATTTCAAGCACTCATGCAGTTGAAAATCGGTGGAATAACAATACAAACTGTATTCATAATGATTCCTAAATTAACAAGGGATTGCATTATCGGGTACGACTTAATTAAAGCGTTGAAAATGCTAATCGATACAGCGAGTAATGAAATTTCATTTACGGATAACCAAGAAATTGGTAAAATTTCCTACAAAGACGTTACGATCGTGACAGACGAGTACACGTCATTGGGTATCGAATTTGGCAGCTTGATTATTGATCTCGCAGAGGAATCGACAGAAGGAGATACGTATCTGTGTAACCGCATTGAGTATGCCAATTTCACAGATAGTATCGACTCAGAGATTTACATAACTCACAGAGAAATCAACTCAAAGCTGAGCAATTGCGTTGGCATCAGTGATATGCAACGCGAACAATTGCACAATTTGATCTGGAAAAACCGTGAAGTATTTCGCAAACAACCTGGATTAGTGAATTCATATACGCACAAATTGAAATTAAAAGATGAAAAACCGTTTTTCGCTAAGCAATACCCAATCCCATTATGCTACCGAGAACAAGTGAGAGCTGAAATAAGGCGAATGATTCAATTGAAAATAATACGACGTTCCAATAGCCCTTATATAAATGCAATCACAATAGTGAAGAAAAAGGATGGTTCGATCAGAGTTTGCCTAGATGCAAGGAAGCTGAACGAAAGGCTTGAAGATGATCACGAAGCATCGCCAGGAGTTGAAGAAGTACTCAAACGATGTAAAGAGATTGGCGTCATAAGCAGCCTGGATCTGACCAGTAGCTTCTGGCAGATCCCACTTGCTGAAGAGAGCATGAAATATACTGCTTTTATGATTGACGGAAAAGTCTATGAGTTCTGCGTCGCCGCATTCGGAATCAAGACAAGTAGTGCAGCTTTATTGAGAGGATTAGATGGAGTTATAAGAGAATTTTGGGAATTTATTCTTGCTTTCATCGACGATCTCCTCGTCTTATCTAAAGAGTTTAACGATCATTTACAACATATGGAAAAATTATTCCAAAGCATGATTAAACATAACATGACGATAAGTTTTAAAAAATCGCAATTCGTGTGCAAACAGGTAGAATTCCTAGGCCACGTTTTGTCCAAAGAAGGTTTAAAACAACAAGATTGTAAAATCGAGAAAATAAGAGACGCAGAGCGTCCGAAATCAATCAAAGATTTAGAACGATTTCTCGGATTTATCAATTTTTATACGAAGTTCGTAAAAAATAGCGCTCACGAAACCGCACCATTGTATGAATTACTAAAGAAAGGGAAAAATTTCATATGGAATGATGAACTTGAGGCTATATTTGAACGAGTAAAAAGACTATTTATTGAAAAAGTAGTTCTTAAATTCGCTGATCCTGAAAAACCGTATATTTTAACTACCGATGCGAGTGGATTCGCCATAGCAGCAATTCTGTCCCAGAAAAATGATGACGGCGATGAAGAAATTATAACTTGTGTAAGCCGAGTATTAAAAGAGGCCGAAAAGAATTACTTTACAACTGAAAAAGAGTTACTGGCTATCGTGTGGGGCATTGAAAGATTGGAAAGCTATTTGAAAGGCGCTAAGAAAATATACCTGCGTACAGACCACGAAGCGCTGAAGTTTCTCATGAACTGCAGATTCACGAATTCGAGGCTCCGTCGCTGGACATTGGCGATCCAAGATTTCAACCTTATTCCTGAATATATACCAGGAAATAAGAATACTGCTGCAGATTACCTCAGCAGAGCTGAAAATTCACCGGTTAAATGCGATCCCGATATAAATATTCGTAAAGTTACTTTGGGCAATACGCAAAAACCAGTGAAAAAGAGATTTCAAAATATAAAAGAAGAACAACGAAGAGATCCCCGTATCGCTGCGATCATTGAGAGATTACAAAATAATCATCCAAACACAGTTCGAAGATACGAGTTACAGGGAGATCTACTGTATAAAAAGCTAACCCAAGATGGAAAAAAGGTCGTCGTACCTACAGAATTGTTAAAACCGTTCATATTCGAGTTACATGAACATTACGGACATATCGGATGTAAAAAGCTCGAAAAAATGATGGGTGAAAAATTCTGTGCGTTTAAATTACGAAAGGCGATCCAGGAAGTTGTTTATCCCTGCGATTTATGCCAAAAGACTAAATATATAACGAAAAAATATAGGGCTCTGATGCAGCCAATATTAGTAAACGCACCGAATGAATTACTATCAATAGATTTCTTCGGCCCACTACCTACGTCGACTGGTGGCGTAAAATATCTGCTGACGACGATAGATGCATTCAGTAAGTTGGTCGTTATGTATCCGATAAAGAGAGCAACTACTAATATAGTTATCAATAAGATCTTTAACAATTACATACCGAATTACGGCAAACCACTACGTATAAATTGTGACCATGGAGTACAATTTACATCTGAAAAATGGTATAAAAAACTCGAAGAAAATGATATTAAATTATCTTTCTCGTCAATACGCCATCCGCAGAGTAACGTGGTGGAGCGAATACATCGAGAACTCGGAAGATTTTTCCGTGCGTATGTGCGTGAAAAACACACAAACTGGGCTCGATATGTAAAAACTATCCAAAATATCATAAACGAGACTCATCATGAGACTACGGAATGTACTCCGATTGAATTACATTTCAACGAGAAGCCAAAAAGAATTTGGAAAAACTGGATTAAATTCCAAGAGGAAGCGCAGATTTCTCATGAAACGCGAATATATCTGGCCCGCGAGCGACTGCATAAAAAACTCAAAAAGCGTGCAGAAAAAGAAAATATTCCAGATAAGCACTTTGAATTCAAAGTCGGCGATCAAGTATTAGTTCTCTCGAATTATCAGTCTGACGCATTAGAAAAGAAGATTTCTAAATTCTTCGATATATACGAAGGCCCATATTTAATTAATAAAAAGATTGGTATTGATACATATATTTTGTTTGACGAAAATACTAAAAAGTGTCGAGGAAAATTTCACCTTAGTTTATTAAAAAAATACTATGGTTGAATGTCGCTAGATTTGAATTTCGCGCGGCGAATCGACTCGTTCAACAAATAACATATATATATATATGTGGTGGCGCCACCCCTACCGGGATGCTAAGACAGCGACGTATTTGAAATCATTATTCAAATTGAAAGTTGGTTGTCCACATCAGAGTTCGACATGGAGAGTAAAAACGCGCTGAACAACAAAATCTCCGCGACAGAAAAAGTCAATGAGACGCAGATCAGTCGCGGAACTTATTTTGAATTCTGCGCAACTAATAACACCGCCACGCAGACTGCTAAGACTGCAGAGGAAGCTACAGTGGAGCGGGCGCGCGCCGTTATGCACTACCAAAGGACAATGGTGAGCAACCCGGCGAAGTACGTCCCATTTCCGAGCTTATTGGCTCGCAATGCTCTGGGGAGCAAAGAAAAAACATACACGCTAAATAAGGCAACACAAATGCCAAGAGCCAGTGTACAATCGACTTGCACACAGTGCAATCTACAGCCGTCCGCCGCAGTGGAGCAAACTAAAAAAGCTCGCCGCGCGCGACGAGCGAGCCGCCGCCCGCGCGAAGAAGCCCGCGTACGAATGCGCGATGTCCGCCAGCGTCAACGTGACGAACTTCTCGCACAAGCTCGTGCGGACGAGAAGGACGAGGAGTACGACCCTGGTGCACCTGCCGCCGCCCTCGAGATGGAGTATCGGCCGACTCCGAAGATTGCCGATACCGCCACAGAGCCCACCCCGTCCGCTCCCACGACAATTGCAACGAACGAGTGCGCGACTGTGCACTCCGCGCAGATCCACGGATCTTGTGAGGTGCTGGGCATGAGCGAGCTGAGTATTGCTCCCGATTACGTGCTGGACGTCACGGTATCCTCCGACGACCAAGCTAATGTGGGAGAGCTCTTCCCGGTCACGGTCAATAATGACTTTGAAGAGTGGTCGGAGTCCGAGCTCGACGGAGTACCAGCCCTATCCACCGAGCAATGGGAGGAATTTATGCGCTCCTTCGAAGACTGAAGATAATCTTCTTTTATGTTTAGTTATAGTTTTGTATAAATAATTGAAATTATTTTCCGTTCAATTGAATTTAAAGTTTGTAAAAATGTACAGATTATCGAGATAATAATCATTTCTTTTGTTATTTTATAATAAATAGCGATATGTTTGTATTCATTCAGGAATTCCTACATATACATATACACATATATCTATCAAATAAATTCATTTACTTTTCGGGGAGAGGGGAGCTTAAATAAGCACAGAAATTCAAACTATTATCAATCAATATTTTTATTTTCAAAGAATGATTCAATTTGTAATGTATTCAGTTTCTTTTCGGGGGAGTGAAAAGCTTTTCAATTACATTTCAAAGATTTTCAGGGGGCTAATGTAACCCCAGGACATGTGTATATGTGTTTATACATACGTGTATATATGTATATACATGCGTGTTGATTTGTTTGTTCAATTAATGTAATTATTAATTGAAAATTATGAAAAAGCGAAACAGTATGCACATTAGCATCTGTATTTTAATAAATTGAGATCGATAGCAAATCGATCTAAACTTTCGTTTGCGAATAAAACGCCGAACCGGAATTTGATTTAGCGTGGTTATATGGCGTGATACGTATATCATTAAAATTAAAGTTATTTATGATTTTTGGTTGGAATCGCAACAGTGTGCACAAGTTCACGAGTAGATTTACCTAATCCGTTGAAGTAATTCTTTTATGCGCGAGCGAATTCGACGCAAAGTCGCGAACAAGAATCATATTGATGAAAATCGGGAAAATACACGTTGTTTGCGATTTTCAACCGAGAAAAATTATTTACATCGCAAAGATCGCAACAGTGTGCAATAGTATAACTAATTGGGATGTGCACACTGTTGAGATATTGTAGAATAACTCATTGTTTCATCTCTAAAAGTCGCGAACAAGATGACGCGCTAGGCAGTGCGAAGTCCGTCGGTGCGCTGTTCGCGGAATTTCGTTGCGAATTAATCGATAAATGTGAAAAAGCGAAACAGTGTGCAATACTACAAATATCAATGATGTGCACACTGTTTGAGAAATTTGTAAATAATCACTAACATCCACGAGATTTGTAGAACAAGTCGCACAACTCGATACGACCATTTTCTATATAAGTGGAGCAATTCAGAGCTCCGCATGCATTATTGCGCCGGCCGCTGAAGCGAACACATCGCGCTACGACATACACGAGCCTCGCTCACTATGTCTGACGGTTGCTTTCGGGTCGTGCGACATGTTCAAGCTTTGAACATGTATAATGATCATTAAATAAATTAATTATTTATATTTCCATAACTCATGCTTTTTCAATTATCATCAATGTAAAATCAATATAAAAATTTACTTTCATATCGAATCAACTAAGCCAGAGGAGTGTAGTAACGATCAAGGTCTTATCTGCATAGTGTCGGATAAGAGTGCGATCGTGGCTCACTTGCACACGAATTGCGCACCATAGTCAAGGTCCTTCTTGCATAGTGTCGAGTTGGAGTGCGACTATACGCGTAGTGCAAGGATCCTAAGGCTCGTCGGACGTAATCGTCAAATTAAATTTATTCTTTTCATTACTCGGGAGTGTAGCGATGATCAAGGTCTCATCTGCATCGTGTCGGATGAGAGTGCGATCATAGCTCCTCTGTACAAATTACGCATAACGTCCAAGGTTCTACCTGCATCGCGTCGGGTAGGAGTGCGGCCGTGAGCGTAGTGCAGGGTTTCTCGAGTTCGCGCCGGGTTTCAATTAATCAATACTATATTTTCTTATGGCCAATATAAATTTATATTATTTTCAACTTCAGTAGAATCTTGAATTTTGAAAATTGTATTACAAAGTAGAATAGATGCGCACTTATCGATATTAAACGATCACTCGATTTAAAGAATTTGCAAATGGCCTTTTCTAAAGAAGTTTGATGCGCTTTAAGCATCTGGCGACCGTGTCCGTGCGTTCACGAAATAACGCGGAATATCCAAACAAACGTGAACGTTACATCGGAACGTGGATGAATTGATCTGGAGTGCATTGACATTTGATAACAGTTCGTGCAACAATTGCTTTAAGGTGTACTTTAAAAAAATATCAGTTCTGTATAGGGCTAATCACACTAGTTCGATACTTGTCAGTTGATGCTAGATTTCGCTACTTTCTCATGCCATCTTGGAAAAATAAACTAGAATATATAACGATAGTGTGTTGGTAAAAATGTCTATTGAAGTGAAACGTATTCCAAAAAATATATTAGATTTGAATCAAATCATTATCTCACATGCATTTGGATTGACTGCAAGACATTTTCAAATTTCTTCTTACATAAAAAAAATTATTCGCATAAGAATTTATTCAACAACGAACTACAGGATACGGAGCATACTTGTCGTCAACGTATACCTTTTTTAAAGGTAAATGTTTAGCTTTGAGAATAAAATTGCTTATAAAGTATTTTATTTTATTTTCACCATTTATAAAATTTTTAAACTTAACCTCTTCAAAAATATATTAATTAAGCACTTGACATGAATTTGCGATTTGAGTACTTTCTCATCTCAACTTTAGCAACTACAAGAATTAAGTGTAGTTTGAAAAATATTCATTTTGTAGTAGGATTGTGACGTCACGCGTCGTATAGCTAATATGATGATTTTTTTTGTATTGTGTGAATGAGTGTAAGGTGCAAGGGCGAGAGCACAGGTTAAAGAGCAAGTGCGCGGCCAATACGGCCATGTGGCGCGCTACCGGCCTAGACACTGCGCGAGGCCCCTCCACCGACCTTCGACGGAGGCCATAAAATCGGCGCTCGCCTCCCGTTCACGCGCCGTTATATCTATATATACGTCTCCGGAAACGAATATTTTGGTTTTTCATAGTTTAACATTTGAATTTTGATTTTACGAGGCCGCGACCTTATGATCATTTATTGCAAATTCCCTGATCTTTCAATAGAGACCACACACAACATAGTTTTTATTCAGTTTTCAACTTGTAACAATGAATTTTCATCTTAAATCAAGATATAAATTTGCAAGATTGAATATTAATGAATTAAATAAATATAATAGCGAGTTTGCATTTGAATATCTAGCGATTCTAATGATTTATATTCTAAAGTTAAAACCGGTATTGATCAGAGATTTAAGTTTAAGATACGTTGTAATCATGCGATAGTTATAAATATATTCATGTTTAACAATCGAAGACTGATTTTAATGTTAAGAGGGCAAGGAAAATTTTGAATCACAGCGTAGTGCGTTGCAACGCGACGCACGTCCAACCTGCCGTGCGGCATAGCGCCATGGCGCGGGAGGACCTGTTATCTCGCAGAAAAGACATAAAACCGGCAACTCTCGCTTTCCCACCCTCCATGTGCGCTTTTCCAGCCTCTTTACCGATACACATAATATTTCGGTTATTTCGCTTTCAAAATTCGATTTTTGATTTTAGACCAATTTCACCTGACTTGCAGGCTTTCAACGCCGCAATTCCGAAGTTAAATCGCGAATTATCAAAAAGCCATAGATTTTAGTTTTTACAATGAGAAACGCGCACCCTGCACTTATCGCGCGACTGGCGAAGCGAGAGAAGGTGAGTGCCGCGAGATAGTTTTTAGCTTGTTAGAATTTGGTTTTTCGTGTTAGAATAAAATGAATTAGTTATTCATAATCAAAATTTTGAGATCTTTAGGAAAAGACCTCACAACATATAGATTTTATCAAGTTAGTAAGATAAGTTTGTCGAATAAGTGCATTGTAGTGACTTGTGTGAGTTAGCGAAGCGAATAACGCGCAAACCTGAATCACACAGGTCGACTCGCGATTCTGCGCATATCAACAAGTAGATTTATACGCGAATAACCTACGGGTATAGATGCAATATGCACATAGTCATAAGTAGCGTGTAGATTTTTCCCACCACTTACAAGGAGACCGCTTGGGATTCGGGTCACCAATCTTGACCAAATTTTTTTCCTGTTTCCTGATGGGAATAGTAGAGAGAATCCAGAATTGTAGGGTCCAATGCTCCCAAACTTCCCAGATATTAATTGATGTATCCTTGGTTGGGACGTTGTTCTCGTCACAAATGACAATATGCCATCTGAGACGTATTTCCCTCACTGCACTGCACTTTAACTGTTGACACTTGAACACCACATCACATTCTATCCTAGAAAACATATGAAAGGAGTGAATTATGTGTATGCTCAACAAATCTTACTTCCATGTCTTACTCACATAGAGTAAAACATGAAACATATGGAAAAATCAACGATTATCGACTTTTCACTCTGTGCTTGGATACTGGAGCAAGAATAACATGTATCCAAGCACAAAGACAACAAATATAGTATAATTGGACGACAATTCAGTGTCAGAATTGATTTTCACTCATGAAAACTTTAATTTTGAGTATGTGTTGACCAATATCATACAATAACCAATAATATTAAAACTTATCTACTCACAGTTTTTTTCTCACTTCAATGCAACTTCTGGCTCTGTACAGCATACCTGGAACACAAAAATTATCACAAAGAAACATCTTTTTAAAATATATGAAGAAAGGCAAAGGTTAAGTTTACTTATCTGAATTCTCTTGCGTCCTGAATGAAAATCCATCAGCTGCTGCACACGATGAAGCTCCAAACATACAGGTGAACACTGTGGTGGAAATTAATCTGGAAACTTTTCTTACAATTACTCAAACTGTTTCGAGATGAGTACACGTCACATATCTAACTGAACATGGTGTTTACAAACGACGCCTATGGTAACCTGCAGCGCGAAGTCGGTAACACAGGTACTGCGCTGCAGGTTACTATAAGCGTCGTTTGTAAACACAGTCAGTTAGACGTGTGATGTGTTCTCATCAAGTAGACATTGCTTACTCACAACAGTTTGAGTAATTGTAAGAAAAGTTTCCAGATTAATTTCCACCACAGTGTTCTGCAGCAAGCTTGGAGCCTTATCGTGTGCAGCTGATGAGGATAATTTTTATTCAAGAAGCAAGGGAATTCAGATAAGTAAACTTAACCTTTGCCTTTCTATATATATTTTAGAAAGATGTTTCTTTGTGATAATTTTTGTGTTCCAGGTATGCTGTACAGGGCCAGAAATTGTTTCGAAGCAAGAAGAAAACTGTGAGTAGATGAGTTTTGATATAATTGGTTATAATATGATATTGGTCGACACATGTACAGACTTGAAGTTTTCATGAGTGAAAATCAATTCTGACACTAAATTGTCGTCCAATTATACTATATTTGTTATCTTTGTGCTTGGATAGATGTTTTTATTGCTTCAGTATCCAAGCACAGAGTGAAAAGTCGATAATCGTTGATTTTTCCATATGTTTCATGTTTTACTCTATGTGAGTAAGACATGGAAGTAAGATTTGTCCAGCATACACATAATTTACTCCTTTTATATGTCTTCTAGGATAGAATGTGATGTGGTGTTCAAGTGTCAACAGTTTAAGTACAGTGCAGTGAGGGAAATACGTCTCAGATGGCATATTGTCATTTGTGACGGGAACAACGTCTCAACCCAGGATACATAAATCAATATCTGGGAAGTTTGGGAGCGTTGGACCCTAAAATTCTGGATTCTCTCTACTATTGCCACCAGGAGACAGGAAAAAAATTTTGGTCAAGATTGGTGACCCGAATCTCAAGCGGTCTCCTAGTTAGTCTAAGGATGATAACATGTGCGGGTGGTTTGGGGAGCGGAAAAGGCGTTTCCTTCGGGCTTCCTCCAAAACTAAGGAGCCAATGGAGACTGGAACCTGTAGTTGATAACTGATCATTGGAGAATCGGTATTGTATTTTAGAGGCCATTGGAGTTTCGTGTACAGAGGGCGGAGAAATGAGATGGGAGTGAAGGAGGAAAACCCTCTTGCGCTCTCCCTCGCACCAATGCCCAGGGTATATGGATAGGAGTGAGAAAGATAGGATACAGACTTTCTCTTGCTCACATGCAAGGGATATAAGCTTTGCATTGGAGTAAGTGAGAGATCCGATAGTGCCGTCTCGCTTACTCTCATGGGTCCTTATGGCCCAGAAATCATATAAAAAAGGCAATGCGGCTGAGCGAGGCAGAACAGTCACGTGCCTTTCAAAGGTAGTGGGACTGAGAAGGACGACTTGGTCTCCCTTGGCCTACGTGCCGCTGTTTCAGACTTTGGTCACCTCCTTTTCTTTTTCAACCCTTGGGCCTTAGTCGCCGTCGTCCAGATTCAGTATCCAGGATCTCCAAACCACCTTCTACGAGTTGTATCGGCCTGCGTTGCCGAATTTGGATCAGTCAATGAAGGATCAAATCAACAGTAAGTGCTTCCTATTTCTCTCTGTCTCCCAATTTATCATATTTCTGTAAATTCTATCCTTCCGTCTGCTGGAGTACGCAACTCTTTCGTTGTGGACTACGGGCCGAGATTAGTGAATACTGAACTCGGTATAGACAAAATCTTTACCTTTCTTTTTTGCGCTCGGTACGGGACCTTAGCGTCATTCGGACTAAGCAGTAGAATCACAAGTAGTAGTAATCGGTCCGGCTGTATTATAGAACACAGATGCGGAGTGATTACCCTTTAGGTTAAAACGAGACGTGGTCCGAAATCGGTAATACCGAGACTCCGAATCGTCTGGCGAGATATCTGTTGAGTAGAACCGAGAAATTAGTTACGCCCGTAAACTGACACAAGTCAAAGCGGAAAAGATTGTTCTTTAAATTGAAATTTTGTTTTGGGTTACGAATTACCCTTTTGAAATAGTCATGAATTTCATTGCATTTTGAACTTTCCCGAATTATATTTTGGAATTGTGTTGACCTCAAATTGCATTTTTGAATTAGATTTTGAGTTAAGTTTTTGAATTAACTGTCTTTTGAATAAAATATTGGATCATTGTTTGAATTGAGCTTTGATTTTACTGAAGGTTACGTTTGAAATTAACTCGAATTGGATCTCGAATCTTCGCTTTGAGTTGCGTTTGAATAAAATATCTAGTTGAGCCTCGAAGCTTACCGAATTTTGAATAATATTTTGAGATTGATTGTATTTTGAATTGCGGATTGAAGTTTGAATTTCGAATCACATTTGAGGGAAATGCTGAATCGTATTGAATTTTAACATTAAACGTATTTTGCGTCGGAATTTGAATTAGACCTTTTTTGAGTTATACTTCTTGATCACGAATCACAATTTTTTTATTTCGAATTGAATCTTCAATTGAATTAGGTATCGTATTGGATTGAATTTTATTTTGAAACGTATTCAAACTTGAATTATATTTTGAATTGAACCTTGTATTGCATTGAATTGAATGGTACTTTGAACCATTTTGAAACGTATTAAAACTTGAATCATATTTTGAACTGTACCTTGTATTGTATTGAATCGAATGGTATTTTGAACCATATTGAAACTTTGAAAGTTGAATCATGTTTCGAATTGAACCTCGTATTGCATTGAGTTCAGTTGTATTTTAAACCATATGAAAACTTGAATCAAATCTGAATTCAGTTAATTCTGAGTTGTATTTTGAGTTAAATCGCAGTCAGAATTACTTCTAGGTCGAATGTTAAAGTTAAACTACGACTTGCACAGAAGTTTTCAATCGAATTTTCACTCACATTGAATTGACTATTGAGTCAAATCTATTTTCGAGACCATTCTACTTTACTTTTACCCCGTGTCAGAAAATACGGTAATTACGCGAACGAACACAGCCTCGCCAGCTCACACCCGACGTCACAGGATAATGATACTAGTTGGATACTTGGCATTCAATGCTTGATTTCAATGCTTTCTCGACTCACCATCAACAAATAATCTGGCATATGTAACTGGATTCATATTACTGCATATGAAATTAATCAGTTTTAAATCTCTAGCAGAGAAACTTAAAGCAGAAAGGCTTCATATTCTGTAATTATTATATTGAATGTATTGAAATAGACAAAGATTGAACAGATATCTTCAAATGTTTACCCACTCAAAAGAAATTAGTCGTTTGAGAATTTATTCAACTATGAACCACAGAATACGGATTATAATTACTTTATTCCATATTTCTGAGACTAAAGAGAAATCTTTGAATTTCCTTCGATTTAAAGAAAAAGTATCTCAAACAAGAAGCTATCCAACATACCAAACATACTTGTCGTCAACGTGTACCTTTTTCAAAGGTTAATTTTTACCATGGAAGAAAGGATTGGTAATATGATTTTATATTTATTCAATTACATGTTTATGAATATTGAATTTATCAGTAGCAAAGAAAAATTATGAAGCAAAAAATGATAAGCGAATTCTGTAGTAGGATGATCGTACTATTTGAATACTTGGAATTCAATGCTCGATTTCAATACTCTCTCTTGTTATCATTGGAAAATTGAACTGAAAATTATTTCATGTTACTTCAAATAAAATTTCATTATTCAAAATCCGTGGCAGAAAATCATAAGGCAGAGAGATGGTTTCACATTCTGTTCCATGTCAGCAATAGAATATTAACCTCGACACGTTCACATTAATAATGCTACAATAATTGAGGGTACATTGAAAAAATATTCATTCTGTAGTGGTAGGATAATCGTACTATTTGTATACTTTTTCAACCCATTTCAACCATTTATAATTTTTGTATCAAACCTCTACAAAATTATATCGGTTGAATGCTTCACATGAATTTGTGATTCAAGTATTTTCCCATCACAACATCAGCCAATTGATTTTCGTGGACATTTGATAATAAAAACAACAATTAAGTGATAATTGAAACAAGAACTAAGTATATATTGAAATGAAAAATATTTATTCTGTATTAAGATAATCATACTAGTTAGATACTTGGCATTTAATGATTTCAATGCTTTTCTGCATAACTAGAGGATTTTGTATTACTGTTGGAACATTGCTTTTCGCAAAATTCGAAAATGATTAATTTTGGGGGCGAAAAGACGAATTGAGCGTTCCAGGCTGGTTCAGAACAATGGTTGAAACAAGCGTGGAATTATCCGGATTATTTTTCATTTTCAAATTCCGCGCGCTGAGGCCACGAAAGGCGAAAGAGAAGATGCGTGACGTCCAGGGGTGATCAAAGATGCCATACCCAAAGAGCAATCAACGATGAGCAACAGCATCTACGCAGTTACGCGGCACGGCGGACGTGACTGCTGATTGGCGGGCGGCCGACGCGCACGCCGGAGAGAGCGGGACGTGGCCGAAACGGAGCGAAAGCGGCGGAGCGACCAGTGTGGACTCGTTCACTCTCGACCGGGCGGCGACATAGGCTACAGCAACTGGGACCGAGCGACACACGGCCATCCTTGCGTGCGAACTTTCTGGGGGAACCTGGACGACGGGAGCGGCGGCGACAGCAAAAAGGCAAGTGCAGTCAGTATCTGTGGGTAGTCGACGATCACGGGGATGGGTCGCAGGACCGTGAGATTAAACGCGCGGCGGTGAGCGTAATGGTGACAGGCGCGTGACTCCTGAGCGAATCTTTACCTGGCGAGCCACCTCGAGTGCGCCGCTTTTTTACCTTGACTAAACTGAGTCATTTCTGTGATAAGAAGGTGTATCTGTTGGGAAATAAATGGGCTATCGAGTACCCCTGAGGTGGGAATATCGTACACACTATGTTGTGTAAGGGATATCTAACTTGAGCCTGGATTATCTGATTGTACTGTGATGAGGCAAAAGGCCCATCACACTGAAATGATTAAGGTTGAGAACGAGTAAGCGAAGCGTCGGGAGCCGCACGCACACACGCCTCGGATATATAGATATATACGTATAGTAGAGACGGGCATAGACCGACCGCGCGGACACGGCAGAGTTTACGCCGAGGTAAACAAGGCAGGACACGCGCGGCGTCGAATAGAGAGAGAGAGAGAGAGCGCGCATATACAGCCGATACGCACAGCGCTGGAGAAACAGAGAGAGCGCGTATAATCGGCACGCGTAGCACTTGAGAAGCAGAGAGGGAGAGCGCGTATACAGCCGATACGCGCAGCACAGGAGAGAGAGAGCGCGCACTATAGGCGCGCAGCACAGGAGAGAGAGAGAGCTGCACGCAGGGCAGAGAAGCGGCAGCAGCGCAATTGGGCGCGGAAGAAAGTCTCTCTCTCGCGACAACTACGAAACTGAACGGACGGGACTCGCGGGCCACGTGCGCCGAGGCCACGCGAGCCGGATATCGGAATGCGATCCCCGCACCCGGGATCGCCGGGGCAGTGACGGTGCCAGGGAGAGAGCGGCGACACCGTCCAGGGCCAACCAGCCGCCCCGCCGTCGACACCAAGGGGAAGCCCTCCGCCCAGACGAGAGGAGAGCGCCGACGGAGAGCGACGACGGAGAGTCGACGAGCGCCCGGCCGAGGGGCCGCGCACCCAGTATGAGTGAGTACGGCAAATCCTCTCCGCGGCCACAGAGACTCTCTTCTCTCTCTCTCGCACGCGTGCGATAACGTGTTCCCCTTGCATGCGCGACGGCTCGTAACAGCCGCAAGGATAAGATCGTTCGATGTATAGCGCGAACGTATGTAAAGTTATGTTTCTCGCGAACACGCGGCTTGGCTCCCGACACTCTCGGCTACTCGTGCAGCCGGAGTGCATTTAGATATAATGTAGCGCAGCCGCAACGGCTATTTGATACAGGCGTGTGACGCAAGCAATTAATAAATTATATCAGTTAAAATTACTTTGAGTCGAATAGTTTTGAATCGACCTCCCCTCCCCTCTCGCCCCCGCGCACATCCCGTTCCACAGGTTGCAGCGGACAGCGGAGCGGAGCCGGGAGAAATTCGGCCCGCACCTGAACTGCCTACACCGTCTCATGGTAGACTCATCATCGGACCCCCCATCTCCGCGGGTCTCCCGCCAACAGGCGGAGACAGCGCGTATACGTAAATCATATACGCGCAAGTTGCAGCAGCCGGAGACACGAGACACCCCTCCGAGGAGCCCCTTACAGGGAAACTCCTCGTAGCGAGTACCCAACCTCGCAGTACAATAGCGGAGTATCTCGATCGCGAAGGTTATCGTTACGCGGCTCTGAACCAGCTCATTGCGTATAAAATAAGTTAGTTGTTCGGAATGTCGATAAGTTTGAATGTCGTCGGACGTCAATGCGTCGAGAGTGCGGGACGTAAATAAACACAAGGTGCGAGGAGTTAATTAGGGAATGAGTTATGTGTGTGAATAAAAATAAAGCGTTGTGAGATAGGGACGTGGCGTGTTTGGGTATAAGCGTCGGACGTACGGGCGGGGTGATTGGGGAAGAACGCGTTTGTGGTAAGACAACGGATCGACGTGGATCGACTCGAGCACACACACACACACACACACACACACACACACACACACACACACACACACACACACACACACACACACACACACACACACACACACACACACACACACGCACGCATGCACATAAGCAATCGCACTCAACTCCGAACTCGACAAAACGCCGCAGAATAAAATTAAACCTGAAATAGAACTTTCTATAAAGTAAAATCTGAAATAGATATTCCTTCAACTCGATTTGAAAACGATCTTTCTATACCACTCGATTCGAAATAGATCTTTCTTTAGCACTCCTCTGAAATCGTCCCTTTTTCCTACCAGGCGACGATTTGGATTCTGCACTGATGTTGAAGGTCTTATCAATGCGTTGAAAGCGAATTGTTATAAAGCCACTGATCGGCGACTATTCATAGATTCCTTTAAACGAAGTATCAAAGCAGTTCTACCCCACAATACAAATGTTTATGCTCCACTTACGATAGCACACTCAACAATCATGCAAGTTAAGTACGATAATATGATAATTCTATTACAAAAAATTAACTACAATAAGCACTTATGGCAGATTTGCGGAGATTTGAGAATCATAACAATGTTACTCGGACAACAATCAGGATTTACTAAACATCCTTGTTATTTATGTTTGTGGGATAGTAGAGATTGAGCAAAGCATTACAAAGAAAAAAAAATGACTTGTAAGATCATCGTTATCCACTGGTTTATATAACATCATTCACGAGTCTTTAGTGGATCCATCAAAAATTCTGATTCCTCCCCTTCACATAAAGCTTGGTCTAATGAAACAGTTCGTTAAAACTCTAGATAAAACAGGCAAATGTTTTCAATATCTCCAATTGGAGTTTCCAAATCTTTCTGAGGCAAAAGTAAAGGAAGGAAAATTTAATGGACCACAAATTCGTATGATGTTCAAAGATGGAAATTTTACTAGGAAAATGAACGGACTCGAGGAAGGAGCTTGGGTACGTTCCAAAGACGTTGCAAAAAATCTTTCAGGAAATAAAAAAAGTCCACAGAATGAAAGAATTGTTCAAAATATGATAGAGAACTTCGGAAAACTAGGTTGTTTGATGAATTTGAAATTACATTTTTTGCACTCTCATCTGGACGAATTTCCAGACGACCTAGGAGATTTTAGCGAAGAACAAGGTGAACGCTTTCATCAAGATATAAAAGAAATGGAAATACTCTATCAGGGAAAATGGGACGAACATGCGATGGCAGATTTCTGCTGGAATCTGAAGAGAGACGTACCAAAGAGTAGTAGAAAACGTAAGACATTGCATCGATCTTTTGAGGAGAAAAGAACTCGATAGTTCCAAGAAGGAGGATGCCTAGAATGTTACAAATCTGTTATTTCCTCTATTTATTTGTTCATTTATTTATTTATTCATCTATTTATATATTTAATCGTCCAACTGTTAACAGCCCTTTTGATGTATAAAATCCGATCGTGCAACCTCCTCGCGGTATACATTGGGTAACGCTAATTACGACGGTCTCATCTACGTTTATGAATCAAAAATTAATTTTAGTAGAAATATTATGAATTTTAAAGTGTTTTTTGAGGTTATGGCCGAACTTAGACCGGCTGGAGTTTTATCAATCTCAAATTCAGATTTAGCGAGCCCAAAAACATTGTAAACATATTTATCATTTTTGTGACTGCGTAGTTTGAGTTATATGTTATAGGATAATACGGCTCGACAATCTGGGCTTACAGGGTTATATGGGCATGTTGTTATTGGGTTATAAGGTAATGTATTGATGAGTTTGAAGGTTAACTTTGTCGAACCCCATAAACCCAAACGATTTTATACAGTTTAAATTTTTTGATTATAAGCCTAGGTGATTATATAATATAGTGTAACGGGATGGTGAGGTTATGGGGTTATGATGTTATGGGGTTGTGGAGTTATGTGCTTATAGAGTTAGAGGTTTTAGACGTTAACTGTTCAAGTTATATAGTTATATACAATGCATAGTTCTGAAGATTCAAATTTACTAGGTTTTTTGAGGTTATGGCCAAACAACGTCCAGAGTTCATGGTGTTATGGTGTTATGGTATTATGCGGCAATGGGCTTAGAGGTTTGAGACGTTTACTGTACAAGTTATACAGTTATAGAAATCAAAATGTCCTGGGAATTCTAATTTACAAGGTTTTTTGAGGTTATGGCCAAACCTCGATCTCCAGAGTTGAAACCGACCTCGGATTCGGATTCAGCGACCCCAAAAACATATTAGCACGGGGCGCATCTGTTTTAGGTATGTTATTTCATACCCCCTCTCTGGAAATTTTTTTATTCTCTTCGGAAGATGATTTAGAATGATATAAAAAATACGTGGACAAATGAAAAGTATGGCTTCATATTTTTATTTTCGAAAAAGTGCATTTTTGTATTTTGACTTTGAGATAGTATGAAAACTATCAATCCTAGAGTAAAATGCAAGAGGAAAAAAAGTTTCCTTATTAAATTTTGCATAAGGATTAAGTATTCCGAAACATTAATTTTGAATATTGTTATTGCAAAATAGGTTGAAAGGGAAAAGTGTCCCAAAAAAAAAGTCAATTTTTTGTGATTTTTTTTCAAGTTTTCAAATCATACCTACGATAATGAAAATTTTATTCAAAGTACCTTATACAGTATTAAAAATGCAAAAAAAATTTCATCTCGATATCTCTGATAGTTTTTCCACAAAAGATTCTTAAAGTTAGCTATTTTAAAAACGTTGAAAACTGTAAAAGGGTATTTTTATTAGCCTTTCAGAAACCTGTCAATTTTTTTACGTACTCTTATAGATACTAAATATCGATCCCCCGCCGAAAAATTTCGATTGATCAATTTTAACAACTTTTATGAATTTTTGAAAATTTTTTTTCAAAAATTTTTTCGAAAAAAATGCAACTGCGACGCGGTTTTTCTATCCATTCGAAATTCAAAAGTTGCATATGATAAAAGAGAAACAGACGCTCATTTTGAGTTTTCATTTACTCAGATCTGATTTGTGAATCCCGAGATATAGAGGTTTTTAGTCGAGGTAACTTTCCGGCAAAAGTATACGCAGTAGAATAAAAATTGAAACGGTTTCTGGTAGCTTGAACATTGTTTTCCTTGAGTATCAATTATTATGTACGTGAGTAATGTTCTTCATACTTAAAAGTCGGGCGGAAGGTTGGTGGAAATCATTGAAACGCAGCGCTCTCGGTGCAGAGTCAGTGGCGGGCAGTGGAGGGGGTAGGGAAAACGACGCGACGAAAAGTCGAACGCTCAGGATCAAAATGAACGTTTGATTTTTTACCGACAATATCTCAGCTTCTATCATAGATAATTTGATGATTCTTTTTTTAATTTCATAGAGAAAGAAATAAGATGATAAAATATGTAGGTTAAAGTACCGTAAAAATCATTGGTGACGATCTGTATATGAAAAAATATAATAATTAACATTTGTGAAGCCGTTCAAATCATATTTTTCGATTTTCATTATAAAAATATACCTCAAGCTGACTAATACATTCAACAAAAATGTTTTTCAATTTATATTGATTGATAAATATCTTTTGGGAAGGTTTTGAATAAGACAGCACAGTAGAATGTTCTATGATAAGACGTTTATTTAACATTACATTTACAATTGAGTAGTTAACAATTATTTATTATTCTAAATACATATATATTGAATGTAATTGAATGTAATCCATTGTTGTCGTCTTACATTGTTGAAAATTATTCATTAAAACCACGGAAACAGAAGCTAACAATTATTTAACTACTCTTTCCGTGGTTTTAATGAATAATTGTTAACAATATAAGACAACGACAATGGATTACATTTGAGATATATGTATTTAGAATATAAGTTTATGTAATTTGTAAATTTAATGTTAAATAAACGTTTTATCATAGAACATTTAACTGTGTTGTCTTATTCAAAACATTCCCAAAAGATATTTATCAATCAATATAAATTGAAAAACATTTTTGTTGAATGTATTAGTCAGCTTGAGGTATATTTCTATAATGAAAATTGAAAAATATGATTTGAACGGCTTCACAAATGTTAATTATTATATTTTTCATATACAGATCGTCACCAATGATTTTTACGGTACTTTAACCTACATATTTTATCATCTTATTTCTTTCTCTATGAAATTAAAAAAAGAATCATCAAATTATCTATGATAGAAGCTGAGATATTGTCGGTAAAAAATCAAACGTTCATTTTGATCCTGAGCGTTCGACTTTTCGTCGCGTCGTTTTCCCTACCCCCTCCACTGCCCGCCACTGACTCTGCACCGAGAGCGCTGCGTTTCAATGATTTCCACCAACCTTCCGCCCGACTTTTAAGTATGAAGAACATTACTCACGTACATAATAATTGATACTCAAGTAAAACAATGTTCAAGCTACCAGAAACCGTTCCAATTTTTATTCTACTGCGTATACTTTTGCCGGAAAGTTACCTCGACTAAAAACCTCTATATCTCGGGATTCACGAATCAGATCTGAGTAAATGAAAACTCAAAATGAGCGTCTGTTTCTCTTCTATCATATGCAACTTTTGAATTTCGAATCGATAGAAAAACCGCGTCGCAGTTGCATTTTTTTCGAAAAAATTTTTGAAAAAAAATTTTCAAAAAATCATAAAAGTTGTTAAAATTGATCAATTGAAATTTTTCGGCGGGGGATCGATAGTTAGTATCTATAAGAGTACGTAAAAAAATTGGCAGGTTTCTGAAAGGCTAATAAAATACCCTTTTACAGTTTTCAACGTTTTTAAAATAGCTAACTTTAAGAATCTTTTGTGGAAAAACTATCAGAGATATCGAGATGAAATTTTTTTTGTATTCTTAATACTGTATAAGGTACTTTGAATAAAATTTTCATTATCGTAGGTATGATTTGAAAACTTGAAAAAAAATCACAAAAAATTGACTTTTTTTTGGGACACTTTTCCCTTTCCACCTATTTTGCAATAACAATATTCAAAATTAATGTTTCGGAATACTTAACCCTTATGCAAAATTTAATAAGGAAACTTTTTTTCCTCTTGCATTTTACTCTAGGATTGATAGTTTTCATACTATCTCAAAATCAAAATACAAAAATGCACTTTTTCGAAAATAAAAATATGAAGCCATACTTTTCATTTGTCCACGTATCTTTCATATCATTCTAAATCATTTTCCGAAGAGAATAAGAAAATTTTCAGAGAGGGGGTATGAAATGACAGAGGTCGACCAATTTTTGACAGATGCGCCCCGTACTATATAGAAAACATAGTCCAACCCCCTGCGTCGAAATTTTTTTTTTCGTGTGGCTGTGTTATCATTGATTATTAATCTGCTGCACATCATCCTAGCTACTTCAGCAATTTTGCCAATCTGAGTTCAAATCATTGTTTGAGTTTTTTGAGATAGGCTCATCTGTTTGCTGATGCTGATATACTCTTCAAGGTAAATTAGTTCCCTTATTTTTGTAGATATTCGATTTGAGGTTATTCGTTGATTGATTGATAAATCCAATAAAACATTTTTTTCAGTTAGAAAATAGATGTGTGTATCAAGTTGAGTATTATTAGAGAGCTACAGCTACTCTGTTATTAGCATAGGCCACAGTAGCTGTCAAAACTCACATCGCATAAGATGGGAAAACAAGTTCTCTGGGTTGTGAAGTTGACGCAGCAAATATATCGACCCTCCCTATTCATGAAGACGTATCTCGGGAGTCAGAATAATAAGGACGTATCTCGCGGGACGCCGGAGCGCCGGAAAATAAGGATGTATCTCGCGTGAGCGCAAAGTAAGGACGTATCTCGCACGAGCGCAAAGTAAGAACGTATCTCGCGCGAGCGCAAAGTAAGGACGTATCTCTGAGGGACGCGCAAAATAATATCGTTGCTCGGAGAATTGCGAAGTAAGTAAGTATTTCAGCGGTTTAAAATTAACTAATGCATTAAAATTAACTAATGCAGTTCACACATGAAGATAAATTTCCATTATCGATATAAACAAGCTATTCTGAGACCAAAGGTTCGCGGAAACATGAGCTTTCGGAGAATTTTCCCCGATTAATGAGTATTTGCAGGACTGTATTTTAAATATTACCTCATTCCTCCATTGTAGATTAAAACAATGTACGCATGCTATAACAATACTTTATTATCAAATTGATAGGATTTACTACAGTTGAATTGTTATAGCAATCTTGAGAGAACGCTTTTTTTCGAAGTGCAGGTTAAAAATATCGAACAACAAACGGTTCTGATGAATGAGTCGCCGCGCGCCGATAGCTTTATTCGTGGAAAAGACTTCTGGACTCTCGCCCAGAGCGTCGGGATTTAATTCCCGGCATGCACCTCTGTAGGGCCAGTTTTATATGGAAAGCGAAAATAAAAACACGCTCCACCGTGAGCATTACATATGATTGTGGCTAGCCAGTTTATTGAATGTAAACTACATGCCAATAGCGAGAGACGAAGAAGATCATCTGTGAACTGCGTCTTGTAACTTGTTGTTTCTAACCGCTCGCGACTTGCGACTACAACAGAGCCACCGTGATTCCACGTATATAAATGCCAGATAGGCTCTTGACCATCGTTTCTGCAGTGCTTTTGACTCATGAATAAAAAAATACAGATGCTTCTTATTTTGACTCGCCCCCATGATCGCTTTCATGTTTGCCGAGTTTTAATTCTATGCTTGAGATTTATTTGCGGTTATGATCGGTTATAATTTTCAATCAAAGTGAGATTCAATATTGATTCGCAATTCTCCGCGAGCTGCGACATTATTTCGCGCTCGTCCGAAATACGTCCTTTCTTTGCGCTCACGCGAGATACGTCCTTACTTTGCGTTCATACGAGATACGTCCTTATTTTGGGACTCTCCGAGATACGTCCTTATGAATAGGAAGGGTCGATATATTATCAGTTTGATCACACGAAGAAAATTTGTATTCTCGTATGCATTGTGAAGTTCAGTCTACTCTGTAGATATCTACTATGGTTAAATTTCAAAATCAATGTGAATTAGTTAATTTATTTTTGGGTAGATTTGGGGTTAGTTATTGATTGACAAATCTAATCAATTATTTTCTTTTACAATTCAAAAATAGATGTGTATAAAGTTAAAAGGCTACAACTACTGCATACGGGTTACAGGAACTGGCAAGACTCATCATATTAGATGATAAAATAAGTTCTCGGCAATAACAGATTGTCATAATATACACACGAATGAGCGAGTAGAAGACTGCTACAGCACAACGTGTTCCAGTAGACGTGTTGGATCTTTAGCGACAATAGCATCTCATATGAATATGAAAACCGCTGCCAAGTGCCTCAGCAGTATGCTTTCTCAAAGTATTGCAATTGAACCTCAATTTGCATTAATCACCACTCTTTGAGAAAGCAAAATGAACCTTTAACTTATTTCCTCCACTCCATAGTAACGGTTGCTATGGTAAATATCCGAGCTTCGGTGTTCTTACTTCTTAGTCGTCAACAGTTCCGAAAATGGACCTCTAACTGACTTTTCCCACTCCATAGTAACGGTTGCTAAGGACGTAAACAACGGTTGCTATGGCAAATATCCGAGCTTCGGTGTTCTTACTTCTTAGTCGTTAACAGTTCCGAAAATGGACCTCTAACTGACTTTTCCCACTCCATAGTAACGATTGATAGAGACGTAAACAACGGTTGCTATGGTGAATGTCGGAGCTTCGATGTTCTTACTTCTTAGTCATCAACAGTTCCAAAAATGGACCTCTAACTGACTTTTCCCACTCCACAGTAACGGTTGCTAAGGACGTAAACAATGGTTGCTATGGTAAATGTCGGAGCTTCGATGTTCTTACTTCTTAGTCATCAACAGTTCCAAAAATGGACCTCCAACTGACTTTTCCCATTCCCTAGTTACGGTTGCAAGGGATATAAACAAGGGTTGCTAGAGACATCAACAATGGTTTATACGGGAAAGGTCTCTTTGATTGTTATAGAATCCCATAAATATACAAACCCAAATGATCATTTATCATGAATTATATGGGAACTTATCGAAAACACGCTAGCAACGGTTGCCATGGAATCAAACAACGGATGTTGCTGAACACCGAACTCGGTTCACATCTGCCGGAGACCGACCTGTGTGCAAAATTTCAGGACGATCGGACCATTCCTTCGAAAATTAACGTACGACAAAAAAAGTCAGTCTGAAGCTGAATTTTGTATCTCCATAGCAACGGTTGCTAGGAGAATAAACAATGGTTGTTCCAAAATGAATGTCTTATCGATTCTCATCGATCGTCGAAAGAATTCGAGACCCATCGTGCATTGATGATGATTTTTGGAGCTTTTATCAAAAACACGTTAGCAACGGTTGCTAGAGAAATAAACAACGGAATTGGCTGAAAATTGAACTCGACCGAGATTTTGCGGCGACTAACCTGTGTGCAAAATTTCAGGACGATCGGACAATTCCTTCGAGAGTTATCGTACGACAAAAAAAAGTGCACGTACGTACATACGTACGTACGTACGTACGTACGTACGTACGTACATACATACAGACATTTTCGGATTTCCATGTTTTTCGACCCGTAGATTACGAAAATCGAGGTCCCGAAGTCCGATTCGGTGGGTCGATTTTTACCCCGTTACAAAGCTTTCTCTTTGAGAAAGCAATAAGCAAGACTACGTAGCACAACATATATTTGAGTGGACGTGTTGGACTTTTCAGATAATAATAATTTTCATGAATATGAATCAGCGAGAAGAAGACTTCTATAGCACAACATATTTCAATGGATGTGTTAAATCGTCTTCGACAATAAATTCCAAAAATTGTTGGTGTAAAGTATTAGTAGTTATTTATATATAAAATACATAGAATGTCGACCACAGAATACATTTGGTTTGAGGTCATTCCTACAGTTAAATTGAAATTACATTCTTGTGTGGATTCGCCCTGAAAATTTATTCTATGGAGTTCGTTTAATCATATTGTACTAACTATTTTTTCAAATTTTGTTTTGTATTCTCAATTTGGGGTTCTGAATTATGAATCCGATTTAGTCAAAATTAATTCGAATGCAAGTGGTAAATTTCGAGTCGATTGTTTCAAAAGAAGACTCATCATTTTGATGAGCATTTGGCAGCTGTTATCTAAAAATTAGGTGATTGGCAAGTCATTACTTTCTGATATTGTTGCATCTGAATACAATCTAGTAATTTTTGGCAATTTGCGATTGTTCCTACTCTCTCGTCCTACAGGGGCTCTACAGATTTTCTCTTTGAATATTTCTCTTCGTCTAAAGGATAAGTTGTTGAGCTACGTTGTGACGTTATGCGTCGTATAGATATACGGTGACTATTTTTTTTTTGTTCGGATGAATGTAAGGTACAAAGGGCAAGAGTAGGAGCGCTGGTTAAGCAGCAAGCGCGCGGCCAAACATGTGGCGCGCTACCGGTCTAGACGCCGCGCACTGGTCCCTTAACCAACCTTCGACGGGGTCGTAAAATCGGCGCTCGCCTCTCGCTCACGCGCCTCTATCTATGTGTATCTTAGGGAAAGTTGAAACGAATATTGCATTTTTTTTTGTAATTTAACGATTGAATTTTCATTTCACGAGGCCGCGACCTTATGATTATTTATTGCAAATTTTCTGCTCTTTTAATAGAGACCACACAAGACATGGTTTCAGATCAGTTTTTGACTTATAACACTGAATTTTCATCTCAAATCAAGATATAAATTGGTAGGGGTGAATTTAAATAGGTTAAATAGATGTAAAAGCGAGTTTGCGTTTGAATAATTAGTGATTATAATGATTTATATTTTAGAATTAACCCGTATATTGAGCAGAAATTTGAGTTTAAGATACGCTGTAATCATGCGATAATTATAAATATATTTATGTTTAACCAACGAAAGACTGATTTTAACGTTAAGAAAGCGAGAAAATTTTGAATCGCAAGCGCAGTGCGTTGCAACGCGATGCACGTGCGGCCTGCCGCGCGGCATAGAGCAGTGGCGCGGAAGGGCCTGCTATCTCGCAGAAAAGCCATAAAACCGGCAACTCTCGCTTTCCCACCCTCGAAGTGCGCTTTTCCAGACTCTTTACTGAAACACAGGCATAAGTAAAACGCGTGTAATATTTCGGTTTTTTGATTACTAAAATTCGAATTTTTATTTTAGCGCAATTTCACCCGATAATTTTTTGCTGGAAATTTCAATACGGTGCGATAGAGACCGCACACGCCTGGTTTTTGGTCGATATTTCGCAAAATCACTCAATTTATTATTACTTCTATTGAAAATCTGAGTCGATATCTTCGACTTGCGGACTTTCAACGTCACGATTCCAAAGTTAAATTCCGAATTATCAAGAAATCATGGATTTTAGTTTTCACAATGAGAAGCGCGCACTCCGCACTTATCGCGCGGCCGGCGAAGCGAGGGAAAGCGAGTGCTGCGAGATGGTTTTTAGCTTGTTAAAATTTGGTTTTTTGAGTTAGGACAAAGTAAATTAGTTATTGATAATCCAAATTTTGAGATCTTTCAGAAAAGACCTCACAAGATATAGATTTTATCGAGTTAATACGATAAGTTTATCAAATATGCGTATTTTAGCGATTTGCGCGAGCTAGCAACTGGATAGCGCGCAAACCTGAATCACACAGGTCGACTCGCGATTATGCGCACATCAACAAGTAGGTTTATATGCGAATAACTTACGGGTATAGATGCAATATGCACATAGTCATAAGTAGCGCGTAGATTTTTCCCACCACTTAGTCTAAGGATGATAACATGTGCGGGTGGCCACATGTGCCCAGAAACCCCATGGCCCAGAAACCCCATAGCTTTTTGAGGTTGTACTACTCGTAGTATTTCTGAGCCACATGTGGCCCAGAAACCCCATGGCCCAGTAGCCCCATAGCTTTTTAAGGTTGTACTACTCGTAGTATTTCTGGGCCACATGTGGCCCAGAAGCCCCATGGCCCAGTAGCCCCATAGCTTTTTGAGGTTGTACTACTCGTAGTATTTCTGAGCCACATGTGGCCCAGAAACCCCATGGCCCAGTAGCCCCATAGCTTTTTGAGGTTGTACTACTCGTAGTATTTCTGAGCCACATGTGGCCCAGAAGCCCCATGGCCCAGAAGCCCCATGGCTTTTTGATGTTGTACTGGGGTAGAAACCCGCACGCAATAGTCCGTGCAGTATTTCTGCGCCATGGCGCGCACGTGAATCCTCCGCCGCCGCGGAGAGTGAGTAGCTCGCAGTGGGAAGCTGCGAGTTGTAGATTTAGTTGTTCCTAAGATCCGCTCGCCGATGACGGTGTTCCAAGGGCGCGCTCCTGGAAGTTTTACTTGGAGAAGCCGACCCTGGACCCGAACAATGTCCAGGTGGTCAGGGTCGCCGATGACGGTGTTCCAAGGGTGCGCTCCTGGAAGTTTTACTTGGACAAGCCGACCCTGGACCCGAACAATGTCCAGGTGGTCAGGGTCGCCGATGACGGTGTTCCAAGGGTGCGCTCCTGGAAGTTTTACTTGGACAAGCCGACCCTGGACCCGAACAATGTCCAGGTGGTCAGGGTCGCCGATGACGGTGTTCCAAGGGTGCGCTCCTGGAAGTTTTACTTGGAGAAGCCGACCCTGGACCCGAACAATGTCCAGGTGGTCAGGGTCGCCGATGACGGTGTTCCAAGGGTGCGCTCCTGGAAGTTTTACTTGGAGAAGCCGACCCTGGACCCGAACAATGTCCAGGTGGTCAGGGTCGCCGATGACGGTGTTCCAAGGGTGCGCTCCTGGAAGTTTTACTTGGAGAAGCCGACCCTGGACCCGAACAATGTCCAGGTGGTCAGGGTCGCCGATGACGGTGTTCCAAGGGTGCGCTCCTGGAAGTTTTACTTGGAGAAGCCGACCCTGGACCCGAACAATGTCTAGGTATTTACGAGCTGATAAACACATTCATGATCTGAATTGAGCTCTAACATGCGATCGCGTTGAGCTATCGTATTCTAGCTCTTATTAATTTTTAATTTTACATACCTTTTTTTATCCTTCGGATAATTATGTTTCTCTGAGTACTGTTTCTCCTGTGAGGATACATTTTTATCCTTCACGTCGAAACGAGTGTACCCAGACGAACTCTGATTCTGTCCCATGTTCACTATTGCATGGACAGAAAGTAAATGAATGGAAGAGGTACGTTACGCAACTTATACATGCGCACGAAAAAGCGCGTACTGCAGAGAGGTTAATACGTGCCAGAGAGCTCGTGACCCGCTGCACACAGTTTTGAGGAAATATAAATAATGCTTCTATCAAACAATGCGAGAGAGAGAGAGAGAGAGAGAGAGAGAGAGAGCGCAGGCGGCGACCATCGAAAGACGTCTCACCTTACATGTGATAGTCGAGCGTAGTCTCTTGATTTTGACGCTTTCCAAAAGCAAGTGCGACTTGCTATCGCACTGTTATACACGGCTTAGCAAGCCTATACAATTCATTTTTTTTCCCACACATGATATTTCACATACATACTATTGCTCGGGTTATTTTGTATCCTCTGTATGCTCCAGACATATATATAATCATTTCAATTAAGGGTAGAATGGTGGAGTAGATTGAGTTGTGATTACTTTACACGGTCTTGTTCTTTTTCTAATCCAGGGCTCTTCTTGCAATTGAACGATTTTTCTCATTCTTTTGCAAGTTTTAAATGGAATCGGTTTCCATTTTTCTCTTGTTTCGGGTAAAAGAGGTAAACTTCTCCCGACAATCGAAATAGATGACGACATGATGATGAATGAACCCCTTATGATTATACACATGACTTAATACAACAATATGGTGTTGATGGGGGAGGGGGGGGCGGCAGTGCGGACGGAATGCCCTGGAAAACGAGGCGGCTCATCTGACATACTCATCTAGAGTAGCCATTGATTCTCTCATTACATGCGGAACTTGCTATCACATTGGTCTAGTCCATATGTATACTAGCCATCATATTACAATTTTGTAACTTTTTCTTTTAGGTATATACCAAGTATTCATTGATGATATTTCAGTTAGATGCTGCTTGCAACTGTAGTGTATATGTTCACATAATTTTTCCAATATTTCTCAATTCAGTATATATCCAGCTTTACGAAGTTGATCAATAATAACTTCTTCTTCCTTCAGATATCCTATTCCTCTAGTTTTAAGGAATCGAAGTCGATCAACCAAATCGTTTGGATCGTTCCAGTCTAAATAATCTGGAGTTGGATATCTTGACGGTGACGAATCCACATCAGGTTTCAAATACGTTAATTTCCTCCTCTCACAAATATCTCGATTTTCAGATATTCTCTCTGATGGTCGATAAAATCGTTTTCTATTGAAGTTTTTATTTATAACAAACCTCTTTAAAGATATTCTTTTGGGACATTTGAAATCATCATCATCAGTAGACTCATCACTGCTGATAATACCGGATATGACTGATTGATTGGTAGTGCTATGCTTATCCAGACTATCATCAACCATTAAATAATCAATTTTTCTCTCATTAGTATCATGACTACTATCATCAAAAAATTCTTCAAATTGAGAATTTTTAGATTCATCATTTGAATATAAAGAACTAGTAATAGTCTTTTCATGCATATTATTTTTTAAACATTCTTGAGATTCAGAGTTTTTCATCTCTTTCAGTTTCAACATTTTATTGACTATTCCGTTTCTCACGGACTCCATAAAGAGACGGCCTTTTCCATTCATATCATTCCTTGACAAATCAGTTCTACAATCAATAGATTTGATGATTTGATCGTGATTAGTTACATCTTGCAGAGGATTTATCTGATGATCATCTCGATGACTATCAAGCTCAGAAGTTGATTGAGGTTTTCTAATATTTTCCATCAATGTGCTGTGATTATGTTTTTTAATTGTTATGATGTTCTTGTCACAAGTCACCATTCTACCTGGACATTTCTTTTGGAAGACATCTCCAAGAAATATTACCTGTAGTTTTGGTTCGCCTATGTATGACATAAGAGTATCCCATTAAAGTTCAACTTATCTTGACCTCTTTTACTTTTGACAAACTCCATTCTCGGATACATGGTCTAAAGTATTCTCTCTTGTTGTTAACTCTTTTGGAGTTGATGACTGAATGACTTCTGATTGCATTGGAAACTATTTTATACTAGATTCTGAGTGTATCATAAACTAGATATAAATTGTGATGAATCGAGTATGAAAGTGGTATGAAAGTGGTATGAAAGTGGTATGAATGTGGTATGAAACTGGTATGAAACTGGTATGAAACTGGTATGAAACTGGTATGAAAGTGGTATGAATGTGGTATGAAACTGGTATGGAACTGGTATGAAAGTGGTATGAATGTGGTATGAAACTGGTATGAAACTGGTATGAAAGTGGTATGAATGTGGTATGAAACTGGTATGAAAGTGGTATGAAACTGGTTTGAAGTGGTATGAATGTGGTATGAAACTGGTATGAAACTGGTATGAAAGTGGTATGAATGTGGTATGAAACTGGTATGAAAGTGGTATGAAACTGGTTTGAAGTGGTATGAATGTGGTATGAAACTGGTATGAAACTGGTATGAAACTGGTATGAAAGTGGTATGAAACTGGTATGAATGTGGTATGAAACTGGTATGAATGTGGTATGAAACTGGTATGAAAGTGGTATGAAACTGGTATGAAACTGGTATGAAAGTTGTATGAAAGTGGTATGAAAGTGGTATGAAACTGGTATGAATGTGGTATGAAACTGGTATGAAACTGGTATGAAAGTGGTATGAATGTGGTATGAAACTGGTATGAAAGTGGTATGAAACTGGTTTGAAGTGGTATGAATGTGGTATGAAACTGGTATGAAACTGGTATGAAAGTGGTATGAATGTGGTATGAATGTGGTATGAAAAAGGTATGAAAGTGGTATGAAACTGGTTTGAAGTGGTATGAATGTGGTATGAAACTGGTATGAAACTGGTATGAAACTGGTATGAAAGTGGTATGAAACTGGTATGAAACTGGTATGAAAGTTGTATGAAAGTGGTATGAAAGTGGTATGAAACTGGTATGAATGTGGTATGAAACTGGTATGAAACTGGTATGAAACTGGTATGAATGTGGTATGAAAGTGGTATGAACGTGGTATGAAACAGGATGGATGTGGTATGAGAGTGGTATGAATGTGGTATGAAACTGGTATGAAACTGGTATGAAACTGGTATGAATGTGGTATGAAAGTGGTATGAACGTGGTATGAAACAGGATGGATGTGGTATGAGAGTGGTATGAATGTGGTATGAAACAGGATGAATGTGGAAAATAAAACAGAGAGAGAGATAAAGGAGAGGAATATGAGTGCATTCTACACTCTGAATTCGTTTAGAGTATAATGTTCACGATCATAAGTGGTTGTTCCTTACTGGTACAGGACGTACGCGTGGGGCTCTCTACCCTTTCTCTTTTATTTAAATTTCAAATTTCTGTTTTATTTATCCAACTATTGTGGGAATTATCGAATCCTAACCACTTGACGTAAACTTGATTACCACGTTTTCTCAACACTTTTTCGATCAAATATACATCGGGATACTTGACTTTCAGAAGTTCTGCCTCGTAAAAGCCCCCAGCAACGCGTTGATCTTGATAATCTTTCAGATGATAAGTAATAGGATTTGTTCTTCGCACTTCATCGATTGTGAAAATCTCCGTTGACCAATTAGGAGTGTAACCCTTTTCAAAGATTTGTTTAATTCTACTCACGCGAACTCTATCATTCATCTTAAATTTTGGTTTTTTCATAGCATTTGTCGTTGGAGAGAATCGTTTCAGAACTTCAGCTTCATTGATATATGTAACATGTTTTGGCTTCATACCAATTGTTCGATGTTTCGTATTATTATAGCTTTTCATTAAATCTGCTAAAATATTGAGCCATTTATAATTTCCTTGCAAACTGAATTGCTTCCACATTCTGTTTTTCAGCGTACGATTAAATCGCTCACATATTGATGCTTTCAAATTACTGTACGTTGAGTACAAGTTAATTTTATATTTCTCCATGAGATTTTGAAAGCTCTTATTGTAGAATTCTCTCCCAAAATCAACTTGCACATGTTTGGGTACACGACCCTGACAAAGAATGGACTTCATGGCTGCTGTAACATCTTTAGCATTTTTCGACTTTATAGGAATGGCCCAAGCATATTTGGAAAAAATGTCGATTACACTGAGCAGGTAGCGATGACCTTTGTTCTCTCGAGCATAAGGTTGCATCTCTACTAAATCAGCTTGCCAAGTTTCATCCAAGCCACGAATGTCGAATTTTCGACGTGGATAATTGCGCCGGGCAGGCTTATGCAGCTCTTCGACAACTGCACGCTTTCGATTCATCTCAATCGCGGACACGTCCACTATATATGAAATCCAAACTTTCTTTCAGTTGTTGAACTTTGGCGTTAGAATCAAAGATTTGCTTGTCTATCTCGTCTCTGTGAGCCTCAACAAATCCAGTGAAATCGTTGATATTTTTCTCCAACTCTATTTTTTGCGCTTTCAGAATTGTATCGAAATTATCAATCTCGTTTCTCAATCTCGTTGTTATCTCATACAAATTTCGAACTTCTAATTCAATTAGTTGCTTCAAAGTCTGCAAATTAACGGCATCTTCTAATTCAACTGGTGCTGCGAGATTACACAATCTCTTATTTTCTACATCAAATTGTCCATCAGATGTGAATTTATATCCAACACCTGGAGGGCCGGGAGCTCCCACTGTCTTCCTCTTCAAAGTACGTCCGAACACGTCGACACTCATTTTGGTAATGATGCGATTTCTCACAATCAGTTCAATATATAGCCTGCTTCTCTGAGCTCTGCAATAATTGAATGAATCTCGTTCTCGTGATTCAGATTACCTGCCGATCGTTCAGCGATTAGAAGGCGGAGACGATCAACTAACTCGTTCGGATCATCCCAGTAAACGTAGTCCATTCTCATACCGGGTCGAGCATACTTATATTTCGGTAGAAGTCCAGATCCAGTAGATGAATTGAATAAAGGACCAATGATTTTTTTGAATTTAATACTGTTAGAAGTTCGAAGTGAAGCATTCGGGTCATAACCTTTTCTGTGAGCACTCGTGACTTCTAAATTTCACGATAAGTCTGTAAGTCTTTTTGATCATACAAGTCATAAATAGGATGTTTTTTGCGTATTAATTCCAACAACCCTGGTGTAGAAACATACGCTAAACCATTTACAACTATTTTATCATCTTCAAAGATAATTCGACTATTACCAAGCTTTAATGCATCAGAATATTCTTTTCGTATTCCATACAACTTATCCCCTGCATCTGATTTGTCTTTCTTCAAGGCTGTCTTTTTACTGACGTTGTTTGTTTGAGGTTCTATTGTATTATTTAACTCAGATATTGGTGACGCTGCTCTCGCTCTCTTTCTCCGAGGAGGTGTCAGAGAAGAAGTGTATTGAATTTCTTTTTTGGGAATAATTTTTTCTTCATACTGAGGTGTGATAAGTTCTTTCTTGGGAATAATTTTTTCATCATACTGAGGTATGGTTCTCTGCTCGTTCAGGGAAATAATTTTCTCCAGTGGCTCAATGATGGGTTTGAATGCATCACCCAATCTCTTCTCAGCTTCAGCTTTCTCGTACTTCAATAAGTTATATTTACGTTTGACAGCTTCTCGTGCTTTGACGAGTTGCTCAAGCATATTTTTCTCTCTTGCTAAATCAGACATGTTGATGCTTCAACGTCCAGAGATAAACTGATCATTGTAATTGCTAACGTGCTATATTTATAGCAAAACTGTCAAACCCTTTACGATATCGACCATTGTTGATTGGTTTGACCTTGTCGATCACAACAAAACCATATCTATCTTTCCAACATGTCGAACACAAATCTCTAAAGGTTGTGTAAGCCATATCTGTGTTTACATGATCATCATACACGTGTTTCAAATTTACATTATCTTGTCGAAATAATACAAGTAGATTGACATTATCTCGAACGAGATGTTTTGGTATTTGGGCATATGACTGACAAAGATAGAAACAATCCACATTTTTATGTCGACCCATACAGGAAAAAGCTCTAACGTTGTCTTGCTTTTCACAAGCTACATCATCAAATATCATTATTGAATTGGGTAGTGCATTGTTCGGTGCTATCACTTCCTCATGCTCACTGAATGGAAAATATTGTATACCATCTATCTCATCCAATAGTTCTTTAAGAAATTTATATTTTGGTTGATTGAGAGATTTTGAATACAGATAAACATTCTCAAATCTCAATCCATTAGGATCAGTTATAAGTGACAGCAAACTATTGGTTTTACCACAATTTGATGGTCCACAAAATACTGCTCTTATACTATCAGGAAGCAGCTCTCCATGTCTCTTAATCTTTTTCTCATCCTCAACAATACCATCAAAATTAATCACTGGAAGTTTCGTAGAATGCTGAGCGAAATCCATGTTTGCTGCTCGCAATCTCGTACAAGACTGGCGGTGAGGGTATAAATAGCACGCTTTTATAGTCTCGAGCTCAGTTGCATGCAGACCGTCACCGAATGATGATCGTCCACAGAACAAAGAAAAAGAAGCAAGGTCGAGGTCTGTTGAATAAAGCTATTAATAAACTTCCTTTCGAGCTTCACATACCAGGATATCAGTATTGCGGACCTGGAACAAAACTAGCTAAACGTTTAGCTCGTGGAGATCCAGGAATCAATCCTCTGGACGCAGCTTGCAAGGAATACGATATAGCTTATTCACAGAACCGTGAAAATATTGGGGCCAGAAATTCAGCCGACAAAGTTCTTGCTGACAAGGCTTGGGGAAGAGTTCGTTCTGGCGACGCAGGATTTGGTGAGAAGACAGCAGCTTGGGTAGTTACGAACGCAATGAAATTAAAAAGTAGATTCGGAATGGGTATCAAGAGAAAGTTGTTATCCAGAAAGAAGAAGAGAGTTACTAAGAAAAAGAAGAGAGCACCCACTGCATTGAAAAGACTGTTTGGAATGGGTATTAAGAAAAAGTTGACAGCTAGAAAGAAGAAGAAGAGGGTTACTAAGAAAAAGAAGAGAGTATCTACTACATTGAACAGCATCATCAAGGCTGCTTCAAAATCTGTAGTTCCAGGTAGATGTGCAAAAACAGTTATCAGTTCAGCTCTTAAAGGTGCTCGAGCGGCTATCAAGAAAGTAGGGGGTAAGAACCACGTAAAAGTCCCACGGATTTTACCAGTTTCTTCAAAAATTGGTGGAGTCTTACCCCTCATTCCAATATTCGCAGGTTTGAGTGCGACTGGTGCATTGGCAAGTGGAGCAGCTGGAATCATGAAAGCAATCAACGAAGCAAAAGCAGCTAAGCATCAGTTGAATGAGAGTCAGAGACACAATAAAACGATGGAGGCTATTGCTCTGGGTAAAGGACTCTACTTGAAGCCATACAGAAAAGGTTACGGTCTCTATTTAAAACCGTCTAGAGGTAAGGGTTTAAAAAAAAAAGCCCGACGTAATTCTACCTGACAGAGCATTGTCGAACTTTGACATCCTAGAGTATGCCCAGAAAATGAAGATTCCATATTTCCGTGGTGTATTTATGAGAAATACTCTACCATCCAGCGGTCCGCGATATAGAGAATCAGCAATAGTGAATTTAGATGATGCAAGTGGACCTGGAACTCACTGGGTAGCTTATCGAAAGCGAGGAGATGATGTTGTTTATTTCGACAGTTTTGGCGATTTACAGCCTCCACTAGACTTGCTGCTTTACCTGGGTGTTGATCAAGTAAAGTATAATCCACAAAGATACCAAAACTTTGGGACATACAATTGCGGTCACTTGTGTCTACAATTTTTGAGTGGTAAGATGAAAGGTATATAAATAGCAGTCATCATAACACAATTTCAGTATACTTTGAGCAGTCATGGACTCAATAACTGTAACTCTATCGGACACTTCATCCGTTCTTGAAGCACAGTTTTATCCATCAATCGAACTCTCACCGGATAAAAATTATGCTGTAGGTTTGATACAATTCTTAACATTTAATTCTATTCCAAACGTCGATGAGCATAACAATAAACTTCACGTCGATGAGAAAAAAATAACTATACCACCAGGAAGTTATGAGATAGAGGATATCGATAGACTTCTACAAGAAAAACTTGCTGGTAGTGATATATCCTTCAGTCTGAAAGCTAACAATAATACACTCCGTAGTGAGATCAAGTGTAATAAGAGAATCAATTTCAAACCAAAAGATTCTATCGGACGCTTGCTAGGATTCACTCAACGCACATTGAAACCTGATCAAATTCACCACTCAGATTTACCAGTGAAAATTCTCCACATCAATTCATTGAGAATCGAATGTAACATCACTGCTGGTGCATATATAAACGGACAGCGAGCTCACACTATTCATGAATTCTTCCCCGCTGTAGAGCCAGGATACAAGATTATTGAAGTTCCATCACCAGTCATATACTTACCAATCAGCGTCAACTACATAGATCACATTCAGCTGCGGATAGTCGACCAGGACGGACGTCTTGTCAATTTTCGTGGAGAAATTATCACAGTCAGATTACATATAAAATCAGTTTGATAATGGGGATCATCTATCACGGACGAGGGTATAAAAGCAGCGCATCATGTCTGTCAAGCATCAGTCGTCAACGAGCTCTCGAAGCGTTAACACGTCAAAACATTCAGTTCCTAAAAAGTCTCGGCTTCAAAATCAGCCCTGGTGGAAAATAACTTGCATATTCTTTTGTTGTTTCAAGAAAGATGGAAGACATTCTAAACATTCAAGCTCCAATCGCATTTGATGAGAGTATCTCACACTATGAGGTGCACGCTCATCAGCCATATACTGGATCCAACTTCAACAACAACGATGAGATACGTATATCAATACAACATCAGGATTTGTGTCTCCTACCATCGAGGAGCTCACTACATATTTGTGGTCGAATAAGCAAGCCCGACAATACGGCTTTAGCACATACGAAGATAGTCAACAACGGCATCTGTCATTTATTCGAAGAAATTCGATATGAAATGAACGCTATAGAGATTGATCGTTGCAAAAATGTCGGTCTAACCAGTCTCATGAAAGGATGGATTTCGTTCAATCCTAGACAGAGTACAGAGAACGCGGGTTGGCTAGACGTTGAGGAAAATAAGAGTATCGTCAATGATGAAGGCTACTTTGATCTATACATCCCACTCAGCATGATACTTGGATTTGCTGAAGATTATCGCAAGATTGTAGTCAACACCAAACATGAGTTGGTGCTTCGAAGATCGAACGCTAATAACAACGCAATCATACAATCCTCTTACAGAGATGGTGACGTGGATAGATGGGAAGATGGAAAAATTGCGTTAATAAAAATTGAATGGCTCATGCCATATGTGCTACTTTCCAACGAGTATAAAATTCGCTTGTTGGGACAGTTGCAAAGAGGTAAGCCTATTGCTATGAGTTTCCGATCGTGGGAGCTTCACGAGTACCCAGCTCTTCCTGCTGCCAGGAATCATGTTTGGACAGTGAAAACTTCGAATCAGTTGGAAAAACCACGCTTCATCATTCTTGGTTTTCAAACCAAACGAAAAAACCTCAGGAATGTCAATGCTAGCCATTTCGATCATTGTCAAATTAGAAATGTGAAGCTGTTTCTGAATTCTCAGTATTATCCGTATGGTAATCTCAATTTAGACATTGATCGTAATCAATATGCCATCCTCTACGATATGTACACAAATTTCCAGAATTCATATTATAGCAAAGATTCAGAACCAATCTTGAGTAGAGAACAATTCATCAAGAAAATACCATTGATTGTGCTAGATTGTTCGAAGCAAAACGAATCTCTCAAGAACGCTCCAGTGGATGTTCGTTTGGAATTCGAAGCTAAAGATAATTTCCCTGAAAACACCTCCGCTTATTGCTTGATCATACACGACAGAATCGTTGAGTATAATCCAATGAGTGGGGATGTCAGAAAAGTCGTTTAGGATTATAAAAGTACACCTGCATCAATCCTAGAGCTCATTCGCTCTCGAGATGGAGTACGTTGTTGACATGCAGGGCTTCAAACAGCCAGGCAACGATTACGTTCTCAAGGAGCTAGCCATCCTTCCGCTCAGCGAAAATGCCGAGCCTTTTGTATTCTTATTTGAGAATCCATTTCCTTGGAACCGACTCACCGATAAGTACAAGAAAATGAATACTTGGCTTGAACAACATCACCACGGAATACCCTGGAGTGCAGGAGATCGCCCTTACACCGCTATTGGACCCATCCTCAGAGAAAACTTGTGTGATGCCAAGAAAATATATGTGGCAGGCTCAATTCAGAAGAAATGGTTGGAGCGCTTCAGATTCAATGTTCACGATCTGGCAGAAATGGGTTATCCACCACTGAACAGGATCAAACTTGCAACGGTTTGTCCTCATCACAACGGAGCATACAAAGCCAGTTGTGCTCTTCACAATGTCAGACTTTTCAAGAACTTTATCATCGCAACTTCAAAACACACATATTCCGAACCCATGGATTGCTCATAAGTAGTAGACCCTCCCACTCGAGCTAAAACTCGCAGCTTCCCACTGCGAGCTACTCACTCTCCGCGGCGGCGGAGGATTCACGTGCGCGCCATGGCGCAGAAATACTGCGTGCGGATTTCTACTCCGCGGGGCTCTCACTCCACTTGGGCTCTCACTCCACTTGGGGTAGAAATACAACAAGTAGTACAACTTCAAAAAGCTATGGGGCTATCACCCCATAGCTATACTACTGATACAGGCTCTCTCTCTCGCACCAATGCAAGGGATGTATGTTCTGCATAGGAGTAAGTGAGAGATCCGATAGTGCCGTCTCGCTCGCTCTCATGGGTCCTTATGGCCCAAAAACCATATAAAAAGGGCAACGCGGCTGAGCAAGGCAGCACAGTCACGCGCCTCTCGAAGGTAGTGGGACTGAGAAGGACGACTAGGTCTCCTCTGCTCGCTTGGCCTACGTGCCGCTGTTTTCAGGCCTTGGTCGCCTTTTTCTTTACTCGGGCCGTCGTCGCCGACCTGCCAACTCCAGGGCCTTAGTCGCCGTTGTCCAGGACTCAGTCTTCATCAGGATCTTCAAGCCACCCAATTCAAGCTGTATCGGCCTGCGTCGCCGAATTCAAGGAGAAGGGTTAAATAAAGAAGTATAAGAAAAGTAAGTTGTTTTCCCATTCTCTCTATCTCCTCCACTTTCATTTTCCGTAAACTCTATCTTTTCGCCTGCTGAAGTACGCAACTTTTACGTTGTGGACTACGGAGCTCAGTGAGAACTAAGCTCGCACAGGCAAAATCTTTTACCCTTCTTTTTGCGCTCAGTACGGGACCTTAGTGTCATTCGGACAGAGCAGTAGAGTCAATAGTAGTAGTAATCGGTCCGGCTGGGTTATAGAACCACAGATACGGAGTGATTACCCTCTATTACAACACGAGACGGGGTCCGAAATCGGTAATACCGAGACTCCGAATCGTATAGGAAAGCACGGTTTTTTTTTTCTCTTTTATAATAACTGCCCGTCAATTGACTTAAGTCAAGGCAGGAAAATCAGTTTCGTACTCAATTTATATTGTATTTTCTTTTGAATCGGATCAAGACTCAAACACTTGTTTTAATAACGCATTTTAGAGATTTTGGATTGATTTGGATTTTGAACTTTTGCATTTATTTTCGAACCACACTGTGACCTATGTTTGGGTCGAATCTTGAATTTTGGGATCTAAGCGCCTTTCTTTGAATTGAAATTTTGAATTAATTTGAATTTTGAATTTTTGGGTAGTCCAAATTATGTTGAATAAATTTGAAAGTTGATTTCGGAGAGGAAATTTTTAAGTCATTGGTTTTAAGTTTTTTTGAACTTTCTGCATTTTGAATTGCATTTTGAAGCATTTTGCAAGCCGAACCGAATATCGAATTTGACCGTGAGTTTGTATTGGATTTTGTCGAATGTTTGGGTAAATTCCACATAGAATTTCAAGGTTCTGAGTTGAATCAAATTACAAATCTACTTTGAATCATCGCATCGAAATCGAGTTTTACCTTTTTTTTTCGGTATAAAAAGAAACGAAATTACGCGAACGAACAGAGCTTCGCCAGCTCACACCTGACGTCACAACGTAGTAGATACCCTCCTCCTGTCAATTTTGATATAGCACTTGATATAGCAAAATAACTAGGTATTATAGGGATTTTTAGGAATGAAATGTAAAAAAATTCATAGAACATCTTGGATTGTGCAATCCTCCCTCTGTCAATTTCTTGAATATTTGATTTCAAAACAGTTGTAGTTCTTCACTAGGATAATATTTTGTCTATGTGTATCCTGAACGTAGAATATACATGCGATCTCGTTGATATATAAATCAGCAAGATTTTGCTATGAGTTTTCATGAACATTGAAGAAATATGTGAGTATTGTGACGGGGAACCGGTTACTATGGGCGGAGAGGTTGCTCGCCGATCCGGCCGGTACGGCGCCGTAGCAGGCAGCCACCTCCAGCGCGCAAGCAAGCCGCGGCGCGAGGCCGGGAGCGAGCACGCAGCGGACGGCATTCTCGTCCAGTGCCCGCAGCAGAACAGACGCGACGCGAACCGAGTTCCGAGCTGAGTGTGCGTGCGAGTGAGACCGCGAGCGTGAGTGCGTGTCCGGAGACGAGCCCGCAACGAGCACGAGGGAGCCGAGGCCGACGGCAGCCCAACGAGCCCCAGCGACGACGACGAGGAGCAAGAACGAGCGAGCGAGCGAGAGAGATAACGCATCGCGAGGTTTGGTTGTGCGCGTCGCGGCCCGGTACTCCCTCCCTTGTGAACGTGTGTGTTGGCGAGCGCGCCAATACAACCCAAAGAACGACGGGCTCCGGCCCTGGCCCGAGCTTTTCCCCTCGCCCCCGAGTTACACGGCAGAACGAATGCGCGCGGAGGTGACTCTGTTCAAGTCCCCGCGCGCCGGCCGTTCCCCCCCACGCGAGAAGTCCGTGCTCCCGAGTTGAGCTGGCCGAGGCATTCCTGGCGCCCGTATTACATACGGAGTGCCCCGGTAGAGCCAATTTCTGCGCGTAGCTATTACCTAGTGCAACCTGGTGCGAACGGGCATCAAGTCACAGTATCAACATCAATTTACTGATTTATACATGGATTATGTATCAATAGTCTGTAATCTGATGTAATTCCATGGCAAAATTTAGAGAATTATTCACGAACATTAATCTTGTCGAAAGAGGTGCAGTGTAAAATGAAACAAGTTAACTAATGATTTGATTCGCTTAAGCATTATCACTTGACGTGATTAAGATAGATTATAGATCGATTGATATTGAGGGAAACACTCAGTTATAGGAGGAATAAGTAATGAAAGAGAATGCAAACCTCCTTTAGGTAGTTGATGGTGACTAAGGATCATGTGTTTTAAGGTGCCGATAATCAATTAACCCTTTTTCGAAGACTGAGAGACATGAATGTAAACTTTGAAAGTGTCATATGAAGTATATATGTCGTATATGGAGGTAAATTAAGGAGTATAAAAGTAGATCAACTCGTTAATCGGTGTGTTAATACCCTCAAGTTAATCTCGAGTTTAACACGTTAATCCCCATGAGTTGATCCTCATGTTCATCCTTGGTCAACAGACCAATCCCCACGAGTTAATCCTCATGTTAATCCTTACTCTTAATTCGGAATTTTAACATCTTAAACTTCATAAGTTAATATTTGTGTTAATCCATATGCCAATCTCAAGGTTAACATGTTAATCTTTGTCAATTAATCCCTATGTTAATCTCTGGGTTAACACGTTAATCACGCTATAGTTATGCGATATTAACATTTCTTTTCGAAAATTTTAATCGCCGGATCAACATGTTGATTGCGCGATAGTGATCTGATGTTAACGTTTCTTTCCGATAGTGTTAATCATCTCATGCGAGTGACTCAGAGATCGAGCATATTATTAATAGCGCATTCAAGCGAAAGTAATTTTCAGTGGGGGCAAGGGGTTCATAATTCGTGTAGGTACCGTGAGTAAATCGCGGCTATATGACGATTTTGATTGGTTTAGTACCTAGTTGCTGCACAAAAATTTTAGCTAAGTCGGCTCGATTTCTAGATGATCCATGCACTTCTCTTTATCTCCGTGAGGCAAGAATAAAGGGAGCAGCCTGGTATCATTCGCTCATAGGTTTAACGTAGTGAGGCTGTAGTATATTTGAAGCAGAACAAAAATGTTCTAAATATGTATAAGTTGTCGATCTTTGAGGGCTAATCCAGAGTGAAGTGGAAAAGGGAAAATTCACAAAATCCACCACATATTTATTTAATGCGAAGTTTCGTCAGTTAGGTTTACTGGCCTCATCAGGCAGTTTTGAATGAAAATATAATATTACGTTCGGTAGTGGAAGCGGCTGCTTCCACTGCCATTGTCAAACTATTGATTCAAACTATTCCACTTCACTCTGGATTGGCCCTCAAAGATCGACAACTTATACGTATTTGGAATCATGGAGGGTGCACAGCATAATAAAAATGTTCTAAACTTATTTACACATGGAGTTATTCCGATTTATATGAATGATAGTGATGAGCCTTTGAATCTGTATAATTTGTATTCAATTTTTAATAAAACTAGGGGGGGTACCCCCCTGCTCGCTTCGCTCGCCAACTCCCCCCCCCCCTCCGTGTGTTCTTTGAAAGTCAATAATTTCAATGATAAGTGTAGTATAGTTAAAATAAATAAAATAAAATAATAATTAAATAAAAATTACATTGAAATCAATAAAACTTGAAACTTGAAACTTCGATTTTGATCAATTGAAAAGAATACTAAACGAACGATTCGAATCATCAAAATAAAAGCTTAATTTCATCTATGTTCATGTTAAAAGTTTGTTTATTCAGTTTCAGGTTAAAAGTGTCATGTATCAGATCATATTTTTTTTATTTTGAAGATGTAATCAAAACGCATCATTTGATCATCATTTGTTGAAATTCGAAGCTCGAAAATTGGTGAAAATTTGAGCAAAATCGAAATGGTCTTTGTGAGTACTGGTCGAGATCTGAATTGAATGATAAATATAACTTGATATAGAATCTAAAGGGTGCAAGCGATTGCTAGTGCATGATTTATAAGATTAAGCTAAAATTCTCCCATAGCTCTAGTATAATTCTAGCCAAATCAACAAATTCAAACTGTTGATTTTATTGATGGATTTTGAGTTTATTGAAACGTACACAATAGTCAGGTTCAGTTCAGTTTCAGGTTAAAAGTGTCATGTATGAGATCATATTTTTTCGGTTTAAGTTTTTCGCGTATTTCATTTCAGATTTTTGGTAAGATTTCGAGAAATATTGCAACGGTTGCTAGACACGTAAACAATGGCTTCTATGTGTGAAATGGAGATTTTGTATCCTGTGCAGTTAAAAATACTGGAAACGAAACTCATGTGAATTATTTTTGCCCTTAGCAACGGTTGCTAAGGGTAAAAAAAAATTGCTGAGGAGCTACCTTTGCCATCGAAAATAATGAAAACGGGTCATAAATGGATCATTTCCAACTTTCGTGACGGTTGGTAAGGAGGTAAACAACGGTTGCTATGGAGCAAATACAACAATTCAGTGTCCTTAGCCATCGAGTGTGACTTAAAACCGATTTTCCGGCTTCCAAAGCAACGGTTGCTAGGGATGTAAACAAACGGTTGTTTCGATGAATAAGTAGATTAAAAAGACTCATACAAAGTGATATTTAGCCCTTTTCTTCTTCTGCAGCAACGGTTGCTAGACACGTAAACAATGGTTGCTTTAGTAAAACAGAGATTTTCTATCTTGTGCAGTTGAAATCCTGGAAACGAAACTGCGTGAATTTATCTTCCCTTTAGCAACGGTTGCTAGGGCGGTTAAAAAAGGTTGCTAAGGAGCTACCTTTGCCATCGAAAATGATGGAAACGGGTCATAAATTGATCATTTCCAAACTTCGTCACGGTTGCTAAGGAGGTAAACAACGGTTGCTATGGAGCAAATACAATAATTCAGTGTCCTTGGCCATAGAGTGTGACTTAAAATTGATATTCCGGCTTCCGAAGCAACGGTTGCTAGGGAAGTAAACCATGGTTGCTATGGGTAGAACGAAGATTTTCTATCCTGTGCAGTTGAAAATACTGGAAACGAAACTACGTGAATTTTTCTTCCCCCTACCAACGGTTGTTAAGGAGGTAAACAACGGTTGCTATGGAGCAAATACAACAATTCAGTGTCCTTGGCCATCGAGTGTGACTTAAAACTGATTTCCCGGATTCCGAAGCAACGGTTGCTATGGATGTAGACAAACAGTTTCCAACGATATCAACAGTGGTTGCTATGGGAAATGTCTTATCGATTCTTATTGACTTTAATGGTCCCAATGAGCACTTAAATGAGGATTCGTGAGAAAACACGTTAGTAACGGTTGCTAGGGAAATAACCAAGAAATAACCAAGAAAATTGAACTCGGCCTAGATTTCGCTGCGACTAACCTGTGTGCAAAATTTCAAGAAAATCGGACCAATCCTTCGAGAGTTGGTGGTGGCAAAAGGGGGTGGAAAAAAGGGGTGCAAGAAAGGGGTGCAAGAAAGGGGTGTAAGAAAGACGTGCAAGAAAGGGGTGCAAAAAAGGGGTGCAGAAAAGGGGTGCAAGAAAGGGGTGCAAGAAAGGGGTGCAGAAAAGGGGTGCAAAAAAGGGGTGAAAAAAAGGGGTGGAAAAATTTGACGGCGGCAGCGGCGGCGGTCTGGCTTTTAATACAGAGAGATATTATGCTATGATCCGGTGTAGGAAGAAAAGGAGGATCTATTCAAATTTTTCTCTTTCGGTATCCATTAGGTTCTTCAAAAACATTCGGCTGTACCTTTTATTATCATCGGAGATCGCCTCATCTATCTCTGCGAGGGCTATATTACTACAATCTAACATCAAATGCAAGCAAACACGGATTGAACGTTCCCCTCAAGGGATGTCAAAATGTCGTACCGGGAAGGGAAGGATTATCTTATTAAATAAAAGGGGTTTGAACGTTCTATTTTTTTTTGTTTATTAAGCTTTATTGAAGTCTCGACTGAGAATTATTACAGCAAGTTTTGAACGTTCTAGGCCCTGGATTCCATCGTGCTTGCTTACCTGTGAGGGTTGAATGTTTAGTAAAATAGTTGCGTTTAATTCTATTTATTAGTTCACAAAGTTGATACAGAGAAATTAAATCAAATACTGTAATTATGTTAACCGTATGAGGTTCCAAGTCATACGATCAATTTGAACAAATAGTACAATTATTATAGATAATGGTACGAGTTTCTAAGTCGTACAATAAGTAGGAATAAAATATGTATAAATTTTCATAAGAACTTATCTTTACAATCCCGACTTGTTTAGTCGATTGGCGATAATAATGGCGCACGCAATCTATACAATCACTACGTCTTTTCACTTAAATTACACTTATTGTTCCTAGAACTTAGAGTCACTAAGGCGGAGGGTTTCAAGGTCGTTCTCTTGACGTCGCGTCCAACGACGGGTAACCAGAGCTTCTTCTACACCTGCACGAGACGGCTGGGCGGATAGTGAGTTCGACGAGTCCGCGGGGGAGCTCATATTTGATGACTCGGCTCGTGTCAGGTGAATAAGCCAGCTCAATCGGTCACCCAATCGAAGAGCGCGACGCGTCAATCGGACGATCATGACATCCTCCGACTCCACATTTTTCGGCCAGTGCCGATGACCACTGACTTGACTTTTATGGCACGTGTAAGTGCGCGGGACGCCACACGAGCGAAGTTAGCAGGGGGTAACCCTCTAGTGTTAATAATTTTATTTCTTAATCCTTAGAAGTACGGATATCTGGAGTGATGTGAAATTTTGAGTAGGTCTAGATTCGATCTGTTGCAGAATGAGTGGTTCTCGTTAAGCCGTTAGAAAATTTCTCGAGTCAAATATTGTCCCGTCGAATCATATTCTTCAGAAGTCGATACAAGGCCGTATGCCTTTGCGGAGAAGCGCATGTACCTCTCTTTAAATGAGCGTGGGCTCACAGGGTGTCACTAAAATTCTCGCGCCTGCTAACGGAGATTGCCGCTTCTGCCTTTGATGTGGGGCACAGAAAGAATACGAGCAAGGGTTGCGCGCGCAGTCATCGAGTCAGTTCGTCAAGACAATCCGTCAAGTCCACTCAAACGATCGACAATTAGAACCACGATCTGAAATTAACTTCGCAGTCACGGTTCTTTGCTTTATCTCTATTTCTCTATTCCTATTCTAAACCTCATTATTCTATACTACGAGTATACTATACCGCGACGCTCGCGAGTCGCGGGCCGCGATTGTACATTATCCACGCATCCATTTCTAACTTGAAAAATGCGTAACGAGATACCATAACAGACGGTCGATCACCGTTATCACGCGGTCGCGACTGCGACCCACTAAAATGAATCGACTCCCCTGATATCACTGGATTCTATTTGTTTATAACGTGATTGTAAGAGATATGAGCCTGAAATCGAAGAAATGTATTCCTACTTTTCTTCTCGGTTTGTCTTCTAGAATCGATTTGCACTATTACTTGCTTGAATTTACGACTTTGGGTGCAATTTGTTTAAATAATCATTGTATAAACATTGGATTTTGAAAAAAAGAATAGGGGTATTTTCTTTTCAAAAAATCACGCGATCCCTCAATCAGTTTTCATCCCATGATGATAGCGTAGGCCTGGGCCGAAGCCACTTTTTCTCGGTTTTACTGAATTCTAATTGTTCATTGCCAAAAAAATAAAGCCTCAAATTAAAAAAATGTATTCTACCTTTTTTTCTTGATTTTTTTTCCTAAATCGATTGGCACCATTACTTTTTCGCATTTACGACTCTGGGTGCAATTTTTTTTAATAATCATTGTTTAAACAATGAAAATAAAAAAAGGTAAAATGGTAAGATAAAATAAAGACCAGGAGAGATACCATAAGATAAAATTTATGGTATCTCCGCTGGTCTGGCCATGGGCCTTAATGGGTTAATTGATATGGGTGCACTCTTGAAACTCAACAACCATATATCCCGTGAGGATAGAATAATCCATACTAATTGCAACCCCTGAATTGATTTTATGATGAGACTACTATCATACAATCCTGATAGTACGGATACGCGATAGTAATGAGATAGACGAGGTTGCAAAGACGTAAGAATACACATAGTATAACTTGTTTTACATTTGGGAACGAGACTTCATAAAGGACGTTGGAAGTATCGTTATACTACTATGATGGAATCATGTTAAGGAGATATCTGATACGGTTAGATGTTTGACCTTGTGGATGAAAAACGTGAATAACATCCATTACTACTCAAGTCTATCTAGACTATGGTGTCCAGGGTGAGGAAAAAAGTTTTTTGATTGGAGTATTGTCCCAAAGCATTCTCCAGAATCTTCATAGATTACACCAAAATGATAGTCCTTGAAGTGATACTTACCCCAGGATATTTTTTGCAAACAGGTCCAATTTCTTTAAGGTTATCAAATGAACAACAAGCCGTTGTTCCCAGAGTTGTCGATACGAAAAATGGCACGTAGCCTTCAGCAATATCAGCTTCTATAGCCTAAAGATGAGTAAAGTTGGTTAATCTTTGGAAAATCAAATATCTTGAATGCACATCACTATCAATATAATAAATATTGTATCGATTGTGTTACATTGTAATTATTGATACATTTATCTGATTCATGAAGTAGATCGTGGTAATTCATGAGGATGCTCATTAGCACAACAGATAGTTTTGCCTAGACTTTATCGAACAATCACGTAACACTGATTCATTCTGCTTTCCAATGAGGAGCCAATCAGACTACACAATAACTTGGTGTAGCGGCAATTACAGTATCGTTTCTTCGTTGACTGTCTCCTGATTGTTCTTATGTACTGAATTATCGATTAATCAAAATCTTTGCTCTGTGACAATGAGGAAAAAGGAAAAAACAGTTATTTGTAGTTTTGGATTTTTCTAGCAGCAACTTTTACAGGAACTAGGGGGGTACCCCCCTGCTCGCTTCGCTCGCCAACCCCCCGTGTGTTCTTTAGAAATCAATAATTTCAATAATAAGTGTAGTAATAATTAAAAGAAAATTACATTCAAAACAATAAAACTTTAAACTTGAACTTTCGATTTTGTTCGATTGAAAAGAATACTGAACGAACGATTCGAATCAAAATAAAAGATTAATGTCAGCTATATTCATGTTAAACGTTTGTTTTTGCTTTCTCAAAGAGAAAGCTTTGTAATGGGGCAAAAATCGACCCACCGAATCAGACCTCGGGACCTCGATTTTCGTAATCTACGGGTCGAAAAACATGGAAATCCAAAAGTGTCTGTATGTATGTGTGTATGTATGTATGTATGTATGTATGTATGTATGTGTGTAACGTTTTTTTTCGTCCACGATAACTCTCGAAGAAATGGTCCGATCTTCTTGAAATTTTGCCCACCGGTTAGTCGCGGCAAAATCTCGGCCGAGTTCAATTTTCAGCAAAATCCGTTGTTTATTTCTCTAGCAACCGTTGCTAAGGTGTAAAATTTTTCGTTTCTTTTGTCTAGGATAACTTTCGAAGGAATCGTCCGATCTTGCTGAAACCGTTTCTAACGTGTTTTCTCACAAATCCTTATGAGTGCTCATGGGAGCAAGCCGGAAAATCAGTTTTAAGTCACACTCGATGGCCAAGGACACTGAATTGTTCTATTTTCTTCATAGCAACCGTTGTTTACTTCCCTAGCAACCGTTATGAAGGTTGGAAATTAATAATTTAAGACCTATTTCCATCATTTTCGACGGCAAGAACAAAATCTTCCCAATTAGCTCCTTAGCAACCGTTGTTCACCGCCCTAGCAACCGTTGCTAATGGGGAAAAAAATTGATGTAAGTTTCGTTTCCAGTATTTTCAACGTACTATAGAGAAGATTGGGAAAATTTGGTGTCTTTTGCCGTCGAAAATGATCAAAATGAGTCTTCAAGTGTGCTAAATACGGACTTAAGGGCAGTGCGGATCGATTTTGACCGCCATTTAACCGTATGACAGTCACAAGATGAACTGATCGAAAAATTATGCAGGTCCAAATGTCTCGCATCGTGTAGAACCTAGAACAGTTTGCTTTGTTGCATTTGATCAAATAATAAGAGAGCCCGGTCAGACATCAACACTCGCAACATAGTTTGGTCAATTGAAAAAGAACGACACTTTACACAGTCACAAAGATACGAATTGAATTGATTAAATAATTTTTTTGTAATTTTTGAAAAATAGATGATAGTATCTACGCTAGTGGAAAGGTGAAAATACAGGTTTGGGACGCGTTTGTGGGTGATGTTGAAGCCTCTTTGAGAAAGCATACTGCTAAGGCACTTGGCAGCGGTTTTCAGATTAATAGTGGGTTTAACTTTAGGTTAATAGTGACATGTGCTAGATCATATTTTTTGGTTTGGGTATTCCGCGTGTTCCATTTCAGATTTTCAGCAGCAGATTTTGAGTAAGATTGCAATGGTTGCTAGACACGTAAACAATAGTTGCTATGGGTGAAACGGAGATTTTGTATCCTGTGCAGTTGAAAATACTGGAAACAAAACTTAAGTGAATTTTTCTTCCCCTTAGCAACGGTTGCTAGGGCGGTAAACAACGGTTACTGAAAAGCTAATTGGGAAGATTTTGTGTCCTTTGCCGTAGAGAATGATGGAAATAGGTCATAAATTGATAATTTCCAACCTTCGTAATGGTTGCTAGGGAGGTAAAAAACGATTGCTATGGAACAAATATAACAATTTAGTGCCTCTGGCCATCGAGTAAAACTTAAAACTGTTTTTCCAGCTTCCAAAACAACGGTTGCTAGGGATGTAAATAAACGGTAATTTCGACGAATAAGTGGATTTATATTGAAAAAAACTTGTCCAAAATAATATTTAGTCCTTTCCTTTTACTGCAGCAACGGTTTCTAGACACGTAAACAATGGTTGCTATGGGTAAAACGGAGATTTTGTATCCTGTGCAGTTGAAAATACTGGAAACGAAACTTACTTTTTCTTTCCCTTGGCAACGGTTGCTAGGGCGTTTAACAACGGTTACTGAGGAGCTAAGTGGGAAAATTTTGTGTCCTTTGCAATCGAAAATTATGGACATGGGTCATAGATTGATCATTTCCAACCTTCGCAATGGTTGCTAGGGAGGTAAACAACGGTTGCTATGGAGCAAATATAATAATTCAGTTTTCTTGGTCATCGAGTGTAACTTAAAATTGAGTTTCCAACTTTTGAAGCAACGGTTGCTAAGGATATCAACAGTGGTTGCTATGGGAAATATCTCATTGATTCTCTTCGATTCTCATTGAAGGGTGAAAAAAGGGGTGAAAAAAGAGGTGGAAAAAAAGGTGGAAAAAAGGGTGGAAAAAAGGGGTGGAAAGAGGGATAAAAAAAGGGTGAAAAAAGGGGGGTGAAAATAGGGTGAAAAAATGGGTGGAAAAAGAGGGTGAAAAATGGGGCGAAAAAAAGGTGAAAAAATGGGTGGAAAAAGAGGGTAAAAAATGGGGGGCAACTAAGGGGGGCAACTTAGGGGGGCAACTTAGGGGGCAACTTAGGGGGCAACTGGGGGGCAACTTGGGTGTCAAAATTTCCCACGGCGGCGGCGGCGGCGGCGGTCTGGCTTTTAATATAGAGAGATAAGCTCACGTACCATAAGAAGATGTTTACATCTCCTGGTCGTGAGAATACAACCCCTAGGTGGAAAGAAAAAACGGTGTAGGTATTGGTAAAAGTGTGTTGGACGAGTAGTCACAGACAGTTAGGCCAGACGGCCAATACGCGTTTGTTTATATACACTCGACGATGAGGCTTTCGCTGCAGTTTTTCTTTGTCGATATTATTTTTGAGATATGTTTGTCACATTATGAATACTATTTCTCAAGATGATTCAGTATTTTTTCCGGCGAGAGAGAGAGAGAGAGAGAGAGAGAGAGAGAGAGAGAGAGAGAGAGAGAGAGAAAGAGAGAGAGAGAGGGAGAGACAAGCATGTGAATCATATCGAATCAAATGAGACAATGTTCGGCCAATCTATATAGGATCTCATCAAGCATTGGGGAATAATATATGAGGAACCAGCTAGAGCGACTCGAGGTCATTCGATTTCTTCCTGGGATGGCATACACTGTGCGTATCGGGTATTCCGATTCCCCGTAGAAACAGACGAAAATTTTCTGTTTCCGCCCCCGATCGGTGAAGAAAGAAAATAGCAGCAGTCGGAGGTACCAGAAAACAACTGACAAGAAGAGTGTCGGACATCCGGAGCTCCAATTTTGACCAAACATTGTGATCATACGGACAAAGATATCTGATGCGAGTTAGCTGATTGAAAACCAGGGCAAGTCATTAGTAGTATATATTCGCCAGACGAAGTATCAGCCATGCAGAGACATGTGATGTTCCCGGTAGATATGCCAGCGATGTTAAATATAATAACGATGAAGATGTAAGGACGATCAATACACAACAACAGTTTATCTTTTTCAAAAATGCTCGACGAAGAAGATTTAGAGAAATTTGCGGTGAATAGTTGAAAAGAAATGTGAGGAAACTTTTTGATTTTCTGATCAACAAGTGCCGAAGTACTAGGCATTTTTAGATCTTTAGTATCGCCAAATTGATTATCGATTCAGCCATACACGGTTATGCATTATATCCATTGTACGGTTGGTCAATGAATCTTTTAAGATGCTTATGGAACTCGGTAACTCAGCTACTCCTACACGCTGAAAGAGATAGAGAGTCATATAAAGATATCAAAAAAAAGGGAGGAAGAGGAACGAGGTGGGGAAAGCGCAAAGCCCACCTACTGCCACACTCACCCAAACCAGTATCGAAATGACCCGCCTTAAAATCCAAGCAACTAAATTCCATGTCTCTCAGCTTTACTCATATATAATTAATGGAAGCATAACTACTCTCTCAAACTAAAAAGCGATCGAATCTGATCACGATTGATTAACAAATCCCCATATAATGTTTCTTCATAAATGTTGGATATATGTATCATTCGGCCCTCCTCCCCTCTCCGCCGGCCACGGCGAGAGCTGGCGCTGTCGCGTCGGTCGGCACAAGTCCCGCGACTGCCGTCGAGCACAGACGCACACACTGTTGTGTTTGTATAGAGTCGGCGCGTATTACAAATAAACCTTTTTTTAGACATTACTCGGAGCATTCTTTTATTTCACTTGCCCCACGTAATAACCAACAGGTTATGGGCCCAGCACGCTTCCACTGCGCGTAAAAGTGTTTCCGAGTGATTGCGGTGAGTGAAATTGTGAGGTGTGAAAGGCGAGACGAGGAGAGACGCGAGTTTCCCGACAGGCCCCCCTTCACCGTGCAACCAAGGATCGAGAGGATGTTGGACGGCGGAGACGCTGGAGTGTTGAGCATGCCGACCCCGGAAAGCTCAAGTAAGTAGGAGTGCTTGAAGCGGTGCGCGATCGGTGACGTGGGGTCGGCGCCGAGTCGCGGCCCGTTCATCGCGCGACGATTGTGTCCGTCGGAGCGCGAGGCTCGGGTTCTCCTAGTTGCACGTTGCGGATCGAGGTGTCGGGGTGCGTGCTCGAATATTTCAATAAAGGCGCGAATCGGAAAATTCGAGAAAGGCGAAGTCCCCAGTGCGGTAAGGGGAGCAACGCGTGGGGACACGCGATCGGTTATTGTTCGACCGTTGAATTCGCGAGTACTCGGAAGCGCGCGACGATTGTGTTTTGTCGTGGCGCGAGTACTCGGAAGAGCGCGACGACTGTTTCTCGCGGCGCGAGAGCTCGGAAGCGCGCGGTGACTGTTTCGCCGCGGCGCGAGAGCTCGGAAGCGCGCGACGACTGTTTCGCCGCGGTGCGAGAGCTCGGAGGCGCGCGGTGACTGTTTCGCCGCGGCGCGAGAGCTCGGGAGCGCCCGACGATATCGTTTAGCGCGGCGCGAGGCTTTCAGCCGCGCGACGTTTACAATCGTTGCGGGGCGAAATCGACGAGATCGCTCGAGGCGTGATTACTGAGAGCGCGAGAAAGGCGAGGTCCTCGGTGCGACGAGGTGAGCGGCGCGCGGGGACAGTCGATCACTGTTGATCGACCGTTGAGTTTCCGAGAACTCGGAAGCATGCGACGACGTGTTGCCGGCCGGCACTCTTGCACGCGCGCGGAGGGGACGGGGGCGCTCGACTCTCGCTCGCGCTACTGGCCAGGGCGTAGGAGCGAACGTAAACAAACGGCTTACGGTGTCGGCGCGCGAGAGGAGAAAGATGAGAAAGAAGATGAGAGAGAAGAGGAGAAAGATGAGTCAGAGGATACAATCTTGGCCAAGCTCAATAAAATTGAGTCCATGATCGAGAGCGTCAAACGAACAGGTAAAGATAAATTGAGAATCGTGAGTAACCGAAAGGTTGTACCTAATCTCAGATTGTTGAAATCTAACCAAATCCAAATGCACCAACCATTTGAACATAATAATGATGAGTCTCTTGAATCCCGTACAGTAAATAATACTGAAAAGAGAGTAGCCACACTAGAGAACAAATTGGCAGGTACATCCAATTTCGTTGAGGGACTCTCTGAGAGTATCAATAGATTGATGGACGTAAGGGGGAAAAAGGAGAGTGTTAACAACCAAAGATTTTCAAAACTTGAAGAAAAGTCAAAAATCAGTCAGAAGGAGAGATTAGACCAAAGTATCAAGTTCCGAAACCTTATGACTACTGTCAGAGAGGACTATGCGAAACAACTTGATAAGGTCAACGAGATTGTCAAGGGCCTGACAAACTTGTACAACAGAGAGGAGAGTGAAGATGAGAGCTTAATTACCTCTGAAGATGACGAAAAGGTGAGAAATAAAAACATGGTTCAAAATAATGAAGTAAAATCAAAAGGTAATAGCAAAAATTCCAATTCAGTAAAGATGAGAGAACAAAGTAAAATTTCAGAGAGAAATTCAGATGAGGAAACTCCAGCTCAGACACGGAATAAAGATAACTTTGGAAGTAGAGATATTCATGACACTTAGAAACTAGAATTCATTAAAAGTGCTAATATGAAAAGAGATTATAAATTAACAAATGAGATGACATTTTTTGGATTATTTTGTGTCAGAGCTGAGAGCCTGTAACTTCTCACACACTATTGATGAGAACAGCGTTTTGCGTGTGGATGAGACAGGTTTAGAGAATCACAAGTTCCAGAACTCGTGACATCCTAATAAATCAAAGCAGGCGAGGTAAATTTAGCATCTTACACTATACGCAAATCGCTATATAATATGGAATATATAATTGGAAAAGAAACGGCTGTCGAATTTTGTGAGAGATTTGAAAGTGTTGTAAGAAACTATGAAAACTCTCCCGGCGCCAAGCTATTATCGGAAGATGAGAAGAGAGACGCGTTTTATAATGCTGTTATGGTATCACTACCTACAGCTGAAACTATTGAGTTTGTTTCAAAGGACATAATGGCGAAAGTACTTCATACGATGAACTAAAAGCAATTGTTGTACAGGAAAAGCAGGTGACAAAATTAAACTCTAACACCATCCCAAGGAGCGCAAATCAGGCCAACCTATCCTCGATCCAATGATATGAATGCCAGGGCTCAGAGCACATTGCAACTGACTGTCCCAACAAAGGAAAAGGTGTCCGGTGCTACAACTGCAACGGATTTGGGCACAAGGCTTCTGAGTGTCCAGAGTGCTCCGGAAAAGGGGAGAAGAAGGTATGTCAATAAGACTAAGAGATCTCATAACTCAAATGGTGGTAGGCCTGTGAGTGGTGTGAAAAGGAAGAGTAATAACGATGAGAATGCGACGGGTGCGAAAACGTGGTCGAATGTCGAGAGGACGTGGAAGATCCAATTACCAAAACACCGGAAATCGGAAGCAACAAAACAGAGAGAAAGGTGAGAACCAAACGGTGAGCGTTTATAACATAAGTTGCGAACAAGATCAAATTTTCTCCAAGTTTCTAGCGGATTCCGGTGCTACGGAACATATAACTAATTCCAAAATGATCTTCACGCCTCTTGATGAAAGCGATTGTGGCGTGATAAAATGCGCTAACAAAAACAGTTCAGCTGACATAAACACAGAAGGCGCGGGTACAATATTTGTGAGAATGAATAACGGAGAAATTCTATAAATTGATAAAGTCATTTTCGCCAACGCGTTAAAAGATAATCTCTTGTCGTTACGAAAATTCGCTGATATGGGACTAGCTATATATTTAGATAGTACCAAAATAAATATCTTTGATTCCTGCTCAAACGAAACACTCCTATCAGGCATATACAGACGACCTTATTGGCTAATAGAACTAGAAATCAGTAAAGATTTTCCCAATGGCGAGACTGTCACACAGAAAATAAATAGGCAAATATTTGCCAATACAGTAGATGCGAATTCAGATGCAAAAAGATATAATACACGAAGTGTAACAGCTCAAGTTCAGTCTTTACCAGAATCGGTTCCGATGCCTGGTAGCAGTGATGAGTTTGAAATTGTAACGAATGAGAGATGTGAGAATGGAAGATGTGAGAATGAAAGATGTGAGAATGGAAGATGTGAGAATGGAAGATGTGAATGATGTTGATAATAGAATATTAATTAAAATAATATAAAAATACTTGATTTATCGAACTTCGATCTCTATCACAGATAGAAAATTTCATAATATAGATAAGGCCCCCATGACAGAAGTTAACCCTGACGAATCTCCATTTTCGTTTGACACAAAAAGATTTCTTGAAAAGAACAAAGCCATGCTGTGGCACGTAAGATTTGGTCATGCTTCGATCGCCTATCTCAAGGCATTGTAAGCTAAATTCCTCATAAATAAAGAACTGCAAGATGCGATTTTTGATGAGGCGTTAAAAGACTGCGAAATCTGTCTAATAGCCAAAACGAACAAACTGCCTTTTTCATCAGTACGTACTCGGTCTACTGCTTCCCTACAAATTATTCATTCCGATACCATGGGTCCAATCTCACCACCTTCTCATCCCAAAAGACACAGATTTATATCTGTATTCATAGATGATTTCTCAAGACAAGCAATAGCTTACCCCATGACTCATAAGAGGGAAACTGGGTATTGTCTTGAAAGATATGTAAGGAGCGCAAGAAATCTTCTAGGGTACGACGCAAAGGTGTGTTATTTGCGCTCTGACCAAGGGACTGAGTATACAGGTGGATACACGGTAGAAGTATTGAATAGTTTGGGCGCAGAATTACAACTAGCAGCCCCAGACATGCCTGATCACAATGGTGTGTCAGAGCGATTTAACCAAACAATTCAGAAGAAGGTGAGAACATATATTTACGATGCGAAGTTACCCGAAAATCTGTGGGATATAGCATTGACAGCTGCTGTATACGCATATGATCGGACTCCGCACAAATCGAACCAAATGGTGGCACCTCTGGAAAAGTTTGCTCCCCAACATAATTTCAGTATTGATCAGATCAAAAGATTTGGATGCCTGGCTTATGTGAAAGTTCAGAGAAAAACAGGCCCAAAATTCAGATATGAAGGAAGGCGAGTTATCCTGGTGGGCTACACACCAACAGGTTATATTTTGTTGAAACCAGAAGAAGGAAAATTTTATGAAAGCCGAGATGTGAGGTTTAATGAAAAACTGGTTTACAGAGACAAATATAACAAAAATGGAATAAAAGATTTTCCTGTTGTAAGCAATGATCTGAATAAAGATGAGTGGTTTATCAAATCTGAAATGAATGAAAGATGCAAAGAATTTTCAAAACAGGAGGGAGAATCCATACAAACCTTAAAACCGGAGGGAGAGATCAAGAGAAAAAGAGGTAGACCCCGTAAAACTGTAACTGTCGTTACCAAGAATGTAGAAGAGAAAGGTGAGCTTATTAACGATGTCAGTTTCTCGAATATCAAAGCAAAGGTTATGCTGTCCTATAACATATCAGATGAGATAGATGAGAGTAAAATCAATTCTAATGATAAGATTTTTCATGCCTTGCTAACTGATATCAACTCTGATCCCTCTAACTATAAAGATGCGATGAATTCAGATGAGAAAAATTGTTGGAAGTCAGCAATTAAAGATGAGTTGAATTCTATGAAGAAAAATAATGTCTGGGAAATAGTCAAAAGACCTACAAAGATGCGTGATGGAAGAAAGGCAACAATAATTGACTCAAGATGGGTATTTAAACGAAAACTGGATTCAGAGGGTAATACCAAATACAAGGCGAGATTGGTTATCCGTGGGTTTAAGGATAAAAACTTCTATGAATTGAGTGAAACGTACGCACCTGTGTCAACGTTGACACTTGTGCGAGCTGTGATAGGTATTATCAATAAGTTCAAATTACTTGTATGTCAAGCTGATGTTAAAACAGCTTTCCTAAACGGCGTCCTCGATGAGGAAATATATATGGAAATACCTGAAGGAGCGGAATTTGCAGAGGAGCAAAAACGAAACCAATTGTGTCGAGTGATGCGTGCTCTATACGGGTTACGCTTCAGCCCAAAGTAATGAAACAATAGATTCACTGAAGCAGCCGAAGATCTAGGTCTGCAAAACTCAGATCTAGAACCATGTTTGTTCACTTGGCGAGAAGGTACAAAATTTCTGATTGTACTTCTCTATGTCGACGACCTACTTATGGCGAGTAACGATGAGAGAAAATTGAAAGAGGTCACGAAAAAGCTCAGTAAAGAGTTTGAAATGAACATTCTAGGTGAGCCCAAGGAATTTCTCGGCATCAGCATCAGGTGAGATATTGAAAATAAAATTATCAAACTGAGCCAAACGAAATACATAGAAAATTTCCTTACTAGGTTCGGATTCAGTGAATCACATCCGCAAAGAACACCTATGGTCACTACTCAAGTGAATAATAGGAACAGAAAGATGAGAGAAACGGATGTTTATGATGAGTTACTTACAAAAACTAAAACAAAAGAAAATGTTCCTTTTAGAGAAGCCGTAGGAAGTCTGTTATATCTGGCAGGTGCGACAAGACCAGATATTTCATACGCAGCGAACATTCTGAGCAGACATCAAGTAAGTCCAACCGAGGATGATTGGAAAATGGTTAAGAGAGTGTTCCGTTATTTGAAGGGAACTAAAAATCTGAGCTTGAGATACAAAGGTGAGACAGAAGATATCCAAGCCTTTTCAGATGCAAGCTTCGCTGATTGCAAAAAAACTCACTCACTACGTGTGGCTTCGTTATAAAACTGTTCGGAGATGCGATAGTGTGGCGAATCCACAAACAGTCATACGTGGCACTGTCTACTTGTCAGGCAGAATACATAGCGATGAGTGAGGCGAGCCAAGAGATGCTTTCTGTATACAACTCTCTTAGACTGATCTTAGTTGAACCTCCGTTGCCAATGATCTTGTGGTGCGACAATAAAGCTGCAAAAATAAATACTGAGACGAGTGGAGGAAATATACTGCGACACTTGATAGATGCGAAAGTGAATCGCATAATTACTTAATGACTAAATTGATGAATCATCTTAATTATTAACCATTTTTTTCTTCCAGGGGTTATAATTATTAGCCATTATTTTACAGAGAATAAGAAGGTGTGAGTAATTAAAGTCGGCGAGGAACCGGAGGATCTCATGGGAGGGAGTGTTGGATATATGTATCGTTCGGCCCTCCTCCCCTCTCCGCCGGCCACGGCGAGAGCTGGCGCTGTCGCGTCGGTCGGCACAAGTCCCGCGACTGCCGTCGAGCACGGACGCACACACGGTTGTGTTTGTATAGAGTCGGCGCGTATTACAAATAAACCTTTTTTTAGACATTACTCGGAGCATTCTTTTATTTCACCTGCCCCACGTAATAACCAACAATAAAATACGCACTATAAAACTGAAAGCTAATAACTACATTCTCATTGCTCGCGAAGTACATACCACCCCCTCCCCCCGCGCGTTAGATTTTTTTTTAACTCCAGAACTAGAAACAGAAGCAAGATAAAAAACGTAATATAGCAAGAGCGTTCTTTCCAGAAACCCGAAATGGAAGCAAAGAGTACTCACCGAGTATATTACAAGTTAGGCAATCGAATTTTCTGCACAGAATGCTACAAAACTTCACCCAAATGGAGAAGGTGGTCAATAGTAGAGACAAACGAGACTACCCTCGTGAGGCGTGGTCTCACACGAGCATGTGAAGTATGTCTAGAAGCAATCGAGATGATCCTCGTGCACATTCTCAAAAAACAGGATCGTGAATTAAAAACCAATAGAAAATCAGAAGGAAAGTGCTCGCAACTTACCCAGATCAACCTCATTCCCGAGGATGAGTTAGAAGGAATATTAAAATACCTAGACGAAGAACTAGATGGAAATAGAGCAGCGGCTCAACGATGAATCCAGCACTGCAAGGGTTTTTAACGGAAGCCCGTTATCAGATTGGTCACCCAATGACAGTGCTTACGATTCCGATCGTGTCAGACGAAGAGGAAAAAATTCAGCTCGCTCCACACAGGCTTCAAATGAGAGTCAGTTATCTAGTGAAACTTACGATTTACCTATGCCAGAGAAGAAAGAAAATTATAAAATTTTCTCAAAGGTCGACTCTGACGCGAGCTCCCTGCTGAATGTAGACGACAGTCGATTCTTGAACCCAGAATTTATCTTGACCTACCCGTGTTGAATATAGACGAAATCGATAAAATGTACGTGGAACTAAATGCTGGAATAAACTCTACACAAAAACTGGGTGAGGGCCCATTGTAATGATAAGCATATTCTGCCCATGCTGAATATAGATGACTTGAATTTAATACTCAACATTTAGAACCAAACTCATATGCCACGTTCTAAGCTCACATATGAATATATTCATGAATACATATGAATATCTTTTCAAAAGAAACTCCAAAGAGCTTAATCAGAAATTGCTCGAGCACACCATTCCAAAAATGGAGCCATTGAGAACAGGAAGAAAGTATTATAAACAAGGGTCACGGCGCATTTGCAAGCCGTGCGTTCATCTAACAGATAAGAGCAAACGAAAGCATTCCATCACAGTAACCAAGACTTGGGAAGATGCAGAAAATAATAAGACATATCGGATCAAATGCGCAGTATGCTCATGGGGAAATATACGCATTATGTTTCACGAGTGAAACTGCGCGATGGCCATCTATGTAAAATGACAAATGACTCTCGGTTAAATTACTGTCGCTCCATCTCTCCCCTCCTCTACGGTTACCGGCGCTCACTCTGAGTCAAGCTTTCGGCGCGCTTACAGCTTCTCTGTCACGTGCGATTTTTGAATTTGATTTTGTTTCTCTAGATAAGTTAATAAGCTAGATTTGATAGTTAGATAAAGTACGACTGTTGTATTAATAAAGTGTTTGGAAGGTACTTAATTATTGATTCATTTCTATCAGAAATCCTCACTCCCGACGAGACCACGAAATAACTTGTCAAGTCATAATCCCCAGCACGTTTCCACTGCACAAGGACTGTGCAAGGGCTGAGGATTTCTGATAATCCACTTGTTAGTTTTTCTCGCTCGTGTTCTAACATGTTACGTTCCAAAAGTGTGTAAAAAGTTGGAACGAGCTCGTCAGTTTGAGAGAGTTCCAGAGGAAGGAAGGAAGCAAAAGCAAGTCGACCTTTTTCTTAACCCACGCTAGACAAAGTTTGATAAATTGAACATGCCCGTGTACATTTCCCGAACACGAGGTAAGATTATCTTAATACAGTGCGCGAGCGCTTCGAGAGAGAGAGAGAGAGAGAGAGAGAGAGAGAGAGAGAGAGAGAGAGAGAGAGAGAGAGAGAGAGAGAGAGGAATTCCTGAACATAATGTATGTTATTAACAAACGAGTTCGAGGAATCTGCGCGTTTCTGTTTTGTGTTTTTATACAGAAACTAGGCAACCGAATTAAAACATAAGGTAACGTGGCGGGCCGACAAGCACGCACGCGAACCGGCACAAGCTGAGCGAGTCGACGGCTGGTGTAGCGCTCATGGTGCGCGTGCACATCAGTCAACGGCACTGATGCTAGCTCAAATGTTTATACGCGCGACACTGTTCATACATGCGACGCTGGATATACGTGCGACACTGGATATACGCGCGACGCTGGATAGAGACGCGTATATGCATTTTGTTGGGCGCGAGACGGGCCAACTGCTGGAGCCGTGTTTGTGAAAGCGCTGGTACGCACGGTGCGCGTCGAGATAATGACGTATGCAGTACGCGCGTGACCACCGTACCTAGATGGGCTTCATGAATGCTTCTTCGTTTTCACCGCCCGACTAGTGGTGTCGCATACGCGTTGCAATTATGAAAATCGAGGTCCCGAGGTGATTTGGTGGGTCGATTTTTGCCCCATTACAAAGCTTTCTCTTTGAGAAAGCAGAATAGCCCATTTTACTTTGATGAATATTCTAGAGTACAATTTGAATTCATACATACAAATGATAATACATTTTACAACAAACCTTAACCCATTAAGGGGGGATCCTACTGTAGAATTCGACTTTTTTTTCATTTTTTTTATGGCTTCAAAAATTCATTTAGTATCTAAAGAATGTACTCACAAAGTTTCAAGGTCGAAAAAAAGTTTTAAACACCTCTACAGAGTCACCGAATTGGTGCGTGCCAAAGGTAAGCAGAGCGGCATCGAGAACTTTAACGCTCATTTTCTCAAAACGTTGTTTTTTCCGCGCCGTGCAAGATATCTCGAGAACTAGTTGACCGATTCACTTGAAATTTTGCACAGGAATTAGTCTATCTATTTCACACATCGTGAACCTATAATTTTATAACACTCATTATCATTTATATTGTTTATATCAATTTGTTCATAAACAATGATCTATAATTTTGTTTAAAAGGTGCAATATTTTTTTTTTTCCATTTTTTTGGCCGACTGTAGGTTCAAGTTGTAGAAAATAATATACTTTAAGAGGTAATATCCGGCAAATTTTTTTTTCCTTTTCATTTTTTTTTATTGGCTTAAATCATGCTAAAACTATCCTAGAATCGGAATCTACAACTCCCAAGTACTGATCTAAACTCAAAATTCGTTTAAATCAATTTTTACTGAACAACTTTCGTATGAGATACATAGCATTTTGAAACTTTAAACGCGTTTTTCTCGGAACCATGTTTTCAAATTCGGCGAGCAGTAGAACTGAAAAAGTTTACATCTGATTGACTTGAAATTTTAACTGTAGCTTCTTCATTAGATTATCTAGTGAAGTACACACCATTTTAGCGATTGATTTGGTTCGTTGATTTCAGTCGAATAGAAGGACCGTAGCGTTGCACGGCGCAAAATCGAGGAGTCAAGTTTGAGCAGATGCAACGCCGCCATTTTGTGTATTTTCAACGAAAAAAAAAATTGTTTTATATAGCTTTAAACTTCAATATTACAATAAATTCCATTCCAATTTGAAAAGTCTTCTCAATGTTCTGTAAATAACTCCTGAAAAAAGTGCTGTTTACAGTAGGCTCCCCCCTTGAGTCCGGGATGGCGTCGGATTTGACTAAGTTTTCAACCTCATTTTTTTTGTTATTCGGATGGGAAAAAATTTTTCATGCATCATTTCTGACGTGAAATTTTATGATCTTTCGAAATATGCTATTGATTTTTATCTAACATCAATGCAAAAAAAGTTATAAATAATTTTTTGTGAAAAAACGAGATTTTCAAGATGTAAAATTTTTAATTAACGAAAATTTCCATATGAAAGGCGTGAAGATGCACATCTTTCCATGGACTAAAACGTGGTTTCGAGTGATGCACTAAAAAAAAAGTGAGATGCGGGATGATTGATTCAACATTAAGGTCCTGAAAATGGCGTCCGAACCAAAATTTTTTTTCAACTCTTTTTCAAACCTCAGTAGTTGGGCTATATTTCATGATACAGATAAACCACATGCACATTTCATAGTTTGAGACATCGCTGAATTCGAATTTGTTATTATTTTTACAAAATAATATTGTTTAAACAATTTGTTTAAACAAATTATTGCAAAATGAAGTTTTTTTGGAAAAATTGATACCAGAATCTGATTCCCCAGACAAAAATACATCCAATACGCTAATTTCAGTGATAATCAGACATTTTTTTATCAACAAATTATCAAATAATTGATTTTAAAATATAAATCGTTTGCAGAACTTGGATTGTGAATAAAAACATAGGGCCATGTATACATTGACAAACATATTTTTCCATGCATACCAAAGGGGCGTTCTTCGTCAACTCTCCGGAGCCGGCGCGCGGACGCTAAAACCTCACGTTTTCGACGCTTGTTTTCAACTCTATATGACCCATATCTAAATGACGTTGGATATGCTATCAATGTAGTTTTTTCTCAGCTTTTCGATGGTGAATTTAGTTTTCCAAATTTTTCACATTTTCACAGAAAAAAAAACATAAAACAGGCCATATCTCAAAAACCTATTTTTTTAATTTTTTTAAATAGTCTAGATCGAAAGCTGAGGTTTTTCTACGTTGATATAGACCTTTTGAAAACATACTTTTTTTTGTATTCGAGTAATATATTTAATATCCATACAAATCTCTATCTGTTGGATAAACTACTATCTAGCGTAGATCATGTACTCATTTGGGTTATGGACCGAGATATAGACTTTATTACATTTCACATTCTTTGACCTCCGTTTTGGCTTTGATATTGAAGACTTTGCCATACTATGTTTCAACTTAACTACTTTTTCAGTTCGTTTTGAACTAGGAAAAATTTCATATTCCTCAGCAGATGAAATTTTTTTGACCATCAGTCTGTCATCAGAAGTTGGCATGAACGCATGAAATTGCAGAGTATACCTTGTATAGCAAAACACTTATCAAATCTTTCTTTCAATACCAGATATCTGAACTTGCTGGGTGACAAATGAATGAAATTGAAAACTCACGACTTTTTTGCCAGAAAACAGTCTGTATTCATTCATGATTTGAAAAAAATATTGTTAGAAGGAGAATTCTTAGTTTGTTTTGATTTTGCTGTAAATTATGCTTTTGTTGTACAGAATTCAGCTCAATCTTTCCACTGGAATAATAATCAGGCAACAATTCTCACAGTAGTTATCTACTTTCAGAGGAATAATGAACTTCAACACAAAAGTTTGGCTATTATTTCGGATAATTCATCTCATGACACTATTGCAGTTCATGTATACCAAGAAATAATCATGAATTATCTGAAGAAAGAATACAAACCAAAGAAAATTTATTATAGTACCGATGGAGCGGGTCGACACTTCAAAAATCAGAAAAGTTTCCCTAATCTTATAAATCATAAGAAAGATGTTGGCATTCCCGCGGAATGGCATTTTTGTGTGACCACACATGGGGAAGGAGCATACGATGGAATTGGAGCTATCGTGAAACGAGGTGCTAAACGAGCAAGTTCACAAAGCTCTGCAAATCATCATATTTTAACCGCAGAAGGTTTATTTGAATGGGCAAGAAATTACTGTAAAGAAAACATGGTATTTTATAGTAAAAAAACCGCTGCCAAGTGCCTTAGCAGTATGCTTTCTCAAAGAGGCTTCAACATCACCCACAAACGCGTCCCAAACCTGTATTTTCACCTTTCCACTAGCGTAGATACTATCATCTATTTTTCAAAAATTACAAAAAAATTATTTAATCAATTCAATTCGTATCTTTGTGACTGTGTAAAGTGTCGTTCTTTTTCAATTGACCAAACTATGTTGCGAGTGTTGATGTCTGACCGGGCTCTCTTATTATTTGATCAAATGCAACAAAGCAAACTGTTCTAGGTTCTACACGATGCGAGACATTTGGACCTGCATAATTTTTCGATCAGTCCATCTTGTGACTGTCATACGGTTAAATGGCGGTCAAAATCGATCCGCATTGCCCTTTAGTCCGTATTTAGCACACTTGAAGACTCATTTTGATCATTTCCGACGGCAAAAGACACCAAATTTTCCCAATTTTCTCTATAGTACGTTGAAAATACTGGAAACGAAACTTACATCAATTTTTTTCCCCATTAGCAACGGTTGCTAGGGCGGTGAACAACGGTTGCTAAGGAGCTAATTGGGAAGATTTTGTTCTTTGCCGTCGAAAATGATGGAAATAGGTCTTAAATTATTAATTTCCAACCTTCATAACGGTTGCTAGGGAAGTAAACAACGGTTGCTATGAAGAAAATAGAACAATTCAGTGTCCTTGGCCATCGAGTGTGACTTAAAACTGATTTTCCGGCTTGCTCCAATGAGCACTCATAAGGATTTGTGAGAAAACACGTTAGAAACGGTTGCTAAGGAAATAACCAACGGATTTTGCTGAAAATTGAACTCGTGATAGACTTGCCACAACTAATCGGTGTGCAAAGTTTCAGCAAGATCGGACTATTTCTTCGAGAGTTATCGTGGACGAAAAAAAACGTTACACACATACATACATACATACATACATACATACATACACACACACATACATACAGAGACTTTTGGATTTCCATGTTCTTCGACCCGTAGATTACGAAAATCGAGGTCCCGAGGTCCGATTCGGTGGGTCGATTTTTGCCCCATTACAAAGCTTTCTCTTTGAGGAAGCAAAAAGATTATGAGCAAGCTAAACTGAAATTGAAAGAAAGATTTGATAAGTGTTTTGCTATACAAGGTACTTTGCAATTTCATGCGTTCATACCAACTTCCGATGACAGACTGATGGCCAAAAAAATTTCATCTGCTGAGGAATATGATTATATTTTTCCTAGATCAAAACGAACTGAAACAGTAGTTCAGTTGAAACACAGTATGGCAAAGTCTTTAATATCAAAGCCAATACGGAGGTCAAAGAATGTGAAATGAGATAATGTCCTTATCTCGGTCCATAACCCAAATGAGTACATGATCTACGCTAGATAGTAGTTTATCCAACAGATACAGACTTGTATGGATATTAAATATATTCCGATTTTGGCACTCTTGTGAGCAGAAGAATTGAGCTGGAGCGCGTGGAGTCAGCGCGGCGCGGCACGGCGCGGCCCGGCCCGACGCGGCGCATTTTCTCATGTTCGCTACTCAATTACTCGAATACAAAAAAAAGTATGTTTCCAATAGGTCTATATCAACGTAAGAAAACCTCAGCTTTCGATCTAGACTATTTAAAAAAATTAAAAAAAATAGGTTTTTGAGATATGGTCTGTTTTATGTTTTTTTTCTGTGAAAAAGTGGAAAATTTGGAAAACTAAGTTGACCATCGGAAAGCTGAGAAAAAACTACATTGATAGCATATCCAAAATTATTTAGATATGGGTCATATAGAGTCGAAAACAAGCGTCGAAAACATGTGGTTTTAGCGTCCGCGCGCCGGCTCCGGAGAGTTGACGAAGAACGCCCCCAAAAAAAACGCAGGAATTTTCCAGATATCTTTGTTTTTATTTTATTTATTTAGTTTCCAGAAAAAAATATCATAAGATCATAAAATATTAAAAATCTCGTGAATTCCGTTAGCCGTCGATAGATATCAGCGTTGCACAATCCTAACCAAGTGGAGGTATAACAAATTCTAATTCAGCGATGTCTCAAACTATAAAATGTGCATGTGGTTTATCTGTATCATGAAATATAGCCCAACTACTGAGGTTTGAAAAAGAGTTGAAAAAAAATTTTGGTTTGGACGCCATTTTCAGGACCTTAATGTTGAATCAATCATTCTGCACCTCACCTATCTTTTAGTGCAGGACTCGAAGCCACGATCCAGTCCATGAAAAGATGTGCATCTTCACGCTTTCATATGGAAATTTTCGATAATAAGAAATTTTACATCTTGAAAATCTCGTATTTTCGCAAAAAATTGTTTACAACTTTTTTCGTATTGATGTTAAATAAAAATCAATAGCATATTCCGGAAGATCATAAAATTTCACGTCAGAGATGATGTATGAAAAGTTTTTCCCCATCCGAATAACATAAAAAAAATGAGGTTAAAAACTTAGTCAAATTCGACGCCATCCCAGACTAAATGGGTTAAGCATATATCATACATAAAAATACTCCGATTCCCATTTGATACTTGAGAGTAAATTCCTTTTTTCTTATTTATCGTAACGAATAGAATTTATATGATTATTGACTAGATTAGAATTTAATCCAGTTAAAGAAAATCTGATCCTGTTCCTTCTTTCCATTGCGAAGAAATTAATAATAAGACATAGCCACCGAACATCCAGGTGCGTCTATTAAGTTGGACGCAATAGATGAGAACGATGCCATCTTGCGTACATCTAATGGTTACGATTACCCCTTAGGTAAAAGATTGAAATTTATATCACACTAGGTCACTGGTAAAATGAAAGAGCGCAGTGCGTCAAGTTCATTTTACGAGTGTCAGTTGACTTGATGGGCATTATGTGTTCTCAAGCTTTAATTACAACTTGAAAACACTGATAACTTGCCGTGCGGTTATCAATGTGTTTTTCTATTTTCTTCACAGATTTGAATACAATGACTGATGAAACCGCTGAAGTAGTCATAGAGGAGGTGACCAAGAATAGAGTCAAAAGACTCTCGATCGCTAACCACGCCGACGAATCGCTAGAAAACGACAAAATAGTCGAAAAAGATGAAACGTGATAGAAAATGATGATAATGGTGAACAAGCCAGAATGCAGGAACAATTAGGAAATTTGAAAAAGGAAAAGGATAGTTTGGAAACGGAGACTTTAGGTAAAACAATAAGTACACTTTTCATTGAATCTTTTAAAAAAATTGATATTCATGTTAATAAAATTGGTCCATGAAATCGAAGATCGAAAAAGATCGTACGGAAAATGTCCAATTCGAAAATAATATTAAAACTCGAGCTGGAAAGATGGAACAGCTGATAGCATAAATGAACAGGTCTCAAACTAACTTGACTACCGCGAACCCGGACACTACTGTGTCCCCGGTTGTGCAACAGGCGGTGCAAGTCAGACTACAAGTTGACTGAAATTGTAAGTTTGAAAACATTTCTAGATCGTTTTAAGTCTGACTTAAAGATACTAGATTTAGATTACGTATTAAAACCCTCGGACGAACATTCATTAGTTAAACCGCAGAAGTTAACTAAAGACAAAATATATTTGTGTGATAAGTAATCTTATTCATGTGTAAAATCATTGTTATTCTTTTACAATAACAATGATACAACAATCATTACTCAAATTGATTAAAATAATCAATGGGCAATCCACAGTCTCCTTAATTACTGATAGATGCAATTACATAAAGACAAAATACTTGTTTGAACGATTCTTATAAAAAAAAACAGACGACTCATACTTATCAAAACTGGTCCATATCAAAGATCCAGTACAATTTCTGAATAAGATTAAAGAATGAAAACCTAGCGAAAAAAATATTACTACTAGTAAAATCAGCAGGAAATTGAACTCGATCAAGTATGATCCAGATAAATAAACTGCTTCAAAATTTTGGGACAGATTTGATGAAATAATCAGACTATACAATAATTTAACTGACGCTCCTAACCTGACTGAAATTGAAATTAGAGATGCTTTCTTTGACGCAATTGTAGCTAGAGTTCCGTCAATTATAGATACTCAATTTATTTAAAGGAATAGAGATGGTAAAAATCTGAGCATTGGAGAGATGGAAATCTTTATTGTTGAAAAGGAGGCAAATACTAAAACTCAAAGATAGACGACTATATAAAAGGCATCTAATTATTAATCGAGCTCGAGTACAATCTGCCACAATTGTGGCAATAAAGGTTGCCCTGAGAACCGATGTGACAGACCCGGCATCATGTGTTACAAATGCCGACGGTACGAAAACCATACAAGCAGAAACTACCCTTATACCGACGAACAGGTGGAAAAGTCACTATAAGCTAGATGGTATGATAGTTCACATATTAACAGAGGTAACTAGCGTGGTAGCAATCTAAAAGTTAATTTCAGAGGACAATGTCCAAAGCGAAAAATTCCTGAGAATACCGACCAAAACAAATTCGAAGGCTTGAAAGAGGTCGAGGCCGCGGTCGTGGGAGAGAAAATTTTTGATGTCGCAGGAATAACATCCGATCGGGAAAACTCAGTGAGTATTCGCTCGATGAAGGCTCGAATACTGAGATGAATTATAATGATTTTGTCAAGTTCCTAACAGACTGTGCTGCCACGAAACACATAACACATTCCAAATTGATTTTCAAAAAGCTAGATAAATCTAAACAAATAGATATTGGATGTACATTTTTTTTGAGATCATGGCTAAACGCAGAGGTGATGAAGCTAAACGGACCTCGGATTTGGATTCAGCAGTCAAAAATACATATAAGTAGGGTGGTTCAGTCTCTGGTTCAACTTTTTCTTTGTGGAGCTATGTAATATGTGGAATCTGTCTCTTGGTGTAGCAGTTAACCTATAAAATAGGACTCCCCATAGCTCGAATAATATGATTGCTCCTTTGTTAGAACTTGAACCACAATGTAACCTTATTGTGAGTCAATTGAAAAGATTCAGGTGTTTGGCTTATATGGGAAACCCAAGACAAACTGGCACTAAGCTCGAACCAGCAGGACTGGAAACAGTCCTAATTAGATACACAAAGACTTGTCACTTACTCCTCAGACAGAAGAAGTTACGTACTATGGAAGTAGAGATGTTTGATTTAATGAAAAACTGGTTTTTGGAGATAAGTATGGAAATATCAGACAAATGAAAGTTCGAAAAAGCAGAAGTTTCAACTGAACAGGAAATAGTGATAAAAATTAAAAAGATGACGATCAAGGAAAAATACTTGTATCAAAAAGAACTAAGCGTTTGAATCAAATTCCAACATACTAGAGAACGAAAAGATAAGTACCATGGTAGCCACTGTCTAGAAGGAACTGAATCCGTATAGAGAAACTATGAAAACACTATGAATGTTTGGAAAAGCTAAATTTGATAGAGTTAGATAGAGTTCGACAGGCCTGAAGCTAAAGTGGGAGAACAGAAACCCAACATGATTGATTCAAGATGGGTTCTGAGAAAGAAAATTGGACAGAATGGCAAAACCCAATACAAAGCTCCGGTATCTCGCATACAAGTCACAAAAGCAGTGCTCGCAATAGTAATAAATAAACTAGATCTAGAAGTTTGACAGTTAGACGTGAAAAAATACTGCATTCTTAAGTGAGAAAATTGACTATGAATCTACATGGAAATACCAGAAGGAGTAGAACATATCGAAAAGGAAAAGTTCGGAGAAGTGTTCCAAATATTACAAGCACTATATGGTTTGAAAATCAGCCCCAAGGTATGGTACGAATGTTTCGAGGAAACAGTTCAAAAACTTGGTTTTGAACAACAAAGTCATGAGCCTTGTTTATTTATTTTGAAAGAGTATGAAAAAGTTGCAATGCTTTTGCTCTAAGTTGACGACATGGTGATAGCTAGTAATGACGCTCGAAACTTGATCCAAACCAAAGATCAGCTGCGGCGAATTGGTTTGAAACAATGAAAGTGGATATCTGTACATGGCGCAAGTTCAGAAAAGCTTTTTGACATAGATTTGTAGTCGAGATGGACGAGGAGGATGTATGGGAGGAATTAAAAACTCGGAAACAACATGAATCAGAAAATTTCGACATTTTTGTCAAAATTCAAATCTATCATCCGTTATTTTAAAGTTGTGCCAGCGGAAGCGAGGCAAGTCGACAGTGCTTTCCAGAATCTACTGCCAGTATACAGAAGCCTTATGCTGCACATGTGGATCAAATTCTATAGAGATTTAGAACGAGCGGGCAGATAATACAAAAAGCTCAGTCTTGGACCCACGATACGAACCACCACCAACTAAAGAGAGGTTGCGAATACCTGCAGCTGCATAAGAATCAGAGAGAAGAGGTGGATCAGTATCGGCCATCTGAAGGCAGAGAGCAAGCGTGTTACTGAGGAGAGCTCGTCAGAGGTAAAGAAAGGAAATAAAACACAAAGGAATAAGAAGCTCACCGAGGATAAAGCAGAAGTTGCTCGTGACGGATGAAGGAATGGACACATCAGAGATTAGCGAGCTGAAGCAGGACCGGCAAGCTGATGAAGGACCGGCAGCACAAGTGAACAGAATAGAATAGCGGCCAATCAGGGCCGCTGCTGCATTGAGGAAGTTTGAATGTTAACACAGGAAATGCGAACGCGCCGAGGAATGTGAACGAGCCAGTGGGGGGTCCTAGCAACGCGTTTGTGGGAGTGTGATTTTCGGGTCAGAAGTCGGGACACAGGTGGCAGATTGCCATTAGAACATGAGCTACAACTGCAACGAGAGTTGACACGACTCGCGCAATTATCCAAGAAAAGGTCCTGGGCCGGCTTATTGCCAGGTGTACAAAATACCGGGAGTCAAATATGATTTGTGTTTTGTGTGCCACGGGCTTAAATCGTTGGTGGGATGAGGGTGAGCGGGAGTGCGATAAGGTCCCACGCGCTTCACGCCATCATAAATGGGACGGGTCAGCCGACTGCAAACCTCCGGGAGGGAAAGGGGTTTCAAATAATACTAACGTCGAACGAACGGAGACTCCAGACGTGATGAAAGCAGTGGAAAAGTTCGAAAACTGAAAAAATCGGTTGACGAATGCGAAGAGTCGAAGAGACAGCGCGAGAGATCGAGCGGATGAGAGATCGGCGTTAAATCAGGAAACGGTTCACGAATCTGACTCACAAGCCCTGTCGAGAAATCAGCTCGGGTCGAGTGTGGTCGCAACGTATAACGTTGTTGAAAAAGACGAAGAAATCGTCACTACAAATGCGGGAAAAATAGCAGGAGAGCGCCTCAAGCTGATTACAGCACAGAGACGAGTCAGAGGGTACCTGCAAAACTGAACGACGAGTGTGTGAGTGAGAGCGGGAACGAGCCCCGGAGCCGTAAGCCCACGATGCCTTGTCAACTCACCTTGTTTAAGGAGGCATGACAGAACAAACGGGCAGCGATAACCCAAGTGATGCGGCCGAAATTACTATCAACGGGGTAGTGGGTGACGACCAAAATTACTTGGGCATAGTGATTGGGAGAAACTCTTCAGAGTATTATACGACACCGAAGCAACACACATGGTAATGGACGACGATGTCATAAACCACCTTAAGGACAGGCTGATATCGACCATGACGGTGATGTACAATGCAAACGGTGATGAGCGGGGCGCAAACCCGTACGGCATGTGCTCATGCGAGCCTGTTCAGTGGCGTACCTTAGTGGTGGATCGAGTACTCGAATATTCAATGACTGTTCAGTCTAGCGGCTTTTTACCACGGTACACCTGTGGTGTCCACGCTCGTGAGAGCGTTTATAGGGCTTCATTCCGTTTAATCCCGTCTTATCAAAATTCACTAGTTCTCACTTCACTTTACTTTAAACTGCAGTTACTACTCGGTAGTTCCCTTTGATTTTGCAGGCTTGTGTCCCTCTTGAATTTCTCTCTCGTGCCGATTCATTCGTACACATACCACGCGCGCGTGTCCACAAATATTCACACACACAAATACGAATACATATAACATATGGGTGTTTCACGTCAATTCTCCACAGCCATCGCGCGGCCGCTAAAACCTCACGTTTTCGACGCTTGTTTTCGACTTTATAAGATCGATATCTGAATAATGTGGAATACGTTATCGATGTAATTTTTCTCAGCTTTCCGTAAGTGCATTTAGAATTCCAAAGTTATCACGTTTCGCTGATAAAAAAACATAAAACAGGCCATATCTCAATAAGCAATTTTATTCTTATTTATTATAATAGTTTAGATCGAAAGCTGATATTTTTTTTCGTTAATGTAGACCTTTTGATCCGAATGAAACTTTTTCGTTATATTCAAGTAATTGAGTAGCAAACATAAGGAAATGTGCCGCGCCGAGCCAAAACTGATGCTTGAGCGCATGAAAGAACACGGCGCGACCCGATGTAGTGCATTTTCTCCTGTCTGCTACCAAATTACTCGAATATAACGAGAAAGTCTAATTCTTAGAAGGTCTATATTAACGTAAAAAAATGCCAGCCTTAAGAAAAAACGAGATCGATAATGTATTCCACATTATATAGATATCGGTCCTATAGAGTCGAAAATAAGCGTCGAATACGCGAGGTTTTAGTGTGGTTTACGTGTGCATTCCGTGCACATAATTCTCGCGTCTATAATCGCTTTGGCATATTCTCAAACAAAGTTTTTTCACGATGGTACGTGTGATCGACGCACGTTGATGGACGAAGCTATTAGATAATATACACGCGGAGCTGTGGGAAAGTATCTCCGAGCATCTTTCTCTGTCTTTGGTCGGTTAAGTTGCGATCGGGGATTTTCGGAGACGCTGTGAGCGAGCGAATAAGCAGTTTATAGATTCTTGGCTTGGACCTCAAACTTCTTTCGCTCCCAATATTCATTACCTCTGTCGGTCGAACGCATTCAGCAGTAGAGACAAGGCCGAGCTCCGGCACGGCTGAAGTAGTTACGTGCGCGCGGCCTGTGTCCTGCCCGGGCTCTTATTCACAGATTCAACGTTCGTGCGCGTTAGACATTTTCACACACGCGCACGAATCTTTCGTTGATGAATTTTTGTACTTGAGTTTATACATTAATTTCCTTACGTTAAATTTAATTTCCACTGAGACTGTCCTAATGTTTTACGTACAATCGATTGCCAGCCTCATATCCTTAAAAGAAAAAGTTTAATAATTGTTTCAACCAACTATTGTTAATGGGTTGATTTATTACGATAGAAATATTACATACGAATAAATCAACGGATAAACGACTTCTAACATAAACACAGACCACATCTAATTTCAAATTTCCAATGGAACTTTTCCAGTATGATCGTCTGAGGACGTATTTGACATTGTTTCGGTAGTAGAAATAAGCACCTCTATGAACGAATTTCTCAGTCAGTAGTTCATATTCATCGGTGAACAGTAGATCACTGCAAAGTTAACGAGTGTACTTTAACATTCCACTGTACACAATTGATTTATATTTTGTAAAAAATGTGTGCTGCTCTGAGAGTAAATCGATTACTAATCGATAATGACGACGGTGAAGATGAAAGAAGAAACGAAAAAACATTGATGCGGATGTTACGAGATAACTCTAATCCGTGGCAAATGCACGAAGAAACGTTTCGAAAATGATACAGTTATTATTATCATTATATTCTTCAATGTTATGGGATGATCAAAATATCAATCGCACTCCTATCTTCATATGCTTTACATTGTCATATATCAATTTCGAAACGTTGTCTCGACTTTTGGCATTGGACTTCGTCGGTTTGATTGCTCATGAAGTCGAGCCTGACCTAAACTCAGGAATCCCTAGCCATTTCCAAATTCTGGGAACCTTACGATTCTTGGCTAAAGGAGCATTTTAAAAAGGAGCTGCAGCGGAATTTAGTCATGCAATGAGCCAAGCATCGATGAGCCGCTGCATAGATCGGGTGGTGAATGCGATTCTTGCCTTGGAATCGAGATTTTTGCGATTTCCATTGACGAGTAGGATTTCCATTGACGAGAGTAGAGAGAGAAATGGTGTCACAGCAGTAAGACTTACTTCAAATATATATATATATATATTATCATTTTCAAACAGTTCAAACAGAACATGAATGTTGAATTTACATACTAATTTTTGATTGTCTCGCAGTCTTATATCAGTAATTAAAGTTATTAAATGACATTTTACTCATAAGATTTTTGCGATTTATCCGGATTCCTGGTGTGATCGGATTAATTGATTGCTTCTTGGTCACCATAATACGACCTCATCTACAGGGAAACGCATTTTTTCATCACCGAGTTGGGCATGCTGTTAATGTTCAAGTCGTATGTAAAACTTTATATTTCCGATAAATGCTTGATAATATACTTCAAGCAACGCATGTATATAGCAGTCTAACTAAATTATTAATTTAAGTTGAATGATAAACTTTCAAATCGTACATTTTAGATCGTTGATGCAAATTTTTATGTAATGAGCGTTTGTGTCGGCCCCGGTAGTAACACCGACCAATTTATTTGGAACAATAGTTTAATAAAAGATTACCTCCAGTTTCTGATGGAGCATCCAAACATAGAAAGGAACTATTATTTACTGGGTATGCCATTTAATAACATTTAATAGCAATATATCGATACAAAAATTGATTATTATAGCAAGAACATTATTCCCATAGGAGAGAGTGTTACAGACCATCTCCAATCATGTTAACTCCAATATTAAATGCTCAACCTGATACTCCAAATGCACGATACACTTCTGAGCATACTAGTACTCGGTCTATGGTTGAACGAACATTTGGAATGGTCACCAAAAAATGGTTTGGTGTAAATCGTGCCAGAAAGTTGTACTATACACCCGAAAGAGTGACGAAAATCGTGATAGCTGCATTCATTATTCATAATTTTCGGAGAGCAAACGGGTAAATAAATTTATTTCCCTATCTTGAAGTGTATCATGGCATGCAATTAAACGTGTTCAATTCCAATTTACTATTATATAAAGTTTAAGATCGCAATGTTATAAGACCGAATAATACCGATCATTTTGTAACAGGGCACCACCAGATGAAGAAAATGAAATATCGGACATCAATGATCTTGATGAAATCGTACACGATCCTGAAAATTTTGATTATGAAGAGGGAATCGCAGTCCGAAATGCCTTAATACAAGTCCATCATCTATTACTAGTGTAAAAATGAGAACCTATATAGTAATGGCCAAAAATAAATCGACATCACAAAACAAAAAATGTACGTTCATTTTCCTCAGGAGCATTTATTTTTGATTTATACAAATGTGAAATGATATAAGTAATTGGAAGAAATTTAATGCTATTGGTCTCGTTTCACAGTTTTTTTCAATAATTCATAATTATAATACAATAGTATCAAATAACAATTTTATGTCACTTATCTATCTCACTTATGGTGTTCATCAGTTTCAGCACCATATTGAATGACGTACGTCGACAGTGGACGCGAACGACATCAATGAATTCTCATAGCGGAATGAATTTCTACGTTTTAACGTATCACAGTAAAGAGTTGAAAATGCCACTTTTTCCTGTTACGAAGTGCGTGAAATGTGCTCATTCGCTTGAAAAAGACTAATAAGTAACAAGTAATTATTGTTAGTAATTATTAGTAATTATCGTTAATACTGCTGAAGCATTTTCGATTCCAGTAGATTTGGTTTTTACTTACTTTTGATTATTGTTTGAGCCATGATTCAAGTAAGAGCTGTGCTTCCCAGGCAACCCAGCCTCTACGATGATTGGTATTCCCACACAATATGCTCCGAATATTTTATAAATCCTTTCATCAAACTCATATAAAGGATATTTTTTGAAGGCACATTGCCTGTTCTTCGCATGTCTCTTCTGTATTCGGCTCTCCTATTCTTTGCAATAAGCCTCAAGTTGGTCCATGTCTATTTGTAAATTAAATGGTATTTACTAGTGGAATAATATACAAAAGATGAAACGGTAATTTCCACTTACTTTTTCCTAATTCTTAGGTTCTTTTTGACAAGGTCCAATTTCATTTAGTCTACTTGATAGTTCAGTAACATTTGCTTATATTTTTCATGGCCTCTCCTTCCAAGTTTTGAGATTTCATGTCTTGCAAAAAGAAGATTTTCCTCCATGTAGTTTATTAGGCATTCTTCTTGCATATCAGACATACGACTGCTATGTATTGCACTGTAAATCATAGATTTATATTTGTACATATGTTATTCATATGCATATATTTTATAATATGCCAAAATTGGATAATTACTAGTCATTCACTGCAACTCTTCGAGCCATCGTTAATCATAGAAATATATTCGTTTGTAAATATATTATGTTGTTATTCTCAATGTGAAATGCCGAATTGACATTCACGCTAATAACATAAGGAGTAATTAACTAAAAAAAATAAAGGACTAATAACAGTAATTAGATTACACACACACACACACACACCACACACACACACACACACACACACACACACGCACGCACGCACGCACGCACGCACGCACGCACGCACGCACGCACCACGCACGCACGCACGCACGCACGCACGCACATAATAATTCGATTTGAGTTTATGCCTAAAAATTTAAAGAAAGAATTTATACTCCAGTTTCGGCAACTATTTGTTATTTGTTTTGAAATTATTGCTCCAAAATTGTCTCTTTCAAATATTAGCTATGAGACGGGAATATTATTATATCATAAATCAGAGAAATATTTGACTTGTCTCCACTATAAAGAGGGAACGATAACCAGCCAATCAATGTTTTATAAAACCATTGTTTGCAGCGAGCACATTGAAACATATGTACTCGCTAGTAGCTATTAATTGTTGTATCCACACTCTTCACAATATACAAATTAATATTGTGCTATTTTCAAGTCACGCACAACACCAATGCAGAGACACCATTTACTTGCTTTCATGGAAACAAATGTCTCATTTGCCAGGAAGCAGCTCGACGAAAATTCAACGACAGCACTGTGGAACCAACTCCATACGGAACTTAACGCGATTAGAGGTGCTGTTCAACGAGATGTTAAAGATTGGAAGAAGGTAACGTTACACTTATGTACTTTATGTATAATATAATAATAAATCTCTTCGATATTATTCTGATTTATATTTTGATATTAATTCGGTAGAGATGTTCATGTCTAATCAATTTTTTTTTTTATATTCCAGACTTGGACCGATAAAGTCAAAGGGCCTAAAAATATGCAGAACAAAGAAAAAAAACAAACAGCCAATAGTTGACCCATTACACGTACGTGTATTAAGGGTAACCGGCTATTTCAATGATGATATCACAGATTTCGAGCCAAAGCTCGAAGATTCAGAGCAATCTTTTGAGGAATTCACCTCGAAAACACAGAAGATGAACGTAGCTGCGAAACCGAAATCAAAAACATAAACACATTGGTTTCTTAAAAAAGTTGGGGATGTGACCAATCAACAGCAGCAGAATCAATCATCGAGAGCAGCATCGGTGAAGATTAAGGATGACGACGTTTCATCTGCGTCTACAAGTGCGAGGCTGTATTATGATGCCATCCGGGACAAAAAGAAGAAATCGAAGGCGGCATATCTTTTTGGCCTCGAGGATACTTCCAATTCATCGGAGGATATTGAATAGAATGAAGATAAAAAATATGATCCACCTAAAAGGAAAAGGAGCATCGTCCCAGACACTGCACCGGCAGTGGAAGCAAAAACTCGACGAATTGAATGTAAGTATTTTTACTATGTAAATGTTTTTCGAAATAGACATTTTATCTTATATTGATGAAATTTTTTTTACAGGCTCTTGCAGCACTGAGATGATATTACGAGGTATTTTTAGATTAGAATCAAAACTTGACCAAGTAAACACCGAAATAAGAAAAAATCGTCCGCCACCGTTTTGTTCACCCTTCCGAAAAAGAGAAGGCAAAACCGAACCTCTCTCAGATGAGGACCAATAATTTCATTTCTTCTTTCTGGACTTCTCCTCAATGTATTACTTCACTATGATGTAACAATGGAAGAATAAACAAAATAAAATAAAAGTGATCTCTTCAGTTATTTTTTAAACACAAAATATTGTAACAGAATACTGTAGAAAACTGTTTTCTAAGAAAAAAATAATCGCGGGATACTCTCTTGAACAATTACGTTATAAATGAAATTTTATACACATATCTATATACACTTCGGAAATAAATATTCAATAGAGATTAATAATCATTTAAATGTATTCATCTATTCATAAATTTATATATATATATATATATATATCATATACTATTAATACAGTTTCAATATACGTACGACAATTTCGTTAGATCCTGCGCTACTGAGCTTAAACGAACGCTCGCGCGCGTTTCCTTCTCGATTTTTTTTTCAATCTAAAAGATAAAACGTAAGTTCACACACTACGAACGATTTGAGGAACATTTTCAGCTGTAACGAACGATGTTCCGGTTTTACGAACGTACGCATCGTGCGTTAAATTTTGAACGTACGAGAAAATTGACATTAACGTACGAATAATTTCTATTAACGCACGAAAAATGCGAGAAATCGTGCGTTAGAGAGCTATATAGGCAAATACTCAATCCAAGCTTTTATTTTGTCTTTTTTCGCGGACAGATTGCATTTCTCTTTCTTCGTAAGACCCATCGATTCAATGAATCGCTACTCATGAGTATAGCATCATATGCTCAAATCAAATATAGCTAGATAAATAAAATCAGAATTTAAAATCGACTGATTTCGAAGTATTTCAAGTATTCATGTAAATTTACTGACATGACTAATTTACAGTACATAGAGATCTATAGTAATCAGCGAGGTCGGGGGTTTAGCGAGCGAGGCGAGGAGGGAACCTTGATTTAACCGACTTGAATTGATTCTTCCAAGTAGATTTTTTTCCGGTAGACATCGAAATATTGAATCGGAAGTAGGGGTTGGCGAGCGAAGCGAGCGAGAGGGGTACCCGTTCTAGTGATTATAAAAATGCAATGTAGTGGAAAAACGTATACACATGTATGTAAATATACATAACCATACAAAAACGTACAAAAACGTACAAAACTTTGGAAAAAAGTTTAAGAAAGTACAAAAACATACGTTACCGTATAAAACCGTACAAAAGCGTACAAAAACGTAAAAAAAACGATCAAAAACGTACAAAATCGTACAAAACTATAGGAAATGGTACAAAAAAGTACAAAAAGCATACGTTACCGTATAAAAACGTACAAAATCGTATAAAAACGTTTAAAATGTACAAAAACGAACAAAATCGTACAAAACCATAGGAAAAGGTACGAAAAAGTACAGAAACGTACTAAAACGTATAAGAATTGTAGAAAAGTGTACAAAATCGTACAGAAGTATAGTATGTGAACAGTTTTTTAAAGTTGTTCCAAATGGGACAAATATAAAGATTTTTGGACGTTTCAGTACGATTTTTTACGTTCTTGTACGTTTCTATACGTTTTTGTACGTTCTTGTACAATTATGTACAAAAATTATTTTTACTAGAGAAGGCATTACAAGCTAAATTCCCCAAAAATAAAGAACTGCAAGATGCGATTTATGATGAGACATTAGAGGACCGCGAAATCTGTCTAATAGCCAAAACGAACAAACTGCCTTTCCCATCAGTACGTACTCGGGCTACTGCTCCCTCACAAATTATTCACTCCGATACCATGGGTCCAATCTCACCACCTTCTCATCCCAAAAGATACAGATTCATATCTGTATTCATAGATGATTTCTCAAGACTAGCAATAGCTTATCCTATGACTCATAAGAGTGAAACTGGGTATTGTCTTGAAAGATATGTAAGGAGCGCAAGAAATCTTCTAGGGTACGACGCAAAGTGTGTTATTTGCGCTCAGACCAAGGGACTGAGTATACAGTTGAATACACGATAGAGGTATTGAATAATTTGGGTACAGAATTACAATTAGTAGCCCCAGACACGCCTGAACACAATGGTGTCTCAGAGCGTTTTGACCAGACAATTCAGAAGGTGAGAACATATATTTATGATGCAAAGTTACCCGAAAATCAGTGGGATATAGCATTGACAGCTGCTGTATACGCATATAATCAGACTCTGCACAAATCGAACGAAAAGCTGGCACCTCTGGAAAGGTTTACTCCCAAGCATAATTTCAGTATTGATCGGATCAAAAGATTTGGATGCCTGGCTTATGTAAAAGTTCAGAGGAAAACAGGCCCAAAATTCAGATATGAAGGACGGCGCATTATCTTGGTGAGTTACACACCAACAGGTTATATTTCGTTGAAACCAGATGAAGGAAAATTTTATGAGAGCCGAGATGTGAGGTTTAATGAAAAACTGGTTTACGGAGACAAATATAACAAAAATGGAATAAAAGATTTTCCTGCAGTGAGCAATGATCTGAATAAAGATGAGTGGTTTGTCAAATCTGAAATAAATGAAAGATACGATAAATTTTCAAAAAAGGGGGGAGAGTCTATACAAACTTTAAAACCGGAGGGAGAGATCAAGAGAAAAAGAGGTGAACCTCGTAAAACTGTAACTGTCGTTACTATAAATGCAGATGAGAAATGTGAGCCTGTTAACGATGAAAGTTTTCTCGAATCTACCCATTGATGAGAATATTAAAGCAAATGTTACGCTGTCATAAAACATATCAGATGAGACAGACGAGAGTAAAATCAATTCTAATAATGAGATTTTCTATGCCTTGCTTGCTGATATCAACTTTGATTCCTCAAACTATAAAGATGCGATGAATTCAGATGAGAAAAATTGTTGGAAGTCAGCAATTAAAGATGAATCGAATTCTATGAAGAAAAATAAAGTCTGGGAAATAGTTGAAAGACCTATAAAGATGCGGGATGGAAGAAAGGCAACGATAATTGACTCAAGATGGGTATTTAAATGAAAATTGGATTCAGAGGGTAATACCAAATATAAGGCGAGATTGGTTATCCGTGGATTTAAAGATAAAAATTTCTATGAATTCAGCAAGATGTACGCACCTGTGTCGAGGTTGACACTTGTGCGAGCTGTGATATGTATTATCAATAAGTTCAAATTACTTGTATATTGTCCCGTGGCTAGTGCCACGATTATTCGAATCCTCATACGTTCAATAGTCACTATTCAGCATTGATATTATATACGAAGGTGCCCCCGAACCAGTGAGTTAAGATTAAAAGCTAGTTATAGCCAATATAGTTATTGATAAACAATTCTTTTTTCACTAGGATGAGCTAAAATAACTTGAGTAATTACGTTCATGACTTTTGTGTGGAAATTTGGAACCGTTCGAGATTCGCACAAAATTCGTGAATAACTTCGCGAATAAATGTCGCTTGCGTTTGCGGGCCCTCATAGAGGCAGGCCTCGCGAACAGTATCGTATACTTTAGTTTAGATAATAATGATAATTTTAACCGGGATACCACTTGTAATGGTAAAGAGAAGGGAAAGGGCTATCCTCCCTAAAGAGTGACGAAGACAGACTATCTATCCTTTTCTCTGTACTCATTGGATCCTGCACTGAGAAAAAAATCTAGTTGATCCAACAATATATTCGTATGAATACATCCAATACACGATTTCTTGTCGATTTGATAAAAAATATTGTTAAATCAGCAAACTCGGTGGTTATCCAGTAGAGGGCGCACCGACACTTGTCGATCCAACAGAAGGATTTTGTTGATTCAACATACTCTGTATTGTAAATGAAATTTAACTCCAAATTGACAATTCGTTATGTTGGAACAATCAATTCATTTTTTTCCAACCAGTAGTCCAGCAATAACCGATAGGTGGCGTCAAACCGAAGTACGTATAGAATGATCGATGATTTATCTCATTAAAGTTGGAGAAACTGAATCAATAACGGAAAAATTTCATGGATTCCTCTTGCTAATATTTTTCAAACTTAGTGGAAACGTGTTGTTGCTATTACCGATGAGTACCGTATTTTTTTATTAACTTGAGTAAAAAAAATCTCAAACTCGCAAGTGGTCAGAATCGACATCGTTTGTATATATACCCGAAGATAGCATGGGAAACACAAGGCACGCGCGGGCGACATATATATATGGGTGCAGCGATCATATACATCAGGTAACAAGCATTATGACTTACTTTCAATCCTAAAGTTGAAATTATATATAGCAAATATAACGAATGAACTACAATCCTATCAATGTGAAATTTGTAACTGACTTAAATGTTCATTAAATACATGTGTGGCTGTAATACGAGTCTCTTACAGCCTCATCAATAAATTCATAGAATCAGCGGTTTCGAATCAAAATAGCAACTGTGAAACAGATGAAGAAAATTTTTTCATCCTTAACCTCAAACTTAATATGGTTGGATCAACCGGAACGAATTGTCAAATCTACAATACGGTGTCTTGTTGGTTCAATGCACTTAGCTTGATTGATTCAACTAAATATCTTGTTGGATGTATTCATAAAAATATATTGTTGAATCAACTAGATTTTTTTCTCAGTGTGTGGAAATTTTGGGTATAAGAGGGCCCGTTTCGCGTAGGAAAAGTCCGTATAGATGTGTCCTTTGCACGATAACATCTAGAGACCGCTGGGTTACCGTTGACTTAGAGTAAACGCAAGTCCACCTCCCCTGATTTCCACAGCACTAGGTGCTGGTGAATTGCACGACTCCGGGGACAGGCTACGCTGCTAGGACAGACGGAATTTGCCTTCGTAACATTTCATCACGAAGACGAGTCCTATCCCAAATTTGTTAAGGATAGGATTGCTAAAAAGTGTTAAAAGTAAGTGTACCTTTTTTGTTAATTAAATTTTATTTAAGCCCTAAGTAGGCAGCAGTTTGAATAAATTAAAGTTGGATTTGTTTAAGCCTTAGTAGGCAGCAATTTAAATGAATTGACTTTGTTTTTGAATAAATTAAAATTAAATCAAGTATGCTTTGTTATAATATCTTATATTTTTTCTTCATTTGTTTGGGACCTTAGGATAATTACCAGTACAGGATATACACTAGTACCCACCCAGCTAAGATGGTACAAGCGTTATCCCTGTAAAGTGTGAACATCGGATCGTCGGGCTACCATTTTTGAGCTGAGTGGGAAGTACTTTCGGGGTTTGCCCATTACTTCACCCATTCCTGAAACGCGTTTTTTTTGCTCACGGATACATAATCCGAACATCGGTTCGCGTTAAGTTTTGCTGCCAGCCGCGTTTGTCACATTTTTTTGTTCACGCGTTATTTTTGTTTGTTTTCTTTTCGATAGACTACGTAAATTATTAAGGCACGTATGTCCAACTGTAGGATTGAGTTCCTGGCTGGAAAGTCGCGAAAAACTTAGTAAATTCGACGTCACAAGATAAGTCGCTAGTTATGAGGTGAAAAAATTGACGGAAATTTTCGATTGTCACCACACGATTCTCTCTCACAAAAATACGCCCACGCATCAATTTTCAACATGAATTGTAAAAGCGCTTATGCTCCTCTAACGATCTGCTCGCACAAAATTTCGATAAATCAAACCTCTGTATGTTTTAAGAAGGGATTCCACGGGGTCATCGGTAAAAACTTCTCTAAATTCTTCATACGCCCGCCACAACTCCAATTTTTCAAAATTTTTTTCCATGCAAATGTAGTCCTCGATCCCACCTTTCGATCCGTCATACTAAGTATACCTCGAAACTGTCATATCATTGTTTCGGAGATCAAAAAAGGTGGACCAGAAAAATATACGAATCCATCTTATTGTAATGTAGATGTAGATGTAGATAATGATAAAACAGGGAAAAAGGCGTGTTTAAAATGAATCAACTGCTAGAATTAGAAACCAAAAATGAATATCGAATTAAAAAATTTGGTGGGACATATTATCAAACAACAAAACTTGGAAATATGATAGTGATAGATTTAGATGATGAAGAGGGGTAGTGTTCTTTTGATGGATCTGGAGAAAGTTATCGAGGAACTGATAGTTACAGACGGAATTCAAAACCAAAACAAGGTACTGTTTTTATGTGAAATATAGTGAAACATATTAAAATCATTCTAAATAATATTCAAACTTACTGATTGTGAATGCTACCTTTGCACGATGGAAAGAATCCAAAGGAAAAAACTCAAGAATAAATATGATAATGATGAGTTGATAAGTGATGGAAAATCGTACGATGATAACGATTACTATATATGGTAATGGACAATTGTCAGTCCATACGGAAATCATGAAATGTTGCATGAAATAAATTCTGAATGTTCAATGAAAGATGAAGATTATTCACTGATAGAGGAGATAAATATTCATTTTCGGGCTAATTGCGAGAAAATATAAAGAGAGAAAAGTGTAAAAAGAGCATATGTATTTAAAATATGCCTTGGGGATTTACTAGAACGAGACTGCATGTGTAGCAATTGTATGATGATGAATAAAATGATAAAATATTGAACAAACGTAGAATAAACTAATTATGATGAATAGGTGTGGGAGAATAAGTTGTCGATGTAGTATAGTCTATGCACTATGTGAATGAATCTTGCTATATGGTATAACTACAAACACAATTCAAGAAAAAATTTCATTGGCCAAGATGCAGCTGCCGCAGGAAGAACCTGCCTAGAATTTGGAGATGGTGCAATTCGAGGAGAACTGGGACACTTCAGAACTTCTGTATCATTATCATCTCAACCATGGTTTCATCGCATACAATAAATAAATAAAGTGCTATTATTGTTTCCCGGTGAGTAGAAATGATTGAAAAATTGAACGTTATACATTTTAATTTTAAAGAACTAATTTGTTCCATACGGAACAACGGTAGCAGTCACAACAACAACGGCAATAACAATTGCTACAAAGACAGCAACAACGAAAACAATAACATGAATAATAACGAAAAAAATCGTTTTTAGATTTTAATTATTCATAGTGACAATGTTATTAATGTATAGATTAGAAAAAAATATAACGGAAGAAAAGTAAATGAATTAGATGTATATTAGTCCATGTTTATAATTTTCAAAAATGTTTGAAGATTTTGAAGTAAAAAAACCGCTGCCAAGTGCCTTAGCAGTATGCTTTCTCAAAGAGGCTTCAATATCACCGACAAACGCTTCCCAAACCTGTATTTCCACCTTTCCACTACCGTAGATACTATCATCTATTTTTCAAAAATTACAAAAAAATTATTTAATCAATTCAATTCGTATCTTTGTGACTGTGTAAAGTGTTCTTTTTCAATTGACCAAACTATGTTGCGAGTGTTGATGTCTGCCCGGGCTCTCTTATTATTTGATCAAATGCAACAAAGCAAACGGTTCTAGGTTCTACACGATGCGAGACATTTGGACCTGCATAATTTTTCGATCAATTCATCTTGTGACTGTCATACGGTTAGCGGTCAAAATCGATCCGCCCTGCCCTTAAGTCCGTTTTTGATCATTTTCGACGGCTGAGGTTGGAAATGATCAATTCAAAATCTATTTTGATCATTTACGACGGCAAAAGACACCAAATTTTCCCAATTTTCTCTATAGTACGTTGAAAATACTGGAAACGAAACTTACATCAATTTTTTTTCCCCTTAGCAACGGTTGCTAGGGCGGTGAACAACGGTTGCTAAGGAGCTAATTGGGAAGATTTTGTGTCCTTTGCCGTCGAAAATGATGGAGATGGGTCATAAATTAATGATTTCCAAGCTTCGTAACTGTTGCTAGGGAGGTAAACAACCGTTGCTATGGAGCAAATACAACAATTCAGTGTCCTTGGCCATCGAGTGTTACTTAAAACTGATTTTCCGGCTTGCCCCAATGAGCACTCATAAGGATTTGTGAGAAAACACGTTAGGAACGGTTGCTAGCGAAATAACCAACGGATTTTGCTGAAAATTAAACTCGGACTAGATCTTGTCACAACTAACCGGTGTGCAAAATTTCAAGACGATCGGATCATTCCTTCGGGAGTTATCGTGGACGAAAGAAACGAAAAAATAGACACCTTAACAACGGTTGCTAAGGAAATAAACAACGGATTTCGCTGAAAATTGAACTCGCCCGAGATTTTGCCGCGATTAACCTGTGAGCAAAATTTCAAGACGATCGGACCATTCCTTCGAGAGTTATCGTGGACGAAAAAAAAACGGGACGCACACACACACACACACACACACACACACACACACACACACACACACACACACACACACACACACACACATACATACATACAGACACTTTTGGATTTCCATGTTTTTCGACCCGTAGATCACGAAAATTGAGGTCCCGAGGTCTGATTCGTTGGGTCGATTTTTGCCCCATTACAAAGCTTTCTCTTAGAGAAAGCAAAATTTATTTTCAAGTTGGAAGGTTAATTTAAACTTGAAATGGAAATAAGTATTGGACATTGCAAAATAATGATTTGAGTAAGGTAGTTCGAGTAAATCATCATACAACATATAACTATTGGTCCCACCTGTTGGCGTTCTTGCTTGGGATTCCCTTCACTCATTCCCTGATAATTCCTGATAATTCCTCTCAAAGTCCTTCATCATTGATAAAATTAGGTGGAGGTACTTTGTTCGCGGCAGAGGAAGGATCGAGAGGGTTGTTATAATAATTTTATCAAAAACTAGGGTAATTCTATAATTTGTTAGAAGCTAAAACCTTATCTCCATCTCAACTTATTTTAATTCAGAATTCAGAGTCAAAATGGAGGGAAGATTAAGCATCTCGTCCAAACACTGGAAGTGGACTAATCAGTGATGCCTCCAGTGCCCTCATTATACGCCCCCAAATCGCGATATCATATCATTGCTCGATATTGAATATTGAATAATAACTCTCCCTTTGCACTAATCAGCAATTGTAGCCTTGCCGCGAGTCGAGTTTATCTTTCCCTCTCAGCCCCCAGCCGTATCGTTGACGGGAGAGCCGTTTCGCGGCCCCTCCTCCCCGTCCCCAGTGCTCATGCCATAGTTAGCCGTCTCATCTGTCGGCTGGCTATGGCATGAGCTCTGGGAAATTTGGAGCACGACGCCCTGCCTCCCGCTCTCTAGTATCACCGAAATGCCTCAAGGATGCCTTGTTGCTTCCTCGAGTAGTATGGCCTGCGCTTACAGAACTCTTTTCCTTGCAGGTGCAGTACTCGAGCGATCCAATGATCGTCCAGTTTAGCGGCTTTTAGGCCACGGTTCACCTGTGGTATCTGCGCATGTGATGAGAGCGTTTGGCGTTTGTGGGCCCTGGACGCTTTGATTTTATCTCTTTTAATATTTACTATTTCTCATTTCTTTCTGCTTTAAACTGCAGTTATTAACTGCTGTCTTTTTATTGCCAATATATACATGCACACTATTATGTATAATATATATACTAGCGACCCCCGTCGCGGCTTCACCCGCGATACGTGTAATTGGGAATAAAAAATTTGAATCTTATAAACAGAGAATTTCATATATTACTGAATTCTTTTCTGAATTCAAAGAAACTCTGGATAAATAATATTCTTTGTCGTTATTTTATTATGTAGTAATAGGTATGATTGACCATGGGAAAAGCATTCTTTACATAAATCGATTCCAATGTAATTGAACGTTTGCCCTAGTGCTTTGTTGATTGTGATAGCAAAAGAAATTTTTATAGAAAATTGTTATCTCTTAAATATAAAAGGTGAATCAGTAGGGATCATGGGAATCTGGGGTATAAGAGCCGTCTCTCATGCAGCTGGGGCGACGAGGATGATAACTTCGAGTATGTTATGTCACATAGTTTTTATCTGTAATCGAGTGCCATTATAAAGTTTAAGATGATACAGATTTTTTGATGAAATGATAGGAACACCAACTTTGAGCTAGAGATTATGGGGTGGAAAACCTGCTGGATTTCTTGAGGATAGTGTACTATATCTTCATTTTCCATTACTGTGTCTATTGACTTGTATTGTTTATATTCTCCTCGTACTTGATTTAGGGCCATGTTGTTTATTTCGAATGCAGAATTATTTCGAGGTGTTATTATGGTTCTTTTACACAGCCAATGGTATGATTGCTGTAATAAATTTTCAATATCAGGATAAACTTCCAAAATCAAATGATTGATATTCTGTACAACTTTATCTAGTTTTTCATCAATAATAATATGTCCATTATTGTTTGGTATAGTTCCATCTTCAATACCAAGTATCTGTGAAGAGAATTCTGCACTACCACCACCTCGGTGAATTTTCATGTTAGTTCGCAAATATATAGTGCTTACGAAGTTCCATATTCTTGATAATTTGAGGCATGCTTTGACGATATCAGCTCTGATTCCTCTTGGAATCACTGGCAAAGTTTGATAGAAATCCCCAGCGAAAACGAAGGTTAAGTCTCCCATCAACTTATTGCTATGATCTATTATGATATATTATGATCTAATGTCTTTTAGAATACGGTCGAGTGCTTCAACATGAGCTCGGCGAATCATTGTCCATTCATCCCACACGATAAATTTCATATGTTGCAAAATCTGTCCTGGAGGGCCATTTTCACGAATAGAACATACTGATTCTTGTCCACATGACACATTTAGCGGTAGTTTGTACTCAAAAGTAAATTGATTGAATGTTTTCCCAGTACCTCCAGGAGCATCCAAAGAAAATACTTTGCCTTTACTGTTAACTTACTGGTATCATTTGGGAAGATTAGAAGCAACATGGCATCAAATGAATATCACAACGTTGAATCGTAAGGGTTGAGCATATTTGTTTTATCACGAATTGGAGTTGGCAAACCGTAATCGTACAATACTTTTCACTAATCGGCATAACCTCAAGGCCGGTCATTCTGAAATGCCGGCCGAAGGTTAAAGTCAAAAGCAGTTCTGTAACCTGTCACATGGACTCTGGTTTGCTCTGGGACCGCTCTACGATATACAGACATTCGATTTACAGACCGAGTCTGACGACTCAATCCAATCAATCATGCTTTCGGCATAATATTGTGTATGAGAAAAATTTTCTCCAAAGGGAAGAGAGAATTTTTATGCACTTTCAGGCTCCACTTGTAAGTAAAGGTGCATTAACTCTCTCGCGGAAAGCGCTCAGTCGCCTAGTGGTGAAGGCGCGAAGCTCGTCACAGTAGCCTGGGCCAGCGAGCGGAGGGACTACTTTCCGCGCATATATATATATATATATATATATATATATATATATATACAGTCACGGGCGATTAATTATAACTATTTGTTATATCAGGCCCTGTGAGATCTCTCCTCATCAGGCAGTATAATTCGTCTTATATTTATGCTATTAAGTCATGTTTCAGCGCCCAGCAAAAGAGCCAGCGCTGTCGATAAAGGTAAGAGAGAGAGAGAGAGACCGCGTCACGAACGAGATTCGAGCATCGCGTCACGTAACGTCAGCCTAAGACGGCCGAAGTAAGCTCGGCCGGCTCAGCGCGCGGCGGAAGTTTATCAGTTTATTGCCAGCCTTTGCGCGTGCCCTTGAATTGCGAGACCGCCCCGAGGTGCTACCGCGGCCTAGGAAGGACGACAGCCGACATCCTCGAGGTCCCCTAGCTCACCACCCGTACGCCCACGACTGAGCTGGAGCGAACGCCGACCAGAGCCGGAGCACCACGCATCGCCGAGTAAGTGCCGCTTGTTCGTCATCTCTCTCTCTCCCGGCCACTGCGTGTTCATGCTCTTTCTCGCTCCGGCCCGCGAGACGCGACCCGAGGCTCGTCGCCTCCTGTGTAGTGTCGTCCCCTTTTCGATTTACTTAAATTTGTGTGTGTGTGTCAGAACCGACCCAACTTGTTCTATGCCACGCTGTTCCTGCCAAAGATCCCATTCCCGCGCCCACGAGTGTCACCACCTCGTGCGCGCCACTTACATTTGTTATCATGTTCTAAGCCTTATGGCCATTATTGTATTAATTAATTATCAATAAATACGGCGGTGATAATATATATATATGTTCTGAACATTTTCATTTTTTTGGAGACTCTTTGGGGTCCCATGATGTCACCAGAATTTTCTCAGATTTTCCTAGGCCCTATAACCCATGCTGCAAAAGACCCAAAGTTGCTATTTTCCCAATATTTGCCATATTATGGCCTCTAGGCAAAATAGTCATAATAACTTTTTCCCCTGGTAATTACTTAAAGTTTTGAGAAAAATATATCCAAGACCGTAGATGGTCATATGACCATCATGATAGTTACTTTAGTACTCTAAATGAAGGGGTAATATACCTCTGTGACTTTATTTTCAATTTTTTTTTATTGGCTTAAACACTCCATAAACTATCTAAGAATGATATGAAAAGTCGATCAAGTGGGGGAAGAAGTTCTAAGTGCCTCAGAAAATCGATTCTTTAAACAAAGTCGTATAGTATTAGCATTGTACTCAAAACTTTGAACACGTTAATCTCGGAACCGTCTTTTTTGACATTAGCCTACCGATAGCGCCGTCAATTTTCAACCGATTCACTTCAAATTTCAACTGTAGCTTGGAAACATGATTTTTAAGTGAACGTCGTACGATTTTTTTGATACTTTGATTTTTACCGGTTTTATGGCCGATTTTCGATCGATTTTTTTGCGAAAAAAAAGAAAAAAAAACAAATTGACGTCATTTGGCCCCAAACTCGAGTTTCGAAAAAATGGCCCGACGTTCACTGAGTCTTATTATTCTACATCAAAACCCCGTTCGATTTTTTCTTCTAGGGTCAAAATTTTGACCTGTAGCGGTAGGCTAGTGAAGAGAGAGTAAAAAATTTTTCTCCTTCGACGAGCTGGTACGCCGCCATTTTGTATTTTTTAGAAAAAATAAAGTGTGTTTTTTGTAGTTAGAAAGTAGTACTTTCATATGCAACAAACCCCATATTCCTTGGATTTTTCCTACGCTCATGGTAAGTGTTTGAAAATGACCTCGAAATCGGAGGTCACAAAGGTATATTACCCCTTAAGCAGCGAATGCCATTCGGACTCTCGTACGCGGGCACCACCTTCCAGAGGTTGATCAACATGATCATCATCCCGGATCTCGAGCCATACGCGTTCGCGTACCTCGATGATATTATCATCGCCACTGATATGTACGAGAAACACTTGGCAAATTGAACTTAAGCGGTTGAAAGCTGTAAATCTTTCCGTAAACAGAGAGAAAAGCGTCTTCTGTCGCTCTGAGGTAAAATACTTGGGCGTTCTAGTCAATCGAGACGGGATACGCCCTGATCATGGACTTTTCTGTTCCCACAACCCTGAAGCAGCTGCGGCGAGTTCTCGGGATGACGTCCTGGTACGGGAAATTTTTGAAAGAATTCGCCGGTCTAGCGGAGCCGCTGTCCAAGCTAACAAGCCCACGACACGGTTTCCGCTGGGGTGATGAGCAAGAGCAGGCGTTCGCCGCTATTAAGAGCCTGGTAGCGTTCGCGCCGCTCCTTCACCGACCGGACTTTAGCTCGCAGTTCGTCGTGCAGACGGACGCGAGCGATATCAGCCTCGGCGCTGCACCCAGGTAGTCGACGGTGAGGAACGCGTTCTAGAGTTCGCCAGCCGCGTGCTTACGTCGGCTGAGCGAAACTTTACAGTGACCGAGAGGGAATGCCTGGCCGTGCTTTGGGCCGTACGCAAATTTCGCCCCTACGTCGAGGGCTACGACATCAAAGTGGTCACGGGCCACAGTAGCTTTCGCCTCGTCCGCTGGGCGTTCGAGTTGCAGGGCCAATCGTACGAGGTAGAGCATCGGAAAGGCGCGCTGAATTACGTCCCCGATGCGCTATCTCGTATGTACGAGGGAGAGGAGAGTGTCTGCGCAGCACTCTCCTCAACGCCCTGTACCGAAGATTGCTGGTACAGAGAGCAATTCGATAAAGTAGCCGACGATCCGAACAGCCACCCACAGTGGAAAATCGTCGGCGGGCAACTTTATCGCTATCGCCCGAATCAAGAGATGCGAAATCTCTTGGGGGTTGACGACAGCTCATGGAATCTTTTCGTACGCCAAGAAGATAAGAATAGCGTCCTCCGAGAGTGACACGACGAAGCGACAGCCGGACACCTCGGAAGGGAAAAAACGTTCGCACGAGCGGCCGATAAATATTATTGGCCGAGGATGTATGTCGAGATGGCAAACTACGTGCGCGGCTGTCAGATTTGCCAGCAGTGCAAGGTCGAGCAGCGCAAACCGGCTGGCTTGACGGGCCGCGGATTTATCGAGCGACCGTGGCAAGTCACCCAACAGGAGGAGAGAGCGGCGGGGGCAGGCGAGCTCTTTCGCAAGTTCCGCCGGCGCCACGAAAATCGGGCCAAGGAACTGTCGCGCGACTGGTTCCGCGACATGATGGACTGGCGCGACGAGGAGAAAGCGCGCCAAGAGTTCCGCGTAACCCGCCGCCATCAGCGGGCCCAGCAAGATGAGGTGGAGGAGCAGGCGCGCCGCGCTGCCAAAAAAGAAGCGCGCAAGCTCGAGGAACTCGAGGAAGAGATGGAGACCACCCGACAGCGCCTAATGCAGGCGAGATTCGCTCAGGAGAGGGCATCGGACGATCGTCCGCAACACCCGGGACTGCCCGAACCGTGACCGCCACGACGAGTTCACGGAGAAGCCCCACCGCTGGAAGTAGCTGCAGTCGGCGAGCCATGGGAGCACACGCTAGTTGGACTATTAATGACAGTCACATTTCTTTACTTTACTTATCTAAAATTCATTCCATTCGACAAATTAGATGAAATTTCGCCTAATTATAAAAAGAAGAGAAAGAGAAAAAAAATATATACATATATATGTAAAATCACAACCCGTTGAGCGTCATTTATAATGTTATATATGTATTTCTCTACATGGAATATCGAAATACCATTATTTTTGTTACTGATGTTTATTATTAGATTATATTATAACCATATGTGACGGAGTAAACCGTCAATGTAGACGGAGAGGCCGCCAGCTCGAGGGGGGAGGGGCAGCACTCTCCAGCGCGCCGCGAATTCCGCCAGCGCGAGGCCGGGAGCGAGCGAGCGCGCGCCGGCCATTCTCGTCCGGTGCCCGCAGTTGTATACACGCGATGCGACCGAGTCCCGAGTACAAGTGTTGAGAGTGCCGAGCACGTGTACGCCCGTGTGAGAGAGGACGAGAAGCAGGAAGCCAAGACAACGCCGACACCGCAGCCAAGCCACCCGAGCAGTGCAGCAGAGCGAGCGAGACGTCGCATCAAAGGTTTGGTGGTGTGCGCGTCGCGGTCCCGGTGCCCCCCCCCCCCAAGTGCATCGGTGTGTTGGCGAGCGCACCTCTAAGAACGACGGGCTCCGGCCCTGACCCGGGCCTTTCCAATTGCTCCCCGAGTCACACGGCAAAAACGGACGCGCGCGGAAGCGACTCCGTTCGAGTCCTCGCGTGCCGGCCGTCCCTCCCTCCCCACGCGAGAAGCCCGTGCTCCCGAGTGAGCTAGCCGAGGTATTCCCGGCGCAGTAATAGATACGGAGTGCCCCGGTGTAGAGCCAATCCCTGCGCGAATCCCTTAGTGTAACCTGGTTGATTGAATAACCTTTATTTGAGTCATGGGGTATGACCCCGTGGGACTCTATTTTGGTGTACATTAGTGTTAACATAACATGTTCACACCTGGTGTGAACGGGTACCAGGTCACACATATCATAATTATTATACATAATCACGCATATCCCTTAACTTTACAACATAAGATTTGAATAAATATTCGACCATCATTTCATTGTTATATATTCAATTCTATATTTTTACACTTAATACTCATCTTAGCTTCTACGAGCTCTTGACTTTGGGGCTGCCTTCCGCCTAAATCACAGCATGTGGTCGACTCTTCCTCACGCCGAAATGCCCACGAGTCCATGAACTAACATTCCTTCTGTATTTCAATTATAGGAAGATTTGGATGACGCGTGGTATTCACTTTTATTTGATTTGATGCGAATCTTATTTACGTATACCCTGTCAAAAATATCCGTACGGAAATCCGTCTGGAAATCCGTATGGAAATCCGTATGGAAATCCGTACGGAAACCTTTACGGAAATCAGTCCAAAAACGTCCAAAATTTCCGTACGGATTTCCGCACGGATTTTGTTACGAAATTTTACAGATATCTTCAGGGATTTTCATATGGTATACCGTACGAATTGCTGTAGAAGAATTTTGCCCCTAGGATGAAAAATAAAAATCCATATAGATTTCAGTACGGATTTCCGTACGGTTTTCTATAAGAAATAAAAAATAAAAAAAAATTCAGCCCAACTCTACCTTGTCCCGCCGACAAACTTGTTTTATGATGATTGATAATAAGTGAAATTTTTTTTCTGGTCATATGAAAATGTATCTTAGATGATAAATCATATCTCGTAAGAGTCAACCGGAGTGATAGAAATGAACGCATGGCCCGAGAAACCTTCCCGAAATGTGCCAAGGCTAACAAGAGAAAAGTAATAATTATAAACTTTATATTATAAACTTTATAAATTAATTGATGAAACAGAATCTTAATTTCTAAATACTTGAAATTTAGGGAAGAACAATAAAGACCGATGCTACAACTGAAGATGACGAAGAGTTCGATACCGAAATGTTGATTGAAGAATATAGCGATAACCCAATTCTTAACGACTGCCGACTGCCAATTGATACTCGTGGTCGAACATCTGTTGCTGATGCTTGGGAAGAAAGTGTTGATAATTTACACTGTAATATAACCTGCCCATTCTCTACTTTCTGAAAAATTTTGAATTATATGTTAAAAATTGATGTCCTCAATTTTATTTCCACGGTACAGTTAAACTACAAAAAGTCAAAGGGAATATGAAGAGTTTGAGGGATTATTATTGCAGGCTTGTTTCAAATGAGAAAATAGCAAGCGGTTCAGGTGTATCTCCTTTTCGAGTAAAATGGCCATCCTACCATCAAATGGAATTTCTCCGCGATTTTGTCACTAGTGATAACAGGTTATTTTTTCGATATATCTCACTTGGTAAAAATTTGTTTCAATTCTATAATATGATTTATTATCTTTTTCACACAGGACAGGACATAAAATACTTGATCATTGTTGATAATTGTAACTTCAATCAATTGCACTCTAAATTTCGTACGTGATTTTTCTCCATACATAGAGTATACAACTCCAGAAACCAGAGTACGCGCTAAATTTCTTTCAGTAAAATCTCACAGGACCACAGTGAATATTCGAAGAAGAAGAGCTATTTTTACTGAGGGAGGATTATTATCACAGTATTGTTTTTGTAGATGACCGTAGATTGAATAAACAACGTTCTTGAGTTCTACATTTATTGGTTATAAGCATCCCCTGTCGCGGCTTCACCCACTCTCTGAGTTGATAGAATTTGAATGATAATTATATACTGTGCATAGGAATAAAAACGTCACATTCAAGTGTTTAAAGCTTCAAATCCCTAATGTACTTCAAAATGAACAACATTTTGGTTTTTTCCGATTTGCCCGTCCTAGAAAGTTCAACATTCAACCACCCGTGTGAAAAACGATCTGAGCGTAAATCAATTCCGACATATTTATATGTCTGAGCTTGAACCTTATTTATTGTAATAGCAAAAGAAACCGCGTGAACGACTCGAACAGCGGTTCGCCACCTAGTGGCCAAAAAGAGAAGCCGGAGCTTTAAATTGAGGCGTACTTCAGCTGTTAAAAATAATTTCTTGGCAAAATGTATGCGAGTTCGATTATTTAGGCAATAGGTTACACCGCTATAATTTCGGGACACAAAAGGACGACCAATTGAAAGTTTTCCTGGAGAAAATCGAGGACTTCAACACTTATAGTTACTAGGGGGGGTACCCCCCTGCTCGCTTCGCTCGCCAACCCCCCCCCCCCCCGTGTGTTCTTTGAAAGTCAATAATTTCAATGATAAGTGTAGTAATGATTAAATGAAAATTACATTGAAATCAATAAAACTTGAAACTTGAAACTTGATACTTCGATTTTGATCAATTGAAAAGAATACTAAACGAACGATTCGAATCAAAATAAAAGCTTAATTTCATCTATGTTCATGTTAAACGTTTGTTTATTCAGTTTCAGATGAAAAGTGTCATGTGTCAGATCATATTTTTCCGGTTTAGGTTTTTCGCGTGTTTCATTTCAGATTTTTTGTAAGATTTCGAGAAATATTGCAACGGTTGCTAGACATGTAAACAATAGTTTCTATGTGTGAAATGGAGATTTTGTATCCTGTGCAGTTAAAAATACTGGAAACGAAACTCACGTGAATTATTTTTGCCCTTAACAACGGTTGCTAGGGTGTTAAATAACAGTTGCTGAGGAGCTAATAGGGAGGATTTGTATTTTGTGTCCTTTGCCATCAAAAATAATGGAAACGGGTCATAAATTGTTCATTTCCAACCTTCGTAACGGTTGTTATGGAGCAAATATAACAATTCAGTGTCCTTGGCCATCGAGTGTGACTTAAAACTGATTTCCCGGCTTCCGAAGCAACGGTTGCTAGGGATGTAGACAAACGGTTACCAACGATATCAACAGTGGTTGCTATGGGAAATGTCTTATCGATTCTCATTGACTTTAATGGTCCCAAATGGTTAATGAGAAAAACTTTTCGTGAGTTAATTTGTGCGATCTGTAATATTCGACATTTGCAAATACTGTACGATTAGATTATTATATGCTCACAATCTGTCATTATACATGATTTTTCACTGTTTCTAGAGAGAAAACTCTCTAAAAACTCTCTAGAAACTCTCTGAATACTGCTGCTTCGACGCATGAAAATGTTTCTTCACTTAATTAATCATATATTTTTGTAAACTGTCATGGAACACCTTCTTCATTGTAATATCTACAAAACTCGTCTTGATAATCTGAAACTTTCTGTGTGCTGTTCTGATCGGTATCGTCTTCTGTAGCACACCCGTCACTGCTATCAATAATACCCAGACATTCCTCGAAAACTAATCGATCGTTAGCTTCGATATTCGATCTGATCAAATTGTGCAGAACGATGGTAGCTTGTACAAATAGTTAGACAGTTTCCACCTATTATCAAGAGAATGAGTACAATGTATTATGAATCGTTTCATACATAGATGGCTCCTAAGAAGAAAATCACAAAGACTTAACGATATTCTATGTGAGTTTTATACGAAGGGAAGCACATTTCAAACTCACCACAAAGAAAAGCACATTACATTTTCTCGGACAAAAGAAAACACGGTTTGGGTACATCTCCTTGTGAGGATAACCCCTGGAAGGAAAAAAAAACACATTTGAGTTCTTAAAAGACTGAGATATACTTTTCTCCGTATGAGAAACAGGGATTTAATTTTCTGCGCGAAAGATCTGGTATGTCTTTCCTTTCGTAAATACAGCCGATACAGAGAAATTAAGCACTGAAGCAAATAGGTTGTGTTATTCATTTTTTATGCTAGTACGAGAACGTTTATTTTTGCATTAGCATGTAGTTGTTTGTACTGTGATGGGGCAAATGCCCATCACATAAGAATGATCAAGGAAATGGGAAGATAAGGGAAGCCTCGGGAGCCGCACGCACACACGCCTATATAAAGAGTAGGACCGCGTATACAGCCGACACGTACAGCGCTGCAGAGAGAGAGAGAGAGAGAGAGAGAGAGAGAGATTCAGAAAAAACTTATTATCTGTACATTATATTGTACAAGGTTCATTGGTTTTACATTTGTTTCAATTTGTAAATTAAGTGGAATGAAGTAGTTGGATGTAGAGTGAGGATTTGAAGGTCAGGAATGAGTAGGAATTGATGATGTGAGGAGGGACTGAGTTTCAGAGATAAGCAGATGATATGTGGAATGATTTTTGGAAGGTTCGAAAGCTAGGAATGATCAGCGGCGGTCGATGACCTCGCTCACAGGTCGAGTGGATATGTTCTCATAAAAGAAATTCACTAGGTACGCAGGTTTACCAAATTTGAAGAGTTTGAAGAGTATACTAGCTTTAAGATAGAGAGAGAGAGAGAGAGAGAGAGAGAGAGAGAGAGAGAGAGAGAGAGAGAGAGAGAGAGAGAGAGAGAGAGAGAGAGAGAGCTCACGAATATAAGCGCGCAGCACGGGAGAGAATGAGAGAGCTGCACGCAGCAACGGAGCGGGAGCAGCGCATAAATGAGTACGGCGGAAATCTCTCAACGGCCACCGGGTCTCTCTCTCTCTCTCTCTCTCTCTCTCTCTCTCTCTCTCTCTCTCTCTCTCTCTCTCTCTCTCCCTCTCTCGACCAGCCGACGCGCATATTATATGTATATATATATTGATGCACAGATCGACATAGCTACGCGTGAAATTGCCCACGCAGCGATGCTCCAGAAGGAGCCTGTTAAGGCCCGACCTTTGGGAAGGGACTTATATATATTTTTAGGTGGGATTCTGCCGGGTTTTATTATCGTGAACTCTGTTCTGTGTCCGCGCGGGACGGGACTTACTATAAGGCGCGCTCGTGGAGCGTGGGTGCGCGCAGTTGTGCGGCCCTGGCAGCGTGCGTCGCCAAGCGAGGCGCGTGGACCGTTGGTGTGCGCGTGCTCACGCTGTAGCGCGTCGGAGAGAGAGAGAGAGCCGCGGTATCGCGAGGCGCTCCGTCGACTGTGGAAAGGGAGGGGCGGCCGCTGCGTCTCCTCCGCTTGCTCCAGAATCCTCGGTGTCCGGTTACGGCCCACCAGTTACTCGTTGGCTGCAGGCGCGACTCCTTCGGCTCTGCAGTTCTATCAAGGCGGCCACGCCTCGCGTGGTCGTTCGATTGTAAGAGGTGCGGGTGAATAAACTACACACTTCCTTCACTTCCAACTTATAGCTTTGAATTTATTCTCAGCTTCACTATTTGATACACTAATCAATTCTTAACTCGCGTCACGCCCGAGAATTCCGCGATGGGTACTTGATACGTTAGGACGTGCGCTGCAAACGTCTGTTGCATTCGGTGGCGGGTGGAATTCTGCTGCGTCCGGCCGCAGTTCGCTCTCTTATCCTCTCCGTGACGTCACACTGATAGGGTCGCGGAACGCTCCTCGAAGGTGCCGCGACACTATGCGAGTGGCCGAACAGCTCCTTATATGGTCATGGCTTGGATGAGGCGCGGAGTGATACCGTGGCGTCGGGGACTACATTTCTTAATTATACTGCGCAATAAAATCCTCACGCATATATAGATATATTATGTGTAACTTGGCGTTACATGATTGACTTATTCCTAACAATAATTGACAAATATGCATATTGGTACGCGTGCCCGCGATACTTACTCAATAAAGGATAATGTTACTTTATTATTACATTGTTTCCATTACTTAGGGATGTACACGTCACCAATTATAAATGATCTCGAGTCATGAGCTCTCGATCGATGGTGTAAGATGCCTGATTATAGGCCGGTTTTATTAGTAACGTAATAATAATATGCGGCGTGCGTTGTTGAAGGAGCCGTTACTACTAAGCACAATTTTATATATTATAGGAAAATAGATATGGATATGAATCAGTCGCGTGAACACGTTGCATTGGTCATGATTAACTATTAACTTAGCATGCTCGGAAATTCGGAGACGTATCATCCGTTCACGTGTTGAATTGATTGATTGAAAGATCCGTTCGAAACCTCTGCAAAATGCTCATGCGACTACCTACGCATGTAGGCTAACTTATTATTATACTTCTTATCAGCTGGGCTAGCCCGCTTTTGTAAAAATCTAGAAACCATAAATTGAAGAAACTTATTATATAATATGCCACGCCCTGGCCATACTTCACTCTCGAGATGCACGACGGAGGCTGGGCCATAAGACCCCCATCCCCAAGTCAGGCCAAGGACTACTGTACCGAGGACTGTCTGGAAATCTGTTGTTGTAGCCGTTCTGCGGCGCCCGACGGTAACGTTCGGTACGTGGTTACGCGTCGCAGTGGTATAGGCATATCCGCTCTTTCCACGTCATCTTCTTGCTGTTGCTCTCCCTTCCTTCCTTCCGGTTTGATGGTAGTCAATAAGTGGGTAAGTGAGCCCAATATTGCTCCGAGTATGTAGATGGTAAAACCGTAAATTCTGTAAATGGCGATGCCTCGTATGATTGAATCAACTATCAATTTTAATAGTTGGAAAATCATTAAAACTCCGATGGTTCCGGCACAAACAATCCCAAATTTCTGGAAGTCTGTCCAGGCTTTGTTCATGAAGTTACCGACAAAGCCTTCCAAGCGGGCCTCATCCATTAGCTCTCCAAATTCCACACTGGTACCTTCGTGCGCGCGCGGCGCGATCTTCCGTGCTAACTCGTTAGCAATTGACTCCCGCTGGATATGGAATACTAGTCGATGCCGAGCCTCTTCCAAATCCCTTTCGGAGTAGATGCCGCTTTCCATGAATGACTCAAGGTCAACGTACCTCCAGGTTGGCTTTGTTCCGGGTTCGAGTGGCTGTGGTTTGATGAAGGCAGCGGCGACCGATGGGTAGGTGTGCCACACTCCATTCAACAAGAACATAGTGGGCAAAAGGCGATTGCAGTCCTTGATGGTGCCCATGTGTACAAAAATCCGTGTTTTTGGTCTCAAAAATCCTTGCATCTCTCCACAGGTGACTGGGAGTTCGTCGTAACACAAGTCGGTTTTCCTTACTCGACAGTTAACTTGGCCACACTTCACGATGTGGGCTACCTCTCCGGCTGTATATGCCATATGTCCGGGCTCTCGCATCACTGCGTCAGCAAAGATGTCTGGACGTTCGTATACTTGAACGAGAGAGTCCTGCAGTACTCGTCTCTCAAGCTGGCATCGTTGTGTTAGGATGTCCTTGTACATTTCTCCGAACTGGTTGCCTACGTGTCTGGCTAGATAAGTCAATTTCGAGTTGAAATAGACATCCTGTAATACGTCTCCTGGTTTCAAATCATGGTTCTTGGCAAAGCTTGCAGAACCGGGGCCTTCGAAAATGACCAGTTTTGGGTGCTCGGTCAGCGAGATTCTGTACCCACAGATCGAGTTCTGTCCGGTTTTTTCCAATCCAAATTGAACATGGGTAGAGGAATTACCGAAGTAAATGGTTTTATTCTCTGGTGTGCCGTCCGTGACCTTGACTGCCTTTCCTTCGTATAAGATGGTAAACTCTTCAAACTTGCATTGAGAAGAAGGCGTGGCTGACCAGAAAAATTGTGTTCTCTCTCCGTCAAGACATTTCTGGGTCTTGTAGGCGCACTTGAGACCATCTGGGGTCACTAGTTCGTTGCGCACGGTATCAGCTATCGCATGAAACTGTGCGATGGTGATAGTTAGGGAGGCTTTGACAACGGCCTCTTCATAGGCATGCCCGTCCCAGTTGTATAGGGCGCCTTTGCATTCTCCATTTTCGCGCTCCACACCTGCCAATATCACGTGGCGGTACGAAGTTCCGTTAAACTGAAGTTTGTCCATTAATTGTTCGTTATACTTGAATTGACCGTAAATGTTCAGATTTCGGCACGCTTCTTCCGAAAGCTCGTGCACGTAAGATTTTTGAAACATCGTTAAGCGATGCGAAAACATCCCGCACTTTTCGATTGTTTTGTCCACAAACACACGACACTGATTCACTAAGGTCGACACGGTCGTTGACCTCTGAAGCAACTGTATGTCTATTTCCTCAATCTTCGGTTGTAGCTTGGAGAAATCGCAGTCTCTGATCTCTCGCAGTGACACCGTTGTGATGGCAGGTCTTCCTGCCCCACACGAGTAACCGGTGATCTCCGCTCCAGCATAGGCGATGACTGCAGTCCACAGTATGGTCAGCAGTGCCATTTTGGCCCAAGGCAGACGTTGCTCTCGCTGCATGGCCTGTAAAATACATTGGGCGCGGGAGTATGTCTTACAATACGTTTCTCTTAAACTAGATGAAATGAATATGTACAGATGATTCAAGCTTAGGTTTCTAACGTAGTTTTTAACAATTTGTTGGGATGCACGACCTTGTGTCCCTTCTTTGTATCGATCTTTATATTTTTACCGTTATTCAAAACTTCGATAATTCTGTGCGGTCCAGAGTATATCGGTGCCAATTTTCCTTTACTCGGTTCAATGATTAGCCTTACTCGTTCACCCACTTTGAATTGTCGCGGGTTGGCTCGTCTATCGTAAATTTCCTTCGAAGTTTCTTTGGCTTTCATCAAATTCTCGCGAGCTAAGCGCTGAAATTCGTTCGTTACAGATCTAATTTTTGTCCACAATTCCTCGTATGTTTCTCCGACTGGACCGTCGAGACTCGGACGATCGGAAGGAACGCGTGCTATTCTACCGTAGATGCATTGAAAAGGAGTTAATCTCGTTCCTGAGTGGACGCTTGTATTATAAGAGAAAGTCGCGAATTCTAGCCAATCATCCCAGTCTCGAACGTTTGTCGTGCAGCATCGCAGCCATTCCTTTAGAGAGTGGTGCATTCGTTCCACGGATCCGTTAGAAGCCGGAGAAAAGGCCGTTGTTGTACATGTCTTAATGTTACATAACTTCGCGATTTTCTTTATCAGTGCACTAGTGAAATTCTTTCCCTGATCGGTCAATACAATAAGCGGGGCTCCGTGAACGTACACCATTCGCTTAAGGAATGCAGTCGCGATATCATTCGATGTCGCGCGCTTCAAAGGTACCGCTATACAAAATTTCGTAAGTAGGCATTGCATAGTTAATATGTAGATGTTTCCGCTTTTAGTTTCAATGAGTGGACCGACAATGTCCATGCCTATTTTATCAAATCCGGTTCCTGGCGTATCGGTTAGAACCATCGGCTGACGAGTGGCCTTCCGTACCAGTTTGTTTTTCTGGCAAATTTGACATTGCCGCACAATTCTCTCTACATCTGCTTTGATTCCCTTCCAGTAAAAGTCCTGTCTGAGGCGTTCGTACGTTTTTGCTCGTCCTTTGTGTCCGTTGACCGGGGATTCGTGAAGGTCCTTAATCAGTGCTTCTCTTAACCCTGCCTCCGGAATCGTTATCAGATTTCTACAAATGATTACCTTAATTGCTCTTCCCTCGAATGTGTCCTTTAAGAGACCCGTCACTGAATCCCAGGTCAGATCGTCAATTTGAAGTGTCTCGGATATTCTGATGGTATCGAGTTCCATCTCTAAACAAACGTTAAGCAATGATTCGATGCAGTCCGCGAGTATCTCTGCGTCGGCTCGGATGTGTAAATTCTCCTTTAAAGGTAGTGCAATGAAACATTTTTTATTGTCGGGCCAGGGCGTTACCTTGGCTCTTCCCAATGTCACGTCTGTTATGTCCGGGAGTCTGTTGTCAGATTTTAAAGCTCGACTGCCCGTGCAGATTGGTTGATTCTTCACCGTCACGAAATAAACCATGCTGTCCTTGCTCATCGTGAACAAATCGCGTACCTCGATAATATTTGGACTTATTCGCGCGCGCCGTTCTTCATCCGGGTTTAGGTCAAATTCTACGTCTGAATCGATCTCGGATTCTTCCGGCTCTTGTTCATCACCTTCCGATTCATTATCCGCTTCATTATGTTCGATTATCTGACTTGTGGTTTCTTCGTCGAGAAGGAATCTTTCAAGGTCGTGAGGCGACTCATCAAAGACCGTTCCGTCCGCCAATTCACGTTCTGACTCCCGCTCGACCACGCGCCAATTTTCCTCGTTTGTCTTATCCTCTTCGGTACTTAATGATTGTCTGAGTACTTCATCAATTTTCGTTAACTCTTCCTCGCGTAGTTCATATCGGTTTTCGGCAAGTTTTGTTAACTTCACCGTGACCAAGAGACTTCGTGCGTCGATTGAATCAGAGTAATCGCACATATATATATTTGGCGTATCCGGGAGCTCGGTTAGCCATTTCACTCGAATTATTTGCTGGTATTGAAAACATCCTGTTTGACCTGGCATAGCCAAAATGTGTTTTCGGGATTCCTCACGGCAACAAATGTATACTTCTTGAAGGTTAAGATTCTAGGAATCTTCGGTAATTTGGCGATGGGTACACCCCCATCCCCAAGTTCATCGTCAGACTTGTTCTCTTCTGATTCGGTTAACTCTGCGTCACTATCTTGAGTGACTCTTGGCTTTTGGCTGGTGTGCTCGTTGCCATTCTCCAGGGATTCGTCCGGTTCACGATTTCTTTTGTTAGCTGCATTTATCCGGTAGTGCTGGCCCGGCTCGCGTGAGGGGCGTCTCGATAATGCGTCAGCTACGAAATTCGTTTTCCCAGGCTGGTATACTATGTCGAATTCGTAAACTTCGGACAACGTAAAATACATGCGTTTTAATCTCGATGTTGAATTTTTCACTCTGTGGAGCCAGACCAGTGGTCTGTGATCTGTCACGAAGACAAATTTCCGACCAAGAAGGCAGAATTGAAATTCGTCTGCGCACACGAGCATCGCCAATAGTTCTTGCTCGATGGTACTATACCTTTGTTCGGTTGGGCTCAATTTCTTGCTGGCGTACGCGATCGGCAGATCAGCACCGTCGTGTTTTTGTGAGAGCACGCCTCCGACTGCTTCGTTTGAAGCGTCAGTTGTTACGTAAAATGTTTTATCCCAATTCGGATGCTGTAGTATAGGCTTCGATATCAAGGCCTGTTTAAGCCTCTCAAATGCATGGTGTTCTCGTTCTGTCCATCGGAATACCGCTTTGTCACTGAGCAGGTCAGTCAGTGGTTTCGCTATTTCGGCGTATTCGGGGACAAATCGTCGGTAATAATTGCACATGCCGTTGAATCTCTTGATTTCTCGCTTGGATACCGGTGCGGGGAAATCTCTAATTGCCTCTAGTTTCTTCGGATTTGGTTGTAAGCCCTGCGGCGTAATCAGATGTCCGAGGAAAAGAACCGCCTGTTTATAAAACTGACATTTCTTTGGATTCAGCCGCATATTCACCGCTACTAGCTCGTCCGCTAATATGATGAATACTTCTTCTAATTCTTCCAGTAATTTCCTTGCCATGAAAATGTCATCGATATATCCAAAAATATTACCCTTGGTGCGTTCGTCAAGTTTATTCATTCGTCTCAATATATTTACGATGCGTCTTATAAGCACATTTGTATTTTCTTGGAAAGCGCTTGCAGCATTCCGCATACCAAACGCCAGTCTCGTAAACTGAAAGTGACCGTAAGGGGTCGTAAATGCAGTTTTCTCTCGATCTTCTTTCCTCAAAGGAATCTGGTGAAATCCGGACACCATATCCACCACCATGAAATGTTCTGTGTTGCCCATGTCTTCGGTAACACTCTTAATATTTGGCAACGGAAAGGGAAATCTAACCGTCTTCTCATTGAGCTTGCGGAAGTCCACCACTACTCTGTATTGCTTTGTTCCGTCCGGTGCGTCGTCTTTCTTTACCACCCAAAGTGGTGAGTTATAGGGGCTCGTGCTAGGTTCAACGACGCCCGAGGCCAGTAGTTGATCGACCTGTTTTTGCACAACATCCTGAAGTGCTTTCGGGATTGGATATTGTGGTACGTAAACGGGCTCATCATCGGTTAAAACAATTTTGTGTTCTACCAGGTTGGTTGCTGGCAGATCCTCTCCAGGTAGTTGAAAAGTTTGTGCCGTCCGTTCTATCAATTTCCTGAGCCTTGCCTTCATTGCTTGATCGAGATGTCCGGTTGGAATCTCTTTCATGAGTCTATCGACTCTTGATTCGTTCTCGTAGACCGTGTTAATACACGTTCTCTCTTCCAGGGTCTGAACTTCCAATCCATCCTGGATCTGGCCAATTTCAGCTATACCATGTGAAATTGGTTCATATAGTTTTGTTTGCAAGAATCCCACAAATTCGGTAACCTCTGTGCAGTCTTCGTGAGTTTCTGGCAAACTCCATTGGTTGTATCTATTCTTCGTTCCCGTGCGCACTGCCGATTTTGCGTCATCGTTGCGCACGGTTTCACTTTGTATCCCCGAAGGGCCTGGTGTTGAGTCCCACTCAATACCGCATTGTTTCGAAGAATAGCCTTGAGCCTCTAGCTCTAGTAGCCCAGGAATATATTTCTTATATTTCTCGGGTACTTCCAGATCGATCAGCTGATCGAGCATATTGTCAAGCTCAGCCTGTCCATCACTACTCGCGATCGGATAGGCTTCGTAGCGCTCGTGGCGCGCAGCTTGTTCTGGTTCGATCCCAATTTCAATTGGAATCACATCAAGAGTGTGATCCGTCGCATTTATTATTTTTAGACTGACGAATCCATTCTCTTCCTGCACTATTGCGCTCTCTGTGTAAACCCCGGGTTTCAAGTGGTATTTCGGGACGAAACCGGTCTAATATCATTTCCCATTGAAAACCTTGAAGTTAGCGAACACGGATGATCCGGCTGGAATCATGACGGTTCGGTTATTTGCAAAGGGAATGGATTGACCTCTGAATTCCAGTCTTCCTCTTTCGAAATCCAAATTGCACCCGTGATTCTTTCAAAAAGATAGAACCAAGCAGAGCTGAGTTCTTGATTGGCAAAGTATCTGGAACTACTATGAATTCCAAGATAGTGCCCATTGTGTGTATCTTACATACACCGTATGTTCCTTCATCCCCTCTCGATATTCCTCGCAAGATGGGTCTTATGCTTTCGTCGACTTCTACGTCGGGATCGAGCTCGCCAATTTTGATCAAATTTGGGGCGGCTCCTGAGTCTATCATGGCATCCACACTTATTGTTCGGAACTCGTCTGCTTCGAGTTCGATGACCGGGATGTACTCGGTATCTGGGAATCGAACGTTGTAGACGGGGTGCCGGGATTCGTACGGTCCTGAATCGCGGCTACGCGAGTTAACGGACGCGGAGGCTGGCTTGCCGCGGTTGCGTCCTTTTCCGGGAGCCCTGTTCCGTTTCCCTGCGGCTTAGCCCCTTGTGTGTTATCGGACTGCCTCTTCCTGCAGTCGCGAATCCAGTGACCCGGCTTGCTGCAATAAAAGCACAAGGGCTTTCCATCTGCCGAGAATTTGGCCTTGGCTGTACTCTGTTTTTCTGCGTCGGGCCCTCCGTCAGGTTTTTGTGCCGGGGAATTCTGAGCGGGCTGATTTTTTGTTTGAGGTGCCTGAGAGATGGGGCCCTTCCCAGGCTGCGAACGAGGGGCCTGCTCCCTTTTATCAGCTCCTTCTGCGGATGCTTTAACGTAATAGCTGCCGTACGAGGGCCTGCTATGCTTCCAGTTGTCTCGTTCTACCTGTTTCTCGGCACTTATCGCTTCACTGATCACGTGAGTCAAACTCGCTGCGTGTTTATCCATGTAATTCCGATATTCAGGAGGGAGGCCATCTCTGAGGCTCTCCATCACGTCCCTGTCTATCTCTCGCTGCTCCTCGTAGTACAGTTCTCGCCCTGCCTCGAATTTCTTTCTATCGATGATATTATCCTTGAGCATAGTTATTCGGTTAATGAAGTCGATTACCGACTCTTTCTCGCTTTTCCTGATCGAGTCTAGTCGGCCCCGAAGGCGGTTGACACTCTCGCCAGGTGTGAATATCTGGGCGAGTCTTTCCAACATTCCGTTCAGAGTTAGAAAGCGCGTTCCGGCGAGGATCGCATGAGTACGTTCATCTAGCTTGTTCTTGACTAAATTCAGGAAATCCATATCCAGATTGGCTGGTACCGATTCCGCTGCTCGCCTGCAGGCTCGCGCAAAACTCTGCAAGTTCGTGCCGTTGAAGCTCGGCACGGTCGCTAGCGCTTCCTTCAAGTATAAGGTTGGATTCACTGCGCTCGGTTGGGCCCAGTAATTCGATGTACGCGTGGGGTGCAGAGTTTCAGCCCGAATTCTGTCTTTTTCTATCTGTTGCATGCGTTTAGTCAATATTTCCACTTCTTTCTGAACGTTTCTATCGATATTACTTGGTTCTTTACTCAGTGGCGCGTCATTTTGTTGTTGGCCGGCGTTGGCAATGGGTGGGGTCGCGGGTACTCTCGATTCACGTGCTAAACGACTCAAAGTCAAATTTTCCTTTTCGAGATCTTCGCATTTCTGTGCTAATTCTGCAAGCTGAGCTCGCCAAGCCAAAGATTCATCCCCAACCGTTGCAAGACTTTCATTTTTCTCGGCAGTCAATCGACGCTCGAGTTCGTCAAGCTTCCGAATTCGCTCGTCAAGCTGTTTCGTACGCTCAGTCAGCTGAGCTTCCCTCTCATTCAACCGTTCGTTGAACTGTGCCAGGTTGTCCTCAAAACGCAGCAGCTCTTCCTCCGATCTCGGTGTACTTTGCATATCGTCCTGTGACATTTTTATTTTATCTGCTACGCGTACGAAACGATCGACACACGCTCGCAGCCTCGCAGCTGACTCGTTCAATTTGTCCGACACCGTGAAATTAAATTAAGTTCTTTAGAATCGCACAAGTCGACTGGATTTCAGATAAAATAGCGTCCGAATAATTGGCTTCGACACGTGCCGGCAAACTGGTTGATTCGGAGTGTCCTTCAGTTCTCGAATTTCTTAACGCTTGAATTTTATGAAAGATAAGATGGTCAATCGATTTTCGTAGTCCGAACAATTTGATAACGCAATAATCGTTGAGTTCTTCCTTTGATCCAAAGTCTTCTTCGATAGTCGTCAATCTATCAGACACTTCTCGAAGCTCGGATCGCAATCGACTTATTCTCGCTAAGGCTTTATTCAGTTTAGTCTCCGCGGATTCAATTCTCTTTTCAATAATACCCGCGTTGATACTATTTGACATAACCTTCGAATGATCGTCCGATCTGGTTCTCGTAGACCCGCAATTACCCGATGAAGATGATAAAACAGGTCGCTATGTGTCGATACAATGAAACCCTGTTTTACCGGTCGGTATCGTTACCGATCTTCCCACTTGCGGTAATTCAGATTTCACACGATCCCAAAATCCATGTGTCGCGATATATCACTCCATGCATAATTTTCCCTTTCGCATATGAGTAATCCTAGTTATACAGAATTTCATGAAGCAAAAATCAGACAGTATCCCACCGCTACGCTGTCACCATTGTTAAGGCCCGACCTTTGGGAAGGGACTTATATATATTTTTAGGTGGGATTCTGCCGGGTTTTATTATCGTGAACTCTGTTCTGTGTCCGCGCGGGACGGGACTTACTATAAGGCGCGCTCGTGGAGCGTGGGTGCACGCAGTTGTGCGGCCCTGGCAGCGTGCGTCGCCAAGCGAGGCGCGTGGACCGTTGGTGTGCGCGTGCTCACGCTGTAGCGCGTCGGAGAGAGAGAGAGAGAGCCGCGGTATCGCGAGGCGCTCCGTTGACTGTGGAAAGGGAGGGGCGGCCGCTGCGTCTCCTCCGCTTGCTCCAAAATCCTCGGTGTCCGGTTACGGCCCACCAGTTACTCGTTGGCTGCAGGCGCGACTCCTTCGGCTCTGCAGTTCTATCAAGGCGGCCACGCCTCGCGTGGTCGTTCGATTGTAAGAGGTGCGGGTGAATAAACTACACACTTCCTTCACTTCCAACTTATAGCTTTGAATTTATTCTCAGCTTCACTATTTGATACACTAATCAATTCTTAACTCGCGTCACGCCCGAGAATTCCGCGATGGGTACTTGATACGTTAGGACGTGCGCTGCAAACGTCTGTTGCATTCGGTGGCGGGTGGAATTCTGCTGCGTCCGGCCGCAGTTCGCTCTCTTATCCTCTCCGTGACGTCACACTTATAGGGTCGCGGAACGCTCCTCGAAGGTGCCGCGACACTATGCGAGTGGCCGAACAGCTCCTTATATGGTCATGGCTTGGATGAGGCGCGGAGTATACCGTGGCGTCGGGGACTACATTTCTTAATTATACTGCGCAATAAAATCCTCACGCATATATAGATATATTATGTGTAACTTGGCGTTACATGATTGACTTATTTCTAACAATAATTGACAAATATGCATATTGGTACGCGTGCCCGCGATACTTACTCAATAAAGGATAATTTTACTTTATTATTACATTGTTTCCATTACTTAGGGATGTACACGTCACCAATTATAATGATCTCGAGTCATGAGCTCTCGATCGATGGTGTAAGATGCCTGATTATAGGCCGGTTTTATTAGTAACGTAATAATAATATGCGGCGTGCGTTGTTGAAGGAGCCGTTACTACTAAGCACAATTTTATATATTATAGGAAAATAGATATGGATATGAATCAGTCGCGTGAACACGTTGCATTGGTCATGATTAACTATTAACTTAGCATGCTCGGAAATTCGGAGACGTATCATCCGTTCACGTGTTGAATTGATTGATTGAAAGATCCGTTCGAAACCTCTGCAAAATGCTCATGCGACTACCTACGCATGTAGGCTAACTTATTATTATACTTCTTATCAGCTGGGCTAGCCCGCTTTTGTAAAAATCTAGAAAACATAAATTGAAGAAACTTATTATATAATATGCCACGCCCTGGCCATATTTCACTCTCGAGATGCACGACGGAGGGTAATGCAATCATCGCCTGCAGATGATAACGCAGCGCGTCTTGATTACCGTGCGCCGTATCTCTCTCATTCGCATACTCATTCGTGACTATCGTCTCTCTGCACTGTCGAACAGCTGAGCTGCTCGCGTCGCCGTTGGACTCGTGTGGGGCGGAGGGAATGACGAAAGCTGGATCTTCATTGTTGTCGGGGAAATCGATGGAAATTCAAAATTTTGGGCGGGGCAAGGCTGGGCCATAACAAGCCAATAGCTTTCCGCGCCGTTAGATTTTGTTAGCGCCAGATGCGCGAATCCGCGGGAGCTTGGCTCCCGACACTCTCGGCTACCTGCGCAGCCGGAGTGCCCGTGATACTGAGAATTATAGCCGACATGGCTCCCGTGCATAATATTGTATTAGCGTTGAATTAGTAAATAAACAGAATTATTGATGTAGAGTAACCGAATTGAATTGAAACATCCTCTACATCAGAAAAACTCATTAGTGTTTCAATTTTAAAATATAATATTCTATTAATTCCATCTAATACTCAAACATAAGTAGATAATCTTCATATTTACTTCTAATCCACCATCCCCGGTGACGTTTCAATAGTTTTTCGAACTCGTAATGACCTATTTTGATAATTCAACTTTATGAAAATTTAACCTTCTACAAGCAAGTTGGCAGCTTCACGCGCGCGTGCATAAATAGTAGCGCGGACAGTTGACGCAAGCTTTTTGCGCGTCCATGAAAATGCACCTTTATGCCGTTTTCAACTTGTGTTTACGATGCCAAAATGTAACTGAGAAAATAACTGAATAAGCCATTCCAACGTATTTTTCCCTCAGATTTCCAACGCTGCAATTAGTTTTCTTAAAATTCCCCATTTTCATCCCAAAAAAATATAATAATATGATAGCTCATATTTAAAAAAATTTATTTGTGATTTTCTATGATTCCAATCGAAAGATAATCATTTTTACGTAAATGAAGGTATTTTTAAGAAGTACTTGATCGATTTTCTATGAGAAATAAAACGTTGAAGAGTAGACGCTGCGGTACTTCAGCGTGCGGCCCACGCGTGCCCAAAATCATGCTGATTTCAACTCGTCCCAACGATACTGAAATGCACCTGGAAAAATTTTTTAATAAGCTATTCCGATGTTATTTTTTTCAGCTTTCCAATGGTAGTATCAGTTTCCGAAATTTTTCCATTCTCATACCAAAAAGTATAAAACATCTCATATCTTGAAAAGTGTATAATTTAAGCAGTTCATGTTAGTTTTTTTTTTTTTTTGTACGGTTTCCTCGCTTCTTCCAGTCTTCTTACACGCACTTTCTTTCGTCTTCATTTAAAGTAGTCGGACAAGAACGTCTCATTTGCTCTCTTGCCCGTTCTATTTTTTGAACAGAATGTTTTGATAACTCTCCGAAAATATCTTTTTCCGAATAAAAATGAAAAATTTTGAGAAAACTGATATTACGGTTGGAAAGCTGAGAAACAATTACATCGGATTAGCTTATTGAAAAATTATTTCAGATGCATTTTAGTATCGTTAAGACGAGTTGAAAACCGCATGATTTTGGGCCCTTGTGGGCCGCACGCTGAAGTACCGCTACGTCTACTCTTCGGCGTTCTATTTCTCAGAGAAAATCAATCAAGTTCTCCTTGAAAAATACCTTCATCCACGTAAAAATGATCAGCTTCCGAATGAAATCATAAATAAAATTACAAATACACTTTTTGAAATATGAGATATTTTATAACTTTTTGGGATGAAATTGGAGTAATTTTCCGGAAACTAATTACACTGTTGGGAAGCTGAGGAAAAACTACATTAGAATGATCTATCTAGTTATTTTCTCAGGTATATTTTGGCATTGTAAACACGAGTTGAAAACGGCATGATTTGCATCTCCCAAGAGAAGGCCCCGTAGGTTCTGTATCTGTCGTTTCTCATTCAATCATGAGCTACAATATTCATATTTTACAACAAATATATTAGAATGTAAACTCATAAGAATGATTAAAATACTCCTTTGGGTGACAAAATGTAGTTACCCAATAGGTGAGCGGCACGGATGTTGGTAAAGTAACGATCTGCAACGAAGACGATCGATCGTTGCGGATCGGGTAATATTGTGAGAGAAATAAGTTTTGAACTTGGAATGGAAGCGCTCCAGGTACATAATGAACAGTCGTCTTACCTATGGCGCAATTGGCAGCTGACTGAAGATCAGAAGAATGTGGGTTTAAATCATGCCCTAGGAGCGTGAATTTCCTCTCTCATAATCTCAATCTTTTAATAAGATAAGGAAGTTCAACAAACCCGATACATCAACACTTATCGTGATCATAATCATCTCCGAAAAATTCATATAAGAATGGAATATGGGCAAGATAGATCAATTATAAAACATACAAGATTCATTGACGAACACTGTATTTTATTGTGAATTTACACAGTGGCAATTGATGATACGTGTGTTGAGGCATTTGAAGAATCTACGACATCAACAAGATCATTTTTGAAGTCAGCGTTGGATTCAAACCTCAGATCTGATGGTATGATTAAAGTCTAGAACATAAAACAATATATGCCAATTTTATTGCTATTAGATCTTAGAAGATATTACATTAACAAACGATAAAGTCTGTGACACAATTATCACAAACATTTGATCAAAAATTTTTCCAGGAATCGTGAATATGAGCTCATTGTTCGTGAATATCAACATTTTCTAAACACACTCAAGGAGAATGGAACTAATTTTAGCATATTTACAATGAAATATTACACTGTTAGTTCTGTGAATGCTCTGAAAATATAATTTCTTCAGATTTTCTTCTATATTTCAATCTAATTAATAGAGGGCCGGAGAAACTATTCCTAAAATTCTTTGCATTTGAAAGGCATTCCTTACCGAAATCCAAACTCATAAAATGTCAAGCTAGTTTTTATAGATCAGAACAATTAATTGAAACCTGACATGGTACACATTAAGCACAAAAAAACGCAAAGTTATTTTCACTCACAAGCGGACACCACCGTCTCCAGGAGACCAATCGGGATGAAATTTTGTGAGATAGTTCCTGAGTACTCAAAGTGCTTATCACTGTAAAGGCCCGACCATTATTTAGAGGGATGGTTGGGCAAAATACCCCTATGTTGGTAGGAATGTTTGTTATACGAAGGTGCCGCGATCGGTAATTCTTGTGTAAGACCACTCAGTCACTTACACCTTCCTAATCCGTCCGGCGCCTGGTTGTCATTGGCTGGAGCTTGGCAGCGTGGCAGCCAAGTAGTCCGTGGCGCACTGGGCCGTATATGCGCATAAGTTCGGGTGGAGTGTGGTGTGGGGGGGAGAGGATGTTGCAAATAAACCCTCTTCATGTGCATTAGCACTAAACCTTTATTATGTTACCTAAATTCTATATTTAACACTCGATCCTGCGTGGTTGGATCACTATACAAAATTCTGTTCTTCGTAAATAGATGTAAATATGCTACGCGTTCGCGGGGGGAGCTGCGCCGCTCGCGTGCTCCATGTCCGGCCACCCGTGTAGCATCCGTGATTATCACGGATCAACTCTCCGTGTCCGCCGCCCCTGGTAGAAACGTTAAGCATTAATTAGCTAAGAAATGCTTTAGGTTAGCCTTCTTAGCTGATTCTTAGCTAAGGTATTAGCTTAATATACTGCTAAGAAATAGTCGGATTCTTAGCTTAATTTACCGCTAAGAATCGGACAACGTAGAGACAACTCCGAATACATGGGGCGCAGCCGTGTGCACAGCCGTGTACGCAGGCCGCAGTGGTCAGCTGCAATCAGCTGCGGTCGCGAGAGGTTAGGAGTGAAACAAGTAAGCAAATTATGTTGAAATAACATTGCTAAAGGAATCCACTGGAGGAGCAATGAATTTATTTGGATCAGCTTACAAAATATCAGATAAGTATAACCTGTTAATATACTAGGTAGTTGGAATTTATTCAAATTCTTGTAATACAATGTATTGTTAAAAAGAAAATGTTACTTTGTGTGTTTGTATTTGCAGGTCCTTCAAGATTCTTAACATAGATGAACAAGTTCTGAAGTGTCGCTTGTTCATTCTTCAATACATATGATGAGGTAGCAACAAAGCATTGACGTCCAACGGAATTTCTACACTGAAGTGAATAGTTTGTGAATAGTGTAAAAGTGAAAAGTGAAAAGTAAATAGTGAATAGTTCAAGTAATGAAGTTTCAAAGTGTAGCCAGTCGGTAAGCCAACCAGTATCAATCTTTGCTTGTAGTGCGAATATTGATGAAGATATGGCACATTCAAGTAAGAATTTGTTTAACAAGGGATAAAATTGTATAAGCCATATGATCAGGACTCAGTAGTGTAATTTGACGTCAAACCTGCTTTGGATTGATTGTAGAATATTGTTGTATATTGTGGAATTGTCATTGATTGTGAAATGTTTATGATAATTCATGTAATTGCATCTATCAGCAATTAAGGAGACTGTAGTTGCCCATTGATTATGTTAATCAAAGAATGAAGTTCACACGTCTTTGACATTTCTAATTATTTATTTGAAAGTTAACATTCACTTTTTATTACATTTCATTTACATTCTATGACTATCGCTCTTAATAAGAATAATACTCATATTTAATCACAATGGTCAGATCATCCTAGCTGACATTATACTTATATTTTATTAATTTGAAAGTCACTTGGAAAATTTCCAAATTAAATGTAACTCGTATACATTCTTTTATAAACTTTGAATAGGCTTTTAAAGAAATTACATTAGTAAGAACCGCAAACCTTCACTGAGAACCAATGAACTAATTTTAATCTTAAGTAATAAAGTAGTGTACTGTAACGTACCTATCGGTGTTAGGTGCGTTTTGGCATTTTTTTCACGGTCGCCAGATATACTCACGGTATATCCAATATTTTTATAAAACATCATTTTTTTAATAAATTGCCATGTCTCGGATTCATCGAATTAAAGTTGCAGGATTTCGTACAGGACACCCACTTACGTAGATTGTATGTGTGTGTATCAAGATTTGTAAGTGTAAAAATCGTGTATTTGGCATGAAAACACCGGCATTGGGCAATGAACCACAACGCTTGGTTTAACAGCCGTGTCACCTAGCTTGGCCCCTTCCAACATGTGGTTAGGCCAGCCGGCTAAATATGTGTGTGTAATGCACTCAAATGCAGCATCACTACCTACGTGAGGTTAGATGCATTGCAAATGAGAGATGTTAAAACGCTACTGCCAACATGTGGTTAAGCGCTTGTGACTTTAATATGGTTCGAACTCGGTAACAAAATTCCAAAGAGATTGATTAAAAATAAAGTTACTCGTTTATTGAAAGTTACTAAAATTATTTACAGAGATGTTACAATTATCGCGCGTGAACAAGATTCGCGGTCGCTCGCAATACATGGTGTATATGCGCGGAGACGATCGTATTCCGACATGTGCTCTACCGATGCTCGCGAAAGAATGTCCGTTAGCGGACGGGCGGCCCTTTATATAGTCTAACGCACCATCGCAGGGTATCGCGTTGACTCGTTTTTTAGCTTACTCATTTGATAAATGCCGATAAACGTCACAGTGTGAAGTCGCACACTGGTTCCTTAAGGGTCTATAATCGAGATATTTACAGCTGCTCTCATAGTTCGTTTTTTACGAAGTTCACTAATTTTGATAATTTGTTGACTCTAATTATGCAATAACTATTGTCGCTACATACGCGTATTCACCGTCTATCAAAGCCCGAGAATAATACCAATTGCCTAATGTCGAGATATTTTTGTTAAGTTCAATATTTTATAACATTCATCTAATTGTTTATAACTTTTGGATGTTTTCATCTATATTTGCCAAAAACTCAACATTAGGCGATCGAGGCATTAGTTCTCAAAACTTATCCGCAAACAGTTTTAACTTTCATAAAAATCAATGTCACAATCCGTGTCAACATAATTAATCAATAAGCTGTTGACATTGTTTATTCGCGATGTAATAATTTGATTTTCATATTTCAACTTGTATTCCATTTTAGAGATCACGTACGAATGCCTAATGTAACGTTTTATCGGAAAATATAATGTAAAAATAATTAACAATAAACAAATAGCATTATTACGTGATGTGTTACGATTCGTTCGTATATCTCCACATAAGGATCTTAGTACTACTTAGGCAGACTCGAATTTAGCTTGAATCATATTCTTTCATAATAAACTACGCCACAAATGCAGTCAACAGATCGCGTAATTTGTTGACTCGTATTACAGAGTATCAAGTATGTCTGGATAGTTCGCTCTTTTTCTACTGGTCCCGTAACAATGGCGTCTCGAGCCGTATGTCCGCATAATTTGATTTTTCATAGTTTCACGCATCATTTCATTATTATTCCGATTTTCATATTTTCTGCATATGGTTAGATATATCTATATACATACATTTTGAATCTACCCGACGATTCATGTATACCGCGTCGCGCGCGTGCAGGCGCATCTATGTACGCAATCTTATAACTAATACTTTCATGCTCCCTTCAACCAATAATTATTCAGCATCATCAAACAGTTACATGCTAAGGGCTTGAGTTGCCCTTACAACAGCCCCCCTAATAAATTTAGACAATTATCTGTGATTAATTGGATACAATTTCTTATCTCCCCGAATTGAATAGACAGTAATTATTGTTATTCGAATTAGGCATTTGTAGCCCCCCTCCCCGAATTAAATTTACCAGATATATTCTCAATAATAACACATCATTTTAAAATCATGGAAGATAAAAGGAATGTTTTAATCATTTGTTGAAAAGCGCATGAAAGTTGTCCTACATCGAACAATTTAAAATTTATCAAGACTAAGAATCGCAACTTGATAATAATTTACTTTAGTATTTGTCCGCGGCTACGTTTTTGTGGAGAAAATCATTCTTCAGGACGTATTTCTTCATGGCCCTTTTATCATTTGAGCTTATCTTACTAATGATTTCCTGCAGGTAGTCATCCTTTTCTTGTTCTGCAGCTAGATTTTTAAAACGTTTCACCAAATCTTTGGATGGTTTCCCAGCTAAAACACCGGCCATCATGACTTCATCCTCATTTCTTAGACACTCATTGAATGGGCGACTGAGAAAATCCGCCATTTGGTTCTTTTCTCCAGTTATATATTCTGGTTGTATATTATAATCTTGAATGCCGAGACACCATCGTCGTAGTCTCGAATTCGAGAATTTGCACGATTTCAAGAACTTGAGTGCTTCATGGTCCGTGCGCAGTTGAATTTCCTTCGCTCCTCGCAAATAGTCCTTGAGACGATCGATTGACCACACGATTGCGAGTAATTCTCGTTCCGTTGTAAAGTATGCGCGCTCTGCGCTTTTCAATGTTCGGCCGACGCACATCACGATTTCTTCGTCTCCGTGCTCGTTTCTTTGAGACAGCACTCCACCAATAGCATATGCACTAGCGTCAGTCGTTAGTATATATGGTTGATCGATATCCGGAAATCGTAGGACGATTTCCCGTTCAAAAATATCCTTTATTGTGATGAAAGCTCGTTCATGTTCCTCTGTCCATATATACTTTTCGTTTTTTGCAAGCAACCTGTATAATGGAACTGTAACGTGTGCGTAATTCTTGGCAAATTTCGTGTAAAAATTTACGAATCCCAAAAAACTCTGTAATTCTTGTATGTTCTTTGGCTGAGTACATTGTTTAATTGCTTCTATTTTGCTCACTTCGGTTTCAATACCTTGCGTAGTTAAACAATGTCCCAAGAACTTAACTTTTCGTTTGAAAAATTTAGATTTTGTAAAGCTTACAGTCAATCCATGTGCTGCAAACCTTTCAAATATCATTTGAAGATGTTCCATGTGTGTACTGTAATCTTTCGATAATATTAATAAATCATCGACGAATGCCAGTAAAAATTGATAAAAATCACGTATTACAGTATCCAATCCGCGGATTAACGCTGCACTGCTCGTTTTTATCCCGAATGCTGCAACGCAAAATTCATATACTAATCCATCCACTTTGAATCCTGTGTATTTTCTACTTTCTTCGGCCAGAGGGATTTGCCAGAAACTACTAGTCATATCGATACTAGATATGCAACCAATTTTCATTGCAAGTTTCAAAAAATCTTCGACACCAGGAGGTGATTCATGATCATCGACGAGTCTTTCGTTTAATTTCCTTGCATCCAAACATAATCTAATTGATCCATCTTTTTTGATTACCACCGTAATTGCATTAATATACGGTGTATTCGATCTGCGAATAATACCGAATTTTATCATTTCATCGAGTTTTTCTCTCACTTTTTCCCGATAATTGATCGGTATTCCGTATTGTTTCGCGAAGAATGGGCGTGTATCTTTTAGTTCTAGTTTATGAACATATGAATTGATTAACCAGGTCTTTTTTGAAATATTTGGCGATTGTTCCATAAAAGAGAAAAGAGTTGAGATCGCTGTGTCTCATCTAATCCATCGCATTCTTCGATTTTCTCAAGAATTTCCTGTCGCGTTATATCAATGTGCGATTCAGTATTTTGAGTCAAATGTGAATATTCTAGTCTGTTACAGAAGTCTTCGTCTTGTGTCGACTCTATCGTAGCGAGTTCGATGATTGAATCTTCTATTTGTAAAGACAATGAATTATATTCTTCTTTGAACAAATACGTATCTACGTATGGAATAACTCCGTCTTTTTTGGTCAATTCTTAAATCAATTTCATTCGACCGTGAATCCATAATCATGCCTAGATTTTTATATGAATCATAGCCCAGTATACAATCTTTAATTAGTTTAGGAACAATTATGTATATAATTGATGCAGTAAGATTATCGAAAGTCGTATTGATCATTATTTGGTATTTCAACCGTGCCGATTTTGTGCCAACTGCACCTTTGATTACTTTACCCGCAATTGGTAACATTTTACAATTTTGAAAGTATACACGATTTTTTTCAAAGAATTCTTCGGATATTGCCGATATTTCACTACCAGTATCCACTAAGCAGCTTACTTTGCATTTTTCGAGGAGTATTTCAATCTGTGGACATACTTGGTATTGTATATCTTCGCCCAGAGGATTAACGTCGAAATTCAGCGCATCTCGCGGATCTTCCACCATCGTGCACAATTTTAAAGTTTGAGTTGCACTACATTCATTTATTCGTTCATCCGAGCTCTGTAGTGCAACTAATTGGCGTTTCCCGAACTCGTTGATGCATTTGTGCATTCGTGGTCAAGCATAATTGATAAATCTGAAGCTAAGTCCTCGTCACGAATTATTTTGGGCAAATTAACCAGCTTTTCGTGCTCGCTCTTCTCCGGCTTAGACTGCTTCTTTTTCTTTTCCGAGTTGGCATTGAGTTGCATCGCACGAACTGTATAATTCGGATTCTGATGACTTTTATTCGTGTATTTTGATTGTTCAGTCGGAGGGTTATTATTAGCGCTCTGTTTTTGAGCATATGCCTTTTGACGCTCCGTTTCTTGGTCGAATTCCGCCAAGATCTTAAACAACGCGTTTTTTTCGCATACGCGCTGTCCCAAGATAGCGTAACGTATGTCGCGATGGAAATGATCGCTCATCTTTTTTATTAAATCCTCTTCGCTATAATCAGTATCGAGTTCTTTAGCTAAACCGAAAACGTAGGTAGCGTAGCTTACTCGTGATATATTTTTTCTTGGGTCGTAACTACCCAGTTCTATTTTTCGCAAGGCATTCCTTTGTAATCGCGAATTCCAATAGCGATCTCGGAATCTTGCTTCGAATTCGTCGATATCCGCGATTTCTCCTTCTTGTAAATACCACCACTCTCGCGCTTCTCCCTGTAATGCTTGCGAGATGATCATTGACATTTCGGTTGGATCAGGATTCGTAACCATGATGTACTTTTTTAATTCCGTCAAGAACTTCACGGGACGTTCGTTTTCGAGTCCTTTGAAAGTTGGTACTTCGAAACGCAAATTCCGCGATCTCTCGTGATGTGGCGTAGTATTCGGTACCGGCGCTGATCGATTTTTCAGTTCTTCGATCGACTTGGTAAGACGCGTATCTGCTTCTTCTTGACGCTGCGATGTTTCATTAATGCGTTGAATTAAATCCGCGCATTCCTCATTCTGTTCATTTCGAATTAGATTACTTTTGTGCAGTATAGCGTTTATGTCGTCTTGAAGAGACTCGCATTTATCCGTCAGTTCCTGCGTTTTTTCCGATAGTTTACGCATTTCGCATTGCAGCTCTTCTTTCAATTCGGAGTAAATCTCGTTTTTTAATTGTGCGCGAAAACTCTGCATAAGTGTCGAAAACTTTTTCAGCTCTTCATCGCTGTTCGCATCGTCGCGCGGCGTTTCGTTTTGTTTCCATAAATCTCCGAACGCGTCCGACAATTCTTCATTATTCGCTTTAATGCGCGTGAGTTGGTCGGTAAGCGCTTCAATCTGTTCATCAAACCGTCCGTGAATCTTAGTGCTATCGTTTACATGTTCTTTAAGCTTATTGTTGAACGATTTCTCGGCATCTTCCAATAATTGAATTCGATCATCGTGCTGATTAACATCCGAACCTATTTCTTTAACACGAGTATAAACAAGTTTTTCCCATTCGGAACGTTTTAATGCAGCTCGAGAAATCGCTCTTGAGCCTTTTTCCTTAATCAATTCTTCTTCGAATTCTAAAAATGACTTATCAAGTGCCTTTTCGGCTTCAATTTGAATACGTGTCCGAACCATTGTGTAATATGTACGTGATTATGCGTATTATTTTACCCGAATTTATAAGTGAGTGTCCTGTCACGGTCGCCAGTTGTAACGTACCTATCGGTGTTAGGTGCGTTTTGGCATTTTTTTCACGGTCGCCAGATATACTCACGGTATATCAATATTTTATAAAACATCATTTTTTAAATAAATTGCCATGTCTCGGATTCATCGAATTAAAGTTGCAGGATTTCGTACAGGACACCCACTTACGTAGATTGTATGTGTGTGTATCAAGATTTGTAAGTGTAAAAATCGTGTATTTGGCATGAAAACACCGGCATTGGGCAATGAACCACAACGCTTGGTTTAACAGCCGTGTCACCTAGCTTGGCCCCTTCCAACATGTGGTTAGGCCAGCCGGCTAATATGTGTGTGTAATGCACTCAAATGCAGCATCACTACCTACGTGAGGTTAGATGCATTGCAAATGAGAGATGTTAAAACGCTACTGCCAACATGTGGTTAAGCGCTTGTGACTTTAATATGGTTCGGACTCGGTAACAAAATTCCAAAGAGATTGATTAAAAATAAAGTTACTCGTTTATTGAAAGTTACTAAAATTATTTACAGAGATGTTACAATTATCGCGCGTGAACAAGATTCGCGGTCGCTCGCAATACATGGTGTATATGCGCGGAGACGATCGTATTCCGACATGTGCTCTACCGATGCTCGCGAAAGAATGTCCGTTAGCGGACGGGCGGCCCTTTATATAGTCTAACGCACCATCGCAGGGTATCGCGTTGACTCGTTTTTTAGCTTACTCATTTGATAAATGCCGATAAACGTCACAGTGTGAAGTCGCACACTGGTTCCTTAAGGGTCTATAATCGAGATATTTACAGCTGCTCTCATAGTTCGTTTTTTACGAAGTTCACTAATTTTGATAATTTGTTGACTCTAATTATGCAATAACTATTGTCGCTACATACGCGTATTCACCGTCTATCAAAGCCCGAGAATAATACCAATTGCCTAATGTCGAGATATTTTTGTTAAGTTCAATATTTTATAACATTCATCTAATTGTTTATAACTTTTGGATGTTTTCATCTATATTTGCCAAAAACTCAACATTAGGCGATCGAGGCATTAGTTCTCAAAACTTATCCGCAAACAGTTTTAACTTTCATAAAAAATCAATGTCACAATCCGTGTCAACATAATTAATCAATAAGCTGTTGACATTGTTTATTCGCGATGTAATAATTTGATTTTCATATTTCAACTTGTATTCCATTTTAGAGATCACGTACGAATGCCTAATGTAACGTTTTATCGGAAAATATAATGTAAAAATAATTAACAATAAACAAATAGCATTATTACGTGATGTGTTACGATTCGTTCGTATATCTCCACATAAGGATCTTAGTACTACTTAGGCAGACTCGAATTTAGCTTGAATCATATTCTTTCATAATAAACTACGCCACAAATGCAGTCAACAGATCGCGTAATTTGTTGACTCGTATTACAGAGTATCAAGTATGTCTGGATAGTTCGCTCTTTTTCTACTGGTCCCGTAACAATGGCGTCTCGAGCCGTATGTCCGCATAATTTGATTTTTCATAGTTTCACGCATCATTTCATTATTATTCCGATTTTCATATTTTCTGCATATGGTTAGATATATCTATATACATACATTTTGAATCTACCCGACGATTCATGTATACCGCGTCGCGCGCGTGCAGGCGCATCTATGTACGCAATCTTATAACTAATACTTTCATGCTCCCTCAACCAATAATTATTTAGCATCATCAAACAGTTACATGCTAAGGGCTTGAGTTGCCCTTACAGTACGAACACATTGGCGGGTCAACTCATAACAGTTTGAACTCAATGTAACTGTAAATTCTTGTTGATTTTTCTATCCAGTCCATGCTTTTGAATTGCAAAACACGTCACTTAGACTGGAAAGCAAATCCTTCTCTGAAATATCAAAATTTCTTGAGTTCCTCTTGTCAGTTATTGTAGCTGAAAAAGAAAGAAGTAAGATCAATCACGCCAGTTTCTTCAAATTATATATTAGATTCATGATATAAAAATATAACTTACCAAAGATGCATTTACAAAGTGTGGTATTTTTGAAGATTAATTTCTTTACTTCTTTACTTCTGCACCTTCTCACTGCTGTATATTGAAGAGCAACATAACCTAAAAATAGCGCGCAGCTGACGCGCATGCCCCCTTAGGCATGGCCTTAGGCATTTCTTAGCTTAATTTAATGCTTATTTTCGGGCAATATTTAGCTAATGAAATTAGCTAATTCTTACTTAACGGGTCTTGCGTTAACCGCGAGAAATGCTTAATTTTCTACCAGGGGCGGCCGCTTCTTTTATAAGCGTCGTGACGTCACGTCGAAATACGCTGGAAGGGCGCGTAACGTTTGGGAAGCGCAGCTGCACTCGCAACTACCTTTCCCTTATGGAGTGATAACAAGCGCGCGTGGCTCAGCGTCTTTCCTCCGTTCGTACGCGCGAATACTTATGACTACGGAGCACACTCGCTTCGTTACAAATCTATTCATGCGCTTCAATGCACATCGGGTTTACTTATACATATCATTCAATTGTTTCACATCGCACTTATCAACTTGACGAAACATTATTGATAAGAGACTCCATTTACTCACGGCACGTCGGCCTGTCTCCGATGGAAATATAATATAGATACATTCTGATCTGGCCAGATCAATTCTTATTTCCTAACGAACAATTATAGTTGTATTGCATGCGTGTTTTCATACATTCGTCTATACATTCATTCTTTTGTTCTCGCTCGAGTGCCTGCTGGCTACTCTTCAACTTATACGTGCCAATAAGAAGATCTCCTATGGCCGTTTCTAACTAATTCGGAACTGCGCAGTTGCCGTATGCAACTCGCACTTATAAAATAACATTCCCGCACGAGCGCCCGCTGGCTGCTCGTGGCTTCGCACAAGCTGATAAGAGAATATCTTATAGCCGACATCCATCCGTTTCAATGTTGGGCAGCTGCACAAAAATGCAAGCTGTCCTCATAATTCCCGTGCAACTCGCCATGGATGCATCTCAATCAGCGCATTCTTACACTCACACATGTATGCTCAATCCTAATGTCGCTTCTCGGCGCAACTCGGGTAGCATGTGGTAGCATGCGAGTTATGCCATTCTAAAATTTAAAAAATGGGCGGGGCAAGGCTGAGCCATAACATTACTACTACAAAACCAGGGGATGTCGAGTAGAGAATAATGTAGGAAAGCTGAAAAGCGCTCGAAATTGATCCTACTGTAGAGAGTCGGGTTATTGTTCAAGACCACGTCTGAAATGATTCGATTACACGTGTAATTAAGCCTGCGTGGTGAGAAGAATGCGTAACACTGCATACCTCGAGAAGGAGCCTTTTACGCCTTTTGCGAAGATTGATAACGCGCGCGGTGCTTGCAAAGTTCAAATAAAACGTACAAACGGAACTTCATACCAGCGCTAGCATATGGGGTCTCGGATGCATCTTACTGCAGGGGCAAAAGAACCAGCAATTAAAACCGATATCTTATTTTAATAGCGAACTGACTGATAAGAACAGAGATATCACTCATACACTGATAGAAAGGAATCCTTGGCTATAGTCCCATGTACTAACTATTAGTACATATGTGCTTGTTTTATAGGGTAATCTGTATGGACTAATAGTTAGTACACCGTGCACTTGAGGATCGGATTTGCAGCAAGTGCGTAATGTACTAATAGTTAGTACGCCGTGTATTTGTATATAGTACCTCGGAAATTGGATAATAGAGTATATGGATTCAAATGTATCAATGAAATAACAAAGTATGGATTTATTTTTCACATTTATTCTAACTTTCTACGTCTCGGTGAGAGATTACAAATTTTCCATCAACTGTTACATGCACTTTAATTGGACGTTTATACTGCTTAAAACTAATCTTCAACAATTCTAGCTTTTGCTTCCGTTTTGGCATGAATATCTGGTATGCTTTAATATGTTCAATGAAACCAATAGTGTGGCATGTTTGATAAAGTAAATACACTTTATTTTTAAACGTTCTAATAACATTGGTAATGAGACCAAATACAGGATTCTCTTCATCATCATGGTATAAAAGTATAGCACTATTAACTTTGATGATTACATTGTTAATTTTGACAAGAGAAATTTCAAAACAATCTTGTTTCAAGATTGATTTGATATTGTCATTAACTTTACGAGACTGACCGAATTCCACAGTGATTTTGAATCCTTTGTGCGTATAAAAACGATAAGCTAATTCCAATTGAATCTTTGTAGCAAGAGAACTTACTCTGTTGATTCTACAACTAATAACACGTGCATATGCTTTAGGTTTTTTGTGAAAAGCTTCCCATTTTGAACATGCCAAATGTTTTAGCGGACCAAAAATTTTGATTCTTTCAGCATAGTGTAAAGCGAAATGTTCCTTGGGTTTTCAATTTTCCTTGAATGATTCCATTTTTAAAGAGTTATGCGATTTTATTAATTGTTTCAACAACTCAATGTCGTTTTCTGAAAAAACTGAATAATTAAGTATTTCAAGTATATCGAACGTTATTAAATATGAATGCCATGCGGGATAATCTTCTAGTACTAAATCTCCAAAAATGATGCCAAAATATGTTACCAGATAAGACATTTGCGCTGCATTCATAATCAAATAACCTTTTCGAATATGGCTTCCTTTAATAGAGGAAACTTTACTGCCACGACCTAAATCCGATGAATCGAAAAACTTCAATCGTTCATTTAAAGATTTGAAAGTTAAATAACCATTCGAAATCAAATCGCTTATCATTTTGGCCATAGTGTATCTGAATATCCCCAAAAGAAAATCGTGCATCATATCTAGTGACCAGTTCAATGTATTATGAAAAAAAGGTAGTGCATTAAGGGGTTACATACACCTTAAAATTGAAAAAAATCGATTTTTTTTTTCCATGTTTTTTTATGTATTTGGATCTCCTCTTTCGAATGCCAAAACCCGTTTTCAAAAATTCGGCGTCCTTAAAAAGTTATGCGTGATTAACTCAAGTCATGTTTTGAGGCAAAAACCGCCAAAAATGATGATTTTCAATAACAACGCTGATTTAATTTTTTTTCTCTGCAGAAAAATATTTTATATCAATTTTATAATGCTTAATTATCAAAAAAAAACAATATTCAACTGTAAAAAAAAAATTTCTACCTATTGCCAATCATGATTCAAATTATCACAAAGCATGAGCCTATAGAACATTTATTTAATATAATTCGCAATAAATGACTCGAGTGCCAATGTTTTGTGTTTCCCGCGGCAAGGTCTTGACTATTTTTGGTCAAAGCGATATGTGCCGCCATTTTTAGTGTAAGAATGACAATACTTTATGTGAACAGACCTTCAAAATTCATGTGTGAAACTGAACCATGAGTGTGGAATAGCCCTTACTCTCAAGTTTGTTTTGATTATCAACTACCGGCTATTTTGGGGTTAACCTCTCATTTTCTCAAAATAAAAATAGAAATATAAAAGAGAATAGTTCATGTTGCTGAGTCATTAATAGTAAGTATCTGTTTGAATTCATAATTGTTTGAATAAATATTGAAGACAAAAATTTATTCATGATTTCATTTTTTTGTTTTGAAGGCTATGTCAGCACAGAAGAAAAAAAAAAATAGAAGTTCCCCAGTGGCAAGTTGTAATGATGGTGCTAATGTTATTCTAGATGTGATGAGTGCATTAGGTATTGTTCCTGGTACGAGTGCTAGTCTCTATTCTGCCAAGAAGAATGAAACTAGGATTCGTGTAATGGATAGTCGAGTGGAGGCATCAACTCTCCAAGCTCGCACGCTGAGAAGAAGACTCAGGCATGGAGTGTCTGATCATTCCTATCAAGCAGGGGCATACTAAGGAGCAATTTCAGTAGTGAAGTTATGTGATATCATAAGTGACTGTGATTTGTTCATGAAATTAAACTTTAAAATGTGTTTTTCTCAAAACTGTGATTTTGACATATGTGATGTACTTGCCGTAAGATCCAAAGAGCTGAGGATGACATATACAACTTTTGTAAAGTGTATTGTGTTTGTGACATCAATACTCATATCCGGAACCTCAGTCGCCAAGATCCAATCAAGTTTGACCCCATAAGCGTGTGACCAAACCAGTGAAATAGCTGTTTTCTTGATTTTTCATCATTGTATTCGATAAGCCTACAGACTTGGGTGGTCAAACTTGATTGGATCTTAGCGACTGAGGTTCCGGATATGAGTATTGATGTCAGAAACATAATCTATTTGGCAAAAGTGGTATACGTGGACCTCAGCTTGCTGGATCTTACGACAAGTGTGATATTAGAGTTAATACAGATATATAGCTATATAAAATATTCCAATGCACTTTTGGGATATATTTTCTGTGGAAAAGTTTCAAATTAGTGTACAGAATCTAGAAAAAAAATTTGTTTGAAAAAAAAATTGAAAATAGTTACTTTTTTCTGTTGTACAAGAATCATTAATTTTAAGGTGTATGTAACCCCTTAAAGACGCATAGGCTTTTAACGCCATGGAAACCGTTAAGATAATCTATTTTGTAATTTTCTTCATTCCTCATCAAGTCCAGCCTTTCAACGCAAGTAGTATATGCTTGATGTTTTGACATCTGGCAAGATTTACAATAATATTCAGAAATGAAGCTTTCACTGAAACCAAACAGATTATTTATACCTAAGTTATCTCCTAGAATATTTATAACAATAAAATAAACACGTATAGCCTCGCCATTTATATTTATTTTAATACCTTTAGTGTATAAGGATTTGAAAATTTCAATGAGTGGCATGAAACATTTTTCATTTTTAAAATGCTTTTGATCTGATGTAAGAATCAGTTGAGCCATGAAAATATTTTCAATTAAAGAAGAAAATGCAGGTGGAATACCCACAATAGAAAAGTAAAATCTCCCAAGCTTGAGTTTTCCAGCAGCTACAGATAGAGGATCACATACTGAAAAGTCGTCGTAGTATCCGTTTAATGCTATAACCGTTTTACTACCAAAATGTTGAGAAATAGCTTCCCATCGTTCACTATTATAAATGCTTGAATAAATCCTTTTGCTTAACTTGTAAATCTCACTATCGATATGACTTTTTATGCTTCTATACACATTGGGAAGTTCTAAGAACATTTTCAATGGTATTCCAATTGGTACTAAGTAAGTATAACAAGGTTTCATGAAAGAAATAGTGGTTTGGTTGTTTTTTTTTCATCTGGAATTTCTCCGAGTTTGATTTTTTTTGGCATTATCAAGAATCCAGCATTTTTTAAATATTGCAAACGCCTGTGATGTGAGCTTGAATTATTGAAATGGTCAATTTTTTTAAACAATCTGATATATCGTTATGATATTCCTCTGGTAATTTACTTTTCAACTTAGCCAAAAAGAAATCTGTGATATTTTGTGTGTATTTGATGAATTCATTTACGACCTCACCAACTGTGTCCTTTGCAATGGAATTATTGCTATACAACTTAGCTGTAATTTCGAAAAGATTGTTTCCAATAGAATATTCATCTTCAATGTTCAAAGAACTCTGATTCGTACTCTCATTTACAGATAATTTTTTACTAACTTGCTTATTTATAGGCACATGAACAGTCTTTGAATAATTTTTTTCAACTAATCTTTGACTGAAATTTCTTTTATCACAGTTCAGAAGATGATTTCTTAAATTAAGTAATGAAGTAAAACTATACGAATAAGTACAAGAAATGCAAGGGTACGATTTCTTGGGATGAAAAATTTTCAAATGACGCAGAAAAACGTCAATATTTTGAAATTTAGAATCACAAAATTTACAAGCTATCATGATTGAAGCGCTATGAGTGACATTTATAAAAATTCACTTAATTGCTTTTTTTACTTTGTCTAATAAATTGCAAATGAAAGGTATTTTAGTGTCCGATACTTTCTCCAAATCATACAAAGCCGATTGCAGAAATAAACAAGAAGGTTCGCTTTCTCTGGGGTACAATAGATTGAACCTTATGAATACCTTAAAAAGAATATCTAATGCACGAATCAGCAAAGGCAATTCGTACTTAACTGTGCCTATGTTAACATAACATGTTTAGATACGCTTAATATCTGGGCCAACAACAATTATAAATGGATGAAGAGTAAGACCCAACTCTGATAACTTAGCTTTCTTCTTACGTATTACATCTTCTATGACACCAGGTACCTGAAAACAAGAGAAAATAATCATCACAAAAATACATTATCTTGATGAATACAACTCTAGACTTCACCTTAACATGAATTAGTATCCCTTCCGTTGACTCAATTTTAAAAGGTTTCCAAATTTTTTCGTGCCTTTTTCAGTTTTTTTTTGCAATAACGTTTGCTCTTGGAGCTAATAATGATGTAAGCAAGCTAATCTGTATGTAAGTTCTGTGATCAGGAAGAAGATATGGATTATATACATGTTATATTAAGTTTATTTGGAAGATATGCAATAGTTGATGTTTCAATTGAAAAAAAATCGAATTTCACATTAATAATAATTACTTATTTTCCATTCACCTTTTTCATCATCATTTGGGCTTGTATTTTTTAACAATTGCAATTCAATTTTTTCTGCTTGAGACAATTTTGCTTTGAGAATTTCTAAAGCAATAGGGACAATCGATCCCCACTTTGACTTAGAAACTTTAAATAGCACAGAATAGATTTTTAGAAAATCTCTTTCTATCTAGAGGTACAATATGAAACGAAAATTTATTCAACTAGTCATAATTCACAACATATATTTATCATAGAAAAAATTCTTATATACCAATTCATATCCAGAGTTTTCTTCTAAGATAACCCAATCTTGCTAATTATAAAAATATTTGCTAATTCTGACTTGTATTTCCCACTCGTTTCATATTGGCATCTCAGAATATTAGATGCATCCCAATGCTTGATAACCTCTGATGGTTCTCTATTGATCATCAACCATTTTTGACTGTCCAAAGCTTTTTCTAAATCTTAGAGAAGAAAAATATTTTAGCTTTCTTACAGATGACAATGATGAAACGAAAATCTAGCCAATGTTATTAATAACAAGATACCTTTATTATTTGTATTGGTATTTTCTTCATTTTCATCAACTGATGCTTCTACAGATAATTTTCGAGCTTCTCGAATGAAAGTTAGACAGTTTCTAAATTTGTCACGTAATTTACCTTTAGAACGTTCTGATTCTTTCTTTTTTGAATCAGCCTTTGCAACGGATCGTACGAAATAAGTTCCTCGACTTTCTTCCGGAAATACTTCAATGATTTTATTCGTTAATGTTTCAAATTCGTCATCAGTCAATGAACTGGAATAAAAAGTTATATTTATAAGTATTGTATGAGAATTATACATTGAGAGGATATATATATTTGATGATTTTAGTTTAGTCATTGTTGGTCACGAGGAAAAATGTTGAAATTGTAAAATCTATTAAAAACTTTTATATGGATTTCTATGTATGGTATGACACAACTTAGATACTATTCAGAATATCAGAATATCATAAAAACTCTCTCATTCCAAACGTATACAAAGATTTTCTTTTTATCTATTCAACTGTTACTTGGTTGTCGAAGAAAGTTCAGATATCACAAACAATATTCGAACAAACAAAAATGAAATTTCAGTATACGCTTAAAATCATAGGGTTTCTATGACATGATTTACTTGCATAATGATGATCTGATAATAAGCACAAGGTACATATAGCCCCTAAATTAAGAACATTTAAAATAAGACTCACAAAATCTTTTGTCTAAATATGGAGAATACAATTATATCACATAAGTGAGACTGACAAAAACTATCAAGCTCTTGTTTTATTTGATAGATATAAATAATAGAAGGTTCATAAGGATGTTCGTCAAGAACTTTTCTTAAATCAAAATTCTGAATTTCTTCACAGATTTTCAGCTTCTTCCTTTTGGGCAAACTCTCAATGAACTCAATTTCAACCTCTGTCGAGTCCTCTTCATGAGGCCTTTTCAACACTTCTTGATATTTTCTGATATTTTCTGATTGCTCGACAAGCAGATCAGTTGATGGTAGGTCAGTATTGTTAGAGTTGTCAGTGCTTACAATTTTAATATGAATATGTTTGTTCAATTCAAACTAAAATAAATAAGTAAATAATCTTGATGTAACACAGAAGCTTAAGAGAGATTGTAAAATTTATGAAGAAATGATATGATAATCTGAATGATATGATAGTCTAAATGATATTGTAAAATGAATCCATACATGAATAATGATATAATACCATTCAAATACTCAATACAAAAAGTAACAATCATCTAGAATAAAATCAAAAACCAGAACATACGTGAGCTGTTAACAATTTTTTTAAGTCCATTCGCATGTCAGCACTTGGAATCACATAAATGGCATCATTAGGATTGTTGAAAAGTAACTCTGTCAGCTTTTCAAGACTTGTTACGTCGTTGTCTATATAGGGAGAACAATGACGTATGGAGAGTAATAGGAGTATACTCTATAGAAGAGACAGGAAAATCATGTCATTGAATAAATGAGCTTATAGAGAAAGTACAATTTCTTGAGCTTAACATAACCTCGAAGATGAAAAATATTGTGAAAAATATTTTTGCACTCACCTATCAATACACTTGTTATTTGAGGATAACCCCAGACCTTCAAAATTGGCTCCATCCGCAGTGTAATACACGCTTAGACACAATTAATCACAAATATCAACCAGTGAATGGTGATGCCGTTTGAAAATGTTGACGTAGCCGCGCAATCGCCAGTTATGCCATGCGCGCCAGAGCGGGAAAAGAGGGAAGCGGACTGTGGACCCGATATATATTTATATATATATCTATGGACAGTTTTACAAATCGCTACACGGAGAGAAGTCATGCACATCAGACGCGCGGTAAAGCTATCGTGCATCCATTCTGCGCGATATACGCGCAGAAACGACACCTCAGACGCGCATCACTGCACATTCGTCGTGCATCGGGCGTGGACGTCTTTCGCCGGTCATTTCTGCGTATCCTACGCGCACAGTTCTAGAGCGACCTGCTTGAGTTTGTTACGAGGGTGCGCTCCACGAATTTTTTCTTGGACAAGTTGACCCTGGACCCAAACGATGTCCAGGTAGTCAGGGTACCCGATGACGCCGTTCCACGGGTGCGCTCCTGGTATTTTTCGTTGGAGTACCTGACCCTGGACCCGAACGATGTCCAGGTAGTCAGGGTACCCGATGACGGTATTCCAAGGGTGCGCTTCTGGAATTTTCGCTTGATGCAGCTGACCCTTGACCCGAACGATGTCCAGGTAGTCAGGGTACCCGATGACGGTATTCCAAGGGTGCACTCCTGGAATTTTCGCTTGAAGCAGCTGACCGTGGGCCCGAACGATGTCCAGGTAGTCAGGGTACCCGATGGCGGTCTTCCAAGTGTGTGCTCCGGGTATTTTTCGTTGGAGTACCTGACCCTAGACACGAACGATGTTCAGGTAGTCCGGGTATCCGATGACGGTGTTCCAAGGGTGCGCTCCTGGAATTTTCGCTTGGAGCAGCTGACCCTGGACCCGAACGCTGTCCAGGTAGTCAGGGTACCCGATGACGGTCTTCCGAGGGTGCGCTTCTGGAATTTTCGCTTGAAGCAGCTGACCCTTGACCCGAACGATGTCCAGGTAGTCAGGGTACCCGATGGCGGTCTTCCAAGTGTGTGCTCCTGGAGTTTTCCAGGTACCCGGACTACCTGGACATCGTTCGAGTCCAGAGTCAGGTACTCCAACGAAAAATACCAAGAGCGCACCCTTGGAACGGCGTCATCGGGTACCCTGACTACCTGGACATCGTCCGGGTCCAGGGTGAGCTTCCTCAAGCAAAAACTCCAGGAGCGCACCCTTAGAACACCGACATCGGGTACCCTGACTACCTGGACATCGTTCGGGTCCAGAGTCAGGTACTCCAACGAAAAATACCAGGAGTGCACCCGTGGAACGGCGTCATCGGGTACCCTGACTACCTGGACATCGTTCGGGTCCAGGGTCAGGTACTCCAACGAAAAATACCAGGAGCACACCCTTAGAACGGCGTCATCTGGTACCCTGACTACCTGGACATCGTTCGGGTCCAGGGTCAGGTACTCCAACGAAAAATACCAGGAGCGCACCCTTGGAACACCATCATCGGGTACCCTGACCACCTGGACATCGTCCGGGTCCAGGGTGAGCTTCCTCGAGCAAAAACTCCAGGAGCGCACCCATGGAACGGCGTCATCGGGTACCCTGACTTCCTGGACATCGTTTGGGTCCAGGGTCAGGTACTCCAACGAAAAATACCAGGAGCGCACCCTTGAAACACCGCCATCAGGTACCCTGACCATCTGGACATCGTTCGGGTCCAGGGTCAGGTACTCCAACAAAAAATACCAGGAACGCACCCTTGGAACACCGTCATCGGGTACCCTGACTACCTGGACATCGTTCGGGTCCAGGGTCAGGTACTCCAACGAAAAATACCAGGAGCGCACCCTTGGAACACCGTCATCGGGTGCCCTGACTACCTGGACATCGTCCGGGTCCAGGGTGAGCTTCCTCAAGCAAAAACTCCAGGAGCGCACCCTTGGAACGTCGTCATCGGGTACCCTGACTACCTGGACACCGTTTGGGTCCAGGGTCAACCCGCCCAAGAGAAAATACGCGGACCGCACCCTCGTAACAAACCCAAGCAGATCGCTCTGGAACTGTGCGCGCAGGATACGCAGTGTGACCGGCGAAAGACGTCCATGCTCCATGCACAACGAATGTGCCAGTGATGCGCGTCTGAGGTGTCGTTTCTGCGCGTATATCACGCAGAATAGATGTATGATAGCTCTCTGCTATAATGCTCGTCCGACGCGCGAGTCTGCGCGTCAGTCGTGCATGACTTCTCTCCGTGTACGTACTAATAAGTAGTACATCAGCATGAATCAAGTCCGCAGAGGGACTTGCTTATAATACACGAAAATCTTGTGGTGAGTCCGTACGTGTTTCACGCATTACATCACACAATTGATGTTTCAATTACATTGTGTACTTGGTCCAAGTATTTCTTTCTATCAGTGTACGAGCTTGGGACTCTCGGAGTGACGATCATCTTTCACATATTAAGAGTCTATGTATTGGGAAATAATTCTAAATTCATCTCCGATTGAAGTGTACTCTGGGCAAATTTCACCAAGGGAGATCTTGCGCTGCATATAAGACGTTGGATGATCCAACTACAAGAATTGCTCGAATGGAAATAGGCCCAGAACAAAAATTCCCCATGTTGACGCACCAAATTAAAATTAGATCAAGGATTCGACTCGTAAACGCGGAAGAAATTCAGAATATTCTGACTACACAATCATTACCAAAAGTTAGGTAATTCAGTAAAAGTATTCATAGTTGTCTGGAAGATTTTGATCAGCGTAAAGTCACATTTGAGCTCGTTTCTTTAAGCGTGTCTTAAACTTTTGAAACCAGTAATTCATTAAGTTTCAACTTGTCCTTCATTGGGAGGGTAAGAAACCATCCATATCTTGTTCCACAACAAATCCAGGCATATGATCTTTGCATATATCCATTTATTGGATATTAGTCTCTCGTTTTCAAGAGTTTCCTAAGATTCCCACTATTTTTCTATAATATTGTAGAGAACATCCTCCATAGTTCAAATATTGTATGAACGGTCGATCTGGGGGGGCCAATCCAGCGTGAAGAGGAAAAAGTTTTGTGGCCTCATCAGGTTAAAAATTTATTACAGAAAAACAACGTAATAAATGGTACAACCTATGTACAAAACAATAAACGAAATAACAAAAAACTATTCTTTCTCACCAATTTGGGATAAATTAATATTATAAAATTCAGCAGTGAAAGCGACTGCCATTGTCAAACTATTGTGTACAGCGCTAACGGCAGTGGTCTTATATACCATCAGCTACGTTGGTGTGTTTGTTTTGAATAATTTTGTAGAGCTTCCTATACGAGTGACTGAGGTGTTGGGTGTTTTCCTTCCTCTTGAGTGTGTTGGTATATACTGATGTGGAGCATTTCCGAAATAAGTTATTTCTTATAATTCGCTTCGCGATGTGAAATTTTAACGTTAATCTAATCAAATGTATGTAAATCGTACTATTTTCTATGATATGCAATGGGACAAGTAGTGTTTTATTAGTAATTTTTCATGTTCTGTGATTCTATCTTTGAATTTTGTTTTCGTTTCTCCAATGTAACATGCTGAATCAAGTTTCATTACATTTGTGAAATTATGATTAACTAAACGAACTGTTTGAATATATAATTTCTTAAGCGAACCGGATACTTTGTTGTAAAACTTATCCTGGAAAGGTATTACCGAAGTAGAAAGAGGACTTTCATTATTGGAATTGCTTTTCTTAGTAAAAAATCTAATTGAACGAAGTCCGTCATTTACACAAGGATCTATGAATTTGTTTGAGTAATCATTCTCCAATAATAATCTTTTGACTTTATTAATATTATCATCGTGGAAACTTTTATCTGAAAGTAAGACTGAACTATCTATTTAATGGGGAATAATATTACGTTTTTGCTGAATTGTATAATTCGAATTGAAATTTAGCTATCTTCCAAAAAATGTTGGACTTTTATACTATTTAGTGATTAATTTATTATTAGTTTTGGTGAAATATTCAAAATATTCGAAAAATGTATTCATACAATATTTGAACTATGGGAGGTGATCACTGCAATATTAATCTCGGTCTACGATCGAAAAAAGACCAGACTTCTACAGAAAGAAGTTTTTTCAAGTCAATAACATCTGATTTTGGGTATGAAATAACAAAGATCCTCAAACTCTAGATCAACCTTCGACACCAGCTAGCGGATTTCAATGCCTGCTATGAATTCCTACTTAGATGTAGAAACAACGATTTCTCACCACGACACTTAATTAATAATCAAAAAATAATCTTTCCGTAGTAAGTTCTGTCAAAATCTTTTCTATCGCTCCAATGCCGAACAGTCACGTTATTTATTTAATTTAGAAATCAACGACATTCAGATACATAAATCATATAAAAGTTTAAACTTAATAAAAAGAGAACTTGGTACTTCAAATATTGATAAGATTAATTAAGACAATTTTTTGACAATAACAAAATTGAAGAGTAAAAGAATCGTTGATAATCCTGTTCAGGATTATCACTGAAAAGCTTAACGGGAAATTTAGATTTTCAAAAAAATAATACAATAATTTCAATTCTCATGAAACAGTGACAAATCGTGACAACAGTGACAAAAAAAGTCCTTGAAGTAGTATTGTTCCGATGAGAATGAAGAAATGCACACAGAGATTGAACCAACTTTATTTTATTTTACATTTTAAAAAGACGAAATGAAATTGGAGTACAACGATACACACGCCCGCTCGCTACAGAAATTCTTTCTATAATGAAAGCACTAAACCCTTGTAACTAGGATTAAAAAAAACCATCGATAATTAAACAAACTACTTCGCGCGAGAAAGAATATTTGATCAAGTGAACGAAAAACGTCCACATTTGGCCTCTCCGTTTCACACTTATGATGAAATATTCTATATTACTATATAACGCATTGACACGTATAATAATATCCCTGTAACGAACGCAATACATTTGTTTACAAAATGCATCAGTATACGCATCAACATTCGTAAAGTGAAATTCGACATGGAACATTCCTCCCTCCGTATAAAACTCGCTTTTATACCTCAGCAAACTTTATAATTTTATGAGTCGCTCTTTTCAAAACTCCACACGCTGTTCCTACATCTACTATTCGAATCTTCCCATCTTTATGAGGAAATGTTTGTTTAATAACTTTCTTTTTCCACTCGTTTCTATCATATTGGTTACACAGCTCCACAAAAAAAAAATAAAAAATTGAACCAGAGACTGGACCACCCTACTTCTATGTATTTTTGGCTGCTGAATCCGAATCCGAGGTCCGTTTAGCTCCATCACCCCTGCGTTTAGCCATAACCTCAAAAATATGGCGGACGACATTTCGATGAAATCGATATTTTGCAAAACAAAAAAATCCATTCTATTCTACATGAAAAAATAAAAGAAAACTGTCCTTAGCGATTTTCCGATTCGTCGCATACTTTTTGGGTAAAAAAATTCAGAAAGTTTGACGGCTAGTGGGCCGGATTCAAAATTCATAATTTTATGAATTTTTCACTCGTAATCTATGCGACAAATTGAAAAAACACCAAGAACAGTTTCTATCTAATTTTTTACATAAAATCTGAAAAAAATTTCTGTTTCGCAAAATGATGATTTTAAAAATTTTTTTTGAGGTTATGTCTAAACGCAGGGGTGATGAAGCTTAACGGACCTCGGACTCGGATTCAGCAGCCAAAAATACATAGAAGTAGGGTGGTCCAGTCTCTGGTTCAATTTTTTATTTTTTTTTTGTGGAGCTGTGTTATCAATAACGAGCACTATATCGCCGGTTTTTAATTTTTCATCAGAGTAAAACCACTTTTTACGCGGGGTTAGGGTAAGCAGATACTCGCGTGACTGACATCACTAAAATAAATCAGCAAATTGTTGACCGAATTGCCACTGTTTCTTTAAATAAACGGATCGTACTTCATAACGCGCTGAACGGACTGTGCCAGACGACGAGCCGAGCAAGAAATGGTTAGAAGTCAGAGCTTTTAAATCATGGTGATCGGGAGAAACATGAGTGAGCGGTCTCGAATTCAACGAATGTTCTATTTCCGTCAATACAGTTAATAGAGTCTCTTCTCCAGGTGCATGGCCCTTCAAAATTCAAGCTAAACATTCCCTGATTAGACGCTCCCATGCGCCCCCCATGTGCGAAGCCGTGGGAGGGTTAAATCTCCACTCAAAATTATTTTTCAGGGTAAAATTTGTTCCTTCATCATTGTTTTCATTGAATATTTTGAGTACATCTTTTAGCTCCTGGCTCGCTCCCCGAAAATTGGTTCCATTGTCACCTGAAAAGTATACCTGGAAATCCTCTACGCGCCGCGAAACTCTGCACCGCCGTAATAGTAGAGACTGTACTTGACCGGTGCGCTAACTCAATGTGAATTGCGCGGACAGTCAAACAGGTGAAAAGTGCGCCCCAACGCTTTTTGCGACGTCGAACGATTTTCACAACGATATGCCCACAGTAATCGAGCCCGCAATAAGTGAAAGGACGGAAATGAAACCCTAAACGGACAGAAGGTATGTTGGCCATTTTTGGAATGTACGGATTCCCGCGTAACATTTGACAAATGATACACCTAACCGTTGCTGAGGGGAAGAAAAATTCATGTAAGTTTCGTTTCCAGTATTTTCAACGTGCTATAGAGAAAATTGGGAAAATTTGGTGTCTTTTGCCGTCGAAAATGATCAAAATGAGTCTTCAAGTTTGCTAAATACGGACTTAAGGGCAGGACGGATCGATTTTAACCACCATGAAACCGTATGACAGTCACAAGATGAATTGATCGAAAAATTAAGCAGGTCCAAATGTCTCGCATCGTGTAGAACCTAGAACCGTTTGCATTGTTGCATTTGATCAAATAATAAGAGAGCCCGGGCAGACATCAACAGTCGCGACAAAGTTTGGTCAATTGAAAAAGAACGACACTTTACACAGTCACAAAGATACATATAAGTAGGGTGGTCCAGTCTCTGGTTCAATTTTTTATTTGTTTTTTGTGGAGCTGTGTGATTTATTGATAACAATATGTCTATGATGATTATTACTGAAATTAGCGCACCAGATGTATTTTTGTCTGAGGAATCGGATTCTGGTATTAATTTTACCAAAAAACTTCATTTTGCAATAATTCGTTTGAACAAATTGTTTAAACAAAATTATTTTGCAAAAATAATAACAAATTCGAAATCAGCGATGTCTCACACTATGAAATGTGCATGTGGTTTATCTGTATCATGAAATATAACCCAAATACTGAGGTTTGAAAAAGAGTAGAAAAAAAAATTTTGGTTCGGACGCCATTTTGAGGACCTTAATGTTGAATCAATCATTCCGCACCTCACCTATCTTTTAGTGCAGGACTCGAAGCCACGTTTTAGTCCATGAAAAGATGTGCATCTTTACGCTTTCATATGGAAATTTTCGATAGTTGAAAATTTTACATCTTGAAAATCTCGTTTTTTCGCAAAAAACTGCTTATAACTTTTTTTGTATTAATGTTAGATAAAAATCAATAGCATATTTCGAAAGATCATAATATTTTACGGCAGAGATCATGTATGAAAAATTTTTCCCCATCCGAATAACATAAAAAGAATGAGAATGAAAACATAGTCAAATTCGACGCCACCCCGGACTTAATGGGTTAACAGAAGAAACGAAGGCAAACGTCTGTGTCTAGACTATTCCAAATTGTGCTTCGTTTGTCATATTACGATGAATAATTTGTCGAATTTTTTATCAAGATTGATTGATTTTTCAATTAGTTATAGAAAAAAGCGGTGATCAACAGCGCCAGTTCAATACGAGTCGTCCCCCATACATAAACGGCTCTAGACGTGGTGGGGCGCTGCGCTCTGTCGTATTGTACATCAGGAAGCTTCAGCTTCATCTTCAACCAATACCAGGACACATGGGTATGCGAAGCAATGAGGTGGAGGGAAAGCTTGCAATTGCTATTCTGTCGTCTGAAAGAAAATCGGTGACTGTGGATGCTAGAAAATTCAAAGAGGCATGACCGAACTGTCAAATCTTTCATGAAACCCTGTTGAAAAAATAATGAGGCTTTGGACTTTCCAAGTTTATCAGAAAGAAGGTCATGATCCTAATGAGTATAATCACTGGCCATGTGAAATTACGCAACGCAAAATCGGGATGGATAAGAAGCCTAACTATTGATTTTGAAAGAGGGTGAGACACCAAGAGACCTGTTCTTCTTATCTCTTTTTTTTTACCGTTTTCTGAAAGAAACCAATCTCGGCGTCGGAAGCGTTCACAAGGTCTTGCACTTATAGAAGGATCTACTTGTATTATAACGTTCATCTGAAATAATGAAGGACGCCAAGTGATTATCCATGCGTCTGGAGGATGCTACGCCCCTCTAGAAGGGGCGTAGCATCCTAAACTCAAAGTTTTACCGACTTGATAATAATAATTACTGCATCGAGGAGAAGATCATTTCATATAACTCTATCACATGTACAAACGAGACGTTTAACGTTATCTATTCACAGCTAGCGCGTAGACACTGAAACCTCGCGTTTTCGATTCCCGTTTTTGACGCTATGAAAACAATATCTGAATAATGTGAGATACGTCATCAATAAAGTTTTTTCTCAGCATTTCGATGGTGAAATGAGTTTTTCAAAATTTTCACGCTGTCCCAGAGAAAAAATATAAACAGTTCATCCTTCAAAACATTTATATTTGTTTCATAAATTCGAAAACGAGCGTCAAAAACGTGAGGTTTTAGTATCCACACGCCGACCGTGGGAAGTTGACGTAAAACGACATATATACATATACGCATCTTGTATGCATATTTTACGTACCTTTCCTGGCGTGAGAGCTTCATATTGATGTCTTAATGATTGTAATTCATACTCGCATGTTCCCAAGGCTGTTTTCAATTCATAATGGAGAACTATATCACTCCGTAGCTCATTAAATTGAAGACATATTTTTTCGGATGGAGGAGGATTTGAATCTGCAAGAATAATCAATTGTAATGAGTTGGACACATCGTCGTATATTGAGATTATGAATTCAGATAAATTTTAAATGGTTGCGGGGATATAGAAGTATGGTTACATAGTGAGCTAGAATATGATTGGCAGAAGAAAAATTATAATAAAATCATCGATAAGCTATTGCTCTACTAACTATTTGATACTATTCGTTCTTCATGGACGTTTTATCCACTTTTTTACGTTCTACAACTTGTAAGATTATATTACAAATGGAGATATACATGTATCAGTCAATCCGAACGATTATTAGAAACTCTCGCAAACCCATTATGCAAGAGTATTAATATTGTAGTGTATATCCTCCATAATTACAAAATTGTTTAACCTTCAAAGGGCCGGAAAGCCGATTTATCGGCTTATTAACATAATGCTAGAATACCTCTTTATCCTTAAGTAAATTGATGCGCTAAGTTCGTATCTGAAGTTGGTTTGATCTTATCACTTCAGAGTCAAGGTCAATGAAGGTTATTTGAAGGTCAAACTAAATATAACTTTTGTTCGAATATATATGATACTTTCGTTATTTGACCTTGAAGTGACCTTGTTTAACCTCGAATGATCATAATCATGACCAGTTATGATTGATTAAACTCCAGATTTGGATGCAGCACATCTCAAAACCTGAAAATATATTTTTATTCCTATTTTACCGAACTAAACATTTTTCATGACCCTCCAGGGCCGGAAAGCCGATATATCGGCTCGGTCCATGATAGGAACATTGTACATAGTTGATGGGTGATACAAGACATGAATTTGGGCACTTTCAAAGGAGATTTCGAAACCCAAAACCCGGCCCTTTAAAGGTTAAATGGTCGATCTTCTATGCAGGTCGATCATTATGCAAGAGTTTCAATGGTCACAGTAATTTTCATCCGGCTGTTAAAATAAGGAGAAACAAGAAACGAAACGATCTGCTATGCTTATTCCATAGAACACAAATCTCACTTCTTGACATGGATATAATAAATATGGCGTATTACTGAACTCATCCAGTCAGGTTGTTATGTGTGTCGCACTGAGTCATTCGCACCTCTCTTATCAACTTAGTTCTCACGCTATGATACCTACAGACATAAAACAATCAAAATTTCATTTACGATTGTTTCATTCGTCTTGAGTTTATCGGAACATAGTATGCTATCATACTTGAATGCATTTTTTTGATAGAGAAATCGTGTAACTTATGTACGCTAAAACAATGCCGTGCGATAGAATTATGATTTCGAAGTTGATAACCAGCTTTCTGTAGCAGAGACTGACTAGGAGACCACTTGGGATGTGGGTCATCAATCTTGACCAAAATTTTTTTGGTGTTTACTTGTGACAAAAATGGAGTGTATCCAAAGTTTTAGGGTCCAACGCTCCCAAACTCCCAAGATATTAATTTAGGTATTTTAGTTAGAGGCGCTGGTGTGACAATATGTCATCGGAGACGTATTTCCCTTACTCCACTACACTTTCACTGTTCTCACTGAACACCCCATCACATTTTATTCTGAAAAACATATAGAAAGAGTAAATAACGTGTATAACAAATCTTACTTCCATGTCTTACTCACATAGAGTAAAACATGAAATATATGTACGCTAATCAACTTTTCACTCGTTTCTTTGGATACTGAAGCAATAACAATATGTGTGTGTTATAGTATGATATTGGTCGACACATGTTCAGAATTGAAGTTTCCATGAATAAAAATCAAGTCTGACACTGTATTGTTGTATTATGAGGTATAATTGTTCTCTACATTTGTGGTCTTTGTGCTTATATACATGTTGTTATTGCTTCAGTATCCAAGCACAGCATGAAAAGTCGATTAGCGTTGATTTTTTCACATATTTCATGTTTCACTCTATGTGAGTAAGACATGAAAGTAAGATTTGTTGAGTATACACGTTATTTACTCTTTTTATATGTTTTTCAGAATAAAATGTGATGTAGTGTTCAATGAGAATAGTAAAAGTGTAGTGCAGTGAGGGAAATACGTCTCAGATGACATATTGTCATTTGGGACAAGACCAGCGTTTTTAACTAAAATACATAAATTAATATCTTGGAAGTTTGGGAGCGTTGGACCCTAAAACTTTGGATACACTCTATTCTTGCCACAAGTAAATACCAAAAAAATTTTGGTCAAGATTGGTGACCCACATCCCAAGTGGTCTCCTAGTGAGTTGAACGTCGTTTTTCGGGTGGTTTCTCTAATGATATTTTTGTCAGACAACCAGTCTGAGAGGAGTAACATCTTAGAACTGCTACTGCTTTGCAAGCAGTTTACAATACATCCACCACTCCAAGTGCAAGCTCGAATATCACGGTCGAACTTGATTTTATACCTGACTCATCATTTTTTTCTAGATCAGCAGGGAAATTGTTTCAAGCAGGAATTTCTCCATGCATAGGCCCGAACATATTTATACAATACTGTACGTATATAAATTCAATACTGTCTACATACATCTGATGATTCACTCTGCAGCTGTATTGTATGCGTCTGTTCTCTTAAAACCTCCAGATTGTTCGCAATAGATTTGATAACCGCGTGAATGCATCCAAGTCCGTAATCGTTGAACATTATCAAGAGCACATCTATATTTCAGATGAGATTATGAGATTCTTTGATGAGATTCTTTTTAATAATCTCTCTATATTAAAAGCCAAACCGCCGCCGCCGTGGGAAATTTTGACCCCCAAGTTGCCCCCCCAAGTTGCCCCCCTTGATTGCCCCCCTTAGTACCCTCTTTTTTCCACCCTTGTTTCACCCCATTTTTCACCCTCTTTTTCCACCCATTTTTTCACCTCTTTTTCCACTCCCTTTTTTTCACCCCCCCCTTTTTCACCCTTTTTTTATCCCTCTTTCCACCCCTTTTTCCACCCTTTTTTCACCCCTTCTTTCACCCCTTTCTCCACCTCTTTTTTCCATCCTCTTTTTCCACCCGTGTCTTCGAATAAATTATTCATTTCCAATAAATATGCAATGGTCCGATTTCATAGCAACCACTGTTGATATCCATGGCAACCGTTTGTTTATATCCTTGGCAACCGTTGCTTCGAAAGTTGGAAAATCAATTTTAAGTTACACTCGATGACCAAGAAAACTGAATTGTTATATTTGCTCCATAGCAACCGTTGTTTACCTCCCTAGCAACCATTGCAAAGGTTGGAAATGATCAATCTATGACCCATGTCCATAATTTTCGATTGCAAAGGACACAAAATCTTCCCACTCAGCTCCTCAGTAACCGTTGTTAAATGCCCTAGCAATCGTTGCCAAGGGAAAGAAAAAGTAAGTTTCGTTTCCAGTATTTTTAACTGCACAGTATACAAAATCTCCGTTTCACCCATAGCAACCATTGTTTACGTGTCTAGAAACCGTTGCCGCAGTAGAAGGAAAGGACTAAATATTATTTTGGACAATTTTTTTCAATATAAATCCACTTATTCGTTGAAACTACCGTTTATTTACATCCCTAGCAACCGTTGTTTTGGAAGCTGGAAAAACAGTTCTAAGTCACACTCGATGGCCAGAGGCACTGAATTGTTATATTTGTTCCATAGCAATCGTTTTTTACCTCCCTGGCAACCATTACGAAGGTTGAAAATTATCAATTTATGACCCATTTCCATCATTCTCTACGGCAAAGGACACAAAATCTTCCCAATTAGCTTTTCAGTAACCGTTGTTTACCGCCCTAGCAACCGTTGCTAAGGGAAAGAAAAATTCACGTGAGTTTCGTTTCCAGTATTTTCAACTGCACAGGATACAAAATCTCCGTTTTACCCATATCAACTATTGTTTACGTGTCTAGGGACCATTGCAATCTTACTCAAAATCTGCTGCTAAAATTTTAAATGGAATACGCGAAATACCCAAACCAAAAAATATGATCTAGCACATGTCACTATTAACCTAAAGTTAAACCCACTATTAATCTAAATAAACAAACGTTCAACATGAATATAGCTGACATTAATCTTTTATTTTGATTCGGATCGTTCGTTCAGTATTCTTTTCAATCGAACAAAATCGAAGTTTCAAGTTTAAAGTTTTATTGTTTTAAATGTAATTTTCTTTTAATTATTACTACATATATTATTGAAATTATTGATTTCTAAAGAACACACGGGGGTTGGCGAGCGAAGCGAGCAGGGGAGGTACCCCCCTAGTGACGATAAATATCAATGCCTAGCAAATCGGTGAATGAAGGGCAATCCTTGTCGTACTCTAGATTTGTAATGTCTTGCGTCGTTATGTTATGCAGGTTGGGCTTCAAAGGAATCTGAACACCATTCACATACAATGACAGATCTAGACAGATGATTTATGTCTAGATTTCCGAAATTGAAGGGATTGAGTCATCGATCACCGCTGAACGCTTTATTTTCGACGAAACCAACGATGATTCTTTTAGGTAACTGATCCAGTATTATATTATCAAAAGTTTCTCCATGAATAACACTGTGCAAAGTTACAGCATTCAGCGGTTGTCTTTGAGAGCGCTTTTGCGTAAGCCAGTGAAACGCCCGGATTGATTTTAAGAATTTCACGGGTAGATTGGCTTCCTCGATATCATCATTTACGATCTTGATGGATCCATTATAGCGAAACTATCTCGGAATCTCACAAAACGCAGTCTTATTTCTACACAGTTCAACAGTAATTTTTCTTGGTTGAACACATGGCAATGGATATAACCAGTCATATCGACAGATTTTCGATCATTTAAGGTACGGTTTAGAATTATGAAAAAATCAATTTTTTTTACATTTTATGAATCCTTGTCATTTGATACTGCCATATCTCGTATACGTGTCCAAGTCTGTAACCCACATCGATGACCTTTTTAACTTTCTCAGAAACCCAAACCCCTGAAAGAAATCGTTGGTCTGGCTCGTCAAGTGGACAATCATTGCGTACGATATTCGTGACACAGGCACGACATAAGGGAAACATCAACTTGCTATGTATGCGAATTGGAAAAACGGGGTTAGCAAATGACCTGGCGGCAGTATTTTGGATTTTAAAAGACCAGTAACGTTGTCAATGTAATTGTTAATAAGACGTTTTCAGGCTTCTATCCCAAAATGCATTGGGGCATATGGCAACGAAGGACGCTGTGCCAAAAACAACCGTGAAATTAAAGAACTATACCCTTGTGATTTACACCGTCTATGGGATCACAAAAACCGTCTACAGGGATATTATTGAGGAGTCTTTTTTCGCGACAGGCCCCCGCGTGCATCACAGGCCTACTTAACACTTTTTCATCCAGTAAAGCCACTGAATTGCTTTATGCGTCTGATTGTCAGCCATTCTATAGCCAGCCTTTAGCATAACCCTTATTGGATTATTATTCTCCAAAAAGTTCTTCCAATAAACGCGCATAGACAACGAAGCTATTGTGACACATTAAACAAAAAGATCTATTCAGTTTTCTAAGAATATTTTTCTGAACCCTAAACAAGGTAGTTTAAGTATGGCAACATCTTGCTTACAATACTTTTATTTGAACTATCTCAACCTTGAAGTTGACAACTACATTTTTTCCACTTGCTCATTGTACCATTTGGAGAAGACAGTTCTATAATTCACACTTATCAAAGAAATGCGAAATATAATCCGTGGATGATATAGGTGAATCGTACGCTTTCGGGAGCCTGCTCAGAAGTAGATGGAAGGAATTTGAACTATCCACGAATTTTACATTTTTAACCTCTATCAGTACTAATTCTGTACCGTTCAAAATAACTTGTGGTTAGATGCATTCCAAATATTTTATTATTTCAACGAGATACTCGGAAATTAATTCGGCATCGAAACCTTGAGAATTAATAGCTATACATATTACTCTTCTGAATTGTTTGCGCTCGGCCAATGCTAGTTCGACAAACTGCTTTCTTGGATCGACATCGAAAACGTTTTCGATGTCATCTAAGTACTGGAGGTTAGGTGGCGTCAAGTATTAGTATTTCTTGATCTATGTAAATGATAGTGATGACTCAGAATATGTATTAGCATGTTAGAATATGAGTTTGTACAGTGAATAGTTGTAACAATTCCACACACGAATGTTTGCGAAACTTGGAAGAGGAGGCGATGAAACAGTCCCCTGAATGGCCATTTTAGTCTATTTTCATGTATATTTAAGGTAATATATCAATTTTTTGAAAGCTCCCAATGCCCAGGCCCATTTTTTTACTATATAGGCTGTGTGTGGCATGGAATGAGGCAACTTTTAGTACCCATGGGGTGGGGCTCTTGGCGCGCGTGACAGTAAGACTAAGGTACTTCGTCCTCTATCCCAGCAAACATTATAATGTCTTATACATAGCGCCGGCGAAGCATATGGCAGCGTAGCTGAGCAGCTGACGAGCCATAAGGTAAGAATGAGAGAGACACAGAGATCGCGAGAGAGACACAGAGATTGCGAGAGAGACACAGAGATCACGAGAGAGACAGAGAGATCGGGACATCAACACCGTGGCGCGGCAGTTACAGGTGCCGCGCGCGAATCATCAGTTTGTGCCAAAAAGCAATCTCTCTCTCTCTCTCTCTCTCTCTCTCTCTCTCTCTTTCTCAAACGGCATTGTTGAGACTAACAGAGGACATTAGACTGGGAATGGACAAAAAGAAACTGACGTTACTTTTGCTTTTTGTCTTCAGTAAAGCCTTTGACAAAATCTCCCACTCGGGCCGCTTCTCTTTTGCATATACATAAATGACCTACGTGACGTACTTGACATTGAGGGCGTTGATCGTGTGCTTTACGCAGACGACTTACAGATTTATACTCAAGTTCCACTAGACAGGCTCGCTGAGGGCATAGCGTTGCTTGAGAAGGCGGCTGCGGCCGTCTCGTCATGTGTAAAATGCAACAAAGCGTTTCATAGCACCTGAGGCGGACTCCAGAATATTTTTGATCTGCCTGATGAAAAAGGTGTATCTAGACGTGTTTGCTTTACTTATATTGAGCCCACTTTGCAGCACGAGACGTCACTACTTGTCCTGGAAATTCCAGAGGCTGCAACACCTATTACCATAGCGTCAAATCTACTTGGTGCGAACTTTGTGCGCAGCACCTCACCGCTTTACGTTGATGCCAGCAGCCGCCCTGCCTCAGCTGCTTCACAAAGCAGTCAAGCTGACTCACTACTCTCTCTGCAATCACAGAGGGAGTCATTCCATCTGAATAATGCGCTCTCTGGATTGGACTTTGAGGCTAGGATCACACAACTTGAGGAAACAATTACTTCGAAGATTACAAAGACCATCACAACCAAGCTTGATGATCTTACCAAGAGTCTGGAGGTACTCAAGGAACTCCCAAAAATGATTGGTAGGCTTGAACAAGTTGAGAGTAGGATATCTAGCTTTGAGGAGCAGCAGCAGCACACACTGGCACAGAGCCAGGCTCAACTTGATGTGAAGCTTGATGAGCATGTCTGCATGAGCATGTCAACTTTGTGCTATTTCCACGACGTGGACAGGCCAGCCTGGTTTCCCTGAGTACCTCTTCTGCGAGCTGCGGATACCTGGTGAGTCTGTTTTTATTGGCGTTGTATATCGTCTTCCGCATGCTCCTTTTGTGGATGGTTCTGACTTCCTGAGTGACCTCAACACGTACATTAGTGACTACAGCACTAAGATCTTAATGGGGGATTTCAATGCCAATCAGCTGTCAGATTCAGCTGATGCCAGGTTTGTCCGCAAACTCATTGACCAGCTAACGCTTTATTCCATCCCTTATGGCGCGACCTTTCACAGAGGTGATGCCGATACCTAGCTTGATCTCTGCCTTGTGGACGCCCTTGACACAGTAACTGACTACTGGAAATCGGACACTCCCTTTATCGACGGTCATGACGCTATCGCGGCATCGGTCAACGTCGCAGTGGTGAGGCCTGAGGCACGCTCTTTCAGCTACAGAAATTTCAAAAATATTGATACTGAACCCCTCTGCGCCTACGTTGCCGGCTGTGATTGGTCCGTGATGGATTGTCCTGACCGTCGTGTGGAAGACGACTTTGACTGCCTGTACACTAACCTCCAATCAGCTGTAGACCAATTTGCACCGCTTAAGACATTTACAAATAGAAAAAAGAGAGACCCCTGGTATACACAACATACTGATGATTTGATCGCAAATCAATTCATAAATTGAAGGAAGGTCCGATGGCGGCGGCCATCTTGAGGAACTTTTTCGGATTGGTCGATTCCAAACGGGCTCAATTTGGATTGGTCGGGAGCCGGAGTGAATGGAAACACGAGCGAGTGAAGTGAGTTGGGATTTTAAATAATGCTTGATGTTTACTATGAGGATTGAGGTTACAAAAGAATTTGAAATCATGTATTTGGTGCAGATACAACAGTAAGTAAACGAGAATACGAGGTAGATAGACGGGACTATCATTTCATTGCGTCAAGAGAGCAAATGGAAATAGACGTACAAAACAATTTATTTATTGAAGCAAGTCAGTATAATGATTACATATATGCAACTCGGGCTTAATCCAATCGCGAATCTTTTGAATTAATCGATGGGGGTTATCTGACACAGGCCGAGGCCGAATTCGGTGGAGCAGTCATTGAGATGGCGGAGAGGAGAATCGGTCGCGCAATCACGCCGCACGCCCGGCTTGAATTGATCGGCCCGGCCCGTCAACTCAAGTTTAATCGAACCCACCGGAATTTCGATCCAGCCACGCGCTATATGACGAGCCGGCTTTCTCACTCTACAACTCCCACACCGAGTGTGCCGCATATGTGGTTATTAAACGGAGTACAGCGGTTGTTGAAGCAAAAAGAAGGAAGCTAGAAAGTAAACGAGCAAGTCAGATTCGAATAAGAGATAATAAGAAAACAATTATCGCCCTTAATCATAGTTCAAATAGTAGTAATCAAAACAATGAGTTTATTTCAAATCACACTGATAATAATAATATTTCTAATAGTTCACCAATTATAATCAATGTTTCTCGTGAACATAATTATTGTAGACGTGATAATTCAGTCCCAATCCTTCTGAATCAAGCTCGTGAGCCCGTGCAACAACATTACACGGGTCCAATGAATATATTGTGTGTTCATTGTCGAGCAAAACATTTTGCTATAGAAAAAATAAGAAATAGAGGTAATTCTTTTAGCGACTGTTGTAGTCATGGTAATGTTACTTTAGAAAAATTACCTGATATTCCTTTGGAATTGCAAACATTATTTGAAAGAAATCATCCCAAGTCAAATATTTTCTTCCAGATGATTCGTAGTTACAATGCTTGTGTTTCTTTTGCTTCTTTCAACGCTAATTTAGTACAATTTCAAGGACGCCCTGCACCTTATTGTTTTAAAATTCAAGGACAAATTTACCATCAAATCAATACTGCCTTACATCCAGAAAAAAATGAAAATCCTTCGTACGGTCAATTATTTATTGTTGATCAGAATGAAGCCACAAATTACCGATCAGATGCTAATAAACAGCTTGATCGCGAAATATTGAATTTATTAGATACTATTATACGTAATAACAATGTTTTCGCTCAATCTTATCAAATGATGGGACAAGAAATTGTTGAAAAATATAATTCAAATCCTAATGATATAGAATCTATACCTGAATTACAACTTATGTTCAGTTTTAAGCCTGGATTTGATCGACATCGTTATAATCCTCAAAGAACTAATGAAGTTGCAGTCATTTTTTCTACAAATGCAGATGGTGAAATTCCTGATGCTTATGTTGTAATTCGAAATGTGAATACGAAACAGTTACAACGAGTTAGCAGTATGAATCCAAATGTCAAACCATGGGTATATCCATTATTTTATCCATTTGGAACACAAGGTTGGCATGAGCATATACAACATGTGAAAGATAATAAAAGAGTTACGAGGTCGGAATACTTCAAGTATCGTTTAGCCTTGAGAGATACTGAAAACAATACATTTATTAAGGGTGGAAGATTGTTTCAACAATGGATGGTGGACAGTTATGTGAAAATAGAAAAAGATAGGATAAATTTCTGTAAAATTCATCAGGCAAAATTACGCGTAGAAACATATCAAGGATTGAATGATTATCTACAGAATAGAGCTAATAGTGTTAATGGACGCATAGGGAAAATGTATATTCTACCATCAACTTTCATTGGTTCGCCTAGAAATATGATGCAAAATTATCAAGACTCTATGGCTCAAACACGTGAATTCGGATTGCCAGATTTACTGATCACAATGACGTGCAACTCTAAATGGTTTGAAATTCAAGAAAATTTATTACCAGGTCAACAGCCTTCGGATAGACCAGATCTTTGTGCTCGCGTTTTCGATATTAAAAAAGATCACTTGCTTCATTTGATAAAAGAAAAAAATGTTTTTGGGGAAGTCATTGCTTATATCTACGTTATTGAATTTCAAAAAAGAGGATTACCACATATGCATCTACTCCTGACTTTAAAGAATAAGGTATCTAATGTCAAAGTGATTGATGAATTCATTTCTGCCGAAATACCTGAACCCAGTGAAAATAAAACTTTACACGATATTGTTATGAAACATATGATCCATGGTCCATGCGGAGATTGGTGCTTGGAAAATGGCAAATGTTCTAAACGTTTCCCAAAAAAATTTCAATTAGATACGACATTAGATAAGAACAGTTACCCTACTTATCGTAGAAGAGATACTGGAATAACATATGAGAAAATTGGTGGGTATTTAGTAGACAATAGATTTGTAGTTCCTTATAGTAAAATATTATTATTAACATTCAATTGTCACATAAATGTTGAGGTGGTAGCAAATATTCAATCCATAAAATATATACATAAATATGTTTTCAAAGGTCATGATAAGGTTGCTGTTGTTATTGGTGATAATCAAAATAACGAAAGAAATGATCCAGCCGTTGAAAATAGTTGCAATATTTCTAATAGTGAAAGTCATGATCATGCAAGTGAAAATGTTATTAATTACAATGAAATACGAGATTTTGTTGATTCTCGATACGTAGGGCCAATTGAAGCTTATTGGCGAATAACAGGTAAAGAACTAAAAGATAGGAGTCATGCTGTGGTAAGATTACCTGTTCATTTACCCTAATGAACAGAGTATTATTGTAGATGATAATTCAGATAATCAAGAAGAAAGTTTGATATCGGCTTTAAGTCAAGCCACAATGTTGTTGGATTATTTTGCTTTAAATAAACGAGATGAATTTGCAAGAAATATTAAATATGTAAATATCCCACGTTACTATACTTTCAAAAGAGAGAAAATTGGCGGCAAAACCGTTAGAAGCTGGCAAAGAAAAAAAAGGTATACAAAATGTATAGGGCGAATGTATTCGGTAAGTCCTACTCAATCTGAGTTATTTCATCTACGATTATTACTGCTGCATAGAAAAGGAGCTCTAAGTTTTCAAGATTTGTGCACAGTTGATGGTAATATTTGCGATACTTTTACGGCTACTTGCCTGGCTATAGGACTCATCGAAGATGACGAAGAATGGACTCGAGTGATGAAAGAGGCTGCATTTTGGATGATGCCTTCGAGTTTGCGCATGTTATTCGTACGTATTTTAATTCATTGCCAACTGTTCCATCCAGAAGTGCTTTGGGAACAGTTTAAGATACCTATGTCAGAAGATTTTATGCGGAGTATAGGCGTAGAGCTAGGCCAAAATAAAGCATATTCATTCATAGATAATATGCTAAAAACTGAAGGTAAAAGTATTTCTGATTTTCCAACTATGCCTGAGGTACCTGAAATTTCATTAGAAGATTCCGATACAACTATATCTTCTCAATACTTAGAAACTGGTATGAAGTATTATGAATCCTCAAATGAAAAACAAAAACAAATAATAGACATGATTTTATCTTCATTGGAAAATATTGATAACACCGGTTTGAATAATTGTTTTTACGTTGAAGGACAAGGTGGTTCAGGTAAAACATATTTGTACACGTGTTTATATTATTTGTTGAAAAGCAAAAGTAAACGAATTTATACTATGGCTTTTACTGGAATCGCAGCTATTTTGCTTCCTGAAGGTAAAACAGTTCATAAAACATTTGGACTGCCTGTTCCCTTGTATCCCGATTCAACATCAAACATAAAACCACAATCCAAAGAGGGTCAATACTTGAAAAGAATTGATATATTCATTTGGGATGAAGCTCCTATGGCTCCTCGTTATGCATTAGAGATAATAAACAATACTTTGCAAGATGTAATGGGAAATAATTTACCCTTTGGAGGAAAAATAATGGTACTTGGTGGTGATTTCAGACAATTATTACCAATAAAGATTGGTGGTACTCGTGATGAAGTTATAGATCTATCAATAAAATATAGTAAATTATGGTCATTTTTCTGCAAATTCACTCTTACAAAAAATATGAGAGCATTGCCCGAAGAAAAAGAATTTTCTCAATATTTGATTGAATTAGGGAATGGTAATTTGAATGATAACAATAATAATGTAACTATTCCAGATCAATGTATTATTGATTCTAACTCTTCTATAGAAAATGTTGTGTACAGTGATCTTTTAAAGCAGCATAAATATGAAGAAGCTCCAAATGTGCTATTTTATCTGCTCGTAACATCGACGTGAATGCGATCAATGCAAGAGTTATTGAAATGTTAGATGAAAGTACAGAAAAAATTTACACGAGTATCGATAGTACAGAAAACTGTAATGACAATAGTTCATTCAATGAAGCCATATTACCAGAGTATTTAAATACTTTAGCACCATCTTGTCTTCCTCCTTATGAATTGAGATTACGAAAAAATACCGTTATTATGCTTATCAGAAATTTAAGTATTTATGAAGGTTTGTGTAATGGTACCAGGTTGCTAATCATAGAAATGCAAAACCATGTTTTAAAATGTAAAATTCTCACTGGAGACAAGTCTGGTGATATCGTATTTATAAATCGAATCACACTTTATTGTGAAAATGAATATCCATTCTCATTTAAACGCAGACAGTTTCCAGTAAAGCCTGCATTCGCTATGACAATTAATAAATCTCAAGGGCAGACTTTTGAAAGGATTGGTGTTGATCTAAAAAAAGATGTATTTGCACATGGACAGTTATACGTTGCATTATCCCGTGTTCGTTCATGGAATTCCTTGAAAATTAGTCTAAATAATGATGATGATCATAGTAGTTCTAAAACAGTGAAAAATGTAGTGTACAAAGAATTATTCAATGAACGGCAATAAATTTAGGAGTAATATCTTCTATCGTTTGAAATTATATTTTTTTCATAAATTCATATTTAAATTCAGGCGCTTTTTTTTCGTGACATTTTTTTTTCTTCCAGGGACTCTCGTGAAGTTGGTTCCTTTTTTTTCTTCCTGAAGGCTATCACGACAGGGGTATGTGCCTAATGTTGCACTGGTTCCTATATAGACGAGTAATTGTCATAGCGAGTGATTGTTCATCTGTTTGTCGCTATGGAAAAATCTTGATACTATAAAGAAAGTAGTAACCCGGCGATGGCAAAATGACCAGTTTCCTTCAAGTTTTAAAGTTTTAAAAGGTCAAGGTTTGAAGTTTCACACCATTTCAAGTTTTTGAGTATCCGAGGAGATATACAAAATGAGTCACATTATAGAAAACTTCTACGGAGACATTGAAGATCCTGAGTCTTTATTGACATCGTCTGAAGCTCTGAATTGCATTGTGCAATTTGAAAAGACTGTGTATGTACCATGGTTTTATACTTATTCATAACACATACATATTTAGATCTTTTGTAAATCAATGTTTTACATTCATTTATGTAATTATTTACAATATTGTATTGAAGGACTATGCATATAATAGATATTAAAAATTTTCCAGAGAGGTTATTGGCATTGTTGATAACGTAGAAACTAAAGAAGGATTATTCAAATTCACCATCTGCAACTTACAAGGTGATGTAGTTCAAGTTCTGGCTTGGGGAAATGATGCCTTGCGCATTCAAGGAATGATCAAGATGAATTTTGTAAGTATTAATATTGTTGATTATCATATATATAATTCAAAATTATTTTCTATATCTTTATTATAATCACTTTCAGATAACTCATATAGATGCAGCTTTTGCAAAAAAGAAGAATACCATGTTCAGCCTAGGAACAATAAAATTTGATCTTCACATCATGTCAAATACGACGATCAACGTTTTAAAGAAGATCTCCAATGATTTGCCAACTCATATTTCTGTGACTGACGCTAAATTGGTGGCAATAGAAGACGTTATGAATGTTACAGGAATCACAGGTAAAATTATTTGTAAACTTATTCTATTAAAACTGACTATTTGAGATAACGAGTATTGACATTGCAGCTGTTAGAGGTTATCTAAATTCAGCAGTTCTTCCGATGGTTGGTCCTAATGCAACGTATGGCCAAACTTGTATTCTAAACAACGGATACAAATTGGAAATCAGAGTACAAGAATATGAGAAAAATGCATTTACTGAAAATATGCACGTTGAAGCTGTTGGGAAAATTTACAACTCAAGTATTCCATATCTCTTGCTTCAGTCGAACTAATCTATTAGACAATTATCTCAAAAGCAGATGAGCATAGAAGAGTTGATTACCTGTACGAAAGTGCCTATCAAAAGAAAACGTCAACAAAATACTGTAAGTAGATTTTTATTGATTTGATGAATTCATTCAAATTCAAAATTGGTTATGTTTTGAATCTTTGATTTCAGAATGTTATTAGCTCAAACCAAGATTTAACTAATTTGACATTATCAGATGAATATACTATCAACGCGAAGATTCCTTGTTCACAATCTGAAAAAGCCAATTCATCATCTAAGTTAGATGATTCAGGTTTGGAAAATTCATTGCTTAGCTCAGGTTCAGAAACTGAATACGTATAGATTAGAAACTCTACTCAATGTAGTTATTTTCATTACCAGCTGTTCTATTTCTGTATTATTTTCTCTTTCCACAAAAGGAAGTTTGATCTAACCTTAATATATCAATCGTCAATGTGAAAATTTTCATTTGTACAAATGTGTGTTGGCATTTATTAGCCCAAATAATGATTCTATAAGCAATCTCTGTAAGGGCATATTGCCTGTATATATTAAATAAATAAAATAAAAATAAAATTCAATTCATTCGTGTTTATACTGTCACGGGTACTTTGTACCGTGAGGCTCCCTATTCCAGCAAACATTATGATGTCTTATACATAGCGCCGGCGAAGCATAAGGTGAGAGTGAGAGAGACACAGAGATCGCGACATCAACACCGCGGCGCGGCAGTTACAGGTGCCGCGCGCGGATAATCAGTGTGTGCCCAAGCGCGAGCGCGACAGCAGCAATCGGCCCTTACCCCTTACGCGACTTTCCCCGGGATTTTTCCGTGCGACCGCGCCACGTGCTGTGCTGTGCTGTGCGTGCACCCGTGCCCCGTGTCTGGGTGTCAGGCATTAGCGCCGACACCACGAGCAGCCTTCCCGCGCCACGGCCGAGACGAGGCCCACGTGCTCAGCACCAGCTTCCCCGGCTCCGGAACGCCGGCATTTTCCCCGAGCGCCGACAACAGCTCCACGCCGCCGTCCTTCACGTGCAGCGAGCAACTCAAAGGTTGGTTTCCACGCGTTGCTCTCTCTCTCTCTCATTCGACCGCGCCGCGTCCCCATCTTATTTGTACCCCGTGATTGCTAATAAAGCACCAGTCCATTTTTACATGTGTGCGTTTCTGTAGCCCCGATTCCCACCTGTATCCCGAAACACGACTCTGAGAAATCGCCCTGCATCAGCGCCGGGCGAGATTGCACTCTCTCGTGTCCCCTATAGTTATTAATAACTACATTTGTTATTAATGGGTATGAGCCAGTGACATTGGCACCCCTAACGTGTGGTGGTAATCGGGAAAATAGAAAAGCACACAAATAAATTCACGCGTTCGCGAGCGAGAAAATCGAATTTTGACCCGACCGCGTGATAGGGAATTAAGCGAAGCGACGCCGCACGCGTAGCGAGGAAAATTCGAGAAACCGACAACGACGCGGCCTATGAATATTGTCCGTGCGAGGACAAACAATATAAACATAGCGCCGGCGAAAGTTTTCCTTGTCGGAGCGCCGGCATCATAACACGGCGCGGCAGCGAGCGGCCGTATATATAGATATATCGCCGAATCACGCGCGCTCCGCGGAACTCGGCCGTGTATATAGATATACCGTCGCGCGTGCTTCCCGCAAGTCGGTAAAGGCGTACGCTCGCACACGCGGAGCTCGGCGGCGCAGCGGTGCCCAACCAGCACAGTGGTACCCAACCTCTACAGTAGTGCTCAACCAGCACAGGGGTGCTCAACCAGCACGGTTTGGGGAAATCAGCTGTTCGATACGGAATCGAAACAAACAGCGTGCGGAGGCATACGGAGCCTAAATAACGTTCGTTTCCGATTATAGTGATTAATTTGGCGACTCGTAAAGACGCGGTGAATTGTTATAAGCCCCTTTTCGCCGTCATCGTTCAAATTGATTATTTATAATTCGACAAAGTTGTCGAACGGGAAATATTGTTAAGAATTGATATTTTTGGGATGTTATTTATTTATAGATATTGAGGCACACACTCAATACGAGTTTCGCGTGTGAGTCAAAAAAAAAAAAAAAATTTTTTGGTGTATTATTTTGTAGATCTTTCAGCAATTTCACATTTTTCAAAAATAAGCTTTGAAAAGGTTGTCGACACTAAAGAGTGGGGAAATTATTTCAAAGGTTATAATTTTCAAGCGACAACAAGGAATCGCCTTGTGTTATTTTTGCAAATTAGTAAAATTAATTGAGTGACACATACAAGTCACTAGCGTGCGAAACTATACATTATAAGAAATTTAAGACGTTTCAAGTAAAGTTTAAGCAAGTTTGGCACTAGGAAAAATTTTTTTTTCCGCTCGAGCCAAGGAATTTCAATCGAGTTGAGATTTCTTGTGGACGTTGAGAACTCAAGCGAGAGAATTTATTGAAAAGACTCATGCACGCAGCTCGTAAATCACTGCCGAAAGGAGCGTGATAAGATATAATTAAGAATAATCGAATAAATTATAAACAATTTGCGGACTTGAATATACGAAAGTTTGCGATTGCGCATTAATTAGCAAGCGAAATAAGCAACAGCGAATATACAACTACCGAAAAGCGAATTTTACGTATCAGCGTACCACTGTCCTCCTTAAGTTCGACAACCAACGTAAACAGAAGAAAAATGGAAACCTTTAGCGATGATTATTTCGATTTAACGGCATGGATCATGACGTTGAGCCACGACGGGGTCGCGGAAGCGCTCCAAAGGCTCGAATTGACGAACACAGGAGAAGGGCGCGAAAAAATGCAGCGACTAATGCGGAGGTTGATGGGAGAATACACCGCGAGCGACTTCGTAGCGAACGATTTGTGCGACTCAGAAGAAGCACTGCGCGCACACAGGGACGACGCCCTCATAGAATACACTGAGGAGCTCGGTAAGACGCACGCGACGAACCTGTTGAGCAGAACGGTGTCCAAAATAATGGAAGAACGCAAAAGCTCACGTGCGCCGGATGACGCAGGCGAAACGACAGAAACCGAGCACACAAATGCCGGACACGAAGAGAATACGATCGAGGACGATGCCTGCGGATTGGCAAACTCGAGCAGACTGTCTGCAGCGGCAACAAAATTTTCGATGCGAACGACAGTGACGACACATACGACAGCCTGCGTGCCGACGATAAATAGCACGCCAGCGACAACTATGGCGTCAGGAACAACTAGGGTAACCATGTCACACAAGGGTAGCACGTATACGACGCAACCGATAACAACGACGCGGACGGCAAATGCGACGCCGGATACGATAATATGCACGATAGATGGGCAGACGCAGGAGATGCCATGCGTGCTCGCCACCGAAATCGCGCGATTACAGGAAGCGCGAAGAGAAACAGAAATGGAACTCAAACGCTTGCAAGAGGAACGCAGGCGACATCAAAGATTGGCGCACAGTACGACCATGCCCGGAGCGCAGGCGTACGTACAGCAGTCGCTCGATATGTCTGACGTACAGCGGCCAAAAGTACAGAAAGTAACCACAAGGGAAAACGAAGCGCCGAAACGCAATGTAAATATTCAGGACACGTTTGCGATCAACTACTTCGACGCGTCCGAAGAATCACAAGCGAACGCGACGACACGGGCGGTATCGACGAACACTGCGAGTGCGCCGGCATCGACGAATACGCCAACAGCAGCACGACAACAAAACGTCAGCGACCCGACGTTACGCCCGGCCTGGGAGGGGGGAGATCCCAACGCGTACGCATACGGTTGGCCTTCAGGCTCGCGGCGGACTTTCGCAAACGGCACGGTCGTGGACGTCGGCCGGACGGTTCGCGCGTGGAAGTTGCGATTTTCAGGCGAATTGAGCGAGATGAGCATCGAGGAGTTCATCCAACGCGTCGAAGAGTGTAATGGGTCGGCAAACCTCAACGATACCGAGTTGCTCAACGGGTTAACGGAGCTACTGTCGGGCGTAGCGCTACAGTGGGCGCGTCGTACGAGGCACAAGTGGCGTACGTGGCCAGAATTCTGCGACTCGGCGAGACTGTGCTACGGAATCGATCAACACTTCCAGCAAAGACTCGTGCGCGAGGCAGAACGTCGCACGCAAGGCCCCGAAGAGCCAGCGCGCGATTACATTTTCCGGCTGCTTACGATTCTTGATAAGCTGAATCCGCAGTGGCCGCTGGCGCAGCAATTAGACCTGCTTTACCGAAAACTGCTGCCGGCGCTGCAGAGACTCATACCACGGGAAAAAGTCGTGGATGTTGACTCTCTGCTACTGGAAGCACGCCGTGCGGAGTATCTGCTGGATGCGGAACGGACGTACAGACCGCCGCCGCCACCAGACCAGTGTTTATTGCCCGAAGCCGCCTACAAGCCTGTGGCAAAGCCTGAAGTGCAAACGGATATTGAGCCGGAGCAAAAGATTGCGGCTGTCGAGATGCCGCATACGCTGTCGGCAGAAGATATCACGCGCATCGTGGCACAGACTGTGTCACAAACGCTTGGAGAATTTATAGTCGCAAGCGAAAGAAGTGCAAAAATAAAGATGGAAGACGCCGGCGTAAAGAACACCGGCAAAAGAAAACCGGACAGAAGTGACGGCGAGCGCCTAATGCTCGTTAAACCCCTGCTTGGACCCGACCAGCGGAACGCCGGAAAGGAACCGGGACCTCGGCAGAATGGTGCATTCTGGAGCTGCGCCTGGCCAGGACACTACGCTAGATCCTGCCCAGAGTGCAAACATCATTATGCGCCGGGTCCAAAAGGACAAAGAATTGAGGTCGATCACTCTTGAGTCCCTCCGCGGAGGATACGAGGCCCTGACGACTCAAGCGATGCGAACCACTACGGGACCTCTCGGTTCGCAAACCGCGACGGACACTGACGTGAAAATATTCCACAAGATGGACCAGGCGCGAGACTTGCCTCGGGCACTTCTGCCCGAATCTCTGCCCAAGTGTCACTCCTGGGTGGTGATGTCATGTAGTGCACGACATGGCAATAATCATCCTGGATTATCACGACCAGGCTTGGATTAGAGGCAGCTCTATGACGCGCAAATCGATCGGTGGAACCGCGCGCCAACCGTCGTAGGCGACCCGAACCACATCCCGCTGGAGTTCACAGCCATGAACGGCAACCCGCTGCGGTCGATAGGACTCGCTGATGCCCGGAGGTAACCAGCATAAGATAATTTTTAATATGGCGTACCCTTTGGAATGGATGGCCGCAAAAGTGAAGCAACGACGGCGTTCATAGTGCCCGGTTGCAACACGAGACTCTTTCAGCTCACCAGAATACCGTACGGCGCATCTGGTGGCCCGGCCACGCCCCAGGAAATAATCGACGGTCTCATAGGGTCGAAGTAGAGCCCTATGCGTCCGTTTAGGTAGACGACGTGATCATCGGCACGGAGATCGGCGAGGAACCCCTGGAATGGCATATCTCACAGAAAAGATTAAAAGCCGGACCAGTAATTCTATGGAGAAAGAGCCACTTCTTTAGGACAGAAGTGAAGTACTCATGTGTGCTTGCAAATCGTCAAGGATTTCACCCGGATCAAGAAGAAAATCCGGCTGATCAAGAAGCATCGCCAAGGCAAAGGAGAAGCCAAAGACTGAGCGCACACCGTTATTCAAAGCGCACACGCGTGTGTAAAGCGCACGCGCTACCGAGGCATGTCTCGGATATTTTGTTTCTCTTCGTTCAACATTTTTTTTTGTAATAGTAGACATGCATGTACATGCAACGTGAACACTCAACTTTCTTCCGTAGAGGTCGCAGTGCCGAAAGTAGTTACACTAGAAGTACACGTTGATAAGAGTGATCACGTGTGCGTGTCGATGCACCCACGAATCATTGTGATCTGATATGGATTTAAACGTTATGGCGATAACATGAGTTGAGTGGAGCGCTACCCCACTGAAAAATATCACGTGATATCTCACATGATATGTTACGTGAGATATCACGTATTATATCACGTGAGATGTCACGTGATCTCTCACATGATCTTTCACGTGAGATTATGAAACAAATTAACACGTGATTTCTCACGTGATATCTCACGTGATTTCTCACGTGATTTCTCACGTGACTTTTCACGTGATTTCTCACGTGACTTTTCAAGTCAGTTCTCACGCGGACAATCAGTTACCAAAAATAATTAATTTCCATATCTCGATAGACTCCATAAACTTTTAACGATATTTCAAGTTAGTTCTGAGATTATTCAATATTTCCAGAGGGCTGATGGAAATATTCAAACACAGTAGTTAATGTAATCCAATGTAATTGGACTCGTGTAGATGAGACTACCATTTCAAGGACTTCTATGGGCTTTATTATTTGTGGTCTTTCGTATATACAGATATACTGTACTCGAGACTCATTCACAGAATATTTTCGGGAAATCAAAACATTGACCAGAATGACGAAAGGTGTAGGCTTCTTAGAATCTTGCAAAGTTTCATTGTAATTGGTCTCCCGGAGACTGTGAGTGCATGTTCAGGAGAACTTCCAGAGATTACCAGATGTAATTGTGTATATTTCTAGGTACATTCATAATAGATTATTATGAATTCCCATAAAATTATGCATCGCAATTGCAGATTTATAGGGATCTACCTGAAAATTCATGTAAAACCACCTGAAGATCAATTAAAATTGATCTTAGAATCGAAGTGAATCTACTTCGCTACAGATCTACACCGATTTCCCATAGAAAAAAGAGCTGTATTTCCTACTTGATAGGACCTGGCATCTACCTAGATTGTGCCTGGATTGCAGCTAGATCAGACCTGTATTCCACCTTGATTTATCCCTAGGTGGATCTTGAAGAATCCAGGTGGATTTTGACTGCTCTCCGTGAAAAATGCATCCAAGCGATCCAGATGGATTTTGAGATTCCCCAGGAAGATTTTGGAAGAATCCAGGTGGATTTTGGGAGAATCCACCTGGGTTTCAGGATTCAATGAACCAGTGTTCAGGATTAATCCAAGTAGAATTTGAAAATATCCAGATGAATTTCAGGAGAGTCTAGGTGGGTTTCGGGATTGAATGAGCCAGGGTCCAAGACCAATCCTGGTAGATTTTGGAAAAATTCAGGTAGATTTTAGAAAAATCCAAGTGGATTCTGAGAAAATCCGGGTGAATTTCGAGATCATATTAGTTAGAGCCGAGGATCAATCCGGGTATATTTCGGGATTTGATGAGCCAGGATCGAGGTCCAATGCAGGTGAAACTTGGAAAAATCCAGGTGGACTTCGGGATTTAATGATTCAGGGTCTAGGACCAATTAGGTGGATTCTGTGAAAATCCAGGTAGATTTCTAGAACTAGGTGGATATTGGGATCAATGACCCAGGGCACAGGATCAATCCAGGTGAATTTTATCAAAATCAACCTTGATTCTTCTGAAATCCACCTGAATTTTCCTGAAATTCACCTGGTTTCTCCTAAAATCCACCTGGATCCTCCTGAAATCCACATAGATTCTCCTTCAATCCATCTAGATTAGTCTTGGATTATGACTCATTGATTCCCGAAATACACTCCATTATCTCCAAATCTACTTGGATGCACTGAAATTTTCCCAAATCCGTCTTGATCTATCCTGAGCCCAGGCTCACTGAAGCCCGAAATCCACCATCCATCTGAATTTCTCCAAACCCAGTGTTGAGTATATTAGTTTTTCAATTCACAAAACACCAGGTATATGTTAATTTGACGTCCTTGGCAATCTCATAGAGATTACATAGAAATCCAAACAAATTAATTTTTAACACATGTGAATCAATTGGGGAATCAACTTTTAAATGAACAGGAAACCATCTACACATGAATCCGTCCGGAATCCTGCTCCAAAACCCATGTGAACCCACTCAGAAATCCAGTTTTCATTTCGATTCAATTATTCATACAGTTTTCTAATGACTAGCTTTGGCTCGTGAATTTAATAAATACAGATGAGAATCGACTCAAATTTGCAACTTTATTTTGCTCTTTATCTTCTGCATACGATTTTCTGAGGGCTAGAATGATGTTAGATTCTCTTCTTACAAGCACGCATGCTGGCGTATAATGAAGAGTGATATATGAGAAGAGTCATCAGTACTTACTGTATGAAAGAGAACAAGAAATTCAGAATTAATCTTGTCGAGTTGTTTAGGATTCATTCGACATATTAACAATTTGATATAGAGTAGGTACAATTGAGTTATAGTCTTCAAAATAATCTCTAATCCATATAATTCGTATGAACCAATGGAAAAACGACATTTATTCGAAATGTAAGCATCGATTTAGTACTTAAATGATTATTCGGAAAAAAATATTTCCAGTGATCACATTTTGTTAAATTTTAAGCATCAAGATTGGTTGATTGAACTTGGATCCTAAACTCTTGCATAATTGTTAGAAATGAGGTACATGCATGTCACTGGAATTGACAATTGGGCAGAAAAGTAGTTCCTTTCATCATCCTAAGAGGTGAGAAAAAAATAATCTAAATATCGATACTTCTTATATGTTTGACTTTAATTTTCAGTATATATAAACTCACCTCAGCAACTAAACTGTTCAGATTCATTCTTCCCATTCGTAATCAATAATGTATTAGATTCGGAACTTTACAAATGTAGCTAACTTCTTTGACCTTCATGAAAACACATATTGTACTCAATTTTTCGGTTGGTATTATTGATAATCTGTCACTAATGGATTCAATTTCCTGGATAAATCTACTAAATTTATTTGGTCTTGTTTGTATCACCTTACACAATGTTAGTTCTTCAAGTTTTTTTTCATCGACCAAAAATGAATGGATTTCAACAAATCTTCCATCGTCTAAGCGAGCGAACGAATCACAACTTCGAAGATTCGCCCTCTCACAAGAACCATATATACAGTTATCTTTTATTATGCGCATGAATACTCTGAAATCCTTGTCATATAACTGGAATTGTTCTAAAATAATGTTTTCTAGCATCATTTCTGATCCAAAATATCTGATATTTCTCGGTTTAATGCATTTCATAATCTCTTTTCTTATAATACGATTACAAAAATCTTTAATCACTGCCGAACAATTTTGATAAATGCTATCTTTCAAGTCTTGTAAGCTTTTTTGCAACTGTAGATATCTGAAAATCTGTTGCACTACACCTCTAGCACATTTTATAGCGTTCAGTAAATTACCATTAGCACTTTCAAATGCGTAAGCTGAGTGGGCCCACAAGGGACCCCAATTTAAGACACTTCTTCCAGCGTGTAACAATTGATGGCAATTGTAAGTCATTGCCTCCTTTGAATACAACGTTTCAACATCTGCTACGAAACCATGCAAATTTTTGTCGGTCGTCTCGATTTCATCCATTGTTATTGACGCCTGAAGGAAAGTGTGCAGGCTATCAGTCATTATAGCCCAATGTTGTACATACTTATTTGCAATAAATAATGACAGGAGGGGAACACTATAATAGAGAGCCCAATTTTCCCATTCCTTAGCTTTCCAATCGTTAACGTCATCTAGAGACCTACTTAAACGCCCTAATTGATTAGGTACTTTGAAGTTCAAAATTAAATAATTAATTTCTCCAATTTGATCTTTGTCAAGGCATCGAATCAGGTACATACTTATTTGCTTAATCAATCCTATCCAGAAGTGCATGTACTCCGGACATAATCCGTCCACTATGTCAAATCCACTCAAATTCACCAACGGCGATGGATATTTTACTCCATAAACAGGATTATTAGACTTCAATGATTCTTCTATATGTTGGAGCATCTTCTTGTGATTTCTTGATTCAGGGTAATACCCCAAAATATCGTACCTCATACTTTTAAACAAATAGTTACCTGGATGAAAGCACCAATTACAACCGTAATGACCATTGAACTGCATGATTCCCTGCATAGGAGCTCGTGCGACCGAATCTACAGGAGCTACTAAGCAGAAAACTCTTATTCTAGTGATAAGTCCATTGATGTTGCATTTCAGGCCGTCTGATGATAATTTATTCATCATGTTGACGAATTGCTTCAAGAATATTTGCATTTCTGGTTTTGATTTCCCAAACCACAATCCACAAGTGATGGTACATTCAAATCGTTTTTGGACTGGCAATTCGTTAATAATTATATAGATTGGCCAAATACTATACTTTGAGCTTTTAAAACATGGCGCACCGTCGGTATTGAATGAAACTGTTATGTATTTCTCATCATTGCTAAGACATATTTTGCTTCTGAATTCCTTATAATATTTTCCATCATAAATATCTTCAAAAAACTCAGTTCGTTTACTATGAAATACTTCTTCGTAGTATTCACTATTTTCAGATAGGAAAGAGGCTATCATTTCTGAAGGATCTATCATGATGAAGAAATTCTCACTGGACAAATGCGTCAAATCTATAAATGACTCACATACACTGCAATTCATTGATTTACTTGAACAATCAAAAGAACCAACGTATTTTCCACATTTAAGACAAACAGCATGATATTGGATGTTTTCTTTTGGATTGAATAGTTTATCAATCATGTACCTAGATGCTGGTAATAGTGGTTCAGGAAATGTGTTATTTATGATAGTTATCATTTGAGACATTCCAGATAAGGTGATTTTATTTTTCACAACAAACTCCATTATCATCAGAAGTATTTCAGCTGGACTTTTGTCAGGTTTCATCTGGATGGGTGAATTAAAATCTTCATTCATTAAAAGCTCCCTGAAACTCTTTGGATACAATGTGTCTTTCTTGAAAGACTTTTCAATGTGTAAATCTTCGTTCAACACTTCATACATGAATTCTCTCAGCAATGTATCATCGTACTGACTTATCTGTGAATAATAATTCAGAATCATCTCAAAATTGAAAAGTTACTAATTTGGCGTGCAGTCAATGCAACTGGTGATAAAATCTCTCATTTATCCCAGGGCAAGCAGATATTTATATCAGAGCTGACGGTTAAGCAAACCATCTTACCATTAAAATAAATTTATTATATTTCTAATTGTTAATCGACTTACGCTTTCAATGTGAGATACTCCAAGTACAAGGTCATCTTCTGTGACTTGTTCAGATGTTGAAACTTCCTATGAAAATAAAATTACCATTAATATAGCCTAACTGAATAGATCTTATTTGAACAAATAATTCATAATCTCAACTCCGTTTGATTTGAAATTTTTATTTCCAATTGAATCATGATATTCTAAGAATGAATTTTCTAAGAACAAAAAAGTCTTAATATCAGTCAAAAAATACTCCCAGATTTTTTTTAACAATTTTTTGAAAATTTCTATTTTTTTATTCTCTGGAAAATGAAAAACTTTCCTTGACGATCTTGAAAAAATTTGAGGGTATTCTTTGACTGATATTAAGACTTTTTGTTCGAGGAAAATATTTTTTAAGTCCATAGTCATCGAGAAAAAAATTGCTGAAATTTGAAACTATAATTGGTTGTTTGGGACGACATTTTGCCTTGATAAAAAATTTTTTTCAATCATTTATAGCTAACAACTTCTAGTTATGATGTCATAGACGCGATATTTACTGATTTTAATCATGTAAAAATGTGCAAAAGTAATAAAATATCTCAAAAAAAATCACGAAATTTATGTTTTCTTTTAAGTTTCTATTCTTCCATCAGAATACTCATTTTTGAGTTTTCTAACCACCACCATTCAAAAAAGCACCTTTTAAAACACAGGGAACAGTGGTTAGAAAATTTTTCCCGATCAAATGCTTCGTACAAATAGAGGAAATAGTTTAAATTACCACCCAGAATTTTTAGAGAATTTGAGCAACTTTTCATTCTCAATTCAAAACTCTTCATAAAAATTGATACTCATTCTGTTTCTAACACCAAGCATTATATTTCTATTTGTATATGCGAAACAAGTGGTCCATGAAATATTTTGAGTAAAACAATCAATGTTTCAGTGATTAGGATAGAAGGATTCAACGCTACATTGGTTGTGACACCTCAGCTTGAACTCGTGATATATCCCAGCAGTCAATAAAAAATCATGTTGTGTTAATTCTTTACCTCTGCCGTGTTTATTTGTTGCGGTTCATACGATTCATCAATGGCATCTGAGTTAAATTCATTATGTAATTCGTAGCAGATATTCTGAATATTTTCTTGCTGAACATGACTCTTCCGTAATGAGTTTTCTACGAGATCTTCCTACAAATCATTAATATTCATCATTAAACTAATATGATCTATAATCTATAATATATTATATGTTTGATGATGTCAGAATTTTATTTTCACATTCTTCGTGCTATTCAGTAAAAACTCACGCATGATTCATTTTTAAGTTAGACTGGCAAAAACTGTCTAAGATTCAGTGATTCTTTCATAAGATCATTTGATTCGAGTTGTGAGTCTAATCTAAACAGTTGCTTGGACGTAAGCATAAATATGATAACGTAAAGTTATGAGTTTTTACCCAAATATGAGAAGTGAAAAAACGTTCAGCTTGCATCCAGTTAAGTTTAGTTTTCATAATATATTGCTCCCAAGAATAGATACTCACTTCGATGATGCTATGGTCTTCATCAAGTTTAATTAATTTTTTAAGTCGATACAATGTCGTTCGACTAATTTCCTGGTGGATATTTTCATAATAATCATCATCTTCTATATGGCTCGCGACTGACATTGTTAACTACTCTTTCCATTTACTTGCGGAGAATTTCCAGATTCCGTAAACATCAATGGATGACGATTGACGACCAAAACAAATTCAAATGTTCGAGGTTATTTTCGAGTATATATAGGTGAAAAAAAGATGAGCGCAATGCCAGCTAGATCATGCTTTGGAAATCTGCCTCTTTCTACAGATGTTACATACTTCATGGCCAAACTCGGAGGGTACGTTCATAGCACGGAGTAAGAGAGATACTCCGTGGTTCATAGGTTGCTCATATTCATGTGTGATAAAATAAATTAATCAATTGCTCATAATATGCGCATTCAGTATCTTGGGAAAATATTCACGTTTCAATGCGTTGCAAGTCGGTTTCCATGATTTGGTTAAGCGCTGTGTAGTCCTGTCTTGAGTATCGAAGTTTTGTTGACGTTTTGATAACCCTATAACAGCTGAACAACTCTTTCTTAGGATAATCTTCGGAAGAAAAAAAACAACAATTTCACTCCATGCTGAACAAACTATAATCATCAAAAGTCTGTTTATGGAACTAGTTATAGTACAAAATCAGAATGTCTGTGAATTTTGCCCGAGTTATTTACTCGAAAGACAAGGTGAAGAAGATAGTTCCAATAGAATTTATCAAAGCCTCAAAAAAAAAGAATTCGTTTTACGATCCTCAACATATACTAGATTATGATGAAAAGAAATTGTATTACGTTAAATGGTTTTCTTGTGGTAATCAAGGATCCCCATGTCAATTGAACCATTCACACCCTTATGAGTATTATGCAGCTTTTATTGATTGTTTGAGTGGTAAGTTGTCAATACTTAATACTATGGAAATCTGTTGGAATATACATATATTCCAACAGATGTCATGTTTTGTTGATTTGTCTAAAAATAATACAAATTTATATCTTGCATGTACAAACAAGAAACGAGCAAAGGTATCATGGACAGAAAAACGGAAGGTAACAGAAAAAGATTTCCTCCAAAGAGATTAATAAGTGATGAGACATCAACTGAAGCTGATCATGAATCAAGCGATTCAGAAATGCTTGAAAAAAATTATTCAGCTGTAGTGGTATGTAATCAATGATTGTATTATTAAATTTCTATTGAAACCTTATTAAATACTAAGATTATCAGGCAAAAAATTAATTTCATGACATTTTACAATTTTTCAACTATGAATAAAATAAAAGAAAATGAGTCTAAATGATTGAAAGTTCTCGTAAATCAATCCCTGAAACTTCTATTGTTCTCAGTGTAAAATTTTCATCCTGAAAATGCCTGATTTTTGAGATTTTTCCCCTGAGATCGTTTTTAGTATTGTAGATGGAATTCTTTGCAATTCTTTGTATATAAATTTGAGAGGAAAATTTAATATACTAAAATAATTCCAGCCAAATTTTACAAATATGTTCTCTGGCACTACAAAAAGCTACCATTGATATACTCATTGTTGATAAGGCGCATGATAATTACTTCCTATGATTTTTATGCTTCCAGTATAGTGTGAAAAGATTCTTGTCACTAAAACATACTTGCTTAGCATATCTAAATTTTTCAAATATATTCACCGTCTCTACATTAATTTAACCTATTTATACTTTCATAACTTTACTTATTCCAAAAAAAACCAAGAGTTCAGTATCTCTATTCCACATACTATATAATCCTATACATATTATATTATATGAATGTACTGTCATAGTGAAATTATTTCATATTTTCATTGAAATGCCAAGTTAATATCAGTGTAACATAATAAGAACATGCAGCTGTTTACACTGTAGACTCCACCGGTATGAACACATTAAACAATAAAATAATTCCAAAAAGGAGTCCCTGATTGAAAATTGATTACACTTTGAAAACATAGTTAAAGAATTTTGGCTTGTTTAGAATGAATGTCTATGTCTAGGTGTCTTTATCAAAATGAATTATTTTATTGATCACTGGAATAATATCCAGGGCATTGGATAGAAATTGAAATTGCTCCTAACATTTATCCTAATCAACGGAGTAGCAGCGAAGTATGGAAAATTCATGTACCACCTACTGTGTGTGTAAATGCGCATCTTATGAGCAATTTTGTTGGAATAATCTTTTCTATTGTGTGAATGCAAGTCGAGACACACATAATTTGTTCACAGTACATTATAAATTTCACAAAAATAGAAACAATATATTTACCATTAATGTATATATCAAGTGAAAGTTAGGTACATACTTATCCCAGAGTGGAGAAATTCTTTGATTGACCATGGTACTATGGACTTTTTTCCCAATTTTGGGAGACCAGAAAATCTTGTTATATTGAAAATAAAAAAGATGATGAGAACAGAAGATATGCTGAATATTACAAAGATAATGAGAAAAAATTGTTTGACGCCAAAATCATTCATCCTGATTGGCTACTGTATCGATAAAACATGTTCCATCTACTTATTTTTGACTTATCAAGGTGTACGTACACACCCCTGTTCGATAGCTTGAAAATGGTCACATACATATTTTGGAGCTATTCCAATTAATTTTTTCAGTCTGCAATATCACAATTCACTCCCCTTGTTAGTTCCAACATGTGAGGTTCATTTTGAAAACAGTGAGGATATCAGGCTTTTGAGTCATCAATTTTAGCCAAACTACAGATATGTTTTCTGACACCAGAGGAAGCTACCGGTAGAGTTTGGAGTTCCAGCGCTGCCCTAGTCTACAGTTTTATATGACTTTAGACTAAGGCAGCTACATACAGATTTACATAGCTGCCTTGATTTGCCTGAATTTTCCATAATTGTTCTAATATCATCAAGTAAATGTTATAGTTCACTTTCTTAGGCACTATTTATGAATATTAACTCATGAAATTCACTTATATCTCACAAAAGCTTGATATCCTCACTGTAAGTTTGAACATGAACCTTCATGGAACTAACAAGGAATGAGCTGTGATATTGCAGATTATAACAATTAATTGGAATAGACATTGGAATAGCTCCAAAATATGTATGTGACCATTTTCAAGCTATCGAACAGGGGTATGTACGTACATCTTGATAAGTCAAAAATAAGTGGGTGGACAGAGTCAAACTGGCTCAAACATGTTTGATCAATAGAGTAGCCAATCAGAATGAAGTATTTTGGTGTCAAACAATTTTTTCTTATAATCTTTGGAATATTCAGCATATCTTTTGTTCTCGTCATTTTTTTCATTTTCAGGTATATAACAAGATTTTCTGGGCTCCCAAAATTGGGAAAAAAGTCAAATTTTGGAAAATTTTGATATTGGTGCATGCAATGAATAACTTTCCCATTCATGCATATAAAAGTCTGAAAAAAATTGTGAGTGTTCTGGTGATGGATGTCAATGATTTTGTCCAAACAGAATCACAAACAAAATTTTGACTGGGCCCACTTGACGTGGAACGTCCCATATATGGGTCATTCTCATGAAAACGGTATTTTCATAAAAAGTTACAAAAGTTGTAGATTATCAAAACAGGCAAAATTCGTCATGAGCAAACCCGTCCTAAACCCAAATTTTCACCTTCCCGCTAGCGTAGATGCTATTATTCACTCTTGAAAAATTACAAAAAAATTTATTTCCCACAAATTTAGATGTACATTTTCAAATTTCTTTATTGCAAAACTGATTAAAAACATATGCCGGTATAGGGCAAACGCTACTGTATCATCAGATAGATTTATTCACAAGTGAAGTTGAGTAATTCTACTGTGTACATATGTTAGTACTAGTAGAATCTATAGTACATACACGCGGACACCTTCCAGATTCGCCTGCAATTAATGATTTTGTTTGAACCGTCATAGGGCAAACACTATTTTGTAATATACATGTGTAAACTGGTCGACGCTAATATTTCGTAATAGTCGAAAACTTCTCTTGGTAAATCTGATGGAATGGATGGATGGATGGATGGATGCGATGAATGGATACGATCTTTGAAGACTAATTGCTTTGGAAGGTATTTATTCGAGAAAAATAACTGTCATCTATGTTTGATGCATTGGGCACATGATTTCGGTGCTACTTTAGTATATTCTTGAGTATGCATTTTGAACATTTGAGATGTATCAGGTGGAAACTTTGGATGCAGAGGTGCACCTTTGTATCTTATTTTTGGTGTTAGTCTGAAATTTTTTCTGGAAGTTTCCAAGTATTAAATGAATAAACGTACGCATGGCTTTTATGATTCGCCCTAAGAAGTTAATAAAAAAATTCCTATAATTTTTTTCATTTCAATGGTTGATACGTCATGACTGAATTCAAAGGAAACAAACTAGTTGAGACAAGGTTTCAGTTCTGTACAACTTTTTTCCGAACATGTTTGAAATAAGAAAAACCTTAACTAAGTATATTTCTGTGTCAAGAACTTCTGAGTATCGTGCTAGAAGCATATTAAAACCATAGAAAGCAATGATCACGGTGAAAAGCATGAACGTGAATGAGCTTCATGAGTTCATTTTTGCTTTCTCAAAAAGAAAGCTTTGTAATGGGGCAAAAATCGACCCACCGAATCAGACCTCGGGACCTCGATTTTCGTGATCTACGGGTCGAAAAACATGGAAATCCAAAAGTGTCTGTATGTATGTATGTGTGTGTGTATGTGTGTGTGTGTGTGTGTGTGTGTGTGTGTGTGTGTGTGTGTGTGTGTGTGTGTGTGTGGGTGTGTGCGTCCCGTTTTTTTTCGTCCACGATAACTCTCGAAGGAATGGTCCGATCGACCTGAAATTTTGCACACAGGTTAATCGCGGCAAAATCTCGGGCGAGTTCAATTTTCAGCAAAATCCGTTGGTTATTTCCCTAGCAACCGTTACGAATGTTGGAAATTATTAATTTATGACCTATTTCCGTCATTTTCGACGGCAAAGGACACAAAATCTTCCCAATTAGCTCCTTAGCAACCGTTGTTTACCGCCCTAGCAACCGTTGCTAAGGGAAAGAAAAATTCATGTAAGTTTCGTTTCCAGTATTTTCAACGTGCTATAGAGAAAATTGGGAAAATTTGGTGTCTTTTGCCGTCGAAAATGATCAAAATAGATTTTGAATTGATCATTTCCAACCTCAGCCATCGAAAATGATCAAAATGAGTCTTCGAGTTTGCTAAATACGGACTTAAGGGCAGGACAGATCGATTTTAACCACCATTAAACCGTATGACAGTCACAAGATGAATTGATCGAAAAATTAAGCAGGTCTAAATGTCTCGCATCGTGTATAACCTAGAACCGTTTGCTTTGTTGCATTTGATCAAATAATAAGAGGGCCCGGGCAGACATCAACAGTCGCGACAAAGTTTGGTCAATTGAAAAATAACGACACTTTACACAGTCACAATGATACGAATTGAACTGATTAAATAATATTTTTGTAATTTTTGAAAAGTTAATGATAGTATCTACGCTAGTGGAATGGTGAAAATACAGGTTTGGGATGCGTTTGTGGGTGATGTTGAAGCCTCTTTGAGAAAGCATACTGCTAAGGCACTTGGCAGCGGTTTTTACTTTAACGTAGTGTTAGGTCTCAAAACTCTACCGGTAGCTGTAAAGCCAGAGAACGACGTGTAGAGTTTGGTTGAAATTGGCTACCCTAGAATACGATACTCTCCTTGCCAGTAATTTTTCATTACGGTCTTATTCTATAAGATAATGACTCATGTGAATTCTCATATGATTTCTCATGTGATTTCTCATGTGATTTCTCATGTGATTTCTCATGTGATTTCTCATGTGATTTCTCATGTGATTTCTCATGTGATTTATCGTGTTAGTTTGGACGCCCCCTGAATCTCTATACGTATGACATATTACATACATTTTACAAGCATGAAATCAGTAATCATCAGTTAGGACGTAGGACTAGTTCGGTGTGTATGTCTTCCATGTACTATAATTACATTGAGAGCATACGCATCGGACATATAGGGACACCAAAACACTTATAATTTTAGATTTATAATTTTACTTGAAACATGGAACATTTTAGGTCAAGAAAAACCTGGCTAAGAAAGTAAAGAAAGACAATTCAAATGAAATTTGGAAGGAACACCTGAACAATAACACTAAGAAAAATTTCATGGATAGTAGGCCTAGTCTATTAACAGAAATAGATACTGTAAATGAAAATGACTCATCATGCTTGGCAGATGTTAGGAATGTACAGACAAGTATTCCTCGGAAGCAGACAGCTAGGAAGAGCTTGAAGAAAACATCTCCTGAAAAGGAAAATATCCCACTAGATACGGATGAAGATGAAGAAAGACGTGAAATAGAAAGAATGTTGTTGACTATTGGTAAATTTTTCTACTTTATATTAAGGATGTTCTGGCTACACAATCAATTCCAAAAATTCGGTGAATCAGTAAAACGTATTTAGAGAGTTGAGCTACAAAAAATGTTTTTGTATGTAAGATGAATAACCGTATTCTTTGTTGCATGAAAGATTTTAAGCATTGTAAAACACCTCCGGAAAGTGCACGGCTGAAGTTAATTTTAGATAGGATCAACTTATTACAAGGTACTACGTTCGTTGGCGCGTTCCGTATCCATGATTGAAAAAATTATGCGTTTTATCTGTCTTTCGATGTTGACAAAAAAGTAGCCCGCTGCTATAGTATGTTCAGAAGTCTTAAAATATTCAAAATCTTGAATATTCAAAATGAGGACCTGAATTCAAGACGAATGAATGTGCGTCAGAGGAAATGTTAAGGAACCGACGAGAAAACCCTTGATTATGTGAAAAAAATGGTAAAAAACAGACAATTTATAATCAGTTAGATGGGGACGTTGTTGGAACTGCTATTGCGCAAGCGTTTGCAAGAATGTATGGCGCAAAATTCAAAATTGAATTACGATTGAGTATTGTAAAATAACCCAACTAACCCAAAAACCAATCATACCGGTATGCTGGACGAGAGTACCGACATCCACAAGAGTTTTTCACTATTTTCATTTGTAGTCAGAACATCCTTAAATCATTTCTTGCGAGGTTAAGGATGTAGTTCACTGTGAAGCTTTCCTTACTTCAAAAAGTCACAGTGAAAAATCACGCAATTTCTCATGAGAAAAATGACAAAAAATCAATTTTTCCAACCCGTAACACTGAACTGTATGGTTGACTTGGAATAATTCATAACTGGAATGTTTTAGACTCTGTGTATCTGTAAACGTAACTTCACAATATTTATATATTTTTAATGAGTAATCTTATTCATGTGCAAGATCACTGTTATTATTTTACAATAACATTGATACAATAATCATATTCAGCTAGTTTTACTCGAAATATTCACTTGAAAATTCTAAATTTTATCGAATGAATTTTCAGAACATTCATCTGATGAGAGCAAAAACAATGAGGATGTACATCATTTGGATGAATATTTCGCTGATGATGGCTCATTGGTCAATTCTGAGAATAGTAATGTAGAATCGCAAGAAATAAACAAAACCGCTACTATTGATAATTCAGATTCATCTTCAGAAAATTCATCTTCCGAAGAATTAAATTATGAAGTGCCTTACACCATTGTAGGTGATTATGTGAGTATACATTTAAAAAAAATATTCTATTCTAATCTATACTACTGAAACTGACACCATCCTCAGAATTGCTTTGAGAGTAAAACCTTTGGATGACCTTTGTGAGCTGAATTGTCAGTATACTCTTTCTAAAAGATTGGATGCTTCAACGGAAATTCTCATCAAGCTCTAAATAGGATTCATATGAACCAATTCGTATAATTGAAATTAATGTGCTATACATAAAAATACTACCGTCATCTAAGTAAAGCTACGCGATGAAATTTAAGTATTGAATTATTTTCAGCCTTTTTAAGCTACAGCTTTCCCAGCGATCCATGTTGATACCGTTAGATTAAGCATTCAAAAACGAAGAGATATGAGCATGAAATATTCATGTGCCCCCCGTGAAAAGGCCATAAAAATATCGATTATGTTGAAAAGTAAAAACGTGAACGTTTTAAATGTGCGTGGACACTAAAACTTCCCGTTTTTGACTGTATAAAATGAATATCGGAATAATGTGAAATATGTCATCGATGTATACTTCCCTCGGCTTTCCGATGGCAAAGTTAGTTTTCTGAAATTTTTAATTTGAATAAAAACAAAACGGATTGTATCTCAAAAAAATGTTTCTTTCTCATTTTTCTTGGTTTTCTGTATACATTTGCTAGTATATATGTGTAAAGAGTATGGGACGTTTCACGTCAACTCTCCCAGCACGGCGCGCGAGCGCCAAATCATGCTGTTTTGAACTCGTGCTTACGATGCCAGAATGTACCTGAGAAAATAACTCAATGTGCTAATCCAATGTAGTTTTTCCTCAGCTTTCTAACGGTGTTATCAATTTTCCGAAAATTTCCAGTTTCATACCTAAAAAATATAAAACATCTTATATCTCAGGAAGTATATTTCCAATATTTTTTTTGGTGATTCCAATCGAAAGCTGAAAATGTTTTACATAGGGAAAGATATTTTCCAAAAAGTGCTCAAACAATTTTCTCTGAGAAACAGAACGTCGAAAAGTAGAAACAGCGGTACTCCAGCGCGCGCGGCCCACGCGAGCCCCAAATCATGCTCTCTTTCCAACGATACTAAAATGCATCTGAGAAAATTTTTCAATGAGCTGTTCCGATGTAATTATTTCTCAGCTTTCCAATAGTGATATTAGTTTTCCGAAAATTTTACATTTTCATCCTAAAAGAATATAAAATATTTCATATCTCAAAAAAAGTACAATTTACGCAGTTCATGTTGTTTTTGCATTCTTTTTTAGTTTTTATTGCTTTTTCAAGTATTTGTACTTGCATTTTATTTCGTATCTGCTTTTTCTCTGCTCTCTCTCTCTCTCTTTCTTGCACGTTCTATTTTTCAAAAAGAATATTTCGATTACACTCTGAAAAATATCATGAATGAAACAGCATGAAAATGGAAAATTTCCGGAAAAATGTAAAAATCGATTGGTAGATTTTTATGCATTTTTATGTATTTTCATGTGGTTTTGAATTAAAACTCGCGTCTAGACTTTTATTATGTGATTTGGACCCATGCTTCCATTAGTTTTTCGTACTAAGTTCATCTTACAATGATCCTCAGTGTGTAACTGTCAAAATGTTCCTTCCACCGTTTTGATATCATAGAAAGACGTATTTCTCGTGTCAGCTAACCAACTTGGTCTTGTCTCTATGGAGTCATGGCTTGAATTCTGTCTCTGAAGCTTTTGGATCGAAACAATTGATTATCTCTAATTTTCTAACTCATTCATGCTAGTTATGGCGTACTGCACATTCTCTTACATCCCAACATTAACATACTCACGCTTATTATGCAAACGCATATCATGCAAGCACATAATGTATGTAAAAGCAACTATAAAATTCATATATTCACTCGCACCGATAAATACATGCACGCTCGATAGTCTCCAAGATCGAAACGTAGATTATATTTCTCATTCACTACTCATTATATAATTACCATTCGAGTTGATTGGTACTTCACACTATGCAAGAATCACGAATTTCACCCCGAAGTTGCATGATCTATTGAAATTTTAGCTAGATTTAATGGATTTTCACTGAGAAAAAAAATAACTTTTTCAGTTTCAACTGGCCACCTACAAGAAAGTTCATCGACTGTCTTACGACGTGATAATCAGCAAGCCTTTAAAAAATCGATCAAAAACTTTTAGAGAACTGGCAAAATTATTGTACGGCGAAAATAAACTCTCCAGGAGATGCTTGAAAATGGGAACTGTGTTAGAAAAAACCAAAGAGGAATTTAAGGTCAAACCTTTCGAACCTGAGAAGTTTCAGTATCTCAAAAGTAAGTAGAATAGTATCAGAATATCTAACTCCATGAAAGGTTAATATAACTTCAGTTTGGAAAGATATATCCATCTTTCATTTACGGGCTAGGAAGATGCTTTACTAAAATGGGGGGTATTTAAAATACAGAAGTGATTTCTAAATTCTCTTCTTTCAAAGCTAAGAACTCGTGATAATGACTACATGCTCATTCAAATTGCTATCTATTTTCAGTCTTTATTGATGATTTTTGAGGCTTGAAATAATAAATTTTTCTATGTCAATAAACTTGTCCTTGAAAGAAATAACAGAAAAAACTGATATTTTTCCATGCTGGTGTTATGATGAAATGATAGAATAAATGAAAGCAAAGAATAAATTTGCAAGATAAATTCTGATTATTTTTCCACAGGCTTGTACAGAGATTACTTGAAAAATAAAAGTATTCCTAAGGATTTATTTGAAAAAGTTTATTGGCCTGAAGCAAAGTCAATCTTACGCTATTATATACGAGATCTACGAGCCAAAGCGAATGGACAGAAGAAAGCAAGAGAGGGAAGAAAAAATGAAGATTAGTCACTCGTTATTTTCTGAAAGCTCTTTGTAGGATCTATGTTAATTTTCGGCTGTGTTTTTGAAATGTGAAAGTTCTACAAGATAGTAATTTAAGATAGAGTCTTTAAGTAGTACACTATACTCTGTTTTATTTGAGAGTTTTAATACGTTGCCGAATATAAATTCAAGATTATTGTTCTAGTCTGTTATCTTAAGATTTAGAATCAATTATTATAATAAATCATATCTGTATTTATAGTATCATTGATGACATCTCCTATAACAGCTCTTACTTGTTCGAGTCTTATTTTAACACTTTTTCCACCTAGGGACAAATCCAGGTGGAATCCAGGTTTGATCCAGCTGCAATCCAGGTACAATCCAGGTGGATGCCAGGTCCAATACAGCTCGAAATTCATCTCTTTTTGCTTTCTCAAAGAGAAAGCTTCGTAATGGGATAAAAATCGACCCATCGAATCGGACTTCGGGACCTCGATTTTCGTAATCTACGGGTCGAAAAACATGGAAATCCGAAAATGTCTGTATGTATGTATGTACGTACGTACGTGCACTTTTTTATCGTACGATAACTTTCGAAGCAATTGTTCGATCGTCCTGAAATTTTGCACACAGGTTAGTTGCCACAAAATCTCGGCCGAGTTCAATTTTCAGCCAAATCCGTTGTTTATTTCTCTAGCAACCGTTGCTAACGTGTTTTTGATAAAAGCTCCAAAAATCATCATCAATGCACGATGGGTCTCCAATTCTTTCGACGATCGATGAGAATCGATAAGACATTAATTTTGGAACAACCATTGTTTATTCTCCTAGCAACCGTTGCTATGGAGATAGAAAATTCAGCTTCAGACTGACTTTTTTTTGTCGTACGATGACTTTCGAAGGAATAGTCCGATTGTCCTGAAATTTTGCACACAGGTCGGTCTCCGGGAGATGTGAACCGAGTTCGGTGTTCAGCAACATCCGCTGTTTATTTCCATGGCAACCGTTGCTAGCGTATTTTTGATAAGTTCTCATATAATTCATGATAAATGCTTATTTGGGTTTGTATATTTATGGGATTCTATAAGAATCAAAGAGACATTTCCCGTAGAAACCATTGTTGATGTCTCTAGCAACCGTTGTTTATATTTTTGGAACTGTTGATGACTAAGAAGTAACAACAGCGAAGCTCAGACATTTACCATAGCAGCTGTTGTTTACGTCCTTAGCAACCGTTACTATGGAGTGGGAAAGTCAGTTTGAAGTCCATTTTTGGAACTATTGATGACTAAGATGTAGGAACATCGAAGCTCCGATTTTTACCATAGCAACCGTTGTTTACGTCCTTATTAATCGTTACTATGGAGTGGGAAAAGTCAGTTAGAGGTCCATTTTCGGAACTGTTGACGACTAAGAAGTAAGAACACCGAAGCTCGGATATTTACCATAGCAACCGTTGTTTACGTCCTTACCAACCGTTACTATGGAGTGGAGGAAATGAGTTCGAGGTTCATTTTGCTTTCTCAAAGAGTGGTGATTAATGCAAGTTGAAGTGCAATTGCAATACTTTGAGAAAGCATACTGCTGAGGCACTTGTCAGCAGTTTTTTTGACAGAAAATCCATGGAGATCTGTAATTAGATTCACTTGGATTCCAAGATTAATTTTAATCAATTTTAAGACCGATTTAAGGTGGTTTCACATCGATTTTCAGATAGGTCTCCATAAATTTACAGGTGTAAAGCATAATTTTATGGGAGTTTATAATAATCTATCATGAATGTACCTAAAAATATATACGATTACATTTGGTAATCTCTGGATGTTCTCCTGAAAATGCACTTACAAGGGGGCACCACAGTCTCTGGGAGACCAATTACAATGCAAATTTGTGAGATAGTTTTAGGTACCCAAGAAGCTTACACTTCTTGTCATTCTGGTCAATGCTTTGATGCCCCGGAGATATTCTGTGAATAATTCTCGATTTCAAGTATAGTGTATCTGTATATGCGATCAAAGACCATAAACATTAAAGCCCATAAAAGTCCTTGAAATAGTAGTCTCATCTACACGAGTCCAACTACATTGGATCACGTTAACTACTGTGTTTGAATATTTCCATCAGCCCTCTAAAATTATTGAATAATTTCAGAACTAACTTGGAATATCGTTAAAAGTTTGTGGAGTCTAACGAGATATGAAAATTAATCATTTTTGGTAACTGATTGTCTACATGAGAACTGACGTGAAAAGTCACGTGATAAATCACGTGAGAAATCACGTGAGGAATCACGTGAGAAATCACGTGATAAATCACGTGATAAATCACGTGTTAATTTGTTTCATAATCTCACGTGAAAGATCATGTGAGAGATCACGTGACATCTCACGTGATATAATACGTGATATCTCACGTAACATATCATGTGAGATATCACGTGATATTTTTCAGTGGGGTAACCACCATAAAAAGCTGCCAAGCTGGCAAGTCGAGATTTTCTTTTCTTGTTTAGTTAACTTAATTTTGAGATTTTGTTACTCTTTCTTGTTTAATTTTCTTTTGATGCAGATTTACATTCAGTTGATATTTTTGTATAATTTTGCGATAGCGCACACGTGATACGACAAAGCACACGATAGTTAGAACGCACACGAATGCGACACAGCGCAAATGTGATTGCGAAAATGTTTTGTACCGATTGCGCAGAGAGCGCCGACCGATTCGCAGGGTAAGAACCCGTGCAGGATTATTGTATACGCACGCGCCCAGTTGCTCGCTAAGAGAGAGAGAGCACCGCAAAATAAAGGTCACGAAGTAGAAAATAAAGCGTAAAATCATTTTCCCAACACATATATATTTCATATTCCCAATAATTTTTTTTTCTCCCTTTTGAAGTCGATCAGAGTGGATCACATTGGCCTTTATAAGGGAGCTCAACTTATCGGCGCTTTCTTTTATGATAAAGCGCGCCTGGGAGGGGGGTGTCACGGGTATTTTGTACCGTGAGGCTCCCTATTCCAGCAAACATTATGATGTCTTATACATAGCGCCGGCGAAGCATAAGGTAAGAGTGAGAGAGACACAGAGATCGCGAGAGAGACAGAGAGATCGCAACATCTCAACACCGCGGCGCGGCAGTTACAGGTGCCGCGCGCGGATGATCAGTGTGTGCCCAAGCGCGAGCGCGACAGCAGCAATCGGCCCTTACCCCTTACGCGACTTTCCCCGGGATTTTTCCGTGCGACCGCGCCACGTGCTGTGCTGTGCTGTGCGTGCACCCGTGCCCCGTGTCTGGGTGTCAGGCATTAGCGCCGACACCACGAGCAGCCTTCCCGCGCCACGGCCGAGACGAGGCCCACGTGCTCAGCGCCAGCTTCCCCGGCTCCGGAACGCCGGCATTTTCCCCGAGCGCCGACAACAGCTCCACGCCGCCGTCCTTCACGTGCAGCGAGCAACTCAAAGGTTGGTTTCCACGCGTTGCTCTCTCTCTCTCATTCGACCGCGCCGCGTCCCCATCTTATTTGTACCCCGTGATTGCTAATAAAGCACCAGTCCATTTTTACGTGTGTGCGTTTCTGTGGCCCCGATTCCCACCTGTATCCCGAAACACGACTCTGAGAACTCGCCCTGCATCAGCGCCGGGCGAGATTGCACTCTCTCGTGTCCCCTATAGTTATTAATAACTACATTTGTTATTAATGGGCATGAGCCAGTGACAATACTAAACTTGATGTATACTATATATTTATAATTTATTGAAATACTAAGCTTAAGCAAGTACATTGTATTTTACAGTACTTGAAATATTTCAGATTCATATTATATTCATTTTTGTTAATAAATAGTAATAAATGTACAAGGTTTATATGACAACTACAGTATCTAACCTCTAGAAGTTTGAGAATACTTTTATTCATAATTATTATTGTTTACAGAACTAAATAACACAAATGAAACTGAAATCTAACAATTATGTATGTGAGCGATAACATGACAAGAGTTCTTCAAACGTAGCTTTCTCATGTTTTGCATTTACTTGAATATCGTTCTCAGACATGACACTGAGGCATGGCGGTCCAGGTGGATAATGTTCCATTATACCAGTTAAGCTAATGCAGTCTCCTTTGTATCCCAATTCTGATGAGTCGAACGATGTTTTCACTTCCAGCTTATAACCATTCAAGTCAGCGATGGATCCCAGAAAAAAATTCATCTTTTGGTGGACGAACCTGCTGAAATTACTCTTGATGTATCCTTCGATTCCTGTAAACATGAATATATTTTAAATATATATTCATGATTATTGTTATTTATATTATCTTACATATTTACTTACTTATTTTCTGTCCAATTTTTCTTGAGCTCTCAATGATAGTTGAATTTTGAATAGGTAAGTCGTTTTGTCCATCATAATCTCCCAAGAATTTTGACTGTGGTGTTTTTACCCACAGTAATTTCGAAGGGAACATTTCCCATGTTATATGAAACTAATTTGGGTATCTTTGCACATCCATTCGAAATTTGTACGATCTTGTTTATTTGGTGAATCACTTCTAATACTGGTAGATTGTCATTCCACGCTGTAATTTGAACTCTCTTTCCGTTGCTGTTGTTGACAATGACCTTATAAAATTTATTGTTGCTGTTGTAATTTTTATTTGACTCTAAACGGTCAACGTATCCAATGATACTCCTAAAATAAAATAATATAACATTATTCAATTTTAAGATAAGGTAATAGTTTGCATCTGTAAGATGTCAATAGGTTATTTTACCAATTGACAGATACTAACTATTTATTACAGATACTATAATTTAATTGTACTTACACAGTATTATCATTGATTGTGATGTTATCGATTGTGTTGTTTGTAGTAAACAGCTAACTTAAACTCATTGCGGCTATTTCAAAAGACAAAATATTTATCTCGTGACGTGACAGCGATTTTTACTTTGATGTTTTTGATACAGAACAGAACCAACGGTAGAATCAAACCACGAAACATTTGACACCAGTTCACACAATTGAACATCAACAATTTTGAAAAGAGCTATGTTCCGTTGTACACTTTGCGTGGAATAATGTATACACGAATGCAGAGTAGAAATTGGAGCAAGCAAACATTTATCATCCGCACGTTCAGCCAACCAATAAACTCAATGCGCGCGCGCGCGCGCGCGCGTGTGAATTGCTAGTAGAAATAAACTTTACAGACATTTCAAAAGAACTCGACGACAACATGACCTATTTGCATATAGAAGGGCTCGCGACCTGGCTTTTGAGCACTTGCAAAATGCCAAACTGGACTACTACAGATGTCCATTGGAGGGCCTGACTGACAGTAAGGAGATCTGGCGGAAGCTCAGAAACCTTGGGCTAGTACCGAAATCCACTAACACCCATGGCAATATCTCTGCGGAGGAACTGAGCTCCCACTTCACTAAAATCGCAACTGACTGCTCTGCCCCTCCCTTGGTCCCAGTTCTTCAGAATCTCGAGCAGAACTCGATAGCAGCTGGATTCCAATCTTTGGAGATCACTCCTCAAGAGGTTAGGGTGGCCATACAGCAATACAGTTCTCAGTCAGTGGGAGTTGATGGCCTCTCACAGGTGTTTTTTGTAGCAGCACTCCCTCCCCTCCTTCCCATCCTATGTAAAATCTTCAATACATCATTACAACAAGCTCACTTTCCTGCTGCATGGAAACAGGCAGCCGTCCTTGCCCTTAACAAAAAATGATCCCCCCTAACCTCTGGTGACTTTCGACCTATCTCCTTACTTAACTTCCTCTCGAAAGTCCTTGAAAGACTGATCTTTAACCAGATCAGCACCTATTTAGAAACTAATAATCTCCTGGATAGGCGTCAGTCGGGTTTCAGACGGGGACACAGCATGCAAACGGCTCTACTGAAACTCACCGAGGACACACATACCGCTCGTAACGCGAAAAAACTTACGGCATTGCTCCCTTTCGACTACAGTAAGGCCTTTGACACTGTCTCGCATACTACCCTACTCCGCAAGCTTAACAAGCTTAGCTTTTCTACGCAGGTTCTTCGCTGGATAGCGTCATACCTGACAGACAGAGATCAGTGTGTAAAAAGAGATGACGGCTCTTTTACAAATTTTCTGCCACTCAACAGAGGTGTCCCTCAGGGATCAGTTCTTGGCCCACTGCTCTTTGCTCTCTACATTGGAGATGTGGGGCAGTGTCTAGATCTTGACGTGCACTATCTACTTTACGCTGACGACTTACAGATATACATCTACTGCTCATCTGAAGACTTGATACAAACGCTACTAAAACTCAACCGACATGCCGCCGCCATTTCAGCTTGGGCTGCCACCAACGGCCTCAAGCTGAATGCATCTAAAACTAAAGCGATAGAATTTGGCAGTAGATACTACATAAGTGGTATCGCTGAACAGGCTGATCAGGTACTGAACCTCGATGGTTCTGCCATCCATCTTGAATCCTCGGTAGTCAGTCTTGGGGTCACTCTTGATTCGGTTCTCTCCTGGAACGAGCATGTGCTGTCGGTGTTCAAAAAAGCCAACGCCTTGATGTATAGGCTCCATAGGTTTCGTAGCTGCGCGGATCTGGCCCTTAGAAGACACCTCTTCAAGGCACTACTATTCCCACTTCTTGACTACTGCTCGCTGGTATACTGCGATCTCTCTAATGGAATCTCATCCTGCAGCGGCTGGTCAACACTGGTATAAGATACGTTTGTAGTGTAAGGAGGAGTGAGCACATCACCCCTCACAGACGAGAACTTGGCTGGCTTACTACTGAGTCGAGGCGTGATTATTTCAAAGCAACCATGCTCTACAAAATCTTCAAATCTGGTAGGCTGAGTATCTTGCGGACCTCTTCTATGAGAACACGTCCACTCGTCCTGTGAGGGGTGGACATCGTGCGCCACTGATCATTCCAGCCTCCCACACCAAGTCGTTCCAAAAATCATTCCACATTTCATCAGCTTACCTATGGAACTCCCTCCCCTCAAACATCACTGACGCACCTTCATTTCAATCATTCGAAATTCTGTTGTATTCTCATTTACTCCAGCTTGTTTAAACGATACATTTAATGACTACCTACATAGCCATATCTTTTCTTGACCCATTAACCCATTAGCGCCCAAACGGCCGCTCGACGGTCGCTTTTTTGAGCGACAGATTTCATCTGGTTAGAATGGTTTAAAAAATTTGGGAAGAACATTTTCTTGTGCAAAATTTTATCAGCTTTCCGATCCCGTTATTTTTATCTCGAATAAATGAACGCCCTCATTGTTATAAACAATTGACTGCAAAAAACACGAAATTTCGAGTCAACATTTTTTTTTGTGTCAACCGTAAAATATGGGAACCGGGAAGTGAATTTTGAGCGTCCATAAACCTTAACCCATTGAGTCCCAAATTGCAGAAATTTTATTGGTACTTTCGAGCTCAAATATTTTGATGAATAAGACGAAAGGTTTATTGCAAAATAGTCTACCTACTATTTTCGGGTATGCTCTACACGATACAATAAAGAAAAAGACTGAAAAAATTGATTTTCAATAAATAATTAACAAATTAGAATAAAAAATGCGATTTTTTGGAGCACTTTTTTTTCAATCCAAAATCAGAGGAAGAAGGAATTTTATTTTTCAGTCGAAAATAAGCACAAAAGTGCACAAAATATTTGAACTTTCCAAATTCGTTGAGTTTTTTCGACTATGATTTTTTTCAGCAAAATTGCGGCCAAAAAACGGGAATCAATATTTTGTATTTTCATTTTATCAATATTTTAAAGCATACATTTTCATATTCGATATATTCCTTTGAAATTCTGTATACAGGGGTTTTCAATGTTGCTGATAACGATTCTGACATCAAATGCTCAAAATTCTGGATCCAAGATGGCGGTTTCAAGTTGACGGCTGACGATTTTCCACATTTTTAGTCGGAGAATCGTGAAAATTTGGAATAATGGGTTTTCGGGGGCGCTGATGATAAATCTGACATCAGATTTTCGAAATTCCATATCCAAGATGGCGGTTTCAAGATGGCGGCTCATGATTTTGTACATTTTTAGTCAAAGAATCGTGAAAATTTGGACTAATGGGTTCTTGGGGGAGCTGATGATAAATCTGACATCAGATTTTCGAAATTCCGTATCCAAGATGGCGGTTTCAAGATGGCGGCTAATGATTTTGTACATTTTTCGTTGGAGGTTCGTGAAAATTTCAATAAAAGGGTTTCTGAATCTTTACTGCTGAAATAGATTGTTGAGTTTTTCAACCTATGATTTTTTTTAGCATAATAGTGACTGAAATCGGAAACTAAAAATTTTTATCTTCATTTTATCTATATTTCGTCAACGTCGTTCATGGATGAAAACGACGGCTAAAAGATGAAAATAACGAGATTTTGAAAATATAGAAAATTGTCTACGCCATCTTGAAACCGCCATCTTGGATACAGAATTTCGAAAATCTGATGTCATATTTATCATCAGCGCCCCTGAAAACCCATTATTTCAAATTTTCAAATTTGGATCCACAGTATTGGAGATTACGCCCAGTAAACTGGTCTAGAGCTTACAAAAATAATTGTTTAAACAAATTATTGCAAAATGAGTTCGCAATTTTTAAACTGACGACTCATGATGTACAAAAAATGAGCCTTGACTTCGATGTTTTTGCCGAATTATTCCAACAAATCAATGTGGCCAAATACTCTTTTTCACCCTTTCATATCGAATGATTTTGTCTTAGTAAGCGAAAATTGTCAGATTTTGACTGTTCGAGCTGCATTTTCGTCAGGGAAAATGATGAATAATCAATCAATCTATACGATTTCGATATGAAAATTTTTGCAGTTTTTGATTTTGATGCTGAAAGCAATTAGAAAGGGTCAGGTACCTGAGTGACCCTCCCGGATTGTACGATCAAAACCATGCGTTTCCCGAGTGGTATACACAATTTTGAAATGAAGTTCTTTCTTCCATTCGTCACTGGGAAAAAGTATTAAGTACACAGGTACATAGTGCTATTACTGATATGGGTTAAGTTCCAGGCTCAAATTCGATCGTACAATCCGGGTGGGTCACTCAGGTACCTGACCCTTTCTATTCGCTTTCAGCATCGAAATCGAAAAATGGAAAAATTTCTATATCGAAATAGTATAGATTGGATTATTCATCATTTTTCCTGATGAAAATGCAGTTTGAATGGTGAAAATCCAACCATATTTACTTTTAGAATTTTGGCTGCAAAGAAACTTTGGCTCAAAATTGTGTATACCGCTCGGGAAACGCATCGACCGCTGCTTTCGATCGTACAATCCGGGAGAGTCACTCAGGTACCGTACCCTTCCTATTTGCTTTCAGCATCGAAATCGAAAAATGCAAAAATTTTTATATCGAAATAGTATAGATTGATTGATTATTCATCATTTTTCCTGACGAAAATGCAGCTCAAACAGTAAAAATCTGACAATTTTTGCTCACTAAGACAATATTATTCGATATAAAAGGATGAAAAAGAGTATTTGGCCGCATTGATTTGTTGGAATAATTCGGCAAAAACATCGAAGTCAAGGCTTATTTTTTGTACATCATGAGTCGTCGGGTTAAAAATTGTAAACTCATTTTGCAATAATTTGTTTAAACAATTTTTTTTTGTAAGCTGTAGACCAGTTTACTAGGCGTAATTTCCAATACTGTGAGTCCAAAGTATCGATATTGTTATTAATTCTTTTTTTTATATAATTTGACAACTGCTATTGATATTAAAAATTGTTTTGAAAAAAAATAAGTTTGATTTTGTATCGACTCAAAATGTGTAGAGCGAGCCGAGCAAAGGTAGAATGTTGGATTTAGGTTTGACACCATCAGTGCGAGGACCCCTTTACTCGAAAAACGAACGTCCCACATGTTCCGATTTGCAGCTCCGGTCGAGCAGAGTGTTTATGGCGAGCTACTGATGAGCCCGTAAAGCCTGGCTCGGGAACAAAAGATTTTCTTTCTGGCTTTCTCCTATCTTCGTTTTTCCCACATTTTTTGATAAAGCTTGCAAGTTGATAAATATTTTCGCTTGACTGAACGCGCGGATGCATCCCAACGATATTCCTGATAATTTCGATCAAGACCGAATTTGATATGACCAATTGTCGGCAAGTTACTTTTCGTTTATTTTCCTTCAATTCACAATAGTAGTTTTCAATATTTTTCAAAAATTTTTTCACCACCTTATTACTGACATTTCAAGGTATACGCAAGCCTTCTATCATGATACAGCTCATATCCGTTGATAGAATATTTTTCGAATTTTGTAAAATCGACCTATTTTTCCTCACTTTACACCAATTTATTCGAATGATGAAATTAATTCACTGGTTCGCTAGAAGTTTCAATCTATGCTCTGAATGTGGAGCTTTCATTTCACCTTTGAATTATCAAATAATATTATGTCATTCAAAAGTTATTCGGAAGTAAACCGAATTTTACCGTTTTTGCCCACAGTGTGGCGGCTCGATATGATTCATCGTAATTGTGATTGTATCTACTCACTGTATCAACTGCAAATGCGATATCAGGTCGAGTAGCCTGAACCAAGTGTAATAATGCGTTGTGACCTGGTGCCCGTTCGCACCAGGTTGCACTGAGGGATATCACGCGCAGGGATTGACTCTACACCGGGGCACTCCGTACTTCTATACGGGCGCCAGGAATGCTTCGGCTAGCTCGGGAGCACGGGCTTCTCGCGTGGGAGAACGGCCGGCGCGCGGCGACTCGAACGGAGTCACCTCCACGCGCGTTCGTTGGTTGGGGGGGGGATAAGGGGGCGAGGGGAGAGGCCCGGGCCAGGGTCGGAGCCCGCCGTTCCTGTGAGTGGGTTGGCGCGCTCGCCAACACACGCGTTCGCACGGGGGATCACCGGGGCCGCGACGCGCACAACCAAACCTTGCCGACGCTCATTCTCTCGTACTCGGCTCTGCTCTGGCTGCTGGCTGCTGCGTCGTCGTAGGCCTCGGCGTCCTGGGGGGATCTCGCACACACGCTCACGCTCACGGACACGACCACGCTCTCGGGAACTCGTCGTCTCGGGATTTGGCTCGGGTCGAGTCTTGCTAGTTGCGGGCACCGAACAAGAATGCCGTCCGCCGCATGCTCGCTCCCGGCTTCGCGCCGCCGGAACTCTCGGCGCGCCGCGGCTCACGTGCGCGCTGGAGAGTGCTGCCCCCCCGAGCCGGTGGCTGCCTGCTACGGTGACTTACCGGCCGGATCGGCGAGCAGCCTCTCCGTCCATAGTGACGGGTTTCCCCGTCACAGCGTCAACAGCCTGCTGATGTGGAATCTGCTGTAGCTTGTGGGCTTGATCTGGATCCGATGATGTTGTGGGATAGTTAATTTCGTACCTGGGTCAATAGGAACAGTGATATTCTTCCATTTTAAAACGTCTTAGGAGTGTATCGATGTAATCCATTTGGTCTAACTTGATCGTTCCATTAATTTTATTGATTTGTATATTGATTCTTAAGCACTTTTTAACTTGGCCAAGATCCTTGAGAGACACGAACTTTCCAACTTGGTCTTTCAGCAGGTGAAGGAAGTCTTCAGAATTTGTGAACACGAACATGTCGTTCACAAATAGTGCTACAATAATTAATTTCGATTGAGAGTGATAAAATTATATACAAGTATCAAAATCAGATTGTTTGAAGCCAATTCTTGTTAGAATGTCATTGATTCTTTTGTTCCATGCACGGCTTTCCTGTTTTAGACCGTATATTGCTTTATGCAGAAGGTAAACATTTTGGGGCTTGTCTTCATATACAAATCCTTCTGGTTGTGTGAGGAAGATTTCTTCGTCAAGCTCGCCGTGTAAAAATGCGGGCTCGACGTCGAAGAGGTGCACATCACTGATTCGAACGGAACTGATTTGAGCGTACGGCGGTTGAAACAATTCGACTATCGGGAATTACGCGTATCAATACAATGTTCATTGCCACCATACTCGAAACGTTAAATTCGCCGAATATTACAATTGGAAAATCCTACAAAATCATTGATACTGAATTACCACATTATTGTTACAAAAGGCTGATTGATACAATACGGCACGCGCCGCCATTGTTACGCGATAAGTGAAAAAAGATTGACATAGCCAGACATGATAGGTGAGCGGCAATATAGGTTAACAGGTAACACAACCTCCTATGAAGATACCTCTTCTAAAGAAATATCATGTAATATGATCTTAAGAATCAAATACAAGTTGAAGAATGGAAATAACAGTACTACTTTGCGGATGAATAATGTTAATATCTTGTTGATTAATAACGTTAACACATATTGTGAGGTTAATATATTATGAAAATGAAAGATATTTGGGAATATATCACAAGAATGATTGCAACAATTGTTTAGGGGGTTATATCTACCAAATGCTCAAAAAAACAAGGCTTTTTTCATGATCTTTTCTAAACGACATTTGAGATATAAGGTATATAAATAATATATCATTGGATTAAGCAACGCTTGGAGAATAGGAAAAAAATTTTTATTGTTAGTTTTTTTACAATATGGCGGCTGTGCAGCGATTGCCGTGAACCGCTTTTTTCAAAAGTTCTTCCGCGGCGAGCAGTGGAAGTCGTGCCCAACTCCACCAACGACAAAAAAAAATTTGTCCATTCTCTACATGAGTGTCGCTAGTGAAGTACACATCATTATATTTTTAGAATTTTTTTTGGCAAAATGGCGACAGTTTGAATATTTTTGACAGAAAACATCGACTTTAATCGTTTATAACTTTTTCTCTTGTAAATCAATCGCTAAAATCATGTGTACTTCACTAGATAATCTAATGAAGAAGCTACAGTTAAAATTTCAAGTCAATCAAGTTTAAACTTTTTCATTTCTACTGCTCACCGTGTTTGAAAACATGGTTTTGAGAAAAACGCGCTTGAAGTTTCAAAATGCTAAAAATTGATTTAAACTAATTATGAGTTTAGATCAGTACTTGAGAGTTGTAGATTTCGATTCTAGGTATAGGTGATAGTTTATGCAAAATCATTGTTAACAAATTACCGGAATTATCGGATTCACATAGAAAATAAATTATGAAAGCAAATGAAGATATCTCAATTTTAAGCAAATAAGAATCTGGTGTTAACATACATTTTTTGAATAATTGGACGAAAAAATGTGTTAACGCGATACCATATAACGGCGCGCTGAACTATATAAATGGCCGCTCGTCCCCAAACTGGACTCATTCTTCCGCGACCATTGGAACAGCGCATATCGGAACAGTGCATATCGGAACACGATCGTTCAGGCGCAATAGACATCATGTCATTCGAGCGTTCGCGTATTTAAACCTTGCACGATAGATTCATAATCACTGTACATAGTTCAAGTTAATGATTAATAAATAGAGTCAATTATTTTATTGAAGATGCACTAAGCGTATAAGGTTGAATCCACTCGATTACCTTACTGGTGAGTCCTGTCAGGTGGATTTAGGACGAAACGCATAGTCTTATATACATACCTTCTTTTCTTTTTACAACTAACCAAATATAACATTCACATTATATATATATATATATGTATATATCGAAGGTATGAGAAAAGATTATCTTTAATAATCTTACAAAATCTCGTTAACAAGTAGCATTAGTCTCTTAGATTGGATAAGTTAGTTTGTTTATAATAATTAACTAGGAAATTGTCTCTGCATTGCTCATAGAATCAATAAAATAATTGATAATTCAAAACAGAGAATAAAGTTATTAACTTTGGATATTGACATTCGCTACGTATTCTAATGACTGTCATCATTGATAACACAGCTCCACAAAAAATGAAAAAAAAATTGAAACAGAGACTGGACCACCCTACTTACATGTATTTTTATTACAGAAAAAAATAACTTATAGTTATTTTTTTCTGTTGTCCAAGAATTATTAATTTTAAGGTGTATGTATCCCCTTAACTAATGTAGTTTTCGATAAAAATAATTTTATAAGGGTCTCCTGAAAAAATAGTTTCCCGAGAAAAAAGATGTTGCGCCGATGAGCACTTGGGCACTATTAAAAGTTTCGGCGGGGATCGGAGACTACGCGGGCCTACTCTAGTACCCTCAAACTATAATAGATGTCACTGACATTAGGGTTTCAACGTGATCGTTAGGCGGCACATCATTTTAAAGTTTGGCCGGGTCTCCTAGACCCAAGAGGGGGTTAACGGGTTGAAAGCTGAACCGCCGCCGCCATCGCTGCCGCCGTCGTCGTCATTTTGCTGCTCACGGTTGCTCCTCTTGATTGCTCCTCACGGTTGCTCATCACAATTGCTCTTCACGATTACTCCTTACGATTGCTCCTCACGATTTTTCCACCCCCTTTTCCACCCCATCTCGCCATCTCTTCTTTCCACCCTTGTCTTCGAATAAATTATTCATTTCCAGTAATTATTCATTTTGCGTCCACAAAAGTGTGCGTGTGCGCGCGCGCGTGTGTGTGTGTGTGTGTGTGTCGCTCTGTAATGCTCCCTCTGTAGTCTGAAGTTTCCACCAGCGAAGTACCTTCAGACATACAGATTTCGATCCCACGGGACTTTGCGCGCATCCCTAAATTGTTGGCTGCAGAAATTCTCGAAGAACAACGACTATACAGAATCCACCACCTGTAGACAGTTTACCAGAGAAAGTATCCTATCAAAGATATTTTCCTGCGGCGACCCCGATCTGGTCTTTTTTGTTTTCTGCTCCACCAGAAGTACTCCGTAACTTGGAGCTACGAGTACTGTACATTAGAAACTGTTCGTGGACACACAACTTCACAACTGAGTGGCATGTAATTGAAACAAGAAGAATCCGATTGCGACCAGACCAGGTTCCATCACATTGTGTTGTGCGTTCCGTAAACAGTGCTCCCTATTTCTTACAGTGTTTTAAATAAACTTATGAGTAAATGTCTTCCTGAACTAATGAAACCAAAGTTGAACAATAGAATTTTAGAGCAGAATGTACGTGTGATTCGTATGTGGAAACACGGAACTTTGGGATAGCAATAACGGCGTGTTCGAATTTGGAGGGTTTTAAATTTTAAAACTCTACAACTTTATGAGAATCATGGTGGATGATGTTGATAAGGAGGAGGAGGAGGAGGAGGAAAATTGGGATGAAGATCCGCCGCCGCTCTTTCATTCTGTATATGGCGTTGGATTTGTGCAAATTATCCCTGGAACTGATTCAGGTTATTGCACTAGCAATAATGATGATCAATAGAGCACAAGGTGAAATCATAAGGTATTTTTTCTGACATTTTTTGGAAATTTGAAGAATTTCAAAAATTTAAGATTTTTATCAAGACAGTTTCGACAGAAAAGGGAAATGGATATATAGGAAATTATTATATAGATATGAATACCTAGAAATGTGTGTGTTTGTAAATTTTTAATATATATACATGTGTGCGTGTGTCACTGTTCCATATGTAATGCATTATGCTGCGTCAACATGTTTCACCCGTTCACCAGTTTGGTGGGGTCACGAGAGGTCATGTTATAACGCGCCATAGTGTATACGGTACTACTGTTCCAATTTGTTTGACTATTCAAGGTTTACTCAAATTCCTCTATTCAATAACTTGAAAATAGTCCCACACCTATTTTGGCGCAAGTCCATTATCCATTCCAAATATTGACCATAATTTGCAGTCTTATAATACCCTGTTTTGAGATTTACCGTTTGATTCATATTGGAAATTAAAATGAGAGTATCAGATCATCAATTCCATCCAAATTATTCAAATATTTTCTCTGGAATCAAATGAAGCTATTGATCTAATTATCTATTAATAATTATTATTAATAATCTAATTATTTATTAAGCTATTTATCTCAAAGTAATATTTTGAGTCATTTTGATTCTGAGCGCTCACTGTTTTTCGAACATGGAATTTTAAATGCATTTTGTGTCAAACACCAGTTAGCGTACTAACAAGGGGACATCGTAGTCTCCGGGAGATCAAATATTATTCAATTCAGGATTCAATTAGTCAATCATATTGGGAACATTTCTAGAATTTTTCAATATTACTTGAGTATACCAATTCTACGAGAATAACATTTCAGAAATAATAATTTGAGACTACATTTTTTTTGTGACTAGATGACATTCAGGTTGAGTAAGGAATAGAATACAAGAAATGGAAACCAAATGAACTATTTCTCAACGCTCCAAGACAGTAATCAGTAATAATTGATGCCAGAATATTGGAGATAAAATTACAAAACATATCTCATAATACGTGAACTTATGAAAATAATTGAAAGTAGCAAAGAGGGTGAAATGTACGGGTATTAGGATTAATCAAAATAAAATTAAGGCAATCTGGTTCGGGTCCGTAAATTACATGAGTAGATTGCAAACGCAGGAACTACCAAGCATCGAGCTCGACGGTATTTTGCAGATTGAATGCGGCGACGAATGTAAATCATTTGGAATCGCATTCGATAACACCCTCTCCTGACGGCCACAGACTCTTATTAGGAAAAAAAATGCTATGCTGTACTAGCTCGCATTGGAAAATGAAATAATTATCTAATTAAAAGCGCCCTTGTAAAGCTCATTCAGGCGCAAAACGAGTATCCACGCTTGACCTAGTACTCGCAAGCGGTCACACTACGTGCTATGAAAATTCATTTCAAATTACTAGTTGTAAGTCCTGGAATAAGATACCTACAGAAATACGAGCACTTTCAGGCACCCCATAATATTAAAGCACGACTATCTAACCACGTGTCGACCCGAGAGCTCAACTGCTGTTTTTGTATTGTCGTAATGCTAACCTCCATATTCTTAATGTATGATTTAGTATTATTTATTTATACTCTGTCTATTTATTATTTATTATATTTCACCTCTCAAAATGTAATACTGAAAAAACTCTGCGCTGTTTCTGTAATTTTGAGATATTTTTCTTTTGCGCTCTATCAATATACAAGAGTAATTATCAACATTTTTCATACATTCTTTCAGGGTCTCATAACTGAATTTCCAAGGTATTGCATGCTGTTTTTCATATTTCAATTTAAATCGGTCGAAAGAATATTTCTTGAATTTCTCAAAATCGACCCATTTTCTGCACTTTCAAATCACTTCATTTTGAATAAAAAATCAATTCTCTAGCTCGGGATTATTCAAAATCAATTCTATAGATGTTCAGCTTTCATCTCAATTTTGAATCATCAAAAAATATGGCCTCCTTCAAAAGTTATAATGTTGAGTCGCCGATTTTACCGATTCTGCCCATAGTATGGCGGAGACATTAAGTAAGTGATCTCAAACAACTTTGTATGTAGAGCTACGAGAAGAGGTATTGGAACGTATTCTATATATCAACATTGTTGTATTAGGTGAGGACGCTAGGAGTTGAAACATCGGTCACTGTGAAGACCCTGTAATGCCGATTTCTCAAATACACAAGGAAGATTGGTCCTGAAGCCACTTTCAGCTGGTCAGTGTACTTCTGTATTGGTCGAACAGCTCATGTTCGACAGTAGAGAGTTGAAAGTGGAATCGAAAATGGACTCTGGAAGTTGGTGCTTCACTATTGGCTGACGATGGAATTCGTCTTGTTGATGAATTTGATAAGGTCTGCACAATTATTCAGAATACATGAATATTGATACATAAAAGAAATTTTCTCAATTTTCTGTGATTTTAAGAATGTTGAGAATTGATTTGAAATTTTAGAAGCTATGGAACAATGAAGCAGTTCACTTTCTAAAGCCGGTATTGTTATGTCACTAGATGTAAGATGTGCAGTAACTGCAATAAGAAGAAGATACGATGATAGTATGACCTCTCAAAATGTAAGTTTTAAATTAAATATTCATCCATGACACTAATCATCTTAAAATTTTTCTAATCGTAGGTTGATCTCTTGAAGCCGATTATATGTTCTTTTGATATTTTATGCATTGTAAAAGATGAAGTTGATCCCATGCAAGACATTCACTTGGCTAACTTCGTTGTGAATTCACATATTAAGAAATCATTCAGACCGAACAGTGCCATCATAATTAGGAAACTGCGGGAAAGGGACCTGAACAGTATGAACAAAAGTTGTTTATGCTAGGCGAACGTGTATAATGGAGGTAAATGTTGCTCAGAAAAGCGGCCGTCGAGCGTCCGTTTGGGCGCTAACGGGATATAATGGCTTATCACGTCTCCTCGCTCATTGAGCTGGTATGTCCTTCATTTATGTTGAATAGAAGAAAATAGAATCTCTTGCACACTGGTTTTATACACAATGAAAATTCCAGTAATCTGTTGCTCTCACTATTTTTCTTAGTGATTACGTGTGAGTGGTTTCACATTGTGAGCTCAATGATTGATGAAGCTCTGTATTTGATCGTAGGATAACTAGGATGCACAACTTGACTTATAATTGATGATTGAAACAAAATCCTATGTAAAGATCAATCGAAGTAATTGTAATTGAGAATTCATCTGAATTATTCAAGCTCATTTCAATTTTCACTGTTGTCAATTGGTCTTGCTCTATGTATTTTTGTTGCGATTTGTTTAAATAATTATTATTTAAACATTGAATTTTGGAAAAAGAAAAAATAGGGGTATTTTTTATTTAAAAAAAGCACGCGATCCCGCAATCAGTTTCCATCCCATGGTGATAGCGTTGGCATGGGCCGAAGCCACTTCTTGTCGGTTTTACTGAATTCCAATTGTTTATAACGCGATTGCCAAAAAAATAAGCCTCAAATTGAAAAAATGTATTTCACCTTTTTTTCTTGGTTTTTTCTCTAGAATCGATTGGCACCATTAGTTTTTTGAATTTACGACTTTGGATGCAAATTGTTTAAATAATTATTGTTTAAACAATGGAAATGGAAAAAGTAAATAGGGATATTTTTTTTCAAAAAAGCACGCGATCCAATAATTAGTTTTATGGTATCTCCGCTGGTCTGGCCAAGGGCCTTAATGGGTTAATAAAGATAAAATTCATGCTCAATATATATATATATCAATATACCATGGTGTTATCTGAAGCCCACTCCGAACCAAGCATATGATTCGGCACTGAGCGCCGAAGCCACCTTAAGTGAGCTCGAGTAAAGATGTGCATGTACATGAGCGTAGCAAGTGACAGTAAAAGGCAGTCACTGGTCAACAAACCACACGCTCTTTGCGTGTAGCGAGCACTGAAGGAAGTACGTATTATCAATGAACGTTAGAACGGTTTAACGAGAATTTATCTAATGAACTGGACGAGAATTTATCTCGATACATTTCCCGAATATGAGCTAGTAGCCAACTAGTGCTACATCTCCGTTACAAAAAAAGATTATCTGAATCCCTATTTGTGAGGAAATAAAGTAGAGGCCCAATAGGTGAGCCCGAGAGGTGTGGGTGAACTATCGATCTGTTAATAAATACGGTAGAATCCGGTTTTCAGTAAAATTGAAAGAGCATGATAGAATATTTATTACATTTTGTTACACTCTTTCGTCAGCTGTGCTGCCACTTGTACCACAAGAGCGTTTAATTTTCTAAGCAAATACGTTCTGAGAATGTTTCTCTTGACATACTCATGAACATATTGTCTTTCCTAGAACACTGGTATATCTTTCTGATTTTTTTTCAGTTTTTATTGGTTTCTCATAAACGTCCCAGGAACTGACCGGTTAGGAAAAGGTGTCAAATGTAAGATAATCAATTCATACAGATTCATTAAGGTGGAAATTCCGTCACCCTCTCCAACTCAAACTGTTGCTCACGTTGAAATATATAATAGTTCTCAATTCGCTCTTTTGAATGAAACGAAAAAAAACAGCGGTATCCGTGCTCCTAACAAAGTTATTTGCATTCGAAGTCGCGAACTTTAACATGTAGCTATTGTAACCTACATGGAGCACAGACAATCTCTGATAAAATTGAATGATCTAATAAATCAATGCCTTGGAAAAAAATATATGAAAAGAAACTTTGAAATTTGTAGAATCCGTTACCGGTGAAATATATGTAGCAACCCGAACTCATTGTAACGCTACATCTGTTACAATATATTTTTTTACCCTGCGAACGAGAGTGTCCACCATGTTCGTTGTGCACTTGGGAAAATCTGGCAACACTGTGTACCGCGCTCAACTGACCAACATGTAAATATATCGGTAACGTAGGAGTACAGTCGATAAAATGAGTAGAGGTTGACTGCAACAGATTTTTACAGTGTTGTTGTGTTTATGTCCGCCAGCCTACTGCCAGAAAAAACTAGTCAAAATAGTGACCGGTGAATCTTTCGATTCTTCAATATTTACTTTCAAACAAGGTTCGACCATGACAAAAAATCGTGATAATAATTTAGAAACGATTTTAAGTATGAATAATGATGATTTGGAATGAAAAAAATTTAGATGCTAATTTGAGTCAGGTAGTCACGGAATTTCCACCTTAAGGTTTTCATTTAGTTCTTAATAGTTATGTAATCAGGCTATATTACCAAATTTCATATCAAATAAGGTTTGCTCAATCCCTTTCAATTTTTTTTGTCCCAAACTGCTTGGTAGTTTGATTCGTTGGGAGCGCAGAGAAACTCCACTATTTTTGAAATCTGGGAATTTGATGCCAGTTGGTTCTTGACTATATGTTCTATTAGCCTAAACAGAGAAATGATTCAAATTATATAAATGAGAATGAGAAAGTGACTCATTATCGTATAAAAGTGTTATAATCAAAATACATCATCAAAACTGAAGATACTTTGGAAGCCGTGACAAGCAGACCGGTCAACAACATGGAATTTTCAGAATCATTAACATGAAGACATAATATTCATTTTCAGGAACAGAAATTAGAGGATCATATATATATATATGGGCCATTTCACCACACCTGAAAAAGTCAATATTTATTGTTGATTCTGGTTCAGCAGTCTTTGGTATTGTTCCCTACAGCCCTCATGAATATTTATGTATTTTATCTGTATGATACATGGAGAGTTAAGGACCTGGACAACTTCACATTGCTTTTGCAAAGAGAGTGATAAGGTGAAAGTGAACTTTAAATTCAGGTCCACCAAAAATTTTTCCCACTGGTCAGTTGTGGCAAGTACAATTTTCATTAATATTTTTTCATTTTCCTAGCAACTGTTGCTTACGTGTTCCAGGTAAGATTTTCATGCATGCTCATTAGAACTTGCCTTAAATAATTATGAGGATCGATAAGGATCTACAAGCTTCTAGGATTTTTATCAGATTAATGAATGACACCAGAGGATGCAATATGCTTCGTTCGTTTGTGGAACTCCGATCTACTTGCTAGCTTACCAGCTGTCTGATGGACAATATTGTTAGAAATACGCCTATGTATAGAGCTCATGTACCTGAGGGTCGCGCCCCTCCGGCGCGCCCCCCTCTCTCTCCCTGTGTGGGCCCCCTCGGGCCAGTCAGTCTAGCGCTGACCGCCACTTTGAGTGCCCGTGTGTCTACCAACGATTTGACACGACTCGCTGAACAAACTTTGTTTTACCTAACCGTGTTTTTATTTTGTCCACCTACATTCATCCATCAGGTTATCGGCCCAGCACGATTCCACTGTGCGCTAGAGTATAAGTGACATAACACAGTGGAATAAACAGTGTAGTCAAGTGACGCAAACACACGCACGCGTTATACTACATCATCGGATACAGCCGGAACATCCCATTCGAATTCAAGGAGAGGATTCACATCCACGCAATAGCCGCCTTCACAGTATCAACGAATTATTGGATCTACATCAACGAGACATCGACGCCGCGGAGTCAAAATGTCGCATAGTGAGTGAGTCACAGCGTCAGGACGTGCATCGGAAGGAAAATTTCTCTCCTCCCCCTTTTACTTCCTTCCGCACACTACAGTACAAGCGGGCGCGCAAACTTTCTCTCTCGCGCGGGGTTTTTTCACGCACCAGCTACCTAGCTCTTCCTACGCAGGAGAGCTCAGCTGACTCTCCCCCCTCTCCACCAATACTCCGCCGTGGGCCAGGCGCGCCGGCGGCGGTGGCCGGAGGGCCGCCGAAAGAGAGCGGCGCATTTTCATGAGCGCATGAGCGGCGCGCGGGCAAGGGCTGCACTTACGCACTGGCGGCCACTTCCCCCGCTCCCGGTTGCTCTCACTCTCGCTCTCTCTCTCCCTCTCCCTGTATCTATCTCTAGCGCGCTCGCTCTTTCTCGCTCTCTTTGTATCTCTCTCATTCATTTGTTCTTACTCGCACGAATACGCATATACAAATGCGTTTGAGCGCTCTAACCGTGCACAAATTTTAATGAAAGAATTATTATTTCCATAAGAAAAGCACCATGGAACGATTCTTTGAAGGGTGCAGAACAGCTCTACGAGAGCTGGGTGTACACCCACAGAAACGAGTTGTCGTAAAAATGAGCGACGATAGTATAGATCTCTGTATTGAAAACGGAGAAGTATTTAATAAAGGTGTGTAGTTTAATGCATCAATTAATTGAAATAGTTATTATTCTTTATTAGAATATAGGTGATGGGAAATACCACTTGTGCTGGGTTGCTTGTTTAATGAACCGTCGTGTACACGGACATTCCACAAGTAACTAGGGCGATTTTAAGAGTCAGTTTGATGTTCGACTACTCTTTTAATCGACCAATTCAGTCTCGATTACACTTGTTGTCGGTTAATCGAGATTGGATATTGTATATATATTAAAAATCACATGTAATGAAATTAACTAATGATTATTCAATATAGCAAAATCATCCATGGATGAGGAAGAGCTCAAAACGATCCTGAGCGAAATCGGTGCTCAGGAAGATAGCAGTATAGAGCTTCCTCAGCCCAAAAGCCAGCACGAGCCACCCATGGAGGGAACCAAAGGGCAGGAAAAATTGATTCCTGCCGACTCGGACTCTAAGGGCTTAAAAGCTCGAAAAGAAAACGATACGACCCAGTACGACGACCAAACGACTGCTGAGAGTGAGCAAAACGATGCGCTCTCTGATAAAAGCAGGGTCTTACCAAAAATAGTCCGAGTCGACAATTTGCCACGTCTCCAAAGAGATGCAGGCACCTCCGGGGCTGGAAAAGACGATCCTGCCCAAATAAATCCCAACAATGTCGAAACGATTAATGAAAAAACGATTGGGCAGGAGGTAAGCAAATTATTAAAAAGCATCAAATTGATGTGCGATATGGTGATGGGCGGCGCGGCCCTTCAAAAAGACATGCTCAAGGGAGCTAATAATATTCTACAAAAGTTGAATAAAGTTCATGATGAACTTCTTGAACCAGAAGAGGCGACAGAGAGCCAAAAAATCAAAGAAAAAACGAATAGAATTCAGAAGACTCTCAGAAAAACGGTTGAGAGAGAAGACTCGTCGGAAAGATCAGTTCAAAGTCAAATCACCCCAGAAAAACGCGACAAAAGTGATATCAGTATAACTCTTGCCGTGAAACGGGAAGTCGCGAAGCTCGGGTTGGAAAATTTACATGACGCATCTATCCCAATTAACACAATAGTTGATAAAATTTCAGATAAAATAAAAATTGAATTGTTCAATAAAAGTAGCTTCACAAACTCAACGACATTTGAAAGCTTCGATGATTATTTTAGATCAGATCTGCGCTCAAGAGGCCTTTTATACGTGATAGACGAAAAAGTTAGGTTTAGGAACAATTAGGTCGGAACTTTGATGAAAACACGTGCGAAGAACATCTCCACTTAGTGAGAGATATACTAATAAATCGTTTGGACGAAAATTATCGTGCGAGAATTGTTAGTCTCAAATGCCCCGTTGAAATTTACAATAAAATCAAAGAAATTAAAACTTGTGAAACTAACATCTCCACGGGAGCAATACGGAAACAGCTCTATAACATCATTTATGAACCGAACAATGAACCGGCAAACGAGTTCTTAGCGCGATTTAAAGAAAAAATTAGACGTCACAATTGACAAACCGGGAAGAAATTATCGGAGGATGAGAAGCGCGACGCGTTCTTCAATGTCGTACTCGATGCTGCCCCGAACATAAATGATCTTGACATTTGGTCGTATAAAAACGACAAGCAAGGACTAACGTACGAGGATATGAAAAGTATCGTAATATGAACGAATCCCAGAGAGTGGGCGTAACTTTAACCCGTCCAAAAACGGCATTAGTCGCTACTCCGCGTTTGGGAAAAGATCGGTGCTTTAAATGCGACGACATCGGCCACGAGAAGAAAGATTGCCCAAGGAAAGGCTTGGGAGTTAAAAAATGTTACGAATGTCAAGAATTTGTGACACATAAGGCATTTGAATGCCCCCAACGCCGGCTAAGAAACCTCCAAGAACAAGGACACTCGTCGTCTTCAAGGTTCGGAAGGAGACGAGGCAAAGGGTACAGTCATCCCCACAAAAATAAACGATTGACCAGCTCGCATCATCGAGGGTCAGGAAATAACCAATGACGAGGTTCTCACTGAGGTAGTCCGAACGGCAGAGGTGGCCACAGAGGAGGCCACAGAGGTGGCCACGGAAATGCGAACAAGAAAAACGCCCAGAACAAGCAGAACGACTCGGAATGAGGTGAGAAAAATTCGATACAAGTCAATTTGAATGATTCGAATAAATCGGCGAATTTAAGTAAAACTGAACGAGTCGACCGTTGTGGAAATGACACTGTAATTGATGCAAGAAAAGGTAATCTATTCACGAAATTCCTAGTAGACTCAGGCGCGACTGAGCACCTAACTAATTCTAGAGTCATTTTCAAAACGTTCGACGGATCGAACCGTGCCACGATTAAATAAGCAAATAAAGACTCCCAGGCAGACTTAAAAACGGAGGGAGCAGGCACAGTCGAAATTAAACTGAATAACGATGATGTGTTCGAACTTGCTGAAGTAATTTACTCGAAAGTACTTTTAGATAACTTACTATTGCTAAGAAAATTCGCTGAACTCGGTCTTGCCATTTATTTAGATAACGAAAAGGTTGACATTTTTGATCTCGTTTCTAACGAATTGTTTCTTTCTGGTATCTACAAACGACTTTATTGGATTATAGAGTTCGAAATAAATAAGTCAACTTCAAATGAAAATAGTCGAATTAAAAATACGAAACAAATATTTGTTAATTTGGCAACTGACGAAACGATTGACAATAATTTTCCAAAATACTTTACGAGGAGCACAAAATTGAACCAGAACTCAAAAGAAACAATGTAAATGGATACAAATGAATCATTAAAAACGAACAAAAAATGTCCTATCGAACTATCTAACTTTGATACGACGGTATGGGATAGAAACATTCACGATATAGATGAATCGCCCATTGTTGAACTGGCAGAAAAAGAGTCTCCATTGCATCAAAATTACGAACTGTTACTCAAGAATAATAAGGCAATACTCTGGCATGTTAGATTGGGACATTCTTCGTTAGCTTATCTAAAGGCATTGCAAAAGAAATTTATAGATAACAAAGAATTGAAGGAAGCTAAATTTGACAACTCAATATTAGACTGTGAAATCTGTATGCTTGCTAAAATAAATAAATTGCCTTTCAAATCAACACGAAGACGAGCCACAGAGCCATTACAAATTATTCATTCAGACACGATGGGTATTATAAGCCCAACTTCATACCCAAAAAGATATCGATTCATTTCAGTTTTTATTGACGATTACTCAAGATTAGGCATGGCTTACCCAATGAATGCAAAAAGCGAGACCGGCCAATGTTTAGAAATTTTCGTACGAAGTGCACGAAATTTACTAGGAAAAGATGCTAAGGTTTGTTATTTGCGTACAGATAAAAGCACCGAGTATACTGGTGGTTACACAGTTGAAGTTTTAAATAAACTAGGATATGATATGATAACGCCTTTACAAAAATTTGCTCCTTACATGAATGTTACTATAAATCAACTTAAGAGATTTGGATGTTTAGCTTACATAAAAGTACAACGTAAAACCGGACCTAAATTTAGATATGAAGGAAAACGAGTAATCTTAGTCAGATATACATCCACCGGGTATATATTTCTACAACCGGAAGAAGGAAAGTATTATGAGAGTAGAAATGTTAGATTCAATGAAAAATAGTCTATGGGGATGAATATGGGAAAGGCAGTATCAAAGATTGGCCCGAAAATAAAGAAAATCTGGATAACAATTTATTTTTGAATTTAACAGTAGAGTCACAAGAAAACATGAGCGAAAGCTCAACATTGCTTCATGAAGTTAAACGGACCCGTGGTAGACCTAGGAAAATTGTTGAAAAATCAACTGAATTTCCGGACGAAATAGAAGACGAAAAATATCATGCTTTGCTAGCTCGTATAAACAATGATCCAGTATCTTATAAGGACGCAATGTTATCAAACGACAAAAATGAATGGTCAAACGCGATTGATTCTGAACTAAATGTGATTAATAAAAACGAAGTATGGGTGTTGGTCGATAGACCAACAGTAGATAGAAACGGAAAAAAGCCCAATATAATTCATTCTCGATGGGTATTGAAAAAGAAAATAGAAAATACCGACAAAATCAAATACAAAGCCAGATTAGTAATCAGAGGATTCAAGGACAAGAATCAATTCGATTTAAGAGAAACCTATGCCCCAGTGTCGCGATTGCCATTAGTTAGATGTGTGTTTGCTATTATCAATAAATTCGACTTAGATGTTTGCCAACTAGATGTGAAAACAGCCTTTCTGAACGGTACAATCGAAGAAGATATTTACATGGAAATTCCCGAAGGAATGGACAATCTAGATTCAATTAATAAAAATAAAGTTTCCAAATTGAAACGCGCATTATATGGTCTTCGAATTAGTCCTAAGCGTTGGAATGAGAAATTCACCGAAGTTGCTTTAAAAATAGGTTCGATCAGTGACAATACTGAGCCTTGTCTATATACTTGGAAAAACGAAAATAGAATTCTCATACTTTTATTATATGTAGATGATATTCTTTGACTAGCAATGATGAAGTGAAACTACATGAAATCAAAAGTAAATTACAAAGCGAATTTGAAATGTCAGATATGGGAGAACCAAAAGAATTTTCAGGCATAAATATTGAAAGAAATCGGGAAAATCAAACAATAAAATTGTAACCCCAGGACATGTGTATATATGTCTATACATAGGTGTATATATGTATATACATGCGTGTTCATTTGTTTGTTCAATTAATGTAATTATTTATTCAAAATTGTGAAAAAGCGAAATAGTGTGCACATTAGCATCTGTATTTTAATAAATTGAGATCGATAACAAATCGATCTAAGCTTTCGTTTGCGAATAAAACGCCGAACCGGAATTTGATTTAGCGTAGTTATATGGCGTGATACGTATATCATTAAAATTAGAGTTATTTATGATTTTTGGTTGGAATCGCAACAGTGTGCACAAGTTCACGAGTAGGTTTACCTAATCCGTTGAAGTAATTCTTTTGTGCGCGAGCGAATTCGACGCAAAATCGCGAACAAGAATCATATTGATGAAAATCGTGAAAGTACACGTTGTTCGCGATTTTCAACCGAGAAAAATTATTCACATCGCAAAGATCGCAACAGTGTGCAATAGTATAACTAATTGGGATGTGCACACTGTTGAGATATTGTAAAATAACTCATTGTTTCATTTCTAAAAGTCGCGAACAAGATGACACGCTAGGCAGTGCGAAATCCGTCGGTGCGCTGTTCGCGGAATTTCGTTGCGAATTAATCGATAATTGTGAAAAAGCGAAACAGTGTGCAATACTACAGGTATCAACGATGTGCACACTGTTTGAGAAATTTGTAAATAATCAATACTATCCACAAGATTTGTAAAACAAGTCGCACAACTCGATACGACCATTCCCTATATAAGTGGAGCCATTCCGAGCTCCGCATGCATTATTGCGCCGGCCGCTGGAGTGAACACATCGCGCCGTGACATACACGAGCCTTGCTCAGTATGTATATACGGTTACTTTCGGGTCGTGCGACATGTTCATCATTGAACATGTATCATAAGCATCAAATAAATTAATTATTCTTTTTATCAAAATCCATGCTTTTTTCTATTGCTTCTCAAGTAAAATCGATTCAACAATTTATTTTCATTTGTAAAGCCAATGGAGTGTAGTAGCGATCAAGGTCTTATCTGCATAGTGTCGGATAAGAGTGCGATCGTGGCTCACTTGCACACGAATTGCGCACCATAGTCAAGGTCCTTCTTGCATAGTGTCGAGTTGGAGTGCGACTATACGCGTAGTGCAAGGATCCTAAGGCTCGTCGGGCGTAATCGTAAAATTAAATTTATTCTTTTCATTACTCGGGAGTGTAGCGATGATCAAGGTCTCATCTGCATCGTGTCGGATGAGAGTGCGATCATAGCTCCTCTGTACAAATTACGCATAACGTCCAAGGTTCTACCTGCATCGTGTCGGGTAGGAGTGCGGTCGTGAGCGTAGTACAGGGTTTCTCGAGTTCGCGCCGGGTTTCAATTAATTAATATAATATTTTCTCATGGCCAATATAAATTTATATACAACTTAAATAGAATTTTGAATTTTGAAATTTTGATTACAAATTAGAGTAAAACGCGAATTTATCGATATTTAACAGTCACTGAATCTAAAGAATTTGCAATAGCCTTTTTTCGAAGACAGTTTGATGCGCTTTAAGCATCTGGCGACCGTGTCAGTGCGTTCACGAGCTAACATAGACTAAACAAATAAACGTGAACGTTACAAAATTGAGTCAACTTAAATATATCGAAAGGGTACTAGAAAATTTCAAATTTGAAGGAATGTATCCACAAAGAACACCGATGGTGACAAATCAGGTAACGAATCGTGAAAGAAGAGAAAGAGAAGAAGAATGTAATGACGAATTGTTACGAGAAACGGAAACTACTGTAAATGCACCGTATCGAGAAGCAATCGGAAGCTTACTTCATTTAGCAGGATCTACACGTCCTGACATTTCCTACGCGGTTAACGTCTTGAGCCGTCATCAAATTAATCCGTCATCAACTGATTGGAAAATGGTACAACGTTTATTCAGATATTTTAACGATCGATTTAGGCTTGAACTATCTAGCCAAAAGAGATGACTTATGTGCTTTCTCAGATGCAAGCTTTGCAGACTGTAAAAATTCATTGACAACATGTGACTATATTATTCAATTATATGGAGATACAATTGCTTGGAGAACTCATAAGCAATCATATGTTTCCTTATCCACATGCCAAGCAGAATACGTAGCTATGAGTGAGGCATGCCAAGAATTGATTGCAATTAACAATTCATTGAATATTCTACTTAATATGACATTTTCCCGGTTCAACTATGGTGTGACAATAGCGCTGCCGAATCATGTGCAAAAACGAACGGTGGCAATAAATTAAGACACATGACTGAAGTGAGAGAACATTATGTAAAGGAATGCGTTAAACGAGACTTAGTTAAATTAAGTTGGATTTGTTCGAAGGACCAAATAGCTGATATATTTACGAAACCATTGCCTTTTAACCCATTAAGGACGGGACGGACACTTTTTCGTGTCCAACTTCGAGCTATCACAAAGTGGTTAACTTTATCGCAAAAAAATTCCTAAACCACTGATTTTCATAGTTTGAAGTGTGTTCTTTCTGATGGTGACACTCGATTTTCGCTTTAATAAATTTTTTTATGCAAAATCTGTAAATTAATAAAAAAAACACTGATTTTTTGAAAAAAAAATTTTTTCAGATCAAAATTTTTTAGGTGCTTAAAACTCTTAAAAAAGTTGTCCATGACACCTTAACTTAAAATTTTTCGCCCTAGGAACATCCTTAATATTTTTTTTTCAATTATTGTTGCGTAAAGTAAAAAAAATTTCATTATATTACTTCACCGATTCCTATCTCGAAAACTATCGACTTTCATAAAAAGTTTGTGAGAACAAAAAATGTTCAGAATCGATCAAGGAATACGTAAGAATTTTTCCATATTTTTTGGGACCATTTTTGGTTTTTTCAAAAATGTCCATTTTTTGAAAAATCCAAAATAGTCCAAAAAAATCTCGAAAAATTCATACGTATTCTTTGACTGATTCTAAGCATTTTTTGTTCTCACAAACTTTTTATGAAAGTCGATAGTTTTCGAGATAAGAATCGGTGAATTCAAATAATGAAATTTTTTTTACTTTACGCACCATTTTCACGCGTTTGCATCTCTAAGACTTCTCCCCTCAATGTTTTTCGTTTTTTAACTGGTGGCATTTTCAATTAAAACTTTAATTGAAAAAATTGTAACAATAATGTAAAATAAATCAAAGTTGTAACAATAACTATCAAAATCAGGATAAGAATATCATGCGTACAATGATATTTGTCAAAATCTTGCAGTAATATACTATACGATAACCTGCTTACATTGGAAAACTACGGAAATTTTAAAATTACGTCACTTTATCAAAATGTTCGTGAAAGAAAAACTGTAATAAACCTATATAAATCAATGAATTAAATTGTAAGATAACAAAAGTCTTTATGCATCAGTTATCTCGCCAGAATGAAAGCCGGGCAACGGCAATAGTATAGCCGGCTAAAAACGTTATTTTGAAAATTGGGTCATTTTTTCTCAAAAACAATCAACTTTCATGAAAAGTTTATGTCCCAATAAATCTAGAAAAATTCTTACGTATTCCTTGATTGATTCTAAACATTTTTTGTTCCTACAAACTTTTTATGAAAGTCGATAGTTTTCGAGATAAGAATCGGTGAAGTAAAATAATGAAATTTTGTTTACTTCACGTAACATTAATTGAAAAAAAAATATTAAGGATATTCCTAGGGCGAAAAATTTCGAGTTGAGGGGTCATGGACAACTTTTTTAAGAGTTTTAAGCACCTAAAAAATTAAAAAGGTAAAAAAATTTTGATCTGAAAAATTTTTTTTTTAAAAAAATCTGTGTTTTTTTATCAATTTACAGATTTCGCATAAAAAAATTTATTTAAGCGAAAATCGAGTGTCACCATCAGAAAGAACACACTTCAAACTATAAAAATCAGTGGTTTAGGAATTTTTTTGCGATAAAATTAACCACTTTGTGATAGCTCGAAGTTGGACACGAAAAAGTGTCCGTCCCGTCCTTAATGGGTTAATACGCACCAGGGACTCACTGAGAAGATTCTTAACGAACATAGTCTAGATTCTATGTGATGACCTACGACGGGCATAAATATAAGAGAATTCAATTTGGTACAGGAAACAATTCTCAGAACAAAAACGATCGACACAGTGGAGAAAAGAAAGAGTAAACTATTCAATTTGTAATATTCAGAATGATGATACAGAAACACTTGCTTATATATATATATATATATATATATATATATATATATATATATATATATATATATACACACACACACGTAGATATATATATATATATATATATATATATAGATAAATATAGATTTGAACCTGACTGATCCATGATTTCATATTTTATTATTAATATATGAGTGTATGTTTTCGAATTTCATGAAAGTAAATACTGCCATCCGAAGAGCAGCATGATTTTAATATTGATGTAGTTGTACTATACATGAAATACACAGATAAATTGTTTATAAACCTGTCACATAGTCGGGAGAGAGTGTTAGAAATACGCCTATGTACAGAGCTCATGTACCTGAGGGTCGCGCCCCTCTCTCTCTCTCCCTGTGTGGGCCCCCTCGGGCCGCCCCCAATGAGCGCAGCAATTCGCCGGCAGATCGCCGCATATTTCCCCGACGACAATCCCTAATATTCGCACGCGCCTTATAACGAAGCGCCCCGTTACAATATATATATATATATATATATATATATATATATATATATATATTACTATTATATAAAAGGACAGCCTGTTTTTTTGTGGCCGCTAATCTCCAAAATTACTGAACCGATTTTCATGAAATTTTGATACTTGATTCTTGACCACTCCAGGCATGTTTATGGATATGTGGCGTCTTAACATTTTGAGTAGAAACCGAGAAATAGACAATGCATTTTTCTGTGGTGGGGGTAATCGACCAAGTACCATAGCGCGCCAGTAGATGGCGAGGCGTTGAGTCGCACGTGTATAAGGTATAGTGCGGCGCTCTCTCGCAAGAGAGTCAGCGTTCTATCGGCTTTATAGGAGAGCTTGAAAATGAGCTCAGCATGTTTCTGGGATCCTTCGTATCCCAGTCCCCTGCTGCCAAATAATTTTGGTAGCAATGCCGAGGCCCAGAAGTAACATTAGGCGGTATACAATTAGATCCAGACGAACGCAATCCGTTCGTCAGGGTCGAATAATTAAAGCCCCGTTAATAGTATGTGGAATATCTGCTTTTGAATATGATCCAACAGAAAATTACGCTCATATAAAAAATATTGTAGTTGGATCTATGAATAAAGTATGTGACAAGTGTCAAGCCATAAAGTGGCCAGATGAAGCTCTTGGATTGTGCTGTTCTGGTGGAAAAATTAATCTTCCTGCTGTTGAAGAGCCACCAGAACCTCTCAAAAGTCTTCTTTCAGAGAACCGCACTGATTCCATATTTTCTGGCCTATTTAAGGAAGTATAATACACTGTTTCAAATGACTTCATTTGGAGCTAACGAAATTCGAGAAGGAAATTTTAGGCCAACTTTCAAAATTCAAGGGCAAGTATATCATAGTATTGGGAGTTTATTGCCTCTTGGGGGGTGGAGATTTGCTTTAGAACTTCTAAAAATTGGAGATGGGAAAGTATCAAATGGAAATGATTACATAAATATTGATAGAAAAGTAGAAACGACTGTTAATACAGTCATGGACCTGATTTCTAAAGTCTATCCAGAAATTGAAAATTTCTCTGACAAACCTTAAAATTGGTTCGAATTTAAAATTCTTGGTCGCCGTTTATTCATCATGGCTATTCCTTCTAGTAAGTATCGTCCTGTCAATGTCTAACTTTACCGATACGAACATTCGTCTTACCAATATGATCCAATATAATAAATTAATAATATGTGTATATGAAGTTGATCATCCCTAAAGAAAATGATAAGAAAATTAAATATTCCTATCTTTCATCAGTTATTATACTACATGTTAGTGTAACAATTATGTATGTGTGTAAGTGTGATGATGGGTTGAAGTATATGTTACTCTGATCCATCAATCTAACCTAAGGTGGCTCTCTCAGTATACTAAATCATAGAATAATATATTTTATGGTATACGTGATCATAAACGCTAATTTTACGCACTAGTGCTTTTGCCCAATTATTATAGTACTAGTGTCTAAAATACGATTTTACGCACTCAAATCGATGCGTAAAATCCGCGTTTGATCACTATACCATAAAATATTGTATGCAACTCGTAAAATACGATTTCATGCACTCGTGTGACCATCTAGCCCTCGTGGAAGCTTGTCACACTGGAGCGTAACATCGCATTTAACGCACTAGTTGCATAATATACTATCAATGAATTTGTTTTTTTTATTTGAATTTTTATTCTTATCCAATTTTCCTCATTATTGAATCGATGTTCGAGATCTTCGAATGATCGGTTGTCTCCCATGTCTTTTCTTGGTCATAGTGCAATCACAGTCTCGGTTAGGTCTGATAAGCTTATAGCCGATCCCAGTATTCCGACATATCATGGTTGTGGCTGCATCGTAACTCTCCCCTGACTGCGACCCATTGTACGTTGACGTCTTCTCGCAGGGTTGGCTTCGTTCCTTTAGAATTTTTTGTTGACAGTCTTTGATCGGTTAAATGAAGGAGCCCCCCGACGACTGGGAGTTTCCAAATACAAACTATAATTATTACTATTATTACTCTCGAAGTACTTGATATAACAGTGATGTTTTGAAAATTTACCAATTTATTTGACAACGCTTCATTCTCCCTCAAGCTTCATGCTTCTCTATCTATCCAAACATGGTTGAATTGATCTAGAGTGCATTGATATTTGAATTGATATCGAATTCACTTTCCATCGGGTATAAAGTATCTAAAGCAGTGCAAAAGAAGAGACCGAGATCAAAATCCAGAGTATCTACTTTATTTTTATCAAATGGCAATCGAACCACGTATCGACCATCTTTGGCTTGATATGTCGTTTCTTCGAAAAAATCCTCGCACCATTGATCTTGCGGAGAGAGAACCTTAGCAGAAGGAAAAAATTTTTCTTGGTTCCAAAATTTCTCCAAAAGCTTTTCGAGATCCGAGTTGTCCACACAATGAGTCAGAGTAGAGTTCGATTCACCGCTTAGTCCCATGGCTCCAGAAGTTATCCACCCTAGTTGCTTTTTAGTTGCAATAGGGTCATTCCTTTTACCTTTAATCACATGACTTTCAACAATTTGAACGTGTGCTCTAGCTCCTAGCAAAATATCAAGTGGGTGAGCTTTGAGAAGATGAGGATCTGCTAACGTCAGATTTTCCAGGTAGGGCTAAGTCTCTCCTTTTGTTGATTCAATCGGCTTGTATCCAGAAACCTTTGGTAATATCAATGCCTCTACTTCGCACGAGGAGTTCGAATTGAAACGAGGACGAATGAGAAACTTAGTTATCCCTCTGGCTTTTTCCGCCTTAATGCCAGCCACACCGGATATGCAAATATTCGATACGGATCTGGAGAGTCGCAATTTTTGACAAGAAGTTTCAGTGACGAAAGAAGATTGCGAAAATTGATCAATCAATTCTCGCGCCAAATACCTATACCCATCTGCATCATAAACTCTGACTAGGGCTGTTGCGAGGAGAACAAACACTTTACGGGGCTTCTCAATTCCCACAACATGAGAATGTTCTTCTGACTTGACTTCCGAGTGAGAAGATTTTTTTACAATATTATTATTATTACTGGCTGAACCAGTGGAATTGATAGGAAAGCTTTCAAAGTGTAACATGGTATTATGCCTTCCTGAGCACTTTTGTCAATTTCTCTTTGAACGACAATCCCTAACGGAGTGATTAGAGAAGCATATGAAACATGAGCGTTTCAAAGAAACAAAATCCTTCCTTTTCTTTACATCCTTAGCTTTGAACAGCTTACATTGATTCAAATAATGCGATTCTTGACACAACGGACAAGTAGGAGAATTTTTTATCGAAGTAACATGCGACTCAGATGAGTCAACAACTAGAGAGTTCGATTTTATAACATTATTTCCTTTGCTGGTACTACTTTCAGTCGACTCAAGTGTGGCCACTTGCTTCTCAGTAAAAACTTTCAACTGATCTATCGAGGGAGGTTCCGGAGAACTTTCAAGATGCTTCTCCCAATCTTTTCGAGTAACCGGATCGAATTTTGAAACCGTCAGAAAAATCGTTTGAAACCAATAAATCGTTCCGATTTTCAGAAATAGCTCGTTCCAAAGCCTCGAAAGAATTTACTGTATCAAAGGTAGAACTATCTAACCGTTTCAGTTCCGCAGAAGATTCAGACTTCATAGGTTTAATACCGAAGAGAGAGCTGGCAGCTTGACTGACTAGTCTTCACTTATTTCCATAACACTCGTTTAAACTATTCCACGCATTCGTATAGTTTACCGCTTTTACTTCCAAATTCTCAATTTTATTCTTTGCCTCACCTTCTAAATAGGCTGTTAAGGGGAGGTTCTCATCAAGCGATTTCAAAAAATCAATTATTTTTTTTGCTGATTTTGATACCTTATGAAGTGAAGAATATGCCCTTAAGGGGTAATATCCACCAAATGCTCAAAAAACAAGGTTTTTTTCATGATTTAAGCCATTAAAAAAAAGTGAAAAGAAAAAAAAAATTTGCCGGATATTACCCCTTAAAAGCGTGTGACCACAATAGTTTTTTTCAAAAAGTTATAGCATAATAATCAACTTATGATTAACGTTATTGATACGGTTAACCGAATCTTTAAACGCGTTTATCTCAAAACGACTTTTTTTAAACTGGTGGGAATCGCAGCTCAAAAACTAATCAAGGGATCGACTTGAATCTTTTTCTATTTCAAAGGCAATTGAATCCCTGGTTCATACCTATAAAACCATCAATTTTGTTATTATTTTCTGTCCATATATCGATTTTAAGAGCAAAAAAAAGTGCGAAATCGGTACATAAATTTTACAAGTCCACCATTTTGTTAATTTTCAACTTTTTTCGGTATTATTGGTATCATATCTCACAAATGTTATGAATTTTCTGAAACTCTTTCGTATTTTGATCTCAGATAAAAATTGAAGGATCTAGAGTTCTCACCATGCGGAAACTTTTTGTAGAGACGGGCCAATGAACGTGTGTTTAACTTATTATATAATGATTATTTTTTTAATAAATTTTTTCGTGCACTTAAATGATATATAAGTACGTGTTAAAAAGTTCCATACCATTATTCAATTCCTTCCATGAAAAAAAAAAATAAAGTAAAATGGGTCATTTTCGAGGTGCTAGATGAGAACCTCCCTTTAAGTAATAGAATTTGTGGACAGGTTCCAAATCTTCGCGACGATTAATCATAGATTTATAAAGATCGCGAAACGGGCCCCAGTCTGACCATTTACCGCTAAACTTTGGTATCTCAATTTTAGGCAATGTGCAAGAAATATTCGACCTCGCAACTTGAAGTTCGATATTTCCCCGAGAAGTATCGAAAGCATCAGCTATTCCTGCCTCCTCATCCTTAGACATCAAAAATTCGTTAAATTGACCCTTATTGTCATAATAATCATGCTCCGTGGAATCCGAGATTTTATCTCTAAAGTACGTATGCTCCTTGTTAAGATTTTTCAATGATCGGATTTTGTCGTGATTCAAGTTGAACGCTTTATAATTCTCTTCCAATCCTTGTAGCTGACCTTGAGCATAAGCTATCGTCATTGTAGTTTGGTCTTTGGATTGAAAAATTTGCATAGGCTCGCGTTATTTTGCCATGTAAATTGGGTTGAATTTCTACTAGAGCGTCCATATCGACAATTCGGTAGAGTGACTAGTCAATCAAATATGCCTCTAACTTAAACCGAATGATAGTTATAATGGATAAAACAATAATCCGTACTATCAGAAAAAGGAAGCACAAAAATATCCAAAGCATTGTTCTAATTATCAAAATTAATAATTTGAACCAAGTACCACAACGCATTATTAGAGTTACCTTATTTGAGTTCAATCAGTCCGTAACTGATATGACTCTTAATTCGCTCAAATCGAGCTCGATCAGACCATAACTGATATGACTCTTAATCCGCTCAAGTCGAGTTCAATCAGACCATAACTGATATGACTCGAGATATAATCACAATTTTAATCAGTATTTTGGAGTACTGCCAGGAGAGTTCATATAAGGTTAATGAAAAACCCAAATGACTCGAGTTTTTCCAAAGATATTTATCTAGACTAAACTAACAATAATCTTTAAGATTCAGATGCAAGAGAAGATTTTTGGAAACAGAAAACTCTATCCCAATGCTTTAATAAAGAATCAGCAACCATAGATTGTCACGGGTACTTTGTACCGTGAGGTCTCCCTGCCCAGACAATTGTTATTACTTATACAGCGCCGGCGAGAGCAGAGCCGAGCGGCCGACAATTAGGTAAGAGAGAGACAGAGTGCGACCGCGCCACGTGCTGTGCTGTGCCCCGTGCCCCGTGTCTACGTGTCAGGTAATAGCGCCGACACCACGAGCAGCCTTCCCGCGCCACGGCCGAGACGAGGCCCACGTACCCAGCGCCAGCTTCCCCGGCTCCGGAACGCCGGCATTTTCCCCGAGCGCCGACAACAGCTCCACGCCGCCGTCCTCCACGTACAGCGAGCAACACAAAGGTTGGTTTCCACGCGTTGCTCTCTCTCTCTCTGACGACCTTCAAATCTACATGCTGACGACCTTCAAATCTACATGCACTGTTACCTAGATGACCTATTACGTACGCTCGACATGCTGGGGGAGGTCGCCGCCAGGATCGCTCAATGGGCCCTGACAAACAAACTTGTCCTTAATGCGGCTAAAACTAAGGCTATTGTTTTCGGAAGCGAGCATTTCATTGCTCGGCTTCCCGCGGATGCATCGGCCCGACTCGTCATTGATGGTTCGCCTATCAAACTTGAGTCTTCGGTGAGGAGCCTGGGAGTGATCCTCGACTCTATCTTTTCATGGAGGGAGCATATTGCTTCAATTACTGCCAGATCCCATGCCCTAATGTACCGCCTACATAAATTCCGGAGGAGTACGAACCAGAAGCTCAGGTGTCACCTCATCAAATCGCTCCTCTTCCCCATCATTGACTACTGTTCTGCTGTGTACTGCGATCTCTCTGGGGAGAGAAACCTGGTTCTCCAACGGCTTATTAATACTGGCATAAGATACGTCTATGGGGTGAGAAGGAGTGAGCATATCTCTCCCTACAGGGAGGAGCTAAACTGGCTGATGACATCTACTCGGCGCAGCTATTTCATGGCCTGCATGGTGTATAAGATCCTCAGGTATGGCAGCCCGTCGTATCTTGCTGAGTATTTCCTCATGAATACCAGTGCTCGTCCCTGTAGGGGTGGATATCGACCGCAGCTGGTTGTTCCCAGCTACCGCCAGGACTTCCTCCGCAGGTCGTTTCATGTCAGTGCAACATATCTCTGGGACTCGCTCCCCGCTATCATAACTAATGCCTCATCTCTCCCTGTTTTCAAAAAACTCTTATTTATTCACCTCCTTGCCTGCGACCGTGGGGAGAGCTTGCACTGCTCTTAAGTCACTAAATCAATAGTTCACTTATTTTAAATCATTTTTATTTTAAATCATTTTTATTTTTTTTTCTTGTTTTCTTGTATTTTCTTGTTTCTTTCTTTTTCTATACCTCACGTAATTCGAACTAAGCCAACTAGATTCATACTGTTAAGTTAGATATAAGCAATCATATGTACTTCTGATTATATTGTACAACATAATGTACAGGAAATAAAACCAATCTAATCTAATCTAATCTAATCTCTCTCAATCGACCGCGCCGCGTCCCCTTATTATTTGTACCCCCTGTTAATTGCTAATAAAGCACTATTCTTTATGTGTGCGCGTTTCTGTGGCCCCGATTCACCACCTGCATTCCTACCCACGACTCTGAGAACTCGCTCAGCATCAGCGCAGGGCGAGATTGAACTCTCTCGTGTCCCCTTTTAGTTATTAATAATTACTTTATTATTAATGGGCATGAGCCAGTGACAAGATTCAAAATTCAAAATGAACGAAAGCTAATATTCTAAATTTGAAAGGCACATTTTATATTCAGAAGAAAGAAAATTCAGAAACTATTTTTTAGAATGAAAACCAACAAAAATGAGAAAAAGCAACAAAAAGTAATGAGTTCCATTCGATTGACCAAAATAGCCAATTTTCAAAGAGCATCAAGGAACCACTGTGCAAATGCGAAACAGGACATCCATTCAAATAGATGCTAAAGTTCACACAATGTCCAGATATGCGAGTGAGCTTATACGTAGATTGCTCGAAGAAGAACCAGAATTCCACTATCCGAGTGAAAATTTTCAATTCCAATTTAAGGTCTCTCAATACCAAGAAAAAATAGCCAGGATCAATTATCTGGATATATTAAAACCCGTGAGAACAATTGAATTACTGGAATGATGCTAGACACAAAACTCCAGAACGTTGATAACTAATTTATGGATTGCAACTTGATCGTGAGAGTGTAATGCCAAAACCATCTTGAATAAGCAAGATAATCGCAGTATTTATGTAAATTAAACCCATAAACTTCAAGCGAGAGGTTAAATACTAATATTGTAACCCCAAGACATGTGTACATATGTCTATATATAGGTGTATATATGTATATATATATATATATATATACGCATCCATTTTTTTGTTTAAATAATGTAATTATTTATTTGAAAATGCGAAAAATCGAAACAGTATGCACATTAGCATATGTATCTTGATGAATTGAGACCGATAAAAAATCGATCTAAGCTTTCGTTTGCGAATAAAACGCCGAACCGGAATTTGATTTAGCGTAGTTATATGGCGTGATATTTATATCGATGAAATTAAAGTTATTCATGATTTTTGGTGAAAATTGCAACAGTGTGCACAAATTCACAAGTCGATTTATCCAATCCATTAAAGTATTTCTTTTATGCGCGAGCGAATTTGACGCAAAATCGCGAACAAGAATCATATTGATGAAAACCATGAAAATACACGTTGTTCGTGATTTTCGACTGCTAAAAATCATTCACATCGCAAAAAACGCAACAGTATGCAGTAGTATAACTGATTGGGAGGTGCACACTGTTAACTCATTTTTTCATTGCAAAAAGTCGCGAACAAGATGACGCGCTAGGCAGTGCGAAATCCGTCGGTGCGCTGTTCGCGGAATTTCGTTGCGAATTAATCGATAATTGTAAAAAAGCGAAACAGTGTGCAATACTACAGATATCAATGAAGTTCCCACTGTTTGAGAAATTTGTAAATAATCAATACCATCCACAAGATTTGTAGAACAAGTCGCACAACTCGATACGACCATTCTCTATATAAGTGGAGCGATTCAGAGCTCCACATGAATCATTGCGCCGGCCGCTGAGGCGAACACATCGCGCTGTGACATACACGAGCCTCGCTCACTATGTCAAACTGTTACTTTTAGGTCGTGAGACATGTTGAATCTTTGAACATGTATAATAATTATCAAATGAATTAATTAATTTTTGTTAACATAACTCATGTTTTTTCTAGTACTTTTAATGTAAAATCTATATAAAAATTCATTTTAATTTCAAATCAACAAAGCCAAAGGAGTATAGTAGCGATCAAGGTCTTATCTGCATAGTGTCGGATAAGAGTGCGATCGTGGCTCACTTGCACGAATTGCGCACCATAGTCAAGGTCCTTCTTGCATAGTGTCGAGTTGGAGTGCGACTATACGCGTAGTGCAAGGATCCTAAGGCTCGTCGGGCGTAATCGTCGAATTAAAAACGACGAATAAATTCGGGCTTGGTGGACTATCCCAAAGTGATATTGCGAGAAAAAAATTTCACGCTCCCCGGGCTGGATTTTTTTCTCGCAATATCACTTTGGGATAGTCCACCAAACCCGAATTTATTCGTCGTTTGAAATATGTGGACGTTGAAAAATAATTATTCGTCGAATCAAATATATTCATTCCATAACTCGAGAGTGTAGCAAGGATCAAGGTCTCATCAGCATCGCGTCGGATGAGACTGCGATCATAGCTCCTCTGTACAAATCACGCACAACGTCCAAGGTTCTACCTGCATCGTGTCGGGTAGGAGTGCGGTCGTGAGCGTAGTACAGGGTTTCTTGAGTTTGCGCCGGGTTAAAATCAATTTATATTATATTCTCATATGGCCAATAATAATTTATATTATATTCAACTTAAGTAGAATTTTGAATTCTGAAATTTGGAATACAAAGTAGAGTAGAATGCGAATTTATCGATATTAAAGTCTCTGAATCTAAAGAATTCGCAAATGGCCTTTTTCTTAAAAGAAGTTTGATGCGCTTTAAGCATCTAGCGACCGTGTCAGTGCGTTCACAAAACAACGCGGAAAATCCGAACAAACGTGAACGTTACAATATCATAAGCCCAAATTTCAGATACCTTTACAAAAACTTGATTATTCTACTGAACGCAGCTTGTTCGATTGCTCGATAGCCAAAATAATTCAACTTATGATAATAAAGTACTATATGCATTACCTGAGTACACACGATCAACTACAAATTCACAATAATACCATTGATCCATACTCAAATATGGCAACAAGGTTGAACGCAACTTGTTCGAGGGCATAGAGGCCAGAATTATTTGTTGATTAGTAGTATTTGTACTGTTCGAGTACCACAAATCACAGGGATACGAGGCTTCAAGCTGTTGGGTCATAAATGTGGAAGAAAATGGAAATATAAACTCAACTCAGGGCTTGGTAACCTCAAGTGCAGCTTGCGGAGCGCGACCACTCTAGTTGGCATGCGTAGAGGCACCTTACCACTAAATATAAGCCCAAAATCCAAACAATAATGGAAAAGTTCTAAACAGAGAAAACAATTAAAATTTTAAGTGCCCAAATGCACAGGGAGATTCTAATATACCTTCAACCGTATCAAAAAAGTAATACTATAACACCCGCTTACTCTATCCGCAAGGAGAAATATCTTTAGAAACAAAATAACCCATTTTGGCGTTCTTTACCTAAGATTATAGCCCTGTAAACACTGCCTATATCCTTAAAGTCCATAACTTATTGCCACCGTACGCTCTATGCTCTTACAAAGCCTGACATAGAGTCGCATTACAATATTGGCACTGATAAACACTTTCAAAAAAACTTGCACTAAACTTTTGTTGCACTTGATGTGGTGTACTGGTGTCGGTGCCTTGTGACCAGAGCAGTCGACAGCCTTGCCGTAGCTGGAGCAGTAGTTGGAGATGTCTCACAGCCTCTGACAGTCTGCAGCGGATACTGCCAGTCGCTCTGCACAGTCAGCGAGTCAGCTGGAATGAGCCCAAACCCTGTTGACGAGGCCAAAAACACCAACTAACGTAGCACACCAAGCACTTGCAATATATGGATCTGTACTAGAGGGAGATAGTACAAGAAAAAGTTACTAGAAAATACAATGATTTTACGTTTGCAAAAAATATAGAAAAATGTAAATAAGTAGTCTCTAAATTCAAAGGAAAAAGAAAGGCCAGTGGTCAGCCCAACCAGCTGACACTGGGTACGTCGGGAGCTTCACTCCTTTTCGGCGAGAGGCGTGGCAAACGGCTGCGCTTCACCAGCGCGAGTCGAGCAGGCGGGGGCACTACACTAGTGCGACACTCTGGGGCTGCGACGTAGCTCCTCCCCAGGAGTTACCGTGGATGGCGCTGGCCGATTGCGAGCTGAACTCTCACTTGACGGTTGCGCTGGCGCACCTGATGTCGTGGCTGGCGACTCCGAGCTGGCGCTGATGTTGTTTCGCCGCTCGCTGCGCCCAACCTCCACGCGGCACGTGGCCGATCCCGCTCTGCCATCTCGTCCCGCGGTGGTTGTCGCTCGCACGTACTTCCTTTTGAAGCCCGCACGTGGCTTCCCTGCGTGTCGCGTGCCGATGCGTAGGTCGACGTCCGCCGCGCCGGTGTACACTCGCCGGCGTCAGCTGTCCACTCTCGGTCGCCTCTACTATACTGCGCGGCGCCGTCGCGTCGCCGTAGCACTGAGCGAGCGCGCAGCGATCGTATATATAGGCACACTCACACGATCCAGCGCGACCGCAGTCCGCACACGTGTTGGAGCGCAACTTGCTCCTCCGATTCTGAGCGCAAAGTCCCGACCGTCCTTACAACCTGTCACCTGGTTACCTTTCCACTTCCGCAGTTCTGCTGCCTTTATCCGGCTCGAAGGCGACGAGGTGGCCGAGAGATTCTCGGAAGCGCCTCGCAATGCGCGCGGCGCGTAGATGGGCGCGAGTTTTTGAATTAAATACTAGACAGCAGGTATGTTCACGCATAATAAGAGGTATATGGTTCAGAACGCCAACGTAACAACCTTAAAATGCTCTTGCTTCCCGCGTAGAAATGAAACCATGGGAAAATTTTTGAAAATAAATTGTTAATGTATAAGTAGTTAGAAAGAATATGGGAAAACTATTGTCCGTGTTCCATAGATTTCACGAAAAGTACTGCAAATTTTTCCAAACTCGAGGGTGCGCTCCTCGTATTTTAACTTGGAGAAGCTGACCCTGGACCCGAACGCTGTCCAGGTGGTCAGGGTACCCGATGAGGGTGTTCTAAGGGTGCACACCTGGAATTTTTGTTTGGGAAAGCTCACGCAGGACCCAAATGATGTCTAGGTAGTGACGGTAGTCAGCTTCCTCAAACAAAAATACTAGGATCACACCGTCGTCGGGTACCCTGACTACCTGGACATCGTTCGGGTTCAGGGTCGGTTTCCCCAAGCAAAAATATCAGGAGCATTTCATTGGTAGATTTTCCCACACATATTCTAGCAAAATCCCTATCTAATGAATTGAAAATATGCATAAAACCACCAACCTCCCGCGTGAATAATAGTTCCAAATTTGAAGAGCAAATTTTTTTTTTCTTCTATTTGGTTATTTAAGGACGGTTTAGAGTATACTCTATTATTCAGCGTCTATGAAGAGCAAATTTCAAATATAAATGTCCCAGCTGATTTCGTGTTACTTTCACTTAATATTGGCTCATTGTTTACAAACATACCGTGCGAGATAGTTTTAAACAGGTTGTAAAAAAAGTTCTCACATATACATAACAGAAGTAAAATACCTTTTGATAAAATTATAAAAATCACTCAATTTCTTTTTGACAATACTTCTTTTACATTCGACAATAATTTTTTTAAACAAATTTTTGGCCCACCTATGGGTTCTCCTGTTTCCCCATTGTCTGCAGACCCTGCTATGGATGATTTAGAAACAGAATGTTTGAACAAATTAAAGTCAGTATATAATTGTGAACCGTCAATTTACCAGAGATAAGTTGATGATATTTTTTTATGAGTAAAAAAAGAACATGTTTAAATAGTCATAGAAGTTTTGAATGAATACAATAAAAAAATTTTAAAATCACACATAAACTAGGAGAAAATAGTTCAAAAAATTTCTGGGATACTACAATTATTAAAACTAACAATAGATTAATTACTAACTGGTATCAAAAACCAACATGTTCTGGTAGATTGTTCAATTTCAATTCAATTTCAGTCCAATTCAAAGTTTTATTCTCAGATAAAAGTTTTCACAATGATAATATTAGTAGAGAAAAAAAAAAAGGGTTGAAAGAATACTATTGGAGAATGATTACCCAGAAAAATTTATAGATTCATGTGTTAATGACCGACTTAGATTAGATTTTCTACAAAGAAAAGCAATTCCGATAATAAAAAAAGTTCTCTCTGTACTTTGGCAATACCTTTTCAAGATACGTTCTATAAGAAAGTTTCTGGTTCCCTTAAAAAATTAAACATTAGAACAGTTCCTTTAGTTGATTACAATTCTACAAACATAATAAAACTTGGCGAACATAAAACAAAAATATTAGATCAAGCAGGTGTAGTATACTAATTTGACTGTAATGACTGTTCGGCATGTTACATTGGAGAAATGAAGAGGAAACTAAAAGATAGAATCACCGAGCGTCAAAAAATTACTGATAAACCACCACCTGTCCCTTTGCAAATCATAGAAAACAGTACACACACATTCGATTGGAATAACATTAAAATTTTAGACCGCGACGCGATGTATAAGAAACGACTTATTTCGGAAATGCTCCACATCAATATATACCAACACACGCTTAAAAGGAAGGAGGACACACAACACCTCAGTCACACGTATAGAAAGCTTAACCCATTAAGTCCCAGATTGCGGAAATTTTATTGGTACTTTTGAGCTCAAATATTTTGATGAATAAGACGGAAGGTTTATTGCAAAATAGTCATTCCTACTATTTTCGGGTATGCTCTACACGATACAATAGTTAAAAAGACTGAAAAAATTGATTTTCAATAAATAATTAACAAATTAAAATAAAAAATGCAATTTTTTGGACCACTTTTTTTTCAATCCAAAATCAGAAGATGAAGGAATTTTATTTTTACCGTCGCAAATATGCACAAGAGTGCACAAAATATTTGAACTTTCCAAATTCGTTGAGTTTTTCCGACTATGATTTTTTTCAGCGAAATGGCGGCCAAAAAACGGGAATCAATATTTTGGATTTCCATTTTATGAATATTTTAAAGCATTCATTTTCATATTCGATATATTCCTTTGAAATTCCGTATACGGGGGTTTTCAATGTGGCTGATAACGATTCTGACATCAAATTCTCAAAATTCTGGATCCAAGATGGCAGTTTCAAGATGGCGGCTGACGATTTTCCACATTTTTAGTCGGAGAATCGTGAAAATTTGGAATAATGGGTTTTCGGGGGCGCTGATAATAAATCTGACATCAGATTTTCGAAATTCCGTATCCAAGATGGTGGTTTCAATATGGCGGCTAATGATTTTGTACATTTTTGGTCGGAGAATCGTAAAAATTTGGACTAATGTGTTCTTGGGGGCACTGATGATAACTCTGACATCAGATTTTCAAAATTCCGTATCCAAGATGGCGGTTTCAAGATGGCGGCTCATGATTTTGTACATATTCAGTCGGAGAATCGTGAAAATTTGGACGAATGGGTTCTTGGGGGCGCTGATGATAAATCTGACATTAGATTTTCGAAATTCTGTATCCAAGATGGTGGTTTCAAGATGGCGGCTCATGATTTTGTATATTTTTAGTTGGAGGTTCGTGAAAATGTGAATAAAAGGATTTCTGAATCTTTACTGCTGAAATAGATTGTTGAGTTTTTTCATCTATGATTTTTTTTAGCATAATAGTGACTTAAATCGGAAACAAAAAAATTTGAATCTTCATTTCATCTATATTTCGTCGACGTCGTTCATGTATGAAAACGACGGCTATAAGATGAAAATAACGAGATTTTGAAAATATAGAAAATTGTCTATGTACAAAAACATGAGCCGCCATCTTGAAACCGCCATCTTGGATACAAAATTCCGAAAATCTGATGTCAGAGTTATCATCAGCGCCCCCAAGAACCCATTAGTCCAAATTTTTACGATTCTCCGACCAAAAATGTACAAAATCATGAGCCGCCATATTGAAACCGCCATCTTGGATACGGAATTTTGAAAATCTGATGTCAGAGTTATCATCAGCGCCCCCAAGAACCCATTAGTCCAAATTTTTACGATTCTCCGACCAAAAATGTACAAAATCATGAGCCGCCATATTGAAACCGCCATCTTGGATACGGAATTTTGAAAATCTGATGTCAGATTTATCATCAGCGCCCCCGAAAACCCATTATTCCAAATTTTCACGATTCTCCGACTAAAAATGTGGAAAATCGTCAGCCGCCATCTTGAAACCGCCATCTTGGATCCAGAATTTTGAGAATTTGATGTCAGAATCGTTATCAGCGACATTGAAAACCCCTGTATACGGAATTTCAAAGAAATATATCGAATATGAAAATGAATGCTTTAAAATATTCATAATATGGAAATCCAAAATATTGATTCCCGTTTTTTGGCCGCCATTTTGCTGAAAAAAATCATAGTCGGAAAAACTCATCGAATTTGGAAAGTTCAAATATTTTGTGCACTCTTGTGCATATTTTCGACGGTAAAAATAAAATTCCTTCATCCTCTGATTTTGGATTGAAAAAAAAAGTGGTCCAAAAAATTGCATTTTTTATTTTAATTTTTTAATTATTTATTGAAAATCAATTTTTTCAGTCTTTTTAACCATTATATCGTGTAGAGCATACCCGAAAATAGTAGGAATGACTATTTTGCAATAAACCTTCCGTCTTATTCGTCAAAATATTTGAGCTCAAAAGTACCAATTAAATTTCTGCAATCTGGGACTTAATGGGTTAACAAAATTTTTTAAAACATACACACCAACGTAGCCGACGGTATATAAGACCACTGCTGTTAGCACTATACACAATAGTTTGACAATGGCAGTGGAGCAGCTGCTTCCACTGCCGAATTTTATATTTGCAATTTATTCAAAAACTGGCGAAAAAGAATATTTTTATCGTCAATTCATTGATTGTTTCGTATACTGATTGTACCATTTATTCCGGGTTTTTTGTAATGAAATTCTCAGCCTGATAAGGCCAGTGAACCACACTAGCGAAACGTCGCTTCAATATAAGATGTGATGGAATTGGTGATTTATCCTTTTCCACTTTACTCCGGATTGGCCCTCAAAGCTCGACCATTTAAACAACTTGTAGAAAGCTGTACTGTTCGTTAGAAAAGGTTCATACTATCCAATCTAAAATGCACATATTAATTATTATATATCATTTGACACAGAATTCCAAAACGCGTCTTAGAGCCTGTGAACTCATCAGGGTTATTGTAGGAAGCGAATGCATGGCTTGACAAGTGTTACACAATATGTAATAGATCCAACTTCATTATTTCATGTACTGGCCATAATTTTCTGTCCACATTGAAGTGGCTTCAGCGAGTTTTTTCAAAATTATGGAATGAGTTGAAACTTTCACAGAAATTACCTAGCACAACCAACTTTCAATTGGAACAAAGAAAATTATGGGTCAACGTGGTCATTCCCATATGAGCGCTATAACAAAAATGACGTTCTTTACATAGGCTTTTATGGCGAGAATTATAGAAAAATTTTAAAAATTTCAAGTAATAGGTATTTATAAGTAGATTAGAGTATGCCTGCAAAAATGGTATGTCGCCATCGATTCGAGATCGTAAAACTGAAAAAATGAATTTTGATGAAATGAACAATTGTTTATGTGCAGATCGTGACTTAGTTACAATTCACTTTTTCTTTTTAAGCATCCGAAAGTGGTCTAGGATAAGATTGATCGAATTAAGAAATAATTCAGGCTCCTCCAGTAGGGCCTCGCATAGGTACGGCACCTAACGCTGACGCCACCTCAAGCAGATCGATTCTGATGTATGACTTGGGTCCGTCTGGTTCTGATTATTCTGGGTCACGGCATATTGTTAAAAAAAATTCAGTATGGACCAAACAAGAGACTTATAGGTTTGACCGAGAATCATATGATTCCAAGCTTGTTTCTATGTACGATAGAACGCCCACTCTCTTGCGAGAGAGCGCCGCGCTATACCTCATACACGTGCGTCACAACGCTTCGCCATCTACAGGCACGCCATGGTACTTGGTCTCATGGTCATTCAATTTTATATAAACATAGAATAAAATGCTAAAGACCTGATAAAAACAATAAATGTATCAAATCGAAGTTTGGCAAAGTCAAAATATGATCATAATATTCTTATCTAGAATAATTCTTTAACATGTGCGAGGTTGGGTACTCGCTACGAGGAGTTGTCCCTGTAAGGGGCTCCTCTGAGGGGGTGTCTCGCGTCTCCGGCTGATGCAACCTGTATATGGGGCGTTTTACGTCAACTCTCCAGAGCCAGCACGCGGACGCTAAAACCTCAGGTTTCCGACGCTTGTTTTTGACTCTATATGACCAGTATCCAAGTAGTGTTGCATATGCTATCAATGTATTTTTTTCTCAGCTTTCCGATGGTGAATTTAGTTTCCCAAAATTCTCACGTTTTCCCAGAAAAAAACATAAAACATGCCATATCTCAAAACCCTGAATTTTTAGATTTTTTTCAATAGTCTAGATAGAAAGCTGAGTTTTTTTGACGTCGATATAGCCCTTGAAAAGATCTACATTTTTTTTTGTATCCGAGTAATTGAGTAGCGAACATGAGAAAATGCGCCGCGCCGCGCCAAACTCGAGCCTAAGCGCGTGGAGGCAGCGCGGAGTGGCCCGGCGCGGCGCATTTTCTCATGTTCGCTACTCAATTACTCGAATACAAAAAAATGTAGATTTTTTCAAGGGCTATATCGAAGTCAAAAAAACTCAGCTTTCGATCTAGACTATTTAAAAAAATAAAAAAAAAAAATAGTTTTTTTGAGATATGGCATGTTTTATGTTTTTTATTCGGAAAACGTAAAAAAATTGGGATACTAAATTCACCGTCGGAAAGCTGAGAAAAAACTACATTGATAGCATATCCAACACTACTTAGATATTGGTCATATAGAGTCAAAAACAAGCGTCGGAAACCTGAGGTTTTAGCGTCCGCGCGCTGGCTCTGGAGAGTTGACGAAAAACGCCCCATATATATTACCTACATATACTGTCTCCGCCTGTTGACAGGACCCGAAAATTATCGTTAAGTCGTACTTACACTTCAATCAGCAATCCCTTGGAAAAAACACTTGGAGTTCGAATTTCGAGAAAAGGGTTTCAGGAGCGTATTCTACGGGAAATTTACTAACTTTTCATGAAAAAGAAAAAAAAATCGATTTTTTTGTCATTCTAACTGTATATCCCCCCTTAACCACATATTGGCAGTAGCGTTTCACAATCACTCACTTGCGATGCATCTAACATCTCTTAGGAAGTGATGCTGCATTTGAGTGCAGCACATGAACTTTAGCCTGCTGGCCTAACCACACGTTGGAAGGGGCCAAGCTAGGTGACACGGCTGCTATACCAAGCGTTGAGGTTCATTGCCCAATGCCGGTGTTTCCATGCCAAATACACGCTTTTCACACGTCCATATCAATAACACACATATAAACTATTGATGTGAGTGTCCTGTACGAAACCGTGCAACTTCGAACTGACGAATATGATATATGGTGATTTCTTTGAAGAGTAATGATTCATGATATCGTAAATTGAAACATTTGATATACCGCGAGTATATCTGGCGACCGTGAAAATAAAACCCAAACGTACCTAAAAACCGATAGGTAAGTTACAATGTGTCTGTATGTGCATGTGTGTATGTGTATATGCACGTCTGAAAATAACAACTTGATCCACGTCGAGGCGTGATACTCTGAATGTGAACTATTTACATCACATATTTTCTTCTTCGATGGAACTTGGTATACGTGGGTTTTTAAGATCGCTGATTAGACAAAGGTTAATTATTTGGGAGCATCCAGCCTCGGATTTCCAAAATTCAAATTAGATTGAGCCTGTAAGATTGCCGACCAAAAATTTGGAAAGATAATGGATTGGAAGAAAATTGAGGTCCATGGGTCAGTGAGGTCAGTGATTACGAATTAGGCCTCAAATTTTGAAATTTTAAATTAGAGCCTCTAGTATTGGCGACTGAAAATTGGTATCCATGGATTTTTTAGGTCGCTCATTACACATAAAGCTTCAGATTGAAATGAGCTTAAACCTCCAACATCGTCGACCGTAACAAGGAAGCATATTTTTCATATCATAGTACGCAAAGTTTGTCTTTTTTTCACGGACTAGGGTACGCAAAGTACCCTATTCTTTCACTGTGTCAGAAAGTAGTGCGAGAAAGTGGTGCGAGAAAATAATGCGAGAAATTAATAATACATGAATGCACTGCGAGAGAGATGTAGAATTTCCGGTCATCGTATTACAAAGCTACGTATAATTTTAGATTCTTGGGGATTCTGACTAGCAGAGAGACCAATGCATTTCCAGATACATATATATGAATGCATTATGATATTTCTCTCATTTTAATTCTAGAACAAAATCCCCACAAAAATTTCTATCCTATTCGACTCGGTCAAGATCAAAATTCAGAACTCTGAGAGTCGAAAGGACAAGATTAAGCATTTAGTTAGAAGTAGAAGAGGTAAACTCTGCAGAATAATGCTTGGAATCGTGAGGTTCAAATGGCCGGTATATACACAAGGGTGTTCTATTTCACTTGCGAGAAAGGAAAATTAACAAATTGCAATGTTTCAGTAGTACTACACTGAAAAAAAAATCTAGTTGATTCAACAATATATTTTTATGAATACATCCAACAAGATAATTAGTTGAATCAATCAAGCTAAGTGCATTGTACCAACAAGACACCGTATTGTAGATTTGACAATTCGTTTCGGTTTGATCCAACCATATTAAGTTTGAGGTTAAGAATGAAAAATTTTTCTTCATTCATTTCATAGCTGCTATTTTGATTCGAACCCGCTGATTCTATGAATTTATTGATGAGGCTGTAAGAGACTCTTATATATTAATGATCATTTAATTTCGCAGTCAGTTACAAATTTCACATTGGTGGGATCGTAGTTCATTCGTTATATTTGCTATTTATAATTTCAACTTTAGGATTTAAAGTAAGTCATAATGCTTGTTACCTGATCGCATTATGATCGCTGCACCCATATATATGTCGCCCGCGCGTGCCTTGTGTTTCCCATGCTATCTTCAGGTATATATACAAACGATGTCGATTCTGACCACTTGCGAGTTTGAGATTTTTCTTACTCAAGTTAATAAAAAAATACGGTACTCATCGGTAATAGCAACAACACGTTTCCATTAAGTTTGAATAATATTAGCAAGAGAAATTCATGAAACTTTTCCGTTATTAATTCAGTTTCTCCAATTTTAATGACATAAATCATCGATCATTCTATACGTACTTCGGTCTGACGCCACCTATCGGTTGTTGCTGGACTACTGGTTGGAAAAAAATGAATTGATTGTTCCAACATAACGAATTGTCAATTTAGTTAAGTTAAGAGTTAAATTTCATTTACAATACAAATTATGTTGAATCAACAAACTCCTTCTGTTGGATCGATAAGTGTCGGTGCGCCCTCTACTGGATGACCACCGAGTTTGCTAATTTAAAAATATTTTTGATCCAATCAACAAGAAATCGTTCATTGGATGTATTCATACGAATATATTGTTGGATCAACTAGATTTTTTCCGAAGTATCATGTTTATTCTCTTTTTGATGTTGATGTTTTTGTTGGTTTAAGTGGGGGGGGGGGCTCCGCCCCCCAGCCCTCCGGCGGGGGTTTCGCCCCCTGCACCCCCACCGGGGCTGCGCCCCTGGACCCGCTCTTTCCCTTCGCCTACTCGTACTCCTCCGCTCATCGTACCTTCGGTGCACTCAAGCAACAAAGGCATGACGCTATGTACGGGTGTAAATCATTCATTGCATAGTCAAACTTTTCGTGTGCTGGATTCACCTACTTTGCGCACTAGTCACGTAATGTACTATTTTGAAGGTTACATAAATAAAGAGCTGTTTCATATTTAACTTCAAAGAAATAACCGATTCGAATGTTATTTTATTTCTTCTAGTTTTTTCGCGTTTGGAATTAATGCATGCATTTGAGTGTGTATTCCTAATTATAATTATATTCACATATATTTATTCTACAAGTTCCTTTTGAAGAACGCAAAAAATGAGAACTAGACAATTCATATAAAGTGGTTCGAGTAAAATACCGTGAAACTCTATTTGCGTAATAGCATGACCTCTGGTACAAGTATTAAAGATGAAACTTCTCACAAACATTTTTGCATATTGTAATCCAGGCTTATTACTTAAGTATTATCGATTCATATCAGTCAGTTCGGTTTTCATAGGTATTACAACAGGCACAGGACCATTCGAGTCTCCAAGTCCCGCTTGAGACCGCTGTCGTCGCTGCTCAAAGTTATAATAATCATCGCGGGCAGGTTCAAACTTGTGAAATGATTACGAGTATTATCACGATTGTAGTCGTAGATATCGACAAAAGAGTCTAGCAATGATGCAGAATTTTTAAAATGATCGAATCTGCGGGTACTGATTACTTGTAGGCGGGATTTACTGTGATATATTTTGAAGAGGTTATGAGACATTGTTCTTTTTTTATAACTTTGAGAGCTCCCAATTTCCACCACCAGATGACGACTACTTTGCTTGGAGACTCGAATACATCGCCGATGTGTCGGTGAGCGTTTCTGTACATACATGAAAGAGCATGTCTTGTGCTTGTACAACTCGATATAAATGTGATCCACAGCATTACTTTCATTAGATCAAAGCCGATAAGTAGCGGTCTTGCTCATCCACGGTCTACCTTGGTGACTCTAAAAAACTTTGTGTTGATCGCACGGAATGGAATTTCCAGGCGATCCCGAATGGATTTCCCATGCATCCCGAATGGAATTTCCATGCGATCTCCATGGATTTTCCATGCATTCCGAATGGAATTTCCATGCAATCCCAATGAATTTTTCATACGATCCCAATGGATTTTTCATGCATCCCGAATGGAATTCCTATGCGATCCCAATGGATTTTCTATGCATCCCGAATGGAATTCCCATGCGATCCCAATGGATTTTCCATGCACCCCGAAAGGAATTTCCAAGTGATCGCGAATGGATTTTCCATGCGATGCCAATGGATTTTCCATGCATCCCGAATGGAATTTTCTTGCGATCTCAAATCTTTGCCGATGGCAAAGTAGATGATGTTGACGCGGCTCAGTAGCTCTGCCTCGGCTATTCTAGTTCCGGGTACATCCTGCAATACACGGTTCCATCGTATATTTAAGCAGATAGCCCAAGTCGTAGAATATTCTCTGGAATAATATATCCTGTATTCAACATCCAGCATCTCAATAATCAGACGGTAAGATCTGTGGCCTATTAGTCCGAAACTATGGCCCCCGTAGACCACGGGAAATCTTTCACCCGCGGTTCCGCGCAATGTGTGAGTTTGCCAATGAACCTCGTGAGCGAAGTAATGCCGCCATTTCATGGCCCGGCGAGCTGCCGCTCCCACGATGGTTCTTGGTTCCCTGTCATTGGAAAAATTGTAGTCGCGTGCAAATAAAGTCACGGCATTATTCTCGTGTATTGCGACCGTGCATCAGTTTACTCGCATGATTTTTTGATGATCGTTGTACATTAACGTAGAGGCCATAAATTCGAAGATGAGCCATAGCCCTACTCCTGACAGTATATTAGTTGATAAAATCTCTCATGGCCAACTTCGGGTTAGAACTAGTTTACAGCTGCAAGTTGTAAAATGCACGTCTCATTCTACGTAAACTTCCGGTAAGAGCGACGGCTACTCAGCGCGCTTTCATACGCTGGCACGCTTATACAAATGCAATTCATTTATACCAATACAATACACAGCTCCATTCAGATTACCGGAGGAAAATTGAAAAAATTGGGGCGGAGCAAGGCCGGATCGTAACAAATTATTTAAAACTACAAAATTAATTTCTTACTTGAGATAAATCTGCTCTACTTGATCTATGTCTGTTTGAACAAGAACTTCTTTTGGATGATTTTCTATCAAATTTCCTCGATTCGACTTGATGATCGGCAGCAGTAATTAACTTTTGAAGATCTTGCGTCTTACGATCTCTTTCTTTCTTTCTCTGTTCAATTCTTCTTAGTTCAGCTAATAGAGCGTTCTCTTCATCAATTTGCTCTGATGTCCGTTCAAATAATTTTTTCAACTGCTCTTTTCTTCTTTTTTCGTGTTCAGAGTCAAACACGTATACTTTCTCGTTATGAGATTTCGCTTTGGTTAAGGCTGCACAAACTTGATAATACCTGTACATTATAAAATATTTGAAACTCGAAATTACAGTTGTTCAAACACATTTACTTCGAGGAGAGCTAATTCAGTGAGTAATTTTCCTCTTATGAGAACTCCAATGAATGTTTATTGTTCTAATATTCTATTTGACGGTATCTGACTCCTAATACAGTGAATTTATTGATTTTTGGTCCCATCAAAAACGCAACAGCATCAATTCAGAGTTAATTTGACTTGAAGGGATTTATTTATGAACCATACCATAGATACCTTATTATGACTCATTCTCTATTTAGATCGGGCGGTTGGGTCACAAACCCCAGATTTTAGGATTGATTGGACATTTCAAGTGTCTCGAGGTTGTTCGCTTTATCGAGAGACAACAAAGGAATGTAGAAATGACGATGTCCGATGGTGGAAGACAAGCATGACGCTCATTGGCTCTGCTGCGGCGATCGCGCCGCTGGCTTGCCGAGTAGTCTAGCGATTATGTCGCGGGTTCACACAAAGAGCACGTGTAGAATGAAATATTTTTGTTAAAATCGTAAGTGGGTGGGTGGGTGGTTGATAGTCGTAAAATAAGCTTTCAGTACTCTTTTCCAATAGTTCCGGCGCCGCAACAAAGCTGATGCATAAATAAACCCCTGTCGGGGGTCACAATTTGGATATAACATTCATGATTTATATCGTACGAGTATGCGGTGGTCCCGCGGCAAAGCTTCAGCTCCGCGCCTCAAGGGTCGGTAGTTTGCGCCGGATCTTACGTGTTTTTTCTCTATTTTATTTGGTTGGATCTAATGGAATCATCATAATTTTGGAAGTGTAAGCTTTACTGACCAGTCAGAAAAACAGTTAATATCTGAAGATTATTTTAGGTTACTTGACCTCAGATCACATAAGGTAATTTGTTATGCAAGTAGAAATTGCTGATCCTTATATAAAAAAGTGATGGCCTTTAGAGTGAAGGCCTTAACTCGTGATTTGATTGGTGTAGATCTAACCACGTGATTTGTAGTGGGGTGTATATAGATATAGAGTGAGATGTATACATAGATAGAGAGTAGCCGATGACATGATATTATAGGTTAGGATAGTCAGTTTCGTTGATGATGCTGTCATAAGTTTTGACAATTAATTTTCAAAACTATAATTGTAGGTATGTGAATTTGATTGATGGTACGTGAATATTTTAGGCTACCTTTTAGTTCTGAACAGTAGCCGGATAGGATAACTCTGATACGTTAACCCATTAACGCCGAAGCGTACCGTTTTTTAGTGAATTTTCAACGCGATTATTTTCTATGTTATCGGAGCTAAAATCATTCTATATGTACATATTCCGGCGTAGAATTTTATACTTTTTCAGGATCTGGTCTTGAAATTTTGATTGAATATCAAGAAAAAAAATATGGCCGATTTAAACATAAAAAATGCAAAAATTTTCGGAAAAAAAAATTTCTCGGTTTTTTTTCGCAATGTTACCGCTATAGATCCATGCTCTAATTGTGATCAGAGGTGATCACGATAGTTGAAGTTAATTGGAGAATTTTTTTGTAATCATTAAGCCACTTCTCTTTACAAAATGATGGCAAGAACGTAAATATTTTACACCAACCTAAGCTAATTTTTTTCTTGGAAACTATCGAGTTGAGCACAAAATATCTAAGAGCCAAAACATCTTAGAATTGGCCGAAGAGTACACTCAAATTTTTTCATAACCTTTAGAGATGATTTTTGGTTTTTCAGAATGCAAAGAGTAGAATATGTTAACTTGAATAATTTTTTTTTCGGAAACTATTAAGTTGGGTAAAAATTTTTATAGAATAAAAATGTCTTTTAATCGATCAAAGAATAACCTGAAATTTTTTCAGAAGAAAAAACGAATTTTTGGAAAATTGTCATTTTTTTGAGATTTTGAAAAATCAAAATTATCTCTAAAGGTTATGAAAAAATTTGAGGATACTCTTCGGCCAATTCTAAGATGTTTTTGTTCCTAGATATATTGTGCTCAACTCGACAGTTTCCAAGAAAAAAATTAGCTTAGGTTGGTGTAAAATATTTACGTTCTTGCCACCATTTTGTAAAGAGAAGTGGCTTAATGATTACAAAAAAATTCTTCAATAAACTTCAACTATCGTAATCACCTCTGATCACAATTAGAGCATGGATTTATTGTGGTAACATTGCGAAAAAAAAACGAGAAAATTTTTTTTCCGAAAATGTTTGCATTTTTTATGTTTAAATCGGCCATATTTCTTTTCTTGATGTCTCATCAAAATTTTGAGCACAGATTCTGAAAGAGCATAAAATTTTACGTCGGAATATGTACAAATAAGCTCCGATAAGATAGAAAATAAGCGCGTTGAAAATGCACTCAAAACGGTACTCTTCGGCGTTAATGGGTTATTTGAATAGAAGAAGATGTCACTGCTTGATAGTTCTTTCTAATACTTTTATACAGTTTTTATATGGATCATAAGAATTTAGGGTTCGGTTATTCACTTGTGTTGTTCTTATGAATTTTTCGATTTGCCGGCTAAGAAACTCATGGAAAAATTTAAAAAATAATTTCATTATTTTTTTTTTCAAAAACTATAGATCAAATCAAAAAAATTATAAGAACAAATTTTTTCAGAAGTTTTTAAGCAATTTGCGTTTTCTTGAGAATTTAAAGAATCAAAATTTTGAAAAATTTCATCAAACAATTCTGAAAAAAATCAAGAGTGTTTTTCAGGTGATTCCAAGACTTTTTTGTTCCTAAGAATTTTTTGATTGGACCCACAGTTTTCGAGAAAAACAATTCCAAGTTGAAAGTTACTATTTTTTCGGTCGGCCGCCATTTTGGGTCTTCCAAAAATAAATTTGAACAATTACAACTATGCCAACTTTTAGTTCAAGGTCCATGGACGCTCGAAATTTATTTCCCGGGGTTCGTTGCGACCGGTTTCTATGTTTTACGGTTGACACAAAACAAAATTTTGACTAGAAATTTTGTGTTTTTTTGCAATCAATTGTTTATAACAATAAGGGCGTTTATTTAATCGAGATAAAAGTAACGGAATCGGAAAGCTGACAAAATTTTGCACAAGAAAATGTTCTTTCCAAATTTTTTGAACCATTATAACTATATGAAATTTATCGCTCATAAAAACGGCCGTCGAGCGGCCGTTTGGGCGCTAATGGGTTAACATCGTTGTTTCATGGCACTTCAAAATTCTTGATGGGTTACAATTTAAATACAATATCTACATATTTATATATTAAAAAATCACGGTAGTCCCGCGACTAACCTTTTGCTTCGCACGCTCAAAATTGCTGGTTTACGCCCAGTTACACGTGAATTTTATTTCTCTCTCACTCATTTGGCTCTGATGGAAATTTCTGTGTTAAAAACCAGACCGCCACCACCGCGAGAAATTTTGCCCCCCCCCCAAGTTGCCCCCCTTAGTTGCTCCCCTTTTCAGCTCCCCTCTTTTGCTCCCCTTTTCAGCCCCCCTGTTCAGCACCGTTCCCCTCTTTTGCCTCCCTTTTCTGTCCTCCTTTTTAGCCCCTCTTTCATCATATTTTTGTATCGAACATCCACATAGTATTTTTATGATGTTTAAATATTTCCATTCACATGGTATTTAAAAAACTTTCTATCTCACCGTTACCAACTTTCATGAGTAGAGATGAAAAATCATGCTCACCTGATCTTACATTATGGTGTAAGTGTGAAATTTTCAATTTTGATCATAAGGTAGAAAATTTCATCGTTTCTTTTAATATTGGGTTTTGTGGTTCAAATTTGTCTAAAATCTCCACCTAAAAGCATTAGTTCATCGCGAAAATATTTATTATTATTACTAATATCTTTTAATTCAAGATTGACTATTTCTAAAGCTTTATTGGGAATCGTGAAAGATTCATCCCAAATAATGACATCACAATTTTTGATACTCATTCCATCAAAATCTTTTTTAAAATATAAAGTTTGAAACAAATTTAAATCCAAAGATAGTTTGAAAGTCTGATTGACTGACTTGTCATACCTTTGGGTAATAATTTAGAAGCTATACCAGTCCATGCCATAGATAAAATTTGTTTTTCAATACTCAAAGAATAATAGATAATACAAGTAAAAAGAAAAGTTTTCCCTGTTCCAACTGAAGCGTCCACGAAAATTCATTTTTCATTTCCAGATTTTACGTTATCAAATATTAGTTTCTGATCTTTACTTAATTGATCATAATATGAATTAAATAAAATTTTGTATTCGAAACATCTAAATCTTCATTATATTTTTGAGATATAACAGGATCTGGTAAGCTAAAGTCTGGGCACTAATAATTTTCAGAATTCAGAATATTATTTATTTCGTTTAAAGAATTATTTTCAGAGTTTTAAAAAAAAATCTCCACTGAAGGAATCTGTGAAGGATTCTCTTAAATGTTTTGGAATCATAATGGTGCATGCTTCATCGAAGATTATATATATTATGTCATCGCATTCTACGAGTCCCATAGCTATAGAAGTTTCTGTAAAATTTTTATATTGGATATTATTGTATGTTTTTAAGCATCGAAAGAAGTAGCACCTTTAAATCGGAGAAGAATCAATTTTGAATGAGATAACTCTAATTCATTGGGTGAATTAGAAACAAGTCGACCGATGGTAAGGGAATGTTGTTGACGTCGAGACCAACCAGATGCTCTTTTAAAGGTATAAAATTCAGGAATATAATAATACTCTAGCACTTGTATCGTTTTGATTTGATTCAAACCAAGCAGTTAGAGTACGCCTATAAGTTAGTATTTAGTATTCCAAACTGTGAGCTTTGACAGAGCTGAGGCAATGGCTAAAAATGCTAACTTATATGTGTAATGACATGGTGCACGTACACAAACAGTGCCACTCCAATTGAAATACATGACAAAGTCTGTAAGACAAACGTTGAATTTCATCAATGTTTATCAAGGCATATCATGAAGTGTATTGCATAATCATATTTATAAAATTAAGTTATACATTTTAGTTATGAAAACAATTAATTGTATAGCGCTCTCTCATTTGTTTGATATATACATATATCAACTTCATCATGCTTCTTAACATCTGTTATCATTTCAGCTTCAATATTAAATTTATATTAATTCAAAATTTTAATATGTTATAATAGTATTTTCGAAATTTTCATTCTATTTGTTCGAGGACGGTTACACCTGCTCTGTATGATACTCATCGGTGCAGTTTTCTCTACATAATAAATTATGTAAATAATCATATAAATATACTTTACTGACTAGAAAGAAAGGATCATTTTTAGTATTGTCCTTCTTACAAGGAAAAGATAATTCATACTTACATTCAATTTTGAACAAATTTTCGCATCAACAGAAATTGCTGGATACCTGTGTATGATTGAGGCCAATTTAACGAAGAATTTCTTCGCTCTGATTTCTGAAAAGGATTGTGATAGTTTTAGAGGTCTCTCATTGGATCTCAAATATATTCGGATTTTTTTGTTAGTCAGACTCACAAGGAGAGGACGCTAAGTCCGGGCGTTCAATTACGATGAAACTCTGTGAGATGGTTCATGAGTATGTTATGGTTAATTATTAAAAGAAGGAAACGGTTTTCAACAAGACGAAGATTTTATTAGAACAGAACGATCATGTCTTTTTTTTGACTTGACACATAACCAATTCAATAAAGACGCATAACAAAAAACAAACGATTCATACGCATACATAGATATATATGCACACGTACAGAAATAACTACAACACTTCCGCTTTTTCTTTACGTGATGATCAGTAACAAATCATACCAATGCTTTCACACAAATAACGAAAACGATCTCTAGGTAAGGCTTTGGTGAAAATATCAGCTTTTTGAAATTCAGTTTTAATAGGAACAACAGTTAATTCGCCACTCAAGTTCTTCTCACGCAAGAAATGATGTCGTATATCAATATGCTTTGTTCTCTTATGATATTCAGGATTTTTAGTTAACTTAACTGCACTCTCATTATCAATGAACAAAACAGTACCAACAATTTGTTTTTCTAGAATATCAGATATAAGATATTGCAACCATATCAATTCTCTCGCTGCTGTCGCACCTGCAACATATTCAGCTTCAGTAGTACTAGTTGTAACCAAGGGTTGTCTTTGGGAAAGCCAGGTAACCGGACCATTAGCTAGGCTAAATAAATAGCCTGATGTAGAACGTCTGGTTTCTACATCCACAGCGAAATCAGCATCACTATACCCGATCAAACTAGAATTACTTCCGCTGTTTTTATACTGTATTCCATAATTTTTAGTGCTGAGTAAATACGCGAAAATACGTTTCACAGCATTCCAGTGGGACACATTATGCCTGTTTAAAAAACGACTTACACTATTCACAGCGAATGCGATATCAGGACGAGATATAATAGCTAAAAACATGAGTGAGCCAACAGCTTCACGATAAGGTACATCCGATATACATTCATCATCACATTCTACAGGATATAAAATCACATTATGATCAGCTGGAACACTCACACTTTTTAGTTTCTCCATGCGAAACTTTTGAATGATTTGATTTGTATAATTACTTTGATGAATAAACATACTTTTTGATGCGCGATCACGACAAATCTGTAATCCGACAAAGTAACTAACGTCACCAACTGTAATTTCAAATTCCTTACGTAATTCAGCGATCAGATCATTCAAAATGTTTATACATTTGCTTGCAAGAAAACCATCATCCACAAAGAGAGCTAGATAAACAGTTTCACCTTTGTACGTTCCTACAAATATACATTTATCAGCACTTGATTCTCTAAATTTGAATTTTCTAAGAAATGTTACAAACCGATGATTCCAGCAACGCGGCGCTTGTTTCAGGCCATATAAGGATTTCATTAATTTACATACAATATCAGACACATCATACTCACTCTCCTGCTCTTTATTTTCTATGGTGATCTCATTGATATTCACACCATTTGGAACCTCCATGTATATTTGCTCCTCGAGATCACCATACAAAAAAGCCGTTCGAACGTCGAACGTCAACATTTCAAGATCATTATTCGTAACAAGAGCTAACAGAACACGTAAAGAATCATACCTAACTACAGGTGAAAAAGTTTCCATGTAATCAATTCCTTTTCGCTGTAAAAATCCTCTTGCACAAAGACGAGCTTTGAATCTCAGAATGTTTCCTTCTTCATCTCGATTAACCTTGAACACCCACTTAGAATCAATTGGTTTCTGATTCTTTTTTCGCGGAACAAAAATCCATGTACCATTTTTCTTGTGAGCTTCTAATTCTTCATTTATAGCATCAACCCACTTCGCAGAATCTCGACAACTTATTGCTTCATCATAAGTGTTTGGAGTAAATACTTCAGCAAAATTAGCTTCAAATCGTTTTGTAATTTGCAGCAAAGATCTATCACGAAGTCCATCTCGAAGTCCCCGTCGAGCTGAAGGAGTCGGCGGAGCTGAGCTTGAATTATCACTTGACTGACTTACAACAGATTTTACTCCAGCAAATATCTTTGTGATAGGCTCAGCTAGTTCAGGCCTAGAAGATAGCGATTCAGATGTATTTGAACTACTCACAGATTCGGCGGGACCAGCTCCATTTCTTCCCAACGCAACTGGTTCAGATTCATAAACATCTCTCTGTACACTAGGTACATGATGAATACTGTTCTCAGTCGCTGGAAGAATAAATTCATCTTCATCATGATCATTTTTGTACAGACACACAATGTCTGAAGAATCCATTTTTTCTTTGAAAACTACGTTTCGATGTACAGTAACTTTCTTACTCTTTGGGCAATAAAGCCTATAATTAGCTGAGTCACCTTCATAACCAACCAAGAATTTTTTATGAGATTTATTCTCAAATTTCTTAGTCTGTGGAATATGTGCGTAGCAAATAGAACCATAAATCTTTAAATGATGAACATTTGGTTTCTTGCCATTCCAAATTTCATAAGCAGTTCTGCCATTTTCGTTATCAGTAACAGTAACTCTATTGAGGATATACACTGCTGCATTAACAGCTTCTGCCCACAAAAAATTAGGCAACTTGGCAGCATTCATCATTGTACGAGCACATTCCACAATCGTGCGATTAGCACGCTCAGCTTTGCCATTTTGCTCTGGTGTATAAGGCGCTGTCAGTTCATGTATAATTCCCCGAGAGATTAGTAACTCTTTCATTTTACTATTACAATACTCACCACCATTGTCTGTTCTTAAATATTTCATTGTTCTACCGAATTTATTAGCAATAATGCGTTCAACTTCTATGAATCTTTCAAATACATCAGACTTGTGTTTTATGAAATATACAAACCGATATCCGGATGCATAATCAATGAAACTGACAAAGAAATTAGCTCCTCCTAATGATTTTACCGGCATAAAACCACAAACATCACTGTGAATAAATTCTCCAGGCATCATCTCTCTGGGATTGCTTTCTTTTTGAAAAGGCAGTTTGTGAGCTTTACCCAATTGACATGCATCACAGAAGAAATCTTCTTTACCAGTCAAAGTCACACCAGTAACATGCTCTTTAACCAATAAGTTTTTCAACGCTCTTATATTCAAATGCCCAAGACGTTCATGCCAAGTTTTTAAGCTTGTCTGTGAGATATTTGCTTGGATAATTCCGGGAGACATAACCCGAAAAAACATCCTATAAATATTGTTACTTTGCTTGATCCCAGTAGCAATAACCTCATTTCCATGACAAATATTAACAATTTCCTTATCAAAGGTACAGGTGAATCCTTTTTTCGTGCATAAACCAATCGATAACAAATTTTTACGCATTTTCGGAACATACAAAACATTTTCAATACGTAAATCACTCCATTCACCATTAATTAGACTTTTGACAAGAACTGTGCCACTACCAATGACTTCACACTCACCGTTATCACCTAACGAAACAATTTCACCCTTACGGAAAGGTTGATACTCAACAAACCACTCTCGCCGATAACTCATGTGTTCTGACGCACCGCTATCAGAAAACCATACATCACCAACATCAGCACTCAAGAGCCACTGTAATTCAACTGTGAAGTTACATTTGTCGAGTCTACTTTCATTTAATATTTTAGGTGTCGTAGCTACAAGTGCAAAATTCTTGACATTACTATTACCACCGGAATTCTGGTTTAATTTCGGACAATTTTTTTTGATATGCCCTTCCTCATGACAATTCCAGCATTTTGCAATCTTCCTTTTAAAATCTTTACCATTCTTGTTTGAATTACCAGAACGATTACCTGATCCAGATTTTACCTGACCAATTTTTTTCACTGTAGCAGCTAGAGCCGAAGTCTCCTCAGCTTCAGCATTTAGATACGATTCTTCTTCAATCAATCGCTCTTGTAGGTATTCAACAGTTTGTCTTGTGGGCTCGACACTACTCCATGCTGATCTTAGGTTACGAAATTTCATTGGCAAGCTAGTAAGAATTTTCGACATCACCGATAAATCAGATATATTTTGACCAACATCTAGAAGTTGACGAGCAAGGTTTTGTACTTTTGCAATGTGCTGTACAACGTTATCATTAGGATTCATGCGGTATTCATGGAAACGTTGACACAACATCAGTTTGTACGTTTCTGATTTTTGTTCATGAATACTCACTAACTTATCCCACATTTCTTTGGCTGTGATACACACCAGCAAACTATCCAACTGCTCATATTCCATAGCTGAAGATAATAAAAACATTGCTTTCGCATTTTCTTTTACCCATGCTTTACCTTCAGCACTAGTCGAATCATCCGGTTTTGCCTTATCGCCATTCACTATCTCAAGTAAATCGTGTGCAATCAAAACAGCATGCATCTGGAATTTCCAGCCTTGAAAGTTCTTCCCGTCGAACTTTGTGACATGACGAGCCGAAATTTCACCAGACATTCTGTGTCACTTCGTCCTCAGTTTTCTGATAACCAAATTCTTTCTTCAATTATGTAAATCACGTAACTGGGCCCATAACCTGTTATGGTTAATTATTAAAAGAAGGAAACGGTTTTCAACAAGACGAAGATTTTATTAGAACAGAACGATCATGTCTTTTTTTTGACTTGACACATAACCAATTCAATAAAGACGCATAACAAAAAACAAACGATTCATACGCATACATAGATATATATGCACACGTACAGAAATAACTACAACAGAGTAAACTAAGAGTTTATATCTACAGCCATGCAATCCAACGTTTTGTTTTGGTGAAAGTGTTCACGAATCATTTTTGAATTTAAGCATGCACAGTATATCTATGGGTTTTAGAATGTACAGATATACAGTATATGGATGAGGTCGATAACAGTTTGCGAATATGTTGGAACTGATAAAGAAACGTCGGACTGCGTGACTGCAGATATGAAATATTAGCCTACCCATGAACCATCTCACAAAGTTTCATCGTGATTGGACACCCGAAGGTAATATCCTCTCCTTTTTAGAAGAGAATCTTCTCATCTATGAACATAGTAAAAAGACTTGTAAAATGTTATTTGATGTTAATAACGTTCACCAGACCAATTCAACAAATTCAAAAAATAAACAGTGGTCTTGAAAATACGGTATTCATAAAGCGGGCATAAAAAGTGATGTATCGCGTAGTAGTTTCGTGGATGCGGAATGAGTGATTATGCAATATGTTACGGTATTGTCATTTCGTAACGCTAGAGCGTGACGCAATGACATTATGGCAACGGAGTACACAATCGCTCACTTAGCATCCCCGAAACTGCTACGCAATATGTCATTTTCTATGCACCCGTGAAAAATTTACAAAGTCTAACGAGTGCGGGAAGATGTGTGCACACGCGGGCACGTTGGCGCATGATCGCAGCGAGTGCGACATGTCGCCTTTAAGTATGCTATTGGCAACTGCACCGTGCGAGTTGCTCATATAATTTTTTTATCATGAGCATGAAACATGACGTATCGCGTGGTACTTTTGCAGATGAAAAATAGATGATTGTGCATTTCGTTGCGAGAGTGTCTTTCCTAATGCTAAAGCGTCATGAAACGAGGCGAGAGTGTGATGGATATCAAAGGATTTATCCTAACAGAATCAAGAACAATATGTGAGTGAAATTTAATTAAAATACAGGAAATATTTTCTATTCGCTATCTTGGATGATCTGATTCGAATTATCAAATAGCAACCCAAAACCCCCTTGCATGCGAATTTTCGTTAGAATCTAGTGAATTTTGGAATTTTTTTCCACTATAAAGATGTTCTAATTTGAATTTTCAAATTCTGAGGCCAGATTCGTGATCGACGATCCAAAAAACCTATGTATACTGATTTTCGTTAGAAACCGTTGACACAATATCTTTCTACGTAAAGAGTTAACTTTCAGCGGATCATCCTCATGGATCTCACTGTATCGCCCGATCTCGAATGGACCGTTTTCTATGGCCGCTTTATTTGAAAAGGCCCTTTTTTGGAACCAGGTTCAAGATAGATCTTCCTTCAACCAACTTTGGGAAGGATTCTTTCTTCCTTCTTATCCAGAAAAAATCATACTAACTATTTTGTCATTTTTTCGATTTTGTGGCTGTATGTCGAGTGAATAAGGTCGAAAAAGTGAGGAATCATGAAAAATCGTAGCAGACTAAATGATAAGATGCATGAAACTAAATATCTCATCACTCGCGAGAGTGTGTGAGAACAAGGACTGTATTATTTTACCACGTGGTAATACGCAGTGATTTTTTTACCGTATCGAATAAACTCGAATGTGCTTATCTTTGTCCGAGAAACTGGAATGAGATTTTCTTTGTCCGAGAATCTAAAATGTGTTTTTCTTCGCCGAAAGTTCGAAATGGGTTTTTTGCTTTCTCAAAGAGAAAGCTATGTAATGGAGTACAATTTGACCCATCGAATCGGACTTCGGGACCTCGATTTCCGTGATCTACGGGTCGAAAAACATGGAAATCCAAAAATGTCTGTATGTATGTACGTCCGTATGTACGTGTGTGACCACTTTCTGTTTTGGCATGCGATAACTCTCGAAGGAATGGTCCGATCGTCCTGAAATTTTTGACACAGGTTGGTCTCTGCACAATGAAAACAGATTCCAGTGTTCAGCACTATCGGTTGTTTATTCTCATGGCAAGCGTTGCGAATGTGTTTTCGAGAAAAGCTTCAAAAATCATCACCAATGTACGTTGGGCCTCCAATTCTTTCGATAATCGATGAGAATCGATAAGACATTTATTTTGGAACAACCATTGTTCATTCTCCTAGCAACCGTTGCTATGGAGATACGAAATTCAGCTTCAGACTGACCTTTTTTTGTCGTACGATAACTTTCGAAGGAATGGTCTGATCGTCTTGAAATTTTGCACACGAATCGGTCTCCGGAAGATGTGAACCGAGTTCGGTGTTCAGCAACATCCGTTGTTTATTTCTCTAGTAATCGTTGCTAGCGTGTTTTCGATGAGTTTTCATAATTTTTTTTCGTCGTGCGATAACTTTCATAGGAGTGGTCCGATTGTCCTGAAACTCTGCGCACGAGTCAGTCTTGGGAAGGTGTGAACTGAGTTCGACATTAGAAGCATCCGTTGTTTATTTCTCTAGCAACCGTTGCTAGCTTGTTTTTGATAAGTTCCCATGATTCATGATAAATGCTCATTTGGGCTCGTATTTTTATGGGAATCTATAAGAATCAAAGAGATATTTCCCGTAGAAACCATCGTTAATGTCTTTAGCAACCGCTGTTTATATCCCTTGCAACCGTAACTAGGGAGTGCGTCAGTTGGAGGTCCATTTTCGGGACTGTTGTTGACTAAGAAGTGAGAATATCGAAGCTCCGACATTTATCATAGCAACCGTTACTATGGAGTGGAGAAAATGAGTTGAAGGTTTATTTTACTTTCTCAAAAAAGGGTGAAAATCGAACTTTTGCAATTCCAGATTATTCAACATTAAAATGGATCTAGTTCCTGATACGTGGAGAAATATATATTGACTAGCAATAATCTCTCGCTCGCTGTCGCTCGCTCGAGTCTTTCGTGTGGATTTAAATTAGAAAATCTACAAAATATTCTATAATCTTCAATATTGAATTCAGTTTTAATAAATTGTACTCTTACTTTATTGTGAATAGATATCAATCGACATCAAGATGCATATATATTATAGCCCTCGATCTTCTCTTTCGATCGATCACACTACATTTTCTTCAAATCATCATCTTCTGAGTTGTTTATCAGATAGAAAATTGGAGAAAAAGGGTTTTCGGCAACGCGGCAAGTTTTTTATGACGTATGCTACGCGCCCGCGTATATTTTTTTGGATTCTTCACGTCAGCATATGAAAGCGTTCATTTTAATCTATAAATCTTGAAGATCAGATTTTGAATAGATAACCAATTTATATTATTTTTTTATCGTTATCCTGGAATCAAACGTCGAATAATTGTTTCCATGGTCAATACGCCCCAACAATAACAATTTTTCCAACACATACACGGAGAAAAAAAATTATGCCTTAGAAGCATCAGAGGCGATGCATATATTGCCGCCGACTCTCGAGATGGAATTGTTACTCCCACGCGATAGCTTTACTGCAGCTTCGCCATGCGTATATTCCATGGGTAGGACGATACGAAATTTCCAGCCGGCGGATGGTGTTTTGGTAGCCGCCGGTTATGGAAACGCCAGTTGTAGAGGGGATGAGCGCCGTGGATGAGTCCAGCACTCAGCAGTCATATATATCTGCAGATGAGCATGCGCTGTCTACAACTGGCGTTTCCATCAGCCGGCTGGAAATTTCGTATCGTCCTACCGCATGGAATATACGCTTGGCGGAGCTACGTTTAACGTATCCGAGGATACCAACATTGCATCCGAAGTCGGATGCACTTGAGCTATTGGCAGCACTGATGGATTTAAGCTATCATTTTTTTCTCCGTGTAGCCAGTTCAAATTGTAGCTCTTGACTTCCTCTTCCGACCTATTATACCGAATATTCTTCAAATCATCATTTTCCAAGTTATTTATTACTCCAAAATCTTTCGATGGACTATGCATAATTCGACTATGCATAATTTTCTATGACATAGATTACGCCCCCGTGTCTATTTTTCTGGATTTTTCACCTCAGATTATGAAAATGCTCATTCCACTCTATAAATCTTGAAGATCAGATTTTGAATAGATAACCAATTTATATTATTTTTTTATCGTTATCCTGGAATTAATTGTTGAATAATTGTTTTTATGGTCATTATGCCCTCACAGTATAAATTTTTCCAACACATAGCCAGTTCAAATTGTAGCTCTTGACCTCCTCTTCCGACTCATTGTACCGAATATTCTTCAAATCATCATTTTCCAAGTTGTTTATTACTTCGAAATCGTTCGTATGACGAAAATTCGGCTACACATGATTTTCCACAATATAGATCACGCCCACACGTCTATTTTTATGGATTTTTCACCTTAGATTATGAAAATGCTCGGGCTCCTCTATCGATCTGCGAGACCCGATTTCAAAATACTCTAACAAAACATTGTTTCCGAAAGCAAAATATGGGAATCATAATTTGTGTACGGATTAATTTTAATATTATGTAGAAGATGTAGATTATGATCTAGAATTAATATATCTCAATAGAGATTCAGTAACTTCACTATGAAATAATAACAAGTCTCAAAGAATGAATTGATGGTTCTATAACAATGACATTAGCTAATTTGAGGAAAATTGCATGCACTACGGATGAGAAATGTGAGGGTGGATATTTCTTTCCATGTCCAAATTTCTCATATAACACTCGTTTATTGGTGGGAATGTCTATTGAATGATGAATATGGGACGTTCCACGGCAAGTGGGCACAGTCAAAATTTTCTGTGATTCTGTTTGAACAAATCATTGATATCCTGAAGATTAATGCAAGTTGAGTTTCCATTGCAATACTTTAAAAAAGCTGCTGAGGCACTTGACAGCAGTTTTTATCAGTGATTTGAAATGTGCTCTTCTTCGTAAGGGCCGAAATAAACAATTTACATCACCCATTCTTCGCATCGATGGTTTATGATGGAAATTGGGTGTATGAGAGCTTCCTGAGTAACTGATTACGAATACGGCTTCACATTTCGAAAATTCAGCATAGATCATTCTAAATGGCGGACAGACATTTTAAAAAGACACTGCATCTTGCTAAATATTATTATACAAATGTTTTTAGGCTTGCTGATTATGAATCTGACCTTATATTGGTTGAGACGTTGCATTTAATAGTAGTTATAGATTGTATCAAAACTGAATTGATATAAAACGATGAGAGCTAAAAGATAACGCAACGGTCATAAATTGCATACATTATATGCAATTAGATGGCCAAGTCAAATAAGAACAACAGATACAACAAATGTAAATCCAAGAAGAAATTCTTGGAGTGTGAAGCCAAGAGGGACGGTGAATCTGATGCACCCCCCCCCCGACATCCAGAAGAAGCGAAATTCAATTCAAACCATACAATTCAACAAAAACGTTAGATCATTTCCAATTGAATAGATAGATCAGTCCACGTAAAACACCCACAACGCACGATGTCCCCAGGAGTACGTGCACAAAGAAATCGACAAGCGATATTGGTTCGCGTATGTACTCACTGAAGGTTGGCACTCAACTAATTCCCCAATGGCCGGGGCCCACGCACATCTGTTGCTCATCGCCTCCGTCCCTGCGACGTCCAGTACGTGGCGCCCTCTGCTCAACCATAGGGAACTCTCGAAAGCGCTCTCGAAAGCGCGGTATATTTGAATGCGCCCGCGAGCGCCTTTCGCTTGGCCGCGTACCCCTTACACTCTCGCCGAAGCCCAGTTTTGCGAGTCTCTCTCGCTTGGAGGTGTTTGGGAGCTCGCAGAACCCGGATGTGCATCCGGCCGCAGAGAGTGATCGTCCGGAGCAGGATTTGCTCTCTTGCCTATTCGCCGGACCGTCTTCCCAACGAGATTCTTCGTACCCAAAGACGGGGGACTCCCAAGTCGCTGCCGTGAGCCCCAGGGTTCGAGAACCATCGAATCGCAGGGTTGACAGAGTGTACAACCGTCTACTTGTTGCCATTCCGGTGGTGAACCTGGAGCCAGCGAGGGCGGAGGCTTGAGAGGCCGAGGAAGGAGCGTGGGGAGTGACGGATTCCCCGTCGCAACGCAAATACGTAATTCTCGTTTTAGCGCGAGGAAACGTGTATTCGAGCCCAGCGTATTTCAACTCCTAAAAGGTGTGACCTTCCCTTGTTAGTCACTCTTGTAATAAAGTCAAGCTTCATAAAAACCTCAATTTGTCATCCAAGACCTCAATGACTATAAATTTTTAGAGAATGTATACTTAAGGTTGAAGAATGAATGATAGTGTTTCAGTTTTAAAGTCAATTTTAATCTAATCAAAGATTTAGTTTCCTATACACACAGGTTTGCGTAATACTAATTTCCACACTGAGAATGAGCGATAAATAAAATATAGATTAAAAATAATGATTTTCAATAGGTTACACGAGTTTTCTGCGAGCTTTCTCAACAATAATTATCGCAATAGTTATTTAAATTGCTGCCTTAATTGCTTGGCCCTTCATTCTATGACGATCATCGATTCCTTTTGAAACTTTTTTCGTGATAAATTTTGAGGTTAAGTTTTTCTTGATTTCATTTTTAAATTTTAAATATCATAATAATTGAATTACCTGCTCTATTATATTGAAACCAACTTCTCTTAAGCAGAATCCATCTAAAATCATACAGGCTGTATGTATCAGTACAATCAAATGACCCTGGATCTGTTTTATATCATTTTGAAATGATTTTTTCGAACATCTTCACAAGAGAGCAGTTCCAAGATGGTCATTTTTCTTGTAGAACCATTCAGTGACTTCTTATTGGCTGTTATGAATAATCATGAAAATTTCAAAAACGTCGACTTTAATTGTTTATAACTTTTTTTTTTGTTAATCAATCGCTAAAATCGAGTGTACTTCACTAGATAATCTAATAAAGAAGCTACAATTAAAATTTTAAGTCAATCGGATGTAAACTTTTTCAGTTCTACTGCTCCCCGTGTTTAAAAACATGGTTTTGAGAAAAACGCGTTTGACGTTTCAAAATGATATGTATCTTATATACAAGTTGTTCGGTAAAAATTGATTTAAACGAATTTTGAGTTTAGATCAGTACTTGGGAGTTGTAGATTTTGATTCTAGGATAGTATTAGCATGATTTAAGCCAATAAAAGAAAATGAAAATAAAAAATAATTTGCCGGATATTACCCCTTACATTTAAAAACGCATCTTCATAGATTTAGCTACTCATGTTCGTTAAGAATAAAGAAGAATATAGACTTAGAATCATATTCATTGGCTAATGCAATTTTACATGCGCATCAACGTAAACAAGGCTTTTGAAAATTTTTGAATTACTCAGAAATAATTTCCTCTAGCACCAATCATCACTAAATGTTATTCACTCATAAGTTCAATTAAATTAAAGGATACTCAAATATTTTTATATCAATGTATATTTTTTTCTCTGTTCTTAAATCAATCTCGTCAGTTCTCTCCAGAATAGAAATAGCATAACTGTATAACTGTAAGTAGAGAATTTCATTATTATTCTTATATGTATAGTCTGATTTTGGACAAACAAGTGTTCAAAATTAAAGTTCTTATAGATAAAATTTAATTCTGATACTCAATCACACAGCTCCACAAAAAATGAAAAAAAAATTGAACCAGGGACTGGACCACCCTACTTCTATGTATTTTTGGCTACTGAATCCGAATCCGAGATCAGTTTATCTGCATCACCCCTGCGTTTAGACATAACCTCGAAATTTTTTTTTAAAAATCATCATTTTGCAAAACAAAATTTCTTTAAAAATTTTATGTCAAAAATTAAATAGAAACTGTTTCTGGTGTTTTTTCAATTTGTCGCATAGTTTACGAGTGAAAAATTCATAAAATTATGAATTTTGTATCTGGCCCACTTGATGTCAAACTTTCTGAATTTTTTACTCAAAAACTATGCAAAGAATCGAAAAATTGCTAGAGAGTTTTTTTTATTTTTTCATGTAGAATGAAATAGAATTTTTTGTTTTTCAAAATATTGATTTAATTGATATATCGTCTGCCATATTTTTGAGGTTATGGCTAAACGCAGGGGTGATGCAGCTAAACGGACCTCGGATTCGGATTCGGTAGCCAAAAATACATAGAAGTACGGTGGTCCAGTCTCTGGTTCAATTTTTTTTTTATTTTTTGTGGAGCTGTGTTCCTTATATAAAAATGTGATGGGGGTCAAAGTGAAGCCAGTTAACTCATGTTTTGATTGGTGTAGACCTAACCACGTGACGAGTCGAGTAAAATATAGATATAGATGTAGGTAGTGAATGCAGGGAAGCGAAAAACAAAAGAAGAATAAATTTTGAGGTTTAGGGACGTATACTGTAGTTTTGAAAAGAAAATAAAAGTTTTGAGGTTGAAACAACCAAATCTTCTTGTCAGATGTTGAATAAAATCTAAATACAGGTTTTATAATTGCATATTATGAAATAAAGCGTAAATCGCGCGCAGCGCGTCTGAATGTAGCTAGTATCATATAATTTTAGTGTATATGTGTCTTTTGTGCTTGGATACATGTTGTCATTGCCTCAGTATCCAAGCCCACAATCAAAAGTCACAAACCGTGCCTTATTTTCATTCTTTTTATGTTTTACTACATGTGATCCAAGTAAATATTGATAATTACACATGTATTTACTCTTTGTGCATTTGTTTCAGGATTAATTAAGCTGCTTTATCCAGTGATTGAAATTCAAAGTGCAGTGTAGTGAGTGGAAATGCGTCTCAGATGATAACTGTCATATGGGACAAGACCAACGGCTCCAACCAGGATACATTAATTAATATCTTGGAAGTTTGGGAGCGCTGGACCCGGAAACTAGATACACTCTATTCTTGGTCAAGATAGGTGACCCGCATCCCATTCTTTTGTTAATATTGCTGAGAAAATGACTGCAATTAACGAAGAATTTCAGATAACAAATGAAAAAGATGAAAGAAGGGTCACAGATAATGGTTCAAACTTCGTCAAAGCATTCCAATTATTTGGCCTTGAGAATGTAGAATGTTTCTCAGAAGGTTAATATGAATATGAGTTACTCAACTTTATTCAATGAATCCATCATCATATTTTTGAAAACTTATCGTACTGTACTTGGATACAATCTATTTTTTTCTCTTAGAGTAAGCCTTGTTATGGCACAAAAAGTGAATTCAGTAAAATGCATGATAACATTACATCTCGATATAAGAACGATACATGTATTAAACACGATTACTGTCGGATGCATTACCACTTACTTTTATAGTTCAAGGATTATCTTAAACGTTTATCCTAATTTTCTCCAGTCATATATTATTAGCTACACATTGATTTCTATAAGCGTACCTAATATTATTCAAACTGTCGATGACTTTCCCATTAAAAATTCGTTATTCATTGCGAGGGAATATCTAAGATTTTTTCGAGTATTTCCATATGATTAGTTATAGGGGCCACATTGCCGTTATTATATTTCACATTATATTTCATATATTATATTCATATATTACAGATAATAGCGATGAAGAGGAAGATCGAGTCGTTTCTCAGAGTTCTTCACTCGGACTTCATCAACGGAATCGGATTATGCTCAAGTAGACGAAGACAGCCGAAGGAGCATCGATAATGATAAAAATGATAACAATTACCGCTTAGAATGTGCAGATGAAGATGAGATAGATGATGAATCTACTATCATGCATTCTGAGAATATTGTTGAGAAAATCAGTCCTTAACTCTCATCATCCATTTTCGCTGCGCTACCCATACTTTGAATCTTTTTGCAACAGTTGATACTGCTCGCGTAATAGTAAGTCATGACACTTTTAACACAATCCACACTAAGACGCTTGAAAAATGTGGAGGTATATGGCAATGTTCAACTTCACCTAAAAAAGAGAACAGCTATCTTCTTTCCTTGGGACTAGTCTGAGTCGTCCAGTTTTAACGAGATGGAATGCCTTCTATGACTCGGTACAGAAAGTAATAAAATTTCAAGAAAAACTATTGACAGCTGAATCATGTTACTTTATTCATCCGAAATCATCTCTAGTAGCGGATGGTTTCATTTATTTAAGAGAATATGCACAGTGGTCAAAATTTCTAGCCCAAGCTATTATTATACTACAAGGAGAAGTTTACTGTGACTGTGGATATCTGTTACCTACATGACTTGGCTTCAAATGACAATGGATGAAATTGTGAGGGAAATTAACAATAATAGGTTTATATATATATATATATATATATTTCATAGAAGATATGATCGACGAGTTAGAGGTCAGGATTTCAGACATTTCTAACATTGAAGGCGAAACAGAGCGTGCAGCGATTTCAGTTTTATTACACCCTAGATTCAAAACTTACTGGGTTTCAGAAATAAGTTAATATGTATAAGGCAAAATCAAAAGTTATTATTGACAAATTATTAAAATCACAATCGAACCGACCACAGTCACCTACTCTCATGGATAGAGACCCCGATGATCTATTTGATTTTGGCGGAAATCACATGGAATTTCTATAAAAATCATCGCCTGTTTCCCAAACTGTAGAAGAAAACGAATTGATTTGTTTTCTACAACAAAGGCGTATCGATTTCAATTTACTGAATGACTTTCCAACAATAAAGAGACTATTCGTAAAATACAACAGTCCTTTACCATCATCAGCACCTGTCGTGAGAATGTTTTCATATCCAACTCTTTTGGATTTACCAAGATACAATCGAAAGTCCAATGATCTCTTTAAAGAGAAGATATTTTGTTAAGTAAACTTAAACAAAAAATATTTGTAAGTGAACAATTTCAACATTCACATTGATGTCATCTAGCTGTGAATACATTATTATATTGAATTATAGGTGATGGACAAGATATGTCATGATGAATTTTCATAATTATTATTATTTATTATATTATTATTATTATTATTATTTTTATTATTATTATTATTGTGTAATTTACATTTCACACGTAGAAAAATAAATATGATCAAACTATTTTTTTTAAATTTCCTCAACACAGTAAAATGAGAAAAGCATGTAAAACCACTGCTATGTAATTGGCTTCAGGTGAAATAAATTAATGGCAATCAGATATGGGGCGTTTCACGTCAACTCTCCAGAGCCTGCGCGCGGACGCTAAAACCTCGCGTTTTCGACGCTTGTTTTCGACTCTATTAGACCAATATCTAAATGATGTCGGATATGATATCATAGTATATTACACTACAAGGGACGGATGTCGATCATTCTTCCCGGCGGAGAGATTGCCCCCCGAGGCGAAGCCGAGGGGGGCTATCTGCCGGGAATGATGATCGACTATCGTCCCGTGTGGTGTATACTATTTTTCTTAATAGCCGGCCGAAAATTCGTGGTCCATGAACCACCGCGACGCGAAAACTTGCAAGCAGGGAGAATTCGTCTGCTTCACAGTCGCGGCCATGTTCCGCGTGCGTGGCAGCACTGCAAGAGCAGACAAGCAGCTGATCTGAAAAGGAACGAAGGACTTTTATCATCTGCTAACATTTACGACCCGAGCGAAGCGAGGGTTGTTGGTTAGCAGATGATCAAAAGTCCTGAGAAAAAAACTAGATTATTCATGTCAAGTAGATATTTTGACACTGTAAAATTAGATAGGTAAGACGGGCGTAATAATAAATAGACAAAAGTTAGAAACTCGAACTATTGGAATTGTGAAAGTTCACGTGACACCCCGATATATTGGGAAAAATAAACACAGGCCTTATGGGCGAAAACAGATTTTTATTTTATTTATGTTTTCTCAAGACAAAATACTCCAAACGAGTGATAAAATCAAATTTCTGAGGTGACAACAGATGCGTGATAATTTTTTTTCCTCGCTGAATCGGTCATTAAAGTTTGAAATTTTATCTCGAAAGGGTGAAATAAAGCCATAACCTGTCAATCTCACGTGTGTGTACCTCTGTAAATTGTACCGGGTAGAACTGCTTCTGCTTTCAGAGGTAAACATATGATACAGGTTATTTTACCCTTTCGATTTGACAGCGGGGAGGAAAGCTGAGATTCGATTTTATTCGTCCCGGCCGATTAGATGGCGCGCAGATAGGGAGGAATCATTGAGTTTCGACGACTGTACATGGGGACGAATGTCGAATTTTCGGCCGAGGTAGTAAGAAAATGTAGTTTTTTGTCAGCTTTCCGATAGTGAACTTAGTTTTCCAAAATTTTCACGTTTTCCCAGAAAAAAACATGAAACATGCCATATCTGAAATCCTGATTTTTTAGATTTTTTTTTAATAGTCTAGATCGAAAGCTGACCTTTTTTTACATTGATATAGCCTCTAAAAAATAGGACTATTTCGTTATTCTCGAGGAATTGAGTAGTGAACATGAGAGGTTGGGCCGAACCGCGCCGCGCCACGCTGCTTCTACGCGCTCGGGCTCGAGTCTTCTGTACACGTGAGTGCCGAATTCAGAGTACATTCGATCATTGATTAATTTATTAGTATCTACTTGGGCTTCGTTAACAATATTAGTCTTGTTGCCCCTACTTTGATAAGTCAGAGTTTCTTCTAGTTCTACATTAATTTGAGTTTTACAAAGCGCATTACAGAAGATACCTGAACAAATCTCTGTGGAATCATTATCATACCTTTCAGATTGAGTATACGTGCCGATGATGGGCTGCTCATGCTCAGATACAAAGGCGCGGATGCCACTGAGCATCCTCATGATGTTCCTACCGAACAATAGTTCTTCCACATAACTCTTGAGTTGGAAACACTAATGGCAATAAACCAGCTATATCACAGTTGATCTTTATAAAATTTGGCTGCCAAGAGTTCACCTTCTTTAATATCACTACCTTCTTCAAAATCATACCTTTCAGATTGAGTATACGTGCCGATGATAGGCTGCTCATGCTCAGATACAAAGGCGCGGATGCCACTGAGCATCCTCATGATGTTCCTACCGAACAATAGTTCTTCCACATAACTCTTGAGTTGGAAACACTAATGGCAATAAACCAGCTATATCACAGTTGATCTTTATAAAATTTGGCTGCCAAGAGTTCACCTTCTTTAATATCACTACCTTCTTCAAAATCATACCTTTCAGATTGAGTATACGTGCCGATGATAGGCTGCTCATGCTCAGATACAAAGGCGCGGATGCCACTGAGCATCCTCATGATGTTCCTACCGAACAATAGTTCTTCCACATAACTCTTGAGTTGGAAACACTAATGGCAATAAACCAGCTATATCACAGTTGATCTTTATAAAATTTGGCTGCCAAGAGTTCACCTTCTTTAATATCACTACCTTCTTCAAAATTTTCTTCACCTATGGGAGATGGTCGCTCCCCTCCAATAGTATTCTTTGCATCATCAATCTTTGTATGATCGACCTTTGCATCATCAATCTTCATATAATCGACCTTTGAATCATCATTATCAATGCCTTCATTGATTGGCGGAGTGATCTTGGCGCATCTCTCTAGAAGTTCCACAGCCAAATTCTTAATATCATGGGTTGATTTTACAACAAATGTCTTACTTTCCTCAAGTACATCTAGGAAGAAAGCTTTTCTAAACTCTACTACACAAAACACATATCACACGTATTTTCCCAAGAACCACTTTCTTTTGCCTTCAATTGCTCATTGTGCAACTATTCCTCTTTTTCTTTGTATTTCTGTAATTCATCGTCTGTTGTTCTTAGATTTTCTTTCAATGCTTTTATTTATTCTTCTAATGGCACAACCAAAGAACGTAATGATTCAGCATCTTCATCCATCTGTAAACAAGATTTCAAGTATATCCAACCAACATTTAACAAGAAAAAATTTATCTGAGTTAATGAATTTTCAACATACATACCGTTTACTCTTTGAAGAACTATCATCCATTTCTGAATTGAGAGGTACGAGTCAGCACCTAACTGAGATGCAACTTTTTTTGCTAATCTTCAAGTTTGCCCAACAATATTCAGGTGACGTAGGTGGTAGACGGGGGAGAGCCTGACCCCGTGGGGAACATTTTTATATATACTGACGATTTTAATGTTGTTCCGTTGGACTGCGCCAGACCGCGCAAACTATAACCTGCAACTAACTCGAGCAGATGCAGATCTCACAGTTCACAGCTGAGATCAATATACATATATGTATGTTGGACGTATATATATATATATATACGAGGATACGAGGCTGGACGTAATATACGTTTACGTTTCGTTGAGAACCACGCTCGCAATAGGCCTCGAACCGCTCTCACGTAATATACGTCAGTGGTGGGAAAAATTTTCTGTGCGAGATTTTGCGAGAGGTTCAGAGTGTCTGTCGTCTGCTCGTCGACTTATACCTCCTATACCCAAATAACAACGTCAATTTTCGCAAATCTTTTCTGACGTAATTAAACGCAACTGAATGCAGGTTTTGCTGGTAACCATTGCAAAACTGCAGGACAGAGGTTTAAAAAAAATAATTTCTAGGTGCGAGGTTAAACCGCAAACGAGCTGTATATAATGGCTTGTCGCGTCCCCTCGTGCGCTTGCTGCGCATACTTGTCGTCGGTGGCGCTGACGCGCCACCTGATATCCATACTTGTTCCAATATATTGAATGAAATCTCACGTTCATTACTTGTTCGATTCGTTAGTATTTCATTTCGCTTTCTTTGAGTAACGTTTTTGCTTTGTTATTCAAACTCTGAAATATTCTGTTTTAACTGTGCATTTTTTTTATTTTTTTTCAACTTCGGAAAAATTACATACTCCGAAGCTGACGAAGAGCTTTTGACAATCAGCCTCTCATCGCAAGTTGGTATGGATGCATGGAACTGCCCATGGAGTGCTTGGTATAGGAAAAGAATTATCAAATCTCATTTCCAATTCCAACTTCGCTTTCTCGTATTCTTCTTGTGCACTGAAAAACACTACAGTTTGCTTGCCAACATTTTTTGCCCATTCATATAAACCTTCTGCGGTTAAGATGTAAATGTTTGCAGAGCGCTGTGAACTCGCTCATTTAGCACCTCGTTTTACAGTAGCTCCAATTCCATCGCATGCCCCCTTTCCATGCGCTGTAGCATAGAAATGCCATTCCGCGGGAATGCCAAAATCTTTTTGATGATAAACAAGATCAGAAAAACTTTTCTGATTTTCAAAATGCTGACCTGCTCCATCGATACTATAATAAATATTCTTAGGTTTGAACTCTTTTTTCAGATATCTTACGATTATTTCTTGGTACACATGGACTGCAACTGTATCGTGAGCTAAATTATTCGAGATAATGGCCATGCTCTTGTGCTGAAGTTCTTCATTTCTTTGAAAGTAAATAACGACTGTGAAAATCGTTGTTTGATTGTTATTCCAGTGGAATGATTGAGCTGAATTTTGCACAACAAACGCATAATTTTCAGCGAAATCAAAGCAAACTAAGAATTCGGCACTCACGTGTACAGAAGACTCGAGCCCAAACGCGTGGAAGCAGCGTGGCGCGGCGCAACCTTTCATGTTCACTAGTTTTTTCAGAGGCTATATCAATGTAAAAAAAGGTCAGCTTTCGATGTAGACTATTAAAAAAGATCTAAAAAATCAGGGTTTTGCGATATGGCATGTTTTATGTTTTTTTCTGGGAAAACGTGAAAATTTTGGAAAACTAAGTTCACTATCGGAAAGCTGACAAAAAACTACATTGATATCATATCCGACATCATTTAGATATTGGTCTAATAGAGTCGAAAACAAGCGTCGAAAACGCGAGGTTTTAGCGTCCGCGCGCAGGCTCTGGAGATTTGACGTGAAACGCCCCATATGTGATCTGCCATTAGCGGATAAACCTCGAACTAGTTGACCGTTGCTCCATAGCAATGGTTAATGTAGATATAAAAAATGGTTATTGTATCTACTCGGGTTATTATATCTACGGGTATTTGTCGTATAATAAATATCATAAATATAACTACAGGAAATGAGACGATTCTGTCTCTGTACTGAAAATGAACTTTAACTCGATATTTCATTCTTTCCTTCAGCAACGGTTACTAGGGACGTTAACAATGGTTGTGTCGCAGCCTGCCTGCATGCAACTTATCCTTATACTAATATAAAAAGTGATGGGGCTCAAAGTGAAGTGTCTTAAGTCGTGATTTGATTGATGTAGATCTAACCACGTGACGAGTCGCGTAAAATATAGATATAATAGTGAATGCAGGGGCAAGCAAGAAACATAAAAACGATAAGATTTGAGGTTGTAGCAACCAAATTTTTGCTAGATACTTCCAAAATCTAAATGTAGGTTTTAAAATTGCGGATAATGGAAATAAAATAGAAGTTGAATGAAATATGAATGAAGGGTTTAAAATTGCGAAGATTGTGGATAAATTGATAAGTAAATGGGGAAGATTATTGCAGGTGAATGATTGGAACATAATTTTGAAACGTACGAATGTATAGATTGCACGCAGCGCGGCTGAATGTAGCTAGTATAGAACAATATAGTACTCCGCTTGCTCTCACGAAAACAGAAGCGCAGCCTTCGCGCGTAACGGCCCTCGAGCCACGAGTGGATGTTCGGCGACGCGCCGCAACTAGAGACGCGCCTCGCCGTATCGAGAAATCTTTATGGCTTTTCCGTGTAACCGGACCGCCGGAGTTTCACTTTCGGCAGCTGCAACTCTTGAAGGACGCAGCCCTCCAAAAGAAGCGACTGCCTGCAGTCAGTCTGTGGTGTGACCTCATCCTAGCCGGAGGCTTTGTCGCCTAGACGTATTCTCAAATAAACGGATTATTTCGTTATTCCGCGCATTCCTCCTATCAATTCACCCGTCTCACGTTTCCCTATTGCGAGCTTTGTGACAGTTGTTAGGGATATCAACAACGGTTGTTATGAAAAATATCTCGTTGATTCTCGCTTATCCTCGTATGAATTCGAGCCCCAACGAGCATTTTCGAAGAGTCATAGAGAACTTCCCAAAAACACGCTTTAGCAACGGTCCTTAAGGAAGTAAACAAGTGATTCTGCTGGAAATTGTTGCAACTGTAGCCAAATTTTGTAGCGAAACTGTAGCGTGAAATTGTAGCAACTCAATTTGCATCCTCAAAAAAACCTTTTTTAAAAAAAAGTAAAAATGTTGCGTCAAGCATGCGGCAGAATTAGTTTATCTCTTATATTGCTTAAAAAAAAAAATGAAATCCGTAATACACACATGAGTCAATTTATTATTTCATCAGTATTTATTCGGATTAATTCTCATATTGTTGGAGTATTACGTATTCTTATGACAGTTTACATACTATAAGAGACGTTGTCAACTGTAACTAACCAATTACGAAAAATACTTACCGAAATACTTGTTAGGTACCTCATAAATTATTTGAAGAACTTATGACGAACCAAATTGACGCCACTTGGTATGCATTTTCTACGTCTTAAGAATCACAATATTCCAATTCCAAAATTCACTTTACAATTTCGTTAATCTTGCTGATTTGAGAACACGAAATTTGTCCATAAGGCCGACAAAATATACACATGAATTATCTCTATGACGAAACCTTAGTTTTGCATTTAATAATAGAAGAATATATGAAGTCTTGTCACCGCTAGCATTAATAAATAAATAATATATATTAGAGCAAGAGACAAAATTATTTATAGTGAGCAAGTGAGGTGGTGAATCTCACTTGCGTGGGAGTGGGTTCTTGGGCTGGAAGCGTGGCAAGTTAAACGCACGATGTAAGTTCAACAAAAGCAATAACATTAATCCAGGATTCAGGATGAGGTTACACATTGGACTTACGAGTCCGGGGCGCGTGCCGCGGGCCGGAGCGGGAAGCAGCGAGCAAGACGTAAACACAGATGGGAGAGAGAGAGAGAATAATCGGCGCGGTACTTACTCGGCGGCGGGTATGCTCCGGCTTCTCGATATCTCGGCGGTCGCTCGCTACAAACTGCTGTACGCCCGGGGACGAGGTTGGTGCACTGCACTCTAGCTGCACGTCGGAGACGAGGGTCACGAAAATGCGGGATCGCGAAGTAAAAATGGTCGGCGCTGGGGAAAGCACGTGTTTGCGCGGGCTGTTCGGCATATAAACTGTTGTCGCGCGCGCACGTTCCCGCGTCGATCCTGCATGATGTCATGCTCTACTATCCATCGCGCGAACCGCGGCTCTCTCTCTCTCTCTCTCTCTCTCTCTCTCTCTCTCTCTCTCTCTCTCTCTCTCTCTCTCTCTCTCTCTCTCTCTCTCTCTCTCTCTCTCTCTCTCTCTCTCTCTCTCTCTCTCTCTCTCTCTCTCTCTCTCTCTCGCCTTTGGCTCAGCTGTCTCTCGCTCCGGTGTTGACGCTGAAACATAACTTTTTTACATGAAATCTTTATGATTTGGAAGTGGGATTGAGAGATCTCACAGGGCACTGTTAATCAATCGTCTATTGCATAATGTGCCCGTGACAGTCTATCTGAATTATAGGGCTAATTGAACCTGCAATTCCCATACAAAAATGTAAAACGATCGAAGAGAGGTTATAAAACCGTGTGAACTAGAAATGATTAGGTGGTGAAGAATATTATATCTCAGTTTAAAAACGTATTCAAAGATATTCAATCCTACTAAGTGGCGTCAATTTGGTTCGTCATTAGTTCTTCAAATAACTTATGAGGTACCTAACAAGCATTTCGGTAAGTTTTCTCGTATTGGTTAGTTACAGTTGACAACGTCTCTTATAGTATGTAAACTGTAATAAGAATACGTGATACTCCAACAATATGAGAATTAATCAGAATGAATATTGATGAAATAATGAATTGACTCAAGTGTCTATTATGGATTTCATTTTTTTTAAGCAATATAAGAGATAAACTAATTCTGCCGCATGCTTGACGCAAACTTAAAAAAAAAAATGAATCCCGTAATACACACATGAGTCAATTTATTATTTCATCAGTATTTATTCGGATTAATTCTCATATTGTTGGAGTATTACGTATTCTTATGACAGTTTACATACTATAAGAGACGTTGTCAACTGTAACTAACCAATTACGAAAAATACTTACCGAAATACTTGTTAGGTACCTCATAAATTATTTGAAGAACTTATGACGAACCAAATTGACGCCACTTGGTAGGCATTTTCAACGTCTTAAGAATCACAATATTCCAATTCCAAAATTCACTTTACAATTTCGTTAATCTTGCTGATTTGAGAACACGAAATTTGTCCATAAGGCCGACAAAATATACACATGAATTATCTCTATGACGAAACCTTAGTTTTGCATTTAATAATAGAAGAATATATGAAGTCTTGTCACCGCTAGCATTAATAAATAAATAATATATATTAGAGCAAGAGACAAAATTATTTATAGTGAGCAAGTGAGGTGGTGAATCTCACTTGCGTGGGAGTGGGTTCTTGGGCTGGAAGCGTGGCAAGTTAAACGCACGATGTAAGTTCAACAAAAGCAATAACATTAATCCAGGATTCAGGATGAGGTTACACATTGGACTTACGAGTCCGGGGCGCGTGCCGCGGGCCGGAGCGGGAAGCAGCGAGCAAGACGTAAACACAGATGGGAGAGAGAGAGAGAATAATCGGCGCGGTACTTACTCGGCGGCGGGTATGCTCCGGCTTCTCGATATCTCGGCGGTCGCTCGCTACAAACTGCTGTACGCCCGGGGACGAGGTTGGTGCACTGCACTCTAGCTGCACGTCGGAGACGAGGGTCACGAAAATGCGGGATCGCGAAGTAAAAATGGTCGGCGCTGGGGAAAGCACGTGTTTGCGCGGGCTGTTCGGCATATAAACTGTTGTCGCGCGCGCACGTTCCCGCGTCGATCCTGCATGATGTCATGCTCTACTATCCATCGCGCGAACCGCGGCTCTCTCTCTCTCTCTCTATCTCTCTCTCTCTCTCTCTCTCTCTCTCTCTCTCTCTCTCTCTCTCTCTTCTCTCTCTCTCTCTCTCTCTTCTCTCTCTCTCTCTCTCTCTCTCTCTCTCTCTCTCTCTCTCTCTCTCTCTCTCTCTCGCCTTTGGCTCAGCTGTCTCTCGCTCCGGTGTTGACGCTGAAACATAACTTTTTTACATGAAATCTTTATGATTTGGAAGTGGGATTGAGAGATCTCACAGGGCACTGTTAATCAATCGTCTATTGCATAATGTGCCCGTGACAGTCTATCTGAATTATAGGGCTAATTGAACCTGCAATTCCCATACAAAAATCAAACGATCGAAGAGAGGTTATAAAACCGTGTGAACTAGAAATGATTAGGTGGTGAAGAATATTATATCTCAGTTTAAAAACGTATTCAAAGATATTCAATCCTACTAAGTGGCGTCAATTTGGTTCGTCATTAGTTCTTCAAATAACTTATGAGGTACCTAACAAGCATTTCGGTAAGTTTTCTCGTAATTGGTTAGTTACAGTTGACAACGTCTCTTATAGTATGTAAACTGTAATAAGAATACGTGATACTCCAACAATATGAGAATTAATCAGAATGAATATTGATGAAATAATGAATTGACTCAAGTGTCTATTATGGATTTCATTTTTTTTAAGCAATATAAGAGATAAACTAATTCTGCCGCATGCTTGACGCAACATTTTTACTTTTTTTTAAAAAAAGGCTTTTTTGAGGATTTCCATTCTTTTTGCGGAGTATTACATATTATAAAAATAATAATTAATAAAATGTATATGCACTAAGGACTCACACATTACCGTCAGTAATAAGATTCAGTAGATAATTTTCCAAAATATTTGTATGCTTGAGCGTTACATAAAGAAAATATAAATAATGAGGAGAAATGAATTAATTTAATATCTTAATATAAGACAAGACATATCAAACTTCTTGCCATGTTTTTTCATAATTAATTCTACATAGGCCAATGGTGGTTGAGGATGTCGATGTCAGCGTGTCGACTGAAGGTTTAATTGAATAAGGATATATCCTAATCCCCGATGCTGTCCAGGTACCTAGGGTCGCGTATAAAGTGTCCTGAGGGTGCGATCCTGGTATTTTAACTTGGAGAAGCTGACCTTGAACCCGAACGATGTCCAGGAAATCAGGGTTACCGATGACGATGTTCCAAGGATGCGCTCCTGGTATTTTTACTTGGGGAAGCCGACCCTGGACCCGAACGATGTCCAGGTAGTTAGGGTCAATTTCTTGAAGCAAAAATATCAGGAGCACACCCTTGGAACACCGTCATCGGGTACCCTGACTACCAAGACATCGTTCGGGTCCAGGGTCAGCTACATCAAGCAAAAATACCAGGAGCGCACCTTTGGAACACCGTCATCGGGTGCCTTGACTACTCGAACATCGTTCGGGTCCAGGGTGACTTTCCCTAAGCAGAAATTTCAGGAGCGCACCCTTGGAATACCGTAATCGGGTACCCTGACTACCTAGACATCTTACGGGTCCAGGGTCAGTTACTCAAACCAAAAATACCAAGAGCACGCCCTTGGAACACCGTCAATAGATACCCTGAGTACCTGGACATCGTTTGAGTCTAGGGTAGATAGATAGATATGTTTTTATTGTATCAAAATACAAAGTTGGTATTTACAGAGCATCAGTCATTTTTTAAAATCATACGTCATTCATATAAATATATTTAACATATCATCCTTGTCATCAGCGTGAAGATATAAATATAAAGCTAATTATCACAGATAATGTGTCAGGATATTAGTATACTGGTCATCAATAATTTAATCAACCTAGTTATCATAGATAACGTGTCTATTCTTATATTTGAAAATATCAGAGGTCATTCGGTCATTTCTAAGAAATACAATTTCACGGAACGCTTGACACTTGACAAGGACGGCAAGTTTCTATCTGAGGAGCGGAGAGAGTTCCAAAAATGTGCTGCTTGTACTTGCAAGGAATTTATAACAAAGTCTTTCCTCATTTTGGGATGCGCAGGATCTTGTACAAAAGTACAGCCATGAAATATTGCCTTCTTATATCCGTGCGCATCCAGCCCAACTTAGTTCTATAAGGTGTGATATGTTTATCACTCCTCACACCAAAAACATATCTCACACATGAATTCTGCAGTACCTGTATTCTCTGTTTTTGTTCTTGAGATGCGTCAAGGTATACCGCAGAATAGTAGTCAAGATGAGGGAACAGCAGTGCCATTGATAAGTGTCTACGCCAAATCTCGGTGGTGTATTTACGAAAGAATCGCAAGCAGTACATGGTTCTATTGAATTTCTTCGTGACTGCATCGGTGTTTTGACGCCAAGATAGAGTTTCGTCAAGCACCACGCAAAGATCCTTGACTGTGCCAGAGAACGGCACACGAGCCCCACCGATTCCAATGCCAGATGCATAGAGTGCCTCCTTGTGCAGGAGTTTAATATAATATCCTGACCCAAACGCGATGGCCTGAGTTTTTCCAGCATTGAGTGCCAGCAAAGCAGCATCAGCCCACCCCGACACAGCCGCAGCCGCTCTCTCAAGCAGTGCTATGCCCTCAGCCAGTCTGTCTAGAGGGACCTGTGTATAGATTTTAAGTCGTCTGCATAAAGCACACTCTCGACGCCCTTAATGTCAAGTACGTCACGTAGGTCATCAATGTATATGCAGAAGAGGAGAGGCCCGCGGACTGACCCCTGTGGTACCCCCAGATTCGTGGCAAGCCACGATGATTTGCCAAAACTCTTGGTTATGACTATTTGCTGTCTATCAGTGAGATATGAGTGAAACCACGAGAGAGTAGTCCTGGTGAAGCCGATATCCTGCAACCGTTTCAGCATTCTAGAGTGCGAAATTTTGTCAAAGGCTTTACTAAAGTCAAATAGCAGAAGCAACGTCAGATTCTTTTTGTCCATACCCTGTCAGTATGGTATAACAGTGCAGTTCGGGTGGAGTGGTTTGGACGAAAACCGGCGTGTCTAGGATCAAGGATGTTTTGATTGTAAGATAATTCATGACTCGGTCATGAACTATGTTTTCAAGTACCTCAGAAAGGAAGCTCAAGAGGGCAATATGACGAAAGTTTGACGGAGACGTCGGGAGGGCACTCTTCTCCAGCGGAAGAACATGAGCCTTCTTCCAGGATGACGGGAAGATTCCTTTGCGCAGGGAGGAGTTGAACAGATTCAGGGTAAGCTACTTCAACGAAAAATACCAGGAGCGCACCCTTGGAACACCGTCATCGGGTACCCTGACTACCTGGACATCGTTCGGGTCCAGGGTCAGGTACTCCAACCAAAAATACCAGGAGCGCACCCTTGGAACACCGTCATTGGGTACCCTGACTACCTGGACATTGTTCGGGTCCAGGGTGAGTTTCTCCAAGTTAAAATACGAGGAGCGCACCCTCGGGACACTGCCATTAGTGACCCTAGCCACCTGGACATTATCGGGTATTAGGGTATATCCTCACTTATACAAATGAAAGTCGACACGCCGACATCGGCATCCTCAATCACCATTTGCCCATGTAAAATCAATTGAATTATGAAAAAATCATGGAATAAATTCTGATATGTCTTGTCTTATCTTCTGTGAGTTTGAAAAAATCTGTAGTACTTTTTGTGGAATCTATTAGGCACGGCTAATAGTTTTATCATATTCTTTCTAATTATACATTAACAATTTACTTCCAAAAATTTTTTCATGGTTTCATTTCTACGCGGGAAGCAAGAGCATGTATAACGCCAACTTAACAACGTTCATAAACGTTGTTGCGTTGGCGTTCTGGACCATATATGTACCTCTTACTATGCGTGAACATTGCTGCTTCATCAGGCTACCGTGGCTAACTTCATGGTCAAAAGAAAAAATGATCTGAAGAAAAATCTGGTCGAGAGAAAAAATTAGTAGATCTCTTGACACGGTACTCCAAACTTATTATTGCCAACGAGTTTTTGGGTATTTCTTTTTGTCAATCGCTCAATTCAACTCAAAATCCTGTTTCGCATTCAAAAAAAGTCGTTTTGGCTAAATTAATGCCAATGTAAAAATCGAGCGTGCAATATCAAACAATATATAGTGCGGTGTCTACTGCTTGACGCATGGAAAACTACCCTAGTTGATTTTACCACAAGTAACCAGTGTGAAAAATTTCAAGAAGATTGGACAATTTCTCCGTGAGTTTTTGCGTCCCCAAAATAGGATCACATACAATACTGTACATACTGACATTTTTAGAAATCAATGTTTCACGATTTTCGCAAATTACGAAAATCGAGGTCCCGAAGTCGTATTCGAGGGTTTGATTTTGGACCCGTCACAAAGTTTTCTCTTCGAGAAAGCTAAAGTAAACAATAAGACTTCAAACTCTAGTAAAACAGTGATTTGAAGTCCAAACTGGATGGGATAGCAACCAAAATCTTTATTTCAATACTACCAACACAACCCAAATAACCACTGGTGCCCAGAAAGCAGAAAATTCGGAATATCAGATTCGGAATGTCAGAGAAAGGCCACATTGGATCCCAAGATACATTGGGTACCCTTACCTTATTTATGCAACTTATAAATATCAACATGATGGAGTTCTCACACGCCCCCATAAAATATTTTCCGACCCCATGATGGGATAAAATGTCGGCTTCATTTCTGTTATCGAATCGTACATCAATTAATTAATTATCCCAACCTTGATTTAATTAAGGGGGCTTCAGCGTTAGGTGCCGTACCAATGCGGGGCCCTACTGGGGTGCCTGAATTATTTTTCAAAATTCTCCCAATTCTATCGTTTTAAAGTAGATCAGTCTTACCCTAGACTACTTATGGATGCTTGAAAAGGAAAAATAAATTATAACTAGGTCAAGATTTTCACATAATCACTTGTCAAATTCATCAAAATCCACTTTTTTCAGTTTTACGATCTTATTTCGATGGCGACATACGATTTTCGCGATCATATTATAATCTACTTATAAAGACCTATTACTTAGAATTTTTTCAAATTTTTCTATAAGATCATATTTAGTTGAGAAGGGATTAATCGATTCTCGCCATAAGAGCCTATGTAAAAAACGTCATTTTTGTTATGGCGCTCATATAGAAATGACCATGTTGACCCATGATTTTCTTTGTTGCAATTGAAAGTTGATTGTGCTAGGTACATTCTATGAAAGTTTGAGTTCATTCTATAATACAATAATAACTCGCTGAAGCCCCCTTAAGGCTCCAGCAGCAGAAAGATTGGTTTACTTCATTAATATTACTCCCATATCCCTTCCCTCCTCTTTTTGGAAATAATTCTGGGGTGTTTGGCAATAGAGCCACTACAACGCGGACCCGACGGTATTCCCGTCCATTTACCATAATTTTTTACAAAATCTAAAAATCCGTCGTCACAACCCAAATAACCGGGTCAATTTTAGTCAAAATTTCCTGACGTAAATAAACGGAACTGAATGCAGTTCTTGCTGATGACCATAGCAGAACTGCAGGATAGCGTTATAAAATGAAATATTTCCAGGCACAAAGTTAAAACGCAAACGAGCTGTATATAACGGCTTCTCGCGTCCCCTCGTTTGCTGCGCATACTTGTCTGTCCTGATTTCATATTACTGTAAATGAAATTTATCAGTTCGAAATTCGTTTCTCAAGAACATGAGGCAAAAAAATGCTTGAAATTCTGTAACTATCTTACATACATTTTAATGGACTGAAATTAGAGACACATTTTCAAATGTCTCTCTACTTGAAAAAATTAAGTTTAACAAGAATTAGTTCTACAACAAACTAAAAGATATGTAACATACTTGTTATCAACGTTGACATTTTTCAAAGGTAAATTTTCAATTATGAAAGAGCAAATTGCTTACGGAGTATTTAATTCAATTTCAACCATTTACTATTTTTGTGCTAAACTTCTACAAAATTATATTAGTTAACTACCTGACATGAATTAGTGATTCAAGTATTTTCCCATATTCAGGCTTTACAATAAGTTTTACCCCACCTCTACAACTACTTCAGTTTATTAAAACTATGGAAAAATGTAACCTGCAAGTTAACATAAGTATTCATCAAGGAAAGGATACATTAATTGAAAACAAATGCAATTATTTTTCAATTTTTTAAGAGTATAATCAGTTATTGAATCACTGCAAATTATCAAAAATACAGGATAAGTACAATACTTTTGAAAAGACCCTTGGTGAGAAAACTGATATAACTGGATAGGATTGAAGAAATAAAGCTCCAGAAGCATGTGGGAAATTAGTACAACAGTTAGTTCTTTTCAGTTTTTTGATCTCAATTTAAACAATAATAAGAGAATGGAATCAGATGAGTACTTTTAATTTATTCCCAGTACTTTCTTTCACTAGGATTCAGAATTGCTTTCCATTTACATGCACATTTAAATCATTTGTAACTATCTATAATTTTGCACGGATAGAAATAAACTTGGTATAATATAAACTAATATCAATACTTTTGTGTGTTCACTAGGATACTAAATAATATCACAATGAATGAGAATGAATGAGTGTTTGCCTTCAGAAACTGGGTTAATTGAAATCATGATTCACTCACCATGAATTCATCTTTTTCAAGATGAAAAATATAATTACCCACTGATTTGTTAAATTTTCTTGGATGAGAACACCTTTCTCAAGTATTCAATTGCTGCTAGGAGCAAAACAATATGAAAGTTCTTAGTTGTTAATAATGTCATCTTTGAGTATATTGAATTGATCCCTATTCAAACTCATGCAATGAAATTACATGCTTTATTTTTCTGATACCAGGGGTGCTATTGATTTCTTTTACTGTATTGATATAATCATTCACAGCATCACATGTAAGCTCAGTGCTGAATTAATGCATAGGCAGATTAGGCACTGTGTACAGGCACCCACCGAAAGGCAAAACTAAAATTTGATCTCAAGATTAGTAAGTGAGGAATTCCTTCTTCAAATTTTCAATCCAATTGAACTAGCAACTTTATCAATTTTATATGTGAGCGATATGAAAATTATGAGGTTATGGACAGGGAAAGCATAAAAAATGATTAACAAGTGATAAGAGAATTAAATAAAATAACTCAATTTCTTACGAATATATTATGACAAATATTATAGAAACTACAAATCATATTCAAAAACGAAAAAAATTACACTGAACAAAACATTGCATCTTATTTATTAATGTTAATTCAAAACAATCCCCGTAACATGGAATTTTTACACATCATTTAATTGAAAAATCATAGATTCATAAAGCCCTGTCTAACCTGATAAACGTTAAAATGTAAAATAACATGGAACAAAATGATAAAATAAAATGTTATAAAATAGAATGAAATGAATAAAATGATATACCTTGCTTTTAAATCCTCAACAGTCCTTTTACAATATTGCTTTTGATCCCATCTATCATGTATAATAATGAATCTGAGATCAAATTGTCTACAAAGTTGAAATAGATGATCTGTTTCATTTTTTGTCCACCCATTAGTAACTAAGTGTTGAGTATATTCCAAGTTGCTATAAGACGGAATAGTAAGTTTTTTATTAAACTTTGCAAATGGATAGTCTTTTCCTGTATCAGCAACACGTCTCCAATGATGGAAAAATGCTTTGTCGGTTCGAGCTGGATTCATAAAAGGTGTCCATATCCATGATCTTACTTTTTTCATACCCAACTTTGCCCTCATCTGTTTGTACACTCTACTAGAATCTGCTGGAAAAAGTGGTGGTGCATCATTGTCTTTACATAACAAAGCAAAGACTTCTCTGTGCATTCCTTCGGGCCGTTTGGGAACTTTATCAATTTTTTTCTTTGTTTTTCTATCTCCTGCAATTATAGTTTCTTTGGTTAGTTCACATACACTTGAAGTTCCAATGTCTAGAATGTCTCTCACGTCGGTCATGATTCGTTGAATGATATATAAATCCACACAGATTTGTTTGAAAACAGTGCAAAATTAATTTATAATGTCATTATTCATGAACAAGGAAAGTTTTAGATACAATCACAAGATGGTTTATTTCAGCGAACACCTTAAGCTTATTATCGTGAAGTAAGAAAAAAGGAGAGGAAACTGCATACTGAAAATGGAATGACTTTACCAGGGAGGCTCTAGAGAAGGAGGTCCCACTCCAAGCAGTTTAAATGGGAGGAATTCTCTATGATTCGGGAGCAAGAGAATAGTACCGAAATGAAAATCATGGTGGCGCTGAAGTAGCGGACGTTTGAAAAGAGCAATAATACACGCTGGCTGTTCGTCGTTCGGATGCCAGAAGCAGCGTTTGAAACGGACATAACTCCCGGCCGTGTTTTTTTTTTTTTTCTCCAATCAACCGGTTATCATCTCTTGGATATGTACCGGACTACCATTGACCTCTCTGGACCTGGGATGATGATTTCATGATTCTTTACTTCATGAAGAAAAAGACAAAAAACTCGACGACGGGCGACGCTGGACACAGCTAACAGCCATAACACCCTGCGCAGGCGCATTTTGTTCCCGGCTGCCGCCCAAATTCAAAAGCCATGGAGCGGTAAAGAGAAAAGGGAAGGCAAAAAACACAAGAGGAGAAAGGAAGGATCAGACAAAATCAAAACAAAGCTCAAAGATCAACGGAATTGCGAATTAGAAACCGCAAGAATACAACAAACTTATCAAAAGGGACTGTATTTGCCAATGCATTGACACTCTCACCCATCGTCAAGCCCTCACTAACAACAAACTCAGAGAATTCATCTCGGGATTCAGCTACCTCGGGACAATCCCATACTTTGTGATCTAATGTGTGAAAGTCTCTTCCGCACTCGCACATAGCATCAACCTTAAAACCCTTTTCAAATAGTAAAAAACGCGATTTAACGTGTCTGGTCAATATTCTGTTCTGTAAACAGACCATTCCTCTGGACAACTTCGAAGCTCCGCTTTCCTTCACATCAAACCAGGCTCTGCATGAGAAATCCCCAGCGAACTGCATATAAGTTCGACCCTTGCTGCCCGACCCATAATTTTCGCAAAATTCATTCATATTCAATACAAGGTCGTCTCTAGCATGGTATACTACATCCCGAGCATCAAATAGATAATTGTCATCCGGAGCAAGATCCAGTCCCTTCTTGGCAAGAGCATCCGCATTTTCGTTACCCCTGATCCCCGTATGAGCAGGGATCCAGTAGATTTTTAGCCTTTTACCGCTTTTCAATATCTCGATAATTCTTATTCTAATACTTGATATCAGCAGGGGCATTGATGTGTCCAGGCCATTTGAGCTCAGTTTAGAGACCAAGCTCAAGGAGTCAGTGAAGATCGCATAAGCCAAGAAGGGCAATTCTTGGATTAATTTGAGTGCTTCATGCAGGGCAAAAGCTTCGGCCTTAAAGATGGACAATTCCTCAGGCAAACCAAAAGATTTATTACAGCTAGGGTATTTACAAAAGACTCCAGCACCGCAGCCTTTTTTGGGGATTTTGGAGCCATCCGTAAACAGCAATATATAGTTCGGCAATTCATAATGAGCAAATTCTTCAAACATATTATTTGCCAAAGAGCCCCCATTCCTCAAACGCCTACCCAATCTTGCATCAAAAACACCATCGATAAAAAGTGCATCATAAGGCAGCAGATACGTGGGGAGATGATTGCTAGATGAAATCTTGTTTATATAAGTTTCGTTTGAGATCCATAATTTGTATAAGGTGTTTACTTTTTTTGAGCGTAAAAATTTGTTTTTATTTGGGTCGAATTTTTCCGTGATTAGTTTAAATTTAGGGAGCAACATGTTATACTTTGTAATTTTCATTTTGAAGAGGAATTTTTTGGCTAGATATTCTCTCCTGATCTTCAGTGTAGGTATACCGGCAATGTGCAGCAGGTTGTTTATTGGGGTAGTCCTCATGAAGCCCAGGGCACTTCTGTTGGCTGAGTTTTGGAGTACGTCCAATTTCCTGAGTAGAGTTGGGGATGCATCATTAAAGAGAAAGCCACCCCAATCCATTTTTGGCCTGACAATGGCCTTATAGAATTTTAAAGCCACTGACGGATGAACACCCCACTTAAAACCCCCCAATGAAGACAACATATTAATTCCCCTTTTCACTATTGAAGTTACGTGATTTATATGAGTTTCCCAGGTCAAGTCACTGTCCCAATGGACGCCCAGATTATTTGAAACTACTCGCATTTGAAAGTCTAGTTTCATCCACTGTCAGGAAACACGAGCCCGGCTCTATCTTTGTATTGCTGTTGTTGAAGATCACAAAACGGCATTTGCCTATGGAAAGAGAGAGATTCAAGGATGCCAACCACTCCTTCAACAAAATATACTGTGACTCCAAAATTCTCAACAGGTCCTCTATTCTTGTCCCCCTGCAATACAGGATCAGATCGTCAGCGAATCCCAGGAGTTTTATTCCATTCGTCATAAAATAAATAATGTAACATATATACAAGTTGAATAGTAAAGGGCTGAGAATACATCCCTGTGGTAGCCCTTTGTTAGTATTTCCCTCCGCGAAATGTATTCCGCAGAAGAAACCACTCAGTTTTCTGTTATTTATCAGATTCGTAATAAAAATAGTAATCTGTCTAGGTACTCCCAATTTATTCAATATATTAATCAATTTCTCTAGACTGACGGCATCGTAAGCACCGGCTATGTCCAGGCTAAAGACTCCCAATAACTCATCCCGCAGCCTTGCGATATCAATATCCGTGCGTAAGATAGAAAAAGCATTTGCGCACGATTTGCCGCGGCGAAAGCCAAAAAAAGAGTTTGGAAGTAGGTTTTGAGATTCGACCCACCACTGTAATCTGTCATTTATTATGCGCTCAAAAATCTTCAATAATGTACAAGCAAGAGCAATCGGACGATAGCCCTGCTTGTCACCCTTGGGAATAAAGACAACATTAAAAACATTCCAGTCAGTGGGAAAAAAACCGGACGAAAACACGTGGTTGTAAAAATCCGTCAGCCAGGTAATGCAGGAGACGGGAAGTTCCTTTAGTATCGCGTAAGAAATGCCATCGGGACCAGGAGCAGATCTCAACTTAGACCTCTCAATCGCACAACGAACCTCTGCAAAACTAATTTCTTTTATCAGACTCGGGTCCGGGGAAGCCTCGTCAGCTGGTATAGAGATGTTATCATAGACGTATTCGTTCGAGATTTTACCAAAAGCCTCGCTCAACTGAGCATTATCCCTTATCGAGTTCTCATCGACGCTATCCTTCGGGTCATTATAAAATCTATTCTTGTACCGCTTTATAAACTTGAAATTAAGGTGAACAGGATTGTGGGGGTTCAAGGTACTTAAAAAGTTCCTGAAGCCACCGGATTTTTCCGCCTTTAGAACTCTTCTGGCCTCCCTAACCTTCTCGCGATATATTTCAAGGTTTTCAGGACAAGGATTTGACCTCAAAACCCTCAAAGCCTCTCTGCGGGCATCTACAGCCTCCGAACAGACGATGTTCCACCAAATCGCGTTCTTTGGAGCCTTTTTTCTCCCCGATGATGAGCCACGAACAATCCTCCCGCCAGCAGCCTCAAGACTCTCGAAAATCAGTCCAACAAAATTTTCATATGCAACCTGAGGATCCTCGTTACTCTCGAATTTGGAGATGGATTGTACGAGGTGGTTCCGAAACGCACTCCAAACAATCCTTGACAATGAGATCTTGTTGGGCCGATCGGATCGAGAAAAAGCGAAGTCCCGAAGCCGAAAACTGATCGGAAAGTGATCGCTACCAAAAGAGTCCGAACCAACTTCACACTCCAGTCTATTCAACAGTTCAGAGGCGCGAATAATCACATCCGGGCAGCTTGGCAAATGAAAAACTCTAGTGGGGGAATCCGGTCTCCATACGGACATAAATGCACAGTTTAATAATGCACATTGCAGATTTTTTCCATTTGAGTTCGGGATGGCACTTCCCCAATCTTGGTGCTGTGCATTTACATCACCAATTATGAGGAAGTTCGTGTACTGTTGTCCCTCGTCAAAAATCCTAGCCCAATTCTCCGAAGACAGAACACTATCCGGAGGGTTATATACTATCAAGAAGTGGTAAAATCTGTTTTGGTCTCTAACTTGTAAGAATATATATTCCATCTGGGTCGGAATGTTGTTAAATGTAATGGATTTGAATTCAATAGCTGATTTAATATAGATAAGTAGACCACCACCCCTTGAATGACCGCCCCTGTCTCTATCCTTGCGGATGGGAAAAAAACCCGGTATGTGCGGGGTCTGGATCTCCGCAGAGAGCTTAGATTCGGCGATGGCCAGCATATCCACGCCCTTGGAATAAATAAAATTCAAAATTTCGGGTTTCTTGTTACCTATGCCGTTTGCATTCCAATATGCAGAATTCATTGTGAAAATTACTAAAAATTTAACGATCAACTAAATAAATAGGACAACTACAAGAAAATAAAATCCAGGACAACACACTAAGGTTAAGACTTCTTATTAAAACTCTGGAGGGGGAGATATAGAATCAATTTCCTCCGATGGATTCAAGCCATGGCCAAGGGACGGGAAATCACTCGCATAACTATGATTTTGTTCGAGCAAATTTATAAAATCCATATTGTCAATATCCATATTCTCCTTATTTTCAGTTGAAAAAGACATATTCCCAAAATTGCTAAATTTACTCCATTTCCCTCTCCCACGGTGTCCTCCGGGAGATGAAGAGGGTTCTCTGGAAGAGCTTCTGCATTCAGAGTCCGAGTCAATTTTTTCAGAAATATTATTGTATGACCGTGCGCTATTTTTTCCTTTAGTGACCCTATGCGGTGCTGCAATCTCCTGAATATTATCCGCATGAATATCCAAATCAGTTTCGGAGTTTGTTGAAATCAAAGATGTCATGCTATTCATAATATTTTCAGCTTGAGAACCTCGCAGAGCCAAAACTTCCTTTCCAATATGTTCCGCATGTATTGGTCGAGTGGGAAGGCCGCGTCTCATTTCGGCGATGTCAGTGTGGTCTGAATTATTGTTTTTATTTTGAAACTGCTGCTTCGAACGAGCCTGAGCCCGAGAGACTGGGATGTTTTTGCTTATGTTTACCACACGCGCTCCGTTTTGATTTAAATTTAAAGGGCTTACGGTATTTAAATACGGCTGTTGCTTCTCACGTTCGAAGCGCAGATCTTTTCTGTTTACATATGGGTTTCTTTCTAATTTGTCCAAGGGGGAATCAAGATTTATATTATTTTCCAAAGTGTACCGATTTTGAATTAACGATATAGCTTCGATTTTGCCAATTTTATGTAGGGAAGTAGTAAAGTTTAACTCTCTATTGAATTCAAAGTAGATGCACGATTTATCAGAAGCTTTATGATCTCCCGCGCAATTTGCGCATTTCGGTTTGCTGCTACAAAAGCCCTCATGTCTCAGACCGCAATTCTCACACCTCGTTTCGTGGGAACAAGAGTTAGAACCATGGCCAAATTGTTGGCATTTGTAGCATCTAAGTACTGCTGGAATGAAGGCCTGTACCTTGTAAAAAATGCCAAAAATCTTGATAAATTTGGGTAGTTCATCTCCGCACATTATTTGAATCTTGTCAGATTCCCTTGACCGAACAGTACCATCTACATTGATTTTAACTTTTAGTCTAACGAATTTTTCGATAATTTTATTATCCTGACAAGTAGTTGCTATCTTTATTGTTTCAATAGGGATATCGCTCGGGATATCGTGCACGATGCCTATATTATATAGGCCTTGGTCAGGGATGAAAGCTTTCCAATTGGAGTCAATTTTTTGTGAGCAATTGATAACGAATTCATTCGCTTCCTGGAAGGTGTTAAAAGAAACTGAATACTTATATTCTCCGGCTTTACATAATCCCGCGACTAAGAAATTTGCATTAAAGATCTTTTCACCGACTTTTGCTTTATGCAAATTTCCAAGATTTGAGTCAGTCCGAGCGTCAAATAAGTATACAATAAAAGGGGCCTTTGATCAGCTGTCATAACGGTTACTTGTCTGTGATTCAAACTGTTCCTTAGAGAACAGGTCAAAGAATTCATCGGGGTAACTACCCCTGTTGTCAGTTTTTGGCTTCTTACTCACGAGGAGAGATTCATCCTGCGTAGTTACATTATTTAAATCCGCTTGAGAGCTGTTTCTCTTTGTCGCAGATTGTGCCATGTTCGAGTGCGAAGGAGAGCGATAAATAGAGACGAAAAATCAAGTTTATAGATACTCTCTACTGGTAGGAAAACACTCAGCCTCCGAAGATAGCCAAATGTCGAGAATAAATCACAATGAACCGTGCGTAATTATCTCCTTCAACAACAAAGATCCTTCACGACGGAAAAGGATATTGAAAAATTAAAACGGACCAACAAAATAGTGTGTCAAAAAGACCAGATCGATGAGCAGTGTTTGCGGAAATAGGAAAGTTCAAAAGGAGGCTTATCTTATTGTCGACAGCGGATGTTCCTGAAGATGGTCTCTGCAAATATCCTTATCTGTCCCAGGTCCTGTGGTCAGAATGAGAAAAGCCGGCAAAATCCGTCCTTGGTGTCGATGAATTCAAATTTGAATTCAGAAACGGCTCATAAGTGGCAAATGATAATCCAACTCGTGCCGCAATCACGCGACTAAATGGGGGGAGTGGCGATAAACGGAGAGGAAAATCGAAAATCGAAAAGCGTCCGAACTCATCGGCAGTCAGAAACGGAATCCTCCCGGCCGTGTTAATTTTTTTCGTATAGACTTTAGATGGGGTGAATGTGGAAGGGACTTTACCACTCGCCAGTTTCGAGAGCCGAGGGACAACCCTCGTTGCGCCGAGCCCCAGACCTTTTTTTATTGCTTTCAGCAAATTGTAATCGAAAAGTGCTAAATACAGATGACTCAATTCTTTAGATTGATTAAATATGTATATACAGGGTGATTCTAAAAGGTCGCATATGGCATATACCACTGTATAGCTGGGAATGTCACGAGTAGAAAAGCTCTTTGAAATTCAGTTCTTCAGTTCTCACGAACACCTCGAACTGAAGTGGATAGAAGCCTTTACAAATTTTCGAATGAGCGCGGGCCTGCGGGTCTATGTATCGAGAGTATTTTTATTGTCATGTTCGAGAGAATCCTAAAGTTTCTCTTCAATTATTTTTTCTATTTATGTACATACATTAGATTAACATCAATTTGACCTCTAGCAAGCAACGAACTATTTGCGTAACTGTGAAAAACGAATATTATTCATCACATTTGAATTTTTTTTCAAATTATGATTATATGAAACTATTTATCGATGAACTAATTTTTTTTTCAAAATGAGACATGATATCAAACGATTCAAAAACCTAATGCGGATTGAATTATTCTGCCCATTTCTGGTCCCAAGAAAACTAATGATAAATTTCAGAGACTCAAATGCGAGACTCAATAGCATATGCAGAAATATTTCTCCCCATTCAAATAAATCTCAGGCTTGTCCGAGTGACCCATATCGATCAGGTACGACCTGCATTCATTCCAAATATACAGGGTGATTCTAAAAGGTCGCATATGGCATATACCACTGTATAGCTGGGAATGTCACGAGTAGAAAAGCTCTTTGAAATTTTTCGATAAAATGATAATTTATCGAGTTATTGATTGAAGAAGAGTGCATAATCCGACCAATGAGCGCGCGGCCCGAGCGGGCGGGAGAGCTATGCGGTGCGGCGGTGGGGGGACCAGCCGGTCCGCGCCCGGCGGGGAACCGTGGCGAGTGGGGTGGGGTACCCTCAGCTGTAGCACAGTCGGACAGCCGACAAACTCGCTGATACATTTTTCTACAGAATAAGGAGTAGAATTGAGCGATTTGAATAATTCAAAATTTATTTATTCAAGCATTTAATCATCTATCGTTTTCCATAAGTAGCGACTCCAAAAAAGCGAAGTTGACCGACGACTACTCCGGTTTTAGTCAGCTATTGTTGGAACGTTTTTTATTTGTTTATGAAATACTCATGAATCGTTTCATTCTCGTTTTATCAATTATGGAAAAACAAATGGGTTCAAGTTTCCCTATTAAATGTCCAACGACTCACACGATTTTCAATCAGATATGATGAAAATTGGATTTTTAACAAGAGAAAAACGTAGGCCCGGCAGGCCGCGAATACGATGTTGAACAGCGAGACGATACTACATTTTACGTCTGTTATTCATGAATCGTTCTTTTCTCGCTTAAGAAATTAAGAAAATATGAATGGATCCGAGTTCCACAATAAATTGCCCAACGAATCACACAGATTTCATTCAGAAATGATGAAAATTGGATTTTTAATAGGAGAAAAACGTAGGCCCGGCAGGCCGCGAATACGATGTTGAACAGCGAGACGATACTACATTTTTCGTCTGTTTTTCAGAAATCGTTGTTTCCTCGCTTGATTGATTGAGGAGAGACGAATGGTCTCGATTTTCCCAATGAATTCCCCAGCGACTCACTTAACCTTCAATCAAAATTAATGGAAAATAGACTTTTGATAGTAGAAAAACGTAGGCGCATACACAGATGTTGAACGTCGACGCGAAATTACGTTTTTCGTGTGTCAATCATGAATCGTTCTTTTCTCACTCAGTCGATTGAGAAAAGACGAATGTTTTCGAGTTCCTCAATAAATTGCCTAAAAACTCGATGAATTTTTTAACTAAAATGATGAAAATTGGATTTTTGATAAGATGAAAACGTAGGCGCGTAGAAGTTGAACAGCGAGACGATACTACATTTTTCGTCTGTTTTTCAGAAATCGTTTTTTTTTGGTTCAATCGATTGAGAAAAGACAAATTGTCTCCGTTTCTGAATAGATTGCCCTACTCCTCACACAATTTCCAATCGAAAATGATGGAAATTGGACTCATAGTTCAAAAGAAACGTGTGCACGTGGACAATCGACTGCGAGACGAAACTACAGTTTTCGTGTGTTGATCATGGATTGTTTCTTTCTCGCTCAAGCGATCGAGAAAAGACGAATGTTTGCAAGTACCCCAATGGATTGTCCAACGAATCACATAAATTTTATTCAGAAAAGATGAAAATTCAATTTTTAACGGGCGAAAAACAGGCGCGGCGGCCGCGAATACGATGTTGAACACCGAGACGATACTACATTTTTCGTCTGTTTTTCGCAAATCGTTTTCTTTTGGTTCAACCGATTGAGAAAAGACAAATTGTCTCCGTTTCTCAATAGATTGCCCTACTGGTCACACAATTTCCAATCGAAAATGATGGAAATTGGACTCATAGTTCAAAAGAAACGTGTGCACGTGGACAATCGACTGCGAGACGAAACTACAGTTTTCGTGTGTTGATCATGGATTGTTTCTTTCTCGCTCAAGCGATCGAGAAAAGACGAATGTTTGCAAGTACCCCAATGGATTGTCCAACGAATCACATAAATTTTATTCAGAAAAGATGAAAATTCAATTTTTAACGGGCGAAAAACAGGCGCGGCGGCCGCGAATACGATGTTGAACACCGAGACGATACTACATTTTTCGTCTGTTTTTCGCAAATCGTTTTTTTTTGGTTCAATCGATTGAGAAAAGACAAATTGTCTCCGTTTCTCAATAGATTGCCCTACTGGTCACACAATTTCCAATCGAAAATGATGGAAATTGGACTCATAGTTCAAAAGAAACGTGTGCACGTGGACTTTCGACTGCGAGACGAAACTACAGTTTTCGTGTGTTGATCATGGATTGTTTCTTTCTCGCTCAAGCGATCGAGAAAAGACGAATGTTTGCAAGTACCCCAATGAATTGTCCAACGAATCACATAAATTTTATTCAGAAAAGATGAAAATTCAATTTTTAACGGGCGAAAAACAGGCGCGGCGGCCGCGAATACGATGTTGAACACCGAGACGATACTACATTTTTCGTCTGTTTTTCGCAAATCGTTTTCTTTTGGTTCAACCGATTGAGAAAAGACAAATTGTCTCCGTTTCTCAATAGATTGCCCTACTGGTCACACAATTTCCAATCGAAAATGATGGAAATTGGACTCATAGTTCAAAAGAAACGTGTGCACGTGGACTTTCGACTGCGAGACGAAACTACAGTTTTCGTGTGTTGATCATGGATTGTTTCTTTCTCGCTCAAGCGATCGAGAAAAGACGAATGTTTGCAAGTACCCCAATGAATTGTCCAACGAATCACATAAATTTTATTCAGAAAAGATGAAAATTCAATTTTTAACGGGCGAAAAACAGGCGCGGCGGCCGCGAATACGATGTTGAACACCGAGACGATACTACATTTTTCGTCTGTTTTTCGCAAATCGTTTTCTTTTGGTTCAACCGATTGAGAAAAGACAAATTGTCTCCGTTTCTCAATAGATTGCCCTACTCCTCACACAATTTCCAATCGAAAATGATGGAAATTGGACTCATAGTTCAAAAGAAACGTGTGCACGTGGACTTTCGACTGCGAGACGAAACTACAGTTTTCGTGTGTTGATCATGGATTGTTTCTTTCTCGCTCAATCGATCGAGAAAAGACGAATGTTTGCAAGTACCCCAATGAATTGTCCAACGAATCACATAAATTTTATTCAGAAATGATGAAAATTCAATTTTTAACGGGCGAAAAACAGGCGCGGCGGCCGCGAATACGATGTTGAACACCGAGACGATACTACATTTTTCGTCTGTTTTTCGCAAATCGTTATTTTTTGGTTCAACCGATTGAGAAAAGACAAATTGTCTCCGTTTCTTAATAGATTGCCCTACTTCTCACACAATTTCCAATCGAACATGATGAAAATTCGATTCGTAATTGGGAAGAAACGTGTGCGCGTACATGTTGAACAGCGAGAAGAAATTGCATTTTTCGTCAGTTGTTTGTGATTCGTTTTTTCTTTGTCCAATCAATTGGGAAAAGATGAATGGTTTTGAGTTTCCCCATGAGTTTCCTGGCTATTTACACAATTCGCATCGGAAAATTCACTAAAATTTGATCTTTCACTACAGAAAAACGAGTGGGCAGCGTTCCGCCGGCCGGGCGACGTATCCGCTCACTTTTATCGATTCTCCTTCTCATCTACTATCGTCCTAGAATCAATTCGCAATAGAGATTTTTTAAAAGAAATTTGCCATGTCTTCCTCTCTGCGTTTGTTTGGGCTTGAGACCAACGGCAAAAGTCGACGGACGTAAACATTGCCGAGGAGCGCAATTTTAAGAATACTCGCAGTTCAACATCGATTTCGCGGCCCGCCGCGCTTACGTTTTTCGTACATTGAAATCACAATCTTCAGCAGTTTCAATTGAAAATTGGTCGAGTCGTTGGGAAATTTATTGGAGAACTCAGAACCATTTGTCTTTCTCCAATGGACTGAACCAAAAAAAAAACGATTCTTGAATAGCTGACGAAAGATGTAGTATCGTCTCGCTGTTCAACATCGTATTCGCGGCCACCACGCCTGTTTTTCTCCTATAAAGAATTCAATTTTCATCTTATCTGAATGAAATTCAAGTGATTCGTTGGGCAGTTCATTGGGGAACTTGAAAACATTTGTCTTTTCTCGATCGATTGAGCAGAAAAGAAACAATTCATGAATTACACACGAAAACTGTAGTTTCGTCTCGCAGTCGAATGTCCACGCGCACACGTTCCTCATGAATTATGAGTCCAATTTCCATCATTTTCGATTGGAAATTGTTTGACGAGTTGGGCAATTCATTGAGAAACTTAGATCATTTGTCTATTCTACATCGATTGAACCTAAAAAAAACCATTCGCGAGAAGCAGACGAAAAATGTTGTATCGTCTCGCTTTTCAACATCGTATTCGCGGCCGCCGCGCCTGTTTTTGTCTTATAAAAAATTCAATTTTCATTTTTCCTGAATACAATTTATGTGATTCGAAGGGCAAATCATTGGGGAACTTGAGAACGTTTGTCTTTTCTCGATCGCTTGAGCAGAAAAGAAACAATTCATGAATTAAACACGAAAACTGTAGTTTCGTCTCGCAGTCGATTGTCCACGTGCACACGTTTCTTTTGAACTATGAGTCCAATTTCCATCATTTTCGATTGGAAATTGTGTGAGGAGTAGGGCAATTCATTGAGAAGCGCAGACAATTTCTCTTTTCTCAATCGATTGAACCAAAAAAAAACGATTCCTGAAAAACAGACGAAAAATGTAGTATCGTCTCGCTGTTCAAATTCTAAGCGCCTACGTTTTCATCTTATCAAAAATCCAATTTTCATCATTTTAGTTAAAAAATTCATCGAGTTTTTAGGCAATTTATTGAGGAACTCGAAAACATTCGTCTTTTCTCAATCGACTGAGTGAGAAAAGAACGATTCATGATTGACACACGAAAAACGTAATTTCGCGTCGACGTTCAACATCTGTGTATGCGCCTACGTTTTTCTACTATCAAAAGTCTATTTTCCATTAATTTTGATTGAAGGTTAAGTGAGTCGCTGGGGAATTCATTGGGAAAATCGAGACCATTCGTCTCTCCTCAATCAATCAAGCGAGGAAACAACGATTTCTGAAAAACAGACGAAAAATGTAGTATCGTCTCGCTGTTCAACATCGTATTCGCGGCCTGCCGGGCCTACGTTTTTCTCCTATTAAAAATCCAATTTTCATCATTTCTGAATGAAATCTGTGTGATTCGTTGGGCAATTTATTGTGGAACTCGGATCCATTCATATTTTCTTAATTTCTTAAGCGAGAAAAGAACGATTCATGAATAACAGACGTAAAATGTAGTATCGTCTCGCTGTTCAACATCGTATTCGCGGCCTGCCGGGCCTACGTTTTTCTCTTGTTAAAAATCCAATTTTCATCATATCTGATTGAAAATCGTGTGAGTCGTTGGATATTTAATAGGGAAACTTGAACCCATTTGTTTTTCCATAATTGATAAAACGAGAATGAAACGATTCATGAGTATTTCATAAACAAATAAAAAACGTTCCAACAATAGCTGACTAAAACCGGAGTAGTCGTCGGTCAACTTCGCTTTTTTGGAGTCGCTACTTATGGAAAACGATAGATGATTAAATGCTTGAATAAATAAATTTTGAATTATTCAAATCGCTCAATTCTACTCCTTATTCTGTAGAAAAATGTATCAGCGAGTTTGTCGGCTGTCCGACTGTGCTACAGCTGAGGGTACCCCACCCCACTCGCCACGGTTCCCCGCCGGGCGCGGACCGGCTGGTCCCCCCACCGCCGCACCGCATAGCTCTCCCGCCCGCTCGGGCCGCGCGCTCATTGGTCGGATTATGCACTCTTCTTCAATCAATAACTCGATAAATTATCATTTTATCGAAAAATTTCAAAGAGCTTTTCTACTCGTGACATTCCCAGCTATACAGTGGTATATGCCATATGCGACCTTTTAGAATCACCCTGTATATTTGGAATGAATGCAGGTCGTACCTGATCGATATGGGTCACTCGGACAAGCCTGAGATTTATTTGAATGGGGAGAAATATTTCTGCATATGCTATTGAGTCTCGCATTTGAGTCTCTGAAATTTATCATTAGTTTTCTTGGGACCAGAAATGGGCAGAATAATTCAATCCGCATTAGGTTTTTGAATCGTTTGATATCATGTCTCATTTTGAAAAAAAAATTAGTTCATCGATAAATAGTTTCATATAATCATATAATTTGAAAAAAAATTCAAATGTGATGAATAATATTCGTTTTTCACAGTTACGCAAATAGTTCGTTGCTTGCTAGAGGTCAAATTGATGTTAATCTAATGTATGTACATAAATAGAAAAAATAATTGAAGAGAAACTTTAGGATTCTCTCGAACATGACAATAAAAATACTCTCGATACATAGACCCGCAGGCCCGCGCTCATTCGAAAATTTGTAAAGGCTTCTATCCACTTCAGTTCGAGGCGTTCGTGGCTACACAGACACGGCATCTGTTTAATGGTGTACAGCTACACCGACGGGATTCCGACTTGAACTAGCGAAGTGAACGGTCGTGCTATGGCTTGTTCTGCGTTGTCCGTGCTATTTGGATGCTCTCTCTGATTGGCGTCGCTTCCTGCTTCTTGATTTGAACTGCTTTGGTTGAACCTGGGCTGTTACCTTCGAGCTGAACATCGTTCTGATCTGCACCCGGCGAGGACCACTAGGATTCTGTTTGGCTCCCGCTTTTTCTCCAATTCCTGGATTGGATTGGCTTGATTGAGTCCTGCTGGCTTTACTGGTCACTGAGTGGGTTGAGCCGCCGAGGCTCATGTGCTGACGTGTTCCACGCTCCCAGGTTGTATTCCTTTTCTTTTCTTATACAGCGATTTTCAGTGAGTTTTTTTTTGGTTTTTTTTTAATGGTTTTTTGTGGGTTTTTTTTGCTCTTCCTGAAGTGATTTTTCATATTTTCCTATTCTGAATCAATCTGCAGTGAATTAATGCAGCGGAGTTTACCACCTTGGTGACACGTCCCACATCGGAGTTTTGTATAGTTTGAGTGTTAATTGTCCTGACAAAGCATTCGTGGTGCTCCTAAGCACTGGTTATTATTATAACTCCTGACACGCTTCCTGCATAACCTGTTCATAATTTTTTTTTTTCATCCATTTATTTCTAGATTTCAACTCTATAACTGTCGTTACCATTCAAATTTGTAATTTATTTTCGATTTTCCGCCTAACAGGGATAAAATTAGTCTCGAACCTCTGACTTGTATGTTGATCGTGAACTAATCTGTTGTTGTTTATTCACGGTTTGCTTATATATTTGAATTTAAAGTTGGATTGAGGCTGGTGTTGCTCTTTTCCTGTTTACTTTGATCGTAGTTATAATCTTGGCCAATTTGACTCTCGGATTATTCGTGTGATTGTCTTCGCTTGCTTTTCATCTTTGGTCATGAACATGGATTCTCAGTCTCAGTTGAAGAGAGGGTTGGGAGCGGTCTCTGTCGTTTCGGATGGGATTGACTCTACTTCCCGGGATCCAAAGAAGTCGAGAAAGGAGGATTCAAGTACAAATAATAATCCTTATGATAGTAGATTTATTACTGACCTTGCAAATTACGATAGGCAAAAGGGTAACAGATACCCATCGGACGCTAAGGGGCCTTTTGTGGTTCATATATTGGATAGCCGTTTTGAGAACAACCTTGGCAATCTCAGACTCACTGCCTTGGGTAAGAAAATTTTTTCGGCGGGCTTTGAGGTTAAGCGTTTGAGTAGAGCCGGTCAAAAGAAACTTTCTGTAAATTTTTTCTCTCCGATAGACGCCAATAACTTCGTGGATAACATTACTAGAGTCGATAAGGATTGGCTTTCATTCATCCCAGATGAGAGCTTGTACTTTATTGGTCTCATCCATGATATTCCGTCAGATGTCCCTTCAACAATGCTGGTGAAAGGAATTTCTTTTGAAGAAGATTTCGAATGGTTCAAACTTGAGCGAATTTTTAAATACTCAAAAGTTGATGGCTCCCTGGTATCTAAACCAACCGAGATGGTAAAACTATATTTTAAAAAAGGACTGCCTACCTCCGTTCACGTATTTGGTGTCTTCAATAGAGTGGATCTATATATCCCAGCGATCCTCAGGTGTTTCAAGTGCCAACGTTTCGGCCACGGAGCAAATTTTTGCCCGAGTGAGGAAAGATGTGTTACGTGCTCTGGCTCACACTCGATTATTAATTGCGATCTCCCGGTGTCATGTGCGAATTGCCACGAGGCTCACCCAGCTTCTAGCAGAGATTGCTTATTTTTTGAATTCAACAAGGATGTTAATACAGCTCGTTCGACCCTCAAAATCAGCCGTTCGGAAGCAATCCACATAGTCCAGGATAGATTTTTTAAAGCGGAAATAAATTCTTCAGAAAATCCTGGCAATTTTATTTATCTCAAACATAATCCTTATATCAACAGAAAGAGAATGTTTTTATTTTGTGAATCTCGTGAATATCGTAGAATTTATGAGGAAATGAACGAGAAGGCTCGAAGTAGAGCTAAGACTATCGCGAATGGAATTGAGATAGGTGAATCGAAGATCCTCGAGGAGGACATCGAGTCACTCTACAGAAAACCAAATTAAATGTAAACTATCCGTCGCCCTGTATAAACAATTTTCTGGTCGTTCGGAAAGACCGTAATAAAGACCCGTATAATGTCGGTGGTGGTTTGATGATATTCATTCGAAACTGCATTAGCTATGAGGTCATTTCTTTACCATATACCCCTAAAAACCTCGAATATATTTTTATAGCATTTTATTTTGGTAATATTAAAATTCATGTATTGTTCTTATACAACCCCCCGGATAATGTTTTAAATGCCGAATCATTTAAAAAGTTATTTGAAGCCTGTGAACTCTTTCCGAATATGATTTATCTCGGGGACCTCAATGCTCAACATGAGAGTTGGGGAAGCCATAGAGCCAATCAGCTTGGAAGAAACCTCAATAGTGCTTTATTTCAATTTTGTGATTTGTCCATTATAAACCCATTATACCCTACTCGCGTTCATAAGGAATTTAGCTGTCCAGATTTGGCAATTGTCTCTGGTGATCTCACTGATAACACGAAGTGTGATATACATATCGACTCCATGGGGAGCGATCATTTCCCGGTTGTCATTTCCTTCGCACATGATAACAATTCCTCGCCAATTATCAATGTGCACAGGTTGAGACTCACGAGAGTGAATTGGGCCGAATTCTGCTCACAGTTTGATAGGTTCTGTTCCAATCTCAACCTTGATATTGCGAATCCTTTAGTTGACTATGAAGAATTCATTAAAGGCATTTATGAGTGCATTGGTTCATCTGGCGGTAAGATTGTATCTGGGGATGTTAGCTATTCGAAGTCAGCGGCTGCTGCTATTTGGTGGAACCTCGAATGCTCTCTTGCTGTGGATCTGAGATCCGATAGATATCGTGATTATCTGGATTTCCCTTGCCCTTCAACTTTGAAAACGTACAATGAACAATGTAAAAGTACTACAAATGTTTTGATGAAAGCGAAGTCTGGGAGCTTTAAGGATTTTCTTGGTAGTTTGAGCCCTTCAAATCCTTTACCATATAATTTCAAATTTATTAAACGATATAAAAACAGATTTTATAACCCCAACCCTTTCTCTACAAACTCTAATAACATTAATAATGACCCCTTACTTTTGAAAGCTTTTGAAAAAATATCAACTTCATATTCTTACACTAGAATCAATATTCCGGACTTGGACTACGAATATGATTTAGACTGCCCTTTATCGAAGCCAATTTCTCGGGACGAAGTTCTTAATGCGATTTCGAAATCTAAAGCTCGGTCGGCCCCTGGATGTGATGGCATCCCTTACTCTATTATTAAGGCTTTCCCGCCTTCGGCTGTTAGTTGGCTCTGTGCTTTTTACAATAAGATATATCAGTCGGGATCCTTCCCACAGTCTTGGAATGAATTCAATGTATGTTTTATTTCGAAAGGTACTAACAAAGGATTTCGCCCTATTTCGCTTGCTAGCACGCTACTTAAGATTATGGAGAGGATTCTAAACGATAGGCTCCAATGGTGGGTCGAAAGAAGGAGAATACTTCCAGAGAACTTTTTTGGTTTTCGTATGGGCCGGTCCTGCTTGGATTGTTTGGCTAGACTGAGAACCGATGTGGACATGGCAAGATTGTCGTCTGGTTATCTTGGAGTTTTAAGTATTGACATTGCTGGAGCCTATGATGCAGTTAATCTAGAGGTTTTATTGAATATTCTGATTAGCTTAAAACTTCCCCCCAACTTTATCAATTTTGTACGCAATTTAATTATTAACAGAACTATCCACGGATATTTTAATAGGAAAAAATTTTCCTCTGGTTTTACCAATAAGGGCCTTCCTCAGGGATGTATCCTTAGCCCCATTCTTTTCAATATATATATCTATTTTATTCTTTTTATCTTGTCTGGGATTCACCCAGACCTTAGAATGATTGGCTTTGCGGACGACATTTTACTTTACTGCAGATGCGGGAATATCGAGGATTTGATTGAAATTCTCCAAAGAGCCCTTCGAGGTATCAAGGAGTGGCTCAATAGTCTATCTTTGTCGCTGGCCCTGAACAAATGTAGTTTTACAATATTCAGTAAAAATCATAAATCTATTTCTGCCGGAGATTATTGTTTGTCTTTGGACTTGGATAGTATTCCGAACTCGGATTCTTTCAAATACCTGGGTACTATTTGGGATGTGGCTCTTAGCTGGAGACAGCATATCGATACTGTTGCAAGTAAGACTAAGCTTGGTATAAGTATGCTTTCTTCCCTAGGAAATTTTTCTTGGGGCGTTCATCCGCAGACGATGCTTTTGTTTTATAAGTCCATTATTAGACCAAGACTCGATTGGGGGTGTTTTCTGTTTCATGATGCCTTAAGCAAAGACTTAAATAAACTGAATGTTCTACAAAATTCAGGTATTAGAAAATCTCTTGGCCTCCTTAGGACGACTCCTATAAATGTAATGCATCACTTGGCCTCTATCCCTACTCTCTCTGTTAGGAGAGAGTTATTGTCTACTCGTTATATTTTCAGGTGTGCCTCTAAGACTAACAACGGTCTATTCCCAAAATTTAAACTTATTCGTGAAAAATATGATAGAAATGATAATATTCATTTTTCGTCGAAGAAAGTAAATCTGCTATATAGAGTTTGGAAGAAACACGATGCACTGATAAGTTGTATTCGAAAAAATGATCTATTACCATCATTCATGGTCCCTTTTGACGGCCTTTTCTCTCAAAAAACCTTTTTCTCCTCTTTTGGCAGACAAATTCAAGCCAGCTCGGATCCTCAATCTACGTTTTTACAAATAGTTCGTGAAAACTTTGCTAACACTACATTGATTTATACCGATGGATCCAAGAGGCCCTTTTTTAGCTGTTCCGCTGGGGTGTTCATACCGAGTCTTAATTTGAAGATAGGGGTCAGGTTGGAGAAGAACATGAGTATCTTTTCATGCGAAACCATTGCAATTATCAGAGCACTTAAGATTATTTTACAGAATAAACTGCAGAGAGCAGTAATTTTTACAGATTCTCTTAGCTTAGTTAGCTCCCTTCAGAAAGATGGCCTGGACTCGAAAATAAGCCCATTGGTTGCCGATGTGAGAAGGTTAATTCATGAGTGTCTCCAAGAGAGATTTGTCCTCTCGATTTGCTGGATTCCGGGACATTCGGGCATTGAGGGAAACGATGTGGCGGATGCTATAGCTCGCGACTCTCTCCTTAACGAGACGTGTGGGGATTACCCGGTCCCGTATTCTGACCTTTTTTTCCTCTTACGAATTGATATGATTGAGTCAATGGATAGGTATTGTTTGAGCTATGGTAACGGTTGCAAAGGCAGAGCCTACATGAACTACGCCAAACCCTTTTCTCTACAGACTTGGTTTTCTTCATCGAACCTAACTAGAAAAATTGTATGTCTGATGAATAGAATTTTTTCTGGTCATGTAAAATCTAGACTTCATCTATGGAAGAAAGATTTTCCAGTCGATCACGACTGCGAGTGCTTGGAGGGTTATCACTCTCTTGATCACCTCGTGTGGTATTGCTCGAAGTGTGTCAGAGATAGAAAGTTTTGGAATGTGATGAATTGTCATGGTGTTCAGGTGGGGGACGATGTTACCACGATGGCTATTACATGTCCTTTGGATGTGGCCCTTGGTGTGGCCAAGCTGTTGATAACCAATGAGATTGACATTTGAATTTTGCTGTTCCCTATTCCTTTCCCGCCTTCTCGCCGTTCCCTGGCACGTCGGCTGCTTTGTGCGGTTAGCTCTCACTGGCTCTGTGAATTGGCCTGCGTGGCGCGTGCACGGGAGCGGTTATCTGTTCTGAGGCAGACTGCTGGAGGAGCCAAGCAAATTCGTCGTCCTGGATGGTGGGCACATAGCTGATCTATCAGCTTGGCCAGAAGGAAAAAAAAAAAAAAAAAAAAGCTACACCGACGAGAGAGAAAGTGTAAATGTCTGCGTTTTTGGCGCAAACCCCCTCCACTTTCAGAAGTGTGGGCAGCCATTCTCTCTCAACGGCGAGCATAGCATGCGCTCCGTCCCTATATACTAAGTCCGTGCATATACTATATTACTTTGGAAAATTTCAAACGTCCGCTACTCCAGCGCCCCCATGATATTCAACTTTGGTCCCTCAATCGTGGAGATTTCTTATTGGGCTTTGGAGATAGCCACAAAGTGCGCAACATCCGTCGTTATGTCGGTTAGGAGGGGGGGATGGTTAATACTGTAACTATCAGTTGGATTTTTCCATATAAATAATCTTATTTTAGAATCTTAGTCAACGGTTGCTGCATGCGCTAACGATTTTGAATCGATAGATCGCCTGATGGAACTTGATAAACATTCATACAATAGGAGGCAAATCTTTGTTTTGCCATCGTCCAAATTTGTTCATCAATTTACTCGAAAACCAAACGTGCGCAATTGAAATGCATAAGAACATTTCTAATTTATTTTTTGATGTGCGATTTATCTATATATATATGTAAATTATTATCAACATTCATAATTGATAACTCACAGGCGTTCTCATCTCACGTAACATTGCAGTTTCTCTGTTCCTTGACCCCTAGAGCACTTCACTCGAATTCACTAATGCTCCGTCTTCTTCTTAACAATGTGCCAGATGCCTAAAATATGTTCCTATTAAGAAAACAATCATTATTAATTGTATCAAACTTTAATAAAGAAATCTATTATAATACCATTTATAGTAATAGCAAATATTCTCTCCAGATACCAAAACGGTTTAAAGGGACTTTCTTTGATAATTGGTGTAAGTAAAACTGTCTTAAATCAAAAAGAACTGCAGATTTTTACTAGAGATAGAGGTTGATTTAAGTTGCATTTTTCAGCGAAATGCTGGAATCATTGAATGGATTCATCACCATTCTATTTTCTACTGAGTTTAAAGGTTGAATGAAATGAATCTATACTGGTATTTTTCTAATAATTTGGAAGAAATGTTGATCCAAATTGATGACAATTGCCAGGTTCCTAATTGGTTATACTAAATATGTTTGCAAATCATGTGAGTTTATAACAATCTCAACTAACTTGCTCAAGTGTTCAACTTCAGTTGTAATCAATACCAAGTCAAGATTTTCAGAAAACCTTATTCCCCCTCAGTGTATGCAAAAAATAACAGTGAATTTGTAATTGTTTGTGGATGTGTTTGTGTGTTTGTGTATTCATTTCCAAATCAAATATTTTCTCTCACTTTTTGCACTGGAGTGTTTTAAGAGCAAGACTGATCAACTCTACTGAATGATTTGATAATTCATTATATCCACAAGTTTTAACAATGAATATTTATTTATCAAGCTTAAGGGACCTCTCTGAATTATTGAAAAACTGAGATTGCAAAAGAAAAACTACACGCTCCTTGGGCTGGATTCGAACTAAGAATCAGGAGGATGTTGGTATGATTCCATTCCAGGGAGCGTGGATTTTTTCCCTTGCAATCTCACCTTTTCAATAATTTAGAGTAAGCCACTAAGCTTACTACTAAGTACTAATTACTTATTACTTTTCTACTAAGCTCAATAAATAAATATTTATTTACTAATTGTAAATATAAATGTATACATAAAATATCCTTTATCCATATAAATTGTGTTATACAATATTGAACATATATATGGGGAAATTCTCTGTGAAATCAAACATTGAAAAATTTGATTCTGCTCAAAATATCTTTTTACGTTCTAGGATGTCCCATGATATCTCCAGAAATTTTTTCGGAGCAGTCTAACACGGTTTGATAGACAGGAAAAGTTGCTGATCTTAATGTTTTTGCATTCACAGAGGCATTTTGAACCTCAATTTTGTAACCTGGAAGTTTGCTCATCAAGAGCCCCACCCCATGGGTACTAAGAGTTGCCTCATTTCATGCGACATACAGCCTTTATAGTGGAAAAATGGGGATGGGGTCTGGAAGCTGTCAAAAAATTAATGTTTCAACTTAAATAGGCATGGAAATGCATTCATGAATTGTATTCACTCGATAAAAAACATTAATCTAAGAAAATAATTCATAAGATGCACTTCACACACACCTCATAACACAAGGCAGTAAATGAATTTCCCATAATTTTTCTAATATCAACAAGAAAATGTTGGAGTTCACTTCCTTGGGTATTGTTCATGAATATTTACTCATGAAATCCACTCATATTGTGTAAACTGCATTGCTGAGGTTCAAGTAGCAGAATGAATGCATTTTATGGCACACATACTTTGTCAATAGTTTTTTGAGAATTATAGCACAATAAAGTCAATATATTAACCATTATTGCATATAACTGCTGAAAGTTAGGTGGCATCAAGTATTAGTAATTATCAATCTATGTAAATAATGTCAATAATTCAGAATGTGTGAAATTTTACAGTGAATAATTGGATGATACCACAGACATGTGTTCGTAAAATTTGCAAGAGTTGGTGATTCAACAGTCCTCTGAATTGTCATTTGAGTCTATTTTCATGTCTATTTGAGGTAATATATTGATTTTTCATGAGCTTCCAGAGTCCAGGCCCACTTTTTGGTTGTATAGGCCGTATTTGGCATGAAATGAGGCAGAATGTAGAACCTTGGGGTGGGGCTCTTGACGAGCGAACTCCCAGGGTACAAAATAGTAGGTTTCAAATGGTAATGTGAAGTACTTTAAGTGCTCCAATGACTTTGGAGATAAATTTTCTGGGAAATTCAGGTGATTTGCAGACAGAAGTTTCCCAATTATCTTGGGTTTCAGAGGTCATTTTCAGGGTATAAATTGAGGTTGAAAATGACTCTGAAAATGCAAAAACAGTAAAATCTGCAACTTTGCCCTGTCTATTAAACAGGGTTAGAGTGCTCTGAAAAATCTAAAAATTTTTTGAGATATGGAATGCTCTAGAACGTAACAAAATTTTGAGCTTTATCAAATTTTTCGATGTTCTAAGTTACAGAGAATTCCTGCTAAAAACTGATGATTGAAAATGATTAAAATTTAATCAATCATATTCAATCAAGAATCTTAATCATATACTAGCAATAATCGCTCGCTTGAGTATTTCATTGTATTTCCCTGCTAGAAAAAGTCACCTGATTAATCACATGATAAATCATGTGATTTATCAGGCCAAAACGTCATGTAGTTAAAAGTTAAAGTATTGAAAATTGGAACTAGAGAATGGTTTGATTGGGAAGAAACATAAGCAATATATAATAGTATATTTGAATAAATTTTATTTATATTTCACAGCAATTCTCTGCATACTTCATAACATCAACTTCTATAACTAATTAGTATGGCATGAAAGGTATCGACTTAAAACTAATTGTGTACAAATTAAAGAACAAACGTGATTTCAGATCTAATAATGTAACAGATTTGGTAATGCGCAGATGAACGTTTGATTGTCCACTTCTACTAAAATACAAATTGTCTTTATACTATTCGTTTTGATTATTTGGTCTTTTCTTTCGATATTCTGAACTAATTGAAATTGTTGACAGAAACTTCCAATTGAATACTGTAGTAGAACAATATTAAAGTTAATAAACTGTACCCCAAGCCACAGCTGAAACACAAAAATATAATTGTATTGACACCTTCTCAGCATCAATTGTACAGATCTAAATCATATTCTAGAATACAATACTCTATAACATTTTGACCCGCAGTTGACTAATTATTCTGGTTTGTACGTGCATTTACATGTAGGCTTTGATGTTATAATTTTTTCAATCTTACTAGGAGAGTGCATACCCTTTGGGTCACCAAATGGCACCAAAATTTAAGGGGTCTCTCCTGATACTATCACCAGAGATCCCTGAAAGCCACAGGGTCTAACGCTCAGCCATTCTAGAGAAAAAAAATAAAACATAACATGATTAGTTTTCCATTATTGGCGGTACAGGGCATAACATGGTATACGGTACCCCAATACATATCAATACTTGTCAACCACATATACCAATAAACTTTTCATTAATTAGATTCAAAACTGAACTCAAAAGCTACCCTGTCAAATTATCATCGGCTTATCCTACTCTTTTTATAGGGATATATGAGGGTCTCAACATGTTAACCAGGATATCGTGGGAAAACATGTTGGATCGCTTCCCACCCAACAAAACACGCATCCCACCCATGAATATATATCAGAATGTATATTCTATAGTTATTTGAAGAAGGGAAGTACCTATAATACTACCTCATTCTTTTCTACAGTCCAGAACAGTTGAATTTTTGACGACAAACAGTCATATCCATTCAAAACTGTATCTGGACATATTCTAACTTTCTAGCTAAAATATCCTCATGGATGCGGATACTTCTCTAATTCTATGGAATTATGGGCACATGGAACAGAAAAAATGTACCCACTTACCTAAAGTAACATGCGCTTCATTGATATGATGTTGCATCCGTCACATGCATGTTATATAACACTGCAAGTTTGTTGGGGATTAGTTTTTGCGCAAATCTTTCACTTTTACTTGAATCTCTATGGTCCACCAGCTTCCATTGAATTTATTGCCTTCAGCACAGGAATGATGTTCTAGAGGATCAAATATAACACTTCAAGCCACGTCCACTCATGATTGTACTCTTGAAGTACCTGAAAATGAAAACACAAAGAATCATTTTCTTTGAATTGAGAGATTAAAAGTAGAAAAAATCTAGTACAACTGATAGAGAAAGACAGCTACGTCAATTTAATTTGAATAGAAAATAGAAACACAAAATCAAAGGTTAGGTTACATTATTTACTTATCTGATGATTGATGAAGTGATTGATCCTTTCTGCAGCAATCAGCATTCCTGATCTAGTGGGAGAACTTTTCTCAACCCAAATTTCAGGAAGAATTCCACTTTTACAACTCTATTCATAAGTCCGTGTAGTATATAGTACACTACATAGCACTCACGTATACTCCATGGTATATCACTAGAGCCTCCCTGGTATATATATTCATCTAACTCATCCTGACTCATCCCGAAACAACAGGATAACTAGGCCATCTGTTGGCGCAACAAGTTATCACTGATTGTTGTGAGATGCCAGTGACCGCGGCTGTGATCAGCTGGAAATTCAAATACTGTGCACTACTGTATACTCCTATGAATAGAGATGGGAAAGTAAAACTCTTTCCAAAATTTGGGTTAAGAAAAGTTCTCCCACTGGATCAGGAATGCCGATTGCTGCAGAAAGGATCAATCACTTCATCAATCATCAGATAAGTAAATAATGTAACCTAACCTTTGATTTTGTGTTTCTATTTTCTATTCAAATTAAATTGACGTAGCTGTCTTTCTCTATCAGTTTTACTAGATTTTTTCTACTTTTAATCTCTCAATTCAAAGAAAATGATTCTTTGTGTTTTCATTTTCAGGTACTTCAAGAGTACAATCATGAGTGGACGTGGCTCGAAGTGTTATTTTTGATCCTCTAGAACATCATTCCTGTGCTGAAGGCAATAAAGTCAATGGAAGCTGGTGGACCATAGAGATTCAAGTAAAAGTGAAAGATTTGTGCAAAAACTAATCCCCAACAAACTTGCAGTGTTAGATAACATGCATGTGACGGATGCAACATCATATCAATGAAGCGCATGTTACTTTAGGTAAGTGGGTACATTTTTTCTGTTCCATGTGCCCATAATTCCATAGAATTGGAGAAATATCCGCATCCATGAGGATATTTTAGCTAGAAAGTTAGAATATGTCCAGATACAGTTTTGAATGGATATGACTGTTTGACGTCAAAAATTCAACTGTTCTGGACTGTAGAAAAGAATGAGGTAGTATTATAGGTACTTCCCTTCTTCAAATAACTATAGAATATACATTCTGATATATATTCATGGGTGGGATGCGTGTTTTGTTGGGTAGGAAGCGGTTCAACATGTTTTCCGACGATATCCTGGTTAACATGTTGAGAACCTCATATCTCTCTATATTAAAAGCCAGACCGCCGCCGCCGCCGCCGCCGTGGGAAATTTTGATCCCCAAGTTGCCCCCCTTAGTTGCCCCCCTCGTTTGCCCCCTTAGTTGCCCCCCTTGAATGCCCCCTTAGTTGCCCCCCTTAGTTGCCCCCCTTGATTGCCCCCCTTAGTTGCCCCCCCTTAGTACCCTCTTTTTCCACCCTTTTTGCTTTCTCAAAGAGAAAGTATTGTAATGGGGCAAAAATCGACCCACCGAATCAGACCTCGGGACCTCGATTTTCGTAATCTACGGGTCGAAAAACATGGAAATCCAAAAGTGTCTGTATGTATGTATGTGTGTGTGTATGTATGTATGTATGTATGTATGTATGTATGTATGTATGTATGTATGTATGTATGTATGTATGTGTGTAACGTTTTTTTTCGTCCACGATAACTCTCGAAGAAATGGTCCGATCTTTTTGAAATTTTGCACACAGGTTAGTCGCGGCAAAATCTCGGCCGAGTTCATTTTTCAGCAAAATCCGTTGGTTATTCCCTTAGCAACCGTTGCTAAGGTGTGTATTTTTTCGTTTCTTCCATCCATGATAACTTTCGGAGGAATGGTCCAATCTTGCTGAAATTTTGTACACCGGTTAGTTGTGGCAAGATCTAACCCGAGATCAATTTTCAGCAAAATCCGTTGGTTATTTCCCTAGCAACCATTTTTAACGTGTTTCCTCACAAATGCTTATTGTGATGTATCGGAATATTGGGATTGTTGACATAAACATATATGTAATACCGCGCTAGCTACGGCACGTGCGTCGTCGCTCAGTCCAGTGTTGAGCGTAGACGTAGGCACACGTAACGAGCGCGGCTATAGTCACGTCGGCATCGGTTTTGTAATATTAGTCAATAAAGTATTAGTTAATAAATAATTGTGTTTCCTTCCTGCATACATAACAGTTGGCGACGAGGCGGAAACCGAGCGCAAGCGTGTAATTGATCTCGGCAGATGGAAGCATCGGATATCGATTTGCTATCAAGAGATGAATTAATTGAGCAGTTGACCAAATACAACATCGTGTGGGATACGAAAGATTCTACAAGTAGATTAAAGCAGAAACTCAGAACAGTGCTTCAAGAAACACATAACAATATCGAGGAGCGTCAGCCAAAAGTGACTAGCCAAACGTGCGCCATGATGGAATCGAAAATCAAATTAGAGTTTGTGCTGGGTAAAGATGACTGGGAAATATTCATTGAAAGACTGAATCTACTATTTACAGTCAACAAAGTAGCCGATGACAAAACTAAGGCTGCCATCCTGTTAACGAAAATAAGCGCTGACGCATATAAATTGGCGAAACAGCTTTGTCACCCGGCTAAAGTGCAAGAAGCCAAGTATGACGATATAGTGACGATATTAACAAGTCACCTGTGCCCTAAGCCATCGGAAACTATGGAAAGGTGCAATTTTTATGCAGCGAAGCAAACGATGACGGAAAGCGTTTCGGATTTTGTAGCTCGTTTGAAGAGTTTGTCGTTGAACTGCAATTTTGGAACAGTAGAAACAGCGCTACGTGATCAACTGGTTTGTGGACTACAGAATCACGCTACAAAAATAGAATTATTTAAAGAAGACAAATTGACGTACGACAAGGCAGTCAAAATAGCGCAAGCAAACGAGAAAGCGGAGGAGAACGCAACGCTAACGGAATTGCTAGGAAATGCAGGTGACCCAGAACGAAAAATTAATGCGCTCGAAATAAGGCTCAAGGGAAACAGCAGCAAACGTTATAATAAGCAGCCTAGCAAACGGGTAGATGATTATAAGCAAAATCAAACACAGTCACAGTAACAGAGTTTGCCATCAAGTTCAAGGATATCACGCGATTCAAGCAGCAACAGTGGGCAGCAGATAATATGTTTCTGTTGTGGAAATCGGGGACACATCGGCAGAGACTGTATTCATCGTTTCAAAATTTGCCACAACTGTAATCGCAAGGGTCACATCCAAACAGCGTGCCGCTCTCAAGGCCAGAAGCGAAGAACCATTCAAAACCTGCGGGAAGGAGAAGGAGGGGAAAGCAGCGATGGAATGAGCGACGATGAGCAGGACAACAACGGTTTCGATCTTAACATCTTGAAGTCGTGTGGTGAGATAAACAAAACAAGCGGTGTTATGCGTTGCGAAGAGGCAATAGAGCCTGCGTATTTCGATGTACGAATAAATTCTACGGCGCTGAAAATGGAAGTTGATTCGGGCTCATTCTGGGCGGTCTTCTCAGACGAAACGCGAAAAGTTCCATTTTCTATGAAAGCATACAATTTGAAGGTTAAGCCACTAGGAATACTGCGCAACTTAGAAGTTTCTTTTAAAAATGATACCGCGATATTAGATGCACTAATAATACCAGGCAAAGGGCCGTCGCTAATTGGTCGCAGGTGGTTGAAGGCTTTCGGACTCTGGCCGATTTTTGAGTGCAACAATATCAAGCCAGATGAGGCTAAACTAGCTGACAAAGTAGCAGCGGGGGTCCCTAAGTTGTTCGGTTCTGGCACGGGCCAATTCAATAAAGGTACTATAAAATTGATTTTAAAAGAAAATGCAGTGCCGAAGGCATGCAAATTAAGGCATGTACCATATGCACTGAGAAGTAAAGTAGAGACAGAATTATATAGATTGGAGAGATTGGGGCACATCGAACGCGTCGAAACGAGCGAATGGGCAACGCCGATTGTACCGATTATCAAGAAAGACGGAAGTGTGCGTATATGCGGCAATTTTAAATTGACAGTGAACCCATGGCTAATTACGAACAGGCATCCTTTACCGACAATTAATGATATTTTTAGAATACTACAAGGTGGCGCAAAAATAAGCCAAGTGGATTTAACGCACGCATATATGCAGATTCCCGTAGAGCAAGAATCGCGGGAATTGTTGACAATAATCACGCATATCGGTTTGTGGCGTTATACAAAGTTGTCAGAAGGAGTTGCGTCGGGGCCGGGGGAGTTTCAAAAAATTTTAGAAGATTGTTTACGTGATGTTAAGGGCAAAGTTGCTATTTTTTTGGATAATGTTTACGTAACCGGAGTAAATGACGAGGAACATCTCGATGCGCTATATCAAGTACTGCGACGATTGGAAGAGTGGGGGTTCAAAGCAAACATAAAAAAATGCGATTTTCTGAAAAATGAATTAGAAATACTGGGGTTTGTAATTCGTGACGGGAAACTGTGTACGTCTAGAAAGAAAGTAGATGCAATCCTGAAGGCACCGGTACCGCAGAATAAAAAACAGTTGTCATTTTTAGGGCTCGTAACGTTTTACGAAAGGTTCCTACCCGATCGCGCATCACGGTTAAAACCGCTGTACAATCTAACAAAAGATGTCGATTTTGTATAGAATGGGGAATGCGATAAAGCGTACCGATTGTTGAAAGAAGAGATCGCGTCGGAAAGAGTGCTAACGAATTACGACCCAACGAAAGAACTTGTACTTGCATGCGATGCTTCAAATTACGGACCCTCAGCAATACTGTTGCATCGTTACGCAGACAATATCGAAAAACCTATCGCGTTTGCGTCAAAAGTAATTCCCGATAAGGAATTAAATAGAGCCATTATTGACAAGGAGGCCGGGGCTATAGTCTTTGAGTTTAAGAAGTTCTACGATTATATATATGGTAGAGAAATTGTGTTGAAAACAGATCATAAGCCATTAGTGCATATTTTTGGACCTAATCAGGAAATTCCATTGACTGTAGCCAGCCGACTGCAACGGTGGGCCTATTTTCTATCACATTTCACGTACAAAATTGAGTACGTAAATACAAAAAAGAATGGCAACTGCGATGCACTCTCTAGACTGCCGATCGAAGATTCAATTAAAGTGTTCGATACGGATTTTTCTGGGATTAACTACATTGAACAAGAATTATCATTAATAACAGCTAAAGAAATAGCGAAAGAAACCATGAAGGATAATGTACTAAGTAAGATTGTTAAATTCGTCCAAAACGAGTGGCCGCAGCGCGAATTATTAGATGAAATTGAACTGAAGTATTATTGGAAACGAAATGAATGGTACGTGGAAAAAAATTGTTTATTGTGGGGTTATCGCGTGATCATACCTGAATTGCTGAGACCGCACATACTAAAAGAGCTGCACGAGTCGCATTTTGGTGAAAATGAAAGCGCGCGCCAGGTCGTATATTTGGTGGCCCAATATAGATAAGCACTTAGAAGATCTAGCGGCCACGTGTAAAATATGTATGAATGAAAGAAAATCGCCACCCAAGGTGCCGCTCAACCCCTGGCCATCTCCGAATAAATGTTGGAGCAGAATCCATTCTGATTTTTTAGGGCCAATTCACGGTCACATGGTCATGGTGGTAGTCGATGCATATAGCAAATGGCCAGAGGTTTTTGACATGAAAACAAGTACGCAAGCTAGCGAAGTAATCGCACGGTTCAAGCAATTGTTATCGCGTCACGGGATACCGAATCATATTGTTACAGATAATGGTCCGCAGTATACAGGTAATGAATTTCGAGAATTTACGAAATCAAATGGAATAAAGCATACTTTCACTGCACCATACCACCCAGCCACAAATGGAAGCGGAAAATTTTGTTGGTACCTTTAAAGACAAAATAAAAAAGATGTTAAAGGCAGGTAGAATTTCGGCGAATCAATTGATCAATTTTTAACTGACTATAGAAGCACCGAGCATTGTTCTACCGGCAGATCGCCAGCATGGATTATGTATAAACGCGAAATGCGAACGACTTTTGATTTGCTAAGGCCCAATGTATCGGAGGCTATCATCGATGCACAGTTAAAACAGACATTAAGTCACAAAGGTTCACGTAATGTTACTTTTGTAAAGGGGGAAAAGGTATGGGCGAACGATTATACAAGCCAACCAAATAAAAGAATACCAGCGATTATTAAAGCACAGTTGTCACCTGTAAACTTTGAGGTTGAAACTTCCACCGGTAAAGTATGGAAAAGGCACGTTGACCAACTATTAAAATATTCTAGTGTTGTTGACGAAAATGTAGTGCCAGATGTTAGCGCGGTGGAAGTGCAACCTGAAGGTATCTCGAACCGTCGGTGTTCGGAACGTATAGCTAATAAGAGACAGCGTTGTTAAGCGATCATTAAAAGCGGGAGAGAATTGTGATGTATCGGAATATTGGGATTGTTGACATAAACATATATGTAATACCGCGCTAGCTACGGCACGTGCGTCGTCGCTCAGTCCAGTGTTGAGCGTAGACGTAGGCACACGTAACGAGCGCGGCTATGGTCACGTCGGCATCGGTTTTGTAATATTAGTCAATAAAGTATTAGTTAATAAATAATTGTGTTTCCTTCCTGCATACATAACACTTATGAGTGCTCATTGGGGCAAGCCGGAAAATCAGTTTTAAGTCACACTCGATGGCCAAGGATACTGAATTGTCCCATTTTCTCCATAGCAACCGTTGTTTACCTCCCTAGCAACCGTTACGATTGTTGGAATATTATGTATACATATTGATTGAAATAACTATATCCATAGGTAAATTGAATTTCATCGCCCTCTATTGTGACCGATTGGTTTGACTATGTGGATGTACCTACATTACGTTAAGTACGCAATCGCACCATATCATAATTTCACGTTTTTTTTGACCGAATTGAAACTTCTTACAAATAAAAACACCGTTTTCCAAGTATGTACTTTACGTCAACGCTTCGAAATTCTTCAGTTTTTTACCATGAAAACTGAAAGTGCTCAATCAGCTCTATCGATCCGTCAGATCTGAATTTTCATAACGACGCTGGTTTATAGATTTTTTTAACGATTTATGCGGAACGATTGGCCAAAAAATAGTTTTTTTTTCCATATTTCGCGCCCACGCATCGACTTTTCCAAAATTCTCACCATGGATGTGAAAGCCCATTCGATGTTCTTTCGATCGGACACACCCAAAATCGTACCATATCAAATTCTACGTATTTTTCTCAACGCTTTAAAATTAGAAATCAAAACACCAATTTTCAAATACATAATTCACGCCCACGCTTCGAAATTTTTCAATTCTTCACGATGAAAACTTGAAGCGCTCAAGCAGCTTCATCGATCTATCTGATCAGAATTTCTTTGTTGACGCGAATTGATTGATTTTTTGAACGATACATCTTGTAAATCTTTCTCAAAATCGGTTTTTTCCACATTTCACGCCCACGCATCGTTTTTTTCAAAGTTCCAATCATGAAATATGAAAACCCGCACAAGGATCCATCGATCAGCTGACCCAAATTTGCACTATACAATTATTTCATGATTTTTTGGCGATGGTTCATCGGCTAAAAAAAAACGCAAGCTGCATTTTTAAATTTCTAACACCCGTGCATCAATTTTTTCATATTTTTCAACAATGAAAATGAATGCGCAGGTGATTTTCTCTTGATCCATCTTACAGTTGTCATTTACGTCAACTCTATTATTGATATTTTTTTACATGAAATTGCTAGGAGGATTAACTTTGTATTATCTTAATGTAGACAGTCACAACAAAACCCGAATAATGCATCAAGAAATCGCTGCCAAGTGCCTTAGCAGTATGTTTTCTCAAAAAGACTTCTAGCTAAAATTCAAAGATTTTGTATTATTTGCCATAACAAATACTGAAAATTGATAATCAAACTCAACTGATTTTTCATCCATTTAGTAATGGTTGCCATGGAAAAACCATTGCTGGGAATATCAATAACAGTTGCTACGACAAATTTTGTGCGATTAACCGTGATTCTCTTGAAATAAAGATATGAATAATATTGGCGACAAATATCTACTAATTTCATTTAGAATATACTCAAAATAAACGACAACATGATATTCCATTTTTTCAACAACTAGTTACGAGAGACGTTAACAATGGTTGCTATGAAGAAACAAAAATCCCATGTCTTATACCACCATTATGAGATTTTAAAGGTCATTTTCCCATTTACGTAGGAATATTTACTTGGGATATAAAGTACAGTTTTTGAAGATGTCACCATCGGTTGCTACAGAGAATATTTTATTGATTTTGATTGATCCTCCTGAGTATTCGAGCCCCACCAAGCATTAACGACAAATTATAAAAATCTTTTGGAAAACGCATTAGTAACAGTTGCAGTGATAGACAATTGTAGACGATTTCTTCGAAAAACATCGTGGAAAAAAAAAGAAACAGCAGGGGCTGTCACGTGGTAATTCTGCGATCCAATAATTATCAATTATTAACTCGGAAATTATGCCCGCCGCGCGACTATTAAAATTTACAACTACTCCAACCGATCAACAAAAGGGAGTTCTACCGATTTTAAGTGACCGGGAAGTCACTCAATCACTGAACCATCAATACACGCGCACCGCAGGATCAGGCAACTGTGAAATAGAAACACTCAACAATAACATTTCACTTTTTCCAATCTTTATTTCATCCAACCAACAACCCTTACAACAATTGCCCGTCCAAACAACACTGCCACACCATCGCACGCTCACACTCGCACACGCACACACTCATACAATCACCCGTCCATAACCCCTGCGCCCCGCCGCCATGCGCCGCAACGCATAGCTCCTGGCCGCTAAGGCCGCTCCGCCACTATTGGGTTCCCCGTATATGCGCGCGGCCGATTAGCGCTAAGGCCGCTTCGCCACTTCTCGATCGACGCGCGAGCGCTCGCTGCGCCTCGCCGATCGCGGCGCGTTTCACGGGAATCCCCGGCCCCTGCGCGGCACGTCGTGCGCAGCGCGCCGAGCTGGCAACGACGCGCTCGGTGTTCCAGCCGCGCGCGCCCTCCTCCAACTGCCGCCGGTTCCGAGAATACAACAAGACGCGTTTTCCGATTGCGAGGTTCTCTTCCCGGGAGCCGCTATTTTGTTTCCCCCGATGCAACCGTCCTTCGCACTATCACCCAGCTACGCTCACTCCGCGATCCCGAGGATATTTTGCCGAGATTGCGTGTTGCGCGAGGACGCGGCCGTGTCCAGCCCGTACGCGTAATCGCCGCGTCGAAACGTTCTCTCCTGCGCGACGCGCGCGCGTGACGATCACGTCCGACCCCCGACAATTGCCCAATATTTCGGCCTCTCCGATATCCCGTACGCGCGCTCTCTTTCCGAACGGCCGCCGCAAATACCGCAATTCTACACGCGCACAATACCCGCCACTCTACCTGGCAAAACAACGGCGACGCCGATGACCGGTCCTCCACAGCCGCTGTGGCGACGATCCTCCACGCTCGCTGTCCTCTGCTGCTACGCTCTCCAAACACGACGTCCCCGACTCCACAACGACCTCGACAGCAACGACGACCAGCTACGACCACGACAGCAACGACGACAACGACGGCTCGGCTTGGCGCTTCTGGCTGCTTCGGCTGCGGCGGGGCGACTGTGTCCGCCGCGCGGCCCTCTCCCGCGAGCGCGACTGGCCCGTGCGCGGCGCGTCGTGACTTATATATATATATATATATATATATATATATATATATATATATATATATATATGGGGCGTTCTTTGTCAGCTCTCCGAAGCCGGCGCGCGGACGCTAAAACCTCACGTTTTCGACGCTTGTTTTCGACTCTATATGACCCATATCTAAATAATATTGGATATGCTATCAATTTAGTTTTTTCTCAGCTTTCCGATGGTGAATTTAGTTTTCCAAATTTTTCACATTTTCACAGAAAAAAAACATAAAACAGGCCATATCTCAGAAACCTAGTTTTTTAATTTTTTTAAGTAGTCTAGATCGAAAGCTGAGGTTTTTTTACGTTGATATAGACCTTCTGGAGACCTACTTTTTTTGTATTCGAGTAATTGAGTAGCGAACATGAGAAAATGCGCCGCGTCGGGCCGGGCCGGGCCGCGCCGTGCCGCGCCGCGCTGACTCCACGCGCTCCAGCTCAAGTCTTCTGCTTACAAGAGTGCCGAAATCGGAATATATTTAATATCCATACAATTCTCTATCTGTTGGATAAACTACTATCTAGCGTAGATCATGTACTCATTTGGGTTATGGACTGAGATATGGACATTATTTCATTTCACATTCTTTGACCTCCGTTTTGGCTTTGATATTGAAGACTTTGCCATACTATGTTCCAACTGAACTACTTTTTCAGTTCGTTTTGATCTAGGAAAAATCTCATATTCCTCAGCAGATGAAATTTTTTTGACCAGCAGTCTGTCATCGGAAGTTGGTATGAACGCATGAAATTGCAGAGTACCTTGTATAGCAAAACACTTATCAAATCTTTCTTTTAATTTAAGTTTAGCTTGCTCATAATCTTCTTTCTTACTATAAAATACCATGGTTTCTTTACAGTAATTTCTTGCCCATTCAAATAAACCTTCTGCGGTTAAAATATGATTATTTGCTGAGCGTTGTAAACTTGCTCGTTTAGCACGTCGTTTCACATTAGCTCCAATCCCATCGCATGCTCCCTTCTCATGTGCGGTCGGACGAAAATGCCAACATCTTTCTTATAGTTAATAAGATTAGAGAAATTTTTCTGATTTTTGAAGTGTTGACCCGCTCCATCGGTACTATAATGAATTTTCTTTGGTTTGTATTCTTTCTTCAGATAATTTATGATTATTTCTTGGTATGCATTAACTGCAATAGTGTCATGAGATAAATTATCCGAAATAATAGCCAAACTTTTGTGTTGAAGTTCATTATTCCTCTGAAAGTAGATAACTACTGTGAAAATTGTTGCCTGAAATTCAATAGCGGGCATGAAAAAAATGGTATCCCTCTGGCGGGCACATTGAGAGATAGTCCTTTATTCAACAGACACAAATTACTTAGTATGGATATTGAATCGAGCGCGTGGAGTCAGCGCGGCGCGGTACGGCGCGGCCCGGCCCGACGCGGCGCATTTTCTCATGTTCGCTACTCAATTACTCGAATACAAAAAAAGTAGGTTTCCAGAAGGTCTATATCAACGTAAAAGAACCTCAGCTTTCGATCTAGACTACTTAAAAAAATTAAAAAAAATAGGTTTTTGAGATATGGCCTGTTTTATGTTTTTTTTCTGTGAAAATGTGAAAAATTTGGAAAACTAAATTCACCATCGGAAAGCTGAGAAAAAACTACATTGATAGCATATCCAACATTATTTAGATATCGGTCATATAGAGTCGAAAACAAGCGTCGAAAACGTGAGGTTTTAGCATCCGCGTGCCGGCTCCGGAGAGCTGACGAATACATATACATATGATGTAAAGTTAAAAAATGACTATTTTCTGGAATATATTGATTTCTCGGGAATTTTGCAGGATACCGAAGTTGTTTAGAATAAAAAAAATTAACAAGTTTTTCTGAAACATTTATTGTTAAAGTTGATATTTTCCAAGTTATTACGAAAAAAATAAAAAAATGGAAGAAAAATTGAAAAATGACCATTTTCTAACAAATTGTGCTGATTTTCTTGGAAAATATTGATTTTTCGGAAAATTTACAAGATATAAAAGTTGTTCGTAATAAAAAGATACATAAATATTGTCATAACTTATTTTGCTAAAATCAATATTTATAGAGATTTCATCAAGAAACCTCAAGAAATCGTGTTACGAAAAAATCACGATAAAACGTTTTTCAAAAAAGCTCTATATAATCCGAATAGGATCAGCTACGATTTTGAATTTCATGGATTTTGAATCTATTTTAGGTTTAGAATCAATCTACGTAACCCAATTTTGTGCCCATTTTCATCAAACTTCTTCGACCTTCAAGCTCACCGTGGGGCAGCTCTCGCTCGTCTTATCGCTACCAGCGCAATGTTAATTATTGCTGTTGATATACTCGATGTATAGAGGTCCGGTGGGTGAGGATGAACCGCTAGATAGGTCTATCGATGAGGTGCACATCTCTTTTCATGATACTTAACTTAATTTCTTTATTATACAAACTACATCTTGTCGGCTACACGTTAGAGTATACATCTCCGCTTGTAAATACAGCTAGAGAGAGAGTGGGGTTCAGCCTCGCGCAGCCGACTCGGCCTCACCGTTGTGACGCCCGCTTCTATCCAGAGATGGCGTCACGTGTTCTAATCCTCTGAATCATGTGTTGCAATATTTACTTATTACAACAATTGCACGTCCGCAGAGCTATTCATACTCGAGATTGGAATGGACGACAATGTGTTAGAAAGAGAGAGGTATCTATGATCTCAATCGCACCTATCAGATACATACAAAAGCGCGCGGAAAGTTTTCCCGCATAATCGCTCGATTCCTTTTCCGTTAACTGCTCCACTTTTACGTCTGGATACTAGGTGCGTGCATTGATTTCTGGCGCGTTTATCTAGATATGCTTATGTATCTACCTTGTCAGTATCTGCTTATATACCATCTGATCTTGTTCTCGGGATAAGTATCTGTTTTATGTTGCGCATTACCTATTATATTTGCGCATGCGTTTATTTCACCCGGGTTTACAGCTGTAATTATCTTGACCCTAACAGATGATCGGACGGTTTTTACGAAGAACGCCGAAAAATTCGTACATGCGCAAGTACATATGGACATTTCTGAGATTCGATGTTTTTGACCTGTAGATTACGAAACTCGAAGTCCCGGAGTCTGATATGGAAGTTCGATGTCTGTCCCGTAAGAAGTAATTTTCTTTGAAAGAGCAAAAATAAATGTATGAATAAATACGTACGCAGACATAGATATTTTGCGGGATTTGACGTTTTTCGACTCGCATACCCGTATAAACGTCTGGAAGTCTGAATCAAAAGCTTGATTGTTAATCAATAAAGAAGCCAATAAAGAATCGATAGTGGAGAGAAAGAGTAGGGAAAGTAGAAGATGCGTATAGGTGTATATCTTAGAATTATACTTTTATGTATTTTTCTTTTCTTAGCATTTATAATTTCCTCCAAATTCTCATCAACTTGAATTTTTTCTTTTTCAGTGAAGTATTGGAAAAGTCTCTACTCTGATTATCGAGAAGTTGCTGCAGACGTATATAAATATTTCAAGGTCCATCCCATTCAAACAACAACATACTCTCTATGTAATTATAATTTTTATGATATGATACATAAAATTGAATCATTCTACCACTCAGATATGAGAATTGAACTCAAAATTCACACTCATCATTTGCTCGATGGAAAAATGAATAATTGAACGAGTTCCATCTTGACCAAAACGACCTTTGCGTCAAAATACGGATGCTCAAAAGTTTGAGAATGACTCAACACATACGCTTTCATGCCCAAGTAGAAACGATCGTACGACATCTGCGGCTGAAGAGTGGAATAAACAAGATACCACTCTACAAACTTGACTAACATGATGCTCTCGTTTTCGTCTAGTGAGCATCCGTGCAATTGCCGGAGGATTGACTAATCGAAACTCTTCAACGTGGCTCATTAGTATTATTTCATATTCGAACGAAAAATGTATCACCTAAACAATGGTCAACAGTAGCGGAGACCGGGGCTAGTTGGCTACAGGGGCAAGTTAGCGCAATGACTATATCTCGTAATCTATCATGTATATGGGACGTTCCACGTAAAGTGGGCACAGTCAAAATTTTGCTTGTGATTCTGTTTGAATCATTTATATTCATCACCAGAATACTCAACATTTTTTTCAGAATTTTATATGCATGTATGGAAAAGTTATAACACTCAAAACCTGAATTTTTAAAAGTTTGACCTTTTGCCCAAATTGAAGAGCCAAATAATCGTGTTGTATATGTGAAAATGAAAAAAATGACGAGAAGAAAAGTTATGCTGAACACTGCAAAGATTATGAGAAAAAATTGTTCGACACCAGAATCCTCCATCCCGATTGGCTACACTATTAACTAAACATGTTTGAACCAGTTTGGCTATGTTCGCCCACTCATTTTCGACCGTTCAAGTTATACGTACATATCTCTGTTCGATAACTTGAAAATGGTCTCATACATTTTTTAGAGAAAATCCAATATCTCCTGCAATTAATTTTTTCAATCTGCGTGATACCCCTATATTGGTCGGAATGTTCATTTTACGAAGTGTCACGTTCGGTATTCAGCTGCGTATGACCGCTTGGTCACTTACGAAATCCTAATCTATTCTGATACAATGATCGCGATAGGAATTATATAACAATCGCAGAGACCAGAGAGGCAATGGCGGATACAATAGTCGCAATTAGAATTTTAATGATAGATCGGGCAACAAAGATAATAGATACAGTTCAAATTACGATAGAAGGGATAGATACCGCGACGATAATACGTCACGTGACCATGTTGGGCAAGAGAGATACCCACTTGATAATTACAACAGGGACCGCCCTAGAAATTTCGATCGTCGCGATGGGAGTCAGGAAAAGAACTATAATAACGATGATAGGGAGCGTTCATGGTACGATAGACGTTGGAAAAATAATAATAGGAGACAGTATGGTAACAACAACAATTACAATGTAGGTAGATCGCGCGATCGCGGGAATTACGGAAATAATGACAAAAACAATTACAACAAACGTGGACAGTCACAAGAACGCAACGGCTATGGATATAATAATTATAACAATGACAACGATTACTATAATGACCGTGGACAATCACAAGAGCATAGAAAAAACAATAATTATGATAATACCACTCCTGCGGATCATTCAAGGAACAACGGGAATCAGCAGAATCAATCAGATAAGTCTTTAAACTCGCAGGATGCTCGGCGCCGGAATTAGGTGTCGAGCTGTGATGAAAACAGGCCTCGGAACAAAAAAGTAACGTGGAGAGATACGTAATCAGATTAGCAGCGATATAACCCTGATAAAAGATAACTTTGTGAATTCGTACTTCCCAATTGACACGGACAAAAAAGTGATATTTAATGGAGTTACGCCAGTGAAAATTCGCAGCATTGGAACGGTCACTATGGATCTAGAGGGATCAGATTGCACCGCACATGTCGTGCCGAGCGATTTTTCAATCGATACTGATGGATTACTCGGGTGGGACATCGTGAGCAAGGAGAGATTGAATAGATTATGCAGACAATTAGAGTTTGAAAATATTATCATACCCTTCGTGGGAAAGGAGGTGTCTATTATCCCTCCACGGGCGAAACAAGTTGCATATTTTTGAACAAACAAGACCGAAGAAACCGGATTCGTACCCTTACAGAATTTAAGGCCAGGAATATTATTCGGAAACTTCATTACTCGAAGCGATAAGGACGGAAAGGCTAGGTCCATTTGCATAAACACGAATGATGAAGAGATACGAATAGAGGAGAAAATTCCGCAATTTTGGCTTCGACAGTTGATATGATGACGGAAGATGTAATTTTGGAAAAGAACCAGAACGACCATCGGACATCCAAACCGATATATCACAGCGTGTAGTGAAGGGAGAAAAAAGTCAAGAAGAATGTAATGCGATGTCGAGCATCTATAGCAAAAATAATGTATGTGCACAAAAGGAAAAAGTGTTGCAACATGTTATGAACATCCCTAATTGACCATATGAGAACTGTTTATTCCACTAACTGATTAAGGCATTAAATTTAGAAATTATTACTCAGGAACTGAGGGATCAGTTGCTACAAAATTCGGCGATACATCATTGCATAGATTCCGAAAATTTACGGAAGATATAAACGTCAGCAACAGATTTCGGGGATGTCGATTGTGTATTCATTTCTACTCGCGAGTACAACGAAAATATATGTATGGGTGATTCTCTGTCGAGTGAGTGAGAAAAAAAACCAAAACTCTGAAAATTTTCTTGAAGACTCTTTGGAGTCCCATGATGTCCCCAGAATTTTCTCAGATTCTTTTGTGCCCTATAACCCATGCTGCCACAGACCCAAAGTTGCTGTTTTCCCAATATTTGCCATATTATAGCTATCTTTGAGCTTTATTCACACACAGTAAATGACCTTTGAGCGAAAAAGTCATAATGATATTTTTCCCTGGTAATTACTTGAAGTTTTAAAAAAAATATAACCAAGTTCATAGGTGGTCATATGACCATCATGATAATCACTATAGTACTCTTAATTGAGCAAAAGTTGTTTTCGATCACCCGGATCAGGATCTCATACCCACCTAAAGTTAGCTTATAATGTTAACAACGTATTCAGAGTAGTCCCGAGTGGGAAGATTTTTGATTGCCCATAGTAAACTCATATATGCAAGAAAATTGGTAAATATCAAGATTTACCAGTTACACACACAGTAGGCGGTGAATGAATTTCCCATTATTTTTCTAATATTAACAAGAAAATGTTATGGTTTACTTCCTTCAGTATTATCCACGAATATTTACTCATGGAATCCACTTATTTTGTAAAATTACATAGCTAAGGTTCAAACAGCTATCGACTGGTTGGCTGAAATTCCAACTTCAAGTTACTTACTCATAGCTAATATTAACCAATCCAGGAAAACTACATGTTTGAGTTCGTCAAGAAATTGTGCATCTAGTGATCATACTTTTGTATTAATTGGTTCATATTAGCTAATTCCATGAGTAAATAACTTTACAAGTTGGAAGTTGAGCCAACCGGTCGATAGCTGTTCGATCCTTAGCTATGCAGGTTTACAATACAAGTGGATTTCATGAGTAATGGTCATGGAAGTCAACCATAACATTTTCTTATAAATATTGAAAAATAATGAGAAATTCATTCACCGTCTACTATGTGTGTAACTGGTAAATCTTGATATTTACCAATTTTCTTGCATATATTGGTTTATTACAGACAATCAAGGAATCTGCTCACTCTGGGACTACTTTGGAAACTCTGTTAACATGATAAGCTAACTTTTAATGGGTATGAGATCCTGATGCGGGTGATCGAAAATAACTTTTTCTTAATTCAGCGTGCTAAAGTGACTTCCATGATGGTCATATGACCATCTATGATCTTGGACATATTTTTTTTGAAAACTCCAAGTCATTACCAGGGAAAAATGTCGTTATGACTTTTTTGCCCAGAGGTCATTTGATGGGTGTAAATAATGTTCAAAGATAGCTATCAAATATTGGGAAAATAGCAACTTTGGGTCTCTGGTAGCATGGGTTATAAGGTCCGAAAAAATCTGAGAAAATTCTGGTGACATCATGGGACCCCAAAGAGTCTCAAAAAAATGTTAAGAGTTTTAGATTATTTTTTCTCACTCCCTTAACAAAGAATCACCCGTTTACATTTCCACTATGGGGAAAGTCAGGTCACAAGTATCTGAACGAAGGGAAAGAGTATTTACATTTACTGGATCGATATTACAACCAACTCGCGGCATAATGGGGAAAGATCGGATACGTAAAAGGGATATAACGTACTAGCGGGCGATGTCACCAACCAAAAGATGGCACGAAAAGAGAATGCCATGTTAGCCCCAGTCGATAGGGAAGAACAGAACATGGAAGGGAACAACAGTTGGGTTCCCCAGATATTGCCGAGTCGAACGATGGGTAATATGACGCGATGTATGGTAGCCGAAGCACAACCTACACACCTGACACCACCATGGGTGATCGCACCAGAAGATGTCGAACAGTTTCACTGTGCGAGAATTTTAAAGGAACACCCATATGCGCGTCATGATAACTTGGTATATACATTGTCGACGGACGCGAAATTCGAAACAAAGCTGCAAGATGCTCTTGTGGAACGTCATTACATTAACCTGGAAGAATTGTGGGATCAGCATTTTTTGATTGGAGAGGTGGCTCAGTCTGAGTGTCGTGGAGTCAAGATTTCTGGTTTGGTAGTAAGGTATAAATTCGACAACAAAACAATGCGGTTAGATATAGTTGCATGTTTAAAAAATCTCAAAGCATTATTGATGAAGAACGAAATCAAAACCGTAGGATCTTTCAGAGACATGTTAACACAGTCGTAGTGGGGTTACTTTGTTGAACAATGTAATAAACTTTTTAAACTGACTTCCACTTCCTAATTTTTAAAAATGTATTGATTAATTTTGTATCAGATACAAATTTGACGGTGGCAGTGGAAGTCATCTCCTTCCACTGCCTAATTTTTGAGAATGTATTAATTAATTCTTACACTGCCTGATGAGGCCAGCGAACTAAGCTGGAAAACGTCGCTGAAAGCAATACACATGGAGTTTTCATTTGAACTCCATATCACGGCCTGGCCCTCAAATATCGCAACTAATACGAATTTTAAGGAAGGATGATTTCTTACATTCAGAACAACTGCGAGGTCGGCAGAATCACCCTGAAGAGCCATGTTTCCTACGGGAGCAGCATAAGGAAACTTCTTCAGCTCCTGAGGGACGGAGGAGCTGCGGGACGTAGGACTGCCTGACCATTTGCGTATGCACCGTCCGATCCCAGGCCTTTTGCGCCTCTGTATTGGAAGGAAAAATCCTACGGAACTAGACAGGAATAGAAACCAATTCAGTAGACAAAATACAGGCGCATATATAAATGTGTGAGCATGTATACGTGTCGATCTTTGAGGGCCAATCCAGAGTGAAGTGGAAAAAGGAAAATTCACAAAATCCACCACATATTCATTTTATGCGACGTTTCGCCAGTTAGGTTTACTGGCCTCATCAGGCTAAAAATTTATTACACAAAAAAACACGTAATAAATAATACAATTTAAGTACAAAACAATCGACGAAGTAACAATAAAATATTCTTTCTCACCAGTTTTGAATGAAAATATAATATTACGTTCGGCAGTGGAAGCGGCCGCTTCCACTGCCATTGTCAAACTATTGTGTATAAAGCTAACGTCAGTGGTCTTATATCTGCCACTATTTATTTTATGAGAATTGGAATTGTTGTATTTTTTTCTTAAAATTTCAAATTTACTATTAAGTTTTTTTGTTTGTTTATCAAAAATTTTTTTGCTCTTTAATTCTGTTTTAGCCAAAAAATTATCTCTAGTAATATAATCAATTTTTAAATTATCAATTATTTTTCTAAGTGAATTTAAACTTTTGTATAAATACGATTTATGAATATGAATGTCCTTGATCTCTAGTTTTAATAAATATCGCGTCTGTTCGGTGTTAGAGCGATAGAAGAGGTTTTGGCAAAACTTACTGCGGAAAGACGAACTATTCAGTCGTTTTTGGTTATTAATTAAGTGTCGTGGTGAGAAATCGTTGATTCTGCATCAAAGTAAAAAGTCACAGCGGGCGTTGGCAGCCGCTAGCTGATGTCGAAGGTTGATCCAGAGTTTGAGGATCTTTGTTGTTTTGTTGGCAATACCTTTTCAAGATACATTCTACAATAAAGTATTCGGCTCCCTTAAAAAATTAAACATTAGAACAGTTCCTTTAGTCAATCATAATCTTACAAACATAATAAAATTAGGCAAAGATAAAACAGATATTTTAGATCAAACTGAGGTAGTTTATAAATTTAATTGCAACGACTGTTCGGCATGTTATATTGGCGAGACGAAGAGAAAATTAAAAGATAGAATCACAGAACATCGAAAAATTACTGATAAACCACTTCCGGTCCCTTTGCATTTAATAGAAAATAGTACGCACACATTTGATTGGAATAACGTTAAAACTTTAGACCGCGAAGCGAATTATAAGAAACTACTTATTTCGGGAATGCTCCACATCCATATGTACCAACACACACTTAATAGGAAGGAAGACACACAACAACCCAGTCACACGTATAGGAAGCTTAGCAAGATTTTTCAAAACAAACACACCAATGTATCTGATGGTATATAAGACCACTGACGTTAGCTTTATACACAATAGTTTGACAATGGCAGTGGAAGCGGCCGCTTCCACTGCCGAACGTAATATTATATTTTCATTCAAAACTGGTGAGAAAGAATATTTTATTGTTACTTCGTCGATTGTTTTGTACTTGAATTGTATTATTTATTACGTGTTTCTTTTGTAATAAATGGTTAGCCTGATGAGGCCAGTAAAGCTAACTGGCGAAACGTCGCATAAAATAAGTATGTGGTGGATTTTGTGAATTTTCCTTTTTCCACTTCACTCTGGATAGGCCCTCAAAGATCCCCTATTTTTGATCATGGATTCTGAAAGCTCGTAAAATTATATGTACAACAGTATCAAAGTAGTCAACACGAGGTCATTTACAGGTCAATGGAACATTAAAAAATCGCCTGATGATTTGAGTTTCAAGCACACTCTAGTACAATTCTATACTGTGCATTGGTTTTTTGTCATAATTTGCAGCGCTAACTATTTTCAATAAAACTGTAATTAGACGTGTTGGTTTTCTTATCATGATAATTTTTGGAACATCATTTTTTTTGTATGCAATGTCTTTTGGCAAAATTTACTGAACATCAAAAGCGATAAGAACCCTAGTTATCTCCCACAGGAACTTTATAATTAGACGTATGATGTTATCAGTTATGATAATTAACTGAACATTCAAGGCGATTGCAACACTAACTATCCGACATTGCCTTAATCAGCTAGGTTCCACTCCGCCCTTGCCTTAACCATTTAGGTCCCCCTCTGACATCGCCCCACTGACATCTGAGTCCCACTTTGACTTTGCTCGAACAATCCGAGTGTAATTAAAAATTATAAATTCTCACTTAAAAACTGTTGTGTTCCCAATTACACGGTGATTGGATCATTTCACGAGCTTTCAGAATCCGTAATCAGAAATGGCATTTCAATTAAGGAAAACATCAGCCAGGCGAGCGTCGGTTACAGTTGCTGAAGCAACTGTGCATTCCCTACGAGGGAAGTTTTAATTTCCCGGGAATCTGAATGGAACAATGAATCAAGCAATGATATATTTTTTCTGCTTTACATAACTTTGCCTCCCACCCCACCCTCCAGAAGGAGGTGGGGTGGGAGGAGAAGAATTAATCAGAGATCGTCCACCTCTTAGGGAGAGGGGGGGGACTTGTGGGGAGCAGCATTATTCAATAATCATCCGGCCCTGGTATAGGTTTCCTTACTAGCTGAGTAGTATTAGGAAGTTGCATAGTTGTTTCGAGCGGGGAGAAAGAAAATAATCAAACTCTCTTCAGAACAATATCAGAAAAGACATGTTTACTCCCGCACGCTGAAAAATATCTGCGTCTTGATTTATTCACAATTTAGTGAAAAAAATGTGCATTTTTTTCATATTATCGCGGATAACTCAATAACTATGAGGTTTAGGAAGATACTTCATAAGAAAAATTATGTTTCTGATAAAATTTTGCACAAGATAGCATCAGCTTCATATCAAAAAATATATTTTTACAATGTGTTATACTTTAGATAACATTAAAAAAGCAATAAAATCTTAATTTATTTTCACAGGTAATAAAAGTCGATTGAATTGCTTGTCGCTCAAGATTTAGGTACTTCATTATGATAAAAATATCCATGCAAAATTTCATTTGAATCGGATAATTAGTTTTTGTGCAAAAATCTATAATCTGTAGACGTGTTAGGTGATCCTGCAAATATTCATCTATACTATTATATAAAAGGACAGCCTGTTTTTTTGTGGCCGCTAATCTCAAAAACTACTGGACCGATTTTCATGAAATTTTGATACTTGATTCTTGACCACTCCAGGCATGTTTATGGATATGTGGCGTCTCAAAATTTTGAGTAGAAACCGAGAAATAGACAATGCATTTTTCTGTGGTGGGGGTAATCGACCAAGTACCATGGCGCGCCAGTAGATGGCGAGGCGTTGAGTCGCACGTGTATAAGGTATAGTGCGGCGCTCTCTCGCAAGAGAGTCAGCGTTCTATCGGCTATATAGGAGAGCTTGAAAATGAGCTCAGCATGTTTCTGGGATCTTTCGTATCCCAGTCCCCTGCTGCCAAATAATTTTGGTAACAATGCCGAGGCCCAGAAGTAACATTAGGCGGTATACAATTAGATCCAGACGAACGCAATCCGTTCGTCAGGGTCGAATAATTAAAGGCCCGTTATTAGTATGTGGAATATCTGCTTTTGAATATGATCCAACAGAAAATTACGCTTATATAAAAAATATTGCAGTTAGATCTATGAATAAAGTATGTGACAAGTGTCAAGCCATAAAGTGGCCAGATGAAGCTCCTGGATTGTGCTGTTCTGGCAGGAAAAATTAATCTTCCTGCTGTTGAAGAGCCACCAGAACCTCTCAAAAGTCTTCTTTCAGAGAACCGCACTGATTCCACATTTTCTGGCCTATTTGAGGAAGTATAATACACTGTTTCAAATGACTCCATTTGGAGCTAACGAAATTCGAGAAGGAAATTTCAGGCCAACTTTCAAAATTCAAGGGCAAGTATATCATAGTATTGGGAGCTTATTGCCTCTTGGGGGTGGAGATTTGCAATTTGCTTTAGAACTTCTAAAAATTGGAGATGGGAAAGTATCCAATGAAAATAATTACATAAATATTGATAGAAAAGTAGAAACGACTGTTAATACAGTCATGGTATCATGATTTCTAAAGTCTATCCAGAAATTGAAAATCTCTCTGACAAACCTTAAAATTGATTATGCGAAAGGGCAATTATAACTCCTCGAAACGCTACCGCTCATAATATTAATAATAGTATTTTAGGAAAGTTAGATGGAGAAATACGACATTTATCATTCTATCGATACAGTGATCAACATTGATAAAGTTGTACTCTACCCTCAAGAATTTCTGAACTCTTGATCCTTCAGACTTTCTACCTCATGACTTGAAATTGAAAATTAGTTCTCCAATAATGCTATTACGCAGTCTAAATCGTCCCAATTTATGTAATGGCACAAAATTGCAAATTAAAGTTATGCGGGAAAATATAGTCGAAGCAACTATTCTTACAGAACCTGCTGGAGAAACAGTATTCATACCTCGCATACCTATGATTCCATCAGACTTACTATTCCAATTCAAACGATTACAATTTCCTGTGAACTTTCTTTCGCCTTGACGATCAACAAATCTCAAGGACAGACTTTTAAGTACGTAGAGATAGATTTGCAAACAGAATATTTTTCACGCGGCCAATTGTATGTTGCTCTTCCACGGACAGGGGTTGCACGTAAATAATTCATATTAATTCCTCAAAATTCAAAAACTAAGAACGCCGTTTATTCAAAATTTCCAATTCTCAGAGGATACATGGAAAATACAACTCCAAGGATTACAAAGTATCAAATTAATCAAAGTTTACAAATGAATACATATTATACGAGTTTTTCAACAATAAATGAGAGTAACAACACTTCGAACTCAATACACATATTCGCGGGCGAAGCCGCGACGGGGGACGCTAGTATATATATATGAAGAAAGTGTATAATAAAAACTTTGGTTTATAATACCGACCAACATCACAAAATACCATTAGACGTGATCATTAATAGAAATTAATATTTGCACCATGAAGACACAGTTGAGCTGAACCGTAGATAGTGAATTATATTTGCTCACTTGTATATGTTCAGATAATACACAAAATCACTAGTGACAGGAACTATTATCATAAGTGCAGTTTCCTGAAGGAGCAATGAGTATTGAGCCTGGACCGATAGGAATATAATAGATAAAGGCCCCAGATGAAGTACGGAAAACTTCAAATGATTTACAAAGCAACAATGAGGGTGTAGGGAAGTGCAATGGCAAGTAAAGGAATGAAATTATTCGCTTTCCAACTGTAAAGTATTACATACAATACATTTGCGCACACAAGGAAATATAGAAGGTATATTTTTTAGATTGTACACAAAATGTAGCACAAAGCATTCGGATCTGAAAATAACTAAAAACCTCTTGGGGAATTATTAACATGATATAGAGACATGCAAACCCTTTCACAATATTTTGATAATATGAAAGAGGCATGTGGAAGTATAGTTTTGAACATGGATAGGAAGAACGATGTAACAATGATTGTTATGAATAATGACTAATGTCATCATAATAGGTCATCACTTTATATTCATACGGAAGGAATATTCACACGAGCAAAAAACAATACTATAATTAAATTGAATAATAGTTATTAGATAAAATTCTTACTCAGCAACCTGTAACAATGATAGTTGAAGCGTAATGATAAAAAATGTGAAGAGGAAATTAGAAAGGGAGATGGAAAATCATTTCAAGTTTGAAATTGGGGTTAAACCTGTAGGGAACAACGAGGTCCCGCAAGGGCATCAGCGCGCATCTAGAAGAAGCTCGCGCCGACTGAGCACCAGCGTAACCGCCAGTACCGCTAGAGCTGGCCCAGCGGACAGGACTCCAACAGACACGCAGGACCTATGCAACCTATTCTTATAAATCTCATTATTGCAGTTAACCCTGACTAATCATTTCCTGGGCTGCATCCTACAAACCCATCAGACGGTGTCTCTCTCTCTCTCTCTCTCTCTCTCTCTCTCTCTCTCTCTTTCTGCAACAAGAAATATACAATAAATATAACAATAATATAATATACAATAAATATATAATAAATATACAGTGACAGGAGGCTTAACCACAAGTATCACAGTACTGAATATCTTAATTTACTAGAAGATTTTTTTCACAATTCAAAAACAATTTGGTCTCTAAATCATCTGACAATTATATGTGTCAGGGACTGTTATCAGTATTCTGACAAGCATACAAAAATAGGCGGTACAAATTAAAGGGAGAGTACCATAGAGAATTCCAAAATAAAGAAAAAGGTTAAATTTAAAAGAATAAAGACATGCCCAGTAAAGGCAGGATTTTCTTCAGAACAAGACCGATTACACTACGATATGAAAGATTCGGAAATGAAAGATTACACAGCTCCAAAAAAAAAGTAAAAAAATTGAACCAGAGATTGGACCACTCGACTCCTATGTATTTTTGACTGCTGAATCCGATTCCGAAGTCTGTTTAGCTCCATCATGTCTGCGTTTAGCCGTAACCTCAAAAGTATGGCGGACAACATATCGATGAAATCAATATTTTGCAAAACAAAAAATTCCATTTCATTCTACATAAGAAAATGAAAGAAAACTGTACTTAGTGATTTTTTGATTCGTCGCATAGTTTTTAAGTGAAAAATTCAGGAAGTTTGACGGCAAGTGGGCCTCTATTCAAAATTCATAATTTTATGAATTTTTCACTCGTAACTATGCGACAAATTAAAAAAACACCGAGGACAGTTTCTATCTAATTTTTCACGTAAAATCTGAAAAAATTTTCTGAAAAAATTCTCGGATTCGGATTCAGCAGCCAAAAATTCATAGAAGTAGGATGGTCCAGTCTCTGTTTCAATTTTTTTTTGTGGAGCTGTGTTCCTCATATGAAAAATGATGGCCTTTAGAGTGAAGGCATTGACTCGTGATTTGATTGGTGTAGATCTAACCACGTGATTTGTAGTGGGGTGTATATAGATATAGTGTGATCTGTATATATAGTTAGAGAGTAGCCGATGACATGATATTATAGGTTAGGATAGTCAGTTTCGTTGATGATGGTGTCATAAGTTTCGACAATTTATTTTCAAAACTATAATTGTAGGTACGTGAATTTGATTGATGGTACGTGGATATTTTAGGCTACCTTTTAGTTTTGAACAGTTGCCGGATAGGATAACTCTGTTAGGTTGAGATGTCCGATTTGCAAGTTTTATGTATTATGTGGTTTGATGAATCGTTTAGTGTTAAAAATCTGCAATCCCTTGCGAGCTCAAGTGTCGATAACTCAGGATTATTGAAGTATTGAATGTATAAATAAAGTAACTGTTCATCATGAAATTGATGTTCTCAAACCAGATAGTGATATTATCAAGCTTTTGACTGAGTTCCCTGAATAAATGGACCAATTGAGCATCGCTGCTTTAGAAAATCTTAGAGTTTTCCATCATATTAGAACATCTGGTTTGCCAGTGATCCAAAGAGTCAGACGTTTGTCTCCCATAAAATATAAAAGCGGCTAAGAAGGAGTTCTATAAATTATGTAAGTTAGGCATTTGTAAACTCGCTGAGAGTGAATGATTTTACAACATTTATGACAGGAAAGAAGTTTTTCTCTGCATTGGATCTTCTCAAAACGTTCATCAAGTTCCACTACACTGTTGAAGTATATTTCTGATAATTTCATAGTTGAATACCTAAGTATAGGTAGAATGAAAGGTCTTAACGAGAATAGTATACTTTTGCACAATCTGAAGTCTTTGCGTTTTGAAGCATCTACTAACATTCCGCTGGTGTGCTTGCGCAGTCCGAGATTTTCTACTCTTTCCATGCTGAAACTTGTCAATTGTGAAAGAATTCTAATTCGTCACCTGTGCGATTTTGTACGATTGAATAAAGTATTGAAAGCGCTTACTGTTCGAAAGTGCTGTAATATTGACGCAAAAATGGACTTGATGGAATTGTTCTCAGCAATATACTCGAGGAAGAATGCTCTGCGATCCGTTCAATTTAATTGTGACGACACTTACGATGCCAATCCATATAACTTCAGATTTCCTTAAATATTGAACTGCTCGAGCGGACTTAGTATATTTGACTTCATCGGTATTAATTTGCCAGCAGAAACATCTTTTGCATTATTATCATCATCTTTGCGCTATCTATCATTCACTTGGAATTATGCAACAAACGATATTCTTCGTTCGGTTATTGATCTCAACTTTCATTATTCCACTCTGTATTGCGAAGTGGGAAAGAAGAAGAAAAAAGCAGTGGATAGCCCGGTCCGGATCTGTTCAGAAACTTGCTATCTCGGACTTTTTCGTCACCCTCAATGAAACCTTTTGGGTTCCCTCCAGAAAATGATTCTAAATCGAATGAGACATGTGCGTCAAACTGAAAAGTATGGCTTCATGTTTTTATTTATGAAAATGTTAAAAAATTAACATTTTTTCTCTTTTAATTTTGAGATTGTATGAAAACTATCAATCCTAGAGTAAAATGGAAGAGGAAAAAAAGTTTCCTTATGAAAAAAGTTTCCTTATTTTGCATGAGGATTAAGTATTCCGAAACATTAATCTCTAATATTGTTGTTGCAAAATAGTTATAAACGAAAAATGACCCCTAAAAAAAAAAGTCATTTTTGTGATTTTTTTTCAAGTTTCCAAATCATAGCTACGATGATGATATTGTAACTCAGAGTACCTTATACAGTAATGAAAATACAAAAAAAATTTCATCTCGATATCTCTGATAGTTTTCGCACACCCTATTTAATATTGTTGAATTTTACAATTGTATTCGAGTCTCCTATGAACGTCTCCGAGACCTGCCAATTTTTTTACGTACTCTTATAGATACTAACTATCGATCCCTTACGGCAAAATATCAATTTTATCAATTTTAACTACTTTTATGATTTTTTGAAAATTTTTCGAAAAAATTTTTTTCGAAAAAAATGCAACTGCAACGCGGTTTTTTTATTTATTCGAAATTTAAAAGTTGCATATGACAGAAGAGAAACAGACGCTCATTTTGAGTTTTTATTTACTCAGATCTGATTTGTGAATCCCGAGATATAGAGGTTCAAAGTCGAGGTAACTTTCCGGCAAAAGTATACGCAGTAGAATAAAAATCGAAACGGTTTCTGGTAGCTTGAACATTGTTTTACTTAAGTATCAATTATTATGTACGTGAGTAATGTTCTTGATACTTAATAGTCGGGCGGAAGGTTGGTGGAAATCATTAGGACGCAGCGCTTTCGGTGCAGAGTCAGTGGAGGGGGTAGGGGAGAAGAAGCGACGAAAACTCGAACGCTCAGGATAAAAATGAACGTTTGATTTTTTACCGACAATATCTCAGCTTCTATATCAGATAATTTGATGATTCTTTTTTTAATTTGATACAGCACGTCAAAAGATGATTAAATATGTAGGTTAAAGTACCGTTAAAATTATTGGTATTATTGGTACCAATAATTTTAACGGTACTTTAACCTACATATTTGATCATCTTTTGACGTGCTGTATCAAATTAAAAAAAGAATCATCAAATTATCTGATATAGAAGCTGAGATATTGTCGGTAAAAAATCAAACGTTCATTTTTATCCTGAGCGTTCGAGTTTTCGTCGCTTCTTCTCCCCTACCCCCTCCACTGACTCTGCACCGAAAGCGCTGCGTCCCAATGATTTCCACCAACCTTCCGCCCGACTATTAAGTATCAAGAACATTACTCACGTACATAATAATTGATACATAAGTGAAACAATGTTCAAGCTACCAGAAACCGTTTCGATTTTTATTCTACTGCGTATACTTTTGCCGGAAAGTTACCTCGACTTTGAACCTCTATATCTCGGGATTCACAAATCAGATCTGAGTAAATAAAAACTCAAAATGAGCGTCTGTTTCTCTTCTGTCATATGCAACTTTTAAATTTCGAATAAATAAAAAAACCGCGTTGCAGTTGCATTTTTTTCGAAAAATTTTCAAAAAATCATAAAAGTAGTTAAAATTGATAAAATTGATATTTTGCCGTAAGGGATCGATAGTTAGTATCTATAAGAGTACGTAAAAAAATTGGCAGGTCTCGGAGACGTTCATAGAAGACTCGAATACAATTGTAAAATTCAACAATATTCAATAGATTGTGCGAAAACTATCAGAGATATCGAGATGAAATTTTTTTTGTGTTTTCATTACTGTATAAGGTACTCTGAAATTAATTTTCATAATCGTAGCTATGATTTGGAAACTTGAAAAAAAATCACAAAAATGACTTTTTTTTTTAGGGGTCATTTTTCGTTTATAACTATTTTGCAACAACAATATTAGAGATTAATGTTTCGGAATACTTAATCCTTATGCAAAATTTTATAAGGAAACTTTTTTTCCTCTTCCATTTTACTCTAGGATTGATAGTTTTCATACAATCTCAAAATTAAAAGAGAAAAAATGTTAATTTTTTAACATTTTCATAAATAAAAATATGAAGCCATACTTTTCAGTTTGACGCACATGTCTCATTCGATTTAGAATCATTTTCTGGAGGGAACCCAAAAGGTTTCATTGAGGGTGACGAAAAAGTCGCACCAAATACAGATCCGGATCGGGCTAGGACGTTAGTTCCATATTTGCCTTACTGCTTCATTCAAGTGAATATTATCCTTCACAGTTTCTATGTCCTTGTCGATCAAATGCAATGTGGATTAATTTTTTTTCCTATTCAATAGATATGAGAGCAAAGGAAAACGGTTTAATAAAAACAAGCCTTCATACCCGTAGGTATTTCTGCTAAATTTGTAGCAGCTCACAAAGCAAAACAAGGTTCGAAAGCATCAAAAACTAATCCTATTCCTGGCTTAGTCATACAAGAAACAAAAAAGAAGAAAAAGAATGAAAATAAAGCGATTACGTGTCAATCACTGAAGATATTGCCAAGACATCAATATTGGAAAAACCGAATACTCTTAATGATAAGCCCAAAGTTTCCAATGTAGTTCCTGGTGTACCTACTAAAAAAGCAACAGCAGTAGACCCTTTGAAAAAGTTGAAAAATCTCATGAAAAAAATCAGTGAAATTGAATCACTTGATAAAAAAATTAAGAGTGGAGAAATTAAGAATCCAGATAAAGAAATGCTTGGAAATGTTGGAAGAAAATATGAAATCCAACGTGAGAGTGACATTCTTGAAGTTAATCAGTGAGGATTATTCTTCATATGAAAATTTTTGTCCCATTTCACGTGATACAACTCTATGAACTTCAAATAAGACAGAAATAGGATTGTGGTGTATAAACTTATTGTTGCAAGGAGTGATTTGTCTTATCAATTTAATGTACATTGAATAGTATCGATATAAATTTATATCATGGAAATAACGGATTGATGTATTTATCCACTTGTATTTTGCTAAGTTGTCTATTTTTTATTAAGTTTGACAAATAGAAAAAATTTTAAACTGCAACGAATGAATTCCATTTATTTCATCACCTATGTTTAAGTAATCATTGTGTAAATATGTGCAGAAAGATTAATCATGAAAATTACATTGTGAAATTGAAATGAAATTATGGATTGTAATTACAATAATCATATTGATCTTAGTTATGATTGCTGCAGCAATAATTATTCTGTTCAGTCCAGGATGGATGAATGGTTTAAATTTTACCTTCACCTAGAAACTACAACTATTAGTGATGTAAACAAAAAAGTATGGATAAGAAATAAAACAGTATAACATCAGTAACATAAAGAAGTGTATTCAAGTCAAATACTATTACATAAATGTTTCAAACATTCTCTCCTGTTACTGCAAAGTGCGGAGCTGTCAGACCTCTTAAACCCTTTGCAATAATGTCCACTCCATGATCGAGGAGAAGTTGGACTGTATTAGAGTGAAAAATCTAAACTCCAAAGCAAAATTTAATGAAGTGTAACTTGTTCAAAATGGAGAGGTCAGAGCAACAACACCACAACTCTATATCTTCCTAAAGATATCACGGCCATAGTCTCCCTAACGTTCACCATGACGACAATAATACTCCGCTAACCTCTATACTTTTCATCACTCTATATCACTTTACGTACAGTGCAGACGAAGCTCGAGCATTGCCAACCTCTCTGCACGCGTGTACAATTGTGACGGTAACAATACACGAAATCTCGATTCGATTATGGACAGATAATATTCATTGTACATGAATTTTTGCGGAATTCTGATGTCTTGGTTTGATACTTTTGATCATCATGTTCCAACTGCATAATCCAAGGATGAGCAAGAAGTAATTCAATTTCGGGTTAATTTTTAAGAAAACTACTTTCCATTGTATTCACCCTGTAAAATAATTATCAAATTCAAACAATTTGTAGAATTTATCTCAATAATCTCACATTGTCATAATAGTTTTGTACAATGATGTAGGTGCTTTTAAAATCATCCCTTACATTGCAGTTTTTAGAGCCCTATTGCTGTTTTACTTCTGGCAAAGTAGGTTCAAGACTTGATACTCACATTGAAGAATTACAAAAGCCTCAGAAAGTATTGACAAAGTCTCGAAAACATTGAAGTTTCATGTTATTCTGTCGCATGTTAAAGAAAGTTACATGGAAGGAAATAACGGTTTAGGGTTTTGGCCTGAGTAAAGAGGAGAGACAGTACACCCTAACTTTTTGAAGTTTTGGGCACGTTACAGGTTCACAGTATTCGTCACGATTCTTACTTGCATTTCATAGAGAAAGGTGGTTTAGATCGTAATCCACCAGAAAATTTAAGAAAAATTGAAAAAAAAATTGTCGGCTTTGTAAACAAAAAATGAGAAAATCACTGTTTTAATCACTGTTTTTTTTCACCTTTTTTCACTTCCCAAATTATTTTTTCAATTTTTCTTAAATTTTCTGGTAGATTACGATGTAAACCACCTTCCTCCATAAAATGCTTCTTGACCTGGTACTAGTGTAGTTGTAGTGGTACTAGTACCTTAATAAGTCAACATATCGAAACATCTCTGACTCTACACACAACAGATGCGCGGAACGGCCGCCATTTACATTCATATAATCATGAAAATGTGAAATCTGAGTATACGGTAGCATTCAGAATCATGGGAAGTTGTATCGGGTACTGATATTTCAAATTCTACTTCAAGAAAGCTACTTATCATGATCTCAAATCAGTTATTTCATTCGGTTTATACAAACCTAGTGCATTTGGACAATTTCATGGACTTATGACAAATAACTTCAGCATTCATAATTGAAATATAGACATTCATTGGATATATTGGTCTTTCTATCTTTGTGACTCTCTGCGCTAAAAGCTTCATAAGTATACATGCCTCTCAAGTAATCAAATATTAAATTCATCATGTTTCATCCAATCATGGTATATATATGCATATATGGATTTATTCTCGAATATTTATAAAATTTTTAATATAAAACATTTCTCACAAAAAATTCAAGGATATTCAACCAAGCACCTAAATGGTCAATATCTGCTGTGAATGATTTATTAGCAACAGAATTGTTACTTATATTCAAAGGCTGTGCACTGAGAACAACTTCACACCAAGTTTGGGCTGAATGAAGTTGGAAGTCAGTTGAGGAATCATAGAGTCTGTAACTTGTACTTTCATGTCCGATTTGACTATTTTCATTACCAATTTCCACTTCCATAGGGTTTATTTCTTTTGTTTTCTTCCGAATATTATCGTATGGTACAATAAATTCAACAAATCTATTTGTGTGCACAAGTGTCTCATTTGTGTATTGCTTAACGAATAAAATTCTTCATCTGATAAACCTGTTGAACAAAAATGTATGTGTTCAATTTACGGTTATGAAAATTACTTTTTAGAACCCCATTCATCTATGTATATATTAATATATAATTTTCAAAACCTTCAAGCATCAGTATCATCATGTGGGTCAAGTACCTCATGTTTTATGTAACTCATTTTGAGGTTGAAAATCATTTTAAAATGAGGAAAACAACAGAAACTGCAATTTCAACATTCACTTAAAGTAATCTTAGGTTGCTCGAAACAATTTGAAAAAATCAAGAGAAATTTGAATAGGATGACAAAGATTTTATAGAAAATCACCTATATTATAACACTAATCTGAACAGGCTGAATAACTCACTTCCATGTTAGACGGCTATCAGATATCTTATGATAAATAACTAATTGTTTTGAACTTGATTCGTTCAAACTTCCATTAATGTTTTAGTATTCACATTGCACATATCTATTTGAGGTTAAAAAAATTGACGTTAAATTATACTTCAAATAGAGGTATGCTTATCCTGAAAAACTGGGAACAGTTCTCCAAGATTATTATTTGAGGTTAGAAAAATTGACGTTAAAGTATACACGAAATAGAGATATGCCAACCCTGAAAAACTGGGAACAGTTCTCCAAGATTATTATTCTGCAGAAATTCCTCCATCGTGCATCGAAATACCATGCACCTGCACCCACATGAAACTGAAGAAAACCGTGCACATCCGCATGAATTACGCGCAAAATGAGGCACAAAGGACGCGCGTCAGAAGCCCGAGATTTCACGCCAGAAAGCGCGGACTGTTGTACCTTCATGGCGCAACGGACGCGCCTTCCGTACGCACGTTAGCCATAGAGGTATTACAGATAGAGGAGGCAAGCCATAGGAGAGCCTGTGAGAGAGCATGACCGTATTTTTGGATCCAGTCAAGCGCATGCGCGGACACATCGACACACCAATACACTCGCACAGAGCCCGCCGCGGGCTCTGTGAGTGTTGGATTTCTACCTGCGAGAACGCTGTCACTGGCTCCGCTTATCTGAGATTTGGTTGTCACCCGCTGTTATTCTTGTAATTGTTGAACGTTTTGGTAGATTTAGTTATTTATATTATTTGTTTATTCTTCTCATGTTTTATTTCTCTCATTGTTATTATTTTTATTGGGGACTGTAGCATACTATTTTATCTAAAGTAAGTGCAGGCAATTTGGCACGTTTGTCAGAATTCGTATTTCCGGTGCTCTCTGAGCATCAGCCGCTCTCGGGTTATGTTGGGGGAATTAAAAAAAAATTTCTGGTACCTTCCCCGCCCATTTAGCCCTTAAAACCACTCTCCTACAACACTTTGGAGTTTCACTTATTGATTTTTTCACCCTTTTCTTTTTTTACTATTCACACTCGACCAAAAAAATCAGGAATAAATCATTTTTATCTCTCGAAGTGTCATTACTCTTTTTTATGTAAAATCATCTCATCTTTCAATTGGTCTTATCAGCTTTCCCAAAACTATTTTTTATCCTACCCAAATTGCTCTTTTTCACATCAAAAAAAGTGAAGCCTATGTGGCCTCTTATGCGTTTATAAATAAAAAAGGTAGGCCTATGTAGGCTGTAACAAATGATTAAGAAATCATGCCAAATTGACTGCACGTCAAGTATATTTAGCTTTTTTGCGTTTTTTTTTATTGCGATTCTTAATAGGTTCAAGTAGTCAAATGATAATGAGATATGGAAGAATCACTATTCTACAGTTTAAATCTTATAAGTGTACTTATAATACTATATTCACAAAAAGGGAGAAAATATGATATAGAGACAATATCATACCAAACAATGTATAGTTCTTGTTGAAACTACGAGTATATGGTTTGCAAAAAAAGTAATGATTGTCTTGATTGATATTGTGATATTTCTTTGATGTACTAATAATATTGTAGTTGATTATCACAGTGAAAACGGTACAAAGTAATATTGTGATTTAATGTTATATTATAAACTAGCATCCCCCGTCGCGGCTTCGCCTGCTCTCCGAGTTAATAGAATTCGAATGATAATTATTAACTGTGCTTAGAAATAAAAACGTAACATTCAAGTGTTTAAAGTTTCAAATCCTTAAAATACTTCAGAATAAACAACATTTTTGGTTTTGGAATTGGAATCGGAATTGATTTTCTGATCTACTCGTCCTAGAAAGTCCATTATACAACTACTATACCCGTGTTAAAAACAATCTGAGCGCAAATCAATTTCGACATGTTCAAATATGTGACCTTGAACCTTGTTTATTGTAATAGCAAAAGAAACCGCGTGAACGGCTCGTACAACGGTTCTGCACCTGGTGGCCGAAGAGAGAAGCCGGATCTTCAAATTAAGGCATAATTTAGTCCTTAAAAATAATTTCTTGACAAAATATATGCGAGTTTGATTATCTAGGCAATCGATTACACCGCTATAATATCGGGAGTCACAATAGGACGACCAATTTAAAGTTTCCCATGAGAAACTCGAGGACTTTGACCCTGATTGCCTTAAACTTATAGGACAGACCGCGCCACTTCAGCCGCGTGAACGGACAATACAGCGTCTCGCCACCTAGTGGCCAAAGAGAGAAGCCGGAGCTGATTTGCATGTTATTTTCACATTTTGCATAGAAAAATCCCTGATTAATTGATGATTAATCTTAATAGCCTATGACACTTCAGGGTACATAGTAAAGCTACTGTAAAAATTTGGAAGCGATTGGTTCAGTAGTTTTTGAGATTTTTGCGAACATACAAACAAACGTTTCCTCTTTATATGATAGTTGATTATTGATGATAGTCTTTATTGATGATATCAATGATTTATATTTGTTTAATTTATCTAATACACAAAAATATTATATACTACAGATTTGTATGAGATAAATGAATATATTTAACTCATGAATCTAATTTTATTGAAATTGGAACCTTGCCTTTTTCAACATTGAAAAATTATTCTTTTGCTTCTTTTGCTTCCGATTGGGTGTATTTTCATAGTATTATTCAAATCCTAACATAATATAATCATTTATTGTCAATTACAATTCATCAATTCATAAGAATTGAATATCATGAGCAATAGATATAATATATTATTAATATCGATTCTACAGGGATATTCTTACTTTTTTTAGGTTAATTATACACTAAGAGTTGAATCATATTCATTGGCTTATTTTGTCATTGGATTAGTGAATTGAAATACATAGAAATATTTAATAAGATTATTGAGAATGTCGAAGATGCAGTATACTTTGCGCAGCGTTTCGAGCTAACGAAGTGTTGTAGCTGTGATGTGCTCGCGCATACGTTCGGGCCAGGGAGATAAGGGTTGGGGCTGGTCGCTGGATCCAAAATCTCGGACACGTTTACGGGTGGCTTGCCTCCTCTATCTGTAATACCTCTATGTCGTTAGCTTGCGCCTATGCAGCACGTCTAACGTGCCCTAAGGCACGTACGAGGTCTGTCCGGAAAGTATCGGGCCTACGTTTATATCTTCGCACCATAGTGTTCGGGCGACCTCTGCCGGGCAGAAACGTCAACAGTAAAGCCTCACGAATCTATTGGTGACTTACTGACACCTGCCTGACGTATAGTTCATGCGTAGCGTGTCTTTGTTTACAGTGCCTTTTTCACGTTCGTCGGATTTTATTATTGTTAAAAATGACTGAGAAACAAGATCATCGAATTTGCATCAAATTTTGCTTCCATCTCGGGAAAACAAGCTCGGAAACTTTCAAAATGATGCAAAAGGCCTTCGGAAGCGAGTATATAAGCCAAAAAAAGAGTGGTATAAACGGTTCAAAGATGGTCGCACTTCTGTTGTTAGTGATTCTTGTTCCGGCCGACCTTCGACGACAAAAACTGCAGATAATATTGAGCGGGTGCAACTGGCAATCGAACAAGATTGTCGTATTACTGCGCGAGAACTAGAAGAAGACCTTGGGATACCAAAAACTATCATTTCGGAAATTTTAACCGGGAATTCAGGAATGAAACGCGTGCGCGCGAAATTAATCCCAAAATTGCTCACAGCAGAGCAGAAAAACATTCGCTTAGAAATCGCCCTAGACCAGCAGTTTTTAAGCAAACACACTATCGCATTGCTTCGACAACCTCCATACAGTCCCGACATAGCCCCTTGTGACTTTTGACTGTATCCAAAACTCAAAAAACCACTCAAAAGACACCGATTCGATGACAAAACAACGGTTGAAAATAATGCGATGAGTGTACAAAAACGAGGCTATCCCTAAAAGTGAGTTCCAGGACTGTTTTGAAAAGTGGAAACATCGATGGAACCGCGTTATTCAATCAAGTGGGAATTACTTTGAAGGATGCCACCCACCAGATGATAAAGAATAACGCTAGCACGAAAATATAAAGGTAGGCCCGATACTTTTCGGACAGACCTCGTATAACGTACCAACCTTCTCTGTACACGCATGCACGCACGCACCGACGCACACACAAACTCACACATTGTCTCTCTCTCTCTCTCTCTCTCTCTCTCTCTCTCTCTCTCTCTCTCTCTCTCTCTCTCTGTCTCTCTCTCTTTTGAATTTCCATGTTTTTCGTCCCGTAGATTACGAAAATCGAAGTCCCGAAGTCTCATTCGGTGGGTCGATTTATGCCTCATAAACATACCGAGAGAGAAAAAGACTTCATTTACTCTTATGCTTCAACAAGTTTCAACTATGAGTCAATATCTATGAACAAAAAGCCTGTTGCATTTTTCCTCAGGAGAAGGGAAAGACTGATGCTATCCTTTGAAAGATTAGGTAATGATTCCGCACGAGAAAACATTTTGATGAGGTGAAAATCGAGTTTTACAATCAGCTCACCACATCTGCATTTTGGTCATCTATTCTCTTCTATTATATTATCTATCTATTGGGGTCGAATCTTATGCCAATAAGATATGTCTGTAGCATCACGGACATGCAAGTGTCCTTCTTCCGGAGGAATAGTTCGATCTTCTTGAAATCTTGTACACAAGTTAATGTTGGCAAGATTTGATCCGAGTTCAGTTCTCAATGGCAAACATTACTTACGGGATGTCCCCGAGCAACCCGTACCAAATTAAAGAGAGAAAAATCAATATGAAATCCATTTCCTGAATTTCCGTCGGTAATTGGCCAACGACCGTTGCTGAGGAGAGGTATGGATCAGCAAGAGATCCATTTCTGATAACCCCCAAGTCCAGTGTTACAGAACCTCCAAAATATCTCATAGTTCATAGCAACCGCTGTTGACATCTCTACTAACCTATCTCCATTAGAAAGACAGACAGACGAAAAGAGACATAGATATCTCATTGTCTATTTCTGGAAATTCTCAGTTCAGAAACCCTTTCGAGAAAGCACACACCTAATGAATTCCCACTGATCCTACGACGAGATAACAATTTTATGATTTTTTCCTCGTACATTTTCCTTTAAAATTATCTCAGTTATCCTTTAATCTTCACTTCTAAAGAATAATTCTCTTTCCAGTATCGGGATTCTTTTATTTCTGTGCAATTCATAATCCAAACGAAGTTGCTTTCCGACAAAAGTTAATCAACTACACACTTGACCTGATCTTGCTTGGAGAGCCAGTGAAAAGTAGAAATAGTGTGATACATTTGAAATGGCTTCATCAGAGTTATAATGAAGGAATTATCCGAAGAATGAATTTAGGCATCATTTCAGTCCTCTGGTTAGATAATTTCGACGATGATTGTACCTTATATAAGACTGTGTGCTCTCATCTACAACTTGAATTCTCTAGTTTCAATCGAAGAATACTCGATGTTGGTTTCTTAGATAACTGGTGGATTCTAAGAAATAAAATGAGAGACTTCGATATAAATGATTCTGAATTTCTCTCTGAAAAAAACGTTGGATCCGAGCAATAATCTTCATCAACATATTTCTGCAAAGTGAGTTATAGACATAAGAATAATTCATGAAAATTCATAAATGATTGAAAATTTCAATATTTCAAAGAATAATCTTACCACGACTTTGAAGGATAGTTTCCAATTCATTGAGATCGTATTCAAAAGAAATTCTCAGTCGGAACGAAATTCATGAAACTTCTAAACCAGAGTTGTAGAACACGTTCAAGGTTACTCTGGAAACATCTTACCGTGCAGTTCTATATCAATAGGTATAATAGATATCATGTACTCTATAACTAGTACGCTGATTTATACACATCAAAGCACGATTACTATTCCCAAAATGCCTACAATGTCCGAAAGTTCGATAACATGGCCATACCAGTACTACAAAGTGGTTTTAGAAGTACTGTATACACTCTGGCGCGTCATGACATTACTTTTCGTGACCTCACCAGAATGGTGAACTTTAGCATCATACTGACCCATTCGAATGTATATAGCGCATCATGTATACGACACACACACACACACACACACACACACACACACACACACACACACACACACACACACACACACACACACACACACACACACACATCCCCAAAAAAACCTTTTTTTAAGAAAAAGTAAAAATGTTGCGGCAAGCATGTTGCAGAATTGGTTTATTTCTTATATTGTTTAAAAAAAGATTGAAATCTATAATAGACACATGAGTCAAGTTATCATTTCATCTGTATTCATTTTGATTAGTTCTCATATTGTTGGAGTATTGAGTATTCTTATTACAGTTTACTTACTATAGGAGACGTTGTCAACTTTGAGTAACCAATTACGAAAAAACTTACCGGAATGCTTTTTGGGTCCTCATCAATTATTTAAAGAACTAATGACGAACCAAATTAACGCCACTTGGTAGGCATTTTTAACGTCTCAAGAATCGTAATTTTTCAATTCCAAAATTAACTTTACAATTTTGTTAATCTTAGTCATTTGAGAACTTGAGATTTGTCTATAGTGCCGACATAACATATACATGAATTATCTCCACGATGAAACCTTAGTTTTGCAATTTACTGGATGTAAAAGTTATTATAGAAATATTATAGGAATATTTATAATTTAATGAAAGCTATGATCAATAGTTCGAATTATGAATATTTGACTCTTTGAAAGACATTGGGAGTAGTAAGGGGTAATATACCTTTGTGACCTCCAATTTCGAGGTCATTTTCAAACACTTACCATAAGCGCAGGAAAAATCCTATGAATATGGGGCTTATTGCATATGAAAGTTCTACTCTCCAACTACAAATACACACTTTATTTTTTCCAAAAAATATAAAATCGCGGCGTATAAAAAAGTGAAAGTGATCAGTAAGAGTTAAAAATTAATTTATTATTGTATCTTAATCTTCTCTGAAATAAGAATAATAGAATCTTTTGATTTTCGACGCCAACTTCTTTTTTCATTTCTTCATCTTGAATGTACATCCAGCAATCTTATTTGACCTAATCATACATTTATGATAATTTTTATCAACCAATACCAGGAGCGCACTCTTGAAACACCGTCATTGGTGACCCTAACTGCCTGGACACCGTTCGGATCCAGGGTCAGCTTTTCCAAGTGAAAATACCAGGAGCGCACCCTTGAAACACCGCGATCTGTGAACCTAACTACCTGGACACCGTTAAGGTTCAGGGTCAGCTTATCCAAGTGAAAATACCAGGAGTGCACCTTTTGAATACCGTTATCGGGTATCTTAACTACCTGGATATAATTTGGGCCTAGGGTCAGTTTTTCCAAGAGAAAATACGAGCAGTGCACCCTTGGAACACCGTCATCGGGTACCCTGACTACCTGGATATCGTTTGGGCCTAGGGTCAGCTTCTCCAAGTAAGAATACCAGGAGCGCACCCTTGGAACACCGTCATCGGCGACCCTAACTACCTGGAGTTCGTACGGGTCCAGGGTCAGCATTTTCAAGTGAAAATACCAGGAGCGCATCCTTGAAACACCGTCATCGGCGACCCTAACTACCTGGAGTTCTTACGGGTCCAGGGTCAGCATTTCCAAGTGAAAATACGAGAAGCGCACCCTCGGGAGCGCACACTAGAGGGTGTTGCTCCAAGCAAGAGCATGTCTAAGTGAGGATAACCCCTGGAAGTAAAAGAAAAAAGCTAGAGCATGTAAACGTTGTTACGTTGGCTTTCTGGACCATATACCTCTTACTACGCGTGAACATAGCTGCTTCATTAGGCTATCGCGGCTAACTTCAGGGTCGTAAGATGAAGGAAAATTTCTGGTCGAAAAAAAAGTCGTAGATCGCTTGACACCGTACTTCAAACTTATTATTGCGAACGAGTTTTTGGGTATTTTTTTCTGTCAATCGCTCAATTCGGATGCTAGATAATCATGAAATCCTGTTTCGCATCTAAAAAAATTCGTTTTAGCTAAATTACTGCCAATGTAAAAATCGAGAGTGCGATCTCAAACATTATATAGTTGCGGTGTCTTCTGCTTGACGCATGGAACACTACCGCGTTTCGTGATAAATATGGGCCGTTTCACGTCAATTCTCGAGAGCCGGCGCGAGGACTGTAATACCTCGCGTTTTCGACACCTGTTTTCGACTTTATGAGAACAATAGCCGAATAATGTCGGATATGCTATCAATGTAGTTTTTTCTCAGCTTTTTGATAGTGCATTTAGTTTTCCAAAATTTCCACTATTTCACAGAAAAAAATAAAACAGTTCATCTCAACGAGCCATTTTTTTTTATTTTTTTTTAATAGTCTAGATTGAAAGCTGTCGTTTTTTAATTAAAAATGAGACTTTTTCGTTATATTCGAGTTAGTGAGAAAATTCGCCGCGCCAAGACTGGCATCTTATACAGGAGTGCAATTAGTTGAGAACAACCCGAAAACGTGCCTGGGTCTAGAAATTTTTGGAATCGCTTCATTTTCACCTCCACATTAAAACTGGATCCAAGAAAATCGTGAAAAGTTGCGGAAATTTGTAGGAAAAATGAAGAAAATTCAAAAATAACTTTTTTTCACATTTCAGTGCATAACTTTTTCTAGAGAGACTTTTCGAAAAAATTTGTAGAGTAAAAATTGGTTCGTATTGGAATTTCCTACAAAATGAGCCCTGCTGAATTATGATTCAGTGATTAGGATAGTTATAAAACCCCGATAACGTGATGAGACACGAAAAAATGGAATCGATGGCAGAATACATTCTCCCATGGATCAATATTGAAAATTCATGAATAGAACTCTTTTATCATTATTGAATACAGCCCCAAGCCGCCTGTGATTGGTCCAAAATATTTTGAAATACGGGTATTTTACACAACAACTGTCTGTTAGCCGGTCACAAGTGGCCTGTTGAAAAATTATTTCGCGCGTTTCAAATCACCCGATCGATCTGTGTTCCCTATATTTCCGCAACTATAAGTCGTACTTTTATGTTTAACGACTTAATCTGGGGTAGCTCGTCAAGCTGAATCCAAATTTCATGACGGTAACTTCGAAATGATGGAAAATGAATGTACTATTATTTCGCATTTAATAATAGTACTTTCTTATATACATCTTTATATATGTATACTGAACTTCGAATTGTTATTCTATGGTTCTGTACGTATATCCCCCCTGAAGGGGGGATATACAGTTAGAACGAGAAAAAAAACTCTTTTTTGAAAATCGTTTTTCAAGGGTAGTTTTTAATCAAATCAATCGAAACTTTTCTACAATTGTAAGTGTATCCATGTAGTATACTATCACCGCCGTATTTATTACTAATAATTAATACTGTATAGGCCCTAGGGCCTGGAGCATGATAACAAATGCGCACACGAGGTGGTGAAACTCGTGTGCGCGGGAGTAGGATCTTGAGCGGGAATAGCGTGGCAGCAAAGAATAAACACAATGGTTCTGACGAACACAACGTTTATTACTTAATCTAATGGGGAAGATACTACACAGAGGCGTCGAGCCTCGGGTCGCGTCTCGCGGGCCGGAGCGAGAGAGAGCGTGAACACGTGTTGGCCGGGAGAGAGAGACATGTCGATCGTGCGGCACTTACTCGGCGACGTGCTCCGGCGCTGTACTCGGCTCGTCCTCGGGTCGGCCTTGGCGTGCGCTAGCGAAGGGGATGACGTGGGAATGTCCGCTGGTGTCCTCGGGGTCGCGATAACGCGGGCGGTCTCGTGGTTTCGAGGGCTCGTGGTATCGCGCGCGAGGACCGGCAATAAACTGATAAGCTTCCGCCGCGCGCTGGGCCGGCCGAGCTTACTTCGGCCGTCTTCGGCTGACGTCACGCGGCGCGATCCTCGAATTTCGTTCGCGACGCGGTCTCTCTCTCTCTTACCTTTGTCGGCAGCGCTGGCTCTCTCGCTGGGCGCTGAAACATAACTTAAAATTAACAAACAATATAATATTGTGGAGAGAGATCTCACAGGGCCTGATAATGAATTATCCGCCCGTGACAATACATAAATATTTTTTTTTAATTTTTTTAACAAAATGGTGGTCGTTAGATAGCGTTGAAATAACGTTGAAGCTACTATGGTACTTTCCTCGCGCTAGCCTCGTCAGGTGCGCTTACGATCGTACCTGCGGCAGTCCCGTTGGACAATGGTTAGATTCCGTCGTGGTAAAGGGATCTTTCGGGGCCACCCACTTCGTTTCCTCGAAGCTTCTGGTTCAGCTGTTGCGTTAGCGCCAAAGCCCTGGCCAGTAGCTTCGTCGCAAGTTGCTAGGACCAGATTCTCAGATCCCGAAGCTTCGTCCTTAATGTCAGGAAATGTGGGTTACTCCGTCATCCTTACTCGACGCGCCCCGTTGTCATTTGATGGAAGGGCCGCTTTGCTCAATGACGAAATATTGCCGATTGAAATTTGGTGCCAGTTTCGCAGAAACTCGAGCTGCAGCTGATAATATCGTGAAGTCGAATTATGCGCTGCGACGTTTTGCGTCTCCTGGTGCCGATAGGCGCTTCTAAAATTTTGCCCTTTTCCGCTCCTCCTTCTCCTCGGCAGCCTTGTTTACATCGTAGGCTGGTAGGCGGAGTCGGGTTCCGTCCACATTTTTGTCTCCTCAAACGCAGTCTCCGGCAGAAGGCTCATCGCCGGCGGTGGAGGCGGTTGGTAGTATTTTTCTGCGTGGATCAGGTACTCAGCCTCCCTCGCCTGGCGTACCAACGAGTCAACATCCGCAATAGTTTCGCGTTTAATTTGCCTTTGTATCGCCGGTAGTAAATTGGCGTACAGGAGATCAATCTGTTGCGGCAATGGCCAGGCGGGCTGCATCTTGCTCATTATTATCATGAGGCAGATAATGTAGTCCCTTACAGGCTCTTCAGGATGTTGAGTTCTTCGCTCAGCTTCTCGACTTAGTCTCTGTTGGAAGTTTCTATCGACTCCGTATATGAGACGCGCCGAGTCGCACAAATCCTGCCATGTATGCCATCGGTGTCGCGTCTGCCGATACCATTGTAGCGCCAACCCAGACAGCAGTTCCGTCATGCCGTTGATCAACTCCTCATCTGACAAATTAGACGACCTGTTGCACTCCTCCACCCTTTGCAAAACTCTTCGATGCTGGTCGTTTCCGCTAGGCCCGAAAACCCGATCTTCCAGGACCTGACGATTTTTCCCACATCAACAACCGAATTGTTGAAGATGCTACGTCGTCCCGGTGTCCACGTGTTAGCAGATTCCGGTACAGTATACATACTGTGCGCCCCCCTCCCCCAGGTTGGGTAAGTTGGGGCTTGAGGGCGTGACGGTACGTGATGGGCATTCTGTAGATTTGGCGGCTGATCTGCTGTTCGAACTGGGTTGTTCTGCATGGGATTTGTCAGTGCATTGGGATTTGCGCCCGTGTCTGTCAGCACCGTTGATATGTCCGTGTGTCTATCTGTCGTCGCTTCATTGGAGGTTTGCGCATTCTGCATTCTCGTACTGCTTATGAGTCTAAGTTCTCTTAAGAGCTCCTCTCTTACCCTCTCGCATTCCCGCCGAGCTTCCTGGAGTTTTGTCATTTCTGCGACTATCCTCCTATCCACCCATTCGCTAGTACCGTCTGGGTACGTTACGTGTACCTGTTGTTGCTCTCTTGCGGTCGGTCTGGCCGGCGCTGACGTTGTCGTAGTTGTGGGTGTGTGTGTGTTAGCGGTCTCTGTTACGATCTTATCCTGGAGCGTTATGAGGGTGTTAGTTGCGTCTGTCATCAGGAATCCTGAGGGGTCCGCGATTGTTGGGTTCAGCGTTAAATGTGTGCTGTTCGCTGTGATTTCAGTTTCCGCTAGTGTCGTACGCTCTAACCTACTTCGCTGTAAACGGGCTACCGTTTCATTCAGCGTCGTGGGGCAGAAGTTTCCCAGGTACTGCATATATTCTATTAGCAGGTTTTCCCTGTGCTCGAACAACTCCTGCTCTGTCGACAGTTCCGGACGCTGTATGAAATCGGCCGCCGCGTAGTCCCCGTTTAGACGTCGCATTAGTTTGATTATATTTGCGGCTGCTGAATTGCTCATTTGCAGGTCCAGCTTTTTCATCGCATCGTCCAGCTCCGCATCTGTTAAATCCTCCAACCATTTCGTCAAATCGATGCTGTAGTTTGATGCCATCTTGCTTATGGGCGGATGTGTATCGGGATATGTACGCTTACGACTACTTATTAACTACCGCAAATTTGGATAACGCTCTGTACTCTTTCACGCTATGTAATCTCTCACACACACTCACTCAGTCTCTTGGTTACAGACGGGAAATGCCAAAAGTCAGTGCTTGCGCTAATATCGAATAGATATTATATTATCGCACTTATTCTAAGATTGTTGCAGTCTCGAAGTTTACGTCAGTCTTTATTATTACTTGTAATACTTAGAACGTCAGTTCCACAGAGATTAGTTGGATTTTAGTATAATTTCCGGAGGGGATTTTATTTCGCCAGAAACAATTTCAAAATCTTAAAAAAAAACTAACTCCAAACGAGCATTTACTTCGTTAGAAATAATTTGAATTTTTAGAGGAAGACACTCGAAAAGGCTTTTACGTTCGACGTGAAGTTCCTGAAATTCACGAAGTGATTTACCAAAATCAATCTTCTTCCGTCAAAAAAAAATTCACTAATTTCGAAAAATAAAAATCTCGTTCGTCATCAAAACTTTGAATTTTGAAAAGAAAGCTGATCCTGGAAAACTTTATTCCGTTGGAAACGCAAACACTTAATTCTGGAGAAAAAGGATCGATTTTCAAAAGTGTTATTTCCCTATAAAAATTTTCGATTTTCGAAACAAAAATCAATTTTCCAAAAATTTTATTCCCTTGGGAAATTTTGAATTTTCGACAAAAAACAAAAAAAAAACAATTTTCAAAGAAAAAAAAAAATTTTATTTCCTTAGGAAAAAGTCTCGGAGGGAGAAAAGAAAATAATAATTTTATTATAAAGAAGTTTTCGTTCCGTTTGAACCAATTCAGACTTTTCAGGAAAAGGAAAATTTTATCCTCGTGGAACAGACGTTTCTGAAAAATTTTATCTCGTTAAACAACTTTTGAATTTTTAAAGAAAAAGAGAAAATAAAAATTATTATATTCCAAAGAGGCGTTTAAATTATTGCTTTCGCTTCGAAACTGCATGAGTTCATGCCTTTCCTCGCTGGACGCTTCGCTAACCCGTGTTTACAAATATGTAGTCGATGTTTTTCTTCGGCCCATAGGTTCTGTTCGCACGCTGGCCCGTCCATTGTTTCCAGGCTGGTGCGTATGCGCGCTGTTCGGGTTTGAATCCGGCCGCTTCGCTGCAGCGGTCGATGTTTTCGGGACGGCGCGTATATATGCTCGCCTCGTGGTCGGTGCGGACACGCGGTTGAACAGGGGGAATATGTATATCTATCGTCCGTTATAAATATTATTCGGCGCTGTGCTTGTCTCTTCCTGGCAGAGACTATTTGGCATCAATAATTCTCCCACGATTTATTATTCGTGCCTCTTCGCGAAAATTGCCTCAGCGCCGTGCGCTGTCGTTGCTACGCCGGACGCTGCTGCCGCGGGGCGAGGGAGAAAAGATGGTCACTGAATTTTTGGGGGGAAACAAATTCACTTGTTGCGCTCTTAGATTTTAATTAATTAATTGCCACACTATTCCAGCACCACGATTGCTGGGCGCCAGTTATCACCGCCGTATTTATTACTAATAATTGATACTGTATAGGCCCTAGGGCCTGGAGCATGATAACAAATGCGCACACGAGGTGGTGAAACTCGTGTGCGCGGGAGTAGGATCTTGAGCGGGAATAGCGTGGCAGCAAAGAATAAACACAATGGTTCTGACGAACACAACGTTTATTACTTAATCTAATGGGGAAGATACTACACAGAGGCGTCGAGCCTCGGGTCGCGTCTCGCGGGCCGGAGCGAGAGAGAGCGTGAACACGTGTTGGCCGGGAGAGAGAGAGATGTCGATCGTGCGGCACTTACTCGGCGACGTGCTCCGGCGCTGTACTCGGCTCGTCCTCGGGTCGGCCTTGGCGTGCGCTAGCGAAGGGGATGACGTGGGAATGTCCGCTGGTGTCCTCGGGGTCGCGATAACGCGGGCGGTCTCGTGGTTTCGAGGGCTCGTGGTATCGCGCGCGAGGACCGGCAATAAACTGATAAGCTTCCGCCGCGCGCTGGGCCGGCCGAGCTTACTTCGGCCGTCTTCGGCTGACGTCACGCGGCGCGATCCTCGAATTTCGTTCGCGACGCGGTCTCTCTCTCTCTTACCTTTGTCGGCAGCGCTGGCTCTCTCGCTGGGCGCTGAAACATAACTTAAAATTAACAAACAATATAATATTGTGGAGAGAGATCTCACAGGGCCTGATAATGAATTATCCGCCCGTGACAATACATAAATATTTTTTTTTAATTTTTTTTAACAAAATGGCGGTCGTTAGATAGCGTTGAAATAATACTTCTATTTTGCTTGTGCCGGCTCTCCTGGTCGCAATTTTGATCGGAAATCAGAAAATTAAAAAAAATTACATTAATTACATTCATAATTAGCAGATGAGTTACCAAAAAAGTGAAAGAAAAAATTTCCACTTTTGGCATAACTTTTTCAAAAAACTCAATTTTTTTCAATTTTTTCCCACCATTTTCTCACATTTTTCAATATTTAATAATAAAATATTACAATAATTTTTAATTCATCTGATAGGTAATACTATAATAAAGTAATCCTATAAATTTCAGCTCAATCGGATAATTAGTTTTCGAGTTATCACCGGTATAAACTCCAAAAATGCAGTTTTGAGAAAAACGCGTTGGAAGTTTTAAATTACCGTTAAATCGTACTTACACTTCAATCAGCAATCCCTTGGAAAAAACACTTGGAGTTCGAATTTCGAAAAAAGAGTTTCAGGAGCATATTCTACGGGAAATTTACTAACTTTTTATGAAAAAAAACATCGAATTTTCTTTTTATTCTACTGTATATCCCCCCTTAATCCATTAAGTCCCAGATTGCAGAAATTCAAATTCAAATTTTCATAACCTCCAACTAAAAATGTACAAAATGTAGAGCCGCCATCTTGGAACCGCCATCTTGGATACGGAATTTCGAAAATCTGATGTCAGATTTATTATCAGCGCCCCCGAAAACCCATTATTCCAAATTTTCACGACTAAAAATGTACAAAATCATGAGCCGCCATCTTGAAACCGCCATCTTGGATACGGAATTTTGAAAATCTGATGTCAGATTTATCATCAGTGCCCCCGAAAACCCATTATTCCAAATTTTCATGATTCTCCGACTAAAAATGTGGAAAATCGTCAGCCGCCATCTTGAAACCGCCATCTTGGATACGGAATTTTGAAAATCTGATGTCAGATTTATCATCAGTGCCCCCGAAAACCCATTATTCCAAATTTTCATGATTCTCCGACTAAAAATGTGGAAAATCGTCAGCCGCCATCTTGAAACCGCCATCTTGGATCCAGAATCTTGAGAATTTGATGTCAGAATCGTTATCAGCGACATTGAAAACTCCTGTATACGGAATTTCAAAGGAATATATCGAATATGAAAATGAATGCTTTAAAATATTGATAATATGAAAATCCAAAATATTGACTCCCGTTTTTTGGCCGCCATTTTGCTGAAAAAAATCATAGTCGAAAAAACTCAACGAATTTGGAAAGTTCAAATATTCTGTGCACTCTTGTGCATATTTGCTACAGTAAAATTAAAATTCCTTCTTCCTCTGATTTTGGATTGAAATAAAAAGTGCTCCAAAAAGTCGCATTTTTTATTTTAATTTGTTAATTATTTATTGAAAATCAATTTTTTCAGTCTGTTTAACCATTGTATCGTGTAGAGCACACCCGAAAATAGTAGGAATGACTATTTTGCAATAAACCTTCCGTCTTATTCATCAAAATATTTGAGCTCGAAAGTACCAATAAAATTTCTGCAATGTGGGACTTGATGGGTTAACTAGGCGTATAAATAAATCTGAACTAATTGGTGTTTCCCACAATTCGTTGATATACTGTACTTCTGTTTCCCTCTTACGCACACACCCGCACGCACGCACGCACGCACGCACGCACACACACACACACACACACACACACACACACACACACACACACACACACACACACACACACCACACACACACACACACACACACACACACACACACACACACACACACACACACACACACACACACACACACACACACACACACACACACACACACACACACACACACACACACACACACACACACACACACACACACACACACACACACACACACACACACACACACACACACACACACACACACACACACACACACACACACACACACACACACACACACACACACACACACACACACACACACACACACACACACACACACACACACACACACACACACACACACACACACACACACACACACACACACACACACACACACACACACACACACACACACACACACACACACACACACACACACACACACACACACACCACACACACATCATACACATTTTGCATTATTTCACAGTTACGGTGATAAAATTTGGATTCAGCTTGACGAGCTACCCCAAATTAAGTCGTTGAACATAAAAATATGACTTATAGTTGAGGAAATCAAGAGATTACAGGTCGATCGGGTAATTTGAAACGCGTGACATCAGTTTTCCACTGGCCGTCTAGCAGTCGGTTGCGCTCCCCTACCACGTCTCTACTCCGTGATCCCGGCAGTTACGCTCGGGAAACCGGGCGCGCGGCGCGCTTTCGCATGCATTTCTACCAATGAAAACGTGAATCTGGACTTTTGTTTTAAATTGAAAAATTGCAGCTAATTCGTACCTTACGAATGAGTCGCGCCGCGTTGACATATATACAATAACATGAAAACTGTTGAAACTTTAGAGAGAGATAGCTCGTTTTACAAGCACAGTCGAGCAACCACTTTGTGCGAAAAATTTGCGGAATCTTATTAGCTTTCATTTGACTCCAACTGCGTTCTGATCCATGAGCTCGTTCCCGAGAAAATACAGTAATTTCGAGAAAATCGTTCACGTAAGAAAACCAGTTAAACGTATACAATTCGATAAAATTTTTCTTATCAAAATTAGTGTAATGTTTATGTTGAATATGATAGCTGGCTATCCCACGGACTTATGAAGAAGTTGGTTACAGAACCAAAGCCTTAGTTTTTGCGAAACCAAGTGATGAAATTACGGTTTTTCCAAGTGTAGAACACCCATATTTCGAAAAGTTATAGACCAATCACAGGCGGCTTGTGGTGTATTAAAACAATGATAAAAGACTTCTATTCACAAATTTTCATCAATATTGATGCATGGGAAATGTGCTGTTCCATCGATTCAATTTTTTCGTGTCTTACCACGTAATCGGGATTTTATGACTACCTTAATCACTGAATCATAACTCAGCAGGGCTCATTTTGTAGGAAATTCCAATACGAACAACTTTTTACTACACAAATTTTTTCGAAAGGTCTCTCTAAAAAAAGTTATGCACTGAAATGTGAAAAAAAAAGTTATTTTTCAATCTTCTTTATTTTTCCTGAAATTTTCCGCAACTTTTCAGGATTTTGCTTGGATCCAGTTTTGATGTGGAGGTGAAAATGAAGCGATCCCAGAAATTTCCAGACCTCAGGCACGTTTTCGGGTTCGTTCATGATTTTCAGTCTTATTTCCCTTCTCTATGGGCGTAGAGGGGCGCAGCGCATTCGTGCTCTCAATAGAAAATCTTTTTCCTACATACAAGGATAGGGCACTAGTCATGCTGCTCTTCATCTGAATTCTACTGAAATATGTGCGAAAATGTTTGTCTGGTACGAATATGGGGTGTTTTACGTTAACTCACCAGAGCCGGCGCGCGGACGCTGAAACCTCACGTTTTCGACGCTTGTTTTCGACTCTATATGACCCATATCTAAATAATGTTGGATATGCTATCAATGTAGTTTTTTCTCAGATTTCCGATGGTGAATTTAGTTTTCCAAATTTTTCACATTTTCACAGAAAAAAAAACATAAAACAGGCCATATCTCAAAAACCTATTTTTTAGGGCCGGGCTGCGCCGTGCTGCGCCGTGCTGACTACGCGCTCCAGCTATAGTCTTCTGCTTACAAGAGTGCCGAAATCGGAATATATTTAATATCCATACAAGTCTCTATCTGTTGGATAAAGTACTATCTAGCGTAGATCATGTACTCATTTGGATTATGGGCTGAGATGTAGACATTATTTCTTTTCACATTCTTTGACCTCCGTTTTGGCTTTGATATTGAAGACTTTGCCATACTATGTTTCAACTACTTTTTGAGTTCGTTTTGATCTATAGGGAAAATTTCATATTCCTCAGCAGATGAAATTTTTTTGACAGTCTGTCATCGGAAGTTGGTATGAACGCATGAAATTGCAGAGTACCTTGTATAGCAAAACAGTTATCAAATCTTTCTTTCAATTTCAGTTTAGCTTGCTCATAATCTTCTTTTTTACTATAAAATACCATGGTTTCTTTACAGTAATTTCTTGCCCATTCAAATAAACCTTCTGCGGTTGAAATATGATTATTTGCAGAGCGTTGTAAACTTGCTCGTTTAGCACCTCGTTTCACATTAGCTCCAATTCCATCGCATGCTCCCTTCCCATGTGCGGTCGCACCAAAATGCCATTCCGCGGGAATGCCAAAATCTTTCTTATGATTAATAAGATTAGAGAAACTTTTCTGATTTTTGAAGTGTTGACCCGCTCCATCGGTACTATAATAAATTTTCTTTGGTTTGTAATCTTTCTTCAGAAAATTTATGATTATTTCTTGGTATTCATGAACTGCAATAGTGTCATGAGATAAATTATCCGAAATAATAGCCAAACTTTTGTGTTGAACTTCATTATTCCTCTGAAAGTAGATAACTAATATGAAAATTGTTGCCTGATTATTATTCCAGTGGAAAGATTGAGCTGAATTCTGTACAACAAAAGCATAATTTTCAGCAAAATCAAAACAAACTGAGAATTCTGCTTCTAACAATTTTTTTTCAAATCATGAATGAATACAGACTGTTTTCTGGCAAAAAATTCGTGAGTTTTCAATTTCATTAATTTGTCACCCAGCAAGTTCAGATATTTATACGTGTCGACAGATTGTGTGACAATTGAGCAACGATCAGTTTGCATCCACGTTTCAAATTTCTCATTGTGAATATTATTATCATTAGAACTTTGGAGTAAGATCTCTTCGAGCACAGCTGTATTCGGACAATCCAAACAGTCCCCTAAGAAACACGCGTCTAATGGTTTGGCACATACAATTGCATTAATGTAGTCATGATAAATTTTTTAGTGGAAAGCGTGTGTTTTTTGTCCAATTCTACACCACTCAACATAAGTTTTACGTTTTCATGATGAACGCATACACAAACGTTATGCGTTCCACTACTACACGGAGAGAAAAGATGTAGTAAAAATTACCATGTTCTTATGGTAACGCAGGGACAGACGGCCATAATAAGGCTCTTCACATAACCTTCCAGGAAGAATTACTAAGAAACGCAAGAAAAATTACTAGACCAGATAGAAAAAATTACTATGGACTATTGTAAAATTTATCACATTGGAAATATTCCCTATGGGCTCTGGCATGTTTTACTAGAAAAAATGGTAATTTCGCCGATAACGAGTGCCCGCGTCGACAATCGTCTGCACTCTACAGATCAGCTGGCATCCACCGACAATAACCTATAAAACGCAATTGACATACTCTCTCCGCAAATACTGATATAATCGGCTATATATGAATATTTCCAGGTGGGAGCTAGAATGTGACCATTCGACTTCGTTCATATGAAAGGTGACAGCTCGTATGATTAAGGTATACGTGTGCCTTTAATAGCGTAAAGCCGAGTTGTCGCCTTGCTCCAACCCGACGGGATAAAAACTTCAGTAAAGAATACGCATGCGTACCTGCAGGTACATATACACGAACACTAGGTGGCGCTTCGCTTCTCGCGACTCTCGCGAGTGGTGGAGTTAGTGCCTCGTTTGTATATGAGGGCAGAAATGTCAGTGTATATACAACATGCATTAATATGTATATATATAAATATAATGCGATCTCAGTGAAATCGTGCGATATAATATACGAAGTTCACTAGGATCACCAGAAAGAAAAGTTCTATATCTTTATAAAATAAAAAAAAAACTAAAATGACTTGAGCATCCAAATAACCGAAAGTTGGTTGTGCTAGGTACATTCTATGAAAGTTTGAGTTCATTCTATAATACAATAGTAACTCGCTGAAGCCCCCTTAAGAGAAAAAACCAAGAAAAAAGGTGGAATACATTTTTTTGATTTCAGCCTTATTTTTTTGGCAATCGCGTTAAAAAAATTGGAATTCAGTAAAACCGAGAAAAAGTAACTTCGGCCCATGTCTACGCTATCACCATGGGATGAAAACTGATGGCGGAATCGCGTGCTTTTTTGGAAGAAAAAATACCCTTATCTTTTCTTATTTAAAAATTTAATGTTTATACAAAAATTATTTCAACAAATTGCACCCAAAGTCGTAAATTCGAGAAAGTAATGGTGCGAATCGTTTCTCGAAGGAAAACCAAGGAGAAAAGTTAAATTACATTTTTTTTTATTTGAGGCATATTTTTTGGCAATCACGTTATAAACAAATGGAATCCAGTGATATCAGGGAAGTCGATTCACTTCGGGTGCAATCGTTCCTGGTGAGCCATTTCTGTTCCTACAATTTCTGTTGTTACGAACTGTTCCCACATTGTGGATACCTTCTACAAGTAGTTATTCAACTGAATTGATGGGAGTGAAAAAATTATAAAATGCTACTAAATAACTAGATCTTAGAGTATTCGCGATCAGATTCATAACACGTTCTCCGAGAGAATCACGCAAACCATCTTTTGTTTTCCCCGTGTATACTTCAGATTTCATGACAAAACCCGTAACTGAGTCTGCTAAGCACCACAGGTTCCATTGGCATGTACTGTAGAAGAGCGTCTCGAAAAAGGAATCATTGTGATCAATCGATAATCTGACTTTGTGAAGTTTATCATAATTTGGGTCATGTCTTGGAAACAGAATTATTGTCATTGGTATGTATCCGTTCAGTCAATTTACAAAATCGATTATAGGGCATAATTTTTTCAACGCAATCAACGCTAGAAGAAGAATAAGAGGATCAATAATTTCTTTTTCTTTGCATTTTGTGGATACATATGAGTATCCACATACCAAACAAAGCTGAGATCTCATTTGAATCAGTATCATGCTAATTCTCACTCTTCGTCTGAGAAGCATATTTATTAGTCTCAGTGACTAGGATATCTATTAGTGGCTTTGTAATTTTTGAAAATATGAATGATTCCGTTTTTTATTTGGAAATGAAACTATATCGAGAGTTAGTGATGAATTGAAAAAGTTACAATCTACATTAATAATTTTTGTATTTATATTCCAGTCTGAATGTTTATCATTCACATTTGTTGAGTCCTCTAATTCTGAATCAGATTCATCAGAATCATCAACAGATTCATCGGAACTCAAATCAGAATTTTCCGGATTAACTGGAAGATGATCTTTTTCATTTCGAGTTTTTCTAGGCATGTTTCTGAAAACCGTCTGTATGATAACTCTTCTTGCATGAAAACAAAGTATCAATTTAAGAATTCAAAATATCAATCATACTACTGAATTCATTTTAATGGGAATGAATAATGAACTATTTATACCCTGTTGAAAAAAATCGACTGGATTTCCAGCTGGATTTGGGCTGGATTCCAGCTGGAAACGAAAAATCCAGGTGAAGTGATGCAGGGAAAATCCAGTGAGTTTCCCGAATAATCCAGCTGGATCCTGAGATAATCCAGCTGGATTTTACTAGAGTTAGGGTTATATCGTTATTATAGATCCAGCAGATTTTCCGGATAATCCAGCTGGATTTTTTCGGTTAGAGAGCACCGAGCTACAGCGTTGAATCCAGCTGGATTATGAAAGAATCCAGCTGGACTTTTCAACAATCCAGATGGATTTTTTCGGTTCTAGAACAGTGGGCTACGGTGGCGAATCCAGCTGGATTATGAACGAATCCTGCTGGATTTTTCGATAATCCAGCTGGATTTTTTCGGTTCTAGAACAGCGGGCTACGGCGGTGAATCCAGCTGGATTATGAACGAATCCAGCTGGATTTTTCGATAATCCAGCTGGATTCGACGCCGTAGCCCGCTGCTCCCAAGCCTAAAAATCCAGCCTAAACCTAAAAACTCGGTAGATTTAACAAAACATAAACACATTTGCGATCAGACATTCTGCGCAGGTTATAAAAGAACACATAACCCAATAATTGCTTTATACAAAAAATAAAACTGCTTGGAAAAACCGTGGGTCAACCAGAGAGTTATTTTATTTTTTATAATTTTGGAAGTCGTCAAGACACGCCACTTGACGAGAAGAATACAACGTTTTTGCATATGCCCGTATTATACGTAGCGCAAAGCTGTTGTGATAGCTGTAAGAATTTAGAAAATATAAATTTCTGTTCGGCATGCGGTATGCGTCAGAAAGTTTTTGAAGGAAAAGACTGTGTAGGGAAATTTGTGGATTTCGTACTAGGTTCACACGGGCGGGTTTTCCAATTACATTTGTATAGCGCATAACGCAAGAAGCTTCTTTGCTCAGTTTATTTTCAAATATATTACGGATATTTATTGATAGTCTTAGTGGCACGGTCATCTATTTTTCCATAATCTACCTGTAAATGGTAAGTTCATAATACTTTTCACATCCTAGATTCATAATCAATTGATTGGAGATTTAATATTCAATTCTCGAATCAAATCGATTTTTTCGGTTCTAGAACAGCGGGCTACGGCGGCGAATCCAGCTGGATTATGAACGAATGCAGCTGGATTTTTATGTTTGAGAGCAGCGGGCTACGGCGTCGAATCCAGCTGGATTATGAACGAATCCTGCTGAATTTTTCGATAATCCAGCTGGATTTTTTCGGTTCTAGAACAGCGGGCTACGGCGGCGAATCCAGCTGGATTATGAAAGAATCCAGCTGGATTTTTTCGGTTCTAGAACAGCGGGCTACGGCGGCGAATCCAGCTGGATTATGAACGAATCCAGCTGGATTTTTCAATAATCCAGCTGGATTCGACGCCGTAGCCCGCTGTTCTAGAACCGAGAAAATCCAGCTTGATTATCGAAAAATCCAGCAGGATTCGTTCATAATCCAGCTGGATTCACCGCCGTAGCCCGCTGTTCTAGAACCGAAAAAATCCAGCTGGATTATCGAAAAATCCAGCAGGATTACTCGGAAAATCTGCTGGATCTATAATAACGATATAACCCTAATTCTAGTAAAATCCAGCTGGATTATCTCAGGATCCAGCTGGATTATTCGGGAAACTCACTGGATTTTCCCTGCATCACTTCACCTGGATTTTTCGTTTCCAGCTGGAATCCAGCCCAAATCCAGCTGGAATCCAGCTGGAATCCAGTGCAAATCCAGCTGGAAATCCAGTCGATTTTTATCAACAGGGTATAGATTTGATTCGAGAATTGAATATTAAATTGCCAATCAATTGATTATGAATCTAGGATGTAAAAAGTATTATGAACTTACCATTTACAGGTAGATTATGGAAAAATAGATGACCGTGCCACTAAGACTATCAATAAATATCCGTAATATATTTGAAAATAAACTAAGCAAAGAAGCTTCTTGCGTTATGCGCTATACAAATGTAATTGGAAAACCCGCCCGTGTGAACCTAGTACGAAATCCACAAATTTCCCTACACAGTCTTTTCCTTCAAAAACTTTCTGACGCATACCGCATGCCGAACAGAAATTTATATTTTCTAAATTCTTACAGCTATCACAACAGCTTTGCGCTACGTATAATACGGGCATATGCAAAAACGTTGTATTCTTCTCGTCAAGTGGCGTGTCTTGACGACTTCCAAAATTATAAAAAATAAAATAACTCTCTGGTTGACCCACGGTTTTTCCAAGCAGTTTTATTTTTTGTATAAAGCAATTATTGGGTTATGTGTTCTTTTATAACCTGCGCAGAATGTCTGACCGCAGATGTGTTTATGTTTTGTTAAATCTACCGAGTTTTTACAACCATGACATAGCTGATGATGATCCTCTATACGCTGGGTTCAGATCTCAGCTGCGGTATTGACCGTAGGCGTTTTGCTTGGTAAGGTTCTGTTACGTGTCGAATCAGGTTTATCAATAACTCAGTACTCAGGGATTGGATTATATATGCCTTCATTCCCCATTCACTTCACTGAGAGAGCTCGAGTAATATTCCAATACTAGTATACACTAGTGAGCGTTGGACTGTCTCCGTCCCCGCGTAACTCGTGCGATTAACCGTGTCTCCGCCGTGTGACTGCCGTGTGACTACCTCACTCCAACTGTCTCACTTCAACTGCCCCGAGCGCCTCGAGGCGGTCGTATTCAATCCCTCGTGGGGGTGCCTTCGCAATCCCTTGGTGGCGCGCTCGGTGGGAGGCGGGCAGTCGCCTTCCGCCTTCTCGAGTTACGCTCCGTGCGTCACGATTTCGACATCGTCCTTCTAGAACGTTCGGATATTCGTGTCGTGGCCCCGCACAATGCAATTCTAATAATCGCGGGGCCAGCCACGTGACACTATCCAAAACATTATTTTTAAAATTTCGTATATGGTTTGTGTTTAACGCGAGAGATCCCGGTTTCTTATGATTTTCGTAACACTTGTTACCAAAAAATTCTCGCCAACAGTCTTGACATCTAATTTTATTACTACCGCGATTATTTTTTATATAATTCGTTTTGCCATTGCAGGCTCCACAAACATTCAAGCACGTGTGCCGCGTGGCTTTGTAAATTTATTACAAAAATGGCAAAATCATTTCGATACTACCGCTTGAAGATGTTTTTATCAAATTAAAATGATTGACATGCCGATAATACATTATATGCATTGAAGCGGGGTTCTCTAATCTAACCGACCCGTCGAATTCTAGCGCATCCCTCGAACCGAATTTTTTAGAGTCATATATTTTTAAAGTTATATTTTTATGACTCGAGTATTATTGTAAAATCCTAATCTCGACCAGTCCACAGCCGGAGATTTCGTCTAATTCTTTTCTACATACTTCTAATAACTCATCAGCTTTCTGAAGCTGTACGCGCTCGCCCGTTATCCGCAACCAGTTCTTCATCCCTACAGAGCTATTATCTTTTTCTTAAGGAGCCAGCCCACTAACTAATACACGTGGGAGGCATTTAGCATTGTCATTGATAATTCGTGGAATGCCGTTTTTCGGCAATTTTTTCAATAACTCAAGATTTGGATTTCCGCGAATTATCACTGGCTTAAGGGGTTACATACACCTTAAAATTAATAATTCTTGGACAACAGAAAAAAAATAACTATTTGAAAGTTTTTTTCCAAAAAAATTTTTTTTCAAGAATCTGTACACTAATTTGAAACTTTTCCACAAAAAATATATCCCAAAAGTGCATTGGAATATTTTATATAGCTATATATTTGTATTAACTCTAATATCACACTTGTCGTAAGATCCAGAAAGCTGAGGTCCACGTATACCACTTTTGCAAAATAGATTATGTTTCTGACATCAATACTCATATCCAGAACCTCAGTCGCCAAGATCTGATCCATTCTGACCACCCAAGTCTGTAGGCTTATCGAAGACAATGATGAAAAATCAAGAAAACAGCTATTTTACTGGTTTGGTCACCCGCTTATGGGGTCAAACTTGATTGGATCTTGGCGACTGAGGTTCCGGATATGAGTATTGATGTCACAAACACAATCCACTTTACAAAAGTTGTATACGTCAACCTCAGCTCTTTGGATCTTACGGCAAGTACATCACATATGTCAAAATCACACTTTTGAGAAAAACACATTTTAAAGTTTAATCTTATGAACAAATCACAGTCACTTATGATATCACATAACTTCACTACTGGAATTGCTCCTGAGTATGCCCCTGCTTGATAGGAATGATCAGACTCTCCATGCCTGAGTCTTCTTCTCAGCGTGCGAGCTTGGAGAGTTGATGCCTCCACTCGACTATCCATTACACGAATCCTAGTTTCATTCTTCTTGGCAGAATAGAGACTAGCACTCGTACCAGGAACAATACCTAATGCACTCATCACATCTAGAATAACATTAGCACCATCATTGAAACTTGCCACTGGGGAACTTCTATTTTTTTTCTTCTGTGTTGACATAGCTTTCAAAACAAAAAAATGAAATTATGAATAAATTTTTGTCTTCAATATTTATTCAAATAATTATGAATTCAAACAGATACTTACTACTAATGACTCAGCAACATTAACTATTCTCTTTTATGTTTCTTTTTTTATTTTGAGAAAATTTTGAGAAAATTTGAGGTTAACCCCAAAATAGCCGGTAGTTGATAATCAAAACAAACTTAAGAGTAAAGGCTATTCCACACTCATGGTTCAGCTTCACACATGAATTTTGAAGGTCTGTTACACTTTATGTTACATAAAGTATTGTCATTCTTACACTAAAAATGGCGGCACATATCGCTTTGACCGAAAATAGTCAAGACCTTGCCGCGGGAAACACAAAACATTGGTACTCGAGTCATTTATTGCGAATTATATTGAATAAATGTTCTATAGGCTCATGCTTTTCGATAATTTGAATCATGATTGGCAATAGGTAGACAATTTTTTTTTATAGTTGAATATCGATTTTTTTTGATAATTAAGCATTATAGAATTGATATAAAATATTTTTCTGCAGAGAAAAAAATTAAATTAGCGTTGTTATTGAAAATCATCATTTTTGGCGGTTTTTGCCTCAAAACATGACTTGAGTTAATCTCGCATAACTTTTTAAGGACGCCGAATTCTCGAAAACGGGTTTCGGCATTCGAAAGAGGAGATCCAAATACATGAAAAATATGAAAAAAAATCGATTTTTTTTAATTCTAAGGTGTATGTAACCCCTTAATATAAGTGACAGTTAAAATGAAACTGTCATCTACGCGTAACTCTCGCCTACTTTGAGAGATACTCTCGAATAACGCAGTGAAATCACTGAGAGTTAGAGTACGCAGCGGCCTGAAATACAAATCCCCTGCATATTCTAAGCTCGCGTTATTAAAACTTATACCTACGCGGAGATTCGCATCCCTACCTACTGTAACAAAATTGAATACTTCCATAAGCCCTGATTCTATGGTTAAAATGGGATTTTTGTTAACACATGGATCCGCAAACTTTAATTCTACTACCCTAACCTCCGAATCGAATCGCGGATGAAAAACGGTTTCATTTCTTAAAATACTAAGATGAGGTAGATTACCCTGTTTACTTGGCGCGTCCTCTGCGTTGATACTATCAACAATATCACTGTCACTATGAGCTTCACGCTCCACACTATCCACGGACACAGACTCCAGAAGTTCCTTGTTGACGGAGACACGCTGCGGTGACAAGGCTGCGCCGGAGTCATCTTCAGACTCAGATGTCATGGGCATCTCACCAGAGAGAAAATTCATGCGGGGATATGCTGAAATTTTAGAAGAGTAAAAATTAGAAAAGTTTGAATTATAGAGGCATATCTCCGCGTTATTAAGAAATACAGTATAAATATTTACCTCTCGCGGCTTTATAATATAACTTTAATATGTAGCTCCCTCCAGCTTTCGCCTGGTCTATCTCCATATCCTCGAAGGCTCAACACGTAGCCAATAACGAAGAGGAATGCTTTTCTGATGTTTCTCACTTATCTATATTCAGATATGTAACTCAGCTTTTGATAGGTAAGTGTCGTACCTTTGATATCTCACAGACTTGTTTATACATCCACACGTATCTTCATGAGAGTATGCGCGAGATATGTATCCCAGAAAATACAGGGCGGTGATCAAAATCTTATCTCTCTCACGTAAAGCCCTTTAGGTATCCATTATCACAGAGAATCTTCGCTATATCGATATTTACAGAACGTCTTATAAGCCGAAGTTTTACTTGCCTCTCACGGCTAGGGCGCTGTACGCAACCGCACCATTGTAGAAACAGTCGACCTTGACAATCGTTACCACTGGGCGTATTTGGACTCGAGCGCGGAACGATGTGACGTTGACTACGATGCGAGCAAGAATCGAGGTGCGCGGTTGTCAAGAGAGACGTGAATTGCTCAATCGCTCGCCTTTTGAATGCCTTAGATGCGATCGAACCATCGCCACGACTACTCTTATTCTTACTTATTACTATTTTCTGTATTTATTATATATTAATTCATACATAAAAATACCAAAAAAATATTAGTCCACTAATCCGGGCGGCGCTTGAACAGCCACCTCGCTTTTGTCTATATCTGCGACCGGTCAGTTGCGACACACGAGCCACCAGTAAACGTATCTTACTCGAGCTGTTTGTACAATACAGCTGCATAAAGACAACAGTGTCGAGGACATATACGAAGGCTTCATTTCTTACGAGTGCCCCTTAGTGTCTCTTAAGATATGGCTAAGACTATGTTCTTAGAACGGGCGATGTCTAACATGGATAGAGGAAAAATCAGTTCTCACGATTATAAGAGATTCACTCCAGCATTTGTGGGATCTAACGCCCGAAAACATCCACACGTCCCTTTACTCAATTCTGTATCCTCGTTGAATGAATCCGGTTCAAAAAGAGTTATAGTTAGTCTATCGTACAACGTAACTCTTGAATGTTTGGAATCTACAATAGAAATTTTGAATTCAGTGCAAGGCGATGGCGTTCTTTTAACCCGTTTCGGCCCAGAATGCCACTCGAAGCATGTCGCTCTTCGGTACCTCAGAACTTTTCCTATTCGCGACAGAAAAATTTTTCAAGGACATATTTCGAAAGGTAGAGACTTGCACTTTCCGACGGTGTCAATCAAATTTCTTTAAAACATTCTTAAATAGACAAAAAAACCGCTGCCAAGTGCCTTAGCAGTATGCTTTTTCAAAGAGGCTTTAACATCACCCACAAACGCATCCCAAACCTGTATTTTCACCATTCCACTAGCGTAGATACTATCATTTATTTTTCAAAAATTACAAAAATATTATTTAATCAGTTCGATTCGTATCTTTGTGACTGTGTAAAGTGTCGTTCTTTTTCAATTGACCAAACTTTGTCGCGAGTGTTGATGTCTGCCCGGGCTATCTTATTATTTGATCAAATGCAACAAAGCAAACGGTTCTAGGTTCTACACGATGCGAGCCATTTGGACCTGCTTAATTTTTCGATCAATTCATCTTGTGACTGTCATACGGTTTAATGATGGTTAAAATCCATCCGCCCTGCTCTTAAGTCCGTATTTAGCACACTTGAAGACTCATTTTGATCATTTTCGACGGCTGAGGTTGGAAATGATCAATTCAAAATCTATTTTGATCATTTTCGACGGCAAAAGACACCAAATTTTCCCAATTTTCTCTATAGCACGTTGAAAATACTGGAAACGAAACTTACATGAATTTTTCTCCCCCTTAGCAACGGTTGCTAGGGCGGTAAACAACGGTTGATAAGGAGCTAATTGGGAAGATTTTGTGTCCTTTGCCGTTGAAAATGACGGAAATAGGTCATAAATTAATAATTTCCAACATTCGTAACGGTTGCTAGGGAGGTAAACAACGGTTGCTATGGAAAAAATGGGACAATTCAGTGTCCTTGGCCATCGAGTGTGACTTAAAACTGATTTTCCGGCTTGCCCCAATGAGCACTCAAAAGGATTTGTAAGAAAACACGTTAGGAACGGTTGCTAGGGAAATAACCAACGGATTTTGCTGAAAATTGATCTCGGGCTAGATATTGCCACAACTAACCGGTGTGCAAAATTTCAAGACGATCGGATCATTCCTTCGGGAGTTATCGTGGACGAAAAAAAAACGGGACGCACACACACACACACTCACATACATACGTACAGACACTTTCGGGTTTCCATGTTTTTCGACCCGTAGATTACGAAAATCGAGGTCCCGAGGTCTGATTCGGTGGGTCGATTTATGCCCCATTACAAAGCTTTCTCTTTGAGAAAGCAAAACAGTATTTTTACAAAACAACACGATTCTCTCGAAGCAGCTTTTTTTTAATCAAATTATCAAAGGGTTTTGGGTCTCCCATGGATCTGGAACCCCAGTAACCTATGGAGTGAATGTCAACAAACAACTTTTTGTCATAATACAATACGATTTTATATATGTAAACGAAACAGCAATATAATTCTCAGTCTTAATTTACCAATGCTCACAGACGAAAATGAATAACAATATCTTGGATTTTGATATGCAGTTACATATAAGTTATTATTGAATTTGAAATGATTTTGTTCATTCTAATGTCTTTTGTTCTACGAAGTTGCCGCATATTAAATTTGTTTAATTACATGTCAGATTCTTCTTGGCCTCTGATTGATCATCATGACATAACATATTATTAAGCCACGCCACGTATATTTTGTTGATCACTGTGTGTAATGAATAAATAATACATTTTACAGTTCTTCTGTGATTTATTCATTCAATATCAACAGCATATCCTTAATTGTTATTGAAACGAATTTTATAGTATGATATTCAGACCAAAATTAGTAATGAAAACATATGTGTTAACGTGACCTAGAATGGATTGAATTGATCTCCATACATTTATAGTCTGGATTCTGAAATCATTCTGAATTTCGAGAATACTAACCGATTTCTACACTCTTTTACAATCATATTTACATCAGTCTTCATTACAAGTTTGTGTCCGCACGTTCAGAATTTTAGAGAGTAGTTTCTGCATGAATTCAATCCAATTTGATATAAAAACAATGAAGAATAAATGTGTACCTGAATATTGAAGATAAATTGAAAAACGCATCTGAATTGAAAAACTGACTGCTCTAGCTTGCTTTACTCTGAAGTTGCATATCTCTTGTTTTTCCTCTGTTCTTTCAATACACTGCACTTCTCCACCCTAAATTTTTTGTTTTAAGTCCTGTCACGAAGAACTTGTATTTTTGTGAATGTTAAATAAAGAGATACTAATTGACTACATTACATATTGGCAACTAGGTGAATTAGTTGACAAATTGAAAAATACGATTCTGAAAGAATTGCAGAAATGTCATTTGTACCGAAGGGTTTCAAAGTCTCTTCAATGTCTACGGCGATTGATGGGTTATTATCACTGGGAACTACATCGGATGCTACAATTTCATCTACTGCAAGTGTAACGACGTCTACAATTACACAATCTTCCACACTAATGGTACCTACATTTTATGGAACGTGTATTGATGAAGAAACAAAGACTAAATATGATTTGGCTTCTACTGGAGAATTGTTCAGGTTAGTCAATGTGACAGGACTCAAAACAGAATGTCGTATCCATCGATACAAGGCCCCGAGCCAGACGCCGCGAATAGTTAGTTTCTCTGGAAACATTGATCGTTTGGATGAATTCAAGCCCTATTCAGATTGGAATATATACAGAGAGCGTTTGGAACGATATTTTAATGCAAACTTTGTAACTGATAAGCGCAAAGTTTCAGTGCTTATAACTGGTATTGGACCTGATGTTCACAAAACGCTGAAAGATCTTTGTTATCCAGTCTTACCACACAAGACCTATGAAGAATTGTGTTCAATTTAGAATAAGCATTTCTCACCATGCATATTCGTTTTTTAAGAACGAAAACAATTTTATGATTTACAACAAAACAATTGAGAAACAATTAGTTTATGGTACGCACGGGTGAAGAAGACTGCTATACACTGTGATTTTGGAGCAGAACTCGAGAGCAGACTTAAAGATAAGTTTGTCACTGGCATGAAAGAAGGAAAAATTCTTAATCGAGTTTTTGAAGAAAATCATCTTCCTTGCTAAATATACTCGGAATAGCTTTGGAAAAAGAAGCATCTTTAGCTGTTTCTTTAACCATGTTGACGTACGTAGATCTCCAAGAAAATCACAGCACAATATCAGCTGCAACAACGACCTAACCTCCCTAAGATGATGTCAAAAATGTTTGGTGCTCAAGGAAAAAATAAGGATGAAGTTCAACAAAAATTCTCACAACAGCCAAGGTTATGTAGCCGTTGCGGAGGTTCGAATCACGATTTTTGAACATGCAAATATAAAAACCGCTGCCAAGTGCCTTAGCAGTATGCTTTCTAAAAGAGGCTCCAAGATCACCCACAAACGCGTCTCAAATCTGTATTTTCACCATTCCACTAGCGTAGATACTATCATTTATTTTTCAAAGATTACAAAAAAAATATTTAATCAGTTCAATTCGTATTTTGTGACTGTGTAAAGTGTCGTTCTTTTTCAATTGACCAAACTTTGTCGCGAGGGTCGATGTCTGCCCGGGCTCTCTTATGATTTGATCAAATGCAACAAAGCAAACGGTTCTAGGTTCTACACGATGCGAGATATTTGGACCTGCATAATTTTTCGATCAATTCATCTTGTGACTGTCATACGGTTTAATGGTGGTCAAAATCGATCCGGTCCGTATTTGACACACTTGAAGGCTCATTTTGATCATTTTCGACGCCAAAAAACACCAAATTTTCCCAATTTTCTCTATAGCACGTTGAAAATACTGGAAACGAAACTTACATGAATTTTTCTCCCCCTTAGCAACGGTTGCTAGGGTGGTAAACAACGGTTGATAAGGAGCTAATTGGGAAGATTTTGTGTCCTTTGCCGTTGAAAATGACGGAAATAGGTCATAAATTAATAATTTCCAACCTTCGTAACGGTTGGTAAGGAGGTAAACAACCGTTGCTATGGAGCAAATACAACAATTCAGTGTCCTTGGCCATCGAGTGTGACTTAAAACTGATTTTCCGGCTTGTCCCAATGAGCACTCATAAGGATTTGTGAGAAAACACGTTATGAACGGTTGCTAGGGAAATAACCAACGGATTTTGCTGAAAATTCAACTCGGACTAGATCTTGTCACAACTAACCGGTGTGCAAAATTTCAAGACGATCGGATCATTCCTTCGGGAGTTATCGTGGACGAAAAAAAAACGGGACGCACACACACACACACACTCACATACATACATACAGACACTTTTGGATTTCCATGTTTTTCGACCCGTAGATCACGAAAATCGAGGTCCCGAGGTCTGATTCGGTGGGTCGATTTTTGCCCCATTACAAAGCTTTCTCTTTGAGAAAGCAAAAATATAAATGCAATAATCGTGGTAAGATGGCACATTTGAACAAGGTTTGTAAAAATCATGAAAAACAATCAAAACTAATTTCATTGAAAATGAGAATAACATTGACAAATGTAATTTGAAAGTTGAATATATGTCTATTCATAAGATCAATGTCAACGATAACATTCCATTTATTCATCATTCATTAATTTAATAGAATAGAGATAATAGATAGATCTGTTAAGAGATAATAGACAGAGGAATAGATTTAATAGATAGATCAGTTTCACTTTCCACATAAAATTTTTCACATTGATAATGTTAATCAAGTTGATAGTATAATATTGAAGAATGATTATCCAGAAAAATTCATAGACTCGTGTGTAAATGACCGACTTCATTCAATTAAATTTTATACAGAAAACGGCAATTCCAATAATAAAAGTTCTTTTTGTATTCCGAAAAAACCTTTACAATATACTTTTGACAACAAAGTTTCCGGTTTGCTTGAGAAAATTAAACATTGGAACAGTTCCTTTAGTTTGTCACTGGATTATGCCCACTAATAATAATTATTCTTGATAATGATTAAGGGGGGATATACAGGTCGAACGACAAAAAAATTCGATTTTTCTTTCTTTCATGAAAAGTTAGTAAATTTTCCGTAGAATACGCTCCTGAAACCCTTTCTTCGAAATTCGAACTCCAAGTATTTTTTTCAAGGGATTGCTGATTGAATTGTAAGTACGATTTAACGGTAATTTAAAACTTTCAACGCGTTTTTCTCAAAACTGCATTTTTGGAGTTTATGCCGGTGATAACTCGAAAACTAATTATCCGATTGAGCTGAAACTCATAGAGTTTCTTTATTATAGTATTACTGTTGGATATGTATATATATCATTCGGCCCTCCTCCCCTCTCCGCCGTTCACGGCGAGCGCTGGCGCTGTCGCGCCGATCGTCACTAAGTCTCACGACTGTGGAGAGGCACGGACGTTTGCTCACGGGTGTTTTGCAAAGAGGCGCGTTCATATAATAAACTTATAAATACTAACTCGGAACGCCTTTTTATTCACCTGCCCCACGTAATAACCATCAGGTTATGGGAAAGGCCCGCGTCCACTGCGCGTAAAAGTGTTTCCGAGTGGTAAGTGAAGCTGTGTGGTGCGAAAGGCGAGACGAAGAGAGACACTAGTTTCCCGACAGCCCCCCTTCCCTTCACCGAGCAACCAGGTCGAGAGGATGTCGGACCACGGAGAAGCTGGCGAATCGAGCATGCCGACCCCGGAGAGTTCAAGTAGGTAGCAGTGCTTACTGGTGCGGTGCGCGATCGGTGACGTGGGTTCGGCGCCGTGGCGGGGCCCGTTCATCAAGCGACGATTGCGTTCGTCGGAGCGCGAGGCTCGGGTTCTTCGCATTGCGCGTTGCGGACCGCGGTGTCGAGGCACGTGCTCGGGGACGTTGGCGAGGGCGTGATCCTCGGTGCGGTGAGGTGAGCGGCGCGCGCCGGGGCACGCGATCGTTTGCTGTTCGACACGTGAACCGGGACGATGGTGTTTTGCCGCGGCGCGAGTTCTCGGAAGCGCGCGACTATTGTTTTGCCGCGGCGCGAGAGCAAGAAGGCGCGCGCGAGGCTTTCCGCCGCGCGACGTTTTCGACGAGATCGCTCAAGGCGTGATTGCCGAGAGTGCAAGGAAGGCGAGGTCCTCGGTGCGACGAGATGAGCGGCGCGCAGGGACGGTCGATCACAGTTGATCGACCGTTAAGTTTCCGAGAATCCGGAAGCGCGCGACAACGTGTTGCCGGCCGGCACTCTTGCACGCGCGCGGAGGGGAAGGGGGCGCGCTCGACTCTCGCTCGCGCTACTGGCCAGGGCGTAGGAGCGAACGTAAACAAACAGTTTACGGTGTCGGCGCGCCTGACTCTCCGCGCATAACCAAGCTTCGTTGTCGCCGCTCGATCTCGAAAACAAATAAAGGTGCGCTACGAGTGTTGACCGATTTACACTATACATATGCGCGTGCATATATATATACACGAATATATATACATATGTTTACGTGTAATTAATTAAGCAATTGCACGAGATGAGAAGTTGCGTCTAATATAATTGATTTTAAATTAACTTGATTTTCTATCCACAGCTACCTTGAAAGAAATGTCAGCGTGGGAGGTGCTGACGAGCTTCTTCTACCTTGACATAAATCACAAGGGGGAAGATATTATGATTGAAATTGATGGGGAAGATCTCACTTTAATACCTGAAAAGGGTGAACCCTATACTTCAGGTAAATAATGGTAAACATTTAAGATGAGATGAGACAGTTTTTATAAATAAAAGTGCATATGTGTGTATATAGGCTAGCATATATACATATACATATATATATATATAATAATTGGTAGCACTTTTGAAAAATAAACACCTGATCAGTGTAAATAAATATATCCTTTGCTGGAAAAATCCAATTAATATAAATTTACAATATTATTGTATAAATATATCTCTGACCGGCTGGATGGCGGATGTGTGCTTGTGTTCGGTACGCATAAGCTGTCTAACTGGAATGAACATTCGGAATGTCTTGTGTTCAGCCACTCTTGTTTGTTCATTCAATCTTTGAATTAAGTTATGCTTGTTGTTCGGTAAACTTATTTGAAGATGACCTATGGCAAACATGATCATGTAACAAAGTAAAATCTCGAGTACAAAATTATTAAAATAATTGGCTAAGTGTGTTATTAATCTGCAAGAAAGTGATCAGTGAAATACCATAGTTCAATGGTATGAGGATCAAATCTTGGCAGAAACACCAGCCATAATGCCAAGGCCGAGGTCAGAGGACGACTCGATTCATGAACCAAGTACCTCAATAATTGATAATGGGATTGACATAAGATGTGATGTTGAATCCCAGAAGAGGAGAAAGATGAGAAAGAAGATGAGAGAGAAGAGGAGAAAGATGAGAAAGAAGATGAGAGAGAAGAGGAGAAAGATGAGAAAGAAGATGAGAGAGAAGAGGAGAAAGATGAGAAAGAAGATGAGAGAGGAGAGGAGAAAGATGAGTCAGAGGATAAAATCTTGGCTAAGCTCAATAAAATTGAGTCTATGATCGAGAGCGTCAAACAAACAGGTTAAGATAAATTGAGAATAGTGAGTAACCGAAAGGTTGTACCTAATCTCAGATTGTTGAAATCTAACCAAATCCAAATGCACCAACCATTTGAACATAATAATGATGAGTCTCTTGAATCCCGTACAGTAAATAATACTGAAAAGAGAGTAGCCACTCTAGAGAACAAATTGGCAGGTGCATCCAATTTCGTTGAGAGACTCTTTGAGAGTATCAATAGGTTGATGGATGTAAGGGAGAAAAAGGAGGGTGTTAACAACCAAAGATTTTCAAAACTTGAAGAAGAGTCAAAAATCAGTCGGAAGGAGAGATTAGACTAAAGTATCAAGTTTCGCAACCTTATGACTACTATCAGAAACAACTTGATAAGGTCAACGAAATTGTCAAGAACCTGACAAACTTGTACAACAGAAAGGAGAGTGAAGATGAGAGCTTAATTACCTCTGAAGATGACGAAAAGGTGAGAAATAAAAACATGGTTCAAAATAATGAAGTAAAATCAAAAGGTAATAGCAAAAAATTTCAATTCAGTAATGATGAGTAAAAGTAAAATTCAGAGAGAAATTCAGATGAGGAAACTCTAGCTCAGACACGGAATAAAGATAACTTTGGAAGTAGAGATTACAAATTAACAAATGAGATGAGATTTGAACATTTTTGGATTATTTTGTGTCAGAGCTGAGAGCCTGTAACTTCTCACACACTATTGATGAGAACAGCGTTTTGCATGTGGATGAGACAGTTTTAGAGGATCACAAGTTCCAGAACTCGTGACATCCTAATAAATCAAAGCAGGCGAGGTAAATTTAGCATCTTACACTATACGCCAATCGCTGTATAAAATGGACTATATAATTGGAAAAGAAACGGCTGTCGAATTTTGTGAGAGATTTGAAAGTGTCGTAAGAAACTATGAAAATTCTCCCGGCGCCAAGCTATTATCGGAAGATGAGAAGAGAGATGCGTTTTATAATGATGTTATGGTATCACTACCTACAGCTCAAACTATTGAGTTTGTTTCAAAAGACATAATGGCGAAAGTACTTCATACGATGAACTAAAAGCAATTGTTGTACAGGAAAAGCAGGTGACAAAATTAAACTCTAACACCATCCCAAGGAGCGCAAATCAGGCCAACCTATCCTCGATCCAATGATATGAGTGCCAGGGCTCAGAGCACATTGCAACTGACTGTCCCAACAAAGGAAAAGGTGTCCGGTGCTACAACTGCAACGGATTTGGGCATAAGGCTTCTGAGTGTCCAGAGTGCTCCGGAATAGGGGAGAGGAAGGTATGTCAATAAGACTAAGAGATCTCATAACTCAAATGGTGGTAGGCCTGTGAGTGGTGTGAAAAGAAAGAGTAATAACGATGAGAATGCGACGGGTGCGAAACGTGGTCGAATGTCGAGAGGACGTGGAAGATCCAATTACCAAAACACCGGAAATCGGAAGCAACAAAACAGAGAGAAAGGTGAGAACCAAACGGCGAGCGTTTATAACATAAGTTGCGAACAAGATCAAATTTTCTCCAAGTTTCTAGCGGATTCCGGCGCTACGGAACATATAACTAATTCCAAAAATGATCTTCACGTCTCTTGATGAAAGCGATTGTGACGTAATAAAATGCGCTAACAAAAACAGCTCAGCTGACATAAACACAGAAGGCGCGGGTACAATATTTGTGAAAATGAATAACGGAGAAATTCTATAAATTGATAAAGTCATTTTCGCCAACGCGTTAAAAGATAATCTCTTGTCGTTACGAAAATTCGCTGATATGGGACTAGCTATATATTTAGATAGTACCAAAATAAATATCTTTGATTCCTGCTCAAACGAAACACTCCTATCAGGCATATACAGACGACCTTATTGGCTAATAGAACTAGAAATCAGTAAAGATTTGCCCAATGGCGAGACTGTCACACAGAAAATAAATAGGCAAATATTTGCCAATACAGTAGATGCGAATTCAGATGCGAAAAGATATAATACACGAAGTGTAACAGCTCAAGTTCAGTCTTTACCAGAATCGGTTCCGATGCCTGGTAGCAGTGAAGAGTTTGAAATTGTAACGAATGAGAAATGTGAGAATGGAAGATGTGAGAATGAAAGATGTGAGAATGAAAGATGTGAGAATGGAAGATGTGAATGATGTTGATAATAGAATATTAATTAAAATAATATAAAAATACTTGATTTATCGAACTTCGATCTCTATCACAGATAGAAAATGTCATAATATAGATAAGGCCCCCATGACAGAAGTTAACCCTGACGAATCTCCATTTTCGTTTGACATAAAAAAAAATTTCTTGAAAAGAACAAAGCCATGCTGTGGCACGTAAGATTTGGTCATGCTTTGATCGCCTATCTCAAGGCGTTGCAAGCTAAATTCCCCAAAAATAAAGAACTGCAAGATGCGATTTTCGATGAGGCGTTAAAAGACTGCGAAATCTGTCTAATAGTTAAAACGAACAAACTGCCTTTTCATCAGTACGTACTCGGGCTACTGCTCCCCTACAAATTATTCATTCCAATACCATGGGTCCAATCTCACCACCTTCTCGTCCCAAAAGATACAGATTTATATCTGTATTCATAGATGATTTCTCAAGACTAGCAATAGCTTACCCCATGACTCATAAGAGTGAAACTGGGTATTGTCTTGAAAGATGTGTAAGGAGCGCAAGAAATCTTCTAGGGTACGACGCAAAGGTGTGTTATTTGCGCTCGGACCAAGGGACTGAGTATACAGGTGTATACACTATAGAAGTATTGAATAATTTGGGCGCAGAATTACAACTAGCAGCCCCAGACACGCCTGAACACAATGGTGTGGCAGAGCGATTTAACCAGACAATTCAGAAGAAGGTGAGAACATATATTTACGATGCGAAGTTACCCGAAAATCTGTTGGATATAGCATTGACAGCTGCTGTATACGCATATAATCGGACTCCGCACAAATCGAACCAAATGGTGGCACCTCTGGAAAAGTTTGCTCCCCAACATAATTTCAGTATTGATCAGATCAAAAGATTTGGATGCCTGGCTTATGTGAAAGTTCAGAGAAAAACAGGCCCAAAATTCAGATATGAAGGAAGGCGAGTTATCCTGGTGGGCTACACACCAACAGGTTATATTTTGTTGAAACCAGAAGAAGGAAAATTTTATGAAAGCCGAGATGTGAGGTTCAATGAAAAACTGGTTTACGGAGACAAATATAACAAAAATGGAATAAAAGATTTTCCTGTTGTAAGCAATGATCTGAATAAAGATGAGTGGTTTATCAAATCTGAAATGAATGAAAGATGCGAAGAATTTTCAAAACAGGAGGGAGAATCCATACAAACTTTAAAACCGGAGGGAGAGATCAAGAGAAAAAGAGGTAGACCCCGTAAAACTGTAACTGTCGTTACCAAAAATGTAGAAGAGAAAGGTGAGTTTATTAACGATGTCAGTTTCTCGAATCTACCCCTTGATGAGAATATCAAAGCAAAGGTTTTGCTGTCCTATAACATATCAGATGAGATAGATGAGAGTAAAATCAATTCTAATGATAAGATTTTTCATGCCTTGCTTGCTGATATCAACTCTGATCCCTCTAACTATAAAGATGCGATGAATTCAGATGAGAAAAATTATTGGATGTCAGCAATTAAAGATGAGTTGAATTCTATGAAGAAAAATAATGTCTGGGAAATAGTCAAAAGACCTACAAAGATGCGTGATGGAAGAAAGGCAACAATAATTGACTCAAGATGGGTATTTAAACAAAAACTGAATTCAGAGGGTAATACCAAATACAAGGCGAGATTGGTTATCCGTGGGTTTAAGGATAAAAACTTCTATGAATTAAGTGAAACGTACGCACCTGTGTCAAGGTTGACACTTGTGCGAGCTGTGGTAGGTATCATCAATAAATTCAAATTACTTGTATGTCAAGCTGATGTTAAAACAGCTTTCCTAAACGGCGTCCTCGATGAGGAAATATATACGGAAATACCTGAAGGAGCGGAATTTACAGAGGAGCAAAAACGAAACCAATTGTGTCGAGTGATGCGTGCTCTGTACGGGTTACGCATCAGCCCGAAGAAATGGAACAATAGATTCACTGAAGCAGCCAAAGATCTAGGTTTGCAAAACTCAGATCTAGAACCATGTTTGTTCACTTGGCGAGAAGGTACAAAATTTCTGATTGTACTTCTCTATGTCGACGACCTACTTATGGCGAGTAACGATGAGAGAAAATTGAAAGAGGTCACGAAAAAGCTCAGTAAAGAGTTTGAAATGAACATTCTAGGTGAGCCCAAGGAATTTCTCGGCATCAGCATAAGGCGAGATATTGAAAACAAAATTATCGAGCTGAGCCAAACGAAATAAATAGAAAATATCCTTACTAGGGTTGGATTCAGTGAATCACATCCGCAAAGAACACCTATGATCACTACTCAAGTGAATAATAGGAACAGAAAGATGAGAGAAACGGATGCTTATGATGAGTTGCTTACAAAAACTAAAACCAAGGAAAATGTTCCTTACAGAGAAGCCGTGGGAAGTCTGTTATATCTGGCAGGCGCGACAAGACCAGATATTTCATATGCAGTGAACATTCTGAGCAGACATCAAGTAAGTCCAACCGAGGATGATTGGAAAATGGTTAAGAGAGTGTTCCGTTATTTGAAGGGAACTAAAAATCTGAGCTTGAGATACAAAGGTGAGGCAGAAGATATCCAAGCCTTTTCAGATGCAAGCTTCGCTGATTGCAAAAACTCACTCACTACGTGTGGCTTCGTTATAAAACTGTTCGGAGATGCGATAGTGTGGCGAACCCACAAACAGTCATACGTGGCACTGTCTACTTGTCAGGCAGAATACGTAGCGATGAGTGAGGCGAGCCAAGAGACGCTTTCTGTATACAACTCTCTTAGACTGATCTTAGTCGAACCTCCGTTGCCAATGATCTTGTGGTGCGACAATAAAGCTGCGAAAATAAATACTGAGACGAGTGGAGGAAATATACTGCGACACTTGATAGATGCGAAAGTGAATCGCATAATTACTTAGTGACTAAGCTGATGAATCATCTTAATTATTAACTATTTTTTTCTTCCAGGGGTTATAATTATTAGCCATTATGTTACAGAGAATAAGAAGGTGTGAGTAATTAAAGACGGCGAGGAACCGGAGGATCTCATGGGAGGGAGTGTTGGATATGTATATATATCATTCGGCCCTCCTCCCCTCTCCGCCGTTCACGGCGAGCGCTGGCGCTGTCGCGCCGATCGTCACTAAGTCTCACGACTGTGGAGAGGCACGGACGTTTGCTCACGGGTGTTTTGCAAAGAGGCGCGTTCATATAATAAACTTATAAATACTAACTCGGAACGCCTTTTTATTTACCTGCCCCACGTAATAACCATCAATTACCTATCAGATGAATTAAAAATTATTGTAATATTTTATTATTGAATATGGAAAAATATGAGAAAATGGCGGGGAAAAAATTGAAAAAAATTGAGTTTTTCGAAAAAGATACGCCAAAAGTGCATATTTTTTTTTTAATTTTTTTTTGATAATTCATCTACTAACTATGAATGTAATCAATGTAAATTTTTTAGATTTTTTGATTTCCGATCAAAATTGCGACCAGGAGAGCCGGCACAAGCAAAATAGAGGTAATATTTCAACGCTATCTAACGGCCGCCATTTTGTGAGAAAAAATTTTAAAAAAAATATTTTTGTATACTACATGGATCAACTTATAACTGTCGAAAATTTTCGATAGATTTGATTAAAAACTACCCTTGAAAAACGATTTTCAAAAATGAGTTTTTTTTCTCGTTCGACTTGTATATCCCCCCTCAAGGGGACATGAGAGAGTGTAATCTCGCCTGGCGCTGATGCTGGACGAGTTCTCAGAGTCGTGTGGTTCTAAGATTCGGGTGATGAATAGGGGACAAAGAGAACGCGCATATAAAAAGATGATGATTTATTATCGAATATGGGGTACAAGATGTTAGGGAGGGATGCAGCGTGGTTGAATAAGAGAGAGAGAGAGAGAGAGAGAGAGAGAGAGAGAGAGAGAGAGAGAGAGAGCAACGTGGAGAGACCAACCTTTGTTGTTGCTCGTGGCTTGTTGAAGTTGGCGGCGTGGAAAATGCCGGCGCTGTAAGGTCGGCGCCAAGGATGTCGGCGCACGGAAGCCGGTAACCCTGGCGCTCAGCACATGGGCCTCGTCTAGGCTGGATCGCACTTGGGCAGCTAGGGGTGTCGGCACTGACACCGGACACCGAGATCACGAGTGCACAGCGGGACGCAGGGCCCAGCACGTGGCACGTGGGGCACAATGCACAGAGAGGGTCACACGGGGAAAGGGTCGAATTGCAGCTATCGCGCTCGCGCTTCAGCTTCCACCCGGCACTTGTAGCTGCCGCGGCGCGGCGGTAATGTCGCGCTGTTGCTGTCTCTCTCGCGCTCTCTCTGTCTCTCTCTTACCTTAGCTTGTCGGCCGCTCGGCTCTGCTGCCAATGTCTTGCTGGCGCTAGATACATAATTATGATTGGTGGGGACAGGGAGACCTCACAGTACAAAGTACCCGTGACACCCCCAGGCGCATTTATTATAAAAAGAAGCGCCGATAAATTGGGCTCCCTTATAAAGGCCAATGTAATCCAATCCGATCAACTTCAAAAGAAAACAAAGTTATTAGAAATACGCAATATATGTGTTGGGAAAATGATATTACGCTTTATTTTCTACTTCGTGACCTTGATCTTGTCCCTCTCTCTCCCCCGAGTACAAAAATTTAGACCAAAGTATGCAGTAGAAAAAAGCATGCCTCAAAGGGTTAACTCTCCAAACCCCACAATGTCTCTTCCTGACAATTGGGGCTCTCTTAACGGAGAAGATCGAATGAATGAGCTCATGAAATTGATGTTGGCCAACAACAACACTATGAAAGAAATGTCAGCAAAAATTGAACCCAGACTCGACAATTATGACGATCGTATGATATAATTCTATCTACTCATATTTGCCACCATTGGAAGAACTTGAAAATCATAACGTGCAAATCTGGCCCGTTACAACTGGCCACTGAATGCCAAATTTTTGTCCGTAGCTCAATTAAACGCAAATTCAATAAGAGCGCACCCTGCCAAGATCGAGGTACTTCTTAGCATGAATAATATTGATATTTTATCCGTTGCCGAAACTTGGCTCACTTCAGTTCAGGACGACAATTTAGTAAATATAAATGGATATATTTTGGTTCGAAACGATCGAGAGCTTCTGGCTGGTTGTGATGGTCGCGAGTACATCCAGGGAGGAGGAGTGGCCTGCTTCATACGCGATACTCTATCATACACAATTCTCGAATCGCCCCAGGTTACTGATCTCAATGATACCGAATACCTCCTTCTTGATATTTCACCTGGAAACGGCCAACATATCCTCTTTGCATCAATTTATCGTCGTCCAGAGGGCCACGTTCTAGCAGACTTTTTCGATAGCTTCCAAAACCATATTCATCTCTACTCAAGTGTGATCCTCGCCGGTGATTTGAACTCAGATTTAGTAACAGACAATTACTATGGTAATCACCTACGCAATCTCATATACAAAAATTCTTATTCAATATAGCTTATTCATTATTGGATAAACATGCCCCTTTGGTTACACGTCATTTACGTCGAGTAACTGCTCCTTGGATAACGAGTGATTGGAAGATTCGAGCTAATATTCGCGACGGGATGTATGAAAAGGCTCTGCGTACAAACGACTTACAACTCATAGATAAATACAAGTTAATGCGTACTGCTATGAAGAAAGAATTGACCAAAGCTCGAGATAATTATCTCATACATTCTTTGGATGAATCTTCAGATAAATCAAAATTTTGGAGCATCCTAACTAAGTATGGCTTAGCAAAAAGTAAATTTCCTTCGCCATTAAATCATTTTTCTGCTCACGATCTGATGTCTTACTATTCTTCAGTAACATGTCGCTATCCACCTTGTTCGGACAATGATCAGCGTGAAATTTTGGCCACTCCACCGCCTGATAATGGATTATCTGTCTCTGACTCTCCCCCCCTCTCTCTCTCCCTCTCTCTCTCTCTCTCTCTCTCTCCCTCTCTCTCTCTCTCTCTCTCTCTCTCTCTCTCCCTCTCTCTCTCCCTCTCCCTCTCTCTCCCTCTCCCTCTCCCTCTCTCTCTCTGTGTTGACAAGACTACAACTTTGTTGACAAGAGTACAACTTACTTGTACTTGTAACTTACTTGTACAAGAGTGATGCCAGTTTTCTTTTCATCTCGAATCTGGAACCCAAAAACTCACGCAACCGGCGAGACCGATAGCGAGCCGGAGACTATCCTTACTCCATCAGACACCTTTACACTAGTGTTCAAATTTTCCAGCGCTGATACACGTAATCTCGTTCGCTCCTACGGCTCGAAGCTTTGCAATAAACTTCTCAAATCATTTTCGGCGCCGGCGGTGACACGCCAATGTATGTCTCTCCCATTATCCCTGCACCGCTATATCCTATTTGGCGCGAAGCTATCCATAAATCTAAAGCGGCAAACTACATGTATCCGATATGCGAGAATAAATCCATCCCCATGAGAAAATCCAAAAACGACTAGCTCATTCCAATATACTCCTTTGAGGATCTTAATGCTCTCCCTGCTGCCCCCCCCCTTTACCGTCGTATATGAAAGGTAGCCAGTCTGTCGGACCTACCATCAACCTCCCCCTCATATGTCCCTTTCGTCCCCTTGAAAATCGGCCACATTGATATGAATCGGCTAAAAACAAATCTTTCCATCCTCGAAGCCCACATCGCTGGAAAAAGCATCGACATAATCGGGATTTCTGAGACTTTTCTCACCCCACCCATACCTTCCGAGACAGTGGCCATCCCGGGTTATATTTTCCATCGCCATGACCGTTTGGACAAAGAGAGCGGCGGGATAGGACTGTATATTCGTGAAAACATCCATTTTAAAGTGCTTGCCTTTTCTGCATTTACTATTAACAGAAGCCCTTATGCTGCCTATCTTAATGCCCTCATGCCCGACCTTTCACCTCCCTCTCTATGACCATACTATATTAATGGGTGATTTACACATCGATTTTGCTACTGACAATACGCCGGCTCGCTCACTTCTTAGACTAATTGATCCTCTCCTTTTGAGCGTAGTGAGTACACGTCCTACACACCACACGTTCAACTCAGTCACACTCACGTGGTCACACACCTGCCTTGACGTTTTCATCGTACGTGAGCCGTGCTTAGCTTTACCAAATCACCCTCACCTCTTGTAGCAGGACATGATTTCATTGAAATTGAGTACAACCTCAAGCCTCCGCCTCCTCAAAAACGCACCTATATTACTCGCTCCCTCAATCGTATAAATCCCTTATCGCTGCAAAATCACATCACCCAAAATATCAACCTTCACCCCTCACTTTCACTCCCCCATCCCAGCCCCCCCCCCCGACAGAATTGACTCAAATTCCTGAGCCCTTATCATTGACCTCTCTAGCAGACTACAGTCTTCCCTATCTGCACGACATCGCCAAAGCGAGTCTTGACGCGAGAGTTGAAGCCCTCACTCATGCCACATTGGATGCATTCGATCACCTGTCACCTGCCCGTATCCTCACCGTATCCTCCTTTCACAAACCATGGGTAACAGGCGAGATACATTTAATGCTTTGACGCAGGAAATCTGCCTATCGAAAGGCACGCCGTTCTCACTCACTCGCCGACTTCGCGCATTATAAAATGCTTCGATCTGCCGCAAAAAACGCTCTCGACAACGCAAAAAAAGAATATATTACAAAACGTATTGATTCTGACAACGACCCAAAATCTCTGTGGAGACAACTCCGTTCCATTGGTCTGACTTCTCGCAAATTGCCATCTCCCTTACTGTTCTTTGCCCCTGAGGCCCTCAATCAACACTTCACCGACATCTCATCCTGCGCCGACCCTCTTACTGAACGCAAAGTAAACCTCATTTATGCCGAGTTCCTCTCAAACCCGGAGCTCCCTGTTTTTGACTTCAGACGCGTCACATCCGCGGATATCGCGGGATTTTCCCATCGATCAAAATCGCGCGGCATGGGTGTCGACAAGCTTCCTTCGGGTATGCTGAGGCTCGCTTTTCCTGCTCTCCTGCCGAATATCACTGCCCTCGTGAACGAGTCTGCTTCTCTCATTCCCCTACCTAAGAAAGCGAGCCTCAAGAGAATATCTGACACCCGACCAATCGCGCAACTCTCAGAGCTATCAAAACTACTAGAAAGAGTTGTGCAGTCTCAACTTCATTCTTTTCTTGCAGCGAACGACCTGCTTGCCCCATCTCAATACGGTTTCAGACCTGGTCACTCTACACAAACGGCACTTCCCGACATACTAGAGTCCACTAATTGCGCTATCGATCATCGTGAGATAATAGTATCGTTTGATTTTTCGAAAACCTTCGATACGATACCACATGCCGTACTTTTACACAAACTCAGAGAGTGCCGTTGTGGAGATAGTCATCCGAAGGATCGCTGATTATCTCAAAGACCGTTTCCAGGTTGTTCGCGGCGAAGGAAGTACAATTTCTTCGTGGCTCCAAGTACTGGAAATGCTGGCCTCAGGGCAGCTGTCTGGGTCCTCTACTTTTCATAATTTTTATAAGAAATATGCCCGCCGACTCCGCTACGCATTGGTCAAGCTCTACGCGGACAACACAAATATCTTTCTTCATGTCCCATTTAACAGGCTGGCCGAGAGCATTGCCATGCTAAATGAAGATGCAGCTGAAATCGTCCGCTGGACTCAGAAAAACGGTTTGAAATTGAACCCCGCAAAAACCACAGCAATGATCATGAGCACCTCCGCTCACATAAACTGGGAAACCCAAGTCAATGCTCTCTCGAGATCGGTGCATGGCTCGCTGTATGCCCTGAGGTCTTACCGGCATGCTCTCTCACGCCCCTTAAGGAAGAAGTTGGTCGAGTGCCTTGTTTTTCCGCATTTCGACTATAGTGCCACACTTCTATCCCATCTCCCAAAAGTGCTGGTCCTTCATCTCTACCGACTTCATAATGCATGCTTCCGATTCGTGTATATTAATATTCCCTGGCAGGCGCATGTATCCCCATACCGCTTAGCTCTTGACTGGCTCTCCGTCTGCAGCCAACGACTTTTCTCAATCGGATGTCTTGCTTTTAAAATACTCAAAGCGCGCGAGCCTCGCCAATTGTACGACTTCTTTTTGATAACTGCAAGCATCGTCGAACGCTACTCCCGGAGACGCCAAGAAAATTTACTTCTCGTTCCGGCTATGCACACCGAAGCGACGAGTCAGTCCTTCATTGGCACGGTCACTAGACTCTTAAATTCCCTAACGATCCAAAACCTTAGCGATATTCCTATTCCCGAGTTGAAAAGCCGTCTTGCTGCAAATTTATTCCAGATCGATTGCAACGAATGGGCAATTAAATCTTGATCTATCAAAAACAATGTGCCTCTTGTTTCCACCCATCTCGCAGCAATGGCACAGCTCGATCTGATTGCGATTTAATTGTTTGCTCTTTCGATATATTATATAATAACTAAAGCGATATATTATAACCAACAATTTAGAAAATACATTCATTTTTTAATGCATAAATTACACACCGCTCTATTCACATTTTCAACTCCCACTTATGATTTTACCTACATATTTTTACGCACGCATACCCTAGAGGTGTAAATTTTCCATGTTATACACTATATATGCAATCAAACAGAGTCCAACGGGGTCCTACCCCAGGATTTGAATAAGTACTACTTTCAATCAATCAATCAATCTCTCTTTCTCTCTCTTTGCGAGCAACTGGGCGCGTGCGTATGAAATAATCCTGCCCGGATTCTTACCCTGCGGATCGGTCGGCGCTCTTTGCGCAATCGGTACGAAATATTTTCGCAATCACATTCGTGCTGTGTCGCATTAGTGTGTGTTCTAATTATCGTGTACGGTCTGTCACGTCACGAGTGCGCTATCGCAAAATCATACAAGAATATCAACTAGATGTAAATCTTTATCAAAAGAAAAAGTGACAAAATCTCGAAATTAAATGAACTAAAAGAAAATTCCCACTTGGGAGCTTTTTATAGTGGTTCGCGCTCCACTCGACTCTATAAAATTACATTGATTGCGTGGCTATTTCCCCACTTATCAGTCTTCGGTGGACTTTATTATTATCAATAATTAATCGAGAAAAAAAACTTGGCTACTAGGGCCATCTTCGGCTTTGCTCTCGTCGTGCCGTTTGCGCTCAGCACACCCGTGTGCATCCTGCACAACCGTGTGCACTCAATCTTCGTCCGGCTGGGGCTCCTTCTTATCCTGCTCCTTCCGGCGCTTCGCCTCTCCCTCCTTCTCGTACTCACGTACGCGGTGGGGCACGAGGAGATGGCGTCATCGTCGAGGATTTCCATCACCTCGATGACGATTCTTGTTGGGCGTAGCCGGCCTCCTTAATAGCCTCATCATAGGCATCAACAAGCTCCTGCACCTTCCGGGCGGCCTCCTCTGCCCTGCTGACTGCCTCCTCCAAGCGCTCTGATGGTTGCACTCGTGTGCGTTCCATCCGCACTCGCGTCGACTCCGGCGCTCGCGCGCGCCTCGCTGTCCTTGTTCTTGCCGGCAGCATCATCGACGGGAGTCGTGGACGCTTCCACCACCGTCTCTACGCTTATCTGTGCTTTGGTTTCACCATCTGCGCTTGAGACAATGGTGTTTGCGTCATACCACGTCTCAAATGGTGCGACGGCCGCACAGTGGGCTGGAACTGAGAAAAAACGATCAAAATTCTCGCTTCACATGTATTCGTAATCAAAAAAAATTTCTAACCAGATGAAAAGATAGCTAATTGTGCCAGGTATAAGAATCCGACTCCCGGGAGAAATTATAACCACCCTAAGAATGGTTTTTTTGACGCCAAACAGGACCGAATGCTGATTTCCGCACGACTAGTCAACTACATTCCATTATTTCGTTGGGGAAAAAATAAATGAGAATGAAATTCATTGGTTTTCTTTGCTGTTCATCGAAAGCTCGCCAGATCACCATCGAGGTATTGTTTATAACGATAAAAATGCCTCAAATAGCAAAAAAATCATTTTTCTCCATATTTTTCGGTTTTTTCTCCAACCGATTCGCCTGACCATCCACGGAATTGTTTTCTTCGTGATAGAACTATTCGAAACAAGTCAACTCTGTTTCTATTCATTTTCTTGAAGATAATCTTCGTTCAATTTATCATTGAGTAGGAGAAATTCGGAAAACGTTATTGACCTATTATAACCTAAGTAAAATCTTAAGCAGTAGCGCCAGACTAACTATTATATTCTTAAGCAAATCAAAGAAAAATTCACCTGTGTTTTAACTTATATTAATTGCAATTGTTTATACTAAATTATCATTACAAATTGTTTCAAAATTCATCATTTAAAAAAATACAAAAATTACTCGATTCTACGTAAAATATCATGGAAAAAATGTATGAAACACTCTTTTGTCTGAGTCTAGTTTGTTATTGTAAAATCACTATGAAAAAATCAACCCCAGCAAATTCCAAACAGAATCTAGAAGAGATAGCGCCAAACTAACCATTAGATTTGTTGGAATATCGAAAAAAATTTATATGTATTTTATCTTTTGTCAATTGCAATTGTTTATACGAAATTATTTAAACAAATTATTCCAATATTTATCATGCCAAAATAATAAAAATACCAATCTATTGTACGTGGAAAGTTAAGCCAATAATACATGATTAACTTTTGTGCATGAGCGAAAATAAAATACAAATAATTTTTCATTCATATCCTACTTTTGCATGCTTTTATTCCATGTATGGATAGATTATCATATCTATATAACCAATGATCAAAATGTGTACATAAACAGATTCTCTACAACATGTGCCTGTCAATCCATTAACTTCAGATCTCAAAACGCTGATGAACAGGCCAAAGTTAATCCAGTAAGATGATTTTGTGATCATTTGGTAGGTTTCATCTCAAATATAGTTATATTCAATCGTAATTTTTGATCTTCAATATTTTATTGAAGTATCAAAATCTATTGGATTATCAAAATTGATAGAGATCAAAAACTTATGTAGATTTTCTACTACATATGCTTATCAGTGCTGCGACGTCAGACCTAGAAAGGTCGATTAATTAACCAGAGTCAATACTACAAGTCGATTTTGAGGTTGGTTGGTAGAGTTTATCCCGAATAAAGTTTCATTCAATTACTGTTTTAGTTGTTAAAGCGTAAAAGTAAAATCAGATTTTATTCTTCATACATTTATACATGGTGGACCATTTCAATCTAGCTACAATATTATTTTTAGAAGAAAATGCCATACAAAAGGCTTGTCCAAACAAAAGTTTTTTAAAACAGTGGGGGCAATCTATGACGTTAATTTTCAATGTAGTTCAATGTTTTTTGCATGTAATTGAAATATGCCTGATATAGACATCACGGATATATATTAAATATGTACTTTACGTGAATGGTTACTAAATTCACATGAAAATATCATCCCTTAGATTTAAAATATATGCAATAATCATTTTCTAATAATTATTGCATTTATTTGCATTATATTATTGCATATTATATATTGGCATTACATTATTGCATATAAATAAATAATTGCAATTGACAAAAGATAAAACACATATAAATTTTTTTCGATATTCTAACAAATCTAATAGTTAGTTTCGCGCTATCTCTTCTAGATTAAGTTTGGAATTTGCCGGGGTTAATTTGTTTGTAGTGATTTTACAATAACAAATTAGACTTTGACAAAAGAGTGTTTCATACATTTTTTCCATGATATTTTACGTAGAATCGAGTAATTTTTGTATTTTTTTTAAATGATCAATTTTGAAACAATTTGTTTTGATAATTTAGTATAAACAATTGCAATTAATATAAGTTAAAACACAGGTGAATTTTTCTTTGATTTGCTTAAGAATATAATAGTTAGTCTGGCGCTACTACTTGAGATTTTACTTAGGTTATAATAGGTCAATAACGTTTTCCGAATTTCTCCTACTCAATGATAGATTGAACGAAGATTATTCACGAAAAAAACAATTCCGTGGATGGTCAGGCGAATCGGTTGGAGAAAAAAACCGAAAAATATGGAGAAAAATGATTTTTTTGCTATTTGAGGCATTTTTATCGTTATAAACAATACCTCGATGGTGATCTGGCGAGCTTTCGATGAACAGCAAAGAAAACCAATGAATTTCGTTCTCATTTATTTTTTCCCCAACGAAATAATGGAATGTAGTTGACTAGTCGTGCGGAAATCAGCATTCGGTCCTGTTTGGCGTCGAAAAAACCATTCTTAGGGTGGTTATAATTTCTCCCGGGAGTCGGATTCTTATACCTGGCACAATTAGCTATCTTTTCATCTGGTTAGAAATTTTTTTTGATTACGAATACATGTGAAGCGAGAATTTTGATCGTTTTTTCTCAGTTCCAGCCCACTGTGGGCCGGTGCGCTCGCGCTCCGTGGGCGCCTAAGCGGCTCTGGGTGCGGCAGTAGTTGCTCGGCTGCGGTGTTGTTTTCCGGGTCCATCTGTAAAATTAGTTAGTACAATCCCTTACAAACTTTTACAGTCAGTCCACTGGGAGAGTAACAAAAATTAAAAAAAAACTTCATGTAAAAAAAATTGATTTCGCATGCGCATACAATTATTTGCACTGCGCTCGCTTGCGGTTTTCCAGGATCTCTGGTTAGCCATCCAATGCCTTGTTCTTTGCGCCTTTCGGGCGTCCGCGCTTTCTTTTTTCGCTGGCGGCTGTTTCTGCCGGCGCTTGATTGCTTCTAATCGGTGGTTCTTTCGGATTCAAATCCGGTTCTCTTGCTGGCGTCGGCTGTTCCTCGGCCGCGGTCTGTATCGCTTAGTTTCATCGTAATGAGTTTTCCGGAAATTTTCCATTTCCATCCTCAAAAAGTATAAAACATCTTATATCTCAAAAATTATATTTTAATATTTTTCCTGATAATTTCAATTGAAAGCTAAGTATTTTTTTACGTATGGAAAGATGTTTTCCAATGAGTGCTCGAATGATTTTCTTTGAGAAATAGAACGTCGAAAAGTAGACGTAGCGCTACTCCAGTGCACGGAGCGCGTGAGCGTCAATCATGCTGTTTTCTACTCTTCTGACCGAAGCTGATATGGCTCTAAGAAAATTGTTCAATGAGTCGATCCCATGTTATTTTCCTCTAGCTTTCCAACAGTAATATCAGTTTTCTAAAAAATTTCTAGTTTTATCTCTCAAAAATATAAACAATCCCATATCTGAAAAAGAGGATTGTTCACGTGGTTCATGTTATTTTTGATTTTCCTTTGCTTTTTTGAAGTTTTCGTTAAACGTATTCGTATAGGAATTTTTTTGAGCTTCAATGTTTTCCCACCTGCTGGAATAATTGCATGATATTGCAAAGTTCCTGGTATAGATTTAGCTCTATCCAGCCTTGGTTTTCATTCCAAAACAGTTTGGTCGTAAGACTCTTTGACTACTATAAAAAATGTTGGTCCCTTTGCAGTGATTTTTCGTCCAATTGTGAAGATGAAGATCTTTACAATCAGATCTTTACAAAGATCCAGGGTCAAAATTCGATTGCCTTGCTCGTTTCGAACCTCTTTTTATGTTTGCGCCTATACCATCACATCCTTTGGAATTGTTGTCGGCGCTATCACAGCGTTCGTCGGTATTGCTTGCGGTTCTTCGGATACATTGGAATAGTTGATCGCGAATGTGTCTTGTATATTAACACCGCGTTCCGGCGCTCCGATTCCTCTTGCGGTTCCTTTAGATCCATTCGGCTGCCGCACGTTTGGCATGTCAATTGTCTGCTGTGTGTACGTCTGCGCCCCGGGCATGGTCGTGCCAATCTTTGTTGCTGTCTGTTCTTCTTGCCGCTCCACTTCCGCTTCTTTTCGTGCTTCCTGTAATCGCGCGAGATCGATTGCTAACGCACGTGGCATTTCTTGCACTTCTCCGTCTATCGTGCATAGTACCGTGTACGTTGCCGCATTTGTTGTTCGCGTCTTCATGATAGGTTGCGTCGTGTACGAGATATCTTTGTGGGACCTTATTACGGTAGTTATCACGGTACGAATCGCTGGCGAACTGTATATCGTCGGCGCGTCGGCTGTCGGGTGTCGTCTCCATGGTTGCCACGAAAATTCTGCTGCTGCTGCTGCAGACAGTCTGCTCGAGTTTGCCAATGGTCAGGCGTCTTCTTCGATTGTATTTTCCTCAGCCACGTTCGTTCGCTCGGGACCCGTCGCGTTTGTGGTGTCTTCTGGCAACCGTGAATTTTCGCGCTCTTCTATTATTTCGGACACCGTTCTGCTTAACAGATTCATTGCGTGTATCTTTCCGAGCTTCTCGGTAAACTCTATCAGAGCGTCGTCTCTGTGCGCACGCAGTGCCTCTTCCGAGTCGTATACTTCGTTTGCTACGAAATCGCTCGCGGTATATTCTCCCATAAGCCTACGCATTGACTGTTGCATTTTTTCGCGCTCTGCTCCTGTTTTGCGATTGCGCTATCGCAATTGATCGTATGTGTCCAAATCCACAAAAATAATTCATATATTGTGATGTGCACCCTCCATAATTCAAATATGTGTAAAATTGTCGATCCTTGAGGGCCTATCCAGAGTGAAGTGGAAAAGGAAAAATCACAATATCAATAATCAGTAAAAAATAATAAAATCTAAGTACAAAACAATCGACGAAGTAACAATAAAATATTCTTTTTCACCACTTTTGAATAAAAATATAATATAACGTTCGGCAGTGGAAACGGCTGCTTCCACTGCCATTGTCAAACTATTGTGTATAGAGCTAATGTTAGTGGTCTTACATACCATCAGATACATTGGTGTGTTTTGAAAAATCCTGTTGAGCTTCCTATACGTGTGACTGAGGTGTTTTGTGTCTTCCTTCCTATTAAGTGTGTGTTGGTACATATTGATGTGGAGCATTTCCGAAATAAGTCGTTTCTTATAATTCGCTTCGCGGTCTGAAATTTTAACGTTATTCCAATCGAATGTGTGCGTACTATTTTCTATTATATGCAGAGGAACCGGTAGTGGTTCATCAGTAATTTTTTGATGTTCTGTGATTCTGTCTTTTAATTTTCTCTTCGTCTCTCCAATATAACATGCCGAACAGTCGTTGCAATCAAATTTATATACTACCCCGGTTTGATGTAATATGTCTCTTTTATCTTTGCCCAATTTTATTATGTTTGTGAAATTAAGATTGACTAAAGGAACTGTTCTAATGTTTAATTTTTTAAGCGAGCCGGATACTTTATTGTAACATGTATCTTGAAAAGGTATTGCCAAAGTACAAGAGGACTTTTTTTATCGGAATAACTTTTCGTCGATTGTTTTGTACATAGAATGTATTATTTATTACGTGTTCTTTTGTGTAATAAATTTTTAGCCTGATGAGGCCAGTGAACCTTACTGGCGAAATGTCACTTTAAATAGGAAGGAAGACACACAACACCTCAGTCATACGTATAGGAAGCTCAACAAGATATTTCAAAACAAACACACCAATGTATCTGATGTTATATAAGAACACTAACGTTAGCTCTATACTCAATATATTGGAAATGGCAGTGGAAGCAGTCGCTTTCACTGTCGAATGTTATATTTTTATTCAAAAATGGTGAGAAAGAGTATCTTATTGTTACTTTGTCGATTCTTTTCTATTTACATTGTATTTTTATTACGTGTTTTTTTGTGTCATAAATGTTTAGCCTGATGAGGCCAGTGAACCTTACTGGCGAAACGTCGCATTAAGGGGTAATATCCGCCAAATGCTCAAAAAAACAAGGCTTTTCTCATGATTTTTTTAAACGACATTTGAGATCTAAGGTATATAAATAATATATCATTGGATTGAGCAACTCTTGGAGAATAGAAACAAATTTTTTATTGTTAGTTTTTTTACAAAATGGCGGCTGTGCAGCGATTGCCGTGAACCGCTTTTTTAAAAAGTTCTTCCGCGGCGAGCAGTAGAACTGAAAAAGTTTACATCCGATTGACTTGAAATTTAAACTGTAGCTTCTTCATTAGATTATCTAGTGAAGTACACATCATTATTTTTTTAGAATTTTTTTTCGCAAAATGGCGACGGTTTGAAAAAAAATTTTTTTTTCGACAAAAAAAGTCGACTTTAATTGTTTATAACTTTTTTTTTTGTCAATCAATCACTAAAATGGTAAGTACTTCACTAGATAATCTAATAAAGAAGCTACAGTTGAAATTTCAAGTCAATCAGATGTAAACTTTTTCAGTTCTACTGCTCGCCGAGTTTGAAAACATGGATGTGAGAAAAACGCGTTTAAAGTTTCAAAATGCTATGAATATATACTATCTTATACGAAAGTTGTTCAGTAAAAATTGATTTAAACAAATTTTGAGTTTAGATCAGTACTTGGGAGTTGTAGATTTCGATTCTAGGATAGTTTTAGCATGATTTAAGCCAATAAAAAAAAAATTAAAAGAAAAAACAATTTGCCGGATATTACCCCTTAATTAAACATGTGGTGGATTTTGTGATTTTTCCTTTTCCACTTCACTCTGGATTGGCCCTCAAAGATCGACAATTTTACACATATTTAAGAATAATTTATAATTTTACAATAATCCTTAATTGTTTTTCATAATGCTTCTTGCGGCAATGATTTGCGAGCTGCGTGCATGAGTTGTTTTCTGTGATTTCTCTCGTTCGAGTTCTCAAACGTCAACAAAAAATCTTAATTCTCAGTTGAGTGAGGTTCTCTGGCTCAGGCGGAAAAAATGTCACCAGTGCGGAAGTGCTTACTGAACCTTATGTAGAAAAAATTTTAAAATTCTTGTAACGTTTGGTTTTACACACTAGAGAAATCTCTGTGAGGACAAATGTCACTGGACTGATTTTAATTGTTCACAAATTGGCAAAATTCACATGATTATATTTTCAGAATTTTTTTTCGCAAAATGGCGACAGTTTGAATTTTTTCGACAAAAAACATTGACTATATGTTTATAACTTTTTTTTTGTTGATCAATCATTAAAATCGTGTGTACTTCACTAGATAATCTAACCCATTAGCGCCCAAACGGCCACTCGACGGCCGTTTATTTCAGCGATAGATTTCATATGGTTATAATGGTTCAAAAAATTTGGGAAGAACATTTTCTTGTGCAAAATTTTGTCAGCTTTCCAATTCCGTTACTTTTATCTCGATTAAATAAACGCCCTCGTTATTATAAACAACTGATGCACAAAAACATGGAAACTCGTCGCAACGAACCTCGGGAAGTGAATTTCGAGCTTCCATGGACCTTAAACTAAAAGTTGGCATAGTTGTAATTGTTCAAATTTATTGTTGGAAAACCCAAATTGGCGGCCGACTGAAAAAATTGTAGCTTTCAACTCGGCAATTGTTTTTCTCGAAAACTATGGGTCAAATCAAAAAAGTCTTAGAATCACCTGAAGAACACTCTTGAATTTTTTCAGAATTTTTTGATGAAATTTTTCAAAATTTTGATTTTTCAAATTCTCAAAAAAACGCAAATTGCTTAAAAACTTCTTGAAAAAATTTGAGAATGTTCTTTGAGTAATTTAAATATTTTTTTGTTCTCGAATTTAATCGTTACTTTTATCTCGAATTTAATCGAGATAAAAGTAACGGAATCGGAAAGCTGACAAAATTTTGCACAAGAAAAGGTTCTTCCCAAATTTTTTGAACCATCATAACCATATGAAATCTATCGCTCAAAAAAACGGCCGTCGAGCGGCCGTTTGGGCGTTAATGGGCTAATGAAGAAGCTACAGTTAAAATTACAAGTCAATCGGATGTAAACTTTTTCAGTTCTACTGCTCGCCGATTTTGAAAACATTGTTTTGAGAAAAACGACAACTTTTATATAAGATTTATAGCATTTTGAAACTTTGAACGCGTTTTTCTCAAAACAATGTTTTCAAAATCAGCAAGCAATAGAACTGAATAGTAGAAAAAAACTTATATAAAAGTAGCAACTTTTATATAAGATATAAGATTTATAGCAATTTGAAACTTTAAACGCGCACAGATTGTATTGTTAAGGCCCGACCTCTGGGAAGGGACTAATATAAATATGTATATATATGTTTGGTTGCGAAACTGCTGGGTTTTGCTATCTCGAAATACGGTTCTGTGTCCGTGCGGGACGGGACTTACTATAAGGCGCGCTCGTGGAGCGTGGGTGCGCGCAGTTGTGCGGCCCTGGCAGCGTGCGTCGCCAAGCGAGGCGCGTGGACCGTTGGTGTGCGCGTGCTCACGCTGTAGCGCGTCGGAGAGAGATAGCAAGCGCCGCGGTATCGCGAGGCGCTCCGTCAATGGTGGGAGGGGAGGGGCGGCCGCTGCGTCTACACGGCTTGCTCCCCAAATCGTTGGTGTCCGGTTACGGCCCACCAGTTATTCCTCGGCTGCAGGCGCGACTCCTTCGGCTCCGCAGTTCCTTCAGGGCGGCCACGCCTTGCGTGGTCGTTCAGATAGTAGGAGGTGCGGGTGAATAAATTACACACACTTCCTTCACTTTTAATTTCCAGCTTCGAATTTATTCACAGCTTCACTAACTGATACACTGCTAGACTATAATTCGCGTCACGCCCGAGAATTCCGCGGTGGTTACTTGTACGTTGAGGACGTGCGCTGTAAACGTGTGTCGCAATCGGTGACGGGTGGAATTCTGCCGCGGCCGGCCGCAGCTCGCTCTCTTATCCTCTCCGTGACGTCACACTGATAGGGTCGCGGAACGCTCCTCGAAGGTGACACTATCCGAGTGGCCGAACAGCTCCTTATATGGTCATGGCTTCGGATGAGGCGCGGAGTAACACCGTGGCGTCAGGGACTACATTTTTTAATTATACTGCGCAATAAAATTCTCACGCATATATAGATATATTATGTGTAACTTGGCGTTACATGATTGACATATTTCTAACAATAATTGACAAATATGCATATTTGTACGCAAGCCCGCGAGACTTACTCGATAAAGGATGATTCTACTTTATTATTACATTGTTTCTATTATTAAGGAATGTACACGTCACCAGTTATAATGATCTCGAGTCATGAGCTCTCGATCGGTGGTGTATGCTGCCTGATTGTAGGGCAGGTTTCATTCGTAATACAATAATACGCTACGTGTAATATGGATGAATTGGTTGTTTCTAAATTCTATATATTAAAAGACAATCGATATGGAAAGAAATAAGCCACGAGAACATGATGCATTGGTCATGGTTATACGTTAAGTTCGGAATTATGTTCAGATTGGAGTTTGAAAATGCTTTACTCGCGTATGTTTTACATTGACTTGATTGCTTGAAAGATTTGATAAAGACTCGTGCAAAATGTTCGCGCAGCTACCTATGCCAGTGGCTAATTTATTGTTATGTTTCTTATCAGCTAGGCTAGCCTGCTCAACGAAAAAAAAAAGAAAGAACTATAACAAAACATGAATTGAAACTTATTATATAATATGCCACGCCCTGGCCATTCTTCACTCTCGAGATGCACGACGGAGGGTAATGCAATCATCGCCTGCAGATGATAACGCAGCGCGTCTTGATTACCGTGCGCCGTGTCGCTCTCACTCGTATGCTCATTCATACAATTATCGTCTCTACACTGGCGAACAGCTGAGCTGCTCGCGTCGTCGTAGGACTCGTGTGGGGCGGAGGGCATGACGTAGATCTTCATTGTGGTCAAGGGGAAGGGGAGGAAATTGATGAAAAAATTCAAATCTTGGGCGGGGCGAGGCTGGGCCATAACAGTATCATTTATTACGTGCTTTTTTGTAATGAATTTCAGCGTGATGAGGCCAGTAAACCTTAACATTGCAACAATTAATTATGTGGTGGATTTTGTGATTTTCCTTATCCACTCCACACTAGATTGGTTCTCAAAGATCGACCATTCGTCCAATATTTGAGCAATGGAGAGTCTTCTCAACAATATTATACCAAAAGTAAGCTTACTTTATTACCAATCTATCCTGGCTAGTCCCAGAGTGCTGCATTTAATCTATCTCCTGTAACCAACCAATAAACTATGAGAATTAATAAAAACACTCAAAGAAATGAGATCACATATGCCACTTGCTGATTGCGGCGGTTGAGATAATTGCTTGAGTTGCCGGCAGATGCAACTGTAGCTTCAAGGATTTGAATTGTCCTCTGGCTCAAAAACCCTATGGTACCGGTTCACCTGTGCAAAATTATTTCCCCGATTCAGTTCAATAATTAAGGAGTATTAGTTCATTCGAATGTCCGAAAAATAAAGGCTCAATTTCTAAACTTACAGAAAATGGATTCATCATATTCTGAAATATCTCTCGATTGCGAGCCAGTAATTTCAGCTACTGATGCATCGATTCATCCATATAATTTGAGAAGAGGAATGGAAGACGGCCCAATTAATGTGAGACCAGATTGTTTGGAGCTTAAGAATAATAGTGGATCTCAAATAGACGAAGATGGTCGAAAATTGTCGAGTTGCCAGAAAGCAATCACTTATCTACAATCAGATGGTCTAGTTATGAGAGATGGAAATTTAGTACTTTTTGTGGCGGAAGATTTAGAGAATAAAATAAAATCGTCTAGCCCCGTCACGAAGAGGGGAGATATTTCTGCATCAGAATCTAAAAACTCTACTCCTTGTCTCTATCGACATATATTCATACCACCACTTCCTGATTTGAGTCATGATGTCCTATCAGAATTTGAAGTTGAAGCAAGAAAAGTAGCAACATCTGTTGACTCTATTAGTGAAAATTTAGCTGCAATACTACATAGTGTATGTTTCAAAATACTATTTCTGTATTGATTAGATAACAAACCCTGATTGATCTTAATTTATTCAGGCATCTGCCCTCACAGTAGGATGTCTGGATACTTATAGGGATGCAGTTTGCAAAACATGCGATGCAGTGGATTACAATATCAAATCAATGTATCAGCTGATGGCGAAATGTGAAGAATTGGCGAAATCTACGGGTATAATTTATCAGTTAGCAGGAAGGATGTAAATAGAAAAATCATAACTATGATAAATAATTAGTGCTTTTAACTTCTATCAACACGATGCTTAACAAATACTCACAATTTTCCTGATCTCTCCTACATTCTTATTCAATTCATTCTTGACGTCATTCTGGTGCTAACCGACAAACTCATTGGGAGTTTGTTACTGGGTTGTAGCTTATCCCTTGGATAGATAGTTCTGATCCCACATGAGTAGTGTGAACGAGGGTTTCTTCAGAATTTTCCCAATTTCTTATGTCTGCGATAATTTTTTCTGTACATTTCTCTTCAGGTGCTACGAATTATTTATCTCATTGTGACTTCATCAAATTTTAGTGATTTATTCGATTGTGAGTATAATCCACGGTCTTCTATACAGGTCCCGAAACTCCCGTGGTGGGGGTAGCTTCTTACGCCCAGTCCACATATTTCACGTTTCGGCCGCTTCGATTATTGGCGCTAGGGAGCTGGGATGCCTTGGCGCGCACTGTCGGTAACACAGCTGATCATATGCCCTAACCAATCCTATTCCAACTGATGAGCCGGTGCCAGGCGGCGCCAGGCCTGGCAAGACCGTGCTATCAACTTTTGCTTATTCTTGAATCCCGTGCCAAAAATTATTTAAAAATACTCGAATATTTAGATTTGCAGATATTTATTATATACTTATTATATGTACATACATACATTTTAAAAACTAACAATCAGATAGAATGTACTATTACTATTTGTATTACTATTTGAAAAGCTATTTGTATGTACTAAATAAATTGATGAAGACTTTAATTTTTTTAAAAAATAAATAAATTGTATTCTTGCTTAATGTGAAAATCTTGTATAAGTGTTGCAAGATCTCTTTCAAAATGTTTATTTTTTTTACTATATAATTGGAATGGGATTTGTATTCAAGTAGGAGATAAAGTAAATAATACAAATATCATTCAATTCCATTTCAACGGTTGTATTTTTTAAAAAAACTTTCGATAAATTACATTTAAAAATGTTTACAAAATCTTTTCGTAACATCGGTTCACAAATTGGTTTCATGAATACAGCATGCATTTTATTTTAAAAGCTGTTAACAATTCAATTACAAATTGATTGCGTGCGTACAAAGCTTTAATCAAAGTAGAAAGTGTAAATTTTGGAGAGAGAATCTTCACCATTATTAGTAATTTGAAAGAGTTGGTTTAAATATGTTTATTATGGTTCATTATTATGAATATTAGTGAGATGAATGTGAAACAACAGTTTAGCAAAATCAAGCAAATATGAATATGTTATTCATGATTCGTTAAATTTAGCAATTTTTCTTTGAATAACAAAATTACTTTTTTGTTTCAAATTTTCCTGGTAACAAAATTGCCGCATTCTCATTCTAATGTAATAGAAAAGTGCATAAGAAAGTATGTCGGAACCATGTACTTTGCAGGGGAAGTTGAATTCATATTTTTCTATAACCTCGTCAAGAACAAAATCTAAAACTTCCGAGTTAGACGAGTGTTTTGAAAATATACTTTCTGTAAAGGAAATCAGATGAAAAAAATAGATATTCGGATAAATGAGTCGGCCCCGAGATTTTAGATTGATTAAATGGGAGACACTATAATTAGCTTTATCATTTCTCAAGGCGTTGTAACAATCACTACAATTAGCGTAGGTCTCACTTTTCAAAAGTTGCTTACATAAGTAACCTGCAAAGAAAGTCGTCATTTATGATATTGTCAATGATATTATTGATCTACTCAGCCTGCAGAAAACACTTATCGAAAAACCTGGATAGAAGATAATTCGTTACTCCCAACTTCCAGACGACACAATGAATATGAACAACATAAAAATATTAGAGATGATGATGATGTTACTTGTTAGTCACGGAAGCGACATACGTAAAAGTTAATCAAAACCTGTGAGTAAATAATACATTCGACCACTTCAGAATGTGCATAATCATGATCTGCCAAGACGTCATCTGCTTCCCAATCGCCGTTGGTGTCTTTCAAAATTTCGTCCAATTTCATTTTAATATTATTCATTACTTCTTTTGTTCTAGATAATTTTCTTTTGCCAACATTTTTCAAATCGTCCAAGCATATGAATGTATCCAATTTCTTTTCCACGACACTGCAATTTCCACGTTTGGGTGGTTTGATCATAGAATACGTCGATAAAAGTTTATACAACTGGAGGAAAGTGGGGCAGGTTGGATGCTCGTTGGAACCCGCAGCTTCACGAATGGTTCCAAAAAATTTCTTTGAACGAAAAAAAATGTATATATACAAGCATTATAAATGAAGAAGAATTAATCGAATATTTTTTTCAATATTACCTCCAGGTTGTCTTGGTTTACTGTACCTGTAAGTAAATATTTGAACTCAAATTTTGTAATCAAATATTTACACAAATCCATAGTTGATTGAATCGTAATCCGTAGACCCCGAGCTGTTTCTTTTGTAAGAAATTGTTCAGGAGAAATCTTCCGATTTATCACATTCATCTCCCATTCATTTAACCATATCAAATTATTTTCTAAAATCTGTGAAAATTAATAGCAATATTAGTCAACTATTTGGTTAATATCGATTAATATTAACACGGATTTAATTAACAACAGTAAATTATTGAATAGAAAATATTCTCTCAAATAAAAGTTTTCAACTCTATAATATACTATTGGCAGCACACATATGAGTACTATTCAAAAGTAATATTAGATAATGATATTTTTCTCTCTTTCAATAACCTACATAATTTGTTTTACATACTTCAACAATTATTTACAATCAAGAATTCTCGCATTAGTGAAACAATAAACCTATTACCTGAAAACTCTTAGATTCCGGAGTCATGCCTTCGTTAGCTTGTTTTAGATTTAATGCATCAAACAAATCATTCATGCGCAAGCAAAAATCTTTTGTCGCCTCAAATCCACATAAAGTAAGTTCCTTGTTACATTTGAATAAATGTGGCGTGTCAGAGAACATGAAAATTTTTCGATTATCATCCATTGGATGAGTAAACCAGTTTTGCACGTTGTTTATTTCGCTCGATATACCTAGTTCCTTCCACATCATCCTATTTGTCGAAGCACCGTCGCTAATGACACCGTGGATATTAATACCAGCTTCCTCAAGTAAACAAATTGCCTTCACAACGATTTTGGCTAGGTCTTTCCCGGAAACGGAATTTTTTGAAGCGAAAACTGCAACTGGCTGCGTATGTTTCTCTATCAACGATTGAAACATTAGAACAAGACCATGTGTCGCCAAATCATTGATATTTGTGCTGGCTGGTTTCTCATCTCCGAAGTCTGTCAATCCAAAATATTTTAATGCTCTGCTACATACTGAGATAGATTTTCTAACGTGAATTTCGTCAAAAACCAACACTCCATGCTTCTGCATAGGACTCTTTGATGACATTATTTTTTTAAACATTTAAAAAAATTTTCATCAAAGCCGCATTTGTTATTAATGAGAGTCAGATACTTTCGTATCGTTCTCGTGCATGGTAGAGGTAAAACGTCATTTTGACGTAAAAATTCGTAGTAGCTAGCTGAACGTATGTTCATCAGCATGCAGAGCATTATGAAGTCTTCGGAATATCTACGCCCTTGCGTATTTTGTGTTTTAGCAGAAGCGATGATTTCTTTTACGATTGTTTGTTGATTTTTCTCTAGTTTCATGACATCTTCATCGGATACAATAGACATTTTTTTCTGTCTATCTGTTAAACTTTCTTGTAGCAAATGAACTTTTTTCTTCAGAGCCCTCTTTTTTTTGCTTCATGCCACGATTTCTTTTGAATTAATTTCAATTTAGACATTTGCAAAGTATTTTTGGACAATACACGGATCCGTTCCATTCTTTTCTGTTTTTTCATTCTAACAATAGTCGCATTCAAATTCTTATTTAATTTGTAACAATTAGAACATTTTTCTTTATTTAGACTTATGAGAGAACAATTGACATGTCGTCTTTGTCCATAGGAATCTTGTATAACATATATACTTGGAACGTCAAAATCTTCGAATTTTCTTATACTCTTGCATAATCGCAGGTTTCTGAATTTGCATAATATATCTGTCAAACTATCAACGTTTTCAAGAAATAGCGGAAGTTTTGCATGTAGTACATTGGCAGTACAATTATAAACTTCATAGATAATCTGCCTTGATTTTTTTACGATTACACTTTTTTCCAAGATATTTTTTGAATCTTGAAAAAAAAAGTACTTCTTCATTAGCAATCACACATTTTGAAACAAACCATGGTATTGGTATGTCCAAAGTAAAGTCTTTGGTGGAAGAGTCATCTTCGTCTGAAAAGAATATTTTCAGTATAGGCATTTTATTTAATTATTTAGCTTGAGGGGTTAGGCTAATGTACAATTTTCAAGAAAACAATTTATATCCTGACACGTTCAAATAAGAATAAAGGCGAATATTTAAGAACTGCATTTTCCAAACGAACTTACAGCATATCTTAGTAATTTTTCATCCGATTGCCTTGAAATTATAACTATAGTTTTTGAATTATTGTGTAAATTATAGATAGTTGTACACAATCTTATTAACAAAATCGGCCTTTTTTAAACATGCGATGCATTCAGTTTTATAAATAAAAATCTTTTTTAATTAAAAAACAGACGAAAACTACTTCTTTTCGAGGCCTGTACAATGGCCTAACCCTTTCAAAAACTATTCATTCTATCTTACCCATTTTATCAAATTCAAATGATATATCTTGTTTAAAAGTAGCTTTGGTGTTAGTATTTGAATCTTTGCTTGGGACTAGAATTTCTTCAATGTTTATGTCATTTTCTAAAAGATTCAGTGAATTATCTGAATCTTGTTTTTCAGATAATATTTCAAAAGTTCCAGCCTCTTTTGCACTATCATTCTTGTACTGATTGTCTGAGATATTTGACATCAACTCGTTATCTACGACACTTTCCATTTCATTTAAATTTGTTGTAACAGAAAGTAAGGGACTAGCAACTGAGTAACTATGTTTTTTTAACACATGACTATAAACCACGCTAACATCCTTAAATTTATTAGGAACAGCTCCAGTGACTAGTCTTGGTTTTTTGTAGGGTACCTACAAATTTTGAAATAATCGATTAATATTATGTCCAATTGACTGAAACGAGCTGACGTAAGTGAAACCATAACATTTGAACTATTCACCTCCAATAATCGGACCTTATCAAATTGCCCAGGCACTGTTTTGCCCGCCAATCAAAAACGGGTCACGTGCTTTTTGCCCGCCAATGAGCTGAGACGTATGTAGGGGTAAGATCGATAAGGTCGGTAAGGCAGTTTTAATTGAAATCATCATCGCGTTATGACCGAAGGAGAATATCAAAATGTCCTAAAGAGTTTTGAAAGCTCTCTGCAAAATATTGATTTAATTGAAGTTGCAGAACATGGATTTTTGGGTTATTTGGGTTATTTGGAAAAAATATGAAACTTCTTTATCGATCAAGTTCCAATAGCTGATTGACCTGGTATGCCCTCATTGGCGGGCAAAAAGCACGTGACCCGTTTTTGATTGGCGGGCAAAACAGTGCCTGGGCAATTTGATGGGGACTCAATATTTCACCAGATCTGGTAGTTGGTGCGTAACTTTTAACAATAAGATTTTCTTCAAAATGTTTTGAGCATATACGTTTATCACTTCTCAAACTAATTACCCCAGGAATAGAATTTTCCCATTTTCTTTTCAAATTTGTATCCCTAGGGACTCTAAAAAATGAAATATTTTCATTGCTTTTACTGTCGCAAGTAGGCACGCAACACCGTATTGGCATTTTTACACCTCTAATTTATTCTTCACTTGAAGTAATAGTATCTGTCAGCGAGTCGGCATCAGCTCGAATCCGTACTTGCAAGATCATGCATGAGCTGGGAGCAGTGAGGTTATAGAACAAGATGATCAGTTGTGTTACCGACAGTGCGCGCCAAGGCATCCCAGCTCCTTAGCGCCAATAAGCGAAGCGGCCAAAACGTGAAATATGTGGACTGGGCGTAAGAAGCTACCCCCACCACGGGAGTTTCGGGACCTGTATAGAAGACCGTGGTATAATCGAACTCACGTTAAATTCGAGTTCTCGAAAGAAACATTTTTTTGCTGAAAAATATCAAAATCTAGATTGTATTGGAACTTAACTGGCGCGAGGCATATGATATCAAATTGGATACGTAAAAGGTTTTGATCAACATAGAGATAAATCTCGACGAATGTCAACATCCAATGTAAATATCCGAGCGAGAGAAATTTCCGAAGTTCGAGAAATCCATATATTTTACATTAATGGGCACTGACTTCTCCTTAAAGAAAATGTGAATCATCAGTTGAATGTTGAAATCGACTTGATGATCAGCATATTCGTTCTATGTGGCATGACCCCTTATCAAGGGCTGCATTCGAATTTCGACATGATGTGATTTATATCAAATAAATGGATATACGACGTTCGACGTCAAGTGGGCACAGTCAAAATTTGGTTTGTGATTCTGTTTGGATGAATTTGTTAACATCCATCACCAGAACACTCACATTTTTTCAGATTTTTAAATGGATGTATGTAAAAATTATACATGCACAAAAAGTTGAAATTTTTCAAAATTGGACCTTTTCCTTAATTTTGGGACTTTTCAAAATCTTGTTATGAAGTAACTGCAGACAATTTGACACGTTTCTCAGATTCCGTATTTCCGGTGGTCTCTGAGCATCAGTGGCCCTCGGGTCATGTTGGAGGTATTAAAAGAAAATTTCCGGTACCTTCCCTGCCCATTTAGCTCTTGAAACCACTCTCCTACAACACTTTGAAGTTTCACTCACTGAATTTTTCACCCTTTTCTCATTTCACTATCCACACTCAACCTAAAAAATCAGGAGTAAATAATTTTTATCTTATAAAATATTAAATAATAAAATATTAAAATAATTTTAATATTTTATATATAAGTGTCATTACTCTTTTTTATGTAAATAGATCTCATCTTTAGATTGGTCTCATCAGATTCCTCAAAACTTTTTATCCTACTCAAATTTCTCTTCCTTGCATCAAAAATAAGTGAAGTAAATGTGACCCTTCATTCAATTATAAATCCAAAGACCGAGTGGAATCGTTGAATTTTTTTTATAGACATATTGCGATGATTTAGGTATGTATTTTTGAGTTGAATGTCGAAAGTTTTGTATAAATATTAATGGGAACATGATTGAGAATTTATTCCAATGCCAATCTGATCGTCCGTGTAGGCTACATAGGCTGTAACAAATAATCAAGAAATCGTGCCAAATTGACTGAACGTGTAATGCTTTTGCGTTTTTTTTAAATTGCAATTTTTAATAGGTTATAGTAGTCTGATGATAACTACAGAGATGGTTTCTGATAGGTATTTAGCTAAGTTTTGAAATATTGTTCGCAGAGTTTAAAAATTCCAAGACTATCATAGTCAAGTATGCAAAAACCCTTAAGGGGTGGTGCATTAGCTGCAGTTATCTCATACCTGAAAATTGAAAAACTGAAGAATTTAGAGATTATGCTGAATATTACAAATATTATTAAAGAGAATAGTGTAACACCAAAATTCTTTATCCTGATTAGTTGCTCTATTGATGAAACATGTTTGAGCCAATTTGGCTTTGTTCGACCACTTATTTCTGACATATCAAGGTGTACTTACTACCCTGTTTGATACTTCGGAAACCGTCGCATACATATTTTGGAGCTCTCCACTACCTCTTCCAATATCTTTTTTCAACTCGTATTCTCGATGCTAAAATGTACATGTGAAAATAACTGAATTTGCTAGCCCAATGTAGTTTTTCCTCAACTTTCCAACAGTGTCATCAGTGTTATAAGTATTCCAAAATCTCCACATTTCCATCCACTGAAAACAAATAGAACATCTCATATCTCGAAAAAAGTATAAAACACGCAGTTCATGTCATTTTTGTTCTCTTTTTCAAGTGTTCCTTACTTTTCCAAGTCTTTCTATTTGCATTTTCTTCCGTTTTTGTCTAAAATATTTGTATAGAAACATTTTTCTTGCTATCTTTTTTTTGCGCATTATATTTTTTCAAATGAGTATTCTGATCACTTTTACAAAAATATCTTTCTTATGGATGAAAATGAAAATTTTCCAAAAATTGATATTACCGTCGAAAAACCGAGAAAAAATCACATCGGGAAAGCTGATTGAAAAATTTTCTCAGATGCATTTTAGTATCGTTGAGAAAAGTTTGAAAGAGCATGGTTTGGGGGAGCGCGCTGAAGTAGCGATGCGACTACTTTTCAACATTCTATTTCTCACAGAGACTCATTTGAGCACTCTTTGAAAAATACCTTTTCTAAGTGAAAAACTGTCAGTTCTCGATTGGCATCATGGAAAAGTATTAAAAAATATAATTTTCCAGTTAAGGGGGCTTCAGCGAGTTCGTTTAAAATTAAAGAATGAGTTGAAACTTTCACAGAATGTACCTAGCACAATCAACTTTCAATTGCAGCAAAGAAAATCGTGGGTCAACATGGTCATTTCCATATGATCGCCATAATAAAAATGACTTTTTTTTACATGGGCTCTTATGGCGAAAATAGATTAATCCCGTCTGAACCGAATATGAAATTATAGAAAAATCTGGAAGAATTCTAAGTAATAGGTATTCATAAGCAGATTATAGTATGCTCGGAAAAATGGTATGTCACCATCAATTTAAGGGGTTAGCCTACCTAAATTTCAACATGGTTAAAAAAAAATCGTACGAGGCTGTAAATTTATATTCTAATTCATTTTTTCACGGCGGTTTCAATGACGTATCGACCACCCCGAAAAAAAATTTCTTGACTGTAAAAAATTTTTTTCAATTTTTTAGAATGTACTTGGGATTTTTTTTTCTCGGCTCCTAGAAGTCTGATCGAAAAACCGATACGTACGTTTGTGGACATTGTATTGAGGAACCCTCAAAAAAAATTTCAGCCCAAACTACTGGAAATAAGTCTCAATTATTCACCTCCTCCTGCATCACGTTTCCACCTTCATTCTGCAACGTCATGAAGATATCCATTTGATTCACACAAAGTAATTAGCATACATGCGATGTGTGCGTGGGAGTATGTGTGTGAGTGTGTGCGTGTGAGTGTGTGTGTGTGTGTGTGTGTGTGTGTGTGTGTGTGTGCATTGTGTGCGCATATACACACACTCACAAACATACATCATCCCACGCACACATCGCATGTATGCTAATTACTTTGTGTGAATGGAATGGATATCTTCATGACGTTGCAGAACGAAGGTGGGAACGTAATGCAGGAGGAGGTGAATAATTGAGACTTATTTCCAGTGGTTTGGGCTGACATTTTTTTTGAGGGTTCCTCAGTACAATGTCCACAAACGTACGTATCGGTTTTGCGATCAGACTTCTAGGAGCCGAGAAAAAAAATCCCAAGTACATTCTAAAAAATTGAAAAAATTTTTCCGGGGTGGTCGATACGTCATTGAAACCGCCGTAGAAAAATGAATTAGAATATAAATTTACAGCCTCGTACGATTTTTTTCAACCGTGTTGAAATTCAGGTAGGCTACCCCCTTAAGATCGTGAAATTGAAAAAAGTGAATTTCGATAAAATTGACAATTGTTTATGTGTAGATCGTGACATAGTAACAATTTATTTATCCTTTTCAAGCATCCACAAGTGGTTTAGGATAAGATTGGTCTACTTTAAAACGATAGAATTGGGATAATTTTGAAAAAAAATTCAGGCACCCCCAGTAGGACCCCCATAGGTACGGCACCTAATGTTGAAGCCCCCGTGAGAGATGTACCTTTTTGAGTAGAAAATAAAATTTTTTCGGAAGACTCATAACACCGTTAGGAAGCTAAGAAAAACTACATTCGAATAGCCTCTCTCTCTCTCTCTCTCTCTCTCTCTCTCTCTCTCTCTCTCTCTCTCTTATTGATAAGTTTTATTGGTTCCGGTCGGTCTTGATTTTGTGTATGGTTTTAAATAATTAAAATTCTGTGTTTTCGAGCGTCTAGATTTTATTTACTAAAAACTACTGGGGGCCCGAATACTTGCAAAGGGGCCACAAGATATGATTCGATTTTACTAAACAATTAGATTATTTTTGGTGTTCACTTACTTTTCTTATTCGGCGGTGGGCGCTCAACTCAAAATCATACTCTCGGTTCACAAGACTAAGGAGCTTGATTTATTTGTCAAGTCCCTCTTTGGTTCTTCAATACGGTACAAAAGGGGCTGAGCTCTGAGCTGATGTCTATGGGGCGTTTCACGACAAGTCTCCGGAGCCTGCGTGCGGACTCTAGAACCTCGCGTAATTCTTTAAGAATCTGTCTCCTTTATTATGGCACTATGGCACTGATACTCAGATAATCTTAACTGATTTACTCGTATAAGACAAAAATAGAGAAAAGGAAAAACAACTGCTCGCACGGCTAATCGACTAAGTACTGATTATAAATTCAAGATTTTATGCAAGAGATGATTCAAAAAACTTGTCTGCTCACTTGGCTGGTCGGCTGTGTACTGATTTTTAGTGACGCTTCGCAGAGCGTGGGGACGCTATCCACTCGATTGATTTTCGCGCCTAAGCTAAGGAGACGAGGAACTTCTCTCTCTCGCTCCCATTGTTTAGCCTTAGTTGTAGCTGCGTCGGCGAGCAATTAGCCAATTGCAGCCGAGCATGCCCTTCCGTGATTCCTGTAATGCGCAGTGTTAGGGACACGTGCAGCTGCAAGTTCACTCGGCGCGACGACTGCAGGCTCAGCGTCTAGGGGCTGCTACCTGATATTCTTCTAGCCTTGAGAGCTCTGTCGCTCTCGGGCAGAAGAATATAGAGGCAACGGTACTTTGCAGTAGCTATTCACTACTTGTTACTTATTTGGCCAAAAAAAAATTTAAGTGAAACGTAACAGTTTCAAGTACTATAAAATCGATGAAACTTTTGTTTCACCTCTAATCCGGAAACCACCGGAAACGTGCTTAGGTGCCATTGACCATACAACTAACTAGGAGATCACTTGGGACGTAGGTCACCAATCTTAATGAAAATTTTTTTGATATTTGCTTGCATCCAAAATAGAATGTACCCACAGTTCTAGGGTCCAACGCTCTCAAACTTCCAAGATATGAATTAATGTATTAGGTAAGGTGTTTAGGGTCTTAGATTCGAGCGATTATTCGAGCGAGAGAAAAACTGGGAATATGAAAGTTTGGATAGTATCTGTTACAATGTAATATTGGTCAACAAGCGTTCAAAATCAAAGTTCTCATGAATAAAATTGAATTATGAAACTGAATTGTTGTACAAAGTTACTATATTTGCGACTATTGTGCTTGGATACATGTTTTTATTGCTTCAGTAAGAGAACCGTAACTTTTTTTCGTATATTCCATGTTTTACTCCATGTGAGTAAGACATGGAAGTAAATTTTGATAATTATGAAGCTATTGACTTTTTCTATGTGTATTGCAGGAATAAATGTAATGTAGTATCCAGTGCCAAGAGTGAGAGTGCGGTGCAGAGAGTAGAAATTCGTCTCAGACGACATATTGTCGTTTGGGACGAGACCAACGGCTCCAACCAAGATACATTAATTAATCTCTTGGAAGTTTGGGAGCGTTGGACCCTTGGAGTGTGGGTCCACTCTAATTTTGATGCAAACAAACAATAACAAAATTTTGGTCAAGATTGGAGACCCACATCCCAAGTGGTCTCCTAGTGAGTTCTAACTTTCATTCGAGTTTTGTGTGAGTCCGCCTGAACAAAAAACAGCTTGATTCTTCATAATTCATGTCGATGGAAAGTTTGAGGTTATTTTCCTGATATGATAGTTATAAAAGTGGCAATATTTATGTTTATTAATTAATTTTCACATCTATCCAGCGTTTATTTCGTTATCAATATCTGTTTTACTCCTTGATTTTGATTGCCTACAATCAGTATCGAATGTTTGATTTCTTATATTTTTCCATATTTTCTCTTTCCTTAGAATCATCAATTTCTATATGCATCAACAAGACCGTTGTAGTTCTGTTGGAATGTTGTGTTATGACGAATCTACAGAAGATCGTCTACTTCTGAAGAATCATCTCTAGAAGAGTCGACTGCTGGAGAGTTTGCTCCTGAAAAGTTAGCTCCTGAAAGGTCCACTCTTGGAGAAATAGTCCATATAATATGAGAGACTCACCAAGAGAAAAAAATTCAACAAAAGGGGACAAATAGTTCTAATGTGTGTAAAATTGTCGATCTTTGAGGGCCAATCCAGAGTGAAGTGGAAAAGGAGAAATCACAAAATCCACCACATGTTTGATTAATGCGACTTTTCGCCAGCAAGGTTCACTGGCCTCATCAAGCTAAAAATTTATTACACAAAGAAACACGTGATAAATAATAAAATCTTAGTACAAAACAATCGAATAAAATATTATTCCTCACCAGTTTTGAATGAAAATACAATATGACGTTCGTCAGTGGAAGCAGCTGCTTTGATAATCACACAAAAAAGCTTAACAGTAAATCTGAAATTTTAAGAAAAAATACAACAGTTTCAATTCTCATTAAATAAATATCAGCAGATGGGTAAAAAACCTCTCAGATGTGAACATGTGAACACCGGAGAATGTCCTTGAAGTAGTACCATTGGGTCCGAATTATAATGTCAAAGAAAACTTAACAAAAAATTATATAGTCTCAACTGTGAAAAATATCGAACACTCTTTAGACCAAATTGTCGTAAGCCACACTATTGAAAATAACGTTAGAGAAACTATCACTTATGCCTTAATCAACAATATAAATAAAGTTTGCCACATTTCATCCCAAGACAGAGAATTTGCAAAAAAAACTTTCAGAAACTAAGAATTTTTTAAAACATAATAGCAATATTTTTTCACTGGTACCGACAAAGGTAACTTGACTGTGTGTATGAATACTAGTGAATATAGAGAAAAAATGAATTCACTTTTAGAAGATAAATATACGTATGAAATGGTTAAAAGGAACCCACTTAAATCATTACAAACCAATGTTCATAAAATACTGTCCAGTTTAAATGACCAAGACTTCCTAAATAAGCACTTCCACAACATTCAACTGACACAAACTAATACTACCCTGGCTACTAATACTAATACTATACATAAAGCCGATCTCCTATTGAGACCTATCATTTCTTTAGTAAATTCACCTACAAATTTTTTAGCAAAAATCTTATATGATGAATTAAAAAAGTGTATAAAACCACCAATCTTTCGCGTGAATAATAGTTTTGAATTTAAAGAGCAAATTTCGAATATACATGTTCCAGCTGATTACGTGTTACTTTTACTTGACGTCAGCTCATTGTTTACAAACATACCGTGTGAGATAGTTTTAAACAGTTTGGATGAAAAATTCTCACATATACACAGTAGAAGTAAAATACCGTTTGATGGAATTATTAAAATCACCCAATTTCTTTTTGATAATACATTTTTTGCCTTTGAGAATAAATTTTATAAACTAATTTTTGGCACACCCATGGGTTCTCCTATTTCCCCATTGTTTGCAGACCTTGCCATGGACGATTTGGAAATAGAATGTTTAAACAAATTCAAGTTAGTATATAATTGTGAACCGTTATTTTACAAGAGATATGTTGATAACTTTTTTATGTATAAAAAAAGAACACGTTGAAATATTTATTAAAGTTTTCAATGAATATAATGAATATTTGAAATTCACTCATGAATTAGAAGAAAATAATTCTGAATATTTCTTGGATACAACAATTATTAGAACCAACAATAAATTAATCACTAACTGGTATCAAAAACCAACATGTTCTGGAGGATTGTTTAATTTCAATTTAAACCATACAATTCAACAAAAATGTAACATCATTTTCAATTTAATAGATAGATCAGTTTCACTCTCAGATAAAAGATTCCACAATGACAATATTAATAAAGTTAAAGGAATATTATTGGAGAACGATTACCCACAGAAATTCATAGAATCATGTGTTAATGACCGATTTCGTTCAATTAGATTCTCTAAAAAGAAAAGTAATTCAGATAAAAAAAGTCCCCTCTGTACTTTGGCAATACCTTTTCAAGATACATTTTACAATAAAGTATCCGGCTTGCTTAAAAAATTGAACATTAGAACAGTTTTTTTAGTCAATCATAATTTAACAAACATAATAAAATTGGGCAAAGATAAAACAGACATAGTGGATCAAACCGGGGTAGTATATAAATTTGTTTGCAATGACTGTTCGGCATGTTATATTGGAGAGACGAAAAGAAAATCATAAGACAGAATCACAGAACATCAAAAAATTACTAATAAACCACTACCGGTTCCTTTGCATGTAATAGAAAATAGTACGCACACATTTGATTGGAATAACGTTAGAATTTTAGACCGCAAAGCGAGTTATAAGAAACGACATATTTCGGAAATGCTCCACATCAATATGTACCAACACACACTTAATAGGAAGCAAAGATCGACAATTTTACACATATTTGAATTATTGTGACAAATAGTTGAAGGAAATATGTCAGAAGCTCAAGTGAAAATGATTTTTCCAATTGAATAATCTCAGTGATCAGTGTAATTGAAAAACCCAGTTCAAGTGTTTGAGAAGAGGACGATCGATTCTTCCAAATGAAATTCTTATACTGATCACAAAGATCCGAGTTTCGTTAGAGGGTTGTGTTGTGGAAAATCTACACAGAACCATGTCGTGAACTAACTTTCACTACTATTACTTCACTACTATTTAGAACCTTTTTTCCTTCGATTGTTTATTATTAATAAAAAAGTGATGGGGGTCAAAGTGAAGCGTCTTAACTCGTGATTTGATTGGTGTAGACCATATCACGTGACGAGTCGAGTAAAATATAGATATAAATAGTGAATGCAGGCAAGCAAGAAACATAAGAACGATAAGTTTTGAGGTTGTAACGACCAAATCCTTCTTGCCAGATGCTTCTAAAGTCTGAATGTAGGTTTTAAAATTGCGGATAATGAAAATAAAATAAAAATTGAATGAAATATGAATGTAGGGTTTAGAAATGCGAATATTGTGAATGGATTGATAAGTGAATGGAAAAGATTATCGCATGTGAATGATTGGAAAATAATTTTGAAACGCAGGAATGTAGATCGCGCGCAGCGCGTCTGTATGTAGCTAGTATTATTAATGAAACGTGCTGGCCAGCAATTCAGAGTAAGTGATTCCAACATTTAGTCTCAAAATTTTAGGTTATTTTATAAGCTTGTTTATTTCAACTCTAAAACTTCGATGTATGTATTTTCATTTTCAGTATTCAGTATAAACATAAACAGTAGACGCTCGAGTAGATGCAGAAAATGATCCTTACAATTGAAACATCGCGTAGTAAAATTGTAAAACACAGTTTAAATGTTTAAAAAGAAGTCAAACAATCCATCCAAATGAAATTCTCATCTTATACTGATCACAAGGGTCCAATTTTTCTCCTGAAGTCAAAATTAGAGAGAAAGATATCTGACAAGTACATCAAATACTATATATTAATTTGATTGGATTCAACAGTGTAACGTCACGTGTTTTTATCAGAGTATTTTGTGTTTTCGAAATTGCGCGTAGTCGCGAGAGACCAGCGCGCGAGTACTTGCCGGCTGCGGAGGCGAGAGAGAGAGAACAATAGATCAGGTACCGCTGCCGGGTGGATACGCCGGATTGTCGCCTGCGCACGCGTTTTTTTACATAGGGTTCAGGTGCACGAGTTTTTTTCACATAGGATTCCGCAGTGAGACTGGTCACGTCGAAGACCAAATAATTGGCAGTTCTCAGAGACGCCCATAAAGGACTCAATAACATTTTCAAAATTTAAAAATTTCTCGAAATTGCCTTAGGATTGTGCGAAAACTATCAGAGATATCGTGATGAAATTTTTTTTGTATTTTCATTGCTATATAAGGTACTCTAAATTAAATTGTCATAATCGTAGCTATGATTTGGAAACTTGAAAAAAAAATCACAAAAATGGCTCATTTTTAGAGGTCACTTTCTTTTATGACTATTTTGCAATAACAATAATCGAGATTAATGTTTCGGAATACTTAATCCTTATGCAAAATTTAATAAGAAAACTTTTTTTCCTCTTCCATTTTACTCTAGGATGGATAGTTTTCATACAAACTCAAAATCAAAATGGAAAAATGCATATTTTCGAAAAAAAAAAATATGAAGCCATACTTTTTGGAATTCTGCACAACTCTCATTCGATTTAGAATGCTTTTCCGGAGGGGGTCCAATAATTTTTAGCGAGGGTGTATGAAAAGTCGCCGCGAAAACAGATGAGTCCTGGGGTACCTGCAATATCGACTGGAGCACTCCGTATCTGTTAAGGGCACCAAGAGTGTCTCGAGTAGCTTTACGGGAGCATGGGCTCATCGCGCGGGGGGAGGGGGGCGCCGATACGCGAAGACTTGAACGGAGTCTCTCCGCCCGCGCTTGTTCGTATCGCGGTGACGTTGAGGAAAAGGCCCGGGCCAGTGCCGGAGCCCGTCGTTCGCGGCGTTCGGTGGTTTCGGCGCGCTCGCCAACACATATGTTTACGGGGGGGGGGGAGGAGAGGATGGAGCACCGGGTCCGCGACATGCACTGCCAAAACTCGCTTGTTGACTCTGCAGACTCTCTCTGTCGCTCTGCTCTCTCGCCTGGTCTCGTGATCGGTGGCGGCTCTCGGTGCTCCGTCCTGGAGCACTCGCGATCTCGGAAACTCGTTTGTTCTTTCGGCTGTACGTGTCACTGGCCTCGTGGTCCGGACGATAATCGCGCTTGCCGGCCTCGCTCCGGCGAGACTCCTCCGCGCGCACGTCCTTCGCGACTCGCGACGAAAATGAAACCCTAAACGGACAGAAAGTAAGTAAGTTAATGGCTTTTGTGAAAGGCTCTTTCATGGAAATCTCCAATCAGGAGTTGAACTACTGAATGAATAGTGTCAAGGATTAATGGTTGATTCGACAAATTTGTTTCAGGATGAATTTTGACTCGTCCTCCGACCCGTAGTTCATTCTGTTCATCTAAAAAAAAACAGACAGAACTATCTTACTATTATGAACTATCTTACTGGTCTCGGGCAATCTTTCCGAGCTTAACAGAAGTCTAACCTCATTTTCAAACAAACACTTTTGACTTTCTCGTATCCACAATCTTTCTGCGAAACGCCAACGCTTTAGATCTGCGAATTTGAAAGCATTTAAAAATAATCCCAAAGTTTTGATTATGTATGCAGTAGACTTTATTAAAGAATTCCATTCAGAAAATCTAGTTAAATCAGGTTGACAAAAAGCGAATTTCTGCACAATAAAAACAGCACACAATTTATCTCTTCGGAATCGTTTTCACGTTGAATAGTTTGATCACTCGGCGTTTCAACAGGCCAATGAGACTCGTTCTCGCGTAGAAAATAAGGGCCTACAAACCATCTACTTCCATTTATTAAAGCATATGAAGACCATCGTGTAGCATCATCCGCAGGATTTTCTCTACATCTCAGTTTTCCTCAAACGATTTTCAATGGATATTCTGAAAGTCCTAAGCTCGGATTTGATTCATTTCAAAACGGCTTGTTTATCCGACCAAAAAATTCGACGTTCAATAACAAACCTATGTTCTTTTCAAACGGATCCAGCTAATCGAACACCTAATACAGCTGCTTGCAGCTCTAAACGATGGATAATCACGATAGGTTTGATCGGAGCTACTCTGTTTTTTGCGGTAACAATCGCTGTATGAAATGAGCCTTTCGACAGGAGAAAACTCCAATAAATTACAGCAGATAACGCTTTAGAGCTGGCATCACAAAATATATGTAACTCAACCGAATTTATACCCTCCCCATTTAACCGATAACAACGCGATATACGACACGATTCTACGTTCTTAATTTTTCGCAGCCAGTATTTCCAACAAGAAAATTCTTCTTCTTGAAGTTCTTCGTCCCATTCAACTTCAGTTGATACATCCTACATTAAAATTCGAGCTTGAATTATAAAAGGAGAGATGAAGCCAAGAGGATCGTAAATTAACATAACCACGCTTGAAAACTCGCGTTTACTCGGTTTCTGAATACCTGGCATAATCTCACATTTCATTTTGTTATTGGCAAACTTGAAACCCAACTCATCAGTATCAGTCAGCCAATGCATACCTAAAACACGTTCTTGTGTATTCATTTTCAATAGATCAATTACATTGTTATTTTTATCATCTGTGTTAATATTCTTGAAAATATTTGGCTCGTTACTCGTCCTTCCATGCATTACCCAGTTAGCTGAGGCATTGATTTCAATTACTTGCTGAACTATTTTTTCAGCTTCTTCAGTAGATTCAAAACTATCAATCCAGTCATCCATACTCTCGATGAGACTTTTGACTGCTTTCGGATATTTAAACTCAAACTCCCTCGTTTGAGAGCATTTACGGAGAGCATTTACCACCGAAAAAATTTACGATTGCTATACATTCCTCAGGTTCTTTTAAATTGTCGAACCACCAGAAAAATCTTTGCATATTATAATCTTCAAATCGAAGTTTCATTTTCAGAAACATGTCGCGCATGTCTCCTTTCACAGCAACCGGTGCTTCTCGAAAACGCATCAATATCCCCATCAGAGGTTTTAAATAGTCAGGACCTTCTAGCAGTAAATCATTAAAATTGATTGAACCCGATTTTGCTTTGGCGTCGAATACTAATCAAACTCGACTTGGCTTGTTAGGGTTTTGTACTCCAAAATGCGGCAAATACCAAGTCATCCCTACAGAAACATCACAAGCTTTCATCACATAACTTAAATCAAACATACGCTTCATTTCTGAACGATAAAGTTCAGTGTAGTCCGTATCGCACTCAAGCTTACGCTCCAGAAACTTCAGCCTATGTGAAGCATTTTGTCTACTTTTGGGAACAACAAGTTCATCTTTCTTCCAAAGAAGCCCAACCTCCCACGAGTCATTCACTCGTCTACTCGTACGATGCAGTATTAATGTTGTCTGGATGCAGTATTAATCTGAATCCTAATGATTCAATTTCAAAATAGTGCTCCTACATTCGACTGAGATTATCTGTTTGTTCGTTGCTACTCATGTGCGTTTCAGTTCCATAACGATTATTCAAATAATTATTGATAGGCATACTCAAATTATCGCTCGCTCTTCTCGAAATTTTTCCGTGAATTGACCAATCGTGTAAACAGATGAACTCTGATCTGAGTCTCTTCTGCGCAAAAATTGGAGATTCCAGTAGATAAAGAATGCACTGGTTAGGCAAGATCGTCGAGTACTAAAACATTCTTTGAAATGTAAGAATCAATGGAACGACCTAATTCAAAATATGGGTCCGTTTGACCAAAAACTCTTACAGCCGTTCTCGAACGTGAGCCTACCGCTCCTATTTTATCGGCGATTTTCCGGTTCATAATTGTAACAGTCGCTCCTCCGTCTAATAAAGCGAAAACTACTTTAGAGGATATTTTTCCTCTAACTACTACCTAAGAATTCTCGAAAGAACGCTATTATCTAATCATTGCATATTATCAGTTGCATTATTATTCCCAGACAAATTAGCACTATACGCAACCAAAGGAGAGTTATTCGAAGTATCATTATTTCTAAGAGCTTTATTCGATTCTTCGAATTTGGGAGAGAATCGCAAGTCTGTGGTGCCTATTGCACTGATTACACGGATCCACAATTGCACATTTTCTAACTTCCATTGCTCACGCATCGACTCTCGACCGAAGCCTCTACACTTTTCGATTAAGTGATTTTGACCACAATGCGCACAGCGATTTCTATTAGTCTTGTTATGCAGATAACCTACATTTTTTAATGATTATATTGCAGCGTCTGCTTTTTTTAGTTAAGTGGCGAATTCCATTAAATTGATTTTCCCAGACATCATGCTTGGCAAATCTATCACACTGCGCACAATTTTATCCAAAATTATTCCGGTATTTCCGAATCTTAATTCTAACGTATGAATGATATCTGTCGCTGAACTGCCCGAAACGAATAGAGACTTTGATTCTTCACGAGCATTACCTTTCAAACAATCAAATAGTCTCACTATATTTTCTCGATCAGAATACTAACCCGATTCAGTAGATAAATCAAATGCTTGCTTGAAATGAAGTCATTCTAAAGGATCACCCGAGAAATCTGGCAATTTCTTGTTAGTCATACGATTCATTAGAGAAGAATTGGCATTTGACGAATTTTCAGTCTGAATATTGAAGATGGTGTTAGCAAAAATGCTCGCCAAGCGATTCATCGGGTCTGATTTATCATACGCGATTTATCGTATCATGATTATCCATATTTACAGAATCGGAAACATTCATACTTTGATTAGCAGGTGTATTATACATAGTACTGTTTGACAATGGCGTTTGATTCTACGCATTGACTCGCGCCGATGCGTAGAAAGGGAGTGCGACACACGCGCCACTGGGCATCGACGCCCAGGGGATGACAGCTCGTGCCGGTCATCGGATGGATAGCGCGACTCACGCGCTGCTGACCCGCGCCGGTCCTCGGATAAAGAGCGCGACCCAGGTCGTCGCGCTGCTGGCTGTCGAAGTGCAGAAAGTGTCCTCTCACGCGATTCATGCCCTGCTGAACGTTGAAGAGCAAAGAATGACTGCTCGCGCCGGTCAATGCATGTTGAGCGCGAATCACGTCTTGCTGAACGTTACCGTCATGTCAGTAGCGGCTGCGGACCGTCCAATTTCGGCTTTTCCTGTAGCGTGTCTGTGGCGCAAGTCTGACGCGTCGTTTGAAATTCATGCGCTGTTTGCGGGGCTAGTTTTCTTCTTCCAGAATAGGTAAGAGACTGCATGAACACTGCGGGAACAGGTCGCGGTGTTAGCCCTCCTCAGCGATTTTTTCACAAAGCTTGTGAATGGTTGCTCACAGATGAGCATCCCGGTTGCGGCTGAGGACTCGCCAAGCCTCGAGCGTTTGGGCAAACATGTGAACCTGCACGTCTAGTCGACTCAATTTCCGCCATTCTTAGGTTACCTAAGTCAGACTGATCGGATTTTTCTGTCCCAGATCCGGGATAGGGAAACTCCGGGGGCGGTTTCTTTGCAGTTTTCCGAGACTTCTTCAGAGTAGTTCTGCTCGCAGAGCCTTTCCTTTTTCTCATGATTTCCAACCTCTCTTGCGAAGCTGGAACGATGGTTACAGTTGCCTTTCTGCCACGATCGCCAAATGTTGCGATGAGAATGAAGAAATGCGCAAAGAGATTGAAATCAACGTTTTTTTACTGTAGATTTAAAAAGGAAAGAATGGAATTGGAGTACAACGATACACACGCCCGCTCGCTACAGAAATTATTTTTACTAGGGGGGTACCCCCCTTGCTCGCTTCGCTCGCCAACCCCCCGTGTGTTCTTTAGAAATCAATAATTTCAATAATAATTGTAGTAATAATTAAAAGAAAATTACATTCAAAACAATAAAACTTTAAACTTGAACTTTCGATTTAGTTCGATTGAAAAGAATACTGAACGAACGATTCGAATCAAAATAAAAGATTAATGTCAGCTATATTCATGTTAAACGTTTGTTTTTTTAGATTAATAGTGGGTTTAACTTTAGTTTAATAGTGACATGTGCTAGATCATATTTTTTGGTTTGGGTATTCCGCGTGTTCCATTTCAGATTTTCAGCAGCAGATTTTGAGTAAGATTGCAATGGTTGCTAGACACGTAAACAAAGGTTGCTATGGGTAAAACGGAGATTTTGTATCCTGTGCAGTTGAAAATACTGGAAATGAAACTTACTTTTTCTTTCCCTTGGCAACGGTTGCTAGGGCGTTTAACAACGGTTACTGAGGAGCTAAGTGGGAAGATTTTGTGTCCTTTGCCGTAGAGAATGATGGAAATGGGTCATTAATTGATAATTTCTAACTTTCGTAATGGTTGCTAGGGAGGTAAAAAACGATTGCTATGGAACAAATATAACAATTTAGTGCCTCTGGCCATCGAGTGTGACTTAAAACTGTTTTCCAGCTTCCAAAACAACGGTTGCTAGGGATGTAAATAAACGGTAATTTCGACGAATAAGTGGATTTATATTGAAAAAAAATTGCGAAATTTCCAGGAGATCGGACTATTGCATATTTACTGGAATTAAATAATTTATTCGAAGACACGGGTGGAAAAAGAGGATGGAAAAAAGAGGTGGAGAAAGGGGTGGAAAAAGAGGTGAAAAAAGGGGTGAAAAAAGTGGTGGAAAAAAGGGTGGTAAAAAGGGGTGGAAAGACGGATAAAAAAAGGGTGAAAAAAGGGGGGTGAAAAAAAGGGGATGGAAAAAGAGGTGAAAAAAATGGGTGAAAAGAGGGTACTAAGGGGGGGGGGCAACTAAGGGGGGCAACTAAGGGGGGCAACTAAGGGGGGCAATAAAGGGGGGCAACTTGGGGGTCAAAATTTCCCACGGCGGCGGCGGCGGTCTGGCTTTTAATATAGAGAGATAATGACAGCTCTAGAACCTTGTAACTAGGATCAAAAACAGAACAATTGATAGTTGAACAAACTACTTCGCGCCAAAATGAATATTTGATGAAGTGATCGAAAAACGTCCACATTTGGCCTCTTCGCCTCCTGTGATATGGTTTCTGAGTAGAATCAAGAGACTGCTGCAGCCCCAGAAGCACTTAATATTTTGTGTTCGTGATAGAAAAGTGTAAAACCTCTTCGTTTCACACTTATGACGGAATATTCTATATTATATAACGCGTTGACACGTATAATAATATTCCTATAACGAACGCAATACATTTGATTACAAAAAAGCATCAGTATACGCATCAACATTCGTAAAATGAAATTCAATATGGAACACTAAAATACCGAACTATTATTTCAAATTTCGACAAAAATGGCGAAATTTCCTCATCGTTGTGCTGCTTTCGCGATCGCAACTCATCTCACACTTCTTCATCGTCCATCTCGATCACGAATCGGTCTTTAAACTCTTTTTCAAAACTTCGCCACAACTTGATCCTCGACTCGATCGTTCTAAACCAATCCGCCGCGCCTTTGTGTAATATGCTCAGCATCGCTGCCAACAATGACCGATCTGGAATATTCAGGCATGATCTATAGTCTTCCAGTCGTTCTATGTATCTAGTGCCTTGATCGTTCCGTCATCTGCAAATCGCAGTTTCCAATAGTATGGTGACTGGATGCACCCGTGGGTCATCTAAAGTGAGCTGTGTCTGGAATGTGTCTTTCATAATCGGCGAAATTATCCTATCATCCCTTTGATCGACCACGACCGAATCCGATAGTAACAATGCATGGTTTGAATTATTTTTACTTGACTTAGTTACTCAACGTACTCGCTTTGCCTTCTTACGAATTAGAATTCTTTTCCGCAGCTTGTGACCGATGCACATGCTCGTTCTTGCGTCTAAATCGCTCTCATTGACGAATGATATAGTTGAGTCATCCACTACGTTCACCCTACTTTTCGGCTGCTCTGTTGTTGACAACTTTACTTTAGAGAGAATCAATCGATTCTCGAGTATGAATTTTTCGATGGCCGGTATCATTGCTACACTCCCCGGTAACTTAAGGTAATCCCGAATACTCTCCCTTTTCTTAGCCGCATTTTACGTTTCCGTGTTATCAAACAACTTCGTAGATTCCTGGGCCTGGTAAATTGAAATAGAACCTTTTTCTCACACACCACACAAATTCAAGCTCCACTCCCCATGCTCTTCTATCCTAATCAAAAAAGCGAAATAGAACCCCTCTCACATAGAATACCCAAGCGGAAAATTTGAACAGTGCAAAGAAGATCTCATCGCTTTCCCAGACGAAAAATCGGAAATACGTCTGGTGGCGGATGCGTCGGACACCGCAATGGAAGCGGTCATAGAACGAGCCTCAAACCCCTAGTAAAAATAACTTCCTCACAAAAACGTACAAAAATGTACAAAAACGTACAAAACCGTTTATAAACGTCCCATTTGGAACAAAAAATACATTTATATCCATTTTTGTATATTTTTGAATGTTTCTGTACGTTTCTGTACGTTTTTGTACGTTTTCGTATGATTATGTACAGTTTTGTACAGTTTCGTACAGTTTCGTACGTTTATGTACGTTTTTGTACGTTTTTGTACGTTTTTGTATGTTTTTGTACGTTTTTGTACGTTTTCATACGCTTATGTACAGTTTTGTACAGTTTCGTACAGTTTCGTATGTTTTTGTACGTTTTTGTACGTTTTTGTACGTTTTATAGGAGATTAACATAGTGGAATGGAACTTGACATTCTCTGTTAATATAGAATGTATTTTGTAATATTAGGCACATACCCAGGTGGTAATAGCCTTTGGAAGAGAAAAAAAATTTTGTAATATATTCAATGAATTCTGAAACAGGGAAATGTTCACTTAATCTTATTTATTGAGCACACATTTGTCTTACAAAATAATTGAAAAATATTAACGAAATATTGAAAAAAGTATTTCTAAATCACATCCCTTAAGCAATATATATATATATATATATATATATATGTGTGTGTGTGTGTGTGTGTGTGTGTGTGTGTGTGTGTGTGTGTGTGTGTGTGTTTATTTATGCAGTCTGAATAACTTAATCGAATCACAACCTTTGTGTACACCTACATTATTTTATTCTTTGATGTTTAGTCTTTGATCTTATTTTTAATCATATACCCAAAAGAAAAAAAAATTATAGACTTAAAGGAATTAAAATTATGTGCCTCAGGGAAATTTTTTATTTGACAAAGCTGAGAGAATGTTATAGATACATGAAATTTATTTATAAAGGTCGCCAATATAGTAGTTGCTCTTATATAAAATCTAAAAGAAACAACGATTTGTGACAAATTATTCTGTATTTGGATTAATAAGAAATATATGCAAAATGAAGTACGTCGATACTGATATTGTAATAATTTTCATGAATGTACTAAATGTTAAATATGAGTGCTTTAATGCGAATGTGAATCATGTAAAAATTGTGAATAGACAGCTCAGTGATTTTACTTTTATACGGTTGTAATGACATAATTAGACCGAGTTCACTCATACATTGCGGTGATCAATTTTATTGTAGCACAATTGCTGAAGGTGCCATGGGTAAAAAATCAAACTAATGTACATGTTATTTGTAGTATTATGAACTGTTCAGATCAAATTTTGATTACAAAAATAATTTGTTCAATTTTTTCATGTAAAAATGATCAAATGAATGTAATTATATATAAATATGTAATAAAGATTAAGTTACTGAAAGGGTTTCTTTAAAGTATAAAAAACGTATATATATGTATATAAATATACATAAACATACAAAAACGTACAAAAACGTACAAAAATGTATACAAACGTACAAAAATGTACAAAAATGTACAAAAATGTACAAAAACGTACAAAAACGTACAAAAACGTATACAAACGTACAAAAATGTACAAAAGCATACATAAACATACAAAAACGTACAAAAACGTACAAAAATGTACAAAAATGTACAAAAATGTACAAAAACGTACAAAAACGTATACAAACGTACAAAAATGTACAAAAGCATACATAACCATATAAAAACGTACAAAAACATACAAAACCGTATAAAAATGTACGGAAACGTACGAAAACGTATAGAATTGTAGAAAAGTGTACAAAATTGTACGAAAGTGTAGTGAGTATGTGAACAGTTTTTCAAAGTTGTTCCAAATGGGACACTTATAAACATTTTTGTACGTTTTTGTTCATTTCTATACATTTTTGTACGTTTTTGTACAATTATGTACAAAAATTATTTTTACTAGGGACTTGAACCGGAAATTATTCTTCCTTTCAATAAATGTCAACGCCGCGCAACGTGATTATCCAACTCACGATTGAGAACTCCTAGTCGCTTTTTAAGTGATCTACTTTTCAAATACGCTAGATGCTCGTTGTTATGTTCCGACCGCCTTCCTCCCCCCCTTCATTCTTCGACCCTCCACCAAGGTTTGATATCAACGAAGATGAACCCCGAAGTTAATCACCCCTTTTGCCTTACACGAGTGATGCAGTTCACGTGACGAGCAGATCACAGTCCAACCAAAACAAGTTTATAGATGATTACACTGGTCCTCCACCGTGCATATGGCAAGCGTAGAATGGCCAGGGCATGGCACATCATGTAGTCAACGCTCATAAGTTTTCTTACTACACAGTAGGAAATGTAGTTTCTGATGCCACAGTGTTATTCCGCGTGCGTCAAAAGCCATGACCATATAAAGAGCTATTCTGCGACACGGGTAGTGGCTCAGCTCCTCCGAGAAGCGTTCCGCGACCCCATAACTGTGACGTCACGACGAGGATGAGTAAGCGAGCAGTGGAAAAACTCAAATATTTCCCTTCCGCAAAGTCAGGTCATGACATCGTGGAAAAAAACGTAGTAAGCAAAAAATGCTAGAAAAGAAATGCATACAGACATGCACTCAGTCCAACAAGAAAATTCAATATGATATCCTTAGTTTTGATTCAGAAGTCGTAGCCATGGGCGTAGAGCGTATTACAGGATTCACGCCCTGAAAGCATCACTTCAGTTACCCTCACTTATTAGTTACTGTTCCAGCCCACAACCAAATTCATGAGAAACGAACATTGCTTAAGGGGGAATATACAGTTAGAATGACAAAAAAAACACGATTTTTTTTCCATAAAAAGTTAGTAAATTTTCCGTAGAATACACTCCTGAAACCCTTTTTTCGAAATTCGAACTCCAAGTGCTTTTTCCAAGGGATTGCTGATTGAAGTGTGAGTACGATTTAACAATAATTTAAAACTTTCAACGCGTTTTTCTCAAAACTGCATTTTTAGTGTTTATGCCGGTGATAACTCGAAATCTAATTATCCGATTGAGCTGAAACTTATAGGATTTCTTTATCATAGTATTATCTATCAGATGAATTAAAAATCATTGTAATATTTTATTGTTACATTTGGAAAAATGTGACAAAATGGCGGGGAAAAAAATTGAGTTTTTCGAAAAAGTTACGCCAAAAGTGCAATTTTTTTTTCACTTTTTTTTGTATTTCATCTACTAACTGTGAATGTAATTAATGTAAATTTTTTCGATTTTTTGATTTCCGATCAAAATTGCGACTTGGAGAGCCGGTACAAGCAAAATAGAGGTACTTTTTCAATGCTATCTAACGGCCTCCATTTTGTTGAAAAAAATTAAAAAAAATATTTTTGTATACTACATGGATCAACTTATAACTGTCGAAAAGTTTCGATAGATTTGATTAAAAAATACCCTTGAAGAACGATTTTCAAAAATGAGTTTTTTTTCTCGTTCTAACTGTATATCCCCCCTTAAGGATACCGAAGATTCTATTTGTGAACTATCTGATTATAAATATTAGTCGTTGTCGATATTGCTGCTCAATATGAATATATTCTCTCATCATTACAGCAGAGAAATGAAGAAAATATTGGAGTTACTCGAAACTACAATGGATTCATGATAAGATAATATTCCACAGTTTCACATTGAGTCATTGAAATACAGTGTCATGGAGAACTTACAGAAGCCCAAGAAGATTATTCGATGGTCTAGATCAAGTTTTCCATTAGCCGAGACTTCTGTTTGAGAACTTGTTGATTTGTATTTTGAAAATTTTCACGGAATTGTGAAATATAATTGAAGATTCGAATAAATAGTCCTGACCTTGATTGTCAATTCTTGATTAATATATCAATATGTTTTATTATCAATCATGATTAATTGTAATTGGATAATTGCTCAATGACGCAACTGCATCTTCCAGCCGGAACAATGAGAGCGAGAGTGATCTCCTTAGCCTTTACGTGAGGATTCAACGGCTCTGAAACTTTCCGACGCGCTGGATAGCATCAAAAAACCAGTGCTTGAGTGACCAGTCGAGTGAGCGGTTCACTTTTATTGTTTGGAGTACTTTGAACCTCCCTTTTCCCACCGAGAGGACGTTAGACGACATTGTTGGGCCTGAGAGCTGAGAGTACTCCAGGACAACATTCCCGGGTGTTCAGTATTTATTTTTCCCCCCACATATCACAGTGGAAGTATTCCGGTTATTTTGTTTTGTAGAAGTAAGAACAGTATTAAATATTGACTTGACGGTATTGAAAGTTTCAAACTTTCTAAGTTTCAATAGTTTCAAAAGGGTATCATTGAGAAAATAAAAGGAGTAAAAGAAAATGAAAGGAGCTGAAAATAAAGTCTTTGCATGGTTCGAAATATCATTGTTCTTGAGGAAACTTCCTGCAAATTACATGTAGAAGATCATCCATAAATTTTTTTTTCAATTTTCCATTACCTAATGAGAATATTCTGTAAAGAGAAGGGGAAAATTACGCGATGCCCAGGTGAAACCGGTAGTACTTTTTAATTTCCAGATGTTCTTATTCAAATACCTGAACTTCATATAGTTTGAAACTTGAAACAAGTCAACTTTGATTACTGTAGTCCCAGAAAATTTGTAGAGCGTATGTGCTCACACTCAATTCGAAAATATGATACAAGAAATGAGTGAAATCGCTTTTTTCCCGATTTCAAATTTTTTTTCTATTCAGCTCTATGAAATATACCTACCGATATTTCCATGTCTATTTGATAAAAATATTTTCGTCTCCCCATCACTTTCAAATCTAGACCAGACTCGAAAGTGTGCCTAGTCTAGGAAAAATTTCACGTAATCACAAACATGGACGGTAAAAACGTGATTCGTAAGAAAACATGAGTGAATTTTCCCGTACGATAATTCAAGTCATTGCACATGTCAAAAACCGATTGTGATCTTGTTTTTCACTCATTTGAGTACTTTCTGTAATGTACGGACCAATACTACAGGCAAGGTACATAAGTTCCGATCCTAAATAGAATTTTCAAATTGCCGACCGTACATAACGTGTCATGTGCAATACTAGGTATAATATTGGCATTATACAGATATTGTCTATTATTAATTGTTTAGGAACGTCAGTCACTTGTTAATCTCTGGGCGGGTAAGACCTCATCTTTTTCGTCTGTGGTATTTTTCAATATTGTAAGGGCAACTCAAGCCCTTAGCATGAAATGTTCAATGATGATGAATAATTATGGGTTGAAGGGAGCATGAAAGCATTAGTTATAAGATCGCGTACGATTATGTGCCTGCACGCGCGTGACGCGGTATACATGAATCGTCGGGTAGATTCAAAATGTATATATATAGATATATCGAACCATATGCGAAAAATATAAAAATGTGAATGAAACTGAAATGATGCGTAGAATTATGAAAAATCGAATTATGCGGACATATGGCTCGAGACGCCATTACGGGATCAGTAGAAAAAGAGCGAACTGTCCACACAAACTAGATACACTGCAATACAAGTCAACAAATTACGCGATCTGTTAACTACATTTGTGGCGTAGTTTATTATGAAAAAAGCTGAATTCGAGACTGCTTAAGTAATATTAAGATCCTTATGTGGAGATATGCGAACGAATCGTAACTCATCATGTAATAACGCAATTTGTTTATTGTTAATTATTTTTACGTTATATTTTTCACAAAAACGTTACAATAGACATTCGTACGTGGTGTCAAGAATTGAATACAAGTTGAAATATGAAAATCGAATTATTACATCGCGAATAAACAATGTCAACAGCTTATTGATTAATTATGTTAACACGAATTGTGACGTTGATTTATTATGAAATTCAAAACGGTTTGCGAAAACATGATGAGAACTAGTGTCTCGATTGTCTAATGTTGAGTTTTTGGTAAATATAGATGAAGACACCAAGATGTTATAAACAATTAGTTGATTGTTATAAATAATTGAACTTAACAGGAATATCTCGACATTAGGCAATTGGCATTATTCTCAGGCTTTGATAGACGGCGAATACGCGTATGTAGCGTTATTGCATAATTAGAGTCAACAAAAATTAGTGAACTCCGTAAAAAACGAACTATGAGAGCAACTGCAAATATCTCGATTATAGACACATAAGGAACCAGTGTTCGACTTCACACTGTGACGTTTATCGGCATTTATCAAATAAGTAAGCTAAAAAACGAGTCAACGCAATACCCTGCAAAGGTGCGTTAGACTATATAAAGGGCCGCGCGTCCTCAATCAGGGTCATTCTTTCGCGAGCATCGGTAGAGCGCGTATCGGAATACGATCGTCTCCGCGTGCATATAACATCATGTATTGCGAGCGACCGCGAATCTTATTCTTGCGCGATAATTGTAATATCTTTGTAAATAATTTTCGTAGTATTCAATAAACGAGTAACTTTATTTTTAATCAATTTTTTCGTAATCTTTTACCAAGTCCGAACCATATTAAAATCACAGGTGCTTAACCACATGTTGGCAGTAGCGTTTCACAATCACTCACTTGCGAAGCATCTAACCTCTCGTAGGAAGTGATGCTGCATTTGAGTGCATTATACATGCACATTAGCCGGCTGACCTAACCACACGTTGGAAGGGGCCAAGCTAGGTGACACGGCTGTTAAACCAAGCGTTGTGGTTCATAGCCCAATGCCGGTGTTTTCATGCCAAATACACTCTTTTTACACTTACAAATCTTAATACACACACACAATCTATGTAAGTGAGTGTCCTGTACGAAATCCTGCAACTTTAATTTGATGAATACGATACATAACAATTTCTTTAAAAGATAACGTTTTATTATAAAGTAAATTAAAACATTTGATATACCGCGAGTATATCTGGCGACCGTGAAAATAATGCCCAAACGTACCTAAAAACCAATAGGTACGTTACAATATACAGTTCTGTAAGTACACAGTGAACCCATTGAATCAAGAACGTTTTTTATCTATAAAACGAGAAAAAATGCGAGAGACAAGGGAAATTTCTCGTGAAAAAAATGAAAGAAAAACTATGACTCGCGCAATTGAATGAAAAGAAAGTTGTTAATAGAGAACGCATTTCTGAAAAAAAACGTAAGTACCTTTTGAAATTATTTGTTTCTTGACGAATACATGTTAGTTTATATAAGAGAACTATGATACCCTTTATATATATCCAGTGCCATAATTATAACAATAAAACTATCACATGAAATCATTTCAGATTAGTTCGTCGAGTCTCAAGATATGGTGGTCAGTATATTGAGAAGAAGAAGGTTTTGAGGGAAAAACAGAAAGTTAATGATACATTTGAAAATAAAGTTGAACTCGATGAATTTCCCACTTATGTACAGCTTTCTAATGTGTCTACTCTAGAAGAAACTATAGATGAGTATAGTGATTATGCGTCTGATATATTTGTAAGCAAGAGAATACTCGAGTTAGAGAAATCGTTGAGGAATACAAGGAAAAGAGAATCGAAACGAAAACGAGAGATAAATCAATTGAGAGAAAACATCAAGAATGAAATTAAATTGAAAAATTCTTGAAAACTTCGATGTTTCAGATTACGTAAACGTTCAAATATTGTGAGTATCATATCACCTTTAATAATGTTTGAACTGATTGGCTTTCACTTGATTCATGGTTTGGAGGACATTCATCTCTACAGGTGGTGGTTCATTCTCAGGGATAGCCGGTACAGGTGTTTTTTCTTTCTTTTCACCACTCATAGTTTCAATTTTTTTCTCACTCCTATCAAGATTTTGACTCTGTCTGTCAGATCATCTTCTTTTTCAAGACTCTTTATTGCATTGACAGCAGCTGCCATCTCCAAATCCAAACAACGGACCTAGTCTCTATCCATATGCTTATTTGAACCTTGTTCACGAGAAGCAATTGTCCTACCACCTCTTGTGGTAGGGCCCCTTTGTTCACCTCTGAATCTAACACTTGTCCTGGAAGACATGGATCCAAAATCACTATCACTATCTGATTCTTCAGATTCTAATGATTCGGATGATGAAAAAATTTCATCATTTTCTGCTCCTTCTTCATCTTTTATCTATCAAAAATTTGCCTATTGATACTGCAACTTGTAGAAGCTATCCATTTCCCTCAACATTGATGATCAGCTGCTTTGCTCTCGTAAATAGCTCATCCAAGTCGAATCACCCATATCTGGATCTGGATATATATTTACCTAGAAAAAAATATTCTCTCACAAATCATCGTTCTTACAAGACCATCAGAAACCGAAATCAAATTAAATCAATTGCAAAAAATATACTTATTTGTCGTTTTCTTCTTCACTTCCAGAGGTTACCTTATGATTGGTATTGCGCTGTATTCCGCTGGACACCCTGAACTAAGCATCATATACCTATAACTCGATCAGATGATTGTTTCAATCGAGAGCGTGCATGCGCAGTCGGCCGGCCGCAGTGGTAACCTCACTGCAGTCACCCTCTCACTACTGGACACCACTGGCGCTCGTTCGCTCGCTTGCTTATAACGTGCCACATTGGAACTTACTTTTATTTCGAGCAAAAAAGAGTATTTTGAGTAAGATAGAAAATAGGGTAAACTGATGTAACCAATCAAAACATGAAATGTTATTACATGAAATACAGTACTTACATGTACAAAAATGAGGATGATTGCACTTGATTATCGTAAAGTTAGCAGAGTGAAATAAAGAAAAAACGAAAAAGCAGGTAGTAAAACTTAACCCAATGGCCAGGCCAGGCCCAATGGTGCAGGCCAGAGAGCACCGGAAATACGAAATCTAAGAAAAGTGCCAGATTTGGGCACAGTACCGAATTGGGTCCAGTCACCTTATATATTCTTTCAGTAAAATGGAGTAACTGATACCACCGTATATGATAGTGTATCTCATGACGTCTTGAGACTACCTCGCATTTGCTCTCCCATTCCACTAAGACTTCTTGTGGTAGTTCTTCAATACTCAAACAGGCGATATTTAACAAGTAGTTCCCTGGTAAGTATGCAGAGGAAAAATAGATAAAACTCAAATTTAGTAGAAAAAACTTGCTGAAGCCACCTTACAGTAGTTCCAGCGGTTGGTATTGTATCAAGTCAGGGCCCTTTAGAGTGCTTTGTATTTTCCATGAATTTAGCCAGTCAGATGAATGGCTATCATATCTGATTTATATTTCAAACCAGTCAGCGTAAGAAAAACAATCATAACAGATAATCAAAGGAATTTTATGAAACTTTCAATTGGCACCCTTTTCTGAGGCACTATACCTTATAGCCGGGTTCTGGGAGATGACATACTCTAATATTTTTTCTGTCTCCTTTTCATCGATTACCTGTACTATTTTTCATGGCTCATCAATAAACTAGAAAGAACAAATATTCCACATTTTTTTGGTCAAGTTTCCATAAGTGTTTGCTGAGGAATTCTATTAGAAAAGTGCCAGTCCCACAAGACACTATGTTAAACTTCGATGACCTAAGTATTTTAACATGAGAATCTATTCGTGAGTATTCTCGGTGTTTTGTACTTAATTTTCAATCGTTTTCCATAAGTAATTAAAACTCGCTGGAACCACCTTTAATCACAAGTTCATGTCAAGCACTCAACCGATACAAGACTTCTGACATTCAACTCAAAAATACATATCTAAATCATTGTAATATGATTAAAAAAATATTCAACGATTTTACTCAGTCTCTCCATTTATAATCACATAAAGGTGTCACATTGGCTTCACTCATTTTTGAAAAAGAGCAATTTGAGTAGGACAAAAAATAGTTTTTGGAGAACTGATGTGACCAATCGAAAGATTGATGTTTTTACATTAGAAACAGCATTGAAACTTTCAGAGATAAAAATTATTTACCCCTGATTTTTTAGGTTGAGTGTGAAGAGTGAAATAAGGAGAGGGTGAAAAAATCAATAAGTAAAACTTCAAAATGTTGTAGGAGAGTGGTGTAGGAGGAAGCCTTCTTTCTACCTCATGTTTCTCTGTTACGGATTTAGAACTAATAACCTCAATATCAAATAATGTAATATGAAATCCAATTATACATAACAGTTTATTTTGTCAATGATGATGATGATCAATGATGATACGAGAAAGCACTGAAATCTAGTACCAAGTGCCAAGTATCCAACTAGTACGATTATCCGTCCGACTACACGATGAATATTTTTTCAATGTACACTCAATCCTTGCCACCATTGTTGAAACTGTCAATGCAGATCAATTTGACAATGTTAAGATAAGAAAGTACTGAAATCACAAATCCATGTCAAGTACTTAAGGGATAATATCCGGCAAATTTTTTTTTTATGCTAAAACTATCCTAGAATCGACATCTACAACTCCCAAGTACTGATCTAAACTAAAAATTCGTTTAAATCAATTTTTACTGAACAACTTTCGTATAAGATACATAGCATTTTGAAACTTCAAACGCGTTTTTCTCAGAACCATGTTTTCAAATTCAATCAATAAAATGGTGTGTGAAGTACACACCATTTTAGCGATTGATTGACAAAAAAAAAAGTTATAAACAATTAAAGTCGACTTTTTTTGTCGAAAAAAAAAAATTTTTTTCAAACCGTCGCCATTTCGCGAAAAAAAATTCTAAAAAAATAATGATGTGTACTTCACTAGATAATCTAATGAAAAAGCTACAGTTAAAATTTCAAGTCAATCGGATGTAAACTTTTTCAGTTCTACTGCTCGCCGCGGAAGAACTTTTTAAAAAAGCGGTTCACGGCAATCGCTGCACAGCCGCCATTTTGTAAAAAAACTAACAATAAAAAATTTGTTTCTATTCTCCAAGAGTTGCTTAATCCAATGATATATTATTTATATACCTTAGATCTCAAATGTCGTTTAAAAAAAATCATAAAAAGAGCCTCGTTTTTTTGAGCATTTGGCGGATATTACCCCTTAACTCATATAATTTTGTAGAGATTCAGTATCAAAATGATAAATAGTTGGAATGGAATGGAATACTCCATCTTCAAAGAAACGTATATTTAGAAAATGTTTTTTTACCATTTTTTCTCGCGCGACTCACAAGATACTTACAATAGTTACATGCTGAGTCATGTTGACATCTCTCGTGTAGATAACTTTGGTACACATACGTTTCAAATTTGGATAAATTTTAAGCCACTCATTTTCAATAGAAAACTTTGTGAAATATTTTTTAAGACCCATCAACCCACTACGAGACAGACAATTCTTCACCCAATTATCCAATATGACTGTTGAATTTCATTTATCGCCGTCTCGTGGTTCTTGTGGTAGTATTTCTCGTGATAGTATTGTATAAGTAATTTAGAAGCAGCATGATTCGCATCTGGAATTAAAGGTTGGAATATCTTTTGATTTATCCGTAAATATCCAATACGGCCTCTAGCACGCATTAAACCGCGTTCATCTAGGAATGGCGATAGTGCCAGTAAACGGTTTTTTTATTAATCTTTTTTGATTTTTCTATTATGGCTAGTTCTAGTGGGAATGAACATAATTGAATTTCCCGAATCCATAAATTTTCCGCACGAATTTTACGTTCAATCGAAGTATTTTCTGTATTTTTACGCATTATGTCAACCGATCTTAGTAAACTGCATGTCGCGTTTATTAACCGACCCCACGTAGAAAAGTTCGTTACGTTCGGTAGATGTCCTGATGAGCCTGATTGAGTTAATACTGTAAATATGACTTCTTTGTTTTTTAACTAACTCGTTCGTTGATTTTTCAATGTTTTCAGATACTTTAATAGATGGCCATATGTTTTCGTCGAGTCTTAAAAATGGTGGCCCTATACACCAGCGACTGTTAATTTTGAGAGCGTTTGGAGCGTCTCTGGTCGCGTCGTCAGCTGGGTTCTCGGCTGTCGGTACCCATCTCTATTCCCTCTACATTAGTCTCTTCACTTATCTCGCCTAATCTATTCTTTACAAACATTTTATAATCATGCGGGTCTGATTTAATCCATTGTAACACCGTTTGTGAGCCCGAATGAAAATATCGACGATTTATCTCGATAGCGTGTTCTTCCACAACGATTCTTGCTAATCTTACGCCCAATATCGCAGCTTGTAATTCTAATCGTGGAACAGTGAGTATAGGGTTTTTGGGTGCGTGTGTGTAATTCCGTCTCGAAAATTGACTCCCTTTGAACTTTATAACATTGACTTGACAGTGCTCAACACACTCTATTTCACTTAACCATTGCTTCCAAAACTCGGATTCACGATTACGTAATATTTCATACCAGTTTATACCACTGGTCCACATTTTTTTCATTGAAAATCGTGCTTTTATAGTAAATGGTGAAGGAATACCGAGAAGGTCGAATATCGACATCGTAACGCGCAGTACCTCACGTTTGGTAGGAATTTTCTTGCCTTCCCGAAATACCCGAGGTATTTTTACTTCACTAAGTTTGAAGGAAAGAGTGTCAGAATCAGTCAGCCATTGTAGGCCTAATACGCGTTCTTTAACATCCGATTCACCGATATCTATTGAATTTACAGAACTATCACTCAGATTGAGTTGTCTTAGTACATTAGAATCGTTGCAGCCCATGAGTGCATTTCCCAGTTCGCAGCTGCATTTATTTCGACTACTTGTTCAATCAACTGTTTGGCTTCATCTGTACTTTCCACACTATCTAAATGGTCATCCATATAATAATTGTTTATAATGCTATTCACAGCTTTAGGATATCCTGATTCATATTCTTTTGCATTTTTATTTTTGATGTATATAGCCGTTGAAGGTGAGCATGCACAACCGAAATATAAAGAAGATAATACATACTCTTTGACAGATTGAAACTTAGCATCCCACTAATAAAATCGCTGAGCATCACGATCTTCTTGCCAACTGCCCAACCATTATTAATACGTCGACTTGTTTCATCAAGTATTTTCAAAGCGCGTGCATCCTCTGAATCAACTATTATTTTTGAACCATGTGTATACGTTACGTCTAATGCATCTAGTTCAAAATATTCTTTCATCAAACATTCAAGATTCTCATAATTATCATTATCGTATTCATTTATATTACATATCATATTTCTCATTCAATTTTGATTCGTCATTTAATTTTGATTTTTAATTGATTTCTCATTTAATTTTCTCAATAGTTTTTCCGTGAACTACCCATCCCAAATTACATCGAGATATCATGAGATTCATTTTATTAAATTCGATAACTTCTCTACTAACGATTAATTTCCCATAGTCTTATCCGATTATTAACTCAGGTATTGCATTGTATGGATTTATTTTTATCCCTATCTCTTCTTCACAGATTTTAGACATTTCCAGAGTAAATTTTTGGTACGGTAAACCAAGGTTTTCGATTTACATCTTTTAGCAACAAAATAGCAACAAATTATGCCGTTTGTTCCATGTCGATGACTGCATTATTCACCGAGATACGGCATGTGGCTACGCTAGCGTAATATTACGCTAGCGTATCCGTAGTTTCTAGGAATCTAATAGAGCAACAAAATCAATTTTTGCGGCACAAAATAGCAACAAATTAGCAACAAATTCCCATGTAATTTAGAACTTGGGCTTGTCAAATGGTTACGCTAGCGTAATACACCTGTTTTTGATGGCACAGACGTTATGTATAGGCAACGAAGCAGTGGCAGTTTCAATATAAAAATTTGTTTTTCTTCTAGCTACAACAATTGAGTTCGTTTCGCCCAATACTTTCAACGCAATATTTGTACTAACGCTATAGCATCCTAGCTCTTATAATATCTTGATCAATAATTGTAACAGTGGATCCTTCATTCAATAATGCATAAATTAATTTATAACCTCTTGGCCCTGATACGCGAAGTGGAACTATTTTCAGCAATACTCTCATGTCTAGTCAATCAGAAACATTATTTACAGGTGATACGATTTGGGAATTAATATTTGAAAGCGTTTAAGGAATATCTTTTTTCTTTTCAGCGTGAATTTTAGGTTCTAGAGACTTCTCACGTTTATCCCATTTTGCATCAAAGTGTAATGAGGTATGGTGCATTTTTCACAACCCTTATTGTTCTTGCACTGTAAACGTGTATGTCCCTGAGCTAAGCAATTATAACACAACTTGAGTTAGTTGCTATTTTCCATCTGCTTTGTCTAGTTTCACGTGCATATTCACGACATGTAGATATATCATGATTTTTCCGTCCACACAAATCAAATTGAATAAAATCAGTCATTCCATTCGAATTTTGAACTCCAGAACTATTATCTTGAGTATTTATAGATAGCACGTTTCTCGGATTGGATTTAGTTGGACGAGTATTTCAATTAACATGAACTTTGTTCGAGATATTTGAATCATTATGCAGCCCAACAATTCCGGCTGCATCAGCACATTTAGCGATATCATACATAAAATCAGATAATTTTTCAAGCTCTGCCATTTCTTCTCCAGCGTTAGCTGCATACATCGCATAACATGGGAACAGGAATTTTTTTAAGAATTTCTTTAGTTAATTCAGGACTGTGCAGTTGTCCAATACTCCCCATCGCTTTTATCGCAATCACCGAGTTATTTAAATTAGTAGAAAATTCAACTAAATCCATTCCGGAATACAATTTTGGGAGTTGCTTAAGGTTGTTGACAATTTTTTCTAATATTATCTTTTCATTGCCGAACTGAAGTTCCAAAGTATGCATAATCTCATGTGCACTATAACCTGATGCGAATAAAGTTTTAGTTGATTCAAGAGCTTTATCTTTCAGAGAATCAAATAGCTTTGTGATTTTTTCTTTTTCATCAATGTGATTTGACTCTATGACTGATTCGATCGACGTTTTGAATCTCATAAAATCAAGAGGGTCGCCCGAAAATGGAGTAATTTTTACTGAGGATATTCGATTCAGTAATCGAGCTTGATCACTCCCGATAGTGTTATTCATATTGAATGTATTTTCTAAAACATTAGCCAAGCGTGTCAGCGGATCGAGGTTATACGGGCCGATTTTTTCACTCTTTCTATTGTTCGGTCGATACGAACTATCCGCACGCGCGGGTAAATCGCAATTTCTAATATAAATCAAAGAATGTTGGCTTGCCGGCATTTCTTGAACATAAGATCTTGCGACGGATCGCGCTCTCTGCTCAATGCGCCACTGATTGTTATCACTCCACTGGCTTGGCTGGTAATCGCCAGTTAATCGTATGGAGTTTACCTCGTCACTTTCGTCGTAGAAGTCCGACTCGATATCCGCAATGGGAGCTGAATATACCCTCTACTCACTGTCCTGCTGGTAATCTAAATCTCTCACATTGGTATTATTAGTAGGGCGCGTCGTGCGCTCCAGCTCCACGTTGTCAACATTGCGCGTTTTATGAACAGATTGACGGCGATCTAGACACTCGTCCGCGTCTTCAGGTTGTCCCGTTTTCGAGCGCTTTATCTTCGCGCCAGTATTAGAACGCGCTCCTCGTGCAGCTTCTCGCCCTCTGGACTGTGTGCTCGCGAGTTCACGAGCCTCAGTTTGTACAGTACTTGAGCGTCTTACCTCAGCTGTGAAAATAGAGCGCGACACACGGCGACGTTTTGGCTGCGTGGCAGCTTCTCCTTGCGGGTCATCACTCTCTGGGCTTCGGTTTCGAGCGTCAGCGTCGGTGTCTAAGCGTGACCCGATGCGTGAAAGACGACTCGATCTTCGCTGTCTTCCGCTGAGCTCGCATGTCCTGTCTCAGCGCTGCCGCTGACGGGTGATCGCGATCCACGTGCCTGTCTACGACCTGACTGCCTGGCAGCAACCTCCTGGACCGCACCTTCCGCTGGGCTTGGGCGCCTGACTGCGGCGTCGGCTGCTATGCGTGTTCTATGCGCAGCTTGGCGACGTCCTGGCTGCTTGACACCGACCACCTGGACCGTACTTTCCTCTGGGCTCGCGCTCCTTGCTGCGGCGCCGGCTGCTATGCGTGTTCCACGCACAGCTTGGCAACGTGTTGTCTGCTTGGCACCGACAACCTGGACCGCACCTTCCTCTGAGCTCGCGCTCCTTGTTGCGGCGCCGGCTGCTCTGCGTGTTCCACGCACAGCTTGGCGACGTGTTGTCTGCTTCGCACCGACAACCTGGACCGCACCTTCCTCTGGGCTTGCGCTCCTTGTTGTGGTGCCATCTGCTCTGCATGTTCCACGCGTAGCTTGACGACGTATTGTCTGCTTGGCACCGACATCTTGGGCCGCACCTTCCTCTGGGCTCGCGCTCCTTGTTGCGGCGCCGGATGCTCTGCGTGTTTCACGCGTAGCTTGGCGACGCGTTGACTGCTTGGCACCAACCTTTTGGACTGCTTCTTGCGCTGGACTCGAACGCCTCGCCGCGGTGCCAATGGCAGAGCATGATCCACGAGAGCCTTTGCGATGTACTGTACCAACTCCATTTTCGCCGCGCGAACTTGATGCTATCTCACGTCGCGGCCGCGCCAATCGTTCGTCCGAAAAGTGGTCTGCATTTGAGCTAACCTCGTTTTCGAATCCGTGGTTCTCTCTTAAAGATTCATTCGAATTTGAACGCATTTGATTCCCAATCGTCGCTCCACGGTGTTTCCTTGAAGGTTGTGGTACCACTCCGCCTTCCCGAGCCTTCCTTTTCGGCATGTTGAAAACTCTTTTTCAAAGATTTTTTATCCCAAGAAATTTGAAATTCGAATAGGTTATTGTGAGGGTCCTGTCACGGTCGCCAATTGTAAAACAACTCTTCGAATCAAACTCTCGGATATCTTTTTTTTTTAGTTTTATTATTTACTTCTTATGAATCTTTCTTGAACATATTTCGAACCGACAAAATTATTCGTTTGTTTGACAGCTGAAACGCTTCTGACTTTTTCTTCCTCGAGACACATTCGTCTTTTTTATCCTTTTACCTGAATATAGTCAAACTCTCATTCATTTCTTTTTGAACATGTAAAGAATTGTTACTCCTCATCTCTTATAGCACAACGCCCACTGGTTTGCCTCTACGCTTACCGTGACGTGGTCGCTCCTTTTATCGATCTATATTAATCAGCGAAACGATGAGATGCAGCCCCAGCTTTACTCCACTGTACTGACAGCCCACAGATTCTGACTTACTCGATGAGTCAGCGAGCGATGTCATAAATGTGGAAAAACCTAGAGATGACAGTTTTTCCTGAAACTTGATGTATCCAGAACTCTAACAGGAGGCCCCATTAGGCAAAATCCCTGAAATGGGTCTATATGTATGTGGTATAGAGCACATCAAAACAGGTTTGGTAAAAATACAGGACCCGGAGACTGTGGTGTCCCTTTGTTAGTCAAATCCGGCGAAGATGATAAAATTATATGTCTTTTATTGGTGGCGTTTAATATTCTATTCAATTGTCAAACGATTATACAATATAAACTTATATTTATCAGGAACAATATTTGAAATATGTTTTTGTATATTTCTTTAGTCAATCAAATACAGCGTGTACTAGATAAAATAGCATCGTTATATATAATTCACAATTATATATTTTCCGTAGAGATCATCACCACTTAGTATGGATACTGGTTTATCATTACAAGCTCAGAATAACTCAATCAGTTCTCGAAGCGTTTGGTGCATCATCGATTTTCCAGCCAGAGGAATCATGTGAAGATTATAAATATTATTTAAAATGCAAATCTTGTATGAAATGAGATAAATATATACATATATGGGTCATTCTCTATGATCGTGCATGTTTGTGTCCCTGGCAAATATCTTTTTATTTTTTTTATATTTGACTTCAATTATTTTATGGTATAATAGGATGGACATATCTAAACAACTCTCTTTATTTATGCTTACATGTGCTGTTATTCAAAGTTCAGGAATAATTATATTTCTCTCAACAGCTCACTCGACAAAATGAAACTGCGATCACGAGAATTAACTGCCGAACTACGTCATGAAACAAGACAAGTAGCTCAGAAGATTACAAAAAATAAATGTAAAGCTAGAAGAAAAGATGTGAAAAAGAGTCAAGTTGTCAACAAGAGTTGTCAACATTATTATTCAAGCTGTCTGTCACTGGTTAAGAAAATATCAAGAAAGTCTAAAACCGAAAATATTGAGGAGAAAAAATAAACAAAAAATCTCAAGTGCAAGAATCCCGAGAAAAAAACAGATGTGAATAATAAGAAAAAGAAGAAGCTGAAGAATTAAATGTATTTTTTAATCAAACCTATGCTTCATATTTAACGTTATGGAATGTTGTGTTGATAAATTGAATTTTGCTTTCTCTAAGAGAAAGTTTTGTAAAGAGTCGAAAATCGACCCAATATATGTGTTGGTTTTTTTTTGTTTAATAATGATTCAGACATACTTGCCACGGGCCCGTTGTTTTATAGTTTCTCGATTGATAGTGTATTTTTTCATTTTTATCTCACATTTCAGTATTTCAACGAAATTGGACTCTCAGGCCATAAAATATTATTTATCTATATGGGTTGACCTCTGTGAAAGTGAATAGTTCGAATCTCGATTGAAAGAAAAAAAAATCCCTAAAACTTGGCTGAGAAAAATTCATTACTTTCTATATGAAGAATGATATTGGATAGAATGATATTGGATACACACACACGCACACACACACACACACACACACACACACACACACCACACACACACACACACACACAAACACACACACAAGATTAATATATAAAATATAAATCGTCTCACCCACGAGAAAAACCTGTAGTTAACAACGTTAAAACGTGCATTAACAACGTTAATGCAGCTACTGCAGGTAGGTGTAATGTTCGTATTATTTTCAATAATATAACAGAATATTCTCAGATGCAGAAACTTCGCTTTATGAAAAAAAATTGTAATTACAATTATTGTCTTATAAACTCAATCAATATTATACTCAATCATTGAACGAAAAAAACCAAAACACATAAATTGGGTCGATTTTCGACTCTTTACAAAGCTTTCTCTTGGAGAAAGCAAAATTCAATTTATCAACACAACATTCCACAACGTAAAATATAAAGCATCAATATTTTCGGTTTAAGACTTTCTTGATATTTTCTTAACTAGCGACAGACAACTTAAATAATAATAGACGAATGAATTCGGCTTACAAGCCCTGTCTGAAAACTTAAAAAATAAATCCAACCTATTTTATGTTTGGATATTACTCAGATTTGTCATCTTTGAACAACAGTACTTTTCATTGGATTTCTTTACGCCTTTATTGAGCAATTTAGCTCACTCTTCGTATCTGTCTGTCTCGCGGTGGGTTGATGGGTCTTGAAAAATATTTCACAAAGTTTTCTATTGAAAATGAGTGGCTTGAAATTTATCCGAATTTGAAACATATGTATACCAAAGTTATCTACACGAGAGATGTGCGTCAACATGACTCAGCACGTAACTACTGTAAGTATCTTCTGAGTCGCGCGAGAAAAAATGGTAAAAAACATTTTTTTCAAAAAATCGCAAAAACTCAAAAAAATAAAGAAAATTTGGAATTTTTCAAGAAGCATGGTTTTTGGCTTACTTTGTTCTATATTCCCTGAAAGTTTCAAGTGAATACGTGAAACACTGAATTTTTTATCGCAAAAAGAAAAAAACGCTATTTTTCCGCTTTTCCTCGGAAAATTATGGACCGATTTTCATTATCCAAAGCTTATTTCATAGACATTCTTAATATCTACAAATTTCTCATTTAACTTTCTCCGGTAGGAGTTGTTTTTTTTTCAAACGCAAAAAACCGCTTTTTTCACTTTTGCGAATTTTTTTGCACACCTTCGGAATCGAAATTGAGGTTGCATTTAACGCTAACTTTCTTGAAATTGCAAGATCTATATGACCATATTTTTTTCCCCTCCTTACAATCGCATCCACTGAATCTCCCTATTGATTTGATTAGTACCCAATAGTCCAAACGCGGCCGGCGCAGGGTGACTACGCGTTCCTCAAAAATGAAAATCGCGGTATCTCAGCTGCCATTGCACGGAATCACTTGGAAATTTTTGAGCGTACGCGGGAAACCTTAGCGATGCTGACAATGTTATCACATTGGCCAAAAAGTTAAATCGGGCGATAGAAAAAAATCAGCAATCAAAACAACTGATTTTTCAATTTTGACGAAAAAAAGTGTGCGAAGAAAGTCGAGCGACAGAAAATTTCTCACGACAAAGTTAGTCATTTGAGTTCGAAGAGTTCGCACATCAAATTTCAGATCAATCGGACCCACACTACCAGAGTTACAAAGGACAGAAAAAAATTTGCCGCGATATATACGCGCATATCCTTGGCCGCCGGGCGCTGCTATCCGAGCAGCAACAATTTGGGACTACTGGGCACATAAAATATGTACCTGGCTGCTTAATTCTATAGCACTAACTTCTCTCCGTGTTCTTAAGGGGGCTTCAGCGAGTTATTATTCTATTATAGAATGAACTCAAACTTTCATAGAATGTACCTAGCACAACCAACTTTCAATTGCAACAAAGAAAATCATGGGTCAACATGGTCATTTCCATATGAGCGCTATAACAAAAATGACGTTTTTTACATAGGCTCTTATGGCGAGAATCGATTAATCCCTTCTCAACTAAATATGGTGTTATAGAAAAAATTCTATAACAGGTTATAATAGGTTTTTATAAGTAGATTATAATATGATCGCGAAAATCGTATGTCACCATCGAAATAAGATAGTAAAATTGAAAAAATGAGTTTATCAAGTGTTTATGTGCAAATCTTGACTTAGTTATAATTTATTTTCCCTTTTCAAGCATCCATAAGTAGTCTAGGATAAGACTGATCTACTTTAAAACGATATAATTCGGAGAATTTTGAAAAATAATTCAGGCACCCCCAGTAGGGCCCCGCATTGGTACGGCACCTAACGCTGAAGCCCCCTTAAGCACGTTTCGCGCCGCACCGCCCTGGGAGAGTTGGAGCAAAACGCCCCATATACCTTGATAAAACCAATCTTTACGCGTGAGAGTTATATCTTCCTTTAAAAAGGTTTGATACTCTTCAATCTTAAATGAATTCTCTAGAATATCATTACATTTCCATTTTGGTATAATTAATAAATATTAAATCTCAAAACCAATCTTAGAATGTGATTTTTATCAAGGTAATTGCAGAGAGCAAATGAAAACATAAGGTAGTTATACACAATATGCGTCACCCTTTGTATTTCATATATACGCGTGTCTAGAGTAGCGCAGAATCTTATCGGCAATACAAAATGATGAAGAAAGAAAACATTTTGACCGGTCTCAAACGCTTACTTCAACTTGTTACAGCTCATTTCATCCATTCTTTCACCAATTTTGATTGTTGATCTAATTTCGCTCAAGTGAGTGGGAATTTTTTAATACTTATACCATTCGATTTCTTGGCACTCCATCTACAACATTCAATTTCTATTTTCATCATACGTTCTTTCTATCAATCGTATTAATGGATCTTAGTTATTTCTGTCAAGAGTACCTAATGCACCACCCTCCCCCCCCCCACAAGTCATGAATCGTTGATTTTTTTCTTGATTCTACGCGTATAATGACAGATAGACAACTATTTTTCGAAAATGCTGTTATTCAACGTAGAAAAGTCTGAGCCAGATGCGGCTTGGCTTATTTTGAAGGTATTGAAGAGGCTATCTTTGTTTGAACCGTCTAATCAGATTTTCACCAGAGAACTACAAAAAGATCATGAAAAAAAAAATATCCTCCAGGTGGCGCATATTGGGTACACTCAGACTTTTTTCCCTGAATTTTTTTTTGTAAGTTCTATATCTCAGCGCAGAAAAACTCAAAATAAATACGGTCCGGCTCATTTCGAAGGTATTGAGTGGACTTTCCATTAGCCGCTACCCACATTGGAAAATTCAGATTTGACATCGTCGCCTGGGGGGAAAAAGCAACGATCTCAGAAACGCGCTAAAGAAAGATCTATTTCGATTTAAGCGAAATAAAAAGATCTATTTCGAATTGAGCGAAATAAAAAGATCTATCTCGAATCGAGCGGAATAAAAAGATCTATCTCGAATCGAGCGGAATAAAAAGATCTATTCCGAATCGAGCAGTATAGAAAGATCGTTTTCAAATCGACTTTTAAAGAAAGATCTAACTCAGATTTTACACTGTAGAAAAATCTATCTCAGGTTTAATTTTATTTTGCGGCGTTTTTTCGAGTTCGGAGTTGATGCGGTACGCGCGCACTTGAGTACGATTGCTTATGTGCGTGTGTGTGTATGTAAATATGTGTGTATGTGTGTGAGTAAGGACACATCTGAATGTAATATGCCAAGTTAACTATTTACGTTAAACAGTTTTTGCCTCGATGGTTTCTCGTAGAAATTTGTATACATGTGTTTTTGAGGTCGCTGATAACGAATCCCGCCTCAAATTTTGAAAATTAAAATTAGAGCCTCTAAGATCACCTGACAAAATTTTGAAAAAAATTTGAATTTTTTTAAAAATTGGTATTCATAGGTTTTTGAGGTCGCTGATTACGAATCCGGCCTCAGATTTTGAAAATTCAAATTAGAGCCTCTAAGATCACTTGATATTTGGAAAAATTGAACTTTGTTGAAAATTGGTATACATGGGTTGTTGAGGTCGCTGATCACGAATCCGGCCTCAGGTTTTGAAAATTCAAATTAGAGCCTCTTAGATCACTTGTCAAAAATTTTCAACAAAGTTCAATTTTTCCAAATATCAAGTGATCTTAGAGGCTCTAATTTGAATTTTCAAAGTCTGAGGCCGGATTCGTAATCAGCGACCTCAAAAACCTATGAATACCGATTTTTAAAAAAATTCAATTTTTTTCCAAAATTTTGTCAGGTGATCTTAGAGGCTCTAATCTGAATTTTTTTAAATTTGAGGCTGGATTCGTTATCAGCGACCTCAAAAACACATGTATACCAATTTTTACGAGAAACTATCGAGGCAAAAAACTGTTTAACGTAAATAGTTAACTTGGCATATTACATTCAGATGTGTCCTTACACACACACATACACACATATTTACATACACACACACGCACATAAGCAATCGCACTCAAGTGCGCGCGTACCGCATCAACTCCGAACTCGAAAAAACGCCGCAAAATAAAATTAAACCTGAGATAGATTTTTCTACAGTGTAAAATCTGAGTTAGATCTTTCTTTAAAAGTCGATTTGAAAACGATCTTTCTATACTGCTCGATTCGGAATAGATCTTTTTATTCCGCTCGATTCGAGATAGATCTTTTTATTCCGCTCGATTCGAGATAGATCTTTTTTATTTCGCTCAATTCGAAATAGATCTTTTTATTTCGCTTAAATCGAAATAGATATCTTTCTTTGGCGCGTTTCTGAGAATCGTTGCTTTTTCCCCCCCAGGCGACGACATAGTGTAGTAAGAGAGCTCTGTTTTTTTTCTACTATACAGTTGCACGTAACTGACAAATAAAATTAGACCGAAAATTTGAGAATTTTAAAAAAGGAGCAGGTATCATGAAAATTATACTATACGTGCAACTGTATAGTAGAAAAAAATCAGAGCTCTGTTACTATTGATGATAGATCACGAATAATAAATTTCTCAGATGTTCAAATTCCAAAACATATTCTTGACGTTGTTTCATTAGGACCAAATTATATAATGTTAAAAAAATGAGGGATGAAAGCATAGAAGGTCATCATATCTCTCCACACGATACAGAATATGCTGAGAAACTTTCGGAAGAATCTTGACACTTTCTTTGAACGAAAGTAATTACATAGAGAAAATGATTTGACTCCTGGACGATAAACAGACTTAAAAAAATTGTGCAACGTAACCCACTTAGATCGTTACATCCAAACTTTCACAAAATTTTGTCAGATGTAAATAATAATAAACTGTAAGATAAGCAATACCATAATAACAATCATACACAACCTGAATACCACATTAGCGGAGGCATATGGTCTACCAAAATCCATGTAGTAGACAATCCGTTGAGAACAATCATTTCTCTAGTAAATAGTCCCACTCATTTTCTGGCGGAAATTATGTATGCAGAAATAAAAAAATGAATTAAACCACCGATTTCACGCGTCAATAATAGTTTTGAGTTTGAAGAAACAATCTCAGAGACTATAGTATTGTTTCGAGATAGGTTAAAAACAAATAAACAAGATTTACAGAACATGATAAATTTCTTCCACTCGAGAAACACTGCTGCCGGCCTGTTGCATCTACTGCAAAGCGTGACTATACACACTCGAACCGGGAATTGGCGGAGTCGCGCATGCGTGGTACGTCTACGCAGAGCCACGCTTTTTCGGTTAGATGGTATTCAATAACAACTTATTGAATATGTGTCCCATCAACAACAACTTATTGAATTTATTCTCAATTTAGTTGTTGAATTCAGGATTCAATAACATTTTCTTTACTTTTCAGTGACTTTGTTATTGAAAAGCTGTTGAATATTCAATACTTTTTTTACAGTGATGAATACCGATTTTTAAAAAAATTCAATTTTTTTCCAAAATTTTGTCAGGTGATCTTAGAGGCTCTAATCTGAATTTTTTAAATTTGAGGCTGGATTCGTTATCAGCGACCTCAAAAACACATGTATACCAATTTTTACGAGAAACTATCGAGGCAAAAACTGTTTAACGTAAATAGTTAACTTGGCATATTACATTCAGATGTGTCCTTACACACACACATACACACATATTTACATACACACACACGCACATAAGCAATCGCACTCAAGTGCGCGCGTACCGCATCAACTCCGAACTCGAAAAAACGCCGCAAAATAAAATTAAACCTGAGATAGATTTTTCTACAGTGTAAAATCTGAGTTAGATCTTTCTTTAAAAGTCGATTTGAAAACGATCTTTCTATACTGCTCGATTCGGAATAGATCTTTTTATTCCGCTCGATTCGAGATAGATCTTTTTATTCCGCTCGATTCGAGATAGATCTTTTTATTTCGCTCAATTCGAAATAGATCTTTTTATTTCGCTTAAATCGAAATAGATCTTTCTTTGGCGCGTTTCTGAGATCGTTGCTTTTTCCCCCCAGGCGACGACATAGTGTAGTAAGAGAGCTCTGTTTTTTTTCTACTATACAGTTGCACGTAACTGACAAATAAAATTAGACCGAAAATTTGAGAATTTAAAAAGGAGCAGGTATCATGAAAATTATACTATACGTGCAACTGTATAGTAGAAAAAAATCAGAGCTCTGTTACTATTTGATGATAGATCACGAATAATAAATTTCTCAGATGTTCAAATTCCAAAACATATTCTTGACGTTGTTTCATTAGGACCAAATTATAATGTTAAAAAAATGAGGGATGAAAGCATAGAAGGTCATCATATCTCTCCACACGATACAGAATATGCTGAGAAACTTTCGGAAGAATCTTGACACTTTCTTTGAACGAAAGTAATTACATAGAGAAAATGATTTGACTCCTGGACGATAAACAGACTTAAAAAATTGTGCAACGTAACCCACTTAGATCGTTACATCCAAACTTTCACAAAATTTTGTCAGATGTAAATAATAATAAACTGTAAGATAAGCAATACCATAATAACAATCATACACAACCTGATACCACATTAGCGGAGGCATATGGTCTACCAAAAATCCATGTAGTAGACAATCCGTTGAGAACAATCATTTCTCTAGTAAATAGTCCCACTCATTTTCTGGCGGAAATTATGTATGCAGAAATAAAAAAATGAATTAAACCACCGATTTCACGCGTCAATAATAGTTTTGAGTTTGAAGAAACAATCTCAGAGACTATAGTATTGTTTCGAGATAGGTTAAAAACAAATAAACAAGATTTACAGAACATGATAAATTTCTTCCACTAGGACTAACGAAAGATGTGGACCAGCATTAGCTGTTTGAGGACTAGGAACCCAGTGGAACCTAGTCCATCCTCATTTACTATGAACATCATTTTGATATATCAAACGTAAATTACTCGGATAAACCATAGATCTAGTCGAATTTACTCGCGAGCAATAAAGTCACAGATCTGTTTCATCTTGAAAACTAAACGAATGCTCCGCTGAATTTAAACTGTGATTGCAATCATCCATACACATCATATACTCAAAAACCGCTGCCAAGTGCTTTAGCAGTATGCTTTCTCAAAGTATTTCAATTGAACCTCAACTTGCATTAATCTCCATCCACTTAGAAATGAATGATATGAAAATGTAAAAGATTCTGAGTACTCTGATACCAGGATATCAATGATGTTGAATAATGTAACGGTTGCTATGGTAAATGTCGGAGCTTCGATGTTCTTACTTCTTAGTCATCTACAGTTCCAAAAATGGACCTCCAACTGACTTTTCCCATTCCCTAGTTACGGTTGCAAGGAATATGAACAGCGGTTGCTAGATACATCAACAATGGTTTCTACGGGAAATATCTCTTTGATTTATATAGATTCCCATGAATATACCAGCCCAAACGAGCATTTATCATGAATTATATGAGAACTTATAAAAAACGCGCTAGCAACGGTTGCTAGAGAAATGAATAATAGATGTTTCTGAAAATCGAATTCAGTTTACACCTTCCCAAGACTGACTCGTGTTGCAAAATTCAAGGACAATCGGAACAATTCTTTGAAAGTTATCGCACGATGAAAAAAAGTTATGAAAACTTATCAAAAACACGCTAGCAATGGTTGCTAGAGAAATGAACAACGGATGTTGCTGAATACCGAACTCGGTTCACATCTTCCGGAGACTGACCTGTGTGCAAGATTTCAGGACGATCGGAACATTCCTTCGAAAGTTATCGTACGACAGAAAAAAGTCAGTCTGAAGCTGAATTTCGTATCCCATAGCAATAGCTGCTAAGAGAATGAACAATGGCTGTTCCAAAATAAATGTCTTACCGATTTTCATCGATCGCCGAAAGAATTGGAGATTGGATTTTTTGAGCTTTTTTCAAAAACTCGTTAGCAACGGTTGCCAAGAAAATACAACCAATGGTGCCAAACACCAAACTTGGTTTACATCTTCCGGAGACCAACCTGTGTGCCTGTACCTCGTAGATCACGAAAATCGAGGTCCTCGAGTCCGATTCGATGGGTCGATTTTCACCCTATTACAAAGCTTTCTCTTTGAGAAAGCAATAAAGAGAGATTCGTGCAATGTGATCCATTAATATTTATAGTGATCAATTCGCACATGTGATTTATTCAAATTACACTTCCGGACCTTCATTTCCGTAATCTACTGGTCAAGAAATATCGAATCCCAAAAATGTCTGTATGTGTGTACGTACAAGCGATAACTCTCGAAGGGATCGTACGATCTTCTTTAATTTTTGCACAAGAGTGAGTCGTGACGAGAATTGTCAGTTGTCGGCAACGTCAGTTGTTTATTTCTTCAGCAACCGTTGCTACGGGGTATTGAAATTGGGCTGCAGTCATTTTCAGAGGGATCTTTTGTTCTTTTCAAAATTTTGCACACAAGTGAGTCGCGGCGAAAGATTTTCATCAAGTTTGGTTGTTTATTTCCATGGCAATGAGTTTCCATGAGTCAAAAGTTAATTCAACAAATGAATGAAATTGGAAAAAATATTATTCATCTATTACTGATGAACCAAAATCATGTATTGAAATAAAAGTTTTTCTTTCAGAAAGAATTATGTCTTGACGTGATTTTAAAAATAACGAATGTAAAGCAATGAAACAGTAATGACACATTACGGTTGCTTATTTTTCACAACTCTCTTGTCTTTTTCTTGTGTAAATTGATGTATCTCTGATTTCATTAGAAGCGTACTGGGCAGTGAGAAAATTACTTTATATTCCTTCTGGACCTTCATTATCCTTAAATTTCCACGCAGTGTATTATGGATATATTTCGTAAGAAATGTATCAATGATTCTTTGTGATCTAATCAGTATGTGAGAATCAAAAGGAATGAAGTGAATTTGAAAATCGGTTTCGCATTCATTGATTGACAAGACATGCAATGTAAATAAGAGAAGAACAAATGTCTTAGTAACGTTTTTCTATGCAAGCGAAAACTGTTATGACTTAGCTCAATCGATAACACCGTTTATTTCTTTTATATTTTATATCATTTAGATTTATATTGAGTTAGTTTTTAATTTGAATAATTCGTATAATGAGCTTATCGTTTAGATTTTATATCTATTCATTATAAATAGAATAGATATATTTAGAATTTATACATTCATTACGAATAGATTAATTTTCTCCGCTTTGACTTAAATAAATTACAATTTGAAATGAACCATAACTTCCTGACTTTCCCACAACCTCAACACATACAACCCAGCAAAATTGTAACATCATTTCAAACTTAGAATACAGATCCATACGACTTCCAGAAAAACGTACCCATACTTAAAACAATGAAATAAAAAACATCATCATATTCGAGATGTACTTGGCCCCTTTAAGCTTCCGTAGAATGAAGCCCATCCTAGGTAAAGGGTAGGGACTCGGACATGTGACAGCATTGACCTTCCTGTCATCAATGCACATCTTGTACTTGCCGTTCGACTTCTTTACCATATCGACCGGGCTTGACCAGCTACTATTAGAAGGCTCGATCACCCCTTCATTCTTCAGGTCCTCGCACTGCCAGTGCATCTCTTCTCCCAAGACCTTGGATATTGGGTAGTATTTTTGTTAGACAAGCTTGCACGACTGTATCTGAATCTCATGTTTGATAAGGTCTGCAGTGAAGCCTATCTCCTTGCTGTCAGCAAGACGGTACTTCCCGATAAGAGTCGCGAGCTCTCTATCCTCCAGCTCGGTTAGATCCGCGATACCGATCGACGCAAGGTGGAGTGTGTTAGCCGACAAAGCTGCCAGTTCGAAAGAAACGGGTTCTGGGTCGCTTATGATGGACATTTCCTTATTCCACCGGTCCAGCTTAACATTGAAAATTTGCATGAAGTCGACTCCCAGCAGGATGTCATACTGGCATCGCTCGTGTATCAGACTCGGCATGTCGTACACTACGTTGCCTATCCTAATCAGCAGCACAAGTTGTGCCATGATCCTGGCTGGATCACCCGCGGCTTGCTTTGCCAGCGGTTCGGTGTACTGGTAGATTTCCGCCCCCTCCTTCGTTCGCAATCCGGAGTACCACGGGGCCCATGAAAGTCCTCGACGGTCCTGGATCGTCCATTCCTCGCATTGTACAGCCGCCAGCAATAACCTTGTTGATCCAAAACCGTCCGCGGCGTCGTAGCGGTAGATCGTTATGAATGATCGCCCTTTCCTCAGTAGCCGTGTACAGTAAGGGTCCGCCGATAGTTTCTTTCGAGTACACACTCGAGTACATACTCGAAAGAAACTATCGAGAAGGTGCGGATTTCGGAGCTTCGTTGTTGGGCTTGTTTGGGCCTATCGCTCTCAACCTCTTCTCCAAATCACTGATCTGTTCCCCGACCACCTTGTTAATCAATTCGGCGATCTCAGCTATTGACTTTAGGGCCTTTGGCATTTCTATGGCAGCCACGTTAAGTTTCGCTGGCGGTTTCATTTCTTCCCCGCGCATTTCCGTCTCTTTGGCCTGGATAGCCATCTCTGGTAAGAAGCTCATCGACGGCGGCAGGGATGGTTGATAATACATCTCGGCGTTAATTAGGTATTCAGCCTCTCTTGCCTGGCATACGAACGTGTCAACATCCGTAATTGTTTCGCGCTTTATCTGCCTCTGAATCGTTGGTAGCAGATTGGCGTAGAGGAGGTCGATCTGTTGCGTCAGTGGCCAGGCAGGCTGCATCTTGCTCAGTATCGTCATGAGGCAAATTATGTTATTAAGTCCCGCACCAACTCGCTAGGATGGAACCTCCAACTAAAAATGTACAAAATCATGAGCCACCATCTTGAACCTGCCACTTTTGGATACAGAATTTCGGAACTCTGATATCAGATTTGCCATCAGCGCCCCCGAAAATCTATTATCCCAAATTTTCACGAACCTCAAACTAAAAATGTACAAAATCATGAGCCGCCATCTTGAAACCGCCATCTTGGATCCAGAATTTTGAGAATTTGATGTCAGAATCGTTATCAGCGAAATTGATTACCCCCGTATACGGAATTTCCAAAATATTGATAAAATGAAAATCGGTGGACTATCCCAAAGTGATGTCGCGAGAAAAACATTTTGACGCTTTGCGTGAATATGGCTAGATATTTTGTACTTGTTACTTTACTTTTATTATAATATAATGTCATTGTACTTTCGAAATTCTTGCCTTAGAGTCTTGTTGAACACTTTACGTTGAACTGTCAGTTCCGTAAAAGGGAAATGGGCCAGTTTCGTAAAACTCTGGACCAAATTTGTCAGTTTTGAGAAAGCGAACAAAAATAGATTAACTTCGTAATATTCTACTTGTTACGTGGCTGGCTCCGCGATTCTTAGAAACAAAATTTTTCGAGGGATTGAGAAATCACTTCGTAAACGTAAGCTTAGCCAAAACACCGATACACTGCACGACGAACTCGAAGGATTAGGGAAAATGTTCAATGATAAATTTAATATCGAGGAAAGGGCGCAGAGTTATGCTCCTCCAAGTAATTCGAAGGGGAATATTCCACCAACCCCACAACCAGGGGTCCTACCGCATGGGAACGGTGTGATAAGGAAGACTGTAAATTCTACGCGAGGCTATTCCAGGCGTTAACTGAATCAGACCCGAAAATGGCACCTGATAAGAATCTAGCGGATGAAAGTCTTTTGGAAGAATATACAAGTGGGAACAGAGCGCAGTTTTGAGAGTAAGTATACCCCAACGACTCATAGAATCGAAATGGATGATAGCGGGACTCATAGAAATAACTACCTCGACGACGACAACGAACGGGATTTCTTCAGAGTATTTGAAGGAATTGTGTATCTATTACCATGTGAAACAGAACATTCAGAAACAAAAGACATCGAATTTTTGATAGAATCGAAGGAAACTGGAAAGCTGGAGAGTTACAGGAATTGAAGGATCGCGAACTAGCAAACAAAATATTGGTACAAAATATCGTGGGAAGCTACAAGAGAACGCCTAAAACTGTCCAGGAAAACGAACAAGAACAGAACGTCGATGACTATTATGAAAAAGATTATTTGAATAGAGAGACCAACCTGAACAATACGATGGAGACACCGGTCAACTTACACCTTATCATATATCGTGATTTCGTCCCAGCCTCAGAAGCATTCGCGATAGGGAAGAGATAGCAAAGACAAAAGCGGGATTTAGTCAGGAGTATGTCCAATTGCAGGAAGGATAGGAGTATGTGTCAAAAATTAAACAAGAACAGTTAACGCCCGACTTTGGGTACGGAATATTTTACCCAAATCTGAAAAAGGACTATGAAGTACAAAATCAAAAGGGGGGATCGCTCGATATAATCAATTACGGGCAGGAAAAATTTCACGGAAATCAGGCAGATTAAAAGTTAAATAAGAAAATGTAACGTATTCAAGTCCAAAAAGAGAGATTTGAACACAGCAGCCGCTTCCACTGCCGAACGTAATATTATATTTTCATTCAAAACTGGTGAGAAACAATATTCTATTGTTACTTCGTCGATTATTTTGTACTTAAATTGTATTATTTATTACGTGCTTTTTGTGTAATAAATTTTTAGCCTGATGCGGCCAGTGAACAACTGGCTAAACGTCCCACTAAATAAATCTATGGTGGATTTTGTGAATTTTCCCTTTTCCACTTCACTCTGGATTGGCCCTCAAAGATCGACAATTTATACATATTTGGAATTATGGAGGGTGCACAGCATAATAATAACCAATGGAGATACGCCAGAGGGAATTTGCAGCATTGGAACGATCACTATGGATCTAGAGGGATTGGAGTGTACTGCACATGTCGTGTCGAGTGACTCCCCAATTGATACGGATGGATTACTCGGATGGACTGTAGTGGGCAAGAGGGGAGAGCTTTAAGCAGGACGAGATACGGGGAAAGGATGAGAAAAAATATGGATTAAGAAAGACGCCACACGTCACAGTACGTAGAGCAATATCTAAAAAGATGGGAGAGAGTGCGAAGAAAGTTTGATAGAATTGATAAAGAAACATCAAAGAACCTCAGTGAGGAAGAAATAACGAACATTAAAGAAATAATTGAGGACATTTCACATGTATTTGGTCTTCCAGGAGCAAACTTAAAGGCAACCATGTTAATTGAGCATAAAATTCCAACAACAGATGTTTCGATCAAGCTGAAGCGCTATAGGCCACCTCAGGTTTTGAAGGAGATAATGCGAGAAATGATTGACGAGATAATGCGAGCGGATATAGTACAGAAATCAAAGAGCCCTTATTCAAGCCCAACGTGGGCAATTAAGAAGAAACCAGGTCCGAACGGAGAGGAAAAATGGCGATTGGTTACGGATTTCAGACAATTGAATGAAATCTCAGTGGAGATCAGCTATCCTTTACCGAACACAAATGAAATAATTTACGCAGTAGCGAATGCGAAACTAATAATAGCAATTGATTTGAAATTAGGATTTTATTAGATTCCAAAAACAGTATTCTCAGGACCTTACAGCAAATACGAATCGAAGAGAATGGGAATGGGCCTGAAAGGAGCTCCAGCAACATTTCAAGGGTCGATGGATTTAACATTAGCAGGATTACAGGGAGTCGAAATGTTTGTTTATTTGGACGATATAGTGACACCCAATCGGAAAGTTAGAAACTGAGAGAGGCGTTCGCGCGGTTTTGACTAATAAGTGAATAATGCAAGCAGCAAACGGGAGAATGTGAAGTTACGATGAAATTTTTCTTGATTGAAAGAAAATCCGGGTAGAATTGATAGGGAATAGAAATAATAGCCAGGAGAACGATTTGAATATGTGAAAAATAATAGGTAAAGATTAATGTCAGGTATAGATAGGCCAATTTCAGAAGTTAATCATGATCAAGGCATCCAATCAGGTTTGTTTTTGAGATAATTCTAATTTTATCTGAAAAATGAATCCATTTAACATTTCTTATTTTTCTCTAGTAAGTAAAATTCAAAAGCTTTTCATAGAAGAACAGAATGATTCAAGTAATAATAGATGTGAAGGAATGTTATCCATTAATGATTCACATACGTCAATTAGTGAAAAAGATAATCAGATTGCTTCTAATTTTGATACTGAATTCAATGAAGATAGTGAAGAACTGAATAATTTTACTGAAGTTCATCCAATACATCCTACTAAAAATGAAGTAACTTCATTACGTAATGATCAAGAAAACTCAAATTGTATTGCTAATCAAGGTAAACACCAAATACATTGATGCTTATGAGGTGAATTTCAAAAGAGTTTAAAATCTAACCTTTCTATTTATAAAATTGTTAGCTGATCAAACAAGTAAATCGACTAGTAACTTCCCAAAAATATTTCCAATTCAGCATTTGGATGAAAAAAAAGCTATATCATCAAAAACACCGAGGCTACCTTCAGCAGGTTGTTTTGATGCATGGATTGAGAGTTGTGAAAATGAAGAAATTCCAGAATCAACAGCAGTAACAGAGAGCGAGAAATTTGAGCGACAAAGGATTATGGAAGAGAAAAACTAGCTGATGAAAAGAAAAAATTGAGTCAACAAATTACTGAATCCCAAAAAAACTCAAAAAAGGAAAAACAATAAACTCCTAATCTGTTCATGAATTTCATGTAATCTCAACTTTGAATAATATGTACTATTTGTTTTAGTTTGTAATGGAAGAGATTGTTCATTTCTTATAACATTATAAATAACTGAAAAATCAATAAATCGATACTTTTATCAACAATTCTATTTATTAGATTCATTTATACTTTTCCTTATACTTGTTTTATAATAGGGACACTGGTGTTTCATAATATGTACATAGCTGTTTCGTTGTTTCATAATAGTATATTGATGAAGAAAAATCTATTGTTTCGAGACTATGTCTAAAACCGTTCCATAATTGGCACTTTTACCTTAATCATACGGACTCATACAGGAAAAGTAGTTTGAAATTAGTTATTCAAAATTTTGTTCCACGTTTTAATTCATTATTGTTATTTTTCTACAATAATATGCCTATATAATACTAAGTACTTCCATTATAATGATAATGTCCCGGACAGCATCGTTGTCGCGGCCGAAATTCCGTATTGAAAGATAAAACCCGGCGCAAATTTCTCAAATAGCAGGAAATCAAAAGATTTGTTCGTCGGACACTTTGGAAGCACAAACGAGTAGGCATGCGAAGGCCGTGCGCGCAATGGTTTGAGCAGCTGCGAACCGTAAAGGCCTAGATGAGCAGCAAGTGAAGGTAGCAATGGCTACACGGCGCGCTCGCTGTGGGTTATTGTTTGCGGGGGACCGGAGGCTTCGAATATCCACGCAGATCACGCGTATGGCGCGATCTCGACTCTCTAGCCGTTGTCCATCGCTCGGCTAGCCATGAGCAAACCTCACTGGAAGATTCGCGGCCGAGGAGCGGTCTCAAAGAGCGTAGAAATGGTTGCCTCCAGGCCTTTTGCGTGATCGCGAGGAGAGGTGTGCTCGAAAAGAGCGGGCTGATGTCCGTGCCAGGCGCAGAAACACCGACCGGAGGCCTGCAGAGACGCTCTCGTCCGAGCGAGAGGGCAGAGGAGGGAGAAGAGACAGCTTGGGCTGCCTCCTTCCTCCTCGCAGTGTGAAAGAGTGGAGGAACGGCGAAAGAGAGGAGGTTGGGGAGTTCGACGCGCGGGGGCGGCGGGCCCATCGGCTCAGTTGGCCAGCGGCTCCTTTGGCACTCAGGAACTCGAAAATTCGTTTGTTTTGTATTGGGACGCGGATTTGAGTTTAAGTTTGAGTGTGCAAAGTCTGTTCAAAATATCCACTGAACCATCCAATTTTACTTAATTAATGGAAGCCAAATTTAGCAAAATCTTGCTCACCTTTATTTAACGCTACCCCGATCTTTCACCCAGAACAGATAGTAATAATTATGGTTTGAATTTGGGAAATTCCTGTCGTCAGGGGGCTTCGTCATTTAATCGTTCGAAGATTATCAACAGGGAATCCGGAAGAAACTAGACCAATCCTGCGAGAAGACGTCAACATATAATGGGAGCGCAACCAGGGAAAAGTTACAATGCAGTTACAACCATTATGTCGGGACACTAGGACCGGCTATAAGCTTATCAGACCTAACCGAGAATGTGGTTGCCGTACTACGAAGGATTCATTCGAAGACCTCGAACATCGCTTCGATGATGAGACAGATTAGATAAGAAATGAATGAAGAAAAACATTTGATTGGAAATATATTATTTACGATTTATTATGTTGAGAGAGCCACCCTAGGTTAGATTGATGTACTAAGGTAACATATACACTACCTATCATAACACTTCCACACATACATAATTGTTACACTGATTTGGGCATAACAACTGTATAAAAGTTAGGCATAATCGATGATCAACTCCACAAACACATACTCTTGATCACACTTACACACATAAATGATTGTTAAACTGACATGTAGTATTACAACTGAAACAAGATAGGAATTTTTTGACCCCCTTATCATTCTTTCAAAGGTTAACTAACTGCTCATACGCGTACTATTGATGTATCATATTGTATGACAAACTTTCGTATCTGTAAAATCAGACATTGACAGAATGATACTTAACAACTGAGACATCAATGATAAATAGACGGTGACCAAGAATATAATTAGCGGCATTAGTAATATAGTACGGGAATTGGTTTTTAGGAGAATATCGGTAGAATTTGAAGGAATTGTATTTATTATTTCGGAAATTTTTTTTCATTTTGATGGAATAATCTGTCGGAGACAACGGGATAATGGCCCTAACATGTCACGTAGCTAGCCCCGCAGTTATTAGAAATCGCATCGTGCGGGGCCACACCACGAATATCAGAACGCTCTAGAAGGACGATGTTGAAATCGTGACGCATGGAGCGTAACTCAAGACGGCGGGAGGCGACTGACCGCCTCCCACCAAGCGCGCCACTAAGGGGTTTTTACTGCACCATGTAACGTTCACGTTTATTCAGATATTCCGCGTTATTTTGTGAACGCACTAACACGGTCGCCAGATGCTTAAAGCGCATCAAACTTCTTTGAAAAAAAGCCATTTGCAAATACTTCAGATCCAGTGACTGTTAAATATCGATTAATTCGCATTCTACTCTACCTTGTGATCAAAATTTCAAAATTCAAAATTCTACTTAAGGTGTCTATAATAATCCGATGCGAACTCAGGAAACCCTGTCCTACTCTACTACGCTCACGACCGCACTTCTGCCCGACACGATGCAAGTAGAACCTTGGACTTGGTGCGTAATTTGTACAGAGGAGCTATGATTGCACTCTCATCCGACGCAATGCAGATGAGACCTTAATCATCGTTTAATGAATACTTTTATTCCGACGATTATGCCCGACGAGCCTCAGTATCCTTGCATTGCGCGTATAGTCGCACTCCAACTCGACAATTTGGAAAAACGACCTTGACTATGGTGCGCAATTCGTGCAAGTGAGCCACGATCGCACTCTTATCCGACGCGATGCAGATAAGACCTTGATTGCTGCTATACTCCGTTGGTTTTACCGATTTGAAATGAAAATGAATTTTTATTATTGATTTTACATTGAAAATAATTTAAAAAGCATGAATCATGGTAACAAAAATAATTAATTTATTTGATGCTTATTATACATGTTCAAAGATTGAACATGTAGCACGACCCGAAAGTAACCGTGTAGATATACTGAGCAAGGCTCGTGTATGCTACAGCACGACGTGTTCGCCTTAGCGGCCGGCGCAATAATGCATGCGGAGCTCTGAATGACTCCACTTATATAAGGAAGAGTCGTATCGAGATGTGCGATTTGTTCTACAAATCTCCTGGGTTTCATTGATTATTTACATATCTATCAAACAGTGTGCCGTTGATACCTGTAGTACACTGTGTTGCACACTGTTTCGCTTTTTAGCATTTATCGATTAGAATGCAATGAAATTCGGCGAACAGTTCACCGACGGATTTCGCACTGCTTGGCGCGTCATTTTGTTCGCGACTTTTCGCACAGAAATAATGAGTTATATCATAATATCTCAATCGCACATCCCCATTAGTTATACTTTTGCATACTGTCGCGATTTTTGCGATATGAATGATTTTTATCAGTCGAAAATCACAAACAACGTGTATTTTCGTGGTTTTCATCAATATGATTCCTGTTCGTGATTTTGCGTCAAATTCGCTCGCGCGTGCACACTGTTGCGATATCAGACAAAAATCATAAATAAATTCTATTTTATCTATATATGTATCGCGCCATATAATAACGCTAAATCAAATTCCGGTTCGGCGTTTTATTCGCAAACGGAAGCTTCGATCGATTTTCTATCAGTCTCAGTTTATCAAGATACATATGCTAGTGTGCATACTGTTTTGCTGTTTCGCATTTTAAATAATAATCATTACATTAATCGAATAGGAAAGTAAATACATATATACATCTATATACATATATACACATGTCTTACAACCCCCACAAGGAATTAAATACGACCGCTTCAAGGCGCTTGGGGCAGTTACACGGTAAGCGGTTAGTGACACGGAGTCACGCTGAGACGGTAGACAGTCAACGCTCAAATTATACACTAGTATTGGAATAATTACATGAGCTCTCTCAATGAAGTAAATAGGGAATAAAGGCAAATATAATTCAATTCCTGAGTACTGAGTTACTGATAACCTGATTCAATACGTAACAGAACCTTACCGAGTAAAACGCCTACGGTCAATACCGCAGCCGAGATCTGAACGCAGCGTAAAAAGAATCTCTCCACGTAACATACTTTATCACAAAAAAATCGAGTTCTGAAAAGAAATTTAATTGTTGAAAGAGGAGAAAAAAGATTTCGATTTCAGAAAAATTTAATTCGTCCATAATTTTGCGTTCTGAAAAAAAATTATTTTTGAAAAATTCTATCTCATCAAAAATTTGAGTTGTGAAATGGTTAATTTTCGAAAAATTTTATCTTTATTGGGATAGTCCGGATAATGGAAGGATTACACTGCACAAATAAATATACAGGATTCACACGTTAAGACAAAGTTTATTAACCCATTAAGTCCGGGATGACATCGAATTTGACTAAGTTTTCAATCTGATTTTTCTTATGTTATTCGAATGGGGAAAAATTTTTCATACATCATCGCTGATGTGAAATTTTATGATCTTTCGAAATATGCTATTGACTTTTATCTAACATCAATACAAAAAAAGTTATAAACAATTTTTTGCAAAAAAAGCGAGATTTCCAAGATTAAAAATTTTTAATTATCGAAAATTTCCATATGAAAGAGTGAAGATGCACATCTTTTCATGGACTAAAACGTGGCTTCTAGTCCTGCACTAAAAGATAGGTGAGGTGCGGAATGATAGATTTAACATTCAGGTCCTCAAAATGGCGTCCGAACTAAAATTTTTCCCAACTCTTTTTCAAACCTCAGTAGTTGGACTATATTTAATGATACAGATAAATCACATGCACATTTCATAGTTTGAGACATCGCTGAATTCGGATTTGTTATTATTTTTGGAAAATAATTTTGTTTAAACAATTCGTTCAAACAAATTATTGCAAAATGAATTTTTTTGGCAAAATTAATACAAGAATCTGATTCCTCAGAAAAAAAAATACATCTGGTACGCTAATTCCAGTAATAATCAGACATACTGTTATCAACAAATTATCAAATAATTGATTTCACAACATGGATAAATCGTTTGTTGACCTTGAGTTGTGAATAAAAACATAGGCCATGACAAACATGGAAAACGCAGGAATTTTCCAGATATTTTTGGTTTTATTTATTTATTTAGTTTCCAGAAAAAAATATCATAAGATCATAAAACGTTTGAAAATCTCGTGAATTCCGTTAGCCATCGATAAATATCAGCGTTGTCCAATCCTAACCGCGTGGAGGTGGAATTATAAGGTTCTTTTCTTTCTGTTTTTACTTGTTTTTTTTTTGTTTTTTTTTTGTTTTTCAACTAGATTTTTAAATAAATGTATGAAATAAAACCAAAAATATCTGGAAAATTCCTGCGTTTTCCATGTTTGTCATGGCCTATGCTTTTATTCACAACTCAAGGTCAACAAACGATTTATCCATGTTCTGAAATCAATTATTTGATAATTTGTTGATAACAATATGTCTGATTATTACTGAAATTAGCGTACCAGATCTATTTCGTCTGAGGGATCAGATTCTGGTATTAAATTCGCAAAAAACTTCATTTTGCAATAATTTGTTAAAACACATCGTTTAAACAAAATTATTTTGCAAAAATAATAATCCGAATTCAGCGATGTCTCAAACTATAAAATGTGCATGTGGTTTATCTGTATCATGAAATATAGCCCAACTACTGAGGTTTGAAAAAGAGTTGGAAAAAAATTTTGGTTCGGACGCCTCTCTGAGGACCTTAGTGTTGAATCAATCATTCCGCACCTCACCTATCTTTTAGTGCAGGACTAGGAGCCACGTTTTAGTCCATGAAAAGATGTGCATCTCTACTCTTTTATATGGAAATTTTCGATAATTAAAAATTTCACATCTTGAAAATCTCGTTTTTTCGCAAAAAATTGTTGATAACTTTTTTTGTTTTGATGTTAGATAAGAATCAATAGCATATTTCGAAAGATCATACAATTTTACGTCAGAGATGATGTATGAAAAATTTTTTCCCCATCCGAATAACATAAGAAAAATCAGGTTGAAAACTTAGTTAAATTCGACGCCATCCCGGACTTAATGGGTTAATGGATTGAGGGGTAATATACCTTTGTGACTTTTTTTTTCATTTTTTTTTATTGGCTTAGACACTCCATAAACTACCTAAAATGATATAAAAAGTCGATCAAGTGAGGAAAGAAGTTCTAACCCTAGTAAAAATAACTTCCTTACAAAAACGTACAAAAATGTACAAAAACGTACAAAAACGTACAAAACCGTTTATAAACGTCCCATTTGGAACCAAAAATACATTTATATCCATTTTTGTACATTTTTGAATGTTTCTGTACGTTTATGTACGTTTTTGTACGTTTTTGTACGTTTTCGTATGATTATGTACAGTTTTGTACAGTTTCGTACAGTTTCGTACGTTTTTGTACGTTTTCGTACGTTTTTGTATGTTTTCGTACGTTTTTGTACGTTTTCATACGCTTATGTACAGTTTTGTACAGTTTCGTACGTTTTTGTAGGTTTTTGTACGTTTTTGTACGTTTTATAGGAGATTAACATAGTGGAATTGAACTTGACATTCTTTGTTAATATAGAATGTATTTTGTAGCATTAGGCACATACCCAGGTGGTAATAGCCTTTGGAAGAAAAAAAAATGTTGTAATATATTCAATAAATTCTGAAACAGGGAAATGTTCACTTAATCTTATTTATTGAACACACATTTGTCTTACAAAATAATTGAAGAATATTAACGAAATATTGAAAAAAGTATTTCTAAATCACATCCCTTAAACAATATATTTAAAATATCAATTGAAAATTTTTGTTCAAACACAAGTATAAAGTACAAAATGCAATGAAATTGCACAACAAATTTACATTTAAGTAATATGTTCTGTTTTATATATATATATATATATATATATATATATATATATATATATATGTGTGTGTGTTGTGTGTGTGTGGTGTGTGTGTGTGTGTGTGTGTGTGTGTGTGTGTGTGTGTGTGTGTGTGTGTGTGTGGTGTGTGTGTGTGTGTGGTGTGTTTTACATGCAGTCTGAATAACTTAATCGAATCACAACCTTTGTGTACACCTACATTATTTTATTCTTTGATGTTTAGTCTTTGATCTTATTTTTAATCATATACCCAGGTGGTGATAGCCTTTGGAAAAAGAAAAAAATTATAGTAAAAAAATTATATAAAAAGAAAAAGATAAAAATTATTACTATAGGAAATGAAATTATGTGCCTCAAGGAAATTTTTTATGTGACAAAGCTGAGAGGATGTTATAGATACATGAAATTTATTTATAAAGGTCGCCGATATAGTAGTTGCTCTTATATAAAATCTAAAAGAAACAACGATTCTATCATTGTGACAAATTATTCTGTATTTGGATTAATAAAAAATATATGCAAAATGAAGTACGTCGATACTGATATTGTAATAATTTTCATGAATTTACTAAATGTAAAATATTAGTGCTTTAATGCGAATGTTAATCATGTTAAAATTGTAAATAGACAGCTCAGTGATTTTACTTTTATACGTTGTAATGATATAATTAGACCGAGTTTACTCATACATTCGGTGATCAATTTTATTGTAGCACAATTGCTGAAGGTGCCATGGGTAAAAAATCAAACTAATGTACATGTTATTTGTAGTATTATGATCTGTTCAGATCAAATTTTGATTACAAAAATAATTCGTTCAATTTTTTCATGTAAAAATGATCAAATGAATGTAGTTATATATAAATATGTAATAAAGATTAAGTTACTGAAAGGGTTTCTTTAAAGTATAAAAAACGTATACATATGTATATAAATATACATAAACATACAAAAACGTACAAAAATATACAAAAATGTACAAAAACGTATACAAACGTACAAAAATGTACAAAAGCATACATAAACATACAAAAACGTACAAAAACGTACAAAAATGTATACAGACGTACCAAAATGTACAAAATTGTACAAAAACGTACAAAAACGTATACAAACGTACAAAAATGTACAAAAGCATATATAACTATACAAAACCGTACAAAAACGTACAAAAATGTATAAAAACGTACAAAAATATACAAAAACATACAAAAACGTATACAAACGTACAGAAATGTACAAAAGCATACATAACCATATAAAAACGTACAAAAACATACAAAACCGTATAAAAATGTACGGAAACGTACGAAAACGTATAGAATTGTAGGAAAGTGTAGTGAGTATGTGAACAGTTTTTCAAAGTTGTTCCAAATGGGACACTTATAAACATTTTTGTACGTTCTTGTACGTTTTTGTACGTTTTTGTTCATTTCTATACGTTTTTGTACGTTTTTGTACAATTATGTACAAAAATTATTTTTACTAGGGAAGTGCCTCAAAAAATCGATTTTCTGAACAGAGTCGTATAGTACTAGTACAGTACTCAAAACTTTGAACGCGTTTATCTCGAAACCGTCTTTTTTGGCATTAGCCTACCGATAGCGTCGTCAATTTTCAACCGATTCACTTCAAATTTCAACTGTAGCCTGGAAACATGATTTTTAAGTGAACGTCGTAAGATTTTTTCGATATTTTGATTTTTACCGATTTTATGGCCGATTTTCGATCGATTTTTTTGCGAAAAAAAAATTCAAATTGACGCCATTGGGCCCCAAATTCGAATTTCGAAAAAATGGCCCAACGTTCACTGAGTTTTCTATTTTACTTTAACATCCCGTTTGATTTCTTGTTGTAAGTTCAAAATTGTGACCTGTAGCGGTAGGCTAGTGAAGAAAAAGTAAAAAATTTTTTTCTGCTTTGACGAGCTGGTACGCCGTCATTTTGTATTTTTTGGAAAAAATAAACTGTGTTTTTTGTAGTTCGAGAATATTACTTTTATATGCAATAAACCCCATATTCCTAAGATTTTTCCTGCGCTTATGGTGAGTGTTTGAAAATGAGCTCGAAATCGGAGGTCACAAAGGTATATTACCCCTTAAAAGAACTCGAAAATGCGTCTGAGGCGCTAGAGAGCATACCACAGAATAAATAGGCCCGCCATTCTATGGAAATATTCTATCAATAACTGTGTAACCTTATGTTTTGCGTCTAAAATCAACAGTTGAAATTTAGTATTATTACCCGGTAAGAATTTAATTCGTCCACCTACGCGTAGCAAACCTTGTTCGTCTAAAAACGGAGATAAAGAAATGATTTTACTTTCTTTAGGTAACTTGTTTGATTTAGATAAGAGATTGATTTCTTTTAGAAAACATCATTTCTGAATTTGTTTAACCCATAATTTTTCCGCGTAACCCATTCGATCTAAATCTGTGAAAATGTAATCTTGTTTTTTCCATATATCAATAGCTTTTATCACATATGATGTCGCTCTTATTAAACAAAGCCAGGTAGAAAATCTAAAGAAATCTGAGAGGTGTGGGGCGATTACCGTTTCCTCAATAATTACATTTATTAATTTCTCAGGCTCATCTGTTTGAACTGCGAATTCATCGAGTGAGCTTGAAAAGTTTTCTTTAGGCCAGTATTTTAGATTTTGGTGAAGAAAAGAAGGACCTAAAAACCATCGGCTATTATTTTTCACTGCGTCTGACGACCATCTAGTCGCATCATCCGCAGGATTATCTGCAGTTGGTACCCATTTCTCGGATCTGATCTTATCCACTTTAAAACAGTTTGCAAATAAGACCAAAATACTTTACGCGTGATCGGCAATTCGTGCTCTTTGAGAACAGTCTTAGATAACCTAACCCCTAAAACGGCAGCTTGTAGCTCTAAACCAGGAATAGTTGTAGGTTTTAAAGGTGCTACTCTACCCTTTGCTATTACTATTGCAGTATGTACTTCTCCAGTTGTGAGTTCAAAACGCCAATATATTACAGCCACGTAAGCTTTCTCGCTCGCGTCACAGAATACGTGGAGTTCGATTGAAGTTATTTTTTCTCTACTCGTCCGATAACAGCACGTATTTTACAGTTCTCAATACTTGTTAATTCTTTCAACCATTTTTTCCAAAGATTAAACTCCTTATCAGATATTTTTTCATCCCAATTTATACGACTTGCACATACATCTTGCATTATAATACGTCCCTGAATTGTGAATGGAGAAATCAGACCAAGAGGGTCATAGATTTTCATAATAATACTTAAAACTTGACGTTTACTCGATTTTTCAACAGCTGTTCGAAATTTCATTTGAATTTTTGATTCACCAAACCGGAAACTCAACTCATCTGTAACAGTTATCCAATATAATCCCAGTACTCTTTCTTCATCATTCGAATTTAATAGGTTAGTAGAATTTACGGTTTGATTACTCAACTTCAAGGTTTCTAAAACTTGTAGATCATTGCTGGCCCACCCGTGCATTTGCCAATTTGCAGCGTTATTTATTTTAATAACTTGACTCACGCGTTCTATTGCTTCGTCTACAGTATCGAACCTATCAAGCCAATCATCCATATAACACTTTTCTATTCAACTTTTCGCCGCTTCACTATATTTTGATCAAAATAGATTCGCATTTGTATCTTTTATATATAAAGCTTCACAAGGCGATGATTTTGATCCAAAAAAAATCACGGTCACAATACACTCCGTTATTTCTTCATATTTATCGAAACGCCAAAAGAATCTTTGAGCATCGTAATCCTCGGGACGAATTTTTATCTTAAAGAACATATCTTTTATATCTCCTTTGACTGCAATCAAGTTGAGACGGAAACGCATTAGAACGCCTAATAAAGATTTTAATAAATCAGGACCTTTCATAACTAAATCGTTGAAGCATTTTGACCCGGATTTGGCTGCTGCATCGAATATTAATCGCACTTTACCTGGTTTATTTTCATTTTTCACTCCGAAATGTGGGAGATACCAGATTCGTCTTTCTGGTGGCTTTTGAGCTTTTATGGCAAACCCTTGATCGAATAATCGCTTCATTTCGGTACGGTATAATTTTGCGTATTCTGGATCTTGATCGAATTTTCGTTCTAGTAATTTGAAACATTGCTTTACTGTATGGAATAAAATCTAATTATCCTTCCATAATAATCCTACTTCCCAAGCACCATTTACATGTTTACTAGTTTGATTTAAAATTTCCATAGCTCTTTTATCATCCGGATGAATGTGTGAAGATGTACTCACTCCTAATGAATCAAGTTCAAAATATTCCCGAATCATTTGATCAAGCTTTTCTAATCTAAGTTCTGTTTTATCTTCATTATATATATATAGTTCACAAGTTTCGAATTAGAACAGCTGTTATTCATTTTAGAAATTTTCCCATGTATAGACCAACCTAACAAGCAGCGAGATAAAATTAAGGAATGTTGTTGTATTTCTAGAATCTCTCGCACCACGATTAAATGACAGTGATCTTGCCCAATCAACATTTTTGGGGTTATATTATATGGATTTACACGTATCCCAGTTTTCCTCTCACAATCTGAAATTTCGGATGATAAATTACAAATTGGCAGAAACATGTTCTTCATGACAATAACGTTTTCTAAAAGGAAAGAATCAGTGGCATTTTTGACTTTAATAGTTACTTTTTGATTGCAAAACGTTATGGGTTTTTCTTGTAAAATGACTCGAATAGATGTATCAGCATGAGAACCTTTTAAACCAATATCTTTTATTAATTTCTCATCAATTTTTGATACACTCGCTCCCCCATCTAACATAGCGTAAATCTGTTTTGATGATTTAGGTCCAACAACTATTAATGGAACTAATCTTAAAAGTATATTTCCATTCAGTCATGATTCACTTTCATTCATTTGATTTACATTTTCTTGGGTAAGAGTATCTGTAGTAGAAGGTTTCGATTTGTTTTTGTCATTTTTTGAACTCTGCGATTTTGATTTTCCTTCGAATTTTCGAGTAAAATGGAATAGCGTATGGTGACTACGATTACACAAATTGCATGGGATATTTGAATTACATTTTCCTCGACTATGACCATCTTTCAAACAGTTAAAACAAAGTTTCAACTCTTTTGCAATATTCCAACGTTCACGCATTGGTTCTCGGACAAAATTACGGCACTCTTCAATCGCGTGATTATAGCCACAATATATGCAACGTGAAATCCCGACTTCACTTGTTTTCTCTGCTTCACGAGTCGCTAATATGACTTTATGATTTGATGGACGAGATGAACGTGAATTTCGACTATTAATAGTTTTATTTGTATCGTTTTTCCCTAGGTTAATGATTTCCGCTCTCATAGCCATTTTAGCTTCTTGGATCATGAAATCAGCTAAATTTTCAATTGGAGTTATTTTACCTTCTGTAGCTACATACCTAGCATACTCTTGATGCATATTTGATGGAATCTTTCTCAAAATATGTTTTACAAATTCAGGACTATGAAGATAGCCTATATCATTTAATGATTTCATAGCAGAAATGGAATTTTCTAGTTTAGTCGCGAAGTCGATTAAATTAATCTTTCCTGAATCTAAACTCGGTAAATCTTTTACACTCGTTACAATATTTTCTAAAATCAATTCAGTATTTACAAATTTCATTTCCAACGTACTCATGATTTTAGAAGCGGAACTACCTGATGCAAATAAAGATTTAACACTTTCGCGTGCTTCGCCACGCAATGATTCGAATAACTTCATAATAATCTCTCGATCACTGTATTGATTCAATTCTACTAGTAGATCAATAGCTTGTTTGGAATGCAGCCAATCTGCATGGTCACCAGAAAACTCAGGTAATTTCTTTAAAGCTTTACGATTCATACTAGTGTTCAAAGAACTTTCAATTTGAAAATGAAAAATTGTATTTGTAAGAACATTTGCTAAACGATTTATAGGATCACTTTCATTTCTGCAAAGATTAATGTTAAACAGTGTTGAATCTTCATTTACATCTTCTTGATTTCTCGAACTATGAGCTAATGAAAAATGATCTTCGTTCATAATTATAATAGATTCTTCATAATCATCTTTTGAAGGCAAAGAATCGTGAAGTTCATCATCATAGTTCATTTCATCATCAGATTCATACAGTACTTCATCATTATGCAACATCGGTTGTTGCTGATGGTTGATAACATTTGCGCTTCGCGCGGGTAGCTTGCGTCTCGTGATGCGTGTACCTCGCGTACGTTTGCTTGTCTCTAAAACAAGTGGATGGCGGCAGGTGCAGATCGTCGACATGCGCTGGGGGTGGTGAGTGCTGGAGGTTAAGTTCTCTTCCTTGGCTGGCGGCCTTACCGCCTCTCGCGGCCTGCGCGCGTGTAGCCGGTGGCCGGTATCCAAGGGGAGGCGGCAGCGGCTCCTCATCGTTCTCTTCCGGAGGTGGTGAACGCTCGTGGATAGAGTCTTTCGCTCCTCTGGCGGTCTTTGCGCCTTGAATGCACCGCGCGCCTCGAGCGGTCCGTGTGTCTCGAGCGGTCCGTGCGCCTCGAGCGTGTAGCTGTTGTCTAAGGAAAGGCGGAGGCGGCTCCTCATCGTTCTGCGCTGGAAGTAGTGAGCACTCGTGGATAGAGCCTCTTGCTCCTATGGCGGCCCTCGCGCCTCGTGCGATCCGCGTGCCTCGAGTGGGTAGCCGGTCACCAAGGGGAGGCGGCCGCGGCGGCGGCTCCACATCGTCCTGTACTGGAGATGGTGAGCGGTCGTGGATAGAGCCTCTCACTCCTCTGGCGGCCCTCGCGCCTCGTGCGATCCGCGTGCCTCGAGCGGGTAGCCGTCGAGATCTATTCGAGTCATTTTTCAATTCCATCCTTCTGCGATTGTCTAGAGTAGCCGATTTATCCTCTCTTCTTCTCTTCATCTTAGAACTGAATGGATCTCTCGCGAAAACAGAATAGGTTATGTCCTGTCACGGTCACCAAAAATGTTACCTCTCATATGAGAATCGCGCAGAGAAACACAATTCTAGTTCAATAGGATTGATTAATAAAGAGAAATTACATGAAATCGGAAAATCGAAAAATAAATTGAACGTAACGTCCGTTCGCTGAGACAAATCGAGTGAAAGTCAAATTTACCATGGAAACCCGAGTTGCTAGCATCAAGAAAAATAAAAGCAAGTGAAATGGAATATTTCCGGTTAGCCGAACTGCCCATTAGCAGCCTCTTTGCTGTTGTGTCGTGGTTTCGACATTGAAACACCTGTGCCCCCGGAATTGACTCTCAAAACCGTGACACGGCCGATAGACGCCGAAATTCAATCAATTTCCCTGTCTTAGGAAATAATCATGTAATTAAACATGTAACAAATGGTTCATTTAACATTATTCTATCCAAACGGACGTCGTTATATCAAAGTATTATAAAATATTATTCACTATATTTTCGGGCGGAAACACATTCTTTTACATAGTCTTCTTTTATCTCTGTCATTTACCTCAATTTATTATGCCCACTCGTTTTAGCACTTATCTCAGCTGCCTTATTATAACACCAAAGTTTCATTCAAAGCTATCACCTCTTGATAAGCTTCACTCATCGCAACATATTCAGCTTGACACGTCGATAATGCAACATATGATTGTTTGTGAGTACGCCAAGCTATTGAAACACCATATAATTGAAGAACATAACCACACGTCGTTAATGAACCTTTGAAGTCTGCAAAACTTGCATCTAAGAAGGCTTACAAATCACTTCTTTTTGCTGAATAACTTAAACCCAAGCTTTTTGTTACTTTCAAATATCGAAAAACTCGTTTAACCATTTCCCAATCTTTCGAAGTAGGATTAATTTGATGACGACTTAGAACATTTACTGCGAAAGATATATCCGGTCTTGTCGTGCTTGCAAGTGTGACGTTGCTGGGTGGGCGCCAGGCAAATGATTGCCGAATGATGATGAGTTATCCATAGGTTAATTAGACCGATTACGGGGAAACTATTCGAGAACTAAAGGGAAACCTGAATGAGACTCACTGTAGGGGGAAATGGGAGTACCGGTTGAAGGGGCCGAGCCTCGAACTCTCGTGTGCCAGGGGAGCTGAAGTATCAGGCGTGCCCGACTTCAACTTGGGGAGCCTCTCCTGGGAGGGCCGCCCCCTACCCCTCACGTCTGCGAGCCATAACGGATAACCGTCGGCCCACTAAACGAACTTACAATAATTATTCCTTGAAATGTTGCGGCTGCTGCTCCAGGATAAGTAATAAATAATGACGACCAATGAATAATCAGTGAATAATAATCAATTCATTTATCGGGGGGGGGGCAGGAGGAATCCATTACAGGTAAGTAATTACATTTGCAATTGTATTCATGTTCAACAAAAACGAATTTATTCCAAATAAATCGTGACAAATAAACCAGCGGATTTACTCAATAATTGAACAATACTAAAATGCTACGCGGACCCAACGCCGGTTCAATCCCTGAGTGTCAGCTCGCCCGCCATTTTCATGACGAGCGTTACTTAGAGCCCTGGGAGAATTCTCGACGCGACCGATCACCGCGTTCCCGTCACGACCGAATTATCCGCACGCGTCCTGGAGGCCATCCCGAGCCTGAACATCGGCTTAATATAGATTCATATTACCGTAACAACTGTAGAATTCTGCACTTAATAACTGTACAAAGGATACAAAAGTCGACTATCAACACTAGAGAATACAAAGATGACAGCGAAAATGCTCGAACTATTCAATACAACTGCTGCTGCCAGAATGGCGAAGGAATCACCTCGTGGCGCCTTCCTCCCCGGCCCCTTTTCGCTCGAAAATTTGCGGAAGCTAATGAACGCATTCCGCGAACCGCCAAAATGCTCGCGGGACCAATGGAAAAAATTCCTGGAACCACGCAATTGACTGAATTTTCCCATTGGTCGACCGCACTCGCACGCTCCTTATTCCTATCGGCCGCGCGGTACCATTCAAATAATCTAGTGTGACGGGGAAACCCGTCACTAAGGACGGAGAGGCTGCTCGCCGATCCGGCCGGTACGGCACCTTAGCAGGCAGCCACCGGCTCGGGAGGGCAGCACTCTCCAGCGCGCATGCAAGCCGCAGCGCGCCGAGAGTTCCGGCGGCGCGAGGCCGGGAGTGAGCACGAGGCGGACGAGCATTATCGTCCGGTGCCCGCAAGCAGTAACACGCGACGCGCGCGAGATCCCGAGTGACCGAGCCGAGAGAGTGTGAGTGGCCGTGAGCGTGTGCGTGCGAGTGAGCCAGGACGCCGAGGTCGCCGACGTCGCCCCAGCCAACCGCCGACGGAGCCGAGAGCAGGAGAGCCGAGCCGAGGACGAGCCGCGAGAGAGAACGAGCGTCGGCAAGATTTGGCCAGTGTGCGCGTCGCGGCCCCGGTGTTCCCCCCCCCAGTGAACGTGCGTGTCGGCGAGCGCGCCGACACCCCCCCAGCGAACGTGTATGTTGGCGACCGCGCCAACACACTCCCAAGAACGACGGGCTCCGGCCCTGGCCCGGGCCTCTCCCCTCGCGTCCCCCCCGACATCACGACCAAGCGAGCGCGCGGACAGACTCCGTTCGAGTCTCCGCGCGCGGCCGTCCCCCCCCGAGCGAGTCCCCCGTGCTCCCGCGAGTAGAGCTAGCCGCGGCACTCCTGGCGCCCGTTAGAAATACGGAGTGCCCGCGGTCGAGCCAATCCCCAACGTGAACCTGGTGCGAACGGGCACCAGGTCACAGATTGGCGCCCATAGCGTGAGTTCGCGGTCGTGATCCGGGGTAATTCGAGGTGGAGAGTGCGTGCGCGAAAAATTATATATTGAACGAGCGTGGAGAAAAATTATATTTCGGGTGAAAGAATTTGGTGTTGCGAGTTAACGCGAAGCGACCTTGGCGGTAAGCGCGCAGAGGTGAGCGCGAGAACGCGGCGCGGGGCAAGTGTTGTTGCCTCGCGTGTTTACGTGCGCCGGCAGGTGCTGTGCCGCGCGTGTTTACATCAGCGGCCAGGCTCATGGAGCGAATTCCTGAGCCTCACGTGAACGAGCAGTGATCAAATATAGCAGTGATCACTCTGCTAAATAAAATTGATCAGCCTCTGACGGAGTGAGCAACTCCTATTCCTCCTGAAAATTTTTTTTTGTTCTATTATAATTTATTATTGTGAATTTACTTTGGTTGCCCTGACGGAGTGCATAACTCCTTATTCCTCCCAATTGATTCATATTGATATATTTATATACATATACATAACATCCAACGAGAAGGAAGGAAGGAAGCCAGCAACATTACAATAATCAATTATTATTCCAAGGAGGAATAACCAGAACGACAAAATTAATTTTTGAGGTTGGGGCAAATTAATTTCGCCACGTGGCCGAGTCGGTACGAGCACGAGTGTGTTGATAAGTCAGAGCGCCGGCGCATGATAAAACAGGGTGATCGTATGATAAAGAGTCGGACGGTAAATTGAGTCTAGTTATCTATCTAGTGTGAATATTTTGCGGGAAATTTGAATTTGAATTAGGAACTTAGAAATTTTTCGGGATTTAGAATTTTTCTCTCTTTCGGACGATTGAACTATTGTTACACAACGACGACGCTGTTAGTGGCAGATAACATAGAACGAGCAATTGTTAAACAATTAAAATAATTGTTTATTTATCAATTCAAGTGTAAATTTTTCCGAAGTTGCCGATTTTTGAATTGTCTTTGAGGTTGAGTTGGACAACGAGTGAGCGCATTTTGTCGTAAATAATTTGAATAATTTATTTGTTTATTAATAAACAATTTGGGAATTTTGGTCGTTTACTTGTTGGGCCCGGCCAGTTTCGAAGATATTCGAATCGTGCATAGTAGAACGAGCGCATGGTTGTGGACATAGTCAATTGTTAATAAATTGATTTGTTAATAATTTTTATCGATTATTAATTATTTTGCAAATTAAAATTTTCTTTTTTTTCTTTTCTCTTCCTTTTTCGAGTGTGAGTGTCGAGTCGAGGAACAGTGTCCTTTGGGTCTTTTGCCAATTGTTAACAAATTAAATTGTTAATAATTTTTTTTGCGATTAATTATTTTTCGAAGTTAAGTTTTTTCTTACTTTTTCGAAATAGAGTGATAGTTCTTCTTGAGTTCTCGTTTTTTTTTGACTGCTTTTGGTTAATTCGATTTTCAGTATATCGCATATTCGGATGGTTAGGGTTTTTAGCACACAACCAAAGGACGAACGATCATTGAAAATTGAACCAAACCAGATAATATTCAGTATATTTGAACGAACCAGATAATAATACATAATTGTATTGGTATTGTATGAACATGTATATTGATTAATATTTTATTTCACATATATATTTATTGATATCGCACCATTGTTGTCCCCGACGGAGTTTACACTCCTTTTTCCTCCATCATTGCGATTTAAGTGATTTATTTTATTATTGAATATATGCATGCACATGTACAAGACGGAGAATAACTCCAATTAAGAACGTGACTCGAGGTATAGAGAGTCGATACTTTGCGCAGTTAAGCAGGACGGGTGACGGCGTGTACGAGTGGGTCGTGGTTAAGTAAGAGATTTTGCGAGTTAGCGAATATTGCCCGCCTGACTGATTTGTGCAATTTCATCGACCGAGTGGATTCGTTTGGTATAGAATTGGAAACAGAGTCAAATAAACTCACTATTTAGTTGATTTTAAATTTAAAATTTTTCATTTCGAGTTTCTGTTTTTTTTATATAACTTAGTTTTTAAAATACGATTAATTGTTGTGTTGCGACGTGTGTTTGGAGAGTATTTATTTCAAGCGTATAATAAATTAACTATTCAAAATGGCAAGCGGTGACGTGAAAGTGTACAGAGAGGCCATGGAGGAATTGTTAAAGATAGATAACTGGAACGAACGATTCAAAACGATAATTAAGATGAACAAAGAAGTAGTTCGACGAAAGCTAGAGAAAGCGGGAATTGCGGTTACGGGTAAGCTGCGGACACAGAAAGAACGGTTGTTGAGATGGGAGATGAAAGAAGCGAAGGTGACGGGGGCGCCGTGGTTCACGGACGACGAAAAGGACCAGGCGCCGCCCAACGTAGAACGAACAATAGTAAGCGACGGTGAAGAGACCGAAGGTGAGGGTACAGGCGGGGAAAAGAACACGGATTCGGAAGAGTCCAGTAAAAAGATGGCGGACATTCTCGAGTACCTGAAGCTACCGGAAGGGGTAGCTATGTTGTCAGCGTTTGAAAATTTTGTTCGCGAAAATCGATCGGCACTCCCCGGTGGGTCGGGAGGACCAACGTCAGGGAAGGGTGCGCGGCCGAAACGGGTGGTACCCGCACCCAATATGAACGAACTGGACGATTCGAACATGTCGTCCAGAAGCGGAAGCGAGTCTGATACAAGAACGAGCACGCGTATTGAGCGGAAAACGCGACGAAAAATCAACACGCGCAAATCGAGGGGTCCCGTGTCGAATACGGTACAACCTAATTTAAACGTGAACGTGCCGGCGCCGTCGGAGTCTGATGAAGACGACTTAGACGCGCGGCCGATAATACCATCAATGACAAACGCGAGAACGAGCACACGCATCGAGCGGGGCAAAAGCACAGTACGCGACTCGAAACATCGTGTATCAACGCCGGTATCAACAAACGTGAACAAACATAATAACGCGGTAGAACTGTCAGATTCAGACGAGGATGGGCTTAACGCGGAAGAGCTGGTATCGCCGATCACAAACGCGAAAACGAACACAATAGAGCGCAGCTCATTACAAACGAGCCACGGTTACATGAAATCGATGCGCGACTGGAAGTTACGATTTGCGGACGACGGATCGGTGGACGCGCTAGAATTTTTAGAACGACTGGAAGACTACAGATCGAGTGTAGAGATTCCTGACTCTGCGTTGCTGGCGGCGATGCCGAGCGTACTCCACAAGGGCGCAGCCGACTGGTTTCGGACAATGAAAACGGAGATTAGAACGTGGCGCAAATTCGTAAAAACTTTCAAGAACAGATTCGTGGTCGAAATGGACGACGAGGACGTGTGGGAGGAATTACGAGCGCGAAAACAACACGAGTCAGAGAACATTGCGACGTTCCTTTCAAAATTTAAATCCATTGTCCGATACTTCAAGGTGGTGCCTACGGAAGCGAGACAGGTCGACAGAGCTTTCCGGAACCTGTTGCCCATTTACAGAGGTGCCATGCTGCACATGAGACTAAATTCATACAGAGATTTAGAACGAGCGGGACGGGAATACGAGAGGCTCCGAGACCTGGACGCGCGGTACGAGCCGCCGCCGACCAAAGAGAAATCGCGCATACCAGCTGCGGCGTACGAAAGCGATAGGAAATCGGGATCAATAGCGGCGATCCGAAAGTCTGACAGCAAACGCGGCAACAATGAGAGTTCGGCAGAGGAAGGGAAAGGGAATAAGCCGAAAAAGAAGGGAGCGAAAGATAAGGCAGAGGTCGCTGCGGCGACGACGGAACGACCGGTGAAATCAGAAATCAGCGAGCTGAAACAGCTGCTGATCGAGCTGATGAAAGACCGGAAAAGTGAACGAGCGCAACAGAATAGCGGCCAACCGGGGCCGCCACAGAATTCTGGAAACACGAACGGAAACACGAGGAACGCGAACGGGCCCGTGGGGGGCCCTAGTAATACGTTCGTGGGAGTGTGTTTCTCATGTCAGAAACCTGGGCACAGGGCAGCGGATTGTAGATCTAACATCTGCTACAATTGCAACGAGAAGGGACACTTCTCGCGCAATTGCCCGAAGAAAGCCCAGGGGGCGCTTTATTGTCAGGTGTGCAAGACACCGGGAGTCGAATACGACTCGTGTTTTGTATGCCAGGGACTTAAAGCGCTGACGGGAAAAGGGGAGGCGGGAGTGCGTTAAAGTCCCACGCGCTCCACGCCATTACAGAGGGGACGAGCCAGCCGACCTTGAGCCTCCAGACGGGAAAAACGGAACGGAACCTTGAACGAACGGAGACTCAAGCGGTAGAGAAGGCAATTGAGGAGTTCGATAACTGGAAAAACCAGCTGTTAAGCTCAACGAGTCGAGAGAACGGCACGAACGAACGAGCGAATGAGAAATCGGCGAAAACTCGGGAGCAGGTTGACGAATCTTACTCGCGAGCTCTGCCGATCAATCCGCTCGAGTCGGGTCGGGTCGTAACGAGTAAAGTAGTTGAGACAGACGACAAATGTGTCAGTATGAATCGCGGGAAAAATACCAACAGAGCGCCTCGAGCTGATTACAGCACAGAGCCGAGTCAGAAGGTACCTGCTATACTGCACAACGAGTGCGCGAACGAGAGCGGGAACGAGCCCCGGATCCGTAGCCAAAAACCAGCAGTGTGTGCTGGTAACGGACAACAAACGGAAGACCGGGAAGTACCGCAGAGTGTGACGAGTACGAGTAAGAGTGTGAACGACGCCCCCGGCGGCAGTAATGCTGCGCCCAGTGCTGGGCATTCCAGGGGAGCGAACGAGCACGAGAAAACACCTGATCTAGAGGGGTCAGGAACGAGCGAGTGTCGATCAGCACTTCAACGGATGCAGACTGCAGACTGCTCCGAACATACGCGACCCACGGAAGCGTATGCGAGGTTGCTGATTGAAAAGCGTCTGAGAGACGCAGCGAATTCCGACGAAAACGAGATCGAGCGTGAAGTCGTGAGGAAAAAGCAGTGGCGTGATTCGCGAGGAGCAAAAGGCTCCTTGCTAGAGCACTGGTTTAGGGGGAAGAACGTGGTTGATGATACCGGAGATGTAGGTGGGCAGCACAAACTTGCGTCCGGCAACGATGCTATGTGCGCTCACCTAGTCGACGGAGATTCGGCCGAACGAACGGGCATCGGTGACCCACATATGGGGTACGATGCGCCCACCAAGGGTTTGGGGAGGGGAAGGAGGGCGGATTACCGCCCTCAGAGAACGTTGGAGATGGCACGCGGTGTGCCAGAAGCCTACCGGCATAGTCGCCGTAGGAGGCCCTGGTCGGCACAGAGGCGTGCGACCGGAAGCAAAAAGAAAAAGAAAAAAGTAGAGAACGAGGTCTGAGGAACCTGGTTTCCCTGAAAACACCTCTCCTTCCTTTACGCGGGGCCACATGAGCCGGAGTTGCGGACCGTGTGGTCCGGTTTAGGGAGGGGGGATGTGACGGGGAAACCCGTCACTAAGGACGGAGAGGCTGCTCGCCGATCCGGCCGGTACGGCACCTTAGCAGGCAGCCACCGGCTCGGGAGGGCAGCACTCTCTAGCGCGCATGCAAGCCGCAGCGCGCCGAGAGTTCCGGCGGCGCGAGGCCGGGAGTGAGCACGAGGCGGACGAGCATTATCGTCCGGTGCCCGCAAGCAGTAACACGCGACGCGCGCGAGATCCCGAGTGACCGAGCCGAGAGAGTGTGAGTGGCCGTGAGCGTGTGCGTGCGAGTGAGCCAGGACGCCGAGGTCGCCGACGTCGCCCCAGCCAACCGCCGACGGAGCCGAGAGCAGGAGAGCCGAGCCGAGGACGAGCCGCGAGAGAGAACGAGCGTCGGCAAGGTTTGGCCAGTGCGCGCGTCGCGGCCCCGGTGTTCCCCCCCCAGTGAACGTGCGTGTCGGCGAGCGCGCCGACACCCCCCCAGCGAACGTGTGTGTTGGCGACCGCGCCAACACACTCCCAAGAACGACGGGCTCCGGCCCTGGCCCGGGCCTCTCCCCTCGCGTCCCCCCCGACATCACGACCAAGCGAGCGCGCGGACAGACTCCGTTCGAGTCTCCGCGCGCGGCCGTCCCCCCCCGAGCGAGTCCCCCGTGCTCCCGCGAGTAGAGCTAGCCGCGGCACTCCTGGCGCCCGTTAGAAATACGGAGTGCCCGCGGTCGAGCCAATCCCCAACGTAAACCTGGTGCAAACGGGCACCAGGTCACACTAGGCTTATCACATATATACAAACACTCAAAAAGTACATTTAACTGGGTAAGAATTACATATAACCGATAGTTTAACAATAAAAAATAATGTATAGACAGTAACTAACCCAACGCACCCAACTGCGTGCGTCTATGGTGTCTGTGCATCTACAAATTCAATTAATTATTTTTAATCTCGCGCGCCCCCGCGTCTGCGCGCCTCAGTCCACGCGCCGCATATAGAGACGCTGCGCACTTGCCTCTACCCTCTCCGCACGCCTCGTTCCCCCGCCGCTGCGAGCGCGTGCGGGTCCCACCGAGCCGCCTTGCTTCGGCTCTGACCGCATGGTCGGCAGTACAACATGGCCGTCATCTCGCCCGCTCGCGCTCGCCGTGGAACCGTCGCCCAAGTGCGCCCGCGCATCCGCGACCTCGAAGCTTCCGCCTGGAGCTTCGGGGAGAATCCGCGATTGTCCGGGACCGTATTTTGGGGCCGGGGCCGGGGCGCTCGGGTCGCCCTCCGGCCCACAACATCATGGTGGCGCGCAGGCTGCCCCCTCTCCAGAACAATCCGGGGGGAACATCGTCACCGGGACGACTCCCCAGGGCCCTGGGGTGGCTGCCTACTCGCCCGCCCCCTGTGTAAAGTGCCTTCTAATTGTGCTGGTGTTTTCCAGGGTCGCTGCTTTGGACTGCTGCCAGCACCGCCAACTGCAGCTCCTCCAGGGACAGCCCAACAACAATCAGGGTCCAGTCGCCACTCCAGCACCTCGACAAATGGGGAAATGAATTAATGGTCAGCTCAGGGACTGGAGCTGACCACCCAGGACGGGTAACTCCAGCAGCGAGTCTCCCAGGAGGTCTGGAAGATGGGTGAGCCCCATCGTCCACAGGTAAACATTCCACGAATCATACATTGGGAGTGATTACATATTAACATTTCATATTTATGTTGCAAGGCTGGGCGGAGGAGGACCGGCTGATCACAGAGTCCTCCTCCAGAGCGTCAAGGGCTCTGCCCACAACATTCTGGGAGATAAATACTAGTGGTAGGCGGGTAGATAGATAGATATGTTTTATTGTATAAATTATACAAAATTCGTATTTACAAAAATATCAGTCTTCTTTTGAAAAATAACGGTCACTTAACTAAAACATTTTTTACATATCATCCTTGTCAATCATAGTAAAATTCGTAGAACTAATTATCACAGATAATGAGTCAGTATTGGTATAATAATTATACAGTTGGTCATCATAGATTCAGACAAATTGGTCATCGTAAGGAACTTTGTAAAAGATGTTAAGGTCATTCATTTAATTCTAAAAAGTACTTTCCTACGGATCGTTTGAAACTTGACAAACACGGCAGGTTTCTATCCGAGGACCGAAGGGAGTTCCAGAGGTGCGCTGCTTGCTCCTGGAAGAAATTTAGTCCGAAAGTATTCCTCATTTTAGGGGACCGAGAGTTCCGGTGCATCACCCCTGGAGGGCCTAGTGGACACATACCTAGTGAAGAGGCTCAGAAAGTATTTCGGTTCGCGGATGCGCAGGATCTTGTACAAAAGTACAGCCATGAAATATTGCCTCCTTATATCCGTGCGCAACCAGCCCAGCTTGGCCCTATAAGGAGTGATGTGTTCGTCCCTCCTCACACCAAAAACATATCTCACACATGAATTTCGCAGAACCTGTATTCTTTGTTTTTGTTCTTGAGGTGCGTCAAGGTACCCCTCAGAACAGTAGTCAAGATGAGGGAACAGCAGAGCCATCGAGCGTAAGCGCCTACGTAGGACCTCGGTCGTATATTTACGGAAAAATCGCAAACTATACATGGTTCGATTAAACTTCTTTGTGATTGCGTCGGTGTTTTGACGCCAAGATAGGCGGGTAGGTAGGTTAAAGGGGAGAACTCAGACTCTAGTCACCAGAGCCTGGGCTCTCCCCGTCACACAAGATACAATAAACTTCCCACAGCTTCTCTATATTGTACATTTTCTTTAGTTTGAGTTGTATTTAAAGTGTGCTCATCGGTACATTGTTCTCCATCCTTCCGTTCTCGATTAGAATATTGGTTAGTAACCATTGGTGTTCTCTGTGGATATAGATTATTGAAGTTGAATTTCTCTAGGATTTTATCTACATCATGTTCTTGATTCAGAATTATATTTTGCTTTCCTTTATTTCTCATTAAAGTAATTCCAAGAAAAACGTTTGGTTTTCCTAAATCAACCATTTCAAATTCATTTTTCAGTTCCAATTTTACATCATTTAATTTATTGGTGCAATTGCTGGCGATCAGCATGTCGTCTACACACAGAAGTGAAATGAAAAACGAATCTCTTTCGTGCCATGTGAATAAACATGGTTCAAAATCACGTGATTCTAAACCTATTTTGAGAGCTACTTCTGTAAATTTTCCGTTCCATTTTTTAGGACTTATTTTGAATCCATAAAGTGCTCGAAATAATTTACACACGAATGAATTTTTAATTTTCTCAGAATACTGGGTTCCTTCTGGAATTTCCATATAAATTCATTCATCTATAATCCCATTCAAGGAAGATGTTTTAACGTCTAGTTGCACTACATTCAAATTGTATTTATTAATTATAGCTATTACCGATCTGACTAAACCTAACCTCGAAACTGGAGCATACGTTTCTCTCAAATCATGATTATTTTTGTCTTTGAAACCTCTGATTACCAATCGTGCTTTGAATTTCGTATCACCATTCTTTCCAACTTTTCTTTTGAATACCTATCTCGAATCGATAATATTTGGTTTCTTTCCATTTTTCATCAACGCAGATTTTTCAATTAATTTCCATGCATTATTTTCGTGCATCGAGCTCAACTCATTGTTAATAGCTTCTTGCCATTTGTCTTTTTCTTCAGTTTGTATTGCTCCTTTATACGATGTAGGATCGCTATCAATTCTTGCTAACAGAGCATGATGATACACATCCTCTGAAATGCTCAAGTAATTATTCTCGGTCGTTGCAAACAAAATTTTCATCGAATCAGTATTGGGCAAATCGGAAAAACTAGTATCATTGATTTTATCATCACATCTCTCTGAGGTATCACTGCTTATACTTGTTCTGCACACATCGTTAATTTTATTTTTAGGACGACCTCTTTCTTTTCAATTCTCCCTCCGATTTTGAAAACTCATTAACTTGTGAGGAGTTCTATTATATGCATAAACAGCGGCACCCAAAGCTAAATCCCACAAGTTTTCTGGTAATTTAGAATCGTACATATATGCTCTGACTTTCTTTTGAATGGTCTGATTAAAACGTTCTGCCACCCCATTGTGTTCAGGTGTATCAGGGCATGCAAACTGATTTTCTGCATCTAATTCATTTAAAACTTCTATAGTATAGCCACCGGTATACTCGGAGCCTTTATCGGATCTCAAATAACCAACTTTAGCATCTCTACCTAATAAATTTCTGGCACTTCTCACAAAAACTTCTAAACAATAACCCGTTTCACTTTTATTTCTCATAGGATAGGCCATTGCCAATCTTGAATAATCATCAATAAATATAGATATAAATCTGTAACCCTTTGGAAATGTACGCGGGCTAATTACACCCATAGTATCTGAGTGAATAATTTATAACGGTTCTGTGACTCGTCTTCTAACTGTATTGAATGGTAATTTATTCATTTTTACAATCATACACACTTCGCAATCTAAAAGTGAATCAGAAAAAATTACGGTTTGCAATTGTTTATTATTTGGGAATTGCTTTTGTAGTGCTTTTAAATAACCCACAGAAGCATGTCCCATTCTTACATGCCACAAGATTGCTTTATTATTTCTTTATGAATTCATTATAATCTTGATCAAATTGTACCTCTTCAGATAATTCAACAATAGGTAACTCATTGATATCATTAAATCTCCTATCCCAGATTGCAGTATCAAAATTCGGATGTTCGTGTACAAATGTTTTTTTGAATTCAGGTGCTTTCAAGAATTAGTCTTTTTCAGATGCAACTGTCTCAATATTTTGCGGCATATTCACTTGTTCATCATTTGAACTTTTATTTTCTTTCAATTTTTCATTCGAAACTACAATATCTTCTTTGTCATTTGAAATTCCATTATTATTTATATTTTGATCTATATTATCTAGAGCGTTCAAAGACTCTTGTGTTGTTACACTTAGAGTCATATATCTTGGCTCAAACAGATCGTTATCTTTATTCGAGCATAAATTTACGAAAATTCTTTTCTTATTATTTTTATAATTGAAGAAACTTCGTTCATCTTCTGGAATTATTTCAAGCTCGATAATCCAGTATGGTCTTTTATAAATGCCAGTAAGAAACAATTCATTAGAAATTGGATCAAAAACATCAATTCTTTTGTCATCCAAATATACTACCAAACCAAGCTCTACAAATTTTCTAAGTGATAATAAATTTTCAGGCAAATCTTTTGTACATACCACATCTTCTAAGTTTAACAATTCATTATTTTTAAGTTTGATTTGAATAGTTCCTTCTCCCTCCTAACTCGAATCAGCTCTGGGATTTTTATTTGCACATTTTATAATGCCACAGTCTGAGGGATGGAATGATTTGAAAATTAATTCTGAATTTGTCAGATGTCCAGTGGCACCTGAATCAGCCAAAAATTTTATAAGAAATCTATTTTCATAATTGTCAATTGAATGAGATTCTTTCTCATGAGAATGTTTACATTCTCTGTTAATATTAACAAAACTAGGGGGGTACCCCCCTGCTCGCTTCGCTCGCCAACCCCCCCCCTCCCCCGGGTGTTCTTTGAAAGTCAATAATTTCAATGATAAGTGTAGTAATAATTGAATGAAAATTACATTGGAATCAATAAAACTTGAAACTTAAAACTTCGATTTTGATCAATTGAAAAGAATACTAAACGAACGATTCGAATCGAAATAAAATCTTAATTTCATCTATGTTCATGTTAAACGTTTGTTTATTCAGTTTCAGGTTAAAAGTGTCATGTGTCAGATCATATTTTTCCGGTTTAGGTTTTTCACGTGTTTCATCTCAGATTTTTGGTAAGATTTCGAGAAATATTGCACCGGTTGCTAGACACGTAAACAATGGTTTCTATGTGTGAAATGGAAATTTTGTATCCTGTGCAGTTGAAAATACTGGAAACGAAACTCACGTGAATTATTTTTGCCCTTAGCAACGGTTGCTAGGGAGAAAAAGAACGGTTACTATGGAGCAAATACAACAATTCAGTGTCCTTGGCCATCGAGTGTGACTTGAAACTGATTTCCCGGCTTCCGAAGCAACGGCTGCTAGGGATGTAAAGAAACGGTTGTTTCGATGGATAAGTGGATTAAAAAGACTTATGCAAAATAATATTCAGCCCTTTTCTTCTTCTGCAGCAACGGTTGCTAGACACGTAAACAATGGTTGCTATGGGTAAAACGGAGATTTTCTAGCCTGTGCAGTTGAAAATACTGGAAACGAAACTACGTGAATTTATCTTCCCCTTAGCAACGGTTGCTAGGGGTAAAAAAAAGTTGCTGAGGAGCTACCTTTACCATCGAAAATAATGGAAACGGGTCATAAATGGATCATTTCCAACCTTCGTGACGGTTGGTAAGGAGGTAAACAACGGTTGCTATGGAGCAAATACAACAATTCAGTGTCCTTAACCATCGAGTGTGACTTAAAACTGATTTTTCGGCTTCCGAAGCAACGGTTGCTAGGGATGTAAAGAAACGGTTGTTTCGATGGATAAGTGGATTAAAAAGACTTATGCAAAATAATATTCAGCCCTTTTCTTCTTCTGCAGCAACGGTTGCTAGACACGTAAACAATGGTTGCTATGGGTAAAACGGAGATTTTCTAGCCTGTGCAGTTGAAAATACTGGAAACGAAACTACGTGAATTTATCTTCCCCTTAGCAACGGTTGCTAGGGGTAAAAAAAAGTTGCTGAGGAGCTACCTTTACCATCGAAAATAATGGAAACGGGTCATAAATGGATCATTTCCAACCTTCGTGACGGTTGGTAAGGAGGTAAACAACGGTTGCTATGGAGCAAATACAACAATTCAGTGTCCTTAACCATCGAGTGTGACTTAAAACTGATTTTTCGGCTTCCAAAGCAACGGTTGCTAGGGATGTAAACAAACGGTTGTTTCGATGAATAATTAGATTAAAAAGACTCATGCAAAGTGATATTTAGCCCTTTTCTTCTTCTGCAGCAACGGTTGCTAGACACGTAAACAATAGTTGCTATCAGTAAAACGGAGATTTTCTATCTTGTGCAGTTGAAAATACTGGAAACGAAGCTACGTGAATTTATCTTCCCCTTAGCAACGGTTGCTAGGGCGGTAAAAAAAGGTTGCTGAGGAGCTACCGTTGCCATCGAAAATGATGGAAACGGGTCATGAATTGATCATTTCCAAACTTCGTAACGGTTGCTAAGGAGGTAAATAACGGTTGCTATGGAGCAAATACAACAATTCAGTGTCCTTGGCCATAGAGTGTGACTTAAAATTGATATTCTGGCTTCTGAAGCAACGGTTGCTAGGGAAGTAAACCATGGTTGCTATGGGTAGAACGGAGATTTTCTATCCTGTGCAGTTGAAAAAATACTGGAAACGAAACTACTTGAATTTTTCTTCCCCCTACCAACGGTTGCTAAGGAGGAAAACAACGGTTACTATGGAGCAAATACAACAATTCAGTGTCCTTGGCCATCGAGTGTGACTTGAAACTGATTTCCCGGCTTCCGAAGCAACGGTTGCTAGACACGTAAACAATAGTTGCTATCAGTAAAACGGAGATTTTCTATCTTGTGCAGTTGAAAATACTGGAAACGAAGCTACGTGAATTTATCTTCCCCTTAGCAACGGTTGCTAGGGCGGTAAAAAAAGGTTGCTGAGGAGCTACCGTTGCCATCGAAAATGATGGAAACGGGTCATGAATTGATCATTTCCAAACTTCGTAACGGTTGCTAAGGAGGTAAATAACGGTTGCTATGGAGCAAATACAACAATTCAGTGTCCTTGGCCATAGAGTGTGACTTAAAATTGATATTCTGGCTTCTGAAGCAACGGTTGCTAGGGAAGTAAACCATGGTTGCTATGGGTAGAACGGAGATTTTCTATCCTGTGCAGTTGAAAAAATACTGGAAACGAAACTACTTGAATTTTTCTTCCCCCTACCAACGGTTGCTAAGGAGGAAAACAACGGTTACTATGGAGCAAATACAACAATTCAGTGTCCTTGGCCATCGAGTGTGACTTGAAACTGATTTCCCGGCTTCCGAAGCAACGGTTGCTAGGGATGTAGACAAACGGTTGCCAACGATATTAACAGTGGTTGCTATGGGAAATGTCTTATCGATTCTCATTGACTTTAATGGTCCCAATGAGCACTTAAATGAGGATTCGTGAGAAAACACGTTAGTAACGGTTGCTAGGGAAATAACCAAGAAATTTCGCTAAAAATTGAACTCGGCCTAGATTTCGTCGCGGCTAACCTGTGTACAAAATTTTAAGAAAATCGGGCCAATCCTTCGAGAGTTGGGGGTGGCAAAAAGGGGTGCAAAAAAGGGGTGCAAGAAAGGGTTGTAAGAAAGGGATGCAAGAAAGGGGTGCAAGAAAGGGGTGTAAGAAAGGGGTGCAAGAAAGGGGCGCACGAAAGGGGTGCAAGAAAAGGGTGCAAGAAAGGGGTGCAAGAAAGGGGTGCATAAAAGGGGTGCAAGAAAGGGGTGCAAGAAAGGGGTGCAGAAAAGGGGTGCAAGAAAGGGGTGCAAGAAAGGGGTGCAAGAAAGGGGTGCAGAAGAGGGGTGGCAAAAAAGGGGTGCAAAAAAAGGGGTAGAGAAATTTGACGGCGGCTTTGGCGGCGGCGGCGGTCTGGCTTTCAATATAGAGAGATTATTTGCACTCATAATATGAAAATAAGATTTCTCACCTTTTTCACCCTTTTCACCTTTTGGATCCGCCTTGGCTTGACTTCGGGAATTCCTTGATTGTTGAAATTTACTTCTGTTCAATCTGCCTCTGGCTCGATTGAACTTTGTTTGTTGTCGTCAGAGTAGTGTCATTTTGTTCCTCGACCTGATGATCTATTGAAGTTCCTCCTTGAATTTTGATATTTTATTCTGGTACGTCCGTTAGTCTGTTTCAGTCTTGCAAAGCGCTGAGGACATTCTGCAGCTTTTCGAGTAACGAACTCATGGCATTCGTAACAATTTTTCAGTCCTGAACCTTTGATTGGACAGTCTGTTTCCAAATGTTCAAAATCATCACATCCAAAACATCTGTCCTTTATATTATGTTTATGAACATTGAAAGCTGCTCTTGGAACATCCATTGTATTTTGCTGTTTATTAGCTTCGTCACGCATAATGTACGTTTTCAATTTGTCATTGTCAAGTCCGTGATTAATATCACTATCAGTCTCTTTTGTCATGAAATCTAACATTTGCACAGATGGAACAGTTGTCATGATAGCACTGTAAAATGCATCTCGTATTTCTCACGAGTCTCAGAAATCGGGTCTGCTGAATGAATAATTCTATAGCTTCTGAGTGAATCTCCAAACTGACTGATGAACTCAGATGCCTTTTCTTTGCCAGGATAATATTTCATTGCATGCAACTGTTTTCTGATATTTACTGTAGATATATTACTTTCACATCGTTTGATTTCTTTTAGCTTATTTAGAATTATGAGAGGATCTTGAATATTTGCAATTTTGGAATGATAATGTTGATCAATACGATTAATTAAAATGTCTTTAACTCGAATTTTATGTTTCAATTTTGCATTTTCATCAATATTCTGACTTGGAACAATTTTTGGATCAATAACGTACAATAAATCTTTATTAATCAATTTAGTAGAGGAATGATCATAATAATGTTCAAATTTTATATTCATAGTCAATTTGCAGTCTCTTTTCTCTCCAGATCCAGTGTTTATTATTTCAAACTTTATCGTATCTTCGATTTTATTGGCAAAAGACTGCTGATAAATTTTGATTTTGGCTCGAAATCAAATTTGCCTTTTCATTATGCAATTTTACAATATTGGCAATTTTATCATCTAAGCTATTATGTTCATTCTCAATATCAGTCTGTATGTCATAAGTATCGTCTTCGTAAGAGTTTTGTGCATTATTTTGCTCTATATTGTTGATCAATCTGTTAAAGCTGGTTTCGAAAAGTCATGTACTGTTCGTTCATCCTTTTTTGAGTCAACTCAATGTTTTTCATTGTATCAACCATCGTTTTTGTTGTCTCAGTTGAATTTTTCAACAGAGACTGTAGTATAATAGAGTTAAAAATTTGAACTCTCTTCATCTTTATCATTACCGTCCATTTCACCAGATGAAGTTTGAGGTTGTTCCAGTGTGGTCAATCGATTCGACCTTTTAAAATCAATTTTGCACATCTCTTGACTGATTATTTTCGGTTTTGATAAACGATTATCCTGTTGGATTATAGTTCCAGGTACTTTCAATATCATTCCTTCTTTTTCACATCGGTTCATCGATTTTTTGATCACATTAGTGCATTTTCAACGCGCTTCGCGCGCCTTTAATTTGGTGTCACATCATATGCTTCATGGAATCCGAAATGTATATGTATATACATTCAGATATCTGGCGTATACGAGCGTGTCATTTTTATCCAGCTTCTGATGTCCTTTCAAAAAGTAGATCCAAAATCTCGAATTTGCAGTTTTGCCTGGATGCAAATGAACGAGCCTGCACGATGCATTTGATCCTTCTACAATGTCTCTTACCTTAACCCTAACCCTAACCATACCATAGAGACATCTCTGTAGTCTGTACTCTACCTATAGTCTCTGTATTGACTCTATATACTACATGTCTCATGGTTTGGTCTTAGCCAATCAAATCATCGGAAGCGAGGCTTTACATCACTTTTAAGGAAGGATTTAAGCTCTGCTCAGTCAACAGGCTTTTATCTAAAAATCATCAAAATATTTAATCATCGAAACATTCAAACATCGTAACATCGAAAACAGATTTTGAAAAATAGCTGTTATGAACTGTGCTTCTAGTTTAGCTAACTTAACAAAAGTATCACCAAACTGAAACTAGCAAAATTGTCAACATCTTAACTTAAGATTGTTTTCAAAATTACTATTGTCTCTGCATGAGAAAATCGGATGCACGACGCAGGTTTCCACACAAGAGACCCAACAAGATAGACTGAGTTATATCATTACCTATGGGATATGTCGAACCCTTTTCAGTAATGAAAACTATCTGTTCATCATACATTGTCACGTGGACGGTCTCGTTTTCATGTCATGTATTAAATTGAAAGTCTCATTATATTCCTTGAAGAAATCATTGAGAATTTGTTCGTCCTTTTCGTAAATTGAAAATCGTTTCAATGTAATTTCAATTATATTTCAGTTCATATTTAAATACACATCGTTTATATTATATTCGTTCAAAACTTATTCATCGGTTTGTTTCATGTGTGTATATATATATATATATATATATATATATATATACACATATCTCTCTATATTAAAAGCCAGACCGCCGCCGCCGTCAAATTTCTCCACCCCTTTTTTGCACCCCTTTTTTGTACCCCTTTTTTGTACCCCTTTTCTGCACCCCTTTCTTGCACCCCTTTTCTGCACCCCTTTTTTGCACCCCTTTCTTGCATCCCTTTCTTGCACCCCTTTCTTGCACCCCTTTCTTGCACCCCTTTCTTGCACCCCTTTCTTGCACCTCTTTCTTACACCCCTTTCTTGCACCCCTTTCTTGCACCCCTTTTTTCCACCCCTTTTTGCCACCCCCAACTCTCGAAGGATTGGCCCGATTTTCTTGAAATTTTGCACACAGGTTAGTCGCGGCAAGTTTGGCCGAGTCCAATTTTTAGCGAAATTTCTTGGTTATTTCCTTAGAACCGTTACTAACGTGTTTTCTCACGAATCCTCATTTAAGTGCTCATTGGGACCATTAAAGTCAATGAGAATCGATAAGACATTTCCCATAGCAACCACTGTTGATATCGTTGGCAACCGTTTGTCTACATCCCTAACAACCGTTGCTTCGGAAGCCGGGAAATCAGTTTTAAGTCACACTCGATGGTCAAGGACACTGCATTGTTGTATTTGCTCCATAGCAACCGCTGTTTACCTCCTTAGTAACCGTTGGTAGGGGGAAGAAAAATTCAAGTAGTTTCATTTCCAGTATTTTCAACTGCACAGGATAGAAAATCTCCGTTCTACCCATAGCAACCATGGTTTACTTCCCTAGCAACCGTTGCTTCAGAAGCCAGAATATCAATTTTAAGTCACACTCTATGGCCAAGGACACTGAATTGTTGTATTTGCTCCATAGCAACCGTTGTTTACCTCCTTACCAACCGTCACGAAGGTTGGAAATGATTCATTTATGACCCGTTTCCATTATTTTCGATGGCAAAGGTAGCTCCTCAGCAACCTTCTTTTACCCCCTAGCAACCGTTGCTAAGGGGAAGATAAATTCACGTAGTTTCGTTTCCAGTATTTTCAACTGCACAGGATAGAAAATCTCCGTTCTACTCATAGCAACCATTGTTTACGTGTCTAGCAACCATTGCTGCAGAAGAAAAAAAGGGCTAAATATTATTTTGCATAAGTCTTTTTAATCCACTTATTCATCGAAACAACCGTTTCTTTACATCCCTAGCAACCGTTGCTTCGGAATCTGGAAAATCTGTTTTAAGTTACACTCGATGGCCAAAGACACTGAATTGTTATATTTGCTCCATAACAACCGTTACGAAGGTTGGAAATGAACAATTCATGACCCGTTTCCATCATTTTTGATGGCAAAGGATACAAAATACAAATCCTCCCTATTAGTCTAGCAACCGTTGCAATATTTCTCGAAATCTTACCAAGAATCTGAAATGAAACACGCGAAAAACCTAAACCGAAAGAATATGATCTGACACATGACACTTTTAACCTGAAACTGAATAAACAAACGTTTAACATGAACATAGACGAAATTAAGATTTTATTTCGATTCGAATCGTTCGTTTAGTATTCTTTTCAATTGATCAAAATCGAAGTTTCAAGTTTCAAGTTTTATTGATTTCAATGTAATTTTCATTCAATTATTACTACACTTATCATTGAAATTATTGACTTTCAAAGAACACACGGGGGGGGGGGTTGGCAAGCGGAGCGAGCAGGGGGTACCCCCCCTAGTATATATATTAATTGGTAACACTTTTGAAAAATAAACACCTGATCAGTGTAAACGAATATATATCCTTTGCTGGAAAAATCCAATTAATGTAAATTCACAATATTATATAAACATATCTCTGACCGGTTGGGTGGCGGATGTGTGCTTGTGTTCGGTACGCATAAGCTGTCTAACTGGAATGAACATTCGGAATGTCTTGTGTTCAGCCACTCTTGTTTGTTCATTCAATCTTTAAATTAAGTAATGCTTGTTGTTCGGTAAACTTATTTAAAGATGACCTATGGCAAACATGATCATGTAACAAAGTAAAATCTCGAGTACAAAATTATGAAAATAATTGGCTAAGTGTGTTATTAATCTGCAAGAAAGTGATCAGTGAAATACCATAGTTTAATGGTATGAGGATCAAGTCTTGGCAGAAACACCAGCCATAATGCCAAGGCCGAGGTCAGAGGACGACTCGATTCATGAACCAAGTACCTCAATAATTGATCATGGGATTGACATAAGATGTGATGTTGAGTCCCAGAAGGAGAAAGATGAGAAGAAAGATGAGAAAGAAGATGAGAGAGAAGAGGAGAAAGATGAGTCAGAGGATACAATCTTGGCCAGCTCAATAAAATTGAGTCCATGATCGAGAGCGTCAAACAAACAGGTAAAAATAAATTGAGAATAGTGAGCAACAAAAAGGTTGTACCTAACCTCAAATTGTTGAAATCTAACCATTTTTAAGCACACCAACCATTCGAGCATAATGATAATAAGTTCCTTGAATCCCAAATAGTGAATGATACTGGAAAGAGGGTTGCCACACTCGAGACCAAACTCGCTGCGGCATCAACCTTCATTGATGGTCTCTCTGACAATACTACAAGGCTGATTGATGTAATGGAGGAGAAGGAAGCCATTAACGATCAAAGATTCGCGAAACTTGAAGAGGAGTTAAAGATCAGTCAAAAGGAGAGAACGACTCAAAGCATCAAGTTCAGAGACCTTGTGACTACTGTCAGAGAGGACTATGCAAAACAACTTGACAAGGTCAACGAAATTGTCAAGGGTTTGACAAGCCTGTACAACAGAGAGGAAAGTGAAGATGAGAGCCTAATCACCTCTGAAGTTGACGAAAAGGTGAGAAATAAAAACATGGTTCAAAATAATGAAGTAAAATCTAGAGGTCATAGCAAAAATTCCAACTCAGTAAAGATGAGAGAACGAAATAAAAATTCAGATGAGGAAACTCCAGCTCAGACACGAGATAAAGATAACTCCGGAAGTAGAGACAATCATGATACTTTGAAACTAGAATTCATTAAAAGTGCTAATATGAAAAGAGATTATAAATTAACAAATGAGATGAGATTCGAACATTTCTTGGATTATTTTGTGTCAGAACTGAGAGCTTGTAACCTCTCACACACTATTGATGAGAACAGCACTTTGCGTATGGATGAGACAGTTTTGGAGGATCACAAGTTCAGAACTCGTGACATCCTAATAAATCACTTGGATCAATCTTACCATTCTAAGATAATGCATTTAAATGACCCTCAGATGATTATTGCAAAACTGAAGCAAATCAAAGCAGGCGAGGTAAATTTAGCATCTCACACCATACGCAAGGCGCTGTATAACATGGAATATATAATTGGAAAGGAAGCGGCTGTCGGATTTTGTGAGAGATTTGAAAATGTGGTGAGAAACTATGAAAACTCTCCCGGCGCCAAGCCATTATCGGAAGACGAGAAAAGAGACGCGTTTTATAATGCTGTTATGGTATCAGTGCCTACAGCTCAAACTATTGAGTTTGTTTCAAAAAGACATAATGGCGAAAGTACTTCATACGATGAACTAAAAGCAATTGTTGTACAGGAAGAGCAGGTGAGAAAAGCAAACGTTAACACCATCCCAAGGAGCGCAAGTCTGGCACTCGTATCATCGATCCGATGCTATGAGTGCCAGAGTTCGGGCCACATTGCATCTGACTGCCCCAACAAAAGGAAAGGTGTCCGGTGTTACAATTGCAACGGCTTCGGGCACAAGGCATTTGATTGTCCAAATTACACCGGAAAGAAAGGAAGGTATGTCAATAAGACTAGTAAATCTCATAACTCGAATGGTGGTGGTGGGCCGGTGAGAGGTGCGAAAAGAAAGAGTAAGAGCGATGCGAATGCGAGGGTGCGAAACGTGGTTGAGTATCGAAGGGACGTGGAAGATCCAACTACCAAAACACCGGAAATAGAAGCAACAACGGAGGCATCAAAAAGGATCAAAATAAGCAACAAAACAAGGAGAAAGGTGAGAACCAAGTAGCGAGCGTTTATAACATAAGTTGCGAACAAGATCAAATTTTCTCCAAGTTTCTAGCGGATTCCGGTGCTACGGAACATATAACTAATTCCAAAATGATCTTCACGCTTCTTGATGAAAGCGATTGTGGCGTGATAAAATGCGCTAACAAAAACAGCTCAGCTGACATAAACACAGAAGGCGCGGGTACAATATTCGTGAGAATGAATAACGGAGAAATTCTAGAAATTGATAAAGTCATTTTCGCTAACGCGTTAAAAGATAATCTCTTGTCGTTACGAAAATTCGCTGATATGGGACTAGCTATATATTTAGATAGTACCGAAATAAATATCTTTGATCCCTGCTCAAACGAAACACTCCTATCAGGCATATACAGACGACCTTATTGGCTAATAGAACTAGAAATTAGTAAAGATTTGCCCAATGGCGAGACTGTCACACAGAAAATAAATAGGCATATATTTGCCAATACAGTAGATACGAATTCAGATGCGAAAAGATATAATACACGAAATGTGACAACTCAAGTTCAGTCTTTACCAGAATCGGTTCCGATGCCTGGTAGCAGTGAAGAGTTTGAAATTTTAACAGATGAGAGTGATAGAACTAAGGTCAAAGAACTAACAAAAGATAAGTATAAATGTAAAAATGTGAGAATGGAAGATGTGAATGATGTTGATAATAGAATATTTGAGAATAATATAAAAATACTTGATTTATCGAACTTTGATGTATCTATCACAGATAGAAAATTTTGTAATATAGATGAGGCCTCCATAACAGAAGTTAATCCTGATGAATCCCCGTTCTCATTGGATACAAAAAGGTTTCTCGAAAAGAACAAAGTCATGTTGTAGCACGTAAGATTTGGTCATGCTTCGATCGCCTATCTCAAGGCATTGCAAGCTCAATTCCCCAATAATAAAGAACTGCAAGATGCGATTTTCGATGAGGCGTTAAAAGACTGCGGAATCTGTCTAATAGCCAAAACGAACAAACTGCCTTTTCCATCAGTACGTACTCGGGCTACTGCTCCCCTACAAATTATTCATTCCGATACCATGGGTCCAATCTCACCACCTTCTCACCCCAAAAGATACAGATTCATATCTGTATTCATAGATGATTTCTCTAGACTTGCAATAGCTTACCCTATGACTCATAAGAGTGAAACTGGGTATTGTCTTGAAAGATATGTAAGGAGCGCTAGAAATCTTCTAGGGTACGACGCAAAGGTGTGTTATTTGCGCTCGGAACCAGGGACGGAGTATACAGGTGGATACACGGTAGAAGTATCGAATAATTTTGGCGCAGAATTACAACTAGCAGCCCCAGACACGCCTGAACACAATGGTGTGTCAGAGCGATTCAACCAGATAATTCAGAAGAAGGTGAGAACATATATTTACGATGCGAAGTTACCCAAAAATCTGTGGGATATAGCAATGACAGATGATGTATACGCATATAATCGGACTCCGCACAAATCAAACCAAATGCTGGCACCTCTGGAAAAGTTTGCTCCCCAACATAATTTCAGTTTTGATCAGATCAAAAGATTTGGATGCCTGGCTTATGTAAAAGTTCAGAGAAAAACAGGCCCAAAATTCAGATACGAAGGAAGGCGAGTTATCCTGGTGGGCTACGCACCAACAGGTTATATTTTGTTGAAACCAGAAGAAGGAAAATTTTATGAAAGCCGAGATGTGAGGTTTAATGAAGAACTGGTTTACGGAGACAAATATAACAAAAATGGAATATAAGATTTTCCTGCTGTAAGCAATAATCTGAATAAAGATGAGTGGTTTGTCAAATCTGAAATGAATGAAAGATGCGAAGAATTTCCAAAACAGGAGGGAGAATCTATACAAACTTTAAAACCGGAGGGAGAGATCAAGAGAGAAAGAGGTAGACCCTGTAAAACTGTAACTGTCGTTACTAAAAATGCAGATGAGAAAGGTGAGTTTATTAACGATGTCAGTTTCTCGAATCTACCCCTTGATGAGAATATCAAGGCAAATGTTATGCTGTCCTATAACATATCAGATAAGATATATGAGAGTAAAATCAATTATAATGATGAGATTTTTCATGCCTTGCTTGCTGATATCAACTCTGATCCCTCAAACTATAAAGATGCGATGAATTCAGATGAGAAAAATAGTTGTCAGCAATTAAAGATGAGTTAAATTCTATGAAGAAAAAAAATAAAGTCCGGGAAATAGTCAAAAGACCTACAAAGATGCGTGATGGGAGAAAGGCAACAATAATTGACTCAAGATGGGTATTCAGACGAAAACTGGATTCAGAGGGTAACACCAAATACAAGGTGAGATTGGTTATCCGTGGATTCAAGGATAAAAGCTTCTATGAATTAAGCGAGACGTACGCACCTGTGTCAAGGTTGACACTTGTGCGAGCTGTTATAGGTATTATCAATAAGTTCAAATTACTTGTATGTCAAGCTGATGTTAAAACAGCTTCCCTAAACGGCGTCCTCGATGAGGAAATATATATGGAAATACCCGAAGGTGCGGAATTTACAGAGGAGCAAAAACGAAACCAAGTGTGTCGAGTGATGCGTGCTCTATACGAATTACGCATCAGCTCGAAGAAATGGAACAATAGATTCACTGAAGCAGCCAAAGATCTAGGTTTGTAAAACTCAGATCTAGAACCATGTTTGTTCACTTGGCGAGAAGGTACAAAATTTCTGATTGTACTTCTCTATGTCGACGACCTACTTATGGCCAGTAACGATGAGAGAAAATTGAAAGAGGTCACGAAAAAGCTCAGTAAAGAGTTTGAAATGAACATTCTAGGTGAGCCCAAGGAATTTCTCGGCATCAGCATAAGGCGAGATATTGAAAATAAAATTATCGAATTGAGCCAAACGAAATACATAGAAAATATCCTTACTAGGTTCGGATTCAGTGAATCACATCCGCAAAGAACGCCTATGGTCACTACTCAAGTGATTAATAGGAACAGAAAGATGAGAGAAACGGATGCTTATGATGACTTACTTACAAAAAAAAAACAAAAGAAAATGTTCCTTACAGAGAAGCCGTGGGAAGTCTGTTATATCTGGCAGGTGCGACAAGACCAGATATTTCATACGCAGTGGACATTCTGAGCAGACATCAAGCAAGTCCAACCGAGGATGATTGGAAAATGGTTAAGAGAGTGTTCCGTTACTTGAAGGGAACTAAAATTCTGAGCTTGAGATACAAAGGTGAAACAGAAGATATCCAAGCCTTTTCAGATGCAAGCTTCGCTGATTGCAAGAACTCACTCACTACGTGTGGCTTCGTTATGAAACTGTTCAGAGATGCGATAGTGTGGCGAACCCACAGTCATACGTGGCACTGTCTACTTGTCAGACAGAATACGTAGCGATGAGTGAGGCGAGCCAAGAGATGTTTTCTGTGTACAACTCTCTTAGACTGATCTTAGTCGAACCTCCGTTGCCAATGATCTTGTGGTGCGACAATAAAGCTGCGAAAATAAATACTGAGACGAGTGGAGGAAGTATACTGCGACACTTGATAGATGCGAAAGTGAATCGCATAATTACTTAGTGACTAAGTTGATGAATCATGATCTTAATTATTAACCATTTTTTTTCCAGAGGTTATAATTATTAGCCGTTATGTTACAGAGAATAAGAAGGTGTGAGTAATTAAAGACGGCGAGGAACCGGAGGATCTCATGGGAGGGAGTGTTAGATATATATATATATATATAACATTCGGCCCTCCTCCTCTCTCCGCCGGCCACAGCGAGAGCTGGCGCTGTCGCACCAGTCGGCACAAGTCCCGCGACTGCCGTCGAGATCGGACGCTCACACGGTGGTGGTGTGTAGAGTCGGCGCGCATCATTAATAAATACATTAGATATTACTTAGGAGCATTTTCATTTGACCTGCCCCACGTAATAACCAACATTAGCACTTACTCTGCGAATTCGCAGTAATCGCACTTTGAGATGCTGCAGATGATTCCATGATGTTATTCCGGAATGAGTTGTTATGTTCAGCAACTTCTTTTTGTGAAATTGTCCCGATTTGGCCAATGTAAATGCAAGAAATGACACTCGATCTCGTTCAAAATCGCAGCAATCCCCGATGTAATATGAATGCAGGGCTTCACTTTCATGATCCAACACTGTTTTTCACGTTTAAACTCACTAAAATCGCGCAGTTGAAGCATTCATCGGGGCCGTAACCTATTGGAATAGTGAGGATAATGAAAGGATTACACTGCACAGATAAATATACAGTAAGTTTGAGGATAAATAAATAAATGAATAAATAAGTTAATAAGTTGGAGATTGCAAATGTCATAATGCAAATATCATAGAACAGAGATATTATTGGCCAATACAATTGAGCAAAAAGTTAAGATAATGGTTTTGAATAAAAAAAACATAGGTCATATACGATAGCATTTATTTTTATTATGGTGATTATACTATCAACATGATTAATAAATTAATAAATATGTAAGTACTATGGAACGTCTTTCCCCGGTCACACTGCGTATCTTGCGTGTACAGTTCCGGCATGACCTGCTTGGGTTTGTTGATGTAAGTCAGAATCATCGATATGATGGTGTTCCGAGGGTGCGCTCTTCGTACTTTCTCTTGAACGATCTAACCCTAGGCCCAAACGATATATTAACCCAGTAAGGCCCATGGCCAGACCAGCGGAGATACCATAAAACTAATTATTGGATCGCGTGCTTTTTTGAAAAAAAATGCCCGTATTTTTTTTCCATTTCCATTGTTTATACAATAATTATTTAAACAAATTGCACCCAAAGTGAATCGACTTCCCTGATATCACTGAATTCCTTTTCTTTATAACGTGATTGTAAGAGACATGAGCCTCAAATCGAAAAAATGTGTTCTTACTTTTCTTCTTGGTTTTTCTTCTAGAATCGATTCGCACGATTACTTTCTCGAATTTACGACTTTGGGTGCAACTTGTTAGAATAATTATTGAATAAATATTGGATTTTGAAAAAACAAAGAATAGGGGTATTTTTTTCAAAAAAGCACGCGATCTCGCAATCAGTTTTCATCCCATGGTGATAGCGTAGGCATGAGCCGAAGCCACTTTTTCTCGGTTTCACTGAATTCCAATTGTTTATAACGTGATTGCCAAAAAAATAAGCCTCAAATCGAAAAAATGTATTCTTACTCTTTCTCTTGGTTTCTTTTGTAGAATCGATTGACATCATTACTTTCTAGAATTTACAACTTTGGGTGCAATTTGTTTAGATAATTATCGTTTAAACAATGGAAATGGGAAATGGAAAAAGAAAAAATACGGGTATTTTTTTTCAAAAAAGCACGCAACCCAATAATTAGTTTTATGGTATCTTCGCTGTCCTGGCCAGGGGCCTTAATGGGTTAATCAATTTCTACTGATTATTTCTAGTTTTTTTTTGGGTAACGCTTATGCGTACATATATTTGTATTTTGGAGAAATATTTACTGAATCTTATCACTCACGCTAATTGGTGAATCCTTAGTGTAGATACATTTCATTAATTAATTTCATAATTCATGATACTCCGCAAAAAGACTTGAAATCCTGTCTCCTCGGTGGCGTAGTTGGTAGCGCAACTGACCGGAGATCAGGAGGTCGCTGGTTCAAATCCAGCCCGGGGAGCGTGGAATTTTTTTCTCGCAATATCACTTTGGGATAGTCTACCAAGCCCGAATTTATTCGTCGTTTGAAATATGTGGACGTTATATGTTGAAGATAATCCTAAAGATATTTTAACTGATATACATGAGTTTGCGAAATTCCGTTACGAAAATCATTTTAGGCCGAAATCAAAAGATTTCAACGATATATTAGATCATGTAAGATATATTCTCTATTTATGGTAGCAATTCCATGGCTACCGGACTCAAACTAGCATCCAAATTTTTTTCATTCTAAATCAGCATTATTCACACTTAAAATCATTTCTCAATTATGATCACGATTTTTCATAATGGTCGAACCCTGTTTAAAAGTAAATATTGAAGAATCGAAAGATTCACCGGTCACTATTTTGACTAGTTTTTCCTGGCAGTGGGCTGGCGAACATAAACACAACAACACTGTGAAAATCTGTTGCAGTTAACCTCTACTCATTTTATTGACTGTACTCCTACGTTACCGATATATTTACATGTTGGTCAGTTGAGCGCGGTACACAGTGTTGCCAGATTTTTCCAAGTGCACAACGAACATGGTGGACACTCTCGTTCGCAGGGTAAACAATATATTGTAACAGATGTAGTGTTACAATGAGTTCGGGTTGCTACATATATTTTACCGGTAACGGATTCTACAAAATTCAAGGTTTCTTTTCATATATTTCCTTCCAAGGCATTGATTTATTAGATCATTCAATTTTACCAGAGAATGTCTGTGCACCATGTAGGTTACAATAGCTACATGTTAAAGTTCGCGACTTCGAATGCAAATAACTTTGTTAGGAGCACGGATACCGCTGTTTTTTTTCCATTTCATTCAAAAGAGCGAGTTGAAAAGTATTATACATATCAACGGGAGCAACAGTTTGAGTTGGAGAGTGTGATGGAATTTCCACCTTAACGAACAAAATTCATGACACCTCCGATTACTTTTTTCATAATTGTCATGAACACATATACATATATATATATATATATATTTTTTTTTCAATAACATTATAAAATTCAAAAATAAGAAACTGATTTTATTTTATTATATTGTTACAGAAAAAAAATAAATAATGTCAAATGTTCTCGATGTAATGAAGAATCTAGCAATCAGGATTCTCACGAAAAACATTCTGCCAAAATGCACCAATTTCACTGTACGTCTTGTCAAAGATCTTTCAAAAACGAATATTCAATCATGCGACATATACGAGAACATGCGAACCGAAGAACTTTATATTGTTTAATCTGGGGCTTAGATTTAGAAAGAAAAATGTGGAAAAAGTGGGTAGAAGGAAGGGGTGGAAAAAAGGTGGAAAAAGGGGTGGAAAAAAGAGGTGGGAAAAGGGGTGGAAAAAGGGGAAAAAGGGGGTTTAAAAAAGGGGTGGGAAAAAGGAGTGGTAAAAGGGGTGGAAAGAGGGTGGGAAAAACGGGTGTAAAAGGGGTTGAAAAACCCGCTGCCAAGTGCCTCAGCAGTATGCTTTCTCAAAGTATTGCAATTGAACCTCAACTTGCATTAATCACCACTCTTTGAGAAAGCAAAATGAACCTCTAACTCATTTCCTCCACTCCATAGTAACGGTTGCTATGATAATTATCCGAGCTTCGGTGTTCTTACTTCTTAGTCGTCAACAGTTCCGAAAATGGACCTCTAACTGACTTTTCCCACTCCATAGTAACGGTTGCTAAGGACGTAAACAATGGTTGCTATGGTAAATGTCGGAGCTTCGATGTTCTTACTTCTTAGTCACCAACAGTTCCAAAAATGGACCTCCAACTGACTTTTCACACTCCATAGTAACGGTTGCTAAGGACGTAAACAACGGTTGCTATGGTAAATATCCGAGCTTCGGTGTTCTTACTTCTTAGTCGTCAACAGTTCCGAAAATGGACCTCTAACTGACTTTTCCCACTCCATATTAACGGTTGCTAAGGACGTAAACAATGGTTGCTATGGTAAATGTCGGAGCTTCGATGTTCTTACTTCTTAGTCATCAACAGTTCCAAAAATGGACTTCAAACTGACTTTTCCCACTCCATAGTAACGGTTGCTAAGGACGTAAACAACAGCTGCTATGGTAAATGTCTGAGCTTCGATCTTCTTACTTCTTAGTCATCTACAGTTCCAAAAATGGACCTCCAACTGACTTTTCCCATTCCCTAGTTACGGTTGCAAGGGATATAAACACCGGTTGCTAGAGACATCAACAATGGTTTATACGGGAAAGGTCTCTTTGATTGTTATAGAATCCCATAAATATACAAACCCAAATGAACATTTATCATGAATTATATGGGAACTTATCGAAAACCCGCTAGCAACGGTTGCCTTGGAAATAAACAACGGATGTTGCTGAACACCGAACTCGGTTCACATCTGCCGGAGACCGACCTGTGTCCAAAATTTCAAGACGATCGGACTATTCCTTCGAAAATTATCGTACGACAAAAAAAAGTCAGTCTGAATCTGAATTTTGTATCTCCATAGCAACGGTTGCTAGGAGAATAAACAATGGTTGTTCCAAAATGAATGTCTTATCGATTCTCATCGATCGTCGCAAGAATTGGAGACCCATCGTGCATTGATGATAATTTTTGGAGCTTTTATCAAAAACACGTTAGCAACGGTTGCTAGAGAAATAAACAACGGAATTGGCTGAAAATTGAACTCGACCGAGATTTTGTGGCAACTAACCTGTATGCAAAGTTTCAGGACGATCGGACAATTCCTTCGAAAGTTATCGTACGACAAAAAAGTGCACGTACGTACATACATACAGACATTTTTAGATTTCCATGTTTTTCGACCCGTAGATTACGAAAATCGAGGTCCCGAAGTCCGATTCGGTGGGTCGATTTTTACCCCGTTACAAAGCTTTCTCTTTGAGAAAGCAAAAGGGGGGGGGGGGAAATCTGACGGCGGCGGCGGCGAATTGGCTCTTAATATAGAGAGAAAATTCAGCAGATAATTTTCCTAACGTACCGCAGATTTTGGAATAGCGTAAACATTCAGTTTCAATGACCCCTATTGGAGAGTATATGAGAATCACGATGGAATTCACTGCACAATCAGGAAAACTTCTTGTTATTGACCTTGAGGCGGCCGGCATTTCAAAATGTCCAAAAGTGATACTTTGAAAAATTTTTCCATAGGAAAATTTCTCGATGGACTAGCAATGTGGGCCGACCTTGAGGTGATGCCGATCGGCATCACCCCGGTCGTCTGCAGGTTAATATTCCAACCATTGAATTCAACAAAATTTCTGAGCCGCTATCTCATATTTTCTTCTTTCCGTGGGTCGTGACCTTTATGTCTTGTATCCCCCCCTTCGTCCCTTATGCCCCCTACGCTTCACGTGCATTCCCACCAGTGGTCCACGCAGCTGATCTCTCACCATCGCCAACCGCTAGTACCACACCCCGATCGGCTAGAAATTCGATTTTTCATCGATAAGTAATTCAAAAACGACACAACGGATCGGTAAACTTTGATACACCACGTATAAGAGTGATGATTTGATAATATACTGCGCAATTTTCCTGAATTTAATCTAAGATCAAGTTATTTTACCGTATTTCACGTGAGAGAATTCTAATCATATGGAAAGGTAGTGGGATAATTAATTCATTTTCATCTGGAAACATCCAAAATCTATGTTTCCCCATAATATTGGAAATTCTGTTACTCAAATTCAATGTACAAAGAGGCACGCCTAGTTGTCTGAAGAATGGACAAAGCATTTCAGGACCATTATCCCTGGAAGAACAGAATTTCCATAAGTGGAATGTAAAATAGAAATTCCCCCGACGTGGGCTCCCAAAAAAAGGAACAAAATAGAATTCTCCCGCACTGTTGCCAAGAATCGCTTATGCTTATTTAATAGTTGTATCTTTTATACATATTTCTATCTTTAAATAGTTCAAATAACTTTTTGATCATGTTCAAATTGACACTCGGCAGATCAGTGTTGAATCATGATTTACATCTCGCAAAGCTATGGAAAAATTATAGAAGTCTGGAAGATTATTAAATATTAAATGACGAACTGTACGATCAAAGAATTTCAGAGGACATGTAGGAGAGATTGATAGGTTAGGTCGTTTTGTATTGGAATTACTCAATTAAAATCCAAGTGAAGGAATGATTAGTATACGGAATGAGCTAGGGTCAGCTAGGCAGTACAGCGAAGCGCAAGGTAAGCGAATATCACTAATTCAAGTATTTTTAGATCAAGTAATAATTAGATCCATAGTTTTCAGATTTTGTATATTCACATACTGACTTCTGACAATCTCATTAATAATTCAGAATACATTTCATACTCTAATTTTCTAAATTCAGATGGATCATGCCTTGCATGTTCATAAAAATCACAAAACTCATGTACCATATGTTGATCGTTTCCAGTAGAACTTACTGGTAAAGTATCGATAAGAAATCTCCTCACATTTTCTTTTGGATGTCGCTTACAACTTCTATCTCGATCATTTATATGTGAGTCTGGAAAAGAATAAATGAATAATACTCAATTTGAAATCAATCACAATTTATTGGTATTGAACGCTAATAATCAGATACATACCTAATATTTTGAAATCATTGATCGTTTTTAATCGATAGTAATGTGAAGAATGTAAACATCCCGTTTGTAACTTCTCTATTGAGTATTCGAGACGTGGTTCCAGATCTATCTTTGGAATAATTTGTATTCTCCTGTCAATTTCTTTCCTAAGAGACTGAAATACAATATGATTTTTGTGAAAGATGTTATGTAAAAGATCTGATACAAGCAAATAAGGGAGGAGGAGCATTTCGAAATTTGGGTAGAGAGAGAGGGAGAGAGAGAGAGAGAGAGAGAGAGAGAGAGAGAGAGAGAGAGAGAGAGAGAGAGAGAGAGAGAGAGAGAGAGAGAGAGAGAGAGAGAGAGAGAGAGAGAGAGAGAGAGAGAGAGAGAGAGAGAGAGAGAGAGAGAGAGAGAGGAGGAGAAGAGAAAAGAGAGACTGTTAGAAGGGTTTCCTTGAGCGAGAACACTGTAGTTAGGAGGCCAACAGTAAAAAACATTTTGGTAAGTTAGGGACAGCAGAGTCCCCCGTTTACCTTACGGCAACTGATTCTGAAAACTGTTATTGGGCATGAGATTTGCGATCTTCTTGACTCCAGTGCTGAGCGGCCCAAGGGTTGGGCCGCCGGAGAGGCTGGGGGAAGTTTTATGAGATTTCGGCAAAAAAAAGTGAATGTGTCTCAATTATTTAATGAGGAGTTTATGTCCTTTTCCCGCTCGATACATGTTATTTGGGACCTGTTGAGTATTTCTCTCGGATAAAAAATGCGATGGTTACTCTATACATTATTCTCATATAGAAGAATTAAAACTTCAAGAAAATCATGTTTTGTAAGAACCAAGGAGACGATGTATCGGAAAGATTTGGACCATAGCACTATTAGAACTTACGAGGAGAGATCACAACTTTTGGGTCATCAATTCTATTACACGGAGAATGTACCTTATCTTATATCTACTTATGATCTACTCTGTCCCATATCTTATACCTCGTACCAAAAAATGTTGAGCCATATTGTTCAGAACACCTTTCATTGTTCATAAATTAGACAAACAGTCGATCTTCCGTCTAATTTATTGATAACATGTCATCTTTGCTAATTCATGATTATTAAGGCTGAGCCTTCTCTCCCCTGCCTTTTATTTCGAAATTGCATCCCACAGACACAGGAACCAAGGTGTTAAGTGGAGGCTTAGAAATATGAGTAATTCTGCGTTTAGTGAACTTGTAATGATTTATGATATCTAAACCCATTAAGTCCCAAATTGCAGAAATTTTATTGGTACTTTCGAGCTCAAATATTTTGATAAATAAGATGGGAGGTTTATTGCCAAATAGTCATTCCTACTATTTTCGGGTATGCTCTACACGATAGAATGGTTAAAAAGACTGAAAAAATTGATTTTCAATAAATAATTAACAAATTAAAATAGAAAATGCGATTTTTTGGAGCACTTTTTTTCAATCCAAAGTCAGAGGAAGAAGGAATTTTATTTTTACCCTCGAAAATATGCACACAAGTGCACAAAATATTTGAACTTTCCGAATTCGTTGGGTTTTTTTGACTATGATTTTTTTCAGCAAAATGGCGGCCAAAAAACGGGAATCAATATTTTGGATTTTCATTTTATCAATATTTTAAAGCATACATTTTCATATTCGATATATTCCTTTGAAATTCCGTATACAGGGGTTTTTAATGCTGCTGATAACGATTCTGACATCAAATTCTCAAAATTCTGGATCCAAGATGGTGATTTCAAGATGGCGGCTGACGATTTTCCACATTTTTAGTCGGAGAATCGTGAAAATTTAGAATAATGGGTTTTCTGGGGCGCTGATAATAAATCTGACATTAGATTTCCGAAATTCCGTATCTAATATGACGGTTTCAAGATGACGGCTCATGATTTCGTACATTTTTAGTCGGAGAATCGTAAAAATTTGGACTAATGGGTTGTTGGGGGCGCTGATGATAAATCTGACATCAGATTTTCGAAATTCAGTATCCAAGATGGCGGTTTCAAGATGGCGGTGGACAATTTTCTATGTTTTCAAAATCTCGTTACCGATTTCAGTTACCATTATGCTAAAAAAAATCATAGATGGAAAAACTCAATAATCTATTTCAGCAGTGAAGATTCAGAAACCCTTTTATCCACATTTTCACGAACCTCCAACTGAAAATGTACAAAATCATGAGCCGCCATCTTGAAACCGCTATCTTGGATACAGAATTTCGAAAATCTGATGTCAGATTTATCATCAGCACCCCAATAACCCATTAGTCCAAATTTTCACGATTCTCCGACTAAAAATGTACAAAATCGTCAGCCGCCATCTTGAAATCACCATCCTTCTTGGATCCAGAATTTTGAGAATTTGATGTCAGAATCGTTATCAACGACATTGAAAACCCCTGTATACGGAATTTCAAAGGAATATATCGAATATGAAAATGTATGCTTTAAAATATTGATAAAATGATAATCCAAAATATTGATTCCCGTTTTTTGGCCGCCATTTTGCTGAAAAAAATCATAGACAAAAAAACCCAACGAATTCGGAAAGTTCAAATATTTTTTGCAAATAAAAATAAAATTCCTTCTTCCTCCTTGGATTGAAAAAAAAGTGCTCCAAAAAATCGCATTTTTTATTTTAATTTGTTAATTATTCATTGAAAATAGATTTTTTCAGTCTTTTTAACCATTGTATCGTGTAGAGCGTACCCGAAAATAGTAGGAATGACTATTTTGCAATAAACGTTCCATCTTATTCATCAAAATATTTGAGCTCGAAAGTACCAATAAAATTTCTGTAATTTGGGACTTAATGGGTTGAGTAGGGAATGCCTGTAAATGGAAAGAGTTGTGACGCAGAAGTTCACGGTATTGCGTCGGAGGTGCAAATGAGTATACATATATGATATCAAATTTGAAAGATGTAAGATTTCTGCGTAAACCAAGTGAATTGCGCAAGTGCAACATAAGAATGGGTAGAGATTCGAAAAAAAACGTTTGACATAGGTTACGATCCCAACAAAAACAGAAGGGACACAAAATCTAGAAATATGGTAAATCACAGTCTAAAAACGGAAAAAATCGAATAATCAAGTATAAAATATACAGTAGATTTTTCCATATTATGTGGGTAACGAGTAATAAGGGCGATGAGCTGTATATTATACTATATAGGAGAGATTCTCCGTCAAGTTAGTGAGTGAGAAAAATCTAAAAATCCGAAAAATTCTCCAGACATTGGATGGGATCCCACGATGTCACTTGAATTTTCTCAGATTTTTTTGATTTTTTTTCAGCCCCTATAAAAGCCATGCGGTCGGGGACCTGAAACTGCAAATTTCCCGATATTTGTCATATTACTATCTTTAATCTTGTACTAAACCCATTAAATAACCTCCGAGCAAAAGAGTGATCATCACATTTTTTTTCTGGAAATTACCTGAAGTTCTGAAGTAAAATACTAACTGGAATCCATTTATCGTCTACACACTAGACGATAAATGGATTTCATATAATTTTTCTGATATTAACGAGAGAATTTTTAAATTCGCTTTCTTGGATATTTTGCAGAAGAAATTACTAAAAGGAACTACTTTTATGGTGTAAACCTCATGGCTACGGTTCTAGAATCAAATCAAAACTAAATCAACTTGGATATTAAAAAATCTGAAAAGCCATAAATGATTTTCCGTCAACTGATTTAACCCTTTTGTGCACAGAGGAGATACAGCCATCGGGTGGATAAGCTGTTACTACTTCCAAGGTCCCCGACCTGCGCTGAACCTGAATCCGAGGTCAGATTTCCAAAACTCAAGATGGCGGATCCAATAATTGACGACAATTAATCCTGAGAATTACCTCCCTTATAACATCTGTACCTGATATAAGATATTACTAAAGCCATGTCTATATAATAGTACATAATTGGATGCCACCATTTTTTTGATCATTTTTTTTTATCTTTTTTGTCAATTTAGTTGAAGAACTACTTGGGAAAGGTATCTACTCTATCAGAACAGTTTGTAACAACAGGAAAGGCTTATCAGAAATGATGAAGTCGAAAGATAAAATGAATAAAGGAGATTTTATTTATGAAACTAAATATTTCTGCTACAAAGTGGATGGATAAAAAACCTGTTACAAGCTGACATCATCTTGCAGTTCTGCAGAAAATTCTGAAATACATCCAAAACTGGAAGATGGATCTCGAATTCCCGTAGCTCGTCCAACTACAATTCAGGTTTACAATAAAATAATGGGTGGTGTAGATATGTTTGACCAATTCAGAGAAACGTATATCGTCGCCTCCGAGCAAGAACGGGCGTCCGCGAGTTGGACCCTTTTTCAGCGTCTGGTTGGAAAAGGGGCCAACTCGCAGTCCGTGTAAGAAGAGGCCAACTCGCCGTCCGTGTAAACAGGGGCCAACTCACCGTCCGTGTAAAAAGAGGCCAACTCGCCGTCCGTATAAACAGGGGCCAACTCGCCGTCCGTGTAAAAAGAGGCCAACTCAGGCGAGTTTTGAATTTCACATAAAATTAAATTCACGACTCTCTTGGGAAATCGTATGCACGCTATCTGATGTCCATAGTACGTCTCTTTCAATGGATAGGTGATTTTCACGTAATTTACATATTTCAGATTCATTTTGAGCAAAAATTTTACATTCTTTCTGAGTATACGGTTTCGTGCTATTCATTATTGCTTATTTTATAAGAATAATAATTCTTAGACGGGAAAGAAGCATTTTCGAGAGGAATTATAGAGGAGTCGTTTCTTTTGAATATTCCTAGAACAAAAAAAATTTTAGTATTTGAGGATCAAGCTGGCCCTCTGAAGCGCATCTGTTAGGTGATTTTCTTGTGATCCACATATCTTGAGCTTGTTTTGAGCTTATTTTGAACGCAGGAGAATTTCGTCGTCTGGGAAATTCATATACATGAGTTTTTGAAGTCGCTGTTTTCGAATCCGACCTCGGATTTTCAAAATTCAAATTAGACCCTCTAAGATTGCCTACCGTGATTTTGAAAAGATACTGGATTTTGTTGAAAATTGATACCCATGGATTCTCAAGGTCGCTGATTCCGAATCCGACCTCGGATTTTCAAAATTCAAATTAGAGCCTCTAAAACTGCTTACTAAAATTTTGAGAAAATACTGGATTTTGATGAAAAGTGGTATCCATGGGTTTTTAAGGTCGCTGTTTCCGAATCCGACCTCCGATTTTCAAAATTCAAATTCAAATTCAAGTTTGAAAAGATAATGGATTTTAATCGAAATTCTTATGCATGGGTTTTTAAGGACGCTGATTCCACATCAAACCTCAGATTGACATGAGCCTAAACATCGTCGACCATAGCAAGGAAACATCCATTTTGAAGGTAATTTAACCCATTAGCGCCTGAACGGACACTTTTTGATGCCAAAGTTCAGGGACTCAATGTACGATGCATTTGATCGGAAAAGAATCTGGAACCACTGTTTCCTATGGTTCAAAAAGTTCTCTTTCGAGTGTCGGTAGTAAGAAAATCGAAGAATGAGTTTTTCTATAGAAAAACAGCAATTTAAAAAAAAAAAAAAATTTTGTGATAGAATTTTTTTTCTGAGGAATTTTTTTCTGCCTTTGGATTTTTTCACATACTTAAAACTAGTGAATATCGCGTCCATGGGTCCATAACTGAAAGTTATTATCCGTACATAATCGAAAAAAATTTTTTCAAGACAAAATGGCGACCGGCAGAAAAAATTGTAGTTTCAAACTTTAGCATTTTTTTTCTCGAGAGATCTTTTCCTCAATCTTTTACTCGATAACTATGAGCTTGACAAAAATTTTTGTAGGGTCAAAAAAGTCTTAGTATTAGTCAAAAAAGACTTTCAAATTTTTTCAGATTTTTCAAACGACTTCTCAAAAATTTCAGTTTTCAAGTTTTGATGGTAAATCAAAAATTTTCTATTTCGGGTCTCAAAAAAATTCAAGGGTATTCTTTGACTAATTCTGAAACTTTTTTGTTTCCAAAAATTTTCCCTTCAAGCCCATGGTTTTCGGGAAAAAAATCGCTGAAGTTTAGAACTACGATTTTTTTTGCCGGTCGCTATTGTCTTAAAAAAACCGCTGCCAAGTGCCTTAGCAATATGCTTTCTCAAAGAGGCTTCAACATCATCCACAAACGCTTCACAAACCTGTATTTTCACCTTTCCACTACCGTAGATACTATCATCTATTTTTCAAAAATTACAAAAAAATTATTTAATCAATTCAATTCGTATCTTTGTGACTGTGTAAAGTGTCGTTCTTTTTCAATTGACCAAACTATGTTGCAAGTGTTGATGTCTGCCCGGGCTCTCTTATTATTTGATCAAATGCAACAAAGCAAACGGTTCTAGGTTTTACACGATGCGAGACATTTGGACCTGCATAATTTTTCGATCAATTCATCTTGTGACGTCATACGGTTTAATGGCGGTCGAAATCGATCCACCCTGCCCTTAAGCCCGTATTTAGCACACTTGAAGACTCATTTTGATCATTTTTGACGGCTGAGGTTGGAAATGATCAATTCAAAATCTATTTTGATCACTTTCGACGGCAAAAGACACCAAATTTTTCGAATTTTCTCTATAGTACGTTGAAAATACTGGAAACGAAACTTACATCAATTTTTTTCCCTTATAGCAACGGTTGCTAGGGCGGTAAACAACGGTTGCTAAGGAGCTAATTGGGAAGATTTTGTGTCCTTTGCCGTCGAAAATGATGGAAATGGGTCATAAATTAATGATTTCCAACCTTCGTAACTGTTGCTAGGGAGGTAAACAACCGTTGCTATGGAGCAAATACAACAATTCAGTGTCCTTGGCCATCGAGTCTGACTTAAAACTGATTTTCCGGCTTGCCCCAATGAGCACTCATAAGGATTGGTGAGAAAACACGTTAGGAACGGTTGCTAGCGAAATAACCAACGGATTTTGCTGAAAATTTAACTCGCCCAAGATTTTGCCGCGATTAACCTGTGTGCAAAATTTCAAGACGATCGGACCATTCCTTCGAGAGTTATCGTGGACGAAAAAAAAACGGGACGCACACACACACACACACACACACACACACACACATACATACATACAGACACTTTTGAATTTCCATATTTTTCGACCCGTAGATCACGAAAATCAGGGTCCCGAGGTCTGATTCGTTGGGTCGATTTTTGCCCCATTACAAAGCTTTCTCTTTGAGAAAGCAAAAAATTTTTTTGATTATGTACGGATAATAACTTTCAGTTATGGACCCATGAACGCGATATTCACTAGTTTTAAGTATGTGAAATAATGCAAAGGCAGAAAAAAATTCCTCAGAAAAAAAAAATTTTATCACAAAATTTCGGCCTTTTTTTTAAATTGCTATTTTTCTATAGAAAAACTCATTTTTGGATTTTCCAACCATCGCCATTCAAAAGAGCACCTTTTAAACTATAGAAAGAAGTGGCTCCAGATTTTTTCCAATCAAATGCATCGGGAGTCATACTACTTTGACGGTCAGAAAAATGTTATTCCAGTAATACGTCTTATTTCCGCGATTATCGTGAATGATCAAGGTATCCGTGGAATCGTCAGTTCCATAGCGAATCGCGAATAGTCCTACTTTTAGAGTGCGTAGCTCTGTTTCGCCATAATCGAGCAAAATGTGTCGGGTAGTGTCGCGGGAGGACGGTCAGCAGAACGAGCCATAGCTGCACTTATTTCTCGTAGCATTTTGTGAATACTCAAATTTCTTACGAAAATGAAGTAACAGTCTATAGATATTTATCATAGGCAGCCGCAAATACTCGAATCATCTTCGATATGTAAATACATTTTTTGTATAATGCAAAATACATCCAACGTCATCTGACGTCGAAGTAGATATGACCCCCTCTTAAGGTGGAAATTCCATTGCTACCGGACTCAAATTAGCATCCAAATTTTTCTTATCCCAAATCATCATTATTCATACGTTTCTAAATTATTATCATGACTTTTCGTCATGGTCGAACCTTGTTTTGCTTTCTCAAAGAGAAAGCTTTGTAATGGGGCAAAAATCGACCCACCGAATCAGACCTCGGGACCTCGATTTTCGTCATCTACAAGTCGAAAAACATGGAAATCCAAAAGTGTCTGTATGTATGTATGTGTGTGTGTATGTGTGTGTGTGTGTGTGTGTGTGTGTGTGTGTGCGTGCGTCCCGTTTTTTTTTCGTCCACGATAACTCTCGAAGGAATGGTCCGATCGCCCTGAAATTTTGCACACAGGTTAATCGCGGCAAAATCTCGGGCGAGTTCAATTTTCAGCGAAATCCGTTGTTTATTTCCTTAGCAACCGTTGTTAAGGTGTCTATTTTTTCGTTTCTTTCGTCCACGATAACTCCCGAAGGAATGATCCGATCGTCTTGAAATTTTGCACACCGGTTAGTTGTGACAAGATCTAGTCTGAGTTAAATTTTCAGCAAAATCCGTTGGTTATTTCCCTAGCAACCGTTCCTAACGTGTTTTCTCACAAATCCTTATGAGTGCTCATTGGGGCAAGCCGGAAAATCAGTTTTAAGTCACACTCGATGGCCAAGGACACTGAATTGTTCTATTTTCTTCATAGCAACCGTTGTTTACTTCCCTAGCAACCGTTATGAAGGTTGGAAATTAATAATTTAAGACCTATTTCCATCATTTTCGACGGCAAAAGACAAAATCTTCCCAATTAGCTCCTTAGCAACCGTTGTTCACCACCCTAGCAACCGTTGCTAATGGGGGAAAAAAATTGATGTAAGTTTCGTTTCCAGTATTTTCAACGTACTATAGAGAAAATTGGGAAAATTTGGTGTCTTTTGCCATCGAAAATGATCAAAATTGATTTTGAATTGATCATTTCCAACCTCAGCCGTCGAAAATGATCAAAATGAGTCTTCAAGTGTGCTAAATACGGACTTAAGGGCAGGGCGGATCGATTTTGACCGCCATTAAACCGTATGACAGTCACAAGATGAATTGATCGAAAAATTATGCAGGTCCAAATGTCTCGCATCGTGTAGAACCTAGAACCGTTTGCTTTGTTGCATTTGATCAAATAATAAGAGAGCCCGGGCAGACATTAACACTCGGAACATAGTTTGGTCAATTGAAAAAGAACGACACTTTACACAGTTACAAAGATACGGATTGAATTGATTAAATAATTTTTTTGTAATTTTTGAAAAATAGATGATAGTATCTACGCTAGTGGAAAGGTGAAAATACAGGTTTGGGACGCGTTTGTGGGTGATGTTGAAGCCTCTTTGAGAAAGCATACTGCTAAGGCACTTGGCAGCGGTTTTTCTTCTTCTAAGGGTTATCCTCACTAGGAGATGTACCCACCTTGTATGAACATTAATTAAGAATCAATATTGATAAATGGAAAGATTCACCGATCACTATTTTGACTAGTCTTCTGGCAGTGGGCTGGCGGGCATGTACAAAGCACAATACTGTGAAAATCTGTTGCATTTCACCTCTACTCATTTTATCGACTGTACTCCTACGTTACCGATATATTAACATGTTAGTCAGTTAAACGCGGTACACAGTGTTGCCAGATTTTCCCAAGTGCTCAGCCTTGCCCCGCCCATTTTCGAAATTTTGGATTGACACGAGTCGCATCGCCCGATTGCGATGCGCATTTTCCCACATGCTACTCGAGTTGCGCCGAGAAGCGACATTAGAATTAAGCATACATGTGTGAGTGTGAGAAGGCGCTGATTGAGACGCATCCATGCGACAGATGGCGAGTTGCACGTGGTTCATGGGAATCATGAGGACAGCTTGCATTTTTGTGCAGCTACCGAACATTGGAACGGATGGATGTCGGCTATAAGATATTCTCTTATCAGCCTGGGCGAAGTCACGAGCAGTCAGCGGGCGCTCGTGCGGGAATGTTATTTCATAAGTGCGAGTTGCACACGGCAACTGCGCAGCTTCGAATTAGTTAGAAACGGCCATAGAAGATCTTATCAATACGTATAAGTTGACGAGTAACCAGCGGGCACTCGAGCCAAAATGGCCAGATCAGAATGTATCTATATTTATATATTTTTATCGGAGACAGGCCGATGTGTCATGAGCGAATGGAATCTCTTATCAATAACGTTTCGCCAGGTTAATAAGTGCGATGTGAAATAATTGAATGACATGTATAAGTAAACTGACGCGCCTTGCAGCGCACACATAGATTTGTAACGAAGCGAGCGCGCTTCGTAGTCATAAGTATTGTCACGCGTGCGAACGGAGGAAAGATGCTGAGCCACGCGCGCTTGTTATCACTCCATGAGGAAGAGGTTATTCTCGCAAAGTGCAGCTGCGCTTCCCAACCGTTTCGCACCCTGCGAGCGCATCTTCACGTGACGTCACGACGCATATAAAAAATGCGGCCGCGGCGAACACGGGCGAGTTGATCCGCGCTGATCACGGATGCCGCACAGATGGCCGGACATGGAGCGCGCGAGCAGCGCAGCTCCCTGCGAACGCGTAGCATACTTCCATCTATTGATGATAAGCAGAATGTGTGTACGATCCGACCACGCGGGATCGGGTGTTAGATGTAGTTTGAATATAATAATGAAAGTTAGTGCTAGTGCACTCGCAGCTGGTTTTTCTTGCAACACCCTTCTACCGCACCACACTCCACCCGAGCCGATAGACGCACACGGCCCAGCGCGCCTCATACATCTCGGCTGCCACGCTACCAAGTTCCAGCCAGGGACGACCAGGCGCCAGACGGATTAAAGAATTGTAAGTGGGCGAGCGTTCATTCACCAACCGCCCAGTCCCAGAATTCCCAATAACTCACGTTAGCCGGGTAAAAAATATGGTGTAACAGACGTAGTGTTACAATGAGTTCGGGTTGCTACATATATCTCACCGGTAACGGATTCTACAAATTTCAAATTTTTTTTTCATATGTTTTCTTCTTATGCAGTAACTTATTATATAATTCAATTTTATCAGGAAATGTCTGTGCTACATGTAGGTTACAATAACTACACGTTACAGTTCGCGACTTCGAATGAAAATAACTTTGTTAGGAGTACGGATACCGGTTTCTTTTAATTTCATTTGAAAGAGCGAATTTAGAACTATGATATATTTCAATATCAGCAACAGTTCAAATTGGAAAGGGTTATGGAATTTCCACCTTAACCCATTAAGTCCCTAACTGCAGAAATTTTATTTGTACTTTCGAGCTCGAATAATTTGATAAATAAGAGGAAAGTTCATTGCAATATAATCATCCTTACTATTTTCGGGTATGCTCTTCACGAAATAATGGTCAAAAAAACTGAAAAAATTGATTTTCAATGAATAATTAACAAATTAAAATAAAAATTCGATTGTTTGGAGCGCTTTTTTCCAATCCAAAATCTGAGGAAGAAGGAATTTTAATTTTACCGTCGAAAATATGCACAGAAGTGCACAAAATACTCCCAAATTTGTTGAGTTCTTTTGGCTATGATTTTTTTCAGCGAAATGGTGGCCAAAAAACGGGAATCAATATTTTGGATTTTCATTTTATCAATATTTCGAAGGATACATTTTTATATTCGATATATTTCTTCGACAAATCGTATACAGGGGTTTTCAATGTCGTTGATAACGATTCTGACATTAAATTGTCAAAATTTTGGATCCAAGATGGCGGCTGACAATTTTCCACATTTTTAGTCAGAGATTCGTGATAATTTGGAATAATGGGTTTTCGGGTGACCAACTGTCACTCTAAAGTGGAGTGACTGTTGGTATGTGTGATCTATTCTCCACTAAACTTTGCAGCTGAATTCAATATAGAGAACATATAATTGAGATTCATAAACAGCATAATGCAAATAGTAACTACTACCCAGACTTTACAGAGACTACACTTTTTCGATTATCCAGCATGTACATTGATTCAAAATTTATCAGGAATATACTTCAAGGTTAGTACTTGGGAAATTGGAAAGCTACATCTGGTTAAATATGCTTCATTAGAGATTATTTTGAGGGTGTAAATTGAAGTTACAAATGCTTCTAAAATTGAAAAAATAGCTGACTGCTATTTTGGCCTTATATGAAGGAAGGTTATGGAAAAATATTTTATTCGTATACTTGAGAATATATTATAGTTTGATTAATGTGATTCAACAAAATAGCTAACAAATGTCAAATTTGATTTAAGGGGGGATATACAGTTAGAACGAGAAAAAAAAACTCATTCTTGAAAATCGTTTTTCAAGGTTAGTTTCTACTCAAATTAATCGAAACTTTTTGAAAATTATAAGTGTATCCATGTAGTATACAAAACTATTTTTTTTCATTTTTTTCAACAAAATGGAGGCCGCTAGAGAGTGTTGAAAAAGTCGTTCTATTTTGCTTGTGCCGGCTCTCCTGGTCGCAATTTTGATTTGAAATCAAAAAATCTAAAGAATTTACTTCAATTATATTCACAGTTAGTAGATGAATTAGAAAAAAAGAGGAAAAAAAAATTTGCACTTTTGGCGTAACTTTTTCGAAATAGTCAATATTTTTTCCGCCATTTTATCATATTTTTCCATATTTAATAATAAAATATCACAATAATCTTTAATTCATCTAGAAGGTAATACTATAATGAATGAATAAATCCTATAAGTTTCAGCTCAATCGTATTATTACTTTTCGAGTTATCACCGGCATAAACTCCGAAAATGCTGTTTTGAGAAAAACGCGTTGAAAGTTTCAAATTATGGAAAGATCGTTCGTTCCAGGAGCGTATTCTAAGGAAATTTACAAAGTTTCTATGCAACAAATAAAATTGAATTTTTTGGTCATCCTAACTGTATGTTCCCCCTCAAATAAACAAATAAAAGAATAATTCACAGATTTTCATTTTGATATTGTTTCCAGATATGCTTACACACTTGTTCACATGGAATTCAAGAATTTCCAAAAAATTTCTTACATGAGTAGCAAGTGAGTTGATCATGCTTTTTATTGCTGTTATCTATATCAAGCATGTTCATGTTGTTCACGTCTACTCCATACTGAGACAGTAAGTTAAATGCATAAGAGTTTTCAGAAGAAAATCCTACATCAAGAGGATTTTGTTTATTTCCATTCGACGATTCAACATCAGCATTATTCTGTGAAAGACGTTATATGATTGAATGACTCGATGAGGTTTTAGCATTATTAGCAACAGTCATGTGTAGACATGTTGAGAATTCATGATCTTTAACATTCACATCTAAATTGTAACGTAGAAGAAATTCAACTGTGAATTCATGTGACATATCAACTGCATGATGCAATGAGCTTGACCTTATATCACCTAGCTTATGCATCCCAAGTCATTTTTTGAAAAGAAATTCGCATTGTTGAACTGATGCATAATCACTTGTAATAATCAAATGTAATATTGATAATTCTTTTGCTGGAGTATGGATATGAATGTCAGCATTATTGAGTATGAGAATTTCAATGATTTCTCTTTGTATGAGCCACAGTTATCTATCTACAATGTTATGTCTATCTCACATGCATACATGAGTACCGCTTCCTTCAACTGATCTCTGGCATTTACATCAGAGTCATGCCCCAAAAGTAATTTAATGATATTTATGTGATATTCGTTTATGATTGTCCAATCATATTTTTTGATTTGATGTTGAATGATTGCCTACTACTCTGGATCAATCAACTCATGATATTCCACATCGCTGTGCATGCAAGCTAGATGACGAGGTGTAATTTTTGTGAAGATAGGCCTGTTTAATATTTTGCATTATGCTGTAATAGTAGATCAACTAAATTTTCTCTATTGAATTCAGCAGCACAGCGCGTTGCACAGAATATCCAGAGAATCATCATCTACACACATTTCAACTGTTGCTTTTAAATCTTCATACGTATTTTTCCTTGAAGCATGTGCTTTTTGTTCAATGTATAAAATATGATGTACGAATTAAAGATTTAAATCTTTCACTGAAACTATACTTTCTGTGAGAGATTATAATGCTCCTTCTACAAATGAATTTGCTGTTTTATTGGACGATGAACACAAAGGACCAAGAGATATCGTTTTGCGCTGTAGAGATAGCCAGTTACAACGTATTTCAGAGCTGCATCAATCATATGATGCTTTTCAATATCTACTCATGTCTGTGAGAGGAGGAAACGGATATTATATATCGATTCAGCAAAATGATGGACGTGCTCAACCGAAAACTGTCTCTTGCATGCAGTTTTATTAATACAGATTGATGGTGCGACATGGTACCAATAATTATTTGCATTGCTACAGGAACCTTCTTAATCAATATGTCGTTGATATGATGGCACAAATGATAACTGAAAGATTATCCTTCATCCGGTCAAGTAAAAAAAAAATTGCGAGCTGATAATTATATTCATCTTCGTGATGCAATTTATGAAGATGGTAATGTCAGAGCTGAAAGTTTATGCCAAAGAGTCATTCTTCCTTCTTCAATGACTGGCTCTCCCCGCTATATGCATGAAAAAACTCAGGATGGAATGGCATTCGTTAAAGCAGAAAGGTGTGCTGATCTTTTTATAATATTTACATGTAATAAAGATTGCCCCAAGATTAAGAATGAACTTATGCCAGGCCAGAAATCACAAGACAGATATGATATAGTAGCGAGAGTTTTTTATTTGAAACTAAAGAAGCTCATGTTTTTGATCACAAAAAAACATGTTTTTGACAAAGTCAAATGTTTCATGTATAGCATTGAATGGCATAGGAGAGGTTTGCCACATTCTCATATTCTTTTATGGATAGAAAATAAAATTCAACCTGATGAAGTTAATTGAATCAAACCTGATAAGATAATTTGTGCAGAGTTACCAGATAAAGAAATTTATCTTCTATTGCATGAAACAGTGAGTACAATGATGATTCATGGTCCGTGCGGTCAAATAAATGATAGATCACCTTGCATGCAAAATGGTAAATATACAAAAAAATCTCCACGCCCATTAGTAGCAGAAACGCAGAGAAGCGAACATGGTTACCCAACTCATCGTAGACGGTCGCCACAAGATGGGCAAACCACCAGCCTTAACGTCCGCAACAATGCGGTTGAAATAAACCTATCAAATACATTTGTAAATACGTCAACAAAAGGGCTGATCAAGCAACCTTTTCTGTGAATGATGGTGATGAGATTCAAAGCTATCTCAATGGTCGATATATAAGTAGCTCTGAGGCATTCTGACGATTTTTTGATTTTCCTATCCACAAACGTTATTCAATTGTCGTGCATCTAGCAGTTCATTTGGAGAACAATTAACGAGTATACTTTACCAATGAAAATAAGGTTGAACTGATGAATAATCCACCAAAAACTACTCTGATTGCGTTTTTTGAACTTTGTAGACAAGAGTCCCTGCTTATTACGTTTGGAACAATAATAAATTTTCAAGAAAAGGACGAGGTACTGATGTTGCGGGTTTTCCTGGAATAAAAAAGGATTCTGCACTTGGGCATGTATATACTGTTCATCCTTCTCAAAGTGAATGCTTCCACTTGCGTATGTTATTACACCATGTCCAAGGACCAACATCATTCGAGAGCTTAAAGACTGTTAATGGAACTCTTTTACCAAGGTTCAAAGCTGCGTGTCAAGAACATGGACTTTTAGAAAAAGATGATCATTGGATTAGGACACTCAAAGATGCTGCAATATCACAATCACCAAGTAAACTAAGATAACTATTATACTATTTACAAATATTTCAGTTTTTTGTCAACCTGCTAAGTCAACAATTTTGTGGTAGGAGTTTAGAAATCATTTATGTGAGGATATTCTTTACGGACAGCGTCAGATACGTGATGATATGAATTTTAATTACTATGATGAAATTCACAATGAAGGTCTCATCCAATTAAAAGATAAAATCCTTTCTCTCAGTGAAAAACATTTGATTGATTTCGGTCTACCTACGTCAATTCGTGGTGCAAAAAATGTTTGTGATCTCTATAATGCTTTGAATAATGCACATTACATTATGGGAATGCACCATTTTAGGAATATACCTAAAATGGTTGCAGATTAAAGGAATGCATTTGATCTCATTACGAACAGTGTTAATAATAGCCTAGAGAAACTATTTTTCATCGATGCCCCTGGAGGTACAGGAAAGACTTTTCTGCTCAACTTAATATTAGCTCAAATTCGTATTTTGGGTGCTTTAGTTTTAGCTATTGCATCTTCAGGTATTGCAGCACCTTTTCTTGCTGGAGGCAAAGCTGCCCATTCCACTCCTACATTACCTTTGAACGTTTTCATTGGCCAAGATACAATATGTTTAATGAGAAAAAATCGTCCTTCAGGCAAAATTATCGAAGAAACTTCTCTCATAGTATGGGATGATTTACTATGAGTCACCGTTCGCATATTGAAGCTCGGGATCGCACGTTACGAGATTCAAAATCTAATAACAAACCTATGAATGGAATAACTTTCGTTTTCTCTAGAGACTTTGCCTGTGATTCAAAAAGGAACTCGCGCTGACATTGCGAAAGCATGTTTGAAGTCATCTTCAATTTGGAATTTGATAGAGAAATTACATTTACGGACAAATATGAGAGCTCACATTAGGGGTGGGAATCCGCAATTTCCTTTAGAACTTCTGAAAATTGGAGATGGAAAAGTATCAAATGAAAATGATTACATAAATATTGATAGAAAAGTAGGAACGACTGTTAATAATTGAGAAATACGACATTATCATTCTATCGATGCAGTGATTAACAATGATGAAGTTGTACACTACCCTCAAGAATTTCTGAGCTCTCTTGATCCTTCGGGCTTTCCACCTCAAGACTTAAAATTAAAATTTGGTTCTCCGATAATGCTATTACGCAATCTCAATCCTCCCAATTTATGTAATGGCACAAGGTTGCGAATTAAAGGTATGCAGGAAAATATAATCGAAGCAAATATTCTTACAGGACCTGCAGCTGGAGAAACAGCATTTATACCTCGCATACCTATGATTTTATCAGACTTACCATTTCAATTCAAACAATTACAATTTCCTGTGAAACTTTCTTTCGCCTTGACGATCAAAAAATCTCAAGGACAGACCTTCAAGTACGTAGAGATAGATTTGCAAACAGAATGTTTTTCACACCGCGGCCAATTTTATGTTGCTTTTTCACAGACAGGGGATGCACGTAACCAATTTCTATTAATTCCTCAAAATTCAAAAACTAAGAACGTCGTTTATCAAGAAGTTTTATGAATATCCAATTCTCAGAGGATACATGAAAATTATAACTCCAAGGATTACAAAGTACCAAATTAATCAGAGTTTACAAATAAATACACATCATACGAGTTTTTTAAGGGGAGGTTCTCATCTAGCACCTCGAAAATGACCCATTTTTCTTTATTTTTTTTTCCTAGAAGGAATTAAATAATGGCATAGAACTTCTTCACACGTACTTATATATTATTCAAGTGCATGAGAAAAAATTTTTTTTTTAAAATAATCATCATACAATAAGTTAGTCACACGTTTATGGGCACGCCTCTACAAAAAGTTTCCGCATGGTGGGAACTCTAGAGCCTCCAATTTTCATCTGAGATCAAAAAACGAAAGAGTTTCAGGGAATATATAACATTTGTGGGATATTATACTAATAGTACCGGAAAAAAAGTTGAAAATTAACTATGGGGTTGAGTTGAAAATTATGGCGGACTTGTGAAATTTACGTACCGATTTCGCACTTTTTTTTGCTTTTAAAATCGATATATAGACAAAAAATGATAACAAAATTGATAGTTTTATGGGTATGAACTCCTAGGAATTTAATTGACTTTAAAATAAAAAAAGTTTCAAGTCGATCCCTTGATTAGTTTTTGAGCTACGATTCCCACCAGTTTAAAAAAAGCAAAAAGTCGTTTCGAGATAAACGCGTGTAAAGATTCGGTTAACCGTATCAATAACGTCAATCATAAGTTGATTATCATGCTATAACTTTTTGAAAAAAACTATTGTGGTCACACGCTTTTAGGGGAATATATTCACGGGTGAAGCCGCGACGGGAGACGCTAGTATATTAACGGACAGACCAGCGGAGATACCATAAAACTAATCATTGGATCGCGTGCTTTTTTGAGAGAAAAAATACTCGGCTCAATTTTTTGGCAATCGCGCCATAAACAATTGGGATTCAATAAAACCAAGAAAAAGTGGCTTCGGCCCATGCTTACGCTATCACCATGGGATGAAGACTGATTGCGGGATCGCGTGCTTTTTTGGAAAAGAATACACCTATTTTTCTTTTTCCAAAATTCAATATTTGTACAATAATTATTTAAACAAATTGCACCCACAGTGAATCGGCTTCCTGGATATCACTGGATTCCATTTGTTTATAACGTGATTGCCAAAAAATAAACTTCAAATCGAAAAAATGTGTCAACCGTAGAACATGGGAACCGGTTGCAACGAACCCCGGGAAGTAAATTTCGAGTGTCTATGAACCTTAAACTAAAAGTTGGCACAGTTGTAATAGTTTAAATTATTTTTGGAAGACCCAAAATGGCGGCCGATAGAAAAAATTGTAGCTTTCAACTTGGCAATTGTTATTCTCGAAAACTATCGATCGAATTAAAAAATTCTTAGGATCAAAAAAGCCTTAAAATCACTTGAAGAACACTCTTGAATTTTTTCAGAATTTTTTGATGAAATTTTTCAAATTTTCAAAAAAACGCAAATTGCTTCAAAACTTCTGAAAAAATTTGAAAATGTTTATAAATAATTTCAAAACTCTTTTGCTCCAAGAAAAGTTTGGAAATTAGTCAGAGAACATTCTCAAATTTTTCCAAAAGTTTTGAAGTAATTTGCGTTTTTTTGAAAATTTGAAAAATTTCATCAAAAAATTCTGAAAAAATTCAAGAGTGTTCTTCAAGTGATTTTAAGACGTTTTTGATCCTAAGAATTTTTTAATTCGATCTATAGTTTTCGAGAATAACAATTACCAAGTTGAAAGCTACAATTTTTTCTATCGGCCGCCATTTTGGGTCTTCAAAAAATAATTTGAAGTATTACAACTGTGCCAACTTTCAGTTTGAGGTTCATAGACGCTCGAAATTTACTTGCCGGGGTTCGTTGCAACCGGTTCCCATGTTCTTCGGTTGACACAAAAAAAATTTTTGACTCGAAATTTCGTGTTTTTTTGCAATCAATTGTTTATAACAATGAGGGTGTTTATTTAATCGAGATAAAAATAATGGCATCGGAAAGCTGACAAAATTTTGCACAAGAAAATGTTCTTCCCAAATTTTTTGAACCATTACAACCAGATGAAATCTGTCGCTCAAAAAAGCGGCCGTCGAGCGGCCGTTTGGGCGCTAATGGGACTCGAGAATGAAGAAATAAAAGTATGGAACATTCATGTATCACCCGTGAAAAGACTATAAAATGATCGATTATGTTAAAAAGTAATAACATGAACAGTTCAAATTTACTTGTTTTTCTCGTGGTAAGCTTAAAAATAACATTGAAATCAAACAAAAATCCTTATAAATTTTTGTTCAGGTTCTGATTAAGATGCCTAGTGAATGCCATAGTTATATTTTGTATATGAGGGGCGTCTCACGTCAACTCTTTGCGGCCGGTTCGAGGAGACTAAAATTTTCCATTTTCGTCACTCGTTTTTGACTCCAATCAAATGAATATTGGAATGATGTGAAATATATTATCGACGTAAATTTCTCTCAGATTTCCGGTAACAAAGCTAGTTTTCAAAGATTTTTATTTTTCACAAAAAAAACCTTAAACAGATTGTATCCTAAAAAACTGATTCTGTCTCATTTTTTTATTAGTTGCACATATTTGCTGGTAAATATATGTATGTGAAGAGTACATATGAATATTGTTCGATAAATAAAACTAGATTTTTTTCTGACCAAATTTTTCTAGTTTTTCACGCATAACTTTTTTAACAGAATGTGAAAGTCGTGTACACACTTGGAATACTCATTCTCGGGATATCCTCTACCAAATATAAAATTCTCAAGAACGTTCTTACAAATTTATGTCCATTTTTTTCCATGCAAAATCGCACTAGTTGGTAGATATACTGCAGCGACTTCATTTAAGAGTTATCGAATAATAAAGTGAGAGTGCTGTGAAGCAGCACCCAATGCATAAATGATTTATTGACTCTGATAATATTTGTGATCTTTGTGATTGTAATATTTTTTGACACATGTGAAGGAATCAGGTATGACGATGTAAACGATTTAACGAGCAGTTTCGAGTTAATTTTACGCTTTATTTATCGAATTTAAATCGATAGTGGTATCTCCACTGTAATGATGAAACTCGTCGATGTGTGCGTGAGCCTCGGAAGATTTTGGTGCGAACCATACGTCTAGTAAATTGTCCTTCACGGTTACTTGCGAGAGAGCTGCACAACAAACCCTTCTCGCGGCCCCTCCTGCTTAGCTCCTAACTTTTATGCTCAGCAACTCACATTGGCTGGGTTTGGCATAAGAACAATCGTGATGCTCTGAACAGCAAATGTGCACGACGTTAAGGGAAATTGACATTTGAATAAAGAAATCAAGTAGGTGACACCCGGTGATCGAAACTGCTCGTGATATCACGTACGTTCGATTTGAATGCCGCACGTTCCCCACAAGACTTTCCGGAGATCGCGTACTCGTTCTTTCGTACTTTGCGCGGCCTAATTCGAAGTTCGTTTGAAAGCACGTTTCCTCGGCGAGGAGGTTCCAGCTTCCGCGTACTTCTTACTCACGTACTTTGTACTTTTTCGGCGTGTTAATGTCAATCCCGCACTCTGCGTTGCGATTAAAAGATGGCGGCGCTCCGCGGTTTGCGCGTTCTGAAGCTCACTTAATTTCTACACGAGGTCTGATATTCCCGTTTGCGTATGCGTCCGCGCCTACCCTCTCCGCGAGCAGCTACTACTCTAGCTCGGCCTGATAAACAGATAGATTTTCGTAGGCTGACACTCGGGAAAATTACAAGTTTGACAGATACAGTTTACGAAGGTGTCAATCGAACTCGGCACCACCATAACTGCTTGGGTTCGTTTTGCCTGTTGGCTAATCCACGACCCTTGCCTTGAATGTACTTGTTGTAATTGTCCAGGAGTCGCCACCACGTGTGAAGTTAGTCGGTCTGACGGCATGAGCGAAATCAAAAGTGAACTAGTCAGTATGATGGGCGAAACGAGAGAGCTCGCTTCCGCTAGCGCGGCGCACTCGATCCGGCCCGTGCCGAGCTCGTGACGTGTGAATTCCTTTGCGGTATGCTAGTGCGCAGCTTCGCAGCTGAGCGCAGCACACATAGATGTTGGTGCGCGCGCGCGTGTGTGTGTGTGTGTGTGTATGTGTGTTTACACTAGTGAGCAGCGGTTCTCGAAATTTTGAACCGTTGCAATACACATATTATAGAAGTATACAACAGTAACCGGGCTACGCAAAATCATAACGCGGGCAGTGGTGATGAAAAGTGCAAATGTACTGGGTGTCGTCCTAGCTACTTTAGCAGATTCACCAATCTGACTTTGGATTGATTGAGTTGTTTGACATAGGCTAACCTGTTTGCTGATGCTGATATACTCTTCAAGATAAATTAGTTTCTTTATATTTGTAGAGGATTGATTGAAGATTATTCGTTGATTGATTGATGAGTCTAATTTTCCAGTTAGAACATTGATGTGTGTATGAAGTTATTATTAGAAAGCTACAAGTGCTTTCTTATTTGCATAAGGGTCACAGGAGCTGGCAAGACTCGCATTATACAAGATGAAATAACAATTTTCTGAGTTCTAAAGTTGACGCAGCGAAGATGTATTATCAGTTTGATCACACGAAGAAAATTTTCATTCTCTTATGCATTGTAAAGTGCAGTCTATTCTGTATATGGGGCGTTCTTTGTCAGCTCTCCGAAGCCGGCGCGCGGACGCTAAAACCTCACGTTTTCGACGCTTGTTTTCGACTCTATATGACCCATATCTAAATAACGTTGGATATGCTATCAATGTAGTTTTTTCTCAGCTTTCCGATAGTGAATTTAGTTTTCAGAATTTTTCACATTTTCACAGAAAAAAAATATAAAACAAGCCATATCTCAAAAACCTATTTTTTTTTATTTTTTTAACTAGTCTAGATCGAAAGCTGAGGTTTTTTTACGTTTATATGGACCTTCTGGATACCTAGACTTTTTTTGTATTCGAGTAATTGAGTAGCAAACATGAGAAAATGCGCCGCGTCGGGCCGGGCCGCGCCGTGCCGCGCCGCACCGCGCTGACTCCACGCGCTCCAGCTCAAGTCTTCTGCTTACAAGAGTGCCGAAATCGGAATATATTTAATATCCATACAAGTCTCTATCAGTTGGATAAACTACTATCTAGATAGTAGATCATGTACTCATTTGGGTTATGGACTGAGATATGCGGACATTATTTCATTTCACATTCTTTGACCTCCGTTTTGGCTTTGATATTGAAGACTTTGCCATACTATGTTTCAACTGAACTACTTTTTCAGTTCGTTTTGATCTAGGAAAAATTTTATATTCCTCAGCAGATGAAATTTTTTTGACCATCAGTCTGTCATCGGAAGTTGGTATGAACGCATGAAATTGCAGAGTACCTTGTATACCAAACCAATTATCAAATCTTTCTTTCAATTTCAGTTTAGCTTGCTCATAATCATAAATTACCTCAAGAAAGAATACAAACCAAAGAAAATTTATTATAGTACCGATAGAGTGGGTCAACACTTCAAAAATCAGAAAAGTTTCTCTAATCTTATTAATCATAAGAAAGATTTTGGCATTCCCGCGGAATGGCATTTTTGTGCGACCGCACATGGGAAGGGAGCATGTGATGGAATTGGAGCTAATGTGAAACGAGGTGCTAAACGAGCAAGTTCACAACGCTCTGCAAATAATCATATTTTAACCGCAGAAGGTTTATTTGAATGGGCAAGAAATTACTGTAAAGAAACCATGGTATTTTATAGTAAAAAAAGAAGATTATGAGCAAGCTAAACTGAAATTGAAAGAAAGATTTGATAATTGGTTTGATATACAACCGATGACAGACTGATGGTCAAAAAAATTTCATCTGCTGAGGAATATAAAATTTTTCCTAGATCAAAAACGAACTGAAAAAAGTAGTTCAGTTGAAACATAGTATGGCAAAGTCTTCAATATCAAAGCCAAAACGGAGGTCAAAGAATGTGAAATGAAATAATGTCCGCATATCTCAGTCCATAACCCAAATGAGTACATGATCTACTATCTAGATAGTAGTTTATCCAACTGATAGAGACTTGTATGGATATTAAATATATTCCGATTTCGGCACTCTTGTAAGCAGAAGACTTGAGCTGGAGCGCGTGGAGTCAGCGCGGTGCGGCGCGGCACGGCGCGGCCCGGCCCGACGCGGCGCATTTTCTCATGTTTGCTACTCAATTACTCGAATACAAAAAAAGTCTAGGTATCCAGAAGGTCCATATAAAACGTAAAAAAACCTCAGCTTTCGATCTAGACTAGTTAAAAAAATTAAAAAAAATAGGTTTTTGAGATATGGCCTGTTTTATATTTTTTTTCTGTGAAAATGTGAAAAATTCGGAAAACTAAATTCACTATCGGAAAGCTGAGAAAAAACTACATTGATAGCATATCCAACATTATTTAGATATGGGTCATATAGAGTCGAAAACAAGCGTCGAAAACGTGAGGTTTTAGCGTCCGCGCGCCGGCTTCGGAGAGCTGACAAAGAACGCCCCATATATCTACTATGGTCCAATTTCAAAATCAAGGTGAATTGGTTCATTCATTTTTGGATAGATTTGAGAACAGTTATTGATTGACAGATCTCATGAATCATATTTTTTGCAGTTCAAAAGTCGATGTGTATGAAGTAAGGAGGCTAAAACTGCTCAGTATTTCTATATGCGCCACAGGAGCTGACAAGACTCTCATCATACATGATGAGAGAATAAGTTCTCGCCAATGACTGATTGTTTCCATATAAATATGAATAAGCAAGTAGGGGACCTCTACAGCATAGCGTGTTTCAGTAGATATGTAGACATGTTAAGGGTGTTATCTCCATTAATACTTCTGTGGGTGATTTCAGTATCCGACAAATTGTGAGATGATCAGTGTAACTCAAGACTGTTGACTTTATCAGCTCCTTATAGCTAAGATAATTCATGAATTTGCAAATTTATCACCTACTGCCATGGAAATGTTGGATAACTATTCATATCTGGTCTAATAAAATGAATAAATATAAATAAAATGAATAAATATTGCGATAAACTGAAAAGCTGAGAACAGTGATATATGTAATCTATCGGTCAATTCAGTATTCGACAATTCCAAGATGATTAGAGTAACTCAAGACTTTATAAGATCATTATACCCTAGCTCATATAATTTATGAATATGGAAATTTATCACAGATTACTGTGGAGATATTAAATGAGTATTTATACCTGGTGTAAAGACAGAATAAATATTATGATGAAGTGAAAGACTGTGAACAGTTAAGTGTGAAAAATAGTTATCTAGGAAAGTAGCTTATCATGATCATCAACTCTACAGGAGGAGACGTCTAGACATGTTATGTAGTGTTTGCTTCATTGACACTTCTATTTTAATATTTCTTTGATTTCAATATTCGACAATTTCAAACTGAAACTCAAGACTAATTGACTCTACTAGCTCATTGTCACCTCTAGCAATACTTGAAATTCAATATTTTGTGGAGAGTAACTCGCTCTGCAATAGTTTCTCCAGATCTACTTAGTTCGAAATCGAATGATGTATAAACATCATTGAACTTGCACGTTATACCATTATACGAGAATCATATTAAATATGGTATTGCCGTATTGAATAATATTGCACATTCTATATAATTTGATGTAGCTTGCTTACTTCTATCAAGTTCTTGATTCCATATCCCTCCCCATCAAAATAAACCCAATTATAATTTTTCATGCAATTCAGCCTAACCTCAGCAACTGTTGCTAAAATTGTAAGCATTCATTGGTATGGAAAATTTCCATTGACAGATGAATCTTTTCAAAGTGGAGCGTTTTAATGAAGATTGTCAAATCAATGAGAGTCTCGGAACAATGAAGTGTATACATAGATACAAGAAAGCATTAAATGCGGAGTATACAACTACTAATTCTTTATAAACTACAGATTTGTTAGATAACACAGCTCCACAAAAAAAAAATTGAACCAGAGACTGGACCACCCTACTTACATGTATTTTTGGCTGCTGAATCCGAATCCGAGGTCCGTTAAGCTCCATCACCCCTGCGTTTAGCCATAACCTCAAAAATATGGCGGACGACATATCGATGAAATCGAGATTTTGCAAAACAAAAAATTCTTTTCTATTCTACATAAAAAAATAAAAGAAAACTGTCCTTAGTGATTTTTCGATTCGTCGCATAGTTTTTGAGTAAAAAATTCAGAAAGTTTGACGGCTAGTGGGCCGGATTCAGAATTCTTAATTTTATGAATTTTTCACTCGTAAACTATGCGACGAATTGAAAAAACACCAGGAACAGTTTCTATCTAATTTTTTACATAAAATCTGAAAAAAATTTTTGTTTTGCAAAATGATGATTTTTAAAATTTTTTTTTGAGGTTATGTCTAAACGCAGGGGTGATGGAGCTTAACGGACCACGGATTCATTCAGCAGCCAAAAATACTTATAAGTAGGGTAGTCCAGTCTCTGGTTCAATTTTTTATTTTTTTTTGTGGAGCTCTGTAATCAGCAACATTATCACCACCGTATTTATCAATTATTAACTAATTCAATAGCCGTAGGGTCTAGAACATGATAACAATATATGAAGCACACACGGAGTGGAAAAGTTCGTGTGTGCGGGATTGGGAACTTTGGCTGGAAACGGTGTGGCAAATAACAACTAATAGGTTCTGACGAACACTCTAATCATTAATGATTACTAGGGAAGATTTTATACAGGAGGCGACGAGCCTCGGGTCACGTCTCGCTTGCCGGAGCGAGAGAGAGCATAGAACGCGTTGGCCGGGAGAGAGAGAGATGGCGATCGGAGGCGGCACTTACTCGGCGTTGTGGTCACGGCTTGCTCTGGCTTTTCGGCAGCGCTCTTCCGCAGGTCGGCTCCCGGCGCAAGAGTGGTGAATGCGGCAAAGAAGGGGCTGCCGTTGTCCTAGGTGCGATAACACTTCGGGCGATCTCTCATTCAGAGGGCACGTGTTATCGCGCGCAAGGGCCGGCATAAAACTGTTGAACTTCCGCCGCACGCTCGGCCGGCCGAGTCCACTTCGGCTATCTTCGGCTGAAGTCATGTGCCGTGTTCTCTCTCTCTCTCTCTCTCTCTCTCTCTCTCTCTCTCTCTCTCTCTCTCTCTCTCTTACCTTTATCGGCAGCTCTGGCTGTCACTGAATGCTGAAACATAACTTTAAAACATGAGCATATGGCGCATTATACTGCTTGATGAGGAGATATCTCACTGGGCCTGATATAACGAATAGTTATAATTAATCGCCCGCGACAACATATATATGAAAAGCATAAATTATCACAAATGTTGTACTATACTGAAAAATATGACCAAAGAGATACCACTGTATATAATCAATAACAAAAATCAATACTATCAATGAATAATAAATTCTATTGGGCTTGGTGGACTATCCCAAAGTGATATTGCGAGAAAAAAATTCCACGCTCCCCGGGCTGAATTCGAACCAGCGTCCTCCTGATCTCCGGTCAACTGCGCTACCATCTACGCCACTGGGAAGACAGCAGCTCATCACATCCCTGGAGCATGAATTCATTTCTCGCAATATCATCGATACATATACACGATCAAAGATTCGATCGCTGAATCCGCACGATCAAGGTCTCTTCTTCTTCTTCTTGTCGCTTTGGCCGTGGACTCCTATTGGAGCTCCGAGTTGCCACCGTTCAAATATGTAAGGTTATGTCTTATATAGATTGGTTTGAATTTGGAAGCGGTCGAAAGATTTCGGAAACCGAGTTATGTATTTGTAAGAATGAGTGTTTATATATCGTTCTTCTGAAATAGGGTGTATGAATATCAAATAAATAAATTACATTTTTTTAAAAATTCTGTGATCAAGCTGGCAAATGGGAGATTTGGATGTTTTAATAACTGAGATGTCAATTTAGCTATGTTGAGTTTCTTTTTTTCGTTTAGGTGATCTATTTTGAGTAAAAATGATCTTCTGAAATTGTCGTAAGCTGGGCAATCCCATAAGACATGATCTATGTCCTGGTTGACGAAATTACACGTGGGACAATCTGGAGAATTAATTAAGTTCTTCCTATATAGACTAGCAGCTAATGAATAGTGGTTGGCACGTATTCTGTTTATGGTAACTATATGGTATCTGGTGTATTGATTTTTGTAGAACCATGGTTTGGATTTGTTGAACGGAGAATAGTCTTTGAAATACAAGGTACCTTTTTGTGGTGCTGACGACAGAGCTTTGTTTTTCATGGAGGTTTTTAAATTGTTATTCAGAACTTCATAGAAGTCTGAGTAATGCATTTGATGATCCAAGACTTCTCCGTTTGAAATAGCTTCTTTGGCCAGCTTATCTACAATTTCGTTCTGTTCAATGTCTACGTGAGAGGGGATCCAGATCAAACTGATTGACAAGTTTGAGATCTTGCACATGTAGAGAGCTGAGATGATATCAGTTATAATATGCGAGGTGTTTTTGTTTTTATGTACAGAAAAGTTTTCTATCGCGGATAAAACACGATAGAAAACTGTGAGAGTCTGAAAATATAACTGATTCTTGAATTTTATTATTGTAAATTTCTGTTACTGCGATGAAAATCGCAAGGGCTTCTGCAGTGAAAATTGATGCTGTTTTGTCAATTTTAAATTTGAGAGAGATATCTAGTGTCGGGGAAAAAATAGCCAACCCAGTATTCTCCATGTTTTTCATTTTTGAGCCGTCAGTGTAGAAATTTATTTTGTTTCTGAGCATATTGTAAAATAGCTCATTGAATTTACTTTTAGGGTCATTGGATGATTTGATAATATTTCCTGAATCAAGATCTATTTCTGACTTATGTAAGAGTGCTTCAAAGATATAATTGTATGATATTGGGTGATGGTATTTTTGTAATCTGTTGCTTGATATTTCTTTTAGGTATTGGAGAGAGTTGAGAATGTAGTTTTTTCTGATTTGAGGCAAATATTTGTTTTGGTGAGTGTTTAGACACTCCAGTTTGTTGAGTAGAGAAGAATTTTCCATTGATAAAGTTTTTATCATAAATTTATTGGACAGGTATTTGATTCTGTCCTCAATCATTGGGATTGCAGCTTCTGTATGCATCACATTTATTGGTGTGGATGTGCGGTATCCCAATGAGAGTCTTAGTGCTTGATTTTGTAGTTTTTGTATTTTCCCCATTAGATTTTTTTTGTCGCAGTTAGTGAGATATAAATTGTATTCTATTGTGCTCCTAATTAGAGATTTGTAGATGTTTAGGAGGGTCATCGGATCGCCGCCCCACCATATGCCTCTAAGAGCTTTAATGATATTAAGTTGTCTGTATGATTTTTCTATGACGTATTTATAATGGTCGATCCATGTCAAGTTATGATCAAGGTAAAGACCGAGGTATCTAATATTCATGGACGGTTTGATCGTTTTGTTATTAAGTCTTATTGATAGATGTTCTGTTGCTGTGAAAGGAGATTATGAAAATACTATTAGTTGAGTTTTTTCTGATGAGAGGTCAAGATTTAAACTCTGGAGGTATTTCACTGTATGATTCAAACAGTTTTCAAGAGCTTTGGTTCCTTGTTCGGCATCTACCACTCTGCATATGAGAGCTGTATCATCCGCATATTGTAGTATTTCAATTGGACATTTGAGCAGAGTAGAGATCAGGTTGATTATTTTTGTGAAAGCATATACGTAGATGTTATATATAGTGGGGCTAGAGGTGCATCCCTGTGGGGTACCGATACTCTTTTTGTAGGGTCCGTAAAGTTGGTTATTAATCTTAAAATATAGTTGTCTATTTAGCATCATGTTGTAAATGAAGGATCTCGTGTTAAATGGAATGCCAATCTTTTGTAGAATTTTCTGAAGGACGAGAGGAGATACGTTGTCAAAAGCTGCTTTGATATCTAAAAAGAGGCAGCATAGGTTTTCTTCATTAGTGAATGCTTGATGTATGTTCGTTATCAATTTTGACAAAGTTAATGTGCAAGATCTGGATTTCCGGAATCAATCTTGCGAATCGGGTAGGATATTGTTTTTCTCTATATAATGCACAATTCTAGTATTGATCATCTTTTCTGCAACTTTGAGTATACATGATGCAAGAGATATAGGTCTAAATTTATTTTTTGAGTTTTTTGGGATTAGTATTATAAGGAAATCTTTCCAGGATTTTGGAAAAGAGTTACTCAGAAAGTTGTAGTTGATGACTTCGAGTAAGGTGCGTCTTAGTATCTCCGGGGTATGTAGTATCATTAGATTGTCAATCTGATCTAAGCCTGGAGCTGATTTTTTGTTAGTTGACTCAATTGCTGAGTTTATCTCAGAAATGGTAAATGGGTTGTCTAGTTCCGCGGCTGGATTTCGTGCGTCCTGTATAATAAAATTTGGACATGCGTTTGGACAGTTAATATCCGTAGAACAGTATTCATGCATGTAATTTATCGAGTTGTTTATCAGTTCCAGGTCGTTTTGGAAAATATTATTATTGGCTGAGTTTCTTAGATTTTTGAATTTATTTATAGTTTTCCAAACAGATTTAATGTCGGAATCTTTAGAAATCTCGGTTTGAACGAAATTTCTGAATTTTTTTGTCTTGATTTTTCTGAGATCTTTTTTGGTTTGGGTTTCGGTTCTATTTGATCTTGAAAGGTTTTTGTATGTTGGATTCCTCAGGACTTCGTTCGCGGCTTTCTTTCTATTCGAGGCGAGTAATGTGCATTCGTTATCCCAGTAAGGCGGGGAAGAAGAACAATTTTTGAAAGTTTTTTTCAATTTTTCTTCCATACTCTCGAGTGTTTCATTTGTAGTACTGCTGATTATATCCAGAAATTTCGTTAGGCAGGATTCAAAGGAATCATAGCTTTGCGCTGAATCAGTAGCTGCGATAATAGTTTTAATTATGAATTTGATTTTGAGGTCCGCATTTAGACCATCTATTTCCGCAGCGTTTTGGGTAAAAAATCTGTCTATGTAAGTCTTAAACAAGTCCCAATTTGTCTTTTTGGTGATGATACGGTGGGTTGAGTTGATAGGAGTTAAATTGGTTTTCAAGTCTAATACGGATTCAATTGGGAAGTGATCGCTAGAAAATTTGTCTGGATAAACTTCCCAGGAAGAGGAATTGAATAGGTTTGAGGAAACTATGGTAAGGTCAATTGGGGAGGAGCAAACGGAGTTTGTTGCAGAGTTTAAAGCATAGTATGTATGAGCTCCATTATTGGTAATTTGTAGGTTGTAGTCAATCAAAGTGTCTATTAGGTTTTCGCCGGTTGGGGTGGTTTTATGGGCTCCCCAGGATGGGTGATGAGCATTAAAATCCCCTCCAATGAATATGTACTTATAATTTGTAGTTGTGCTGAATAAATTATTCCATTCTTGAGAGGTAGTTTCTTTATCAGGCGTTCTGTAAATTGAGACTATCAGAAGGTTCTCTGGAGAATTGTTGATTTTTATTAATATAGATATAGCTATAGTTTCAAGAGCGTTGGACTTGTGATATATGTTGTTCACTAAGTTAAATAATATATTTCTTCTAATTATTATTGCTACTCCTCCATGATGATCGTCATTCCTATCTTTCCTGATGATAGAGAATCCTGGGATGTTGAGTCCAAATGAATTGTTAAGCCAAGTTTCACAAAGTAGAATAATATCATATTTATCACAGAGTATCTTAATATCATCGATTTTGCCTCTAAGACTACGACAGTTCCATTGTAAGATTTTAAGAGATTCTAGATCCATGATTGATGTAAGGATATAATGGTTAAGATTTTTATCTTGTTTAAAGATTTGTTGATTTGTATTTTATTCTGATATTAAGATGCAAAGGATCATCCGCGCCTGGCGCACCGCACACCGCCAAACTGACGGCTCATGCGAACGCCCGGGTCGGACTGGGTCTCTACTGGCAGTTTGGGTTTAAACTCGCATTAACTATCGTATGTTAAATTTGGGGGATAACCTTTTCATTTGTGGTATGAATTGATTGAGATTTATTTTGGTGCATTGTTGATGCTGAGGTGGTGTTTTTGGGTTGCTCATTATTATTAAGAGCATTGATTTTGTATTGTAAAGGGATAATAGTTGTAAGGGATTTTAAGAGTTCGTCTATCTCACTTAAGATTTGAGTATTGTTCAAGTTTTTCTGGTATATTTCTTTGTTGGTGATTGATTGAGTAGGGTACTCGTTATACGTACTTTTGATCTTGAGAATAGTTTGTTTTATCATTTCTTTAATTTGTTGATGAGGGTGTATTTTGTGTATAGAAAGGGTTGAATTGTGGTCTTGATGTTGGAGAGTATCTTTAGTTTTAGTAGACCATATATTGCTAGTGACTTGTGAGTAAAGGGGAGTGTGGGATACCGATTTTTGGTTTTGATGATCCTCTTCGAGATCACAAAATTCTGGGAATTCAGAAAATCTTGGTTTCTTTCTATTAGTGTCAAAAGATCTAATTCTTGATCTTGCTTCTTTGATACTGATGCTGCTAGTAGTGGCTAGATCTTTGATTTTTTGTTCATTTTTCCTGGTCAGACATTTTGGATTTGATGGGATGTGGCCTTTTTCGTGGCAATTAATGCAGATTATTTCTTCTTCTAGCTTAGGACATACATCACTTTGGTGTTCTAAGCTCCCGCATTTGGCGCATTTAGCTTTAGAACGACAGAAGGAGGCCAGGTGGTGGTAACCTTGACATCTAGTGCAGAGTTTTACTTTTGGTAGATATTCGTGTGTTTCAAATTTTACTTTGAGTATATATGCATGTTGGGGTTTGACCTGTCCTTGGTACGTTACTCGTATAGTTGTAGTCGGAATCATGTTAACTTCTGAAGGAGATGCGTCAGTGACAGCTTCTCTCCTATGGTAGCTGTAAATATTAATGGGTTTGAGGTTACCGACTGGTGATATCAGTTCAATGTTTTGGAGAATAAGTTCCTCCGAAATATCCGTTGGAATTCCTTTGATTATACATTTTTTATAAATGTACGATGAAGGAATGATTGTGTTCACCTTAGAGTTTTTTATTGTTTCTATTTTCATTGTCATTCACTACATTTCTATTGTATGATACAATAGTGACTCTGTTTCTTCCGGTTTGCCTTATTGATTCAATTGCATTATTAGCGTATCTTGGAATTATGACTTTAGCTACGTCTATTGCCATCAGTGTTTTTGTATTTTCTTGGTCTGATTTTGGTTTGGATGAAAGAATTATTACTTTATAAGGAGGAGGTATATCCCCTGGATAAGCTTTGTGAATAGGGAATTTAAATTGTTGGTTTGTATTGAGACCCTTTTTCTCTTGAGAGCTCGTCATGCTGTTGTTTGTAGTATCATTTGATGGATTCTTTTTTAGGAAGTTTTTTTGTGGATGGAGAGCAGTATCGTCTTTTCCTTCTAATCCTCTTTTTCTGCTATTAAGAGTAAAAGAATCGATTTGCATCCGTTCATCGGCATCCATATCGTTATTCTTTAAGGAAGCTATGTTATTTGCTACGTCGCTCAATAATATTAAGAAATCTAATTCGGGGGGTTTGGCATTGGAAATCGTGTTTCCAAACATTGTTCAGGGTTCGGCCAGAGGTGTACCTCTGCCGCCCTTTGGAACGTGTTTCGTAGGATACAGAAGTAAGGTTATGTGGTACTGGGTACACAGGATTTCTTTTTAACTCCGATCAATGGAGTTTTTTCTTTTGCTAGATATTCTTACCCTTCAGAAGAACGAAAAGTATACAGGAAACATAAGGATTAAACGCATTGTGTAAATTAAACTGAAAAAAAGGCCAAAGAACAGTAAACTAAACTCAGCTTCTCCCAGTTTCCCGCGCGAATCCCGTCCCGCTGAAATAAAACTCACGATCAAGGTCTGTTTGTATTAATGCAGATTCCTTCTTTACCCATATTTTTACCCCCCAACCCAACCTATTGGGCTGCTACATCTTTTTCACCCGAAGTAGTGAAAGTTTTTCTCGCAATATTACTTTGGATAGTCCACCAAGCCCGATAGAATTTATTTTTCATCGTTTGTAAACTTGTAGACGTTAGAAAATAATTATGCGTTAAAAAATGAATACTTATTGATTAATTCACACTCATCTAGACACAGTTTGAACTGAACTGTGAATAGTGCATTGTATTTGTTATTCTGTACATGTTGGAAAATTATTTATAATAAATTTCTATTGGAAGAGAAGATTGCTTTCAAGTATATATCAACACTAGAGTACCCAAAATACGAATTTGAGCTAATAATAAGTTAGGTCTTTAGTTAGCCACTTTAGGTATATTAGATTCCAAAAATGGCGCATTCCCATAATGTTATGTGGATTCTTTAAAGCATTATAGAAATCACAAACATTTCGTGGACCACGGATGGACGTAGGTAGACCGAAATCAATTAATCTGCACAATCCAGGAGCTTCATCTTTATTCATAGATCCAACTACAATATCTTTTATAATAGCGTGATTTTCTGATGGATCATATTCAAAAGCAGATCTTCCACGTACTATGAACGGGGCTCCAATTATTCGATCCTGACGAACGGCTTGCGTTCGTCTGGTTCTAATTGTCTACCGCCCAATGTTACTTCTTGGTCACGGCATTGTCACCAAAATCATATGGCATCAGGGGACTGGGATTCAAAAGATCCCAGAAAGAGGTTGAGCTCATTTTCAAGCTCTCCTATATAGTCAATAGAACGCTGACTCTCTTGTGAGAGAGCGCCGCGCTATACCTTATACACGTGTGACTCAACGCCTCACCATCTACTGGCGCGCCATGGTACTTGGTCAGTTACCCCCACCACAGAAAAATGCATTGTCTATTTCTCGGTTTCTACTCAAAATTTTAAAACGCCACATATCCATAAACATGCCTGGAGTGGTCAAGAATCAAGTATCAACATTTCATGAAAATCGGTTCAGTAGTTTTTGAGATTAGCGGCCACAAAAAAACAGGCTGTCCTTTCATATAGTAGTATAGATTGTATATTGACAAAATTGTTGTTGCCTGATTTTGACGGCTTCATATATCTATATCTAACTCTGACATGTTAAACAATCATTTTAGATAGAGACTATAAATATTATGATTATATTTTGAACTTGCCGAACTTCGATTTGACAAATTAATTGTTTTCATGAGTTTTCATCATTTTATTCCGTGTTCATATGAAACTGAATGATCATGAGAAGATTTCTCTTTTTAATGCAATCACTGTAAGATTTGATCCAATTTCCAATAAACTCTCTACAATTGACGATTATTAATACATTTGGCTAACCACCAGGAGACCACTTCATTTTTGGATCACCACCTCAACTGTAAGTTTTCTAGGCAGTTTTTTGATTTCTAAATATGTAATATCTACAGTCGCTCATCCTAACTTTTTTATTTTCAAGAGATATTAACCGATCGTTGCTGATTTTATGTGCATGAATACAGTAAAAAACTTGAAATTCCATTCATTACAATATAGATTACGAATTTCGGACTGATAAATTGCGTGTAAAACAATATCAAATTCAGTCATACATTCCAGATGATTTTGTCAATGGTGATCACGTATCGATACGAGAAAACATCGAATGCCATATACCCAACAAGTATGATAATCCTACTACAGAATGCAACCTTTCAAATGTACTCTTAATTTTCATAGCTGTTATCAAATTTCAATTCAGATAAATTTGTTAAGTTGGGAAAGTACTCAAATCACATATATGTTTTTAGATGTCTCTGACGTGAAATTTTATGATCTTCCGAAATATGCTATTGATTTTTATCTAACATCAATACAACAGAAGTTATAAACAATTTTTTGCGAAAAAACGAGATTTTCAAGATGTAAAATTTTTAATTTTCAAAAATTTCCTTATGAAAGCGTGAAGATGCTCATTTTGTCATAGACTAAAACGTGGCTTCGAGTCCTGCACTAAAAGATAGGTGAGGTGCGGAATGATTGATTCAACATTAAAGTCCTCAAAATGGCGTCCGAACCATAATTGTTTTTCGACTCTTTTTCAAACCTCAGTAGTTGGGCTATATTTCATGATACAGACAAACCACATGCACATTCTATAGTTTAAGGCATCACTGAATTTGAATTTGTTATTATTTTTACAAAATAGTTCTGTTCAAACAATTTGTTTAAACAAATTATTGCAAAATGAAGTTTTTTGGCAAAATTAATACCAGAATCTGATTCCTCAGACAAAAGTACATCTGGTACGTTAATTTCAGTAATAATCAGACATATTGTTACCAACAGATTATCAAATAATTGATTTTACAACATGGATAAATCGTTTGTAGACCTTGAATTGTGAATAAAAACATAGGCCATGACAAACATGGAAAACGCAGGAATTTTCCCAGATATTTTTGGTTTTATTTGATTTATTTAGTTTCCTGTACAACCGTACAAGCGTCCGGGCTGGTCGGGTGTTGCGTAACAAGTGGCGACTGGCACGATAGCGCCAGTACTCGCCGTGGCCGGCGGAGAGGGGAGGACGGCCGAATGTATATATCCAACACTCCCTCCCATGCGACTTGATTCTTTGATTCTACCTAAATTACAACAACCAGTTTCCTTTGAACACACTCTTATACATGATTTTCCTTCGCATCTATCAAATGTCGCAGTTTATTTCCTCCACTCGTCTCAGTATTTATTTTCGCAGCTCTATTGTCGTACCACAGGATCATTGGTAGCGGGGGTTCAACCAAGATCAGTCTGAGAGAGTCGTATACAGATAGCATTTCTTGGCTCCCCTCATTGCTACGTATTTTGCCTGACAAGTAGACAGTGCCACGTAGGACTGTTTGTGAGTTCGCCACATTATCGCATCTCCGAACAGTTTTATGACGAGTGAGTTTTTCCAATCGGCGAAGCTTGCGTCTGGAAAGGCTTGAATATCTTCTGTCTCACCTTTATATCTCAAGCTCAGGCTTTTTGTACCCTTCAGGTACGGAACACTCTCTTAAGGGGGGGGGGTAGGGTTTTGAAGGCAGAAAAAAACAGGTTCTTACAGATTTTTTTTTGGGCGTACGGTGAAAGTACATTTATTTCTGAGTATTGTTCATTAAAGAGTAGTAATTGAACTATATTCTGTGAAATATTGGTTGAAAAATATTGAAAATTGACCGAATGGCAGCAATTCTTCGCAGGCGCCTCAGAAAAAATACATTTTGCGGTGCACGTCATACCTCAGCACTGGATCATCTGAAATGAAATAACCAAAGTTTTTCCCTTAATTTTTATGTCCCTCTAGGTATCACTGTCGAGTTTTTCCATTTTTTTTTAAATTTTTGAACTTTTTACAAGACTTGAAAGTGAAAATACCGATTTTTGGCCAAAATTCATGACTATTGTTGTTAATAATAAAAGAAATAAAATCAAAAACGAAAAATCTCAACAGGGTTACCTCATAAATTATGTGAGGAAATACTGTAAAAAATTTGAGAACGATCGGTTGAATAGATTTTGAGATACAGAGTGCACCGACTCATCTCTGAGGCGCCTGCGAAGAATTGCTGCCATTCGGTCAATTTTCAATATTTTTCAACCAATATTTCACAGTATATAGTTCAATTACTACTCTTTCATGTACGATAATCAGAAATAAATGTACTTTCACCGTACGCCCAAAAAAAAATCTGTAAGAACCTGTTTTTTTTTCTGCCTTCAAAACCCTACCCCCCCCCCTTAACTATTTTCCATTCATCTTCAGTTGGACTTAATTGATGTCTGCTCAGAATATTTACCGCTTATGAAATATCTGGCCTTGTCGCGCCTGCTAGATGTCACTCGAGAAGTGACCGTAGGTTTTCTTTGCGGATGTGATTCACTAAATCCGAACCTAGTAAGGATATTTTCTATGTATTTCGTTTGGCTCAGCTCGATAGTTCTATTTTCGACATCTCGCCTTATGCTGATGCCGAGAAATTCCTTGGGCTCACCTAGAATGTTCCTTTCGAACTCTTCACTGAGCTTTTTCGTGACCTCTTTCAATTTCTTCTCATCGTTACTCGCCATTAGTAGACCGTCGACATAGAGAAGTACAATCAGAAATTATGTTTCCTCTCGCCAAGTGAACACACAGAGTTTTGCAAACCTAAATCTTTGGCTCTTCAGAGAATATATATAGAGCAGTCCATATAGAGCACGCATCACTCGACACTTTTGATTTCGTTTTTGCTCCTCTGTATATTCCGCACCTTCGGGTATTTCTATATATATTTCCTCTTTGAGGACGCTGTTCAGGGAAGCTGTTTTAACATCAACTTGACACAAGTAATTTGAAGTTATTAATAATACTTATCACAGCTCGCACAAGTGTCAACCTCGACACAGGTGCGTACGTCTCGCTTAGTTCATAGAAGTTTTTATCTTTGAATCCACGGATAACCAACCTCGCCTTATATTTGGTGTTACCCTCTGAATCCAATTTCCGTTCGAATACCCATCTTGAGTCAATTATTGTTGCCTTTCTATCATCACGTATCTTTGTAGGTCTTGTAACTATTTCCCAGACTTTACTTTTCTTTATTGAATTGAGTTCTTCTTTAATTGTGGACTTCCAAGAATTTTTCTCACATGAATTCATCGCATCAGAAATGATATCAGCAAGCAAGGCATGAAAAATCTCATCATTAGAATTGATTTTGCTCTCATCTGTCTCATTTGGTATGTTACAGGACAGCATAATATTTGCTTTGATATTCTTAGCAAAGGGTAGATTCGAAAAACTGACATCATTAATTCACTCACGTTTTTCATCTGCATTTTTAGTAATGACAGTTCCAGTTCTACGGTCCTCTTTCCTTTGGATCTCTTTCTCCGGTTTTAAACATTGTTTAGATTTTTCCTCTTGTTTTGGAAACTCATCGCATCTTTCATTGATTTCAGATTTGATGAACCACTCATCTTTATTCAGATCATTGCTTGCTGCAGGAAAATCTTTTATTCTATTTTATGGAATATTTTTCTCCATAAACCAGTTTTTCGTTAAACGTCACATCTCGGCTTTTATAAAATTTTCCTTTTTCCGGTTTTAACAAAATATAACCTGTTGGTGTGTAACCCAACAAGATAACACGCCATCCTCCATATCTGAATTTTGGGCCTGTTTTCCTCTGAACTTTTACATAAGCCAGGCATCGAAATCTGATCAATACTGGAATTATGCTCGGGAGCAAACTTTTCCAGAGGTGCCAGCATTTGGTTTGATCTGTGCGGAGTCCGATCATATGCGTATACAGCATCTGTCAATGCTATATCCCACAGATTTTAGGGTAACTTCGCATCGTAAGTATATGTTCTCACCTTCTTCTGAAAGTCTTCTTGTCTGGTTAAAACGCTCTGAGACACTTTTGTGTTCAGGCGTGTCTGGAGCCGCTAGTTGCAATTCTGCGCCCAAATTATTCAATACCTCTATCGTGTATCCACCTGTATGCTCAGTCCCTTGGTCCGAGCGCGAATAACAAATGATTGTGTTTTCACCCTCCATTCTTCAAATTCGTGATAGTTACGATCTTTGAGGGCCACTCCGTGATGGAGGGTGAAAACACAATCATTTATCACAGTTTAGGATTGAAAGATGACCAGACTCCCACAGGAGGGAGTTTTTACAAACTACTAACATCAAATCATGGCCACAAGACAACGAGAGTATTCAAACTATGGACGAAGTTGAGACATCAATTGGCGGCTGCCAATGCCCACCAACAATTTCTACTGTGATGCAGGAGCAAAGATTTTTCTCCAAGACATATAGAAAACGCTCTCAAACACTTTGAACTCCATATCACGGAGTGGCCCTCAAAGATCGTAACTATCACGAATTTGCAAATAACATACTTTTGCATTGTACCCTAGAAGATTTCTTGCGCTCCTTACATATCTTTCAAGACAATACCTAGTTTCACTCTTATGAGTCACAGAGTAAGCTATTGCTAGTCTTGAGATATCATCTACGAATACAGATATAAATCTGAATCTTTAGGGGATGAGAAGGTGGTGAGATTGGTCCCATGGCATCGGAGTGAATAATTTGTAGGGGAGCAGTAGCCCGAGTACGTACTGACGGAAAAGGCAGTTTATTAGGCTCTGGTTATTAGACAGATTTCGTAGTCCTCTAATGTCTCATCAAAAATCGCATCTTGCAGGTCTTTATTCTTGGGGAATTGAGCTTGTAATGCCTTGAGATAGACAATTGAAGCTTGATCAAATCTTACGTGCCACAACATGACTGTGTTCTTTTCGAGAAATTTTTTTGTGTCCAACGAGAATGGGGATTCATTAGGATTCATTTTTGTTATGGGGGCCTCATCTATATTATGAAATTTTCTATCTGTGATAGAGATATCAAAGTTTGATACATCAAGTATTTTTAGATTGTTCTCGGTTATTCGGTTGTCAACATCATTCACATTTTACATTCTCACATCTTCAAATGTATACTCATCTTCTGTTAACTCTTTGATCTTTGTTCTGTCACTCTCATCTGTTAGGGTTTCAAACTCTCCACTGCTACCAGGCACTGGAACAGATTCTGGCAAAGACTGAACCTGAGCTGTCACACTTCGTGTATTATATCTTTTCGCATCTGAATTCGCATCTACTGTATTGGCAAATATTTGTCTGTTTATTTTCTGCGTGACAGACTCGCCATTGGGCAAATCTTTACTGATTTCTAGTTCTACTAGCCAATGAGGTAGTTTGTATATGCCTGATAGGAGTATCTTGTATGAGCAGGGGTCAAAGATATTTATTTAGGTAGTATCTAAATATATAGCTAGTCCCATGCCTGTAAGAGATTCTCTTTCAACGCGTTGGCGAAAATGACTTTATCGATTTCTAGGATTTTTCCGTTATTCACCCTGACAAATATTGTACCCACGCCTTCCATGTTTATGTCAGCTGAGCTGTTTTTTTTGCGCATTTTATCACGCCGCACTCGTTTTCATCGAGGGACGTGAAGATCATTTTAGTATTAGTTATATATTTTGTAGCGCCGGAATCCGCCAGAAACTTGGTTATAATTTGATCTTGTTCGCAACTTATGCTATAAATGCTCGCCGTTTGGTTCTCACTTTTCTCCTTGTTTTGTTGTTTACGATTTCCGGTGTTTTGGTAATTGGATTTTCCACGTCCCCTCGACATTCGTTCACGTTTCGCACCCCTCGCATTCTTATCGTCATGACTCTTCCTTTTCGCACCACTCACCGGCCCACCACCATTTGGGTTATGAGATCTCTTAGTCTTATTGACACACCTTCTTTTTCCCTTTCCGGTGTATTTGGGACAGTCAAATGCCTTGTGCCCAAAGTCGTTGCAATTGTAGCACCGGACACCTTTCCCTCTGTTAGGGCAGTCAGTTGCAAAATGCCCTGAGCTTTGACACTCATAGCATCGGATTGAGGATAGGTTGGCCTTGTTTGCGCTCCTTGGGATGGTATTTGGATTTGATTTTCTCATCCACTCTTCCTGTATTATTAGATGATTTATTAGGATATCACGAGTTCTGAACTTGTGATCCTTCAAAACTGTCTCAGCTATACGCAAAGTGCTGTTCTCATCGACAGTGTGTAAGAGGTTACAAGCTCTCAGCTCTGACACAAGATAATCCAAAAAGTGTTCGAATCTCATCTCACTCGTTAATTTGTAGTCTCTTTTCATATTGGCACTTTTAACGAATTCTTGTTTCAAAGTTCCATGAATGTCTTTAATTCTGGAGTTATTCTTATCCTGTGTGTCTGAGCTGGAGTTCTCTGATCTGGATTTTTATTTTGATCTCTCACCTTTACTGAATTGAAATTTTTGTTACTACATTTTGATTTTACTTCAGATTCATTATTTTGAATCATGTTTCTATTTCCCACATTTTTCCCATCTTCAGAGGTAGTTGAAATTTCATCTTTTCTCGCTTTTTTTGTTATGCAGTTCTGTCAGTCTCTGACTGTGCTCATAAGTGCCTGGAATTTGAAATTCTGGGCTACTCTCTCCTTCCGACTGGCTTTTAACTCCTCTTTAAGTTTTAAGAACCGTTGATTGTTAACAGTTTTCTTTTTCTCTGTGATGTCAAACAACCTTGTGGTATTCTCAGAAAGTTGTACAATGAACATGTACCACACTGAGAAAAAAGTCAGTTGACATTGGCCAATAAATGTGCACAATGATTTTTTTCCTTCAATTCAATGGACGTGGCAGTTAACTTGACGATCATGAAGTTTCGATACAACCATTGTACGTATTCAAGATGAGAAGAAAAATTGTGAATCATATATATACATTCATACATGGTGCTCTTAGAGACGGTGAGGCAGCTGAATCACCAGACATTCAAAGGAGCGCTTATTTTCATACATTGGTTAATTAAGGGAGATCCCTATATCTAATCTTATTATTATTATTATTATTATTATTATTATTCATCTTGATATTATTTCGCTCCCACTTACAATGCAGTCGCAATACTGACATGAGACACATCGCAGATATATGCACATATATACATATATAATGTCCGCATACACGTGTTGAGAGGCCATATACTCAATCGGCCTTATATACAAACCGTCCTCGTTTCCCGTCACTCGCGAGAAAGTAACGCGAACCCTGGTGGCTAATAGGAGAACTGACTCGAAGACGTTGTTCAACTTCGGGTGACCGATCGAGAGAAAAATTCATTTCTTCTGTTCTTAATTATCAAGTCAAATGTTAATTCAGACATATATTTTGTCGAATCAATTATGATTACGTCAGATATTACATAAACTTTGATATATTTGATAAGTTAACACAAATACTTATTGTTCCAACGAATACGTTGTCATTTCAACCAAAATAATCAATTGTTACAATTGATTCTCACCAATTCAATCAATGTAACTCGCTTCAATCAATTCAACATACATAAATACTTTGGATCAACTAAATACTCATTAGTCCAACTGATACTTTTTTGTTTCAATATAATTTTCTGTTAAGTCAATGGCACCGCGGCAGTTGTTCGTATTCAATGGCAGTGGCAGTTGTTTTGACAAACTTTTTTTCTCAGTGCAGATATTTTGCTCTCCAGTGTGGTAACCTTGATTTCAGTATTAGTTACTGTTTGGGGTTCAAGAAACTCAGTATTATCACATCCAAATGGTCGGTGAATTTGAATTTGTTCAGATTTTAACAATTTGAGGTTAGGTGAAACCTTTCGGTTGCTTGTTATTCTCAATTTACTGCTACCTAACAGTTTGACGCTCTCGATCATGGATTCAATTTTGTTGAGCTTATCCAAGATAGGATCCTCTGACTTTTCATCTTACTCCTCCTCTTTCTTCTCATCTTCTCCCTCATATTTCTTGTAACATTTCTCCTCTTCTCTCTCCTCATCTTTATTTCTTTTCTCTTGAGGGTTCTCACCTTCACTATTCTGGGACTCAACATCACTCCTTATGTCAGCCCGTGCGACATCCTGCTGGATTTTCGGCTGCACCGATGAAAAACTCTTCCTGAAAACTCGCTCCACCTCACCTAGAGTCTCTCCTTGTCTCGCCTCGTGTCTCGCTTTTCTCATCTCACATGCACCGTACTTTTTCCGTATTGACTCAAAACCCTTGTATGCGCAGTGGGAGCGGGCATTTCCCATAAGCTGTTAGATTATTGCGTGGGACAGGTCGTGGAATAAAAGGGTACACTTGAGTGAATAGAAAGGAAACTATTCATTAAATATGTACAACCATACGAGCATCCAAGCTGATCGGGTGTCGCGTAACAAGTGGCGACAGTGCCAGTACTCGCCGTCGCCGGCGAAGAGGGGAGGCGGGCCAAAAGTCTATATCCAACATTTTTTATGTAAAAAGAAATTTGAAAATCTCTGTTTGATCGTAATCCAATCAAATGCATGTAAGATGATAGGATTCGAATTCAATATATTTTTGGAAATACAGATGTATCACTTTAATAGAGATTTTTACCAATACACTATCGTTACATAATCCAGTTCATTTTATCAATTATGGAATCTAGAAAAAATGCCAAGTATCCAACTAGTGTGATTATCCTACTACTAAACAATCATTTTTGCAAACGACACCCACAATCGATGTCTGTTATGGCAGTAATCTACTTTACAACTTTGAAGGAAATGCTATTTTTGTGATTTTTTTCTGATAATACTATTGAAGATATGGATGTACGTGTTAACTTTGTAAAGTTTTATTTTTAACTATATCTATGATGCAGAAGGAGAAAAAAACGCAATTTTTCTCTCTCGTATTCTAGCTGTTATTTTGTTGATTTTGCACATACATGAAGTATTCTTGTTAGATCGGTTCCTGAAATCACACTGAACATAAAACTATTCGAATTTTTGGTTTCAGACTATTCGTCGACAAGATTTTACGACCACAGCAACGTCACTACAGCATAGCACGTCCTACTTTTTGAGGTGTTGGCTTCAACATGTGTAAAAAATGTATAAAATGGATGAAAAATTTCTTTATGTACTTCAAAAGTATATTCATTGAGTATTTCAAACCCTACATCCAATAGTATTCTCAGCAAAAATTTACAAAAATAGCGTTTTTTTCAAAGTTGTTAAGTAGAATACTGTAGTAAGTAAAAATCTATTAAATGTATGTAAGAAAGTGATAATAATATGATCCTTTTTTTCTGCTTTATGTTTCTGCCTTAAATTTCGAATGGATGAATTCCATATTTCATGCGAATACGGTATTATTTGAATGTAATTTGCTATTTTTTTTTGTGAATAGAAAGTAGCAAATTACATCAGTTGTATCACTTTTAAGGCTTTTTTCATATACACTATCATATTATATTCCAGTTTATTTTTTCAATGATGACACGAGAGAGTAGCAAAATTCAGCATCAACTGACAAGTATCCAAATAGTGTATACAAAACTAATATTTTTCCAAAATACACCTTAAAGCAATTGTCACATGATCCGTTATTACATGTCAATGCACTCCAGATCAACTCATCCCAGATCGAATGTACTGAGAGAGAGAGAGAGAGAGAGAGAGAGAGAGAGAGAGAGCATGGAGAGGGGCGGAACCCCTGGCTCGCGCGGCAGACGAGCCACCCGAGGACAGGAAGGAGAGTCACTTTCACGCCGACTCTCGTGTTATTGAGCACGCGGCGGAACGACCACCTCATCCACACCGCGCCGTGGACGACGATACTTGTGCATGCGTGTAAGTGTCCCCGCCAACAACTCAACGACACTCCAAGAGTTGCACCTGCCAGAGAAAACGTTGTTTTCTTCGGGCCCATGAGGTAACTCCAACCCTGCGTCCACGATTGGTGCACCCAGACCGCGCACATCCGAGCCCTCTGCGAGCACGTGCACCAGGACTAGCGCTCAGCGCACTATAGGCAGAGACGGTAAAATCGGCGACTCGGCCGATATAACTTTTGAACTTATAACTTTTGAAGGAGGCCATATTTTTTGATCGGCCCCCTGCGCTTACGCGCGTTCCAAGTCTCTGGCGGGCACCGGCCCACCAACGCAAGTGTATAATTTTTATACTTCAATAAGAGGTTTCATTTTTTTATCTAAATTTAGAGTCACGCGTTTCATTCCATTGCCCTCCTCGCATCCCCGAGCGGATCCCCCCTATCTTTGCAGCCCAGAAACCTTCCGTTCCTCGGCTTACTGAGCTTTTGCCGCGCTCGCGTACTTCCGTTAGAAATAAGTGCGCGATACAAGTACTAATGGGCTCATTCCATGAGGCGATCGTCTCCGAGCCCCAACAATGAGCGTGAGCTGCAACGAAGGATCGCGAGCACCGAATCGAGACCCCCTTCCGACATACCCCCGAATACCCCCCCCCCCGCTCTTCCCAGTCCCAGGGTGGTGATCACTTCACAAGCAGCAACGGTCCGTACCTGTGTACGGACGGCTGGGGGTCACTCTTGAGACCCTTGGCGCGGCGTCTGTTCGTGGGAGCTGGTCGACCGACCTGGCCACTGGGCAAGGAATGGGGCCGTTAACAATTAGCTCGGAGTGCGCTTCCTGCACCACGAAAGGTTCAGAATTCACCCCGTTGCAATTTGTGGCATCTTCAAATTTTGTGTAGAAACTAAGAAATAGACGATGCATTTTTCTGTGGTGGGGTAACCGACCAAGACCCATGGCACGCCTGTAGATGGCAAGGTGCCGAGTCGCATGAGTGTAATATATAGCGCGGCGCTCACTCGCAAGAGAGTCGGCGATCTATCGGCTATAGAAAAGAGCTTGGAAAGTAAGAAAGCATTATTTCGGGATTATTTGTATGCAAGTTTCCTATTAGGTTATTTCATAATGGAGCATAGTTTTGTGAACAATATGCTTTGACCCAGAAGTACTGATGATCAGTATACAATTAATATTGTAATGCACACCCTCCATAATTCAAATATTGTATGAATGGTCGATCTTTGAGGGCCAGTGTGAAGTGGAAAAGGAAAGATCACAAAATACACTACATATTTAGTTGATGCGACGTTTTGCCAGTGGCGAAAGCGGCCGCTTCCACTGCCGAATTTTATACCATGAATTTATTCAAAACTGCCTGATAAGGCCAGTGAACCATACTGGCGAAACATCGCATCAACTAGATATGTAGGGGGTTTTGCAAATTTCTCTTTTTCACTTCACACTGGATTGGCCCTCAAAGATCGACCATTCATACAATACTTAGTATACAATTAGAACCAGATGAATTGGAGCGGTTCGTCAAGATCGCCTTGCTCATGAGTATAATCCGGCAGAAAATTATGCCAGTGTATGAGATATGGAAGTTGGGTCCATGAATAAAAGTTGTGAGAATTGTGGAATTGATAAAAATAGTTCTATTGGCGAAATTCATGAGTCACCGGTCACATATAGGAGCTTCTGGATCGCACTTTACGTTAATTTACTATACGTGATCACGGAACGCGGTAGTGTCCCATGCGTCAAGCAGAAGACACCGTAACTATACGAGTATAATGTTTGAAATCGCACGCTCGATTTTTACATTGGCATTAATTTAGCCAAAACGACTTCTTTTGGATGCAAAACAGGATTTCATGATCATCTAGCATCCCAATTGAGCGATTGACAAGAAGAAATACCCAAAAACTCGTTTGCAATAATGAGTTTGGAGTACCGTGTCAAGCGATCTACTACTTTTTTCTCCCGAACAGATTTTTCTTCAGTCGCTTTTTTTCTGATTACCATGTACTCAGCGGCGGTAGCCTGGTGAAGCAGCTATGTTCACGCATGGTAAGAGGTACATATATGGTCTAGAACGCCAACGTAACAACGTTTACATGCTCTTGCTTCCCGCGTAGAAATGAAACCATGGGAAAATTTTTGTTAATGGAAGTAAATTGTTAATGTATAATTAGAAAGAATATGGGAAAACTATTAGCCGTGTTCCATAGATTTCACGAAAAGTACTGCGGTATTTTTCAAACTCACAGAAGATAAGACAAGACATATAAAAATTTATTCCATGATTTTTTTTATAAAATAACTGATTTTACATGAGCAAATTTTAATTCAGGATGCCGATGTCGGCGGGTCGACTGAAATTTTATTTGAATGAGTAAGGATATACCCTGATAACTGATAATGTCAAGGTAGCTAGGGTCACCGATGGCAGTGTCCCGAGGGTGCGCTCCTCGTATTTTAACTTGGAGAAGCTGACCCTGGACCCGAACGATGTCCAGATAATGAGAGTTACCGATGAGGATGTTCCACGAGTGCGCTTCTGGAATTTTTGCTTAGGGAAGCTTACCCTGGACCCGAACGATGTCCAGGGAGTCAGGGTACCCAATGAGGGTGTTCCAAGGATGCGCTCCTGGTATTTTTGGTTGGAGTACCTGACCCTGGACCCGAACGATGTCCAGGTAGTCAGGGTACCCGATGAGGGTGTTCCAAGGGTGCGCTCCTGGAAGTTTTGCTTGAAGTAGCTGACCTTGGACCAAACGATGACCAGATAGTCAGGGTACCTGATGAGGGTGTTCCAAGGGTGCACACCTGGAATTTTTGTTACCAAGTGGCGTCAATTTGGTTCGTCATTAGTTCTTCAAATAATTGATGAGGTACCTAACAAGCATTTTGGTAAGTTTTTTCCATAATTGGTGAGTTAGAGTTGACAACGTCTCTTATAGTATGTTAACTGTAATAAGAATACGTGCTACTTAAACAATATGAGAATTAATCAGAATGAATAATGATGAAATAATAAATTGACTCATGTGTCTATTATGGATTTAATTTTTTTTAAGCAATATAATTGATAAACTAATTCTGCCTCATGCTCGACACAACATTTTTACTTTTTTTTTAAAGGCTTTTTTGATAATAGTATGTTATACACTCGAGCGAGGTTACTCGATTTCGGCACAAAAAACGTTTTCGTGTCTCGCTGCGCTCAGGTCGCAAGTTCGCACGTGCTCAAATAGCCTGGATGAGCGTGGTGCCATATACTATTTTTCGTACCCCGAGGGAGCTAAGTGCTATTCGTTGCAAACACCAGGACGCAAAGTTGGTACTATGCTACCACTGGGACAAAAAATCTTATAACAAACCTATGGGTGGGAATAACTTCCTGTTGCGTGAAATATTTTATGGATTCCTGAAATCCAGTCCACCTTGAATGGCTACGAAGTATTATTAATCAAATTTAGTAAACGTGACTACATCCAGACATTTTTCGATTATTTATACGCCATACGATTATTAAGTTCGAAGGCTTTATTTAACAAAGATTAAACTTGTAATTCATATTACTGTATTACATAGGGGACGCTCATATTATTTCCTGCTTCGATATTCTTACTGTAAACTTTTTTAGGAGCAGATTTGATCAGTACTTAGAATTAGTCAAATTAGCCTAACCCAAAGAGGCTTGTGTCACCATCATCGAGTCTTGACTTGACATGATCAAGTCTTTGCTCTTACGGAGTTTCAGTCTGTACTCAGTCATGGAGCTCAAAACATTGCCCCTTACTCTTGAATAAAACTTTTATTATTTCCATTATTCTACATTTGTTCAGTCATTATAATTTATAGATGATTTCATCATCATCACAAACGTAAACTAATTAATTTCACTGAAGTGAAATTCGGTGAAAAGCATCAAGAATCACTTGGAGCACGGAACATGAGGGCTCGTCCAGGACATCATTCAATAGAATGAGAATCGTGAAACATGAATACGACGAAAAAATGAGTACGAGGCAATCTACAAAGTGAAACGCTTTAACGTGCAATCTACAGTGTATTAAGAAATTTAAATAAGTGTCCTTGTTCACCTGTATATCAGGTTGAACGAGTGATTATTGCATCCCAGATTTAAATATCTGGCTATACGGCAAATTATGCAAATTCTCAATGGCCCCGTTTGTTATGTTAACAGGTTGAACAAACAAGCTTTATTGCATCCCTGATACGAACATCCGGCTGAACGGCATAAAGTTCAAGACGCTCATGTTTTTGCATCCCTGATTCTGCAGGTCAGGCTAAACGGCAAAGCATAATCGCCTGAATACACAGCGGTGATATTTTTGACACAATGTGTATCAAATTTGAGTAAAATTTAGAGCAGTTGAATTATTTTGGTACTTACAAGGACGATTGATCTCAAAACCTACGTATGGACTTGATAGTGCATATATGACGTGTGCGAGAGTGTATCATCTATACAACGTCAATCGTATTCCATCAAGGTACGTTACATCATTGAATCATCAATTAGTGTCCGATAAAGTCATCATAAACTTTGAGAATGGAATTCGATAGATTAAGTACTTTCTTACAAAAATGCAAATCAATGGAAGAGAATGTAAATTATTTCGAAGAATTTCTAGATCGATTTGATATTTGAAATCCGGCAATTTTTCCGGAGTTACAAATACGTTTTCAAGAAATAAAAGCTTGTTTTAACAATTTTGATCCAGTCTATAACGAAATACAATTGATTGATGCTGATACTGAACACACTGAAAAAACCGCTGCCAAGTGCCTCAGCAGTATGCTTTCTCAAAGTATTGCAATTGAACCTCAACTTGCATTAATCACCACTTTTTGAGAAAGCAAAATGAACCTCTAACTCATTTCCTCCACTTCAGAAATTGTTCTGCCCTGGCTACGCGTTAATCCGAATCTACTCAAAACTTTAGAATCGAATAGAGTGTCTACAATACAGAACAAAACTGACTCAAATGAATGGAAACATGTTCGGTCTCATGATAATCCAGCTGATGGATTATCACGAAGACATTTGCCCGATGAGTTTTTGAAAAATAAATTATGGTTTAACGAGCCCCAATGTCTTTCACAAGAAATGGGTTCGTGGCCAAAATCTACTTTTCAACCGAAAATAAATTTTCTCCCTGGCTTAAAAATTGTAAACTGTATGTCATTGGAAGTAAAATCAGATATTTTGAAATCATATTCTTCATTCCCTGAATTGCAGCGTATTGCTGCTATATGTTTTTGATTTTTTCCCAAGTACAAGCATTATAAAAGAGGGCTGAAACTAGCCGAGTAGAATCACTCTGAACATGTAATTATTCAATTGATTCAGAAATCTTACTTCCAACAAGAGATGAGCTCATTAAAAAATAAGCAGGCAATAGATAAGAAAAGTAAATTTTATAAATTAGACCCCTTTCTAGATCAAAATGACATACTACGTATAGGTGCATTGAGAAAAAAATCTAGTTGATCCAATAGAATATTCGTATGAATACATCCAATGCACGATTCCTTGTCGATTTGATCAAAAATATTGTTAAATCAGCAAAGTCGGTGGTGATCCAGTAGAGGGCGCACCGACACTTGTCGATCAAACAGAAGGATTTTGTTGATTTAACATATTCTGTATTGTAAATTAAATTCAACCCCGAATTGACAATATGTTATGATGGAACAAGAATGACATAGAATGATCTATGATTTATCTCATTAAAGTTGGAGAAACTGAATTAATAACGGAAAAATTTCATGGATTTCTCGTGCTAATATTATTCAAACTTAGTGGAAACGTGTTGTTGCTATTACCGATGAGTACCGTATTTTTTATTAACTTGAGTGAGAAAAATCTCATACTCGTAAGTGGTCAGAATCGACATCGTTTGCATATACACACGAAGATAGCATGGGAAACACAAGGCACGCGCGGGCGACATATATATGGGTGCAGCGATCATATACATCAGGTAACAAGCTTTATGACTTACTTTAAATTCTAAAGTTGGAATTATATATAGCAAATATAACGAATGAACCACAATCCTATCAATGTGAAATTTGTAACTGACAGCGAAATTAAATGTTCATTAATATATAAGAGTCTCTTACAGCCTCATCAATAAATTTATAGAATCAGCGGTTTCGAATCAAAATAGCAACTATGAAATAGATGAAGAAAATTTTTTCATCCTCAACCTTAAACTTAATATGATTGGATCAACCGGAACGAATTGTCAAATCAGCAATACGGTGTCTTGTTGGTACAATGCACTTAACATGATTGATTCAACTAAATATCTTGTTGGAAGTATTCATAAAAATATATTGTTGAATCAACTAGATTTTTTTCTCAGTGTGGGTGCTTACGAAATTCAAATTTGTCACTCCACGGCAACATTCCATCTTACTTCCTAAATCTCATTTTCACAACAAAATGATAACACAGCCACACAAAAAAAAAAATTTCGACGCAGGGGGTTTGACTATGTTTACTATATGTTTTCGGGGTCGCTGAATCCGTATCCGAGGTCGGTTTGAACCCTGCAGGTCGAGGTTTGGCCATAACCTCAAAAAACCTAGTGAATCAGAATTTCCAGAACATTTTAATTTCTATATAACTGTATGACTTGTACAGTAAACGTCTAAAACCTCTAAACCCATAACCGAATCGAACCATAAGCCCATAACACCATAAGCTCTGGACGTTGTTTGGCCATAACCTCAAAAAGCCTAGAAAATTAGAATTTCCAGGACATTTTAATTTCTATAACTGTATAAATTGTACAGTAAACGTATAAAACCTCTAAACCCATAACCGAACAACACCATAAGCCCATAACACCATAAACTCTGGACGTTGTTTGGCCATAACCTCAAAAAACGTAGTCAATAAGAATTTCCAGGACCTTTTAATTTCTATAACTGTATAACTTGTACAGTAAACGTCTAAAACCTCTAAACCCATAACCGAATGAAACCATGAGCACATAACACCATAATCTCTGGACGTTGTTTGGCCATAACCTCAAAAAACCTAGTGAATTAGAATTCCCAGGACATTTTAATTTCTATAACTGTATAAATTGTACAGTAAACATCTTAATCCTCTAAACCCATAACCGAATAACACCATAAGCCCATAACACCATAAACTCTGGACGTTCTTTGGTCATAACCTCAAAAAACGTAGATAATTAGAATTTCCAGGACATTTTAATTCCTATAACTGTATAACTTGTACAGTAAACGTCTAAAACCCCTTTTTGTGACAGCGTAGTTCGAGTTATATTGTTATAGGATAATACGGCTCGAAAATCTGGGGTTACAGGGTTATATGGGCATGTTGTCTTAGGTTATAAGGTAATATATTGATAAGTTTGAAGGTTAACTTTGTCGAACCCCATAAACCCAAACGATTTTATACAGTTTGAATTATTTGATTATAAGCCTAGGTGATTATATAATATAGTATAACGGGATTGTGAGGATATGGGGTTATGATGTTATGGGGTTATGGTGTTATGGGGTTATGATGTCATGGGGTTGTGGAGTTATGTGCTTATAGAGTTAGAGGTTTTAGACGTTAACTGTTCAAGTTATATAGTTATATACAATGCATAGTTCTGAAAATTCAAATTTACTAGGTTTTTTGAGGTTATGGCTAAACAACGTCCACAGTGTATGGTGTTATGGGCTTATGGTGTTATTCGGTTATGGGTTTAGAGGTTTTATACGTTTACTGTACAAGTCATACAGTTATGTAGAAATTAAAATGTTTTGGAAATTCTAATTTACTAGGTTTTTTGAGGTTATGGCCAAACAACGTCCAGAGTTTATGGTGTTATGGGCTTATGGTGTTATTTGGTTATAAGTTTAGAGGTTTTAGACGTTTACTGTACAAGTTATACAGTTATAGAAATTAAAATGTCCTGGAAATTCTAATTTACTAGGTTTTTTAAGGTTATGGCCAAAACTCGACCTGCAGGGTTCAAACCGACCTCGAATTCGGATTCAGCGACCCCGGAAACATACAGTAAACATAGTCAAACCCCCTGCGTCGAAAGTTTTTTTTTTGTGTGGCTGTGTAATCATCTATTATCACAAGATGTACGCTCTTGCGGGAGTTCAAGCCACTTTATATAATGCGTCAAAAATATTGGCTAGTCAATGGTCGGACTCAAATACGCAGCGTTGTCAGAGAGTGCATTACCTGCAAATGGTGTGTACGACCAAAATTGGTCGATTATAAAATGGGAGAGCTCGGCCTTTTATTCATGTTGGTATAGACTATTGTGGACCTTTTTACATAAAGGAACGAAAATATAAGAACCGAAATAAATTGAAAGCTTACGTAGCAGTCTTCATCTGCATATCAGTAAAGGCTATCCATATCAAAGTGATCAGTGATTGAACAATGGATGGATTTTTAGATGCACTGAGACGATTCATATCTCAACGCGGCAAACCAAATAAAATTTTTTGTGAGAATGCAACAAATTTCAAAGGTGCAAGGAATAATCTGAAGGAGTTGTATGAGACCATTTAACCTGATGAATTTCGAAATCGAATCACAAGTTTTTCCCACGATCGAGAAATCGAATTTCATTTCATTCCTCCCTCATTACTATATTTTGGCGGTTCATGGGAGGTTGGGGTGAAATCATATAAACATCATTTCAAGCGAGTAGCAAGTTGACATTCACTTTTGAAGGGTTCAACACTCTATCAATAGAAATCGAACCCATTCTCAATTCTAGACCATTGACTCCAATGTCCTCGGATATCAATGACTTATGCGCATTAACTCCAGGACACTTTTTGATAGAAGATTCATTGATGAGCATACCAGAACCTAATTATTTACCTTTATCATCAAATCGATTATCTGTATGGCAATGTTCCCAAGGTTTGTCAAGACTTTTGGAAAAAATGGAATTGAGAGTATTTTAATGAATTGAACATCCGTAAAAAATAAAATAACATACATCCAGTCCGAAGGTAGGAATGTTAGTGTTGATAAAGGTAGATGACATTCCTTGTATGCAATGGCCCTTGGCTCGAATAAAACGAGTGCATCTTGGTAGAGATGGTATTGTTCGAAGTGTTATTGTCAAAACTGCCAACAATGAATTGGAAAGAACTGTAAGAAAAATCTGTGTAAATTGTCGATCTTTGAGGGCCAATCCAGAAAGATCGACAATTTAACATGTTTGAACTATGGAGGGTGCACAGCATAATATTGTAAGAAAAATCGCCATTTTACCTTTACACAATGTGAATGATGAATGAATTTTGATCACTACTCTCTCTACGGGGGAGTATATTACGTGGAATAGTTTAAGGTTTATGGATTCGGTTTAGGCAACCGGCTCATCTCATTGCCATTAGTATAAGCACCCTCTCCCATCTCTTCAGTGAATGAAAACGTCCAGTTCCATTTCAGCCGCGGAGGAGAGTTCCAAGAGAGGGTTGCGCACACAAGAGTACCTAGACGCTGGAGAGAGGCCACTGCGACCTTACACGAAGCGGCCCCAGTAGAGAGCACCACGTTAACATAATTGGACGGGTGCGCGAGAGTTAATGTAAGAGACTACCCGCACAGCAGCAAGGAAGTCTTCTTCGGCTACTTCAGCGCTGACCAGTAAGAGAGCACAGCCCGATTCACGATCGGGAGGACTCAGGCCACTGGCACAGTTCGGAGGTACTATAGACTTCCCGCACGAGCACGCATCCAGGCCAGCATGCCTTGGAACGTCATCTAATGGCAGTTACCCTCGACTCACCCCTGTAATCGCTAATAGGCACGATTGATCCTCCTAAGGGCCAACCCTCGACGTTCTTTGCAATAAAGATACATTTTTCCTATATGTAACCCCATGCTCTCATTCACTCACTCAAACTCGACACTCACTCCCTAAAAACACGAACAAGCCGAGAGGGCCTGTTACGATACTAAATATTTGGAAAGATGTGATAAATCAGAAAATTCATCCTCCATTTTGGATTCCTTTTCCATACTTTTATTGATTTTCCAGTGTAATTCAATATCGCTATACATCTATCACCTATCGAATACATTATATTATAATGTATGCCCCTACGGTCTTCTCAATTTCCTGAACTTCCCTTATTTGGAGTTATTTAGTTATACGCTAAATTAACGACTCACTTTTCTGGTATCATGAGCAATTGGTGTATGAGGTCCTCTCTTGGATCGTAAGCTGAATCTCATTATCTGTCTTTTGGCAAAAATAAATAGAACTAATACTGTTTGTACACCTGCAGCTACGAACAGAACAATGCTGACACTCGACAATTGTTGTAACATCTTTGCTGGAACATAAAAATGTTTCATTCATTTTTATTAAATGGTGGAAATGAATAAAAGATTCGAAGAATATTTTATTGTTACTTCGTCGAATGTTTTGTACTAAAATTGTATTATTTATTACGTGTTTTTTGTGTAATAAATTTTTAGCCTGATGAGGCCAGTGAACCTAACTGGCGAAACGTCGCATTAAATAAATATGTGGTGGATTTTGTGAATTTTCCCTTTTCCACTTCACTCTGGATTGGCCCTCAAAGATCGACAATTTATACACATTTGGAATTATGGAGAGTGAACAGTATAATATTAGCACAGAATATAATTTATTCATTGATTAAAGAACTGAATGCACAAATGGATGAGGCCCTGCTGCAATGAATAAAAATTCATGTTCATTCATGTTTATCGGCGGATCTGCGTGAGAAAAGAATTATGACGATTATTAGAGGCAAGAACGGATTTGAAGGGAACATGATACTAGCCATCATAGGAACAAAAATTTCTTATAATTGAAATTTTAATTCAAGAGATACTGTATTAGTGATGTCAGTAAGATTATTTCGAGTTACACCACAAAGAGTAAAATTGGTTTCTTCATCGTGGGAGGTAACTCGTATAGAAGCTCATTTCAGAATTAAAAGTAGTAGCTCTCTTAAAATTCCCAGTCTCGTTCATCACACATCCATGTTCATTTTCCTTGAAATTCTGATATAATTCTCGATTGCTTACACTCGATATAACGTGAAAATATTTTCAAGAATTTTGAAAAAAATTACAAAGTTTCCAAATTTTAAGATCATATTCTTCTCACAATTAAAAGTTATTGGGCCGAAGAATAGTTAGACATTTGCATCATTAAGAAGATGTCCCGCATGTCTCCTTCTCTATCAGCGCGGGATCCTCTGATGTCATTGATAATTTTGCACGCGCTAATTAAAATCGTAAATCCCACCCTCAGTAGGGATAGCAGAAATATGCGTAATGGCTACGCCTGGACTCGGGTCAGTCAGTCAGTAAAATCTAATTGAACATTTCATTTATGATTTTGGTATTGTCGTATTGTTTTCATCCATCTAAAATATCACTGATTATGGGGCGTTTCACGTCAACTCTCGAGAGCCAAAACTCGAGCCCAAACGCGACGAGGCAGCGTGGTGCATTTTCACATGTCCGCTACTCAATTCCTCGAATATAACAAGGAATTCCTACTTTTTTAAGGCTATATGAACGTCAAAAAACGTTAGCTATCGATCTAGACTATTCAAAAGAATGACAAAAAATAGCTCTTTGAAATATAACCTATTTTATGTTTTTTTTTTCTGTGACAACGTGACAATTCTGGGAAACGAAATTCACCATCGGAATGCTGAGGAAAAACTAAATTGATATCATCTCCTTGATTATTGAGATATTAGTCTAATAGAGTCAAAAGCGAGCATCGTTAGCATCATCAAGGGGTAATATACCTTTGTGACCTCCGATTTCGAAGTCATTTTCAAACACTTACCATAAGCGCAGGAAAAATCCTATGAATATGGCGTTTGTTGCATATGAAAGTACTACTCTCCAACTACAAAAAACACCTTGTTTTTCCAAAAAATACAAAATGGCGGCGTACCAGCTCATCAAAGCAGAAAAAAATTTCTTACTTTTTCTTCACTAGCCTACCGCTACAGGTCACAATTTTGAACTTAGAACAAAAAATCAAACAGGATTCCGAAGTGAAATAGAAAACTCAGTGAACGTCGGGCCATTTTTTTGAAATTCAAATTTGGGGCCAAATGGCGTCAATTTGAATTTTTTTTTCGCAAAAAAATCGATCGAAAATCGGCCATAAAATCGGTAAAAATCAAAATATCGAAAAAATCGTACGACGTTCACTTGAAAATCATGTTTCCAGGCTACAGTTAAAATTTGAAGTGAATCGGTTAAAAATTGACGACGCTATCGGTAGGCTAATGTCAAAAAAGACGGTTTCGAGATAAACGCGTTCAAAGTTTTGAGTACTGTACTAATACTATACAACTCTGTTCAGAGAATAAATTTTTTGAGGCACTTAGAACTTCTTTCCCCACTTGATCGACTTTTTATATCATTCTTAGGTAGTTTATGGAGTGTTTAAGCTAATAAAAAAAATTGGAAAAAAAAGTCACAAAGGTATATTACTCCTTAATTAGTTCTATATCTAATAAGGGATTTGGGATTGATCCTGATATAAGTGACATATTTAACGACTCAAAGGATGTAGAGCTTGTGTTCAGGATCGTTTTATTTATATTGATTAATAATATTGATATCTAAAGACTGAGCATATCAAGTTATATTTTTGTTTACAATGTTATTCTGAACATAATACAATTCCAGTTTCCCTTTACATGGTAGAGAGCAACCTCGAAACAGTTATTTTCGAGTTCTATTTATGTTCCAAAATAGTTTATGACGACTTTTGCTGTGATCCCCATGTTGTCTCGAAGATTCTAGGCTGGAGTAGGACAATATTGACTTTTCCACAGCTGATGTCGTGGTCGCTTCTGTAACGTATTGTCTATACCAAAGGAAAATATAGAGTGAGAGTGAACAAGGAGAAGAAAACTGAGAAGGGAAACTTTGATCTAGCTAATCAGTTATTCTACTACGTACAATAATTTGTTTATTCTTGTGTTCAGTTATTTGATATCGTGTGGGTACATCTCCTAATAAGGATAACCCCTAGAAGAAAAAAAACACCGATTATCTCCTTAGCAGTTACCTTTTCAGATAAGTATTTTTCATTTATATATATGTTTGAAATTTTCAACACAGAGCTGATACTTTGTATAATATTATTCGTTTTCTGTTTCAAATGCTGCTTATTTATTCACTGATTTATCTGTTGTTCATGAACGTTCACTTTTCCATACTATGCAAGTAAGTCTGATTCTTGATCCTTCTATCCTATTCTTCTTGTCACTCTTGTTACAATTTCTTAATTTGTTTTCTGTTCTACATCTATTTTCCTGTCATATACTATCGTCTCACTTTTATACTTCTATAATTCTATATATTCCAACTCGTTGATTTGTGAGATGTGATTCACATTTTTTCCTCAAACCTCTTCTACTAGTCACACATATTATTGCGGTTCATACCTGCACTTCAATCCCAATACATGTATATGTATGTGTATATGTATGTAAATGTGAATGTATCTTTTAATGATAATAATATTTCTTATTTTTCAACAAGGTGAATTGGCGTTCATTCATATGGACTTATATTCCAGGATGGCTAATAGAGTCGCCTACCAGCCTGTGGCGCATGAAGGGATTCCCGTCTCCAAGTATTGTCGGAACTTTGAGCCGACAATGCAGATAGGGGAACGATTGCTCTCATGTGCCTGCAGACAGAACAGCTGCTTATGGGTGTATGACTGCAGCCAATTTTCTCTGCACCTTTCACATGTGGCCGATCCAGGGTGATGTAATATTTTTACTAAGTATGATCAGTGATTGGTATAAGTAGAGTATTTGTCGAAAATTAATGAAAAAGGGTCACGTGATAGGCCCGAGAGTGGGGGAGTGCGAGCCAGAGTGCGACCGGCGCGGTGTATAACGGGCAGACTTGCGACGGAGCTCCCCGCGCGCGGAAGTGTAACCGCTGTGCTCCGGAGCTAATTTTACTGTCTTGGGATTTGCTAATAAAACCTTTTTTCTTCTTTACACGCGAGTTCGAGGACATTATTTCACCCTCAGGTCACAACAGTATCAATGGAATGTTTTAGGGAGTATAATGCTTTCATATCAGTGAATTCTATGTATATTGTTCTTATATTTTGTGTTCTTTACCATTCTTGCGCTACTCGATTTCGACAATGATTGGATTAGGGTTGAATGACAGCTGGCTTAGAGTATGGAGTATGTAACTTGGTGAAACACAACTGTACGTTGAAGGCAATCTGATTTTCTCTGTGATGGAATTGATCTGGAAACTTTTCTCATAACTACTTATGCGATTAGCATTCTAACTTTGAAGCCGGTGATACCGGTTTTGAGCTGCAGGTTATCATAGGCGTCATTGTTGTATCCAGTGAGAACAGTCAAAATGCAGTGCAGTGAGGGGAAATACGTCTCAAATGACATATTGTTGTTTGGGACGAGACCAACGGCTCTAACCAGGATACATTAATTGATATCTTGGAATTTGGGAGCGTTTGACTCTGAAACTATGGGTTCACTCTATCCTTGATACATGTAAACTCCGAAAAAGTTTTGGTCAAGATTAGTGACCCGCATCCCAAATGGTCTTATAGTGAACCGGTTTGTAATTTTTAGTATTCAGAGAATTATACCTATGCGATGAATAAACCAAGAACTTAGACTCTGCGTTTTCATCGAACAAAATATCGAACGATTAGATGTATAGAAGAGAAAATAGTTAGAAATTTATAACAAGCTACTCTCAAGTGAGACAAATTGTTTATTTAGTCTAGTACTTCCATTCCATTCAACCTCATATTGACCGCCGCCTCAGCTGCAACAGGCAACACAGGTACGCGTCAGAGTTAAGCTGGTAGGTTTTATTTGATACTATCGTTTTTCCTCGTTTCCAGCTGAGCTTATCCTCTCGGAAGTATATACCGACCAACGCTGGGCCGTCGAGAGAGAGGGAGAGAGAGAGGGGGGGGGGGTTCATGAGAAACGCGGCACCGATCATGATTCTTTTGGGAAGAGACGCGTGGCACCCAGGCAAGGAGCGAGTCTCCGGTGAGACGGACCCGTACTCTCACGTCGTTGCAAATGCGTCATCTCTTGCACCGAACTTGGCTTTGAGCCGTCAACCGCGGCCTATCCAATGTATGCTTAGCTGTTTATTCACAAGCGGGCGAAACGACGGCTCGCGCACGCATTGCATGACGAGTAGTACAGCTTCGTAAACAGCATCATTGAGTAAGCACTCGGCTGAGAGGTTACCGTGGCTCCTCGGATCGAATTCGACTATAATAACGCGAATCACATCGATATCAAGATAAAAATACGATCAGCTGGTTATTCGTATGAGGCGTTTAACGTCAACTCTCCAGAACCGGCCGCGACGCGCGGACGCTGAAACCCTGAGTTTTCGACGCTTGTTTTTGCCTCTATGAGGCGAATATATAGACGTGTGAAGAGTACTCAGGTATACATGTACGGTTACTTAACCCATTAAGTCCCAGATTGCAGAAATTTTATTGATACTTTCGAGCTCAAATATTTTGATGAATAAGACGGAAGGTTTATTGCAAAATAGTCATTCCTACTATTTTCGGGTGTGCTCTACACGATACAATGGTTGAAAAGACTAATAAAAATTGATTTTCAATAAATAATTAACAAATTAACATAAAAAATGCGATTTTTTGGAGAACTTTTTTTTTTCAATCCAAAATCAGAGGAAGAAGGAATTTTATTTTTACCGTCGAAAATATGCACAAGAGTGCACAAAATATTTGAACTTTGCAAATTCGTTGAGTTTTTTCGACTATGATTTTTTTCAGCAAAATGGCAGCCAAAAAACGGGAATCAATATTTTGGATTTTCATATTATCAATATTTCAAAGCATTCATTTTCATATTCGATATATTCCTTTGAAATTCCGTATACAGGGGTTTTCAATGTCGCTGATAACGATTCTGACTTCAAATTCTCAAAATTCTGGATCCAAGATGGCAGTTTCAAGATGGCGGCTGACGATTTTACACATTTTTAGTCGGAGAATCGTGAAAATTTGGAATAATGGGTTTTCGGGGGCGCTGATGATAAATTTGACATCAGATTTGTGAAATTCTGTATCCAAGATGGCGGTTTCAAGATGGCGGCTCATGATTCTGAACATTTTTAGTTGGAAGTTCGTGAAAATGTACATTATTTCAAATTTTCATAACCTCCAACTGAAAATGTACAAAATCTAGAGCCGCCGTCTTAGAACCGCCATCTTGGATACGGAATTTCGAAAATCTGATGTCAGATTTATCATCAGCGCCCCCGAAAACCCATTAGTCCAAATTTTCACGATTCTCCGACTAAAAATGTACAAAATCATGAGCCGCCATCTTGAAACCGCCATCTTGGATACAGAATTTCAAAAATCTGATGTCAAATTTATCATCAGCGCCCCCGAAAACCCATTATTCCAAATTTTCACGATTCTCCGACTAAAAATGTGTAAAATCGTCAGCCGCCATCTTGAAACTGCCATCTTGGATCCAGAATTTTGAGAATTTGAAGTCAGAATCGTTATCAGCGACATTGAAAACCCCTGTATACGGAATTTCAAAGGAATATATCGAATATGAAAATGAATGCTTTGAAATATTGATAATATGAAAATCCAAAATATTGATTCCCGTTTTTTGGCTGCCATTTTGCTGAAAAAAATCATAGTCGAAAAAACTCAACGAATTTGCAAAATTCAAATATTTTGTGCACTCTTGTGCATATTTTCGACGGTAAAAATAAAATTCCTTCTTCCTCTGATTTTGGATTGAAAAAAAAAGTTCTCCAAAAAATCGCATTTTTTATGTTAATTTGTTAATTATTTATTGAAAATCAATTTTTATTAGTCTTTTCAACCATTGTATCGTGTAGAGCACACTCGAAAATAGTAGGAATGACTATTTTGCAATAATCACGAAGCATTGCCATAATCAGGTATGAATATATATTCTCTGAATTATAGGGTGAAAACTTCGTTTGGATTTGTTATTTTAGGCTTGAAAACCAGGGCAAGAAATTTCATTGCATTTCATCACGCTCACTGAGTTTCATAAATCAATATTGAAAATTCGGTTTTGCAACGAGATATTAAATATTGACAATTTATATCATTTCAGAAGTTGATTTCGAACTATACAAAACTAATCCATCTATATTATTACAGCAGACAACGATGAATCATCCCACCTAATTGTAGATAAGAATGAAGATGACACCCTTAATCGGTCGATGAACTATAGCTCGTTCGAAAATTCAAGTCAGACAAGTCTTTTTGATTCTGGAACTAATAATAACCTCCTTGAACTGTCGACTTTGTTTTGTTGAAATGACAGAACTTGTAATCAAAAGTGCAATAATTTTTGCGTATGTTCGACGAACAGGTAAAACGAAAAACAGGCTCAAGGTTTTAACTAGAAATTTTGGATAAAAAATGGGCCCAAGGTGTGACGAATTTCGTCGCTTCAAGTATCACAAACGAATCACTTATAACGACAGACAATCTGCTTATAATCTATTGGGAACTCACATAGCGTCACGTGGTTTCAATATAGTGGCTCAGCTTGCCAAGGAGCTGGACTTGGTAAATTGGATCAGATGTTTCGGCGCAGAGAGCTATTGTTTACACTCGGATAACCTCTCGAGAGGTGTTCGGAGTGCCGACTTTTCCACATACTACGATGTCTCCTGCCACAAAAACTCTCCCACCTTTAAAATATTTCATCTGCTTCATATTTTGTTCAGTATACTGCCAAATAGCTTCTATCCGTGACAATTTTGGAAAATAACTGTCAGACTCTCATATACCTAATGCTTATCCTTGGTAAGCTGAGGCACCATATTGGAACCACGTGACGCTATGTGAGATCCCAATATTAGGGCTTATCTGACTACACTAAACAATGTAAATACACGAAACTGTTCAATGAACTGGATGAAAGATAAAAGTAATCCGAAATCAAGGGTTGAATCAGACTTCAGTAGCGACGATGATACACCGGAGTCTACAACAAAAGCAACGTATCATTATACATAACCAACATAACCCACTGGATGTAGTGCCTCCGCTTTCTCGAATGCCTCGACTTCTTTGTCAGAGGGAACATTTTCATCTGCATAACCAAAAATAATTAATAACATGTCTCAACTTTGCAGATTAACTCCATGCAACAATATCTGGCTCACAGCGTCAAATAATGTTACCGCAGTTCAATAAATTTTAGTTTATTTTTCAATATACATATATAATTTTTGATCCAGCCCAATACTATGACGCTTGGCACACAGCGTCAAATATCACAGTATGGATTGATCATTGTTTATTTTGAATCAACAGTCTTATTGGTTTTTCAAATTCATCTGATTCAAATTGAGTTATCATTGACAACACTTGGCATACAGCGTCAAACATCATCAAAGAAAACGAGTTTCCAAGTAGGGCAGTCGAAATGATCTTATCTGATCAATCTGATTTCATTTATTCTTAGTCGCTGATTTTTCTTCTACTCATTCTAAAATTATTACAAATTCACACTTTAATTCCAGTCTTAGTGGCTTATTTATTCAGTCTTAATTCAGTCTTACCGTATCATTTTATTTGACGTGGATTCAGCCTATTAATTTATTAAAACCAAAAAACTTCAGGTTCAGTTCCTTTCAAAATTTGTAATATGTTAAATTGCGACTTCCTCTCGAGATTTTGTTTACTTGCAGTTTTATTTCATAAATGCAATCGATTGGCCAATCTTACCTGAGTAACAGCCCTGACTGAGTAACATGTTCCATTATATCCAATTTGATTTGGAAATAACCATCCTCATTCTTATGGTTATTGCTCAGGCACCAGAATCTCTCAGCTCGTTTTCCACAGAAGTTAGCGAGATTTGTCTTCTCAACTGGTGTGAGTGTCAATTCGTTCAGATCTATTACAAACAATTCAATTAGTTGTTCGAATTCTATTCTCAGCAAAGTTAACTTCTAATATCGATCTGATTATAAGGCGATATCTGGCTCACAGCGTCAGACATCATCGCACATTTCGATCCAGTCAAACATTCACGCATGCATAAAAATTCTTTCGAATCTATTTACTGTCTATTTATTAATATGTATATATACTCATATATATATATATATATATATATATACTAGCGTCCCCCGTCGCGGCTTCGCCCGCGAATATGTGTATTGAGTTCGAAATATTGTTACTCTCATTTATTGTTGAAAAACTCGTATAATATGTATTCATTTGTAAACTTTGATTAATTTGATATTTTGTAATCCTTGGAGTTGTGTTTCCCATGTAACCTCTGAGAATTGGAAATTTTGGATAAACGGCGTTCTTAGTTTTCGAATTTTGAGGAATTAATATGAATTATTCACGTGCAACCCCTGTCCGTGGAAGAGCAACATACAACTGGCCGCGTGAAAGATATTCTGTTTGCAAATCTATCCCTACGTACTTAAAAGTCTGTCCTTGAGATTTGTTGATCGTCGAGGCGAAAGAAAGTTCCCCAGGAAATTGTAATCGTTTGAATTGGAATAGTAAGTTTGATGGAATCATAGGTATGCGAGGTATGAATACTGTTTCTCCAGCAGGCTCTGTAAGGAATAGTTGCTTCGATTATATTTTCCCGCATAATTTTAATTTGCAACCTTGTGCCATTACATAAATTGGGACGATTTTAGATTGCGTAATAGCATTATTGGAGAACTAATTTTCAATTTTGAATCATGAGGTAGAAAGCCCGAAGGATAAAGAGTTCAGAAATTCTTGAGGGTAGTGTACAACTTTATCAATGTTGATCACTGTATCGATAGAATGATAATGTCGTATTTCTCCATCAAACTTTCCTGAAATACTGTTATTAATATTATGAGCGGTAGCGTTTCGAGGAGTTATAATTGCCCTTTCGCATAACCAATTTTAAGGTTTGTCAGAGAGATTTTCAATTTCTGAATAGACTTTAGAAATCAGGTCCATGACTGTATTAACAGTCGTTTCTACTTTTCTATCAATATTTATGTAATCATTTTCATTTGATACTTTCCCATCTCCAATTTTTAGAAGTTCTGAAGCAAATTGAAAATCTCCACCCCCAAGAGGCAATAAACACCCAATACTATGATATGCTTGCCCTTGAATTTTGAAAGTTGGCCTAAAATTTCCTTCTCGAATTTCGTTAGCTCCAAATGAAGTCATTTGAAACAGTGTATCATAGTTCCTTAAATTGGCCAGACAATGTGGAATCAGTGCGGTTCTCTGAATGAAGACTTTTGAGAGGTTCTGGTGGCTCTTCAACAGCAGGAAGATTAATTTTTCCACCAGAACAGCACAATCCAGGAGCTTCATCTGGACACTTTATGGCTTGACACTTGTCACATACTTTATCCATAGATCCAACTACAATATTTTTTATATAAGCGTAATTTTCTGTTGGATCATATTCAAAAGCAGATATTTCACATACTATTAACGGGTATTTAATTATTCGACCCTGACGAACGGACTGCGTTCGTCTGGATCTAATTGTGCACCGCCTAATGTTACTTCTGGGCCTCGGCATTGTTACCAAAATTATTTGGCAGCAGGGGACTGGGATACGAAAGATCCCAGAAACATGCTGAGCTCATTTTCAAGCTCTCCTATATAGCCGATAGAACGCTGACTCTTTTGCGAGAGAGCGCCACACTATACCTTATACACGTGCGACTCAACGCCTCGCCATCTACTGGCGCGCACTGGTACTTGGTCGATTACCCCCACCACAGAAAAATGCATTGTCTATTTCTCGGTTTCTACTCAAAATTTTAAGATGCCACATATCCATAAACATGCCTGGAGTGGTCAAGGATCAAGTATCAAAATTTCATGAAAATCGGTTCAGTAGTTTTTGAGATTAGCGGCCACAAAAAAACAGGATGTCCTTTTATATAATATAGTATATATATATATATATATATATATATATATATATATATATATATATATGGGTGATTCTCTCTCAAGTGAGAGAGTGAAAATGAAAAAAAATTCTGAAAATTTTTTTATGATTTCTAGAAGACTCCATCATGTCCCCTGAATTTTTTCAGAATTTTTAAGACCATATGTCTCATCCTGACAGAGGCTCAAAGTGGTGGAGTTAGCAATATTAGACATTTTTCAGGACCTTTGACCTCGATTTTGAGCTATCTAGAGATGTTTAGAGCAAAAACTCAAGAGAACTTTTTTACTGGAAAAATGCCTATTTTTTAGAAAAATTGATTCCAGGGTCATTGGTAGACATATAGCTATCACTTATCTTATTTCCAGGCTTAAAACTGATCAAAAAGTGGTTTTGATCACCCGCAGCATAATGTGATACATACCAAAAAGAAGATTATTTTTTTACCAAAATGTCCTGACTAGTCGCAGAGTGCTGCATTTGATCTATTTTTTGTAATCAATCAATACATTATGAGAATTAACGAAAACTAGGGGGGTACCCCCCCTGCTCGCTTCGCTCGCCAACCCCCCATGTGTTCTTTAGAAATCAATAATTTCAATAATAAGTGTAGTAATAATTAAAAGAAAATTACATTCAAAACAATAAAACTTTAAACTTGAACTTTCGATTTTGTTCGATTGACAGAATACTGAACGAACGATTCGAATCAAAATAAAAGATTAATGTCAGCTATATTCATGTTAAACGTTTGTTTTTTTAGATTAATAGTGGGTTTAACTTTAGGTTAATAGTGACATGTGCTAGATCATATTTTTTTGTTTGGGGTATTCCGCGTGTTCCATTTCAGATTTTCAGCAGCAGATTTTGAGTAAGATTGCAATGGTTGCTAGACACGTAAACAATAGTTGCTATGGGTAAAACGGAGATTTTGTGTCCTGTGCAGTTGAAAATACTGGAAACGAAACATTCTGAATTTTTCTTTCCCTTAGCAACGGTTGCTAGGGCGGTAAACAACGGTTACTGAAAAGCTAATTGGGAAGATTTTGTGTCCTTTGCCGTAGAGAACTATGGAAATGGGTCATAAATTGATAATTTCCAACCTTCGTAATGGTTGCTAGGGAGGTAAAAAACGATTGCTATGGAACAAATATAACAATTCAGTGCCTCTGGCCATCGAGTGTGACTTAAAACTGTTTTCCCAGCTTCCAAAACAACGGTTGCTAGGGATGTAAATAAACGGTAGTTTCGACGAATAAGTGGATTTATATTGAAAAAAAATTGTCCAAAATAATATTTAGTCCTTTCCTTCTACTACAGCAACGGTTTCTAAACACGTAAACAATGGTTGCTATGGGTAAAACGGAGATTTTGTATCCTGTGCAGTTGAAAATACTGGAAACGAAACTTACTTTTTCTTTCCCTTGGCACCGGTTGCTAGAGCGTTTAACAACGGTTACTGAGGAGCTAAGTGGGAAGATTTTGTGTCCTTTGCAATCGAAAATTATGGACATGGGTCATAGATTCATCATTTCCAACCTTCGCAATGGTTGCTAGGGAGGTAAACAACGGTTGCTATGGAGCAAATATAACAATTCAGTTTTCTTGGTCATCGGTTGCTAGGCAAATAAACAACGGATTTTATTGAAAATTGAACTCGGCCTAGATTTTGCCGCGACTAACCTGTGTGCAAAATTTCCAGGAGATCGGACCATTGCATATTTATTGGAAATAAATAATTTATTCGAAGATACGGGTGGAAAAAGAAGATGGAAAAAAGAGGTGGAGAAAGGGGTGAAAGAAGAGGTGGAAAAAGGGTGGAAAAAGGGTGGAAAAAAGGGGTGGAAAGAGAGATAAAAAAAGGGTGAAAAAAGGGGGGTGAAAAAAAGGGTGAAAAAATAGGTGGAAAAAGAGGGTGAAACTGAGCAACCAGAAGGAGCAACCAGAGGGAGCAACCGGAGGGAGCAACCAGGGGGAGCAACCGGAGGGAGCAACCGGAGGGAGCAACCGGAGGGAGCAACCGGAGGGAGCAACCAGAGGGAGCAACCGGAGGGAGCAACCGGAGGGAGCAACCAGAGGGAGCAACTAGGGGGAGCAAAATGACGACGGCGGCGGCGGCGGCGGCGGTTCAGCTTTTAATATAGAGAGATATTCTAAGAATGGGTGACCGCATACGCCACTTATATGTGAACTAAATTTATTAAAAAAGACACGGTTCACGACTTCTCACTCTGGGCTTGGATAATAAAGTAGTAACAACTTGTATCCAAGTACAAGTGCCACGAAACAATCAAATTCTATGAGAAAACCAGAGTAACCAGCATACTTATGAGATGGCGTATGCGGTCACCCATTCTTAGGATATTTTCGTTAATTCTCATAATGTATTGATTGATTACAAAAAATAGATCAAATGCAGCAATCTGCGACTAGTCAGGACATTTTGGTAAAAAAATAAGCTTCTTTTTGGTATGTATCACATTATGCTGCGGGTGATCAAAACCACTGTTTGATCAGTTTTAAGCCTGGAAATAAGATAAGTGATAGCTATATGTCTACCAATGACCCTGGAATCAATTTTTCTAAAAAATAGGCATTTTTCCAGTGGACAAAATTCACCCTAGCCATGTGGCTAATAACGCCACTGCGCAGGCGCCCGTCTTGGCTTGTGGAGCGCTCGGACCGCGGAGGAGTGGCTCGGTGCTTGAGCCAAGCAGTCTCGCTACAGAGGGCCCACTGGCAACAGGCCTCGGATGGTTTAGCTATCCGCGAACTTATAATAAAATCACTAACGTTCTTCAATAAATTAGTTTTTTTCACTTATAACTTTTGAGCTGAATTATTTATCCAAAAATCCGGCGTTCCTTAAAGCACTTGATGCGCCCTACGCTTTAGAAAATTCTTCTAAAATTAATCATTGGTCCTTCGAGCCGGATAAATAATACAAAGTTCTCGGGAGTTTTAAGTGAAAAAAGTATCTTCAGTGAATACTTCCCAATATTGATTATTGGTAATCTGGAGTTCCAAGAGTGTGTTAGTGCTATACCGTACACGCGTGCTTCTCGGTTCGGCAATCTCTTCGCTGAACCGCTGCGTGAAAAATTCCACGCCACGTGGCCGGTCGCCGGAAGCAGTTCGAGCGGACATCTTTATTTCGCCAAGCCGCACACGCGGTAGACCAGCAGCGCCGCTCGAGTGCTGCGGGGGCGGGGGAAGGCATCGGACGAGCGGTGAGGAGTTCGGAGTCAGTCAACGTGGTCAGCTGCGAGAGACGCGCTGCGCCGGCGCGCAAGCTGTCCCCACTCTTCTAGTACTGTGGAGCTCCGACCACGGCTGTTGCTTCCTCGAGCTGCGGCCCAAGCAGTGTGGCACCGTCACAGCTGTCTGCGTACTGTTTGTTTTTGTGCGCTGCACTTCGACTTATGTTACGTTTGAGGTAATAAGTCAGTCAACTGTTGCCAAGTCCGGCAAGCAGCTCTGATTATATTCAGTTCGGACATCACTGAGCCTTAGCTTACATGTCCCAGTCGCAGTTGAAAATTATTTTTCTCGAATTCTTTCTGTTTGATTCTTTGTGAGTTAAAAGTACTGTAGCTTCAATAGTCTTTTCCAAGCATTATTCTGTAAAATCCAATTGTTACGTTCTTTTTTTTTCTCGAATTGGTCAAAACTCTACATAAAATTTTCATTCAATTCTTAATTCGTTATTGAAAATTCCACAAAGTGGTAATAAATTGTTACTAATTTATTTTTAATTACTGTACAGAGTAATTCTGTATGCCACGTGGAAGCCACTCTCCTGGATTTACCATAACCAATTGAGAAGTTATTCTGGAAAGCTGTGCCATCCTCAAAGCAACGTCTCAGCTGGATTCTTCTGATTGGCTGAAATCCAACTGTCTTGACGATTTCTTCAGTTTGGAACTTCATTGAGGCCATCCACGTTTTTTCAACGAGTTGCAGATTGGTCTAGATTTTTTTCGTACTTCAACATTGTGGTGCCAGTTACAGTGTGGATTTGACTCACATGCTTCCCAACTATAGACATGAGCCCAAGGAATACTCGTGTCTCCCTCAAACGAAATTTAAAGAGAATTTAAATAACTGGTTCATAGTAGAGTAGGTAATGCTATCGCTCTCGAGTTTTTGAACCCTGATTCTCTTATAAGCCTGATTATTAGGAATAATTAAAAAGTGAATCTCTCTTTTTCTTTCATGAATATTCTAGTTTTCTCTCTCTCTCTCTTGTAATATCAAGTCTGATATATCTCTATGTGCTTCCCAAGGATATCACTCTGGTATGCCTTTGTAATCAATTTGGTTATGCTTCTGTTCCATATCCAGAAAAAACTGGAATACGTCGTTGCAACACTCGGTGCACGATGAGCTTAGAAACTTATTTTTTCTAGCAACTCACTACCTTTTTGTTGGAAACTGCTCCAAATCTCAATACTCTTTTGGGAGTGAAGGCTCATGAACTAGCCTCTCACGTTTTTGGTTGTAGGGAAATACACGGATTTCCGTCCAATAAAAAATTCTTATTCATACACTGTTGTGTATACCTCTTACGAACTCCAAATTGGTTCTTCCCTTATTGGGCAGTGTTTTCTCTTCGATACACCTTTCGTGTATACATTGCACCAACCCACATTTACCTTAGGCTGGCATTCAGCCGTCACAGCTTATAATCTCATAACTCTATTTCTGATTTCTAAGGATTCTTGGCTTTCACTTTACGTGAAGACAATCTTCTGAAAAAAAAATGGACGATATACATATTGTTCAAAAGGAGAGACTCCACAAATTGACTCAAGCCTTCATCAATTTCAAAAAAAAGGGAGCTGCTAAAATGACACTTGGTCATACGGAAGCTCGAATGAAGCACGTCGAGACTATCTTTCAGGAAGCGTTGAATGATCATCAGGCTATTTTGGAAAATACCAGTAATGGTAATTTACCTTATATAAAGGAAAACGTCATTGAGAATTGTTGGATATGTATATATATCATTCGGCCCTCCTCCCCTCTCCGCCGGACACGGCGAGCGCTGGCGCTGTCGCGCCGATCGTCACTAGTCTCGCGACTGCCGAGAAGCACGGACGCTTACGCACGGGTGTTTGTAAGGCGAGGCGCGTACATATAATAAAACATTTAAAAACTACTCGAAACGGACTTTTCATTCACCTGCCCCACGCAATAACCATCAGGTTATGGGAAAGGCCCGCGTCCACTGCGCGTAAAAGTGTTTCCGAGTGGTAAGTGAAGCTGTGTGGTGCGAAAGGCGAGACAAGGAGAGACACGAATTTCCCGACAGCCCCCTCCCTTCACCGAGCAACCAGGTCGAGACGCTGGCGGATCGAGCATGCCGACCCCGGAAAGTTCAAGTAAGTAGTAGTGCTTACTGGTGCGGTGCGCGATCGGTGACGTGGGTTCGGCGCCGAGTCGAGGCCCGTTCATCGCGCGACGATTGCGTCCGTCGGAGCGCGAGGCTCGGGTTCTCCGCATTGCGCGTTGCGGATCGTGGTGTCGAAGCACGTGCTCGAGGACGTTGGCGAAGGCGTGATCCTCGGTGCGGTGAGGCGAGCGGCGCGCGCGGGGGCACGCGATCGTTTGTTGTTCGACAGGTGAACCGCGACGATAGTGTTTTGCCGCGGCGCGAGTGCTCGGAAGCGCGCGACTATTGTTTTGCCGCGGCGCGAGAGCAAGGAGGCGCGCGAGGCTTTCCGCCGCGCGACGTTTTCAATCGTCGCGGGGCGAAAGACGAGATCGCTCAAAGGCGTGATTGCCGAGAGCGCAAGGAAGGCGAGGTCCTCGGTGCGACGAGATGAGCGGCGCGCAGGGACAGTCGATCACTGTTGATCGACCGTTAAGTTTCCGAGAATTCGGAAGCGCGCGACAACGTGTTGCCGGCCGGCACTCTTGCACGCGCGCGGAGGGGAAGGGGGCGCGCTCGACTCTCGCTCGCGCTACTGGCCAGGGCGTAGGGGCGAACGTAAACAAACGGTTTACGGTGTCGGCGCGCCTGACTCTCCGCGCATAACCAAGCTTCGTTGTCGCCGCTCGATCTCGAAAACAAATAGAGGCGCGCTACGAGTGTTGACCGATTTACACTATACATATGCGCGTGCATATATATATACACGAATATATATACATATGTATACGTGTAATTAATTAAGCAATTGCACGAGATGAGAAGTTGTGTCTAATATAATTGATTTTAAATTAACTTGATTTTCTATCCACAGCTACCTTGAAAGAAATGTCGGCGTGGAAGGTGCTGACGAGCTTCTTCCACCTTGACATAAATCACAAGGGGGAAGATATTATGATTGAAATTGATGGGGAAGATCTCACTTTAATACCTGAAAAGGGTGAACCCTATACTTCAGGTAAATAATGTTAAACATTTAAGATGAGATGAGACAGTTTTATAAATAAAAGTGCATATGTGTGTATATATACATATACATATATATATATATATATATATATGTACGTACATATATATATGATAATTGGTAGCACTTTTGAAAAATAAACACCTGATCAGTATAAATAAATATATCCTTTGCTGGAAAAATCCAATTAATGTGAATTTACAATATTATTGTATAAATATATCTCTGACCGGTTGGATGGCAGATGTGTGCTTGTGTTCGGTACGCATAAGCTGTTTAACTGGAATGAACATTCGGAATGTCTTGTGTTCAGCCACTCTTGTTTGTTCATTCAATCTTCGAATTAAGTTATGCTTGTTGTTCGGTAAACTTATTTGAAGACGACCTATGGTAAACATGATCATGTAACAAAATCTCGAGTACAAAAATTCTAAAATTACTGGCTAAGTGTATCATTAATCTGCAGGAAAAAGGATGTTGAGCAAGGACCAATGGAATGACATAACCAAGTGGTATGATGAATTCGTCCTATCAGAGTTACCGGCCGTTATGCCAAGGCCGGAGTTAGAGGACGACTCGACTCGTGGACAAGGTACCTCCAAAGATGAGAATAAACATGAGAGTAGTGAAGGAGAGAAAGATGAGAAGGAAGGTGAGAGTGGAGAGGAGAAAGATGAGAGAGAAGAGGAGAAAGATGAGTCGGAGGATACCATCATGGCAAAACTCAATAAAATTGAGTCCATGGTCGAGAGCGTCAAGCGAACAGGTAAAAATGAATTGAGAATAGTGAGCAACCAAAAGGTTGTACCTAACCTCAAATTTTTGAAATCTAACAAATTTCAAGCACACCAATCATTCGAGCATAATGATAATAAGTCCCTTGAATCCCAAATAGTGGATGATACGGCAAAGAGGATTGCCGTACTCGAGACCAAACTCTCGGGGGAATCAAACTTTGTTGAGGGTCTTTCTGACAATACCTCTAAGCTGATGGATATAATGGAAAAGAAAGAAGCCATTAATGATCAAAGGTTAGCAAAACTTGAAGAGGAGTTAAAGATCAGTCAAAAGGAGAGAACGACTCAAAGCATCAAGTTCTGAGACCTGATGAATACTATCAGAGAGGACTATGCAGAACAACTTGACAAGATCAATGAAATTGTCAAGGGTTTGACAAGCCTGAACAACAGAGAGGAGAGTGAAGATGAGAGCTTAAGTATTTCTGAAGATGATGAACAGGTGAGAAATAATAACGTGGTGGTGAAAATGTTGTGAGAAATTATGAAAACTCTCCCGGCGCCAAGCCATTATCGGAAGACGAGAAAAGAGATGCGTTTTATAATGCTGTTATGGTATCAGTGCCTACAGCTCAAACTATTGAGTTTGTTTCAAAAAGACATAATGGCGAAAGTACTTCATACGATAAACTAAAGGCAATTGTTGTACAGGAAGAGCAGGTGAGAAGAGCAAATGTTAACACCATCCCAAGGAGCGTAAATCAGGCCGACGTAGCATCGATCCGATGCTATGAATGCCAGAGTTTGGGGCACATTGCATCTGACTGCCCCAACAAAGGGAAAGGTGTCCGGTGTTACAACTGCAACGGATTCGGGCACAAGGCTTTTGATTGTCCAAATTACACTGGAAAAAGAGGAAGGTATGTCAATAAGACTAGTGGATCTCATAACTCGAATGGTGGTGGTGGGCCGGTGAGTGGTGCGAAAAGAAAGAGTAATAGCGATGCGAATGCGAGGGGTGCGAAACGTGGGCGAGTATCGAAGGGACGTGGAAGATCCAACTACCAAAACACCGGAAATAGAAGCAACAACGGAGGCACCAAAAAGGATCAAAATAAGCAACAAAACAAAGAGAAAGGTGAGAACCAAGTAGCGAGCGTTTATAACATAAGTTGCGAACAAGATCAAATTTTCTCCAAGTTTCTAGCGGATTCCGGTGCTACGGAGCATTTTACTAATTCCAAAATGATCTTCACGTCTCTTGATGAAAGCGATTGTGGTGTGATAAAATGCGCTAACAAAAACAGTTCAGCTGACATAAACACAGAAGGCGCGGGTACAATATTTGTGAGAATGAATAACGGAGAAATTCTAGAATTTGATAAAGTCATTTTCGCCAACGCGTTAAAAGATAATCTCTTGTCGTTACGAAAATTCGCTGATATGGGACTAGCTATATATTTAGACAGTACCAAAATAAATATCTTTGATCCCTGCTCAAACGAAACACTCCTATCAGGCATATACAGACGACCTTATTGGCTAATAGAACTAGAAATTAGTAAAGATTTGCCCAATGGCGAGACTGTCACACAGAAAATGAACAGGCAAATATTTGCCAATACAGTAGATGCGGATCCAGATGCGAAAAGATATAATACACGAAGTGTGACAACTCAGCTTCAGTCCTTACCAGGATCTGTTCAGGTGCCTGGTAGCAGTGGAGAGTTTGAAATCCCAATAGATGAGAGTGATAGGGCAAAGGTAAAAGAACTAACAGAAGATGAGTATAAATGTGAAGATGTGAGAATGGAAGATGTGAATGATCTTGAAAATAGAATAATTGAGAAAAATATAAAATTACTTGACTTATCGAACTTTGATATATCTATCACAGATAGAAAATTTTACAATATAGATGAGGCCCCCATAACAGAAGTTAATCCTGACGAATCCCTTTTTTCATTGGATACAAAAAGGTTTCTCGAAAAGAACAAAGCCATGCTGTGGCACGTAAGATTTGGTCATGCTTCAATTGCCTATCTCAAGGCATTGCAAGCTAAATTCCCAAAAAATAAAGAGCTGCAAGATGCGATTTTCGATGAGGCGTTAAAAGACTGCGAAATCTGTCTAATAGCCAAATCAAACAAACTGCCTTTTCCATCAGTACGTACTTGGGCTACTGCTCCCCTACAAATTATTCATTTTGATACCATGGGTCCTATCTCACCGCCTTCTCATCCCAAGAGATACAGATTTATATCTGTGTTCATAGATGATTTCTCAAGACTAGCAATAGCTTATCCTATGACCCATAAGAATGAAACTGGGTATTGTCTTGAAAGATATGTAAGGAGCGCAAGAAATCTTCTAGGGTACGACGCAAAGGTGTGTTATTTGCGCTCGGACCAAGGGACTGAGTATACAGGTGGATACACTATAGAAGTATTGAATAATTTGGGCGCAGAATTACAACTAGCAGCCCCAGACACGCCTGAACACAATGGTGTGGCAGAGCGATTTAACCAGAAAATTCAGAAGAAGGTGAGAACATATATTTACGATGCAAAGTTACCCGAAAATCTGTGGGATATAGCATTGACAGCTGCTGTATACGCATATAATCGGACTCCGCACAAATCGAACCAAATGGTGGCACCTCTGGAAAAGTTTGCTCCCCAATATAATTTCAGTATTGATCAGATCAAAAGATTTGGATGCCTGGCTTATGTAAAAGTTCAGAGAAAAACAGGCCCAAAATTCAGATATGAAGGAAGGCGAGTTATCCTGGTGGGCTACACACCAACAGGTTATATTTTGTTGAAACCAGAAGAAGGAAAATTTTATGAAAGCCGAGATGTGAGGTTTAATGAAAAACTGGTTTACGGAGACAAATATGACAAAAATGGAATAAAAGATTTTCCTGTTGTAAGCAATGATCTGAATAAAGATGAGTGGTTTATCAAATCTGAAATGAATGAATGATGCGAAGAATTTTCAAAACAGGAGGGAGAATCCATACAAACTTTAAAACCGGAGGGAGAGATCAAGAGAAAAAGAGGTAGACCCCGTAAAACTGTAACTGTTGTTACTAAAAAAGCATATGAGAAAGGTGAGCTTATTAACGATGTCAGTTTCTCGAATCTACCCCTTGATGAGAATATCAGAGCAAATGTTATGCTGTCCTATAACATATCAGATGAGATAGATGAGAGTAAAATCAATTCTAATGATGAGATTTTTCATGCCTTGCTTGCTGATATCAACTCTGATCCCTCTAATTATAAAGATGCGATGAATTCAGATGAGAAAAACTGTTGGAAGTCAGCGATTAAACATGAGTTAAATTCTACGAAGAAAAATAATGTCTGGGAAATAGTTAAAAGACCTACAAAGATGCGTGATGGAAGAAAGGCAACAATAATTGACTCAAGATGGGTATTTAAACGAAAAATGGATCCAGAAGGTAATATCAAATACAAGGCGAGATTGGTTATCCGTGGGTTTAAGGATAAAAACTTCTATGAATTAAGCGAGACGTACGCACCTGTGTCAAGGTTGACACTTGTGCGAGCTGTGATAGGTATTATCAATAAGTTCAAATTACTTGTATGTCAAGCTGATGTTAAAACAGCTTTCCTAAACGGCGTCCTCGATGAGGAAATATATATGAAAATACCTGTTTGAGCGGAATTTACAGAGGAGCAAAAACGAGACCAAGTGTGTCGAGTGATGCGTGCCCTGTACGGATTACGCATCAGCCCGAAGAAATGGAACAATAGATTCACTGAAGCAGCCAAAGATCTAGGCTTGCAAAATTCAGATCTAGAACCATGTTTGTTCACTTGGCGAGAAGATACAAAATTTCTGATTGTACTTCTCTATGTCGACGACCTACTTATGGCAAGTAACGATGAGAGAAGATTGAAAGAGGTTACAAAAAGGCTCAGTAAAGAGTTTGAAATGAACATTCTAGGTGAGCCCAAGGAATTTCTCGGTATCAGCATAAGGCGAGATATTGAAAACAAAATTATCGAGCTGAGCCAAACGAAATACATTGAAAATATCCTTACTAGGTTTGGATTCAGTGAATCACATCCGCAAAGAACACCTATGATCACTACTCAAGTGAATAATAGGAGCAGAAAGATGAGAGAAACGGATGCTTATGATGAGTTACTTACAAAAACTAAAACCAAGGAAAATGTTCCCTACAGAGAAGCCGTGGGAAGTCTGTTATATCTGGCAGGTGCGACAAGACCAGATATTTCATATGCAGTGAACATTCTGAGCAGACATCAAGTAAGTCCAACCGAGGATGATTGGAAAATGGTTAAGAGAGTGTTCCGTTATTTGAAGGGAACTAAAAATCTGAGCTTGAGATACAAAGGTGAGACAGAAGATATCCAAGCCTTTTCAGGCGCAAGCTTCGCTGATTGCAAAAACTCACTCACCACGTGTGGTTTTGTTATAAAACTGTTCGGAGATGCGATAGTATGGCGAACTCACAAACAGTCATACGTGGCACTGTCGACTTGTCAGGCAGAATACGTAGCGATGAGTGAGGCGAGTCAAGAAATGCTTTCTGTATACAATTCTCTTAGATTAATTTTAATCGAACCTCCATTACCAATGATCTTGTGGTGCAACAATAAAGCTGCGAAAACAAATACTGAGACGAGTGGAGGGAATAAACTGCGACATTTGATAGATGCGAAAGAAAATCATGTAAAAGAGTGTGTTCACTGAAACTGGTTGTTGTAAATTGGGTAGAGTCTAAGAACCAAATCGCAGACATATTTACTAAACCTCTTCCTTTTGAGTCTCACAAATATTTAGTGACTAAGTTAATGAATTATGATATTAATTATTAATCGTTATGTTGCAGAAAATAAGAAAGCTGTGAAAGATGAAAGACGGTGAGGAACCGGAGGATCTCATGGGAGGGAGTGTTGGATATGTATATATATCATTCGGCCCTCCTCCCCTCTCCGCCGGACACGGCGAGCGGTGGCGCTGTCGCGCCGATCGTCACTAGTCTCGCGACTGCCGAGAAGCACGGACGCTTACGCACGGGTGTTTGTAAGGCGAGGCGCGTACATATAATAAAACATTTAAAAACTACTCGGAACGGACTTTTCATTCACCTGCCCCACGCAATAACCATCAAGAATATCAAAGATGCATACTATGACGCTCTCGCTGATTTTAATGATCACCTGCAATCTCTCAAGGACAATCTCGCTAGTGCATCCGTGCCTAGTACTCAGCCTCCTACGCATGTCCCTCAGTATTCTTCTATTATGCAGTCTCTCCCCAAAATTGAAATTACCCCATTTTCTGAGCGACACGAAGATTGGGAAAATTTCCGTGATCTCTTCAGAGCTATGATTCACCACAGGACTGATCTTGCTTTGACTCTGAAATTGGTCTACTTAAAAGCAACAGTCACTGGTACGGCTCTAGATCTCATTAAAAAATTTTCTCTCACTGATGAAAATTTTGTTAAAGCGTGGGAAACTCTCACAAATTATTATGTTAATCAACGGCGATCAGTTCATGCCCATCTGGCCTCTCTTTTTTCGGTTAAAAGTGCTAAGTCCGAATCTTCGCAGGAACTTCGAAGAATTATGAAACAAGTTTTCGATCCTGTTGATGCTCTGACCACTCTAGGTCGAGATACTGAACGTTGGGATGACATCCTAGTTTATCATACAGTCACTCGCCTGGACGTTAGCACCAGGCGTGATTGAGAGAAACATATTGGTAACCAAGACACTCCACCCTCTGTGGAGGAATTGAAAGAATTCCTTGAAGCCCAAATATACACTTTGGAAGCTATGGAGTGCATGAATAAATCCACTCAATCATCTAGAGTTGCTATTAACAATAAAACTGATAGCAAAGGTGAAACTAAGCCCATCTTTGCTAATACATCCTCCTCTGATAACAGTAACAAGAAGAATAGCAAATCGCAGCCCCACTGCCCTGTCTGCTCCAAGCCTCACAAAATTTATCAATGTGAACAATTCAGGGCTAAGAGTGTCAAAGATCGGCGTAGTTGGTTGACCCTGAATAAGCTATGCTTCAACTGTTTCGGCAAGCATACTTTTCATGCTTGTTTATCTGACAAACTTTGTTCTGTTTGTAACCAAAAACACAATACTTTGATTCACATGGAAAAACCTGGGTCTTTCAAAAAATCCTCGCCTGGAGGAAAAAATACCTCATCTGAAAGTGACGATGGAAAAACACTTAGTTTTTCGGATGCATCCTCATCTTCACCCAAACCTTGCAATAATAATAACAATGGAGCAAAAACTCCACCCACTACACAGGTTGCCTCAATACATCTTAATACAATGTGTGGTTCGATTTCACAGTTTCCTATGAGGCAGGTGTTATTAGGAACTGCCAGGCTTTATGTGTCAAGTTGCTATGGTACGAAAGTTCTTGTCAGAGCACTTTTAGATGATTGTTCACAATCGTCGTTTATTTCAAAGCGTTTAGCCCAACTTCTTCGGCTACCTACACGCTCTATCCATGTCCCAGTTTTTGGTATTGGGGCAAATAAATCAACTGTAAGTAAGCAATATACTCAATTTAAAATATTGCCACGCTTCAAATCAACATTTTCGCTTGACGTTCAAGCTCTTATAGTTGACAAAGTATCACGTTATGTGCCTCCTTCGGGGATAACTTCCAAACGCTTTGATCATATTGTGGGATTAGATTTAGCTGATCCTGATTACCACAATGCAGATGAGATTGATGTTCTTTTGGGTGCTGATGTCCACTCAATAGTGGTAGAGGGAAATAAAATTCGTGGTGCCGCGGATGAGCCGGTAGCTGTTCAAACGCTACTGGGCTATCTTTTACAAGGCTGTGTACCATCGGCAAATTTGGCAAGTTTCACAACCACTCTTCACCCAGCTGTTCATTATAGCTGCGAAGAAAGCGAGCTTTTCGATCTTATGCAGAATTTTTGGAGGCAGGAAGAAACCCTATTAAAAATAACTTCCTCACAAAAACGTACAAAAATGTACAAAAACGTACAAAAACGTACAAAATCGTTTATAAACGTCCCATTTGGGACAAAAAATACATTTATATCCATTTTTGTACACTTTTTAATGTTTCTGTACGTTTCTGTACGTTTTTGTACGTTTTTGTACGTTTTCGTATGATTATGTACAGTTTTGTACAGTTTCGTACGTTTTTGTACGTTTTTGTACGTTTTTGTACGTTTTATAGGAAATTAACATAGTGGAATTGAACTTGATATTCTCTGTTAATAAAGAATGTATTTTGTAATATTAGGCACACACCCAGGTGGTAATAGCCTTTGGAAGAAAAAAAAAATTTTGTAATATATTCAATAAATCCAGAAACAGGGAAATGTTCACTTAATCTCATTTATTGAGCACACATTTGTCTTACAAAATAATTGAAGAATATTAACGAAATATTGAAAAAAGTATTTCTAAATCACATCCCTTAAACAATATATTTAAAATATCAATTGAAAATTTTTGTTCAAACACAAGTAATAAAGTACGAAATGCAATGAAATTGCACAACAAATTCACATTCAAGTAATATGTTTTGTTATATATATATATATATATATATATATATATAATATATATATTATAATATAAATATGTGTGTGTATAATTATATGCAGTCTGAATAACTTAATCGAATCACAACCTTCATGTACACCTACATTATTTTATTCTTTGATGTTTAGTCTTTGATCTTATTTTTAATCATATACCCAGGTGGTGATAGCCTTTGGAAGAAAAAAAAAATTATAGACTTAAAGGAAATGAAATGAAGTGCCTCAGGGAAATTTTTTATGTGACAAAGCTGAGATAATGTTATAGATACATGAAATTTATTCATAAAGTTCGCCGATATATAGTAGTTGCTCTTATATAAAATCTAAAAGAAACAACGATTCTATCATTGTGACAAATTATTCTGTATTTGGATTAATAAAAAATATATGCAAAATGAAGTACGTCGATACTGATATTGTAATAATTTTCATGAATGTACTAAATGTAAAATATGAGTGCTTTAATGCGAATGTGAATCAGGTAAAAATTGTAAATAGACAGCTCAGTGATTTTACTTTTATACGGTGTATTAATATAATTAGACCGAGTTCACTCATACATTGCGATGATCAATTTTATTGTAGCACAATTGCTGAAGGTGCCATGGGTAAAAAATCAAACTAATGTACATGTTATTTGTAGTATTATGAACTGTTCAGATCAAATTTTGATTACAAAAATAATTTGTTCAATTTTTTCATGTAAAAATGATCAAATGAATGTAATTATATATAAATATGTAATAAAGATTAAGTTACTAAAAGGGTTTATTTAAAGTATAAAAAACGTATACATATGTATATAAATATACATAAACATACAAAAACGTACATAAATATATACAAACGTACAAAAATGTACAAAAATGTACAAAAACGTATACAAACGTACAAAAATGTACAAAAGCATACATAAACATACAAAAACGTACAAAAACGTACAAAAATGTATACAAACGTACGAAAATGTACAAAAATGTACAAAAACGTACGAAAACGTATACAAACGTACAAAAATGTACAAAAGCATACATAACCATACAAAAACGTACAAAAATGTATAAAAACGTACAAAAATGTACAAAAATATACAAAAACGTACAAAAACGTATATAAACGTACAAAAATGTACAAAAACATACATAACCATGTAAAAACGTACAAAAACATACAAAACCGTATAAAAATGTACGGAAACGTACGAAAACGTATAGAATTGCAGAAAAGTGTACAAAATTGTACAAAAGTGTAGTGAGTATGTGAACAGTTTTTCAAAGTTGTTCCGAATGGGACATTTATAAACATTTTTCTACGTTTTTCTACGTTTTTGTACGTTTTTGTTCATTTCTATACGTTTTTGTACGTTTTTGTACAATTATGTACAAAAATTATTTTTACTAGGGAATACCTCGATCTGTCCAATACACGCCTGAGGAGCAAGAGTGCGAAGATCATTTTGTTGATACTCACACTAGAGATGCTTCAGGGCGATACATAGTTCGGCTTCCAATAAAAAATCCTGCATTGATCGAAAAATTGGGAACATCATTCGGTTCGGCTACTAAAATGTTGGAAAAATTAGAACGACGTTTCAAGGCCGACCCCAAGTTAAAGGAAATGTACTCTGCGTTCATGAAAGAGTACGAAGATCTTGAGCACATGTCAAGACCTCTCACGCCTCTCTCCTCGGAAATAAAGAAATATTTCTTGCCTCATCATGGAGTTCTTAAAGAAGAAAGTACTACTACTAAACTGAGAGTAGTTTTCAACGGCTCCGCTAAAACTTCTAGTGGAATATCATTGAATGATAATCTACACATAGGTCCCAATCTCCTTCCAGAAATCAGCAATATCATATGTAAGTGGCGACGCTACTCTGTGGTATTTGTCACTGATATTGAGAAAATGTACAGGCAAATACTTGTACATCCCCAAGATCACCCACTTCAATCGATTCTTTGGCGTTTTGATCCAGAGGATCCAATATCAATATTCTTTCTGATCACACTTGTTTATGGTTTAGCATGTTCGGTGTTTCTCGCCATTCGAGTAATACTCCAACTGGCCAAAGATTGTGGAAGCAAATACCGTTTAGGAGCCCTTATACTCGAAAAAGAGATGTATATGGATGACGCAGTCTCTGGCGCCAACACCATCTCTGAAGCTTTGCAAAAACAATCTCAATTGTTGGAGATTGCCACGGTGGGCGGATTTTCATTTCGCAAGTGGATTTCCAACGATCCTCAGTTGGTTGAACATCTTCCCGATTCTCTCAAAGCCAAGGACAACGAAAATCGAAATCTCTTCGAATCCAGTTCCAGTCTGAAAGTATTGGGTATTAAGTGGAATCATCACTCTGATTGTTTTGTGCTCAATATTCAAGAATGTGAAGAGATGAAATTCACAAAACGTAAAATGCTGTCTATTATTGCTCGTTTATTCGAGCCGCTGGGATGGCTTGCCCCAGTAATTGTGGTTGCTAAAATGATCATGCAATCCCTTTGGTTACAGAAATGCGATTGGGATTCTGTACCTACTCTGGAATTATTAGAAAAATGGAAAGCTTGGTATTTTGCTCTCCCTTCAATTAATTCCATAGAGATTCCTAGATATATTCAAGGGTCTCCTTCGTCAAAACTCTGTGAAATCCATGGGTTTGCAGATGCTTCTAGTCGTGCCTTCGGTGCTGCAATTTATATTAGAATCGTAAATGAAACTGGGGTACATGTATCTCTTCAGTTGGCTAAGACTAGAGTAGCCCCTCTTAAAGTTCAAAGTATTCCAAAACTCGAACTGAGTGCGGCTGCACTTTTGGCTGACTTAACTAGTCATTTCATTGAGGCTATGCCTATTGAAATAAACTCTATTCATTGTTGGTCTGATTCCAAAGACGTCCTCTATTGGCTAAGAGATCATCCAGTGCGCTGGAAAACTTATGTCGCTAATCGATGTGCGGATATTTCTCGGTTATTGCCAAACGCTCATTGGCATTATGTTAATACTAAATTAAATCCCGCAGATGTGGCCTCTCGAGGTATAGAGCCAAACCTGTTGAAGGAATTTGATCTTTGGTGGCATGGCCCACCCTTTCTACGCAATGATTCGTTACCCTGGAGTACGGAATTAGACGACTTGAGCCCTCATACGGCTTGTGAAGTAAAAGTCTCTAGTCATGCGGCAGCAGCTGCAGAAAATCACTATGTTTGGGATCTCACCACTCGGTACTCGACTTTGAACACTCTTCTGCGCATTACTGCGTTGGTGTTACGCTTCACTCTGAAACTACAGATTCGCGTTATTGCGAGAAGAAGATCTGTTATTAATTCTAACTTAACACTAAAGCTCAACACTGATATCAAGTTCAAATTAGTGGAATTGGCTTTTATCAATGTCGAGGCTATTTTTAATCCCTCACGCACACCTTCGGTAGCTGAGAGAGAGAATGCTCGTTTGTTATGGGTATTCCTCCATCAACAAATTCATTTCGCTAATGAAATAAAGCTAGTCAAGGCCGATAAGCTTAAATCTATAAAAGGTCCTTTAAGTAAATTAAATCTCACTCTACTGAGTGAAATGCTTCACGTAGGAGGTAGATTGAAGCACTCAAGCATTCCTCTCGAACAAAAGTATCCATTGGTGTTACCTTCTAAAACTACATTTTCCTCTATGATAATTCGTCACACTCATATCAAAACTCTTCACGGGGGTACGCAGTTGACTCTCGGTACAACTCGCCTTTAATATTGGATACTTAATGGTCGCCGCGAGGTGAAATCCATTATCCACTCATGTCATACATGCATTCGTCATGCCGCTTCAATCAGAACTCAGCTCATGGGAAACTTGCCCGCAGAGCGCGCCTCACCATCTGACCCCTTTGAACATTCTGGGGTTGATTACGCGGGTCCCATTCCTGTTCGAGCTTTGCTCTTACGAGGAAGAATCAGGACAAAAGGGTATATTTGCATTTTTGTGTGTTTATGTACTCGTGCGGTTTACCTGGAGGCAGTCGAAGACTACTCCACTGGTGGATTCATTGCCGCTTTTGAGCGCTTTCAAGGTGAACGTGGTCACTGCAAAGAGTTAGTCAGCGATCAAGGGACTAACTTTGTTGGAGCTGATGCAGAATTGCGCCGTATGTTCACGGAAGCGTCCGCATACACTCAACAAATTGCATGTAAACTCGCCGACGATGGTACAACTTGGCGTTTTAACCCTCCTGGTGCACCACACTTCGGTGGCATATGGGAATCAGGGGTCAAGGCTGTCAAGCATCACCTCCGTCGTGTGATGGGCGATCGTATACTAACTTTCATAGAATTACAAACTTTGCTCAAAAAGATTCAGGCTTGCCTCAATTCAAGACCAATAATGGCTTTATCTGACGATCCTACTGATCTTCAATTTCTATGACCCTCTAACATAACTATTCTGCGCGATTCTTATATCATTCCAAGCCCCGACATATCTGATAAAAATGTCTCTGTAGGGAAGCGATGGGAGCATGTGAGAAAACTGACGCAGTGTTTCTGGCATCGTTGGGCTCCCGAATACTTGACCTCACTTCATCAGAGGAACAAGTGGAAGTTTCCAACACGCAATTTTCTTGTTGGAGATCTGGTCCTCATTCGAAATGAATTAACACCACCTTCAAAGTGGCCTCTTGGTAGAATTATTCACACCACCGTGGGTAGCGACGGATTGGTCCGCGTGTGTAAAATCAGAACCGCTTCAACCATTTTCGATCGTCCAGTTGTTAAACTTGTACTTTTGGAGCCAAGAGCAGCAACCACCTCAGACTAAGCCTATTCCTAAAATTATTTTTTCCTTATTTTCCTATTTTTCCTTTCACGCCTGTCCCAATTCCTAGTATTTTTGTTTCAGATCGTTCGCTAAATGTCACGACGAACGATGGTGGGCGGAATGGACAAAATTCACCCTAGCCATGTGGCTAATAACGCCACTGCGCAGGCGCCCGTCTTGGCTTGTGGAGCGCTCAGACCGCGGAGGAGTGGCTCGGTGCTTGAGCCAAGCAGTCTCGCTACAGAGGGCCCACTGGCAACAGGCCTCGGATGGTTTAGCTATCCGCGAACTTATAATAAAATCACTAACGTTCTTCAATAAATTTGTTTTTTTCACTTATAACTTTTGAGCTGAATTATTTATCCAAAAATCCAGCGTTCCTTAAAGCACTTGATGCGCCCTACGCTTTAGAAAATTCTTCTAAAATTAATCATCCAGTAAAAAATTTCTCTTGAGTTTTTGCTCTAAACATCTCTAGATAGATCAAAATCGAGGTCAAAGGTCCTGAAAAAATGTCTAATATTGCAAACTCCACCACTTTGAGCCTCTGTCAGGATGAGACATATGGTCTTAAAAATTCTGAAAAAATTCAGGGGACATGATGGAGTCTTCTAGAAATCATAAAAAAATTTTTAGAATTTTTTTTCATTTTCACTCTCTCACTTGAGAGAGAATCACCCATATATATATATATGGGCAATTCTCTGTGGGATCGAACATGAAAAAATTTGATTTGACTCAATATTTTTTTTTGAGTTTTAGGGCATCATGCCGAATTCCCAGAATTTTTTCAGATTTTTTCGAGCACTTTAACCCTGCTTAATGAATAGGCAAAGTTGCTGATTTTGCTGTTTTTGCATTTTCAGAGGCATTTTCAACCTTCATTTACACCCTGAAAATGACCTCTGAGGCAAAAAATGAATGAGACACTTTTGTCTGCAAATTGCCTGAATTTTATAGAAAAATTATCTCCAAGGTCATTGGAGCACATTAAGTACTCCACATTACCAATTGGAGCTTCTATTTTTGAACCCTGGGAGTTCGCTCGTCAAGCCCCACACCACATGGGTACTAAAAGTTGTCCCAACTCATACCACATACAGCCTATATAGTGCAAAAATGGGCCTGGACTATGGAAGCTCCCAAAAAATTAATATATTAGCTAAAATAGGGGTAAAAACAGGCTAAAATGACTATTCAAGGGGAGCCTTGTACCGCCAACACTTCCAATTTTTGCAAACACTTGTCTGTGGTATTATTACAATGATCCACTGTAAAAACTCACATTTTATCATACTAATACATATCCTGAGTTGTCAATATCATATTTATATAGATCAAGCATTACTATACTACTTGACGCCACCTAACTTTCAGTAGTTACATGTATTGATGGTCAATATATTGTCTCTATTGTGTTAAAATGTACAAGAAACTACTAATAAAGTACATTGTCATGAATTGCATTCACTCGATAAGAAAGATTAATCCAAAAAGTAAATTATAAGCTGTGCATTACACGTACACCTTATAACACACCAGGCAGTGCATAGATATCATATGATTTTTTTAATATATCAACAAGAAAATGTTGAAGTTCACTTAACATGGATAATATTTATGAATATTGGACTCATAAAATCCACTCATATTGTATAAACTGCATAGCTAAGGTTCAAGCAGCTATTGACGGATGGGCTCAAACTACAACCTCAAGTTATTTACTCATGGAATTAGCTAATGTGAATCAATCCACTTGAAAGTATGATCACTAGATGCGCAATTTGATAAGGAATTCAAATATATATAGTTTGCCTGTCCAGAAATGAGTTTGGAGCTTCCAAAGTAGCTTTGCATGTCTAAAAGTCTATGGTCGGTAACCTAACCTGTGCCATACATGGGTCGTACAAGTCTCCAGTATAGGCAAGTATAACGTTCACAAAGTGGTTTATAAAGTCATTTAAACACAGGCAAACTATATATATTTGAATTTGTTATCAAATTGCGCATCTAGTGATCATACTTTTAAGTGGATTGATTCACATTAGCTAATTCCATGAGTAAATAACTTGAGGTTGTAGTTTGAGCCCATCCGGCAATAGCTGCTTGGACCTTAGCTATGCAGTTTATACAATATGAGTGGATTTTATGAGTCCAATATTCATAAATATTACCCATGTTTAGTGAACTTCAACATTTTCTTGTTGATATATTAAAAAAATCATATGATATTTATGCACTGCCTAGTGTGTTTTAGGTGTACGTGTAATGCACAGCTTATAATTGTAATAATAAATGTAATAATACCACAGACAAGTGTTTGCAAAAATTGGAAGTGTTGGCGGTACAAGGCTCCCCTTGAATAGCCATTTTAGCCTGTTTTTACTCCTATTTTAGCTGATATATTAATTTTTTGGGAGCTTCCATAGTCCAGGCCCATTTTTTCACTACATAGGCTGTATGTGGTATGAGTTGGGACAACTTTTAGTACCCATGTGGTGTGGGGCTTGACGAGCGAACTCCCAGGGTTCAAAAATAGAGGCTCCAATTGGTAATGTGGAGTACTTAATGTGCTCCAATGACCTTGGAGATAATTTTTCTATAAAATTCAGGCAATTTGCAGACAAAAGTGTCTCATTCATTTTTTGCCTCAGAGGTCATTTTCAGGGTGTAAATGAAGGTTGAAAATGCCTCTATAAATGCAAAAACAGCAGAATCAGCAACTTTGCCTATTTATTAAGCAGGGTTAAAGTGCTCGAAAAAATCTGAAAAAATTCTGGGAATTCGGCATGATGCCCTAGAACCTCGAAAAAAATTTTGAGCCAAATCAAATTTTTTCATGTTCGATCCCACAGAGAATTGCCCATATATATATATATGCACTGTTGAGATTGACAGAATACATGAGATTAGGTATGGACAAAAAGAAATTGATGTTGCTTCTGCTATTTGACTTCAGTAAAGCCTTTGACAAAATTTTACACTCTATAATGCTGCAACGGTTGAAGGATATTGTCTTCGCCAGGACTGCACTCTCGTGGTTTCACTCATATCTCACTGATCGACAGCAAATAGTCATAACTGACTAGGAGAGGTTGTCATCTTCGGGTGCCCAATCTTGACCGAACTGCCAGAACTTGTTCCTGGGTATATTATGAGATACCCGGTGCAGCCATTCAGTCTAACGCTCCCAATAACTTGACTTATGGCTCTATGCGAGCCTGGCTAGAACACTATTTTCACCATTATTGGCACGAAAAAGCTATTTTGGTTTTCCACTCCTTCCACAGCATATCTATCTTCACGCATCACTTCATATACCCTGAAAACACTGGAAACAACATAATCCATGTGATTAAGATTGATCCACACCACTATGATTTATTAAGAGTACCCAAAAGTGATTAAAATAACCAAAAAAATGACAATATGTCATTGAGACGTATTTCTTTCACTGCTCTGTACTTTCTCTGTTCTCACTAAACACCACATCACATTTTATTCTAAAATATATACAGAAGGAGTAAATTACGTATATACTCAACGAATCTTATTTTCATGTCTTACTCACATAGAGTAAAACATCAAATATATGGAAAAATCAACGATAATCGACTTTTCACTCTGTGCTTGGATACTGAAGCAATAACAACATGTACCCAAGCACAAAGACAACAAATGTAGTATCATTGGACGACAATTCAGTAGCAGAATTGATTTTCACTCATGAAAACTTCAATTCTGAGCATGTGTCGACCAATATCATACTATAACCAATTATATCAAAAATCAACTACTCACAGTTTTCTCCTTGCTCCAATAGAATTTCTGGCTCTGTTCAGCTTACCTGGAACACAGAAATTATCACAAAGCAACATATTACAAAAAATATATGAAGAAAGGCAAAGGTTAAGTTGACTTATCTGAATTTCCTTGCGTCTAGATGAAATTCATCTCCATCAGCTGCTGCACTCGATGAAGCTTCAAACTTGCTGGAGAATACTGTGACGGGAATTGATCTGGAAACTTTTCTCATAATTACTCAAACTGTTGTGAGTAAAAATAGTGCATGTCTACCTGAGTACACATCACATGTCTAACTGACTGTGTTTACAAACGACGCCTATGATAACCTGCAGGGCGGAGTCGGTAACACAGGTACTGCGCTACAGGTTACCATAAGCGTCGTTTGTAAACACCATGTTTAGTTAGACATGTGATGTGTACTCATCAGGTACACATTGCTTACTCACAACAGTTTGAGTAATGGTAATGAAAATTTATAGATAAATTTCCGTCACAGTGTTCTCCAGCAGGTTTGGAGCTTCATCATGTGCAACTGATGGAGATGAATTTCATCTAGACGCAAGGAAATTTAGATAAGTCAACTTAACCTTTGCCTTTCTTCATATATTTTTTGTAATATGTTGCTTTGTGATAATTTCTGTGTTCCAGGTAAGCTGAACAGAGCCAGAAATTCTATTGGAGCAAGGAGAAAACTGTGAGTAGTTGATTTTTGATATAATTGGTTATAGTATGATATTGGTCGACACATGCTCAGAATTGAAGTTTTCATGAGTGAAAATCAATTCTGCTACTGAATTGTCGTCCAATGATACTATATTTGTTGTTGTTTGTGCTTGGTACATGTTGTTATTGCTTCAGTATCCAAGCACAGAGTGAAAAGTCGATTATCGTTGATTTTTCCATATATTTGATGTTTTACTCTATGTGAGTAAGACATGAAAATAAGATTCGTTGAGTATATACGTAATTTACTCTTTCTGTATATATTTTAGAATAAAATGTGATGTGGTGTTTAGTGAGAACAGAGAAAGTACAGAGCAGTGAAAGAAATACGTCTCCAATGACATATTGTCATTTTTTTGGTTATTTTAATCACTTTTGGGTACTCTTAATAAATCATAGTGGTGTGGATCAATCTTAATCACATGGATTATGTTGTTTCCAGTGTTTTCAGGGTATATGAAGTGATGCGTGAAGATATATATGCTGTGGAAGGAGTGGAAAACCAAAATAGCTTTCTCGTGCCAATAATGGTGAAAATAGTGTTCTAGCCAGGCTCGCATAGAGCCATAAGTCAAGTTATTGGGAGCGTTAGACTGAATGGCTGCACCGGGTATCTCATAATATACCCAGGAACAAGTTCTGGCAGTTCGGTCAAGATTGGGCACCCGAAGATGACAACCTCTCCTAGTGAGAGTTTCGGCAAATCATCGTAGCTTGCCACGAATCTTGGGGTACCACAGGGGTTAGTCCTCGGGCCGCTTCTCTTCTGCATTTACATTAATGACCTACGTGATGTACTTGACATTGAGGGCGTTGAGCGTGTGCTTTACGCAGACGACTTACAAATCTATACACAGGTCCCTCTGGACAGTCTGGCTGAGGGCATAGCACTGCTTAAGAGAGCGGCCGCGGCTGTGTCGGGGTGGATTTATGCTGCTTCGCTGGTTCTCAATGCTGGAAAAACTCAGGCCATTGTGTTTGGTTCAGGATATTATATCAATCTTCTGCACAAGGAGGCACTCTATGCATCTGGCATTGGGATCGGTGGGGCTCGTGTGCCGTTCTCTGGCACAATCAAGGATCTCGGCGTGATAATTGACGAAACTCTATCGTGGCGTCAAAACACCGACGCAGTCACGAAGAAATTCAATAGAACCATGTACTGCTTGCGATTCTTTTGTAAATGCACCACCGAGATCTTGCGTAGACGCTTATCAATGGTACTGCTGCTCCCTCATCTTGATTACTTTTCTGCGGTATACCTTGACGCATCTCAAGAACAAAAACAGAGAATACAGGTACTGCAGAATTCATGTGTGAAATATGTTTTTGGTGTGAGGAGGAACGAACATATCACACCTTATAGGGCCAAGTTGGGCTAGATGCGCACGGATATAAAAAGGCAATAATTCATGCCTGTACTTTTGTACAAGATTCTGCGCATTCGACAGCCGGAGTACCTTCTGAGCCTCTTCACTAGGTACGTGTCCAATAGGCCCTCCAGGGGTGATGCACCGGAACTCTCGGTCCCCAAAATGAGGAACGATTTTGGAAGAAATTCCTTCCAAATGCAAGCAGCACACCTTTAGAACTCCCTCCGCTCCTCAAATAGAAACTTGCCGTCCTTGTCAAGTTTCAAGCGTTCCGTGAAGCTATATTTCTAACTAACTAACTAACTAACCGAGTGACCTTTGACATTTTTTTTTCTTTTTTCAAATATCAGGTGGCGCGGCAGCGCCACCTACGACAAGTATGCGCAGCAAGCGAGGGGACGCGACAAGCCATTATATACAGCTCGTTTGCGGTTTAACCTCGCACCTGGAAATATTTTTCTTTAAACCTCTGTCCTGCAGTTTTGCTATGGTTACCAGCAAAAACTGCATCCAGTTGCGTTTAATTAGGCCAGAAAAGATTTACGAAAATTGACCTGGTTATTTGGGGTATAGGAGGTATAAGTCGACGAGCAGACGACAGACACTCTGAACCTCTCGCAAAATCTCGCACAGAAAATTTTTCCCACCACTGACGTATATTACGTGAGAGCTGTTTGAGGCCTATTGCGAGCATGGTTCTCAACGCAACGTAAACGTATATTACGTCCAGCCTATAGTGATGAAGAGGTATATATATATATATATATAGAAATATATTATACAGTTATAGTAGTATCGTCGTAGTAAACAGCTGGTAGGCAAACATATATGGGCAGTCGTGATGAAAAGTGCAAATGTGCTGGACGTCATCTTAGCTACTTCAGCAGCTTTGTCAATCCGACTTTAAATTGATTGTGTTGTTTGACATGGGCTAACCTACTTGCTGGTACTGATATACTTTCCAATGTAAATTAGTTTCTTTTTTGAAGTGATTTGATTTAAGGTTATTCATTGACTGGTTAATGAATCTAATTAATCATTTTTTTTGCAGTTCAAAAATAGATCTGAATGAAGTTGAAAGGCTACAACTGCTCAGTATTTTCATACGGGCCACAAGAGTTGGCAAGACTCATCATACAAGATGAGAAAATAAGTTCTCGCCAATAATAGATTGACTTGATATGAACATGAATAAGCAAGTAGAAGACTTCTATAGCACAGTGGATTTCATTTGACGTGTTGGACCTTTTCGACAATAACATCTTATATAAACATGCACAAGTCCACAGGAGAAGACGTCTAAACATGTTATGAGTGTTACCTTCATTGACATTTCTGTGAGTGATTTTAGTATCCAACAATTGTGAGATGATCAGTGTAACCTCAAGACTGTTGACTTTACCAGCTCCTTATCCGCCAGCACATATAATTCTCAAAAATGGAAATTCATCACCTACTACCATGGAACTGTTGGATAACTATTTATACCTGCTATAAGGATAGAATAAGTATTGTGATTAAGTGAAAAAGTGTAAACAGTTTAATGCGAAAAACAGCTGTAAACGAAAGCAGCTCATGGATGAAGCTCTACATCTCTACAAGAGGAGACGTCTAGACGTGTTATGAGTATTAGCTTTATTGAAACTTCAGTGACTGATTTCAGTATTCGACAGTTTCAGGATGATAAGTGTAACTCAAGACTGTTGACTTTACCAGCGTCTTATCCGCCAGCTCATATGATTCTCAAAAATGGAAATTCATCACCAACTACCATGGAACTATTGGATAACTATTTACACCTGTTATAAGGATAGAATAAGTATTGTGATTAAGTGAAAAAGTGTAAACAGTTTAATGCGAAAAACAGCTGTAAACGAAAGCAGCTCATGGATGAAGCTCTATATCTCTACAAGAGGAGACGTCTAGACGTGTTATGAGTATTAGCTTTATTGAAACTTCAGTGACTGATTTCAGTATTCGACAGTTTCAGGATGATAAGTGTAACTCAAGACTATTGACTTTACCAGCGTCTTATCCGCCAGCTCATATGATTCTCAAAAATGGAAATTCATCACCAACTACCATGGAACTATTGGATAACTATTTACACCTGTTATAAGGATAGAATAAGTATTGTGATTAAGTGAAAAAGTGTAAACAGTTTAATGTGAAAAACAGCTGTAAACGAAAGCAGCTCATGGATGAAGCTCTACATCTCTACAAGAGGAGACGTCTAGACGTGTTATGAGTATTAGCTTTATTGAAACTTCAGTGACTGATTTCAGTATTCGACAGTTCCAAGATGATAAGTGTAACTCAAGACTGTTGACTTTACCAGCTCCTTATCTGCCAGCTCATATAATTCTCAAAAATGGAAATTAATCACCTACTACCATGGAACTGTTGGATAACTATTTATACCTGATGCAAGCACTGAATAAATATTGTGATAAAGTGAAAACCAGTGAACAGTTACATGTGAAAAACAGCTATGATGGAAAGCAGCTTGTCATGAAACTCCTCAACTTTACATGTAGAGACGTCTAGAGATGTTATGTAGTGTTTGCTACATTGACACTTTTATGGGTCATTTCAATATTCAACAATTTCAAGAGGATCAGTGAAACTGAAAACTAATTGACTGTACTAGAACTGTGAATAGTCCATTGTATTTGTTATTTTGTGTATGTTGAAATATTTATTATAATAACTTTCTATTAAAAGAGGACTGCTCTTGACCATATATCATCATCACATATTGATGAAAATGTTGATGCCTGATTTTGATGACTTCATAAGTCTATATCCACCTCTGACATGTTTAAAAATTTTTTTAGATAAGATTATAATATTATGATTCAATTTTGAATTTGCCGAACTTTAATTTGACAAATTAATTGTTTTTATCAGTTTTTTAAACATTTTATTTTGTGTTTATATACAATTAAATGATCTTAGAAACATTCTTCTCTCAATAGTGCAATTACTGTAAGATTTGATTCAATTACCAATTAGCTTTATATATGGGAGTATGAACTCATTTTTGAGTAACCGGCCAAGTACCATGGCGCGCCTGTAGATGGCGAGGCGTTGAGTCGCGCGTATATAGGGTATAGCGCGGCGCTCTCTCGCAAGAGAGTCGGCGTTCTACCGTCTATATAAGGGAGCTTGGACATTAGACAACCCGCGGAGTTCGCGGTCAAACTCAGTCTCCAATTTGGTCATTCCTTACTGGAGCACACTTTTTTGAATAATATTCTGTGACTGAGAAGTGATATAGCCGGTAAACTATTAGATTGAGACGGAACCAAGTTGTACGTCAGAATCAGTTTGCCAATGAGCCTAACACGGGCAGAAAGTAAAATTGGATCTATGAAACATATTGTTACAATTATAAAGCCATGCGTTTGCTTCATAACCCTGATATCTTCACAGGTTCAAAGTTCCAATAAGTTGAAATGTTTCCCATAGGTTGAAATGTACTTGATCTTGAAATGGCTTAATATAAATGCATTTCTGTATTTGAACATGCCCCGATGTAGGTAGCCTTGGTATCCATCTAATATATACCTCCCCTAAAACCATTCTTTACTCGTGAACTAGTCGTACGTTTCTTTAAAGGTTCGCTACTCTTCCATCAGAAATATATTATCAAAGCAATATTGTTTCGTTTAAGTTGTATTTAGTATTCTAGAGGAAAAGTAGGAATACATTTTTTCGATTCGAGGCTCATGTCTCTTACAATCACGTTATAAACAAATGGAATCCAGCCATATCAGGGAAGTCGATTCACTTTGGGTGCAATTTGTTTAAATAATTATTGTATAAACATTAAATTTTGAAAAAAGAGAAAATAGGGGTATTTTTTTCAAAAAAGCACGTGATCCCGCAATCAGTTTTCATCCCATGGTAGCGTAGGCATGGGCCGAAGCCACTTTTTCTCGGTTTTACTGAATTCCAATTGTTTATAACGCGATTGCTAGAAAAATAAGACTCAAATCAAAAAAATTTATTTCAAGTTTTTTGTCTTGTTTTTTTTTATGTAGAATCAATTGACACCATTACTTTCTCGAATTTACGACTTTGGGTGCAATTTGTTTAAATAATTATTGTTTAAACAATGGAAATGTAAAAAGAAAAAACACGGGTATTTTTTTCAAAAAAGAACGTAATCCAATAATTAGTTTTATGATATTTCCGCTGGTCTGGCCATGGGCTTTAATGGGTTAATATGGTCAGAAAATTAGGCCAGTACATCAGATATCATAAGCAATTTTATTTTTCATAGTAAAAATTCACCTTTGGAAAAGATATACTTAACGACAAGTATATTCCTTATCCTGTGGTTCGTTGTTGGATAAATTTTCAATCAACATTTAAAATAATAATTACAGAATATGAAGCATACTTTCTGCTTCATGTTTCTTTGCTACGGACTTCAAACTGATTTATTTAATATACAGTAATATCAAGCATTATCTAACAATAGAATGAATATTTTTTAAATCACACTTAATTCTAGTAGTTACTAATGTTAAGATCGAAAATAACTCGAATCACAAATCCATGTCAAGTGCTTAACTCATATAATTTTGTAGAAGTTTAGTAGAAAAATTATAAATGGTTGAAATCAAATATAATACACCTTGAGCAATTTTTCTTCGTCATAGTAAAAAATGGACCTTTGAAAAAGGTATACGTGGACGACAAGTATGTTCCGTATCCCTTCTTCGTTGTTGAATAAATTCAATTATGCGACTAAATTTTGTTACGTAAATAGAATTTTGAAAATGACTGTTTAATCTCAGTCCATCCAAATGCATGTAAAATAATAATATGATTCAAATCTAATATATTTTTGAAAATACATATGTATCACTTCAATAGACATCTTTACCAACACACGATCGTTATATGTTCCAGTATATTATTTCAATGATGATATGAAAAAATAGCGAAATCTAGCATCAACTGACGAGTATCCAACAGTGTGGATAGCCTATACAGAAATATTATTTTTTCAAAGTACACCCTAAAGCGATTGTTGCACGATCTGTTATCAAATTTCAATACACTCCATATCAATTCACTCATGTTCTGTGATTACTAGGTTCATTCTCTTATGACTTGCATACTAGTACCTTGACACATTATCTGTGATAATTAGCTCTATATATATATTTATGATGATGCCAAGGATGATATGTAAAATACCGCACCTGTTCACACTAATATTTACTAACCCTTACCTATTTTTAGTCAATTCTGTATTTTACTTTGTTTTTTTTTTTTACCTAATGTATGGTTCAATCCACTGTTCAATTATTGTACAATATAATTACGCGATTACGCGTCCATCCCCGACTCCAGAGCCGCTGTCTCTGGCTCTGTCTCTATGACTCGCGGTCGGTGCACGTCGTGTGCACGTCGTGTGTACACCGGGTACACGTTTTTCATCCCGGTACATGCGCTCGCGAGCACTCTATCTTTTAGCTCGCACACGTGTACCTACCTTTTGCCTCCTTTGGGCTCTTTTCAATCTCGTCCGACTCCACACGTCCAGCCATCCTCTCGTGCGGACTGGTGCAAGCTCTAGAGGTCACTTCACTACCACAACAACACTCGCGCACGCAGTGAAAGCGTGCTGGGCCCATAACCTGAGAGGATTCAGGGTTGAATAAAGAACGCGAGTGTCGTTTATCAAGTCTGTCTTTTCTGAACATTGAAAGAAAAGCACTGTCTAATCAACGATCGAGTTCACTCGGATACGACTGTTCAGCCGGCTGTCAGAACAGGGAACGGGCTTCGCGCTGTGCGCGAAGTCCGCTTGACGCTGCTTGCAACACCACCGAATATTGGTTGTTTTGATGGGGCAGTTTGTCTTTCTCTTAACAGTATGGTTCGATTTTCATGATTCAAAGTACATACTTATCAGTAATGAAACGCGAATCAAATATGCTCACTTGCCTACACTGATAACTTGAACTGACAACATGTGTCTGTCATTATAAGGATATCTGCTGATGCCTATCGGGCCTGAGGTTCGATAGAGCGTCCTGTACTGGCCAAGGTTATTGTCTCGAGGGACGAAAAATTTTTCTACTCGAGAAAGCATGTTGAAAAAAGGGTCGGGGATAGGACGGGAGCCGGTTAGAGCTTACTGGCTGGCCCATACACTCACGCATACTTGCAATGAGCTACGTACATAAAAAATGTCATAAACATACCCATATCAATTACAGGAATTCGGTGACTTTCGTCGATAGATTGTGGCTTTGTTCTTCAACTAATCACATCGATACGAAAACTTTGCCCGCAATATTCTACCATATCTTTTATTCTATTCATCGTTAAATTTCATAAATGTACACCCTGTATGAGTTAGTTGTCAAATTGTACATCTAGTGATCATAGTTTTATAGAAGCTGATTCATATTAGCTAATTTCCTGAGTAAATAACTTAGAGTTGGAATTTGAGACAACCTGTCGAAGTTCAAAAAATAAAAATGAAATTTCGGAAATAGATTAAGAAGCAAGAGTATTGAATTAAGCTGCGTCTCACACGTACGAGGAAAAGGGACGCGATAGCCCGATGCAGTAGTCTGGTTGACACATGTTGGGCCGGGCGAGAAAGATCCGCGCAGAGCGCTCCTCTCCTTCACGGGTGACCCTTTTTTTTAGAGGGCCGTTTTAAGGGGCATAAACGCTACGATTAACGATTTTACTACTGCAATTACAAGACTCTTCATAATCTGATGTTTCTCAGTTAATTTTCGCATTTTCTTTTAGGAAGATTTGGATTTGAAAAGTATACCATAAGAATTTTTCAATCGTTATCATCGTATCTGTATCAATTCATACTCTTTTCATCACTTTAGATTTGAGGGCAGCTAGCTGGTGACTGGCTCTTAGACTATAGTTAAAAATAAGAAATAATAATTAGAAAATAAGGTTTGAACCTCCCGAGAGGTGTGTTCGAAGTGCCGATTTTTCCACATGCTATGATGTGGCCTGTCATAAGAACTCTTTCATCTTCAACATATTTGCTCAGCTTTATATTTTTTCCAGTATACTGCCCAATATCTTTTGGGGTCAAGTGGGCCGGTTTCAAAATTCATAATTTTATGAATTTTTCACTCGTAAACAATGCGACAAATTGAAAAAACACTAGAAGCAGTTTCTATCTAATTTTTTACATAAAATCTGAAAAAAATTTTTGTTTTGCAAAATGATGATTGTTAAACATTCTTTTGAGGTTATGTCTAAACGCAGAGGTGATGGGGCTAAACGGACCTCGGATTCGGATTCAGCAGCCAAAAATACATAGAAGTAGGGTGGTCCAGTCTCTGGTTCAATTTATTTTTTATTTTTTGTGGAGCTGAGTAATCGACGAGAATTAACGTTACATTTTCCATAGTAACCGTTGTTGATATCCTCATGTGGCGTCCTGCGCACTTACACGTGCCATAAAAGTCAAGTCAGCGGTCATCGACACCGGCCGAGAAATGTGATTGACGCGTCGCGCTCCCCAATTGGGCGACAGATCAAGCTGACTCTTTCACCTGACATGAGCCGAGCCATTAAATATGAGCCCCCAAGCGGACTCAGTGTACTAATTATCCGCCCAGCCACCTCGTGCAGGTGTAGAAGCTCTGGTTACCCGTCGTTGGACGCGACGTCAAAAGGACGACCTCGAAACCCTCCGCCTTAGTGATTTTAAGTTTTGGTGACAATAGGTAATTCAAGTGAAAGGACGTCGTGATTGTGTAAAGTTCGTGCGCTATTATCTTTGCCAATCGACTAAACAAGTCCGGATTGTAAGGATAAGTTCTTATAAAATTCTATATATTTTTTTCATACTTATTGTAAAACTTGGAAACTCGTACAGTTAACACAATAATAGTATTTGATTCAATTCCTCTGTATCAACTTTGTGAACTAATAAATAGAATTGAACGCAACTATTATATTGAACTTTTAACCATCACAGGAAGCAATCACGATGAAGGCCAGGGCCTAGAACGTTTAAACCCCTTTTATTTATAAGATAATCCTTCCCTTCCATGTTGGATACGACAACCGTTGATTACATCCCTAGCAACTGTTGCTACGTTGAAGGAAAAATCTGTTCAAGCCCAAGTTGTCGTTGGCAAAACACGGAAACTTTTTTTCTCCATAGCAATTCACTTCTAATGAAATGAAAATTAAGTTGAAGTTCATTTCCAGTATTTTTGAGGCCAAAGGACACAATCTTTGTTTTCCCATAGAAACACTTGTTGATACCTCTAGGTGTTAGAGAAAATATACTATTAATTCAGTTCGTAGTGGTTTTCGTACAGTATCGGTACATACTTATATATAATCGATATATACTTTCAGAGCAATATGTTTTGTCGCACCTGGCCATAGGAAAAGTTCTGCTGATTCAGTCAGCCCTGTTAAAAATAATCGACTGGATTTCCTACTGGGAATCCTACTGGGGTTTCACCAGTGAACCCTAGTCAAATAGCGGGGAAACTCCGGTGAAACCCAGTCAAAAACCCAGTCGACCATGAGGAGGGTTTCCGAGTCGGCCAATCGTGTTTCCTAGTCATTTGACTGTTTTTCCTAATTAAATATCGACAAGTCCCAGGATGGATACCAGGAGTGTTACCCAGTCACTCATTGGGTTTTTTAGTCAATCAAGCGTGTTGCCTAGTCGCTTATTCGTGTTTCCTAGTCACTTGACAGTGCATTCCCTAGTCAGATAGAGAAATATATGGATCGACTAGGAAACCCGCATTCTATCTGACTAGAAAACACGGTTTAGTGACTAGGGAACCCAACAAATGACTGGTGAACACTCCTCGAAGTCAACCTGGGGCTTTTCGATAACTGACTAGGAAACACAGTCAAGTAACTAGGAAACACGATTGGCCAACTAGGAAACCCTCCTGGTCGACTGGGTTTTTGACTGGGTTTCACCAGTTTTTCCCTGCTATTTGACTAGGGCTCACCGGTGAAATCCGAGTCGGATTTCTAGTAGGAAACCCAGTCAACTATTTTAATCAGGGAGGAGAACAATAAGAAATGTATACTTTTATTGTTACTAATTTTGTATCAATTCTGCTAGTCTTATTGAGAATATTATTAAACCTTGACAGTGTGAAAATGTTGGACATTACAGAAGAAACTCTGAAGATATTGATTCAATAGTTATTGATAATTTAAAAACTGTTCCCAACACAAAACAAATTATTTAATGCAATGACTGATGAATCCTATAGGAGATCCTGCTGCACGCTGTTCAGCCAATGAAAATAACTCAAAAGCACGCCGAGCAACCCAAAAAATTGGTAGAACATGCTGATCGCCAACAAATCTTGTGCAAAAAATTATTTGAATTAGCAATAACTTAAAGGCCGCGTCTAGACGTACGTCAGATGATATTGTTTGTGTTAAGGGGGCTTCAGCGTTAGGTGCCGTACCAATGCGGGGCCCTACTGAGGTGCCTGAATTATTTTTCAAAATCCTCCGAATTATATCCTTTTTCAGTAGATCAGTCTTATCCTAGACTACTTATGGTTGTTTGAAAAGGGAAAATAAATTATAACTAAGTCAAGATTTGCACATAAACACTTGTCAAATTCATCAAAATCCACTTTTTTCAGTTTTACGATCTTATTTCGATGGTGACATACGATTTTCGCGATCATATTAGAATCTACTTATAAAAACCTATTACTTAGAATTTTTTCAAATTTTCCTATAACACCATATTTAGTTGAGAAGGGATTAATCAATTCTCGCCATAAGAGCCTATGTAAAAAACGTCATTTTTGTTATGGCGCTCATATGGAAATGACCATGTTGACCCATGATTTTCTTTGTTGCAATTGAAAGTTGGTTGTGCTAGGTACATTCTATGAAAGTTTGAGTTCATTCTATAATAGAATAATATCTCGCTGAAGCCCGCTTAATGTGACGTATACGTGAGGAGACACGATTTTCTACTAGTTTCAGACGTATACTATGCAAGAACAAAGAGATATCCGTGAAAAGTTTGTTGGGAAAGCTGAAAAACGGAATGTTATAGATGAAAATACGGTTCAAAAACGTAGCCGTACGTCAGATGTACGTCAGATTTGGGGTCTAGCATACCATTGATTAGCCATCGATTGAAATGAGTGAAACGGTGTTGATTTTTAAACTAGAGAGCAAAAGAAGACGGAATGCTTCGTTGCCTCAGTTTACATCGTTGACACGGAAGGTCTCTATATGGCATGCGCACTGTACCGCGCGAAAGCCACAGACCTCCCTTAGAAATAAAACATCAAGAATTCGAAGATTTAACAAATATCAAAATCAGGATACTTTTCAAAATTTTCAAAATTTTTAGAATTTTAAAGTTATTCAAAAATTCAAAAGTTTCAAAATTTTCAAAATTCTCAAAATTTTCAGAATTTTCAAAATTTTTAGAATTTTATAATTTTTCCAAAATTCAGATTTTTGAAAAAATATGAAAATTACGGAACCTTAAGTGAATCGCTGTTTCAGTACTGACTCCGTTTCAGTACTGTTCAATAACCCAAATAACCTCAAAATCTAATTTCAAACGTGGAAAGAACCTCAAGTAGATAGCTGTTTCAGTACTGACTCCGTTTCAGTACTGTTCAATAACCCAAATAACCCCAAAATCCAATTTCAAACGTGAAAAGAACCTCAAGTGGATTGCGGTTTCAGTACTGACTCTGTCAGTATTGAACCGGATAGTTTTTCTCTCCACTGTGTTTAAGCACTTTCTCCATCGAACAAACTGCTTCTTGATGCTAAGACTGCTTCTTGCGTACATCAGAAGGCTGAAAAAAATATATAAACTTTGATGTGTCACATTGACTGATCACTCATGAGTCAGTAAATGCATGTAAACATCTGATTTCTATGAATTCTAGAATTCAACGTACAATGATTCGAGTGGCTAATACTTCTCACATGGCCAATAAACTTTGTGCATGGAATTCAAAGATCATTGTCGACAGAACATACTCTATTAGCATGTTCATAAACCACAAGAAAAGAATGTCCATAGTGAAATGATTAGCGCACTCACAAGGAGAGGCCACTACGTATTTTCCTCACTGCACTGCACTTTCACTGTTCCAACTTGAATACCACATCATATTTTATCCTAAAAATCATACAGAAGGAGTAAATTGCGTGTATGCTCAACAAATCTTACTTCCATGTCTTACTCACATAGAGTAAAACATGAAATATATGGAAAAATCAACAATTATCGACTTTTCACTCTGTGCTTGGATACTGAAGCAATAACAACATGTATCCAAGCCCAAAGACAACGAATGTAGTGTCATTGAACGATAATTCAGTGTCAGAATTGATTTTCACTCATGAAAACTTCAATTCTGAGCATGTGTCGACCAATATAATACTATAACCAATTATATCAAAACTCTTCTACTCACAGTTTTCTTCTTGCTTCGATACAATTTCTGGCTCTGTACAGCATACCTGGAACACATAAATTATCACAAAGAAACATCTTTCAAAAATATATGTAGAAAGGCAAAGGTTAAGTTTACTTCTCTGAATTCCCTTGCGTCTTGAATAAAAATTATCCTCATCAGCTGCACACGATGAAGCTCTAAACCTGCTGGAGAACACTCTGATGGAAATTGATCTATAAACTTCCATTACAATTACTCAAACTGTTGTGAGTAAGCAATGTGTACCTGATGAGTACACATCACATGTCTAACTAAACATGGTGTTTACAAACGACGCTTATGGTAACCTGTAGCGCAGTACCTGTGTTACCGACTTTGCTGATGTGGCACCGATGTGTCACAGGACATACATACAAAGTTTGGTCAAAATTGGTGACCCAAAGGTCTGATACTCTCCTTGTCAGATCATACATAATCATCCCATACATAATTATTAAGCCGGAAAACTCAATTTTCCTCAAACTTGCGAATCGATTGGAATTTTTTTACTATTTTTCCCATAATCCTGATGAAATTTGCTATTAGAAAACACCTTAAGAAAGGGGTCCCAGGGAAACCGTAGACTAGCTGTTGCCTTCTCCAAGAGGAAATATATAACTTAAAAAAATTAAACAATATCGGTCAAATATTGTGAATGATGGATTCAATTTATAGAAAAAGTTTTTGCAGCTTTTTATCATGATTGTCAGCCAAAGTAGCTTTTCACATAGACAATTCAATGTAAAATAAGGTAACAGGACTTGAATATCTCAATTCATTCAACCATCCGTAGCTAAATACAGCATTAAGCATGAAATGCTTTTGACTTTCGATATTGAAGCCATTATTAATCTTGCTTTAGCGATGTTGTTCAACCCATAAACGTTATATTACCCATGTCAACGTTCCATAATATAAGAAGAAAAATCTTCTTATATTATTTCCATAATATAAGAAGAATTGGATACTGTTCCTGAGACAAATTTTGGATCAGTTTGAGCATTTTCCAACTGAAGTCAGTGTGAAGTATGAATGCGAAAGTGATTTTATTGACCATCTCGAGCTGATTAATAGACAATCAAGTACAGGGTACAAGATTTTTCAAACGCAGGTGTAAGATCTCGTACCATGTACTCGATTATAGATTAATTGGTTCCAGGTGGTCACTTTCTCATTCAAGATGTTCTCATTAGAAGATGATAATAGAATCATTTGAAATAGATTTTTCAGTGAAAAGTATTATCCAAAGATACATGAGACTTACACTGTAGAAGAGAATTGGTATTATCTCGAACAGAAATACATCAAGCAACCTGAATGTAATTCGTTATTATTTCTTCAAAAAATTTATGAAACTAGAGTTGAGTCTAAATTTTTCTATCTACTATATGAGATTGGAATAGATTTTTGTCATGAAAACTCTAAATTCTACAGAAGACCAACTATATATTCATGCAGGCTTTGCACAGCTTATTCAAACAATACTTTCATAACTCACTTCGGTAATAAATAGAATCACTCCCATAGAGAAGAATCGTATAATATTGTCTGTAAATTATACAAAATGTTTGTTATTCATAATTCCAATTTAAAAAGAAATCAACATAATCTTTTATAATTTCATTTATATTCTATTCAATTTCTAAAAATGAGATTTGATGAGGAGAACCGCAAATTTCATTAGTTACATCTTCCTAAATTGTTGCAAAAACAGACTACATTAACCTATTCCGTGTATAAATTAGGCCCCCCGCTTATCCCAAAGAAGATAGACCTGGCTAGAAGAACAGAGTCCGTTGCAAACTGTCACCTGATAAGTTAGTTCGTCACCCCTACACTGTGGCGCGGCGATCGAAATCTACTACCATTCTAGTAAGCTTGTAGGGAACGAAGAGGTTGTGGGGATTCGGCACGGTGTTGCCTGCATAGTATGTAATATCTCTATGGTTGCCTGAGCTCCCACTATATCTGCGTGTTGGGCTAGGAGTTGGTCCAAGAAGCAGACGTGGTTAACTGCAGAAGTTGTTTAATCAATGAGATTTGATGTTAAATTATCTCTCTTGCTTCCTACTGGAAGCCGACCGCTCAGATTGGCTGCCTGAGCTACACTGGCGAGCGTTGCGCGCTCGCTCCGCTGCCTGCTTCACACCGCTAAGCTCCGTCCCCTGCGTCTACGTCACGCATCGGAAGAGTCGGAGCTGGACTGGTTTCCAGCACATGGTCGCCACAAGGTCGTTCCGAGGGGTTTTCCCGACTTTTCCCGGGATTATCCCAACGTATGCTGGAATTTTCTCTTCATTTCGCCGGGATTATCCCGTCGTTTGCCGGGGGTTTCTCTTCATTTCGCCGTAACATTGCCTTCATTCGTCCGGGATCATTCCGGCGTTTGCCGAGTATCCGGACGATCGCGGGATTTCCCCGACTTTTGCCGGGGTACATCTCGAAGTTTGCCGGGATTTTCTCTTGATTTCGCCGGGATTTTCCCTTCATTCGTCCGGTTTGTCCTGACATTTGCAGGGTTACCCTAGTAAAAATAATTTTTGTACATAATTGTACAAAAACGTACAAGAACGTATAAAAACGTACAAAACCGTACAAAAACGTACAAAATCGTCCAACCTTTTCCTATGGTTCCGTAGGTTTTTGTACGGTTTTGTACGTTTTTGTACGTTTTTGTATGGAAGTTATGTTACTAGGGTATTCCAGTCATTTTGCTAAAGGTCTTTCTTCATTTGGCGGTGATTTTCCCTGAAATTTCCCGGGAATTCCCCACTTTTGCCGGGATTTTCCCGACATTCGCCGGGATTTACTCTTTATTTTGCTCGGATTATTCCGACGTTTTCCGGGAATTACCCTTTGATTCCCGGGATTATCCCGACGTTTTTCGGGAATTCCCCGCTCTACTGAAAATTCTCAGGTGAGATCTCAGGTGAGAATTCAGGTGAGTTTTCAGAGATCCTTATTATTCTACATTGCATCAGATTGTACATTAGAATGTACAGGACTAACATTAGAGTTTGATCAAATGTACTAATTGGAGTCGATATAGAATTTGGATGAATTGACGAATTATATCATCACTTGGTGTCAACTATACTAAAAATTTTTAGGTTTATCTCATGTGAGATCTCAGGTGAGATCTCAGAAGAGTTCTTAGATGAGAACCCAGGTGAGTTCTCAAGTGAGATCTGAGATAAGATCTCAGGAAAAATCTCAGGTAAGATCTCAGGTGAGTTCAGTTGCCGTTGGCAAGTCTCGCTTGAGGCTTGACTGCTCTGTCGCCGGGGACAACACTTGCTGGAGTGCCTCGAAGCTCAATGGTTCAACACTCCCTCCCTTCGTGGCACTCTGAACTTCTGGTCCATTCATTTACCCTCTTCGTAATTCCCATGTGTATCTGACATATATGGCTTTTGGTGCCATTTCTTTCTCTTTCTTCTAATTGTCTCAGAATAATCACTAGGTCATCGTCGAAGTTTTTCAATTTGTGTTTACCATCTATCTGAGAGCATTTTACAGCTGATGTGTTATCACACCAGATAGTCACTGGGTACATAGTTTTTCTAATTATACTTCTGATTGCTTTATCCAGGGTTACTAATTCCTGGCATGCCTCTGACATGGCCAAATACTCTGCCTGACAGGTCGAGAGTGTCACATAGGACTGTTCATGGCTTCTCCACATCACTGTGTCTCCAAATAGTTTTATTATGTATCCTCCCGTGGATGAGGAGTCATTCCAATCTCTGAAGCTTGCATCGGTTATTCCAACTAGCTCATCATTATTTGCTCTTGTAACGGGTCAGATTTGCACGTTATGATTTTCAAGTTCTTTCACCTTCCAATGGTGGCAAATATGAGTAGATAGAATTGTTTCCAAGAAGTGCAATACAACCCAGACAACAAATTCTATCAATGACAGTCGTTACCAAGAAGCGCACTGCGACCCGGTCTCAGACTTGTATGAATATAATGTGTTTTGGTTATTGAGAATGATACTCCAAAAGCGCACTGCAGTCAGAGCTATCAATCTCGGTTAATAGAGTAGGAATCCAACTATGCGATTATCGAAAAGTCCAATACAGTTCAATCTCTCACAGTCATTGGTCCGTATGATAGTGTTCATATGTCGATGATATGATAGATCTCCGTAATCTTCCAAGAAGCGCACTGCAACCCAGACAGATACTTTGAACTATGATATCTTTACCAAGAAGCGCAATGCGACCCAGTCTCAGATTAGATGAATAATTGTAATGTATGATTGTTTGTGTAATATTGAATTGTCTTAATTTTATGAATAGAAAATCAAGCTGAAATTCAAATATTAAGATTTTGTGAGTTTACCTTAAAACTTGTTCAAGAGAGAATTTATAAGTATAATAAATCTCTGAGTTAAAAGTCACTACTAATAGATTCGAATGGAAATACAATTTAATGAAAAGAGATTGATTTCAAATTCTAAATGGCATTTATTAGGTTATATACATAGATATACCCATGCCAATCCCAGTTCGGGCAGATCTTGCGCTCGTCTGATCGCTACCAGTGTAATGATAAATGTTGCTCGTTCGCAGGGCTATTTATACTCGAGATTGGCATAGGGTGACAATGAGTTGGAGAGAGAGGTATCTCTTCTCTCACTCGCACTTATTAGCTATATACAAAAGCGCGTGAATGCGCTGTTACGGCGCGGAAGATTTTCCCGCACAATCAATGGTTTGCGCGCGCATCGAATAGTCGTCATATGACACTTCTATACGTCTCATTACGCTGATCCTCCGGGAGCGCGATCTATTGTTCTATGCGCTATACATTTTCTCTATCGATGCATCACCCAGTCGGTAACCAAATCTATTTTATAAGCATAAATTCCGTGGTTCTGACCTGGCCCTCACACTCTGAATTAGTGTAATCCTAGTTCTGAAGTTCCTCTGAGGTATCTGGAGATTCGTTTTACTTCTTTCCAATCGTTCTCTGAAGGGCTTAGTTGTCTTCTGGAGAGAATATTTACAGCAAAGACTATGTCGGATCTGGTGGCTCCTGCCAGATACAGCAGACTGCCAGTAGCTTCTCTATATGCAGCTTTGATTCTTTAAGATTGGTCATCTGATCTCGTAGTTTCGTCTGAATTCTTGATTTCCCTATTTTTGACTTGTCTAGTAACAATCGGTGTCTTCTGAGGTTTGCTTTCATTTATGTTGAACCGATCCAGACAATTTACACTGATTGTGTGAGACTTGACCGTTTTTCCTCTCTGTTCCTGGTTACTTTTATACCTAGGAACTGTTTAGGTACACCTAAATCTTTTATCTGAAATACTGTACAGAGTTTCGTCTTTATTTCATTTATTTTCTCTAAGTCATTCCCAGCTAGTATGATGTCATCTACGTACAGGATCAAAAGTACCAGTTTGTTTAATTTTCTCTATGTGAACAAACATGGCCCCGTTGAAAAAAACTCTTATGGAAAATCCACTTGGATTTCCGAATGGAAAAACCAGACTGGAATCCATGCGTTCCGATGGAAATCCAGAAGTTTGACTGGATTTTCCAAGTCGAGTCCTAAGGCCACGTATGGGATTTCCATGCGATCCCAATGGAACTTTCATGCATACCGAGTTGAATTTCCATGCGATCCCAATGGATTTTCCATGCATACCGAGTGGAATTTCCATGCTATCCCAATGGGATTTCCATGCGATTACAATGGAATTTCCATGCGATCGCAATGGAGTTTCCATGCATACCGAGTGGAATTTCCAGGCGATCCCAATGGAATTTCCAAGCGATCACAATGGATTTTCCATGCGATCCCAATGGAATTTCCAATCGATCCCAATGGATTTTCCATGCGATCCCAATGGATTTTCCATTTAGCTTCAGTGTGGTATTTATCTGTCTGTCAGCAGCGGGAAAGAGTGGAAGTTATAATTAAAATGTGTGCATAAGTAGCTAAAATCAGAAATATTGCATTCAAAGTGATTGTCTGTGACTATGCTATATTAAAATTAAATATTCTATAAAAATCAAATCTCTTATTAAAAATGGATCTCTGTAAAAAATTGAATTTCAAACGTATGGACACACAAAATGGATTGTATACTAAATTATCAATAATTACGGAAATATTACATTTTTATACATTAATATCTTTGGGAAGTTGACAGAATCGACAGTCACAAAACGCAAATCAAAAGACAACAGTGGAGAACTACATCCTGTGAGTGATAATAAGTTCAAATAATAATAAAAAACTAATCAACTAATGATAATAAAATAATAAACTCGGTATTGAAAGAAATTTTGGAAAATGAACTTTTTCAGATATGAATGTTGTATATTTTTGGGGGTGAAAATGAGAAATCTCGGAAAATGTGATCGCATAATTAGGAAGTTGAAGAAAAATTACATCGAATTACCTTATTGGAAAATCGTTTTTTATTCATTTTAATATGAATATATGGAATCTTATATATTGGACACGAGTAGAGAACTACATTTTGGCGCTCTCTTGCCGTGCTGGTAAAAATGACATGAAACGCTCCATATATGTTCGTCAATTCACTCATCCACACATTGATCCATCTGTCATATTAGTCACGTGACGTCGTGGTTAAATATATCTTTACCCTTGGTGGAAAACCTCGTTTTCGACATTGCCTCAATAAAAAGTTTATCCATACGTAACCGATGCTTGAAAAAGTATATTTAATTGTTCTAAAAATGTGAAAAAATCCATATTATGTAATTAACTCTTCTACTTTGAGGATGAATCAATAGCCAATTTTTTTATTTATACTGAAACAGTATAATAAAATAAGAAAATATAATGCAAAATTTACTTTTTTTCCAAAAAATCGTAGATTTAGAATAAAGTATCTTCCGAAAATTTGAAAGCTCAAAACAGTACTTCAAAGAACAAAATAGTGGGAATATGCGTCATTTTATGGTATGCTTTAAATACAAGTATGAACATCTCGTTTTGTTAAGTATGTAAAAAGGTACAAAAATACACATTTCATTTCTTTTTTATCAATAATATCTATGGAAATGTCATCAAATAAAATAATTCATCACATAATTATGGAAAAATTATAGTACTATCGAGGCTAAATTATTCCGCACAGTAAGAACATAACGTAAGTCATGTTCGCTTGAAACCTAGGTTAGGGAACTAATAGATGGATAACATACGTGACTAATATTAATTCATCAATTTATGACGGAATGAATCAAGTTTTCATTACAGAAAGGGATCCAAATTAAGATGAGAATTTTACTCACGTAGTTTCGAATCAACGTTCAGGAAAACGTTGGGTCATTTTTTCCACTTCAAAACTCCCGTTAGCTCTCGCGACTATTGCTTACAAACCAGACCGTCAGCGCTTATCCAATTTTTTCCAGTATACTTTTGTCCCACTCAGTCATGGCATAACTCAATTGATGCTTATAAACGTAAAATATTCTCAGATTGAAACCCCAAAAAGAACTTCAACTCCTGTTGCAAGGGACCGTATGTTTTTTGTATGTTACATCTCAAGAAAAATATAAACAATATAGTCTTCAAGTAATAAATATGAAAAATTTTATCAGGAAAAATGGAATCTGTTGAGACAAAGTTAATGGATAAAAGTCCAGACTCGAGTAATGAAGAAACGGATGGAAATCAAAAATTGAGATTGAACACTGAGAGAGAGAGAGAGAAGGAACTGAATCCCAACCAGTATTATTTGTTCGAAAAATTCTATGTAACAGAAAATGGGAAGAAAGTATGTACTTTTTATTTTAAGAATTACTTAGCTATCTACTTCTGTATCTTCTTTTTGTCTTTTTCTTTATATTTCATAGACAATAAACATATATCCATCCATCTATCTATCTATCTATCTATCTATCTATCTATCTATCTATCTATTTATCTATCCATCTATCTATCTATCTATCTACCTATCTATCTATATGTCTATCAATCTAACTATCTGCAACACTTCGTAATATTATTTCTGTATAATTCATAGGTGAAACATGTCTATCTAAGAGATGGAGTGAGCTATCCTCGCCATGAGTTTGAGAATATGCTCACTAATAGAACTGCGAGTATGGTGACAAAAACTATGTTGCGATACATTTATAACCAAGAACAATTGAGCCGGAAAGCATGCACTGACAACTGAAAAAAATTAACCCCGACAGGAATGAACAAAAGAACTGTCTTAACGCCTGAGAAGCGCGAAGTACTAAAAAGTGAGTCGTGATAAACTAACTGTATTATTGGTAGAAGAAAATCTCAGGTAAATCTTCGATTTCTTGGATTTATAGGTATTGCTCGACTTTATTGGAAGAGAAAGGGAGTAAAAAGGTGAGGTCTGTGCTGGAGGCGCCCCTAGTAAAAATAACTTCCTCACAAAAACGTACAAAAATGTACAAAAACGTACAAAAACGTACAAAACCGTTTATAAACGTCCCATTTGGAACAAAAAATACATTTATATCCATTTTTGTACATTTTTGAATGTTTCTGTACGTTTCTGTACGTTTTTGTACGTTTTTGTACGTTTTCGTATGATTATGTACAGTTTTGTACAGTTTCGTACAGTTTCGTACGTTTTTGTACGTTTTCGTACGTTTTTGTATGTTTTTGTACGTTTTTGTACGTTTTCATACGCTTATGTACAGTTTTGTACAGTTTCGTACGTTTTTGTAGGTTTTTGTACGTTTTTGTACGTTTTATAGGAGATTAACATAGTGGAATTGAACTTGACATTCTTTGTTAATATAGAATGTATTTTGTAATATTATACCCAGGTGGTAATAGCCTTTGGAAGAAAAAAAAATTTTGTAATATATTCAATAAATTCTGAAACAGGGAAATGTTCACTTAATCTTATTTATTGAGCACACATTTGTCTTACAAAATAATTGAAGAATATTAACGAAATATTGAAAAAAGTATTTCTAAATCACATCCCTTAAACAATATATTTAAAATATCAATTGAAAATTTTTGTTCAAACACAAGTATAAAGTACGAAATGCAATGAAATTGCACAACAAATTTACATTTAAGTAATATGTTCTGTTATATATATATATATATATATATATATATATATATGTGTGTGTGTGTGTGTGTGTGTGTGTGTGTGTGTGTGTGTGTGTGTGTGTGTGTGTGCGTGTGTGTGTGTGTGTGTGTGTATATTTATATGCAGTCTGAATAACTTAATCGAATCACAACCTTTGTGTACACCTACATTATTTTATTCTTTGATGTTTAGTCTTTGATCTTATTTTTAATCATATATCCAGGTGGTGATAGCCTTTGGAAAAAGAAAAAAATTATAGACTTAAAGGAAATGAAATTATGTGCCTCAGGGAAATTTTTTATGTGACAAAGCTGAGAGAATGTTATAGATACATGAAATTTATTTATAAATGTCGCCGATATAGTAGTTGCTCTTATATAAAATCTAAAAGAAACAACGATTCTATCATTGTGACAAATTATTCTGTATTTGGATTAATAAAAAATATATGCAAAATAAAGTACGTCGATACTGATATTGTAATAATTTTCATGAATGTTCTAAATGTAAAATATTAGTGCTTTAATGCGAATGTTAATCATGTCAAAATTGTAAATAGACAGCTCAGTGATTTTACTTTTATACGTTGTAATGATATAATTAGACCGAGTTTACTCATACATTCGGTGATCAATTTTATTGTAGCACAATTGCTGAAGGTGCCATGGGTAGAAAATCAAACTAATGTACATGTTATTTGTAGTATTATGAACTGTTCAGATCAAATTTTGATTACAAAAATAATTTGTTCAATTTTTTCATGTAAAAATGATCAAATGAATGTAATTATATATAAATATGTAATAAAGATTAAGTTACTGAAAGGGTTTCTTTAAAGTATAAAAAACGTATACATATGTATATAAATATACATAAACATACAAAAAGGTACAAAAACGTATACAAACGTACAAAAATGTACAAAAGCATACATAAACATACAAAAACGTACAAAAATGTACAAAAGCTTATATAACCATATAAAAACGTACAAAAACATACAAAACCGTATAAAAATGTACGGAAACGTACGAAAACGTATAGAATTGTAGAAAAGTGTACAAAATTGTACAAAAGTGTAGTGAGTATGTGAACAGTTTTTCAAAGTTGTTTCAAATGGGACACTTATAAACATTTTTGTACGTTTTTTTACGTTTTTATTCATTTCTATACGTTTTTGTACGTTTTTGTACAATTATGTACAAAAATTATTTTTACTAGGGGCATGTGGGTAAACTAAATTCATATATAGGCGAGGAGATCAAATTAGCGATTAGAAAAGAAAAAAGTAAATTGGGCATTAAGTCAGGAGAAGGGAAGAGTGAAAATAAAGATAAAAGTATAGAAGATGAGAATGAAGATGGACAGAGAGAAGAAAAATAACTAGCAGGAGTGAAAGTGAAGAAATCGAAAAAGAAGAAGAAGAAGAATGAACATGAAAATCATTAACATATAATGAAATATCTCTACATCATTATGTAGATAATAAGCTTTAACATAAAATATTAACATAATTTAACATATGTTAACATGGTAACCTACTCTTTTTGAACTCGAATAAATACTCGAGAGTATCCCATAATTTCTCATGAATAAGCATGAGACACATTCATTCCTGAACCATCACTCCCATGAATTAACAATGTGTTGGAATCCTCCAACTTGAGTTAGAATAATGCTGCAAATATATGAAGAACCTCCAAATGTACCGTAAAATGAGACAAAGTTCTTCTAAAATTCGAAAATTTATAATATGTTGTCAGCTACACTAAAAACTGAAACTCCGAACCAAAAATCCATTGAGAACGCCTGGGAAATCTATTATGGTAGCCAACGTACTGCACTTGCGAAAAGTTGGAAACCCTGTTCATGCGAATCACCTGGAAATTCTATTGGGATCATATGGAAATTCCATTCGGAATGCATGGAAAATCCATTGGGATCGCCTGGAAATTCCAATGGGATCGCCTGGAAATTCCATACGAGGCCTTAGGACTCGGCTTGGAAAATCCAGTCAAACTTCTGGTGATCCCAACTGGATTTCCAGCGGAACGCATGGACTCTAGTCTGGTTTTTCCATTCGGAAACCCAAGTGGATTTTCCATAAGATTTTTTTCAACAGGGTGACTGCAGTGATAACTGATTTCGAATCTTTTAAAATCAAAATTTATTAAAATATTAATATTTATAATACCGTAATTAATATTAAATTTCATCTTCATTATCTAAGGTATCATATGAATATTTATTTCGTTACATTGATCATAGACAATACAGCATATATTCCCTTACGCGCTCTTACGCGCTCTGATTTGCGCGCGCTCAATATCCGCACTTCGAGCGACTGCTGACTGCGTCTGCAGCATAGAACGGCGGTCTGACTGATATTTTATTGTCACGGGCGGATAATCCATTATCAGGCCCTGTGAGATTTCTCTCCACAATGTTATATTGTTTGTTAATTTTAAGTTATGTTTCAGCGCCCAGCGAGAGAGCCAGCGCTGTCGACAAGGTAAGAGAGAGAGAGACCGCGCCGCGATCGGGATTCAAACCTCGCGCCGCGTGACGTCAGCCGGACACGGCCGAAGCGAGCTCGGCCGGCCCAGCGCGCGGCGGAAGCTTATCAGTTTTATGCCGGCCCTCGCGCGCGATAGCACGTGCCCTCGAATAGCGAGACCGCCCCGAGGTGCTACCGCGCGCCAGAAAGACGACAGCGACATCCCCTAGGTCCACCAGCTCACTACCCGTGCGCCCGCGACCGAGCTGACCGCGACCGCCGAACAAAGCCGGAGACCCACGCAACGCCGAGTAAGTGCCGCTCGATCATCATCTCTCTCTCTCCCGGCCAACACGCGTTCGCGCTCTCTCTCGCTCCGGCCCGCGAGACGCGACCCGAGGCTCGACGCCTCATACCTGTGTAGAATCTCCCCTTTATCTTAATTAATAAACTGTGTGTTTGTCAGAACCGTTTTGTATTCTTCATTGCCACGCTATTCCTGCCAAAGATCCCATTCCCGCGCACACGAGTTTCACCACCTCGTGCGCGCATTTGTTATCATGCTCCAGGCCCTATGGCCACTATATTAATTAAGTATTAATAAATACGGCGGTGATAATATATATATATATATATATATATATATATATATATATATATAATTTGATAGTTAACAAATTTTCAGCCATAACTAGCTCATATTTTTTCATCATTTTTACGACAACTTAACAGATGTGCTGACTTGTCGTGCAAGATGCTTTCGCAGTCTGACTGGTTTCTCGTATTTTGTTATATCATAAACTAGTTTACGACCAAATTTTAACTATAACAAAATCATTTAGTGCACATCAGAATTTGACATACGTCGGAGCGCGCCCCGCCAAACGCGACGTCACCAGACCTCACGAGTGGGTGCTCACTGCTGACTCATTTACACCCTTTTATATTGCATTTATACTGCATCATATCCAAAAACTAGCCATAACTAAATCATGGAGTTTTTTACCACCAGCTCTCCTAGTAACACATGGGAACTTTATTGCGCGTGATTGCGCGTCGGTTGGTGGGGGCGTCTATACAGAGCACGTGCTTACATAGAGAGGCATCGTATAATCGACTGCGGAGCAGCTTGGCGCTGCGGGGTGAGGCGGGCATTGGCATGTGAGCGTCGTGAGCGCCTCCGGCTCTGACGCGAGGCTAGGGAAATAGTCCCTACATCATCCACTTTGCGCTGTCGTCGCCTATTTTGTTTACTGCATGCTTCTTCCAAACCACCATGATTCATACCAAGTATGGAATTATAATGAAGATGAAAATTCAAACAGTTCTTTCATAAAAATTTTATGTATGTGGAATGTGGAAACAGAATTGAACAAACAAAGAAGAAAAAGAATAACTCCAGAAGGAAAATTAAGGAAGAAAAGTATCAGATGTGATCAAATTGCCAAGATAAAGTAAAATGTTGAAATTAACTGCGCTGAATGAAGCACCAGATTCTTCTACTGATAATGAATATGCGAATTCTCTTACTAGAGAGGCACAAGTAAGTAATGATCACATGTGATGGTTAATTTTATTTGTAGTATATGACAAAATTTTTAAGACTAATTGATACATTTTCAGGAACAAATTGCACTAAATGAATACAATAAGGCCTTGAAATTGAAAAATGGGAATAGACCAAACGAAGCACTCAATATTCTGAAGAAACTGTTGAATACAGAACTTCTGGATCTAGTCAAAAAACCTGGGGTACATAATGATTGTTCCAGACCAGTCCTTTCATTAAAATATTCTTGCTTAAAGAATATTGCAAAAATTCTTCAAGAATCAGGGAATTATCACGATGCGCTCAAGAATTATTGTGAAGCTGCTAAATTAGATGATTCAGATGTCATGTTGTGGTACAAAATTGGTATAACCGCAATTAAATCATTCAAATTGGAAATAGCATGTTTGTCATTTCAGAAGGGGTTAGAACAAAATTTGAATAATTGGCCATGCTTGGATAATATTATTACTACATTATATGCTATGGGTGATTATACAAATTGTCTTCGGTATATCTCTATATCTTTGGATAAAGATCCATCTTATTTCAAAGCACTGGTTATTAGTCAAAAAATTTTTTATGATATCCCAAATTTCACAAGTCATCTGAATTTAATTGATTATAGTTTGTCACCAGCCACCTCAATAAGTTCCAATCTTGATCAGGCTGCCGTTTTATATGATGAAGTTCATAAACTTCACAGACAATGGGAAGAAACTTTTCGAACCAATGATGATGAAAGCTCATTTATTGAATTGACATTGTATGATTATTCTTGGCAAGAACTTGGAAAAAGTTTCATCAAAATGTATACAAACATTATTTTGAACAATCTAAATTTTTCTAGTCTGATAAAATTTAAAATGTTAGAAAATCATGCTGATAATTATTCGAATAATGTGAGTGTTGATACTGAAATTCCATGTACCAGATCTTTTCAAACAGACAATGTTTATGATGAAGGTAACCATTGCACCGTGGTTCAGAACAAGAAAGGAGCTGAAAATGATTCAACTAGTATACAAAGTCTTTTAAAAATATCAGAGCCGCTTAATGATGACTCTAATAATAAGAATAGTGGAATTAATGATACCCAGTACCAAATTATTGAAGATGACATCTCAATAGATGAATGCAATCTAGATTCAAATTTTTCTAACTCAAATAATTATAGAACAAAAGGAGAAGATTCTTTTCATGATAATGAGCATGAAAATTTAAAAGTTCAATCAAATCTTAATTCTCAGGGAAGAGAAATACCTCATAAAGTCAAGAAACGTCGCAGAAGCTCATTATGCATCTTAACACAATGGGCATGGAGTGACAGTAATAAACGATCCTGTAGAACTAGAACTTCTAATCGCAAGGACTATGATAAGGATGGTATCCTGTTAGAAGATGTTTTGAAACAGATCTTCCCATTGAAATTATTGTGAGTCTTTTTGATTTCATAACAAACTTTTGCAGTGAACATTTTTAAGGATGATTAAAGTTCATTAATCATTCAATTTTTGGTAGGCAAGGAAACACTGAAGTACTAAAAAACCAATCTAAAATAATAAATGATGAACTGAAAGATATAACAAGTCCATCTCATTCAATTATTGAGCAGACGAATGTAGAAGATAGTACAGAAAGTTCCAGATCAGCCAGTCCTCACAAAGAGTATGTATATTCATTCTAAGCATTTCAGATGAATTCAGAAATTTTTTAAGGTGATGTTGAATCTCCTGAATCAAAACTAAGCACAAATTTGTGTGAAATCAACAAAATGCTCAAAAAGACTAATAAATAATTAAATATTTGGTCTTGGTGAGTCATACAATTTCATTAGAAAATGAGATTGCGATGGAATCACTCCAAGACTTTCCAGGATGTAATTGAACCACCAACCACCTGATCTTCGATCTGTTGTGTGGCAACTTGTACTGCCAGGAATCTAATGAATAGCCAATCGTATGAGTCTACGCCAATTGTATGTATTTTCGACCATAGTGACGACCTTTACCTAAAGAAATCGGGTTTGGTAGATCAAAATATATAGGAAAAACCAAGTTTCATTCCAGGGTCTTCAAAGTCCACGAAAAGGAACCTGGTGCCCATAGTAGATGAAGCGCGGGCCTACCGGCTCGCCTATACGCTGCGTAGTGGCATATTCTCTCCATGCTCTTGCGATCGGGATTCCATGTGCATGATTTTAAATTAATCTATGCCTTAAGTGGCTAGATTTTTTAATTTGAGTAGAGGTGCCCGAAAACAACAAATAACTGCAGACTATTACTTTTTTTCATAGATTCTGGAAAAAGTCATATAATTTGTCACTAAAAGTCAGACCAGAGCGCCACACGACCCTTATTGTTGTAGTAAATACTATTTTTGTACTGCTTGTAAATGCTATTTTTTTTTCTGATTAATTCAGATTATTTTTTTTCTGACCTGCATAAACTATTTTTTTTCAAAAGTTCCAAATTTTATTACAATTGTTACTAAAACTTTAGCTCTTCATGGTGTGGTTTCAAATGAGGGGTTTCACATGAAATGAATAAACCGTCTTTTTGAATAACTTTATTTAGATCCATCTCAGGTTACCAAATTCAACTGTTGCCAAGTCCATTGATAACATGGAGAGTAGTAGAAGTCTGAAAAAACATTCCATAACTCAACTATTTTTTCAAAGAAATCGTATGAAGTAGATAATTTGAAATCGCATGTGAATCAAATAGCTCAAGGTCAAGTAATAGTTATTTATGCGACATGTGCGGAGAATGCGATTTTACGCACGCAATTTTTGAAAGGTGCATATGCTGCCGGTATTAGGGCGGGGAGCGGATCCAGTGGCGCAGCTCCCCCCCCCCCTCCCACTGAGCAGAATACAAATTCAAGGATAAAAAAAATATTGAGAGAGAGAGAGAGAGAGGGAGAGGGAGAGGGAGACTCTCTGATTACATTAGATTAGATTAGATTAGATTAGATACGTTTATTTATGTACATTATTAAGGGTAAGTATGTTAGTGTGAATGGGTGCAGTGAAGATGCGTGAAGAACAATATATAATTGAGGTAGATGGAATGTCTTAAGTACTGAGAGTGATACTGTGGCGGCTGCCCATCAGCCAGACCACGATTGCTGGGGGAAGGTGATGAAGGAATACGGCAATCTAATAAACAGAATTGATTCATTAGTTGAAGTACAAATCTCTCTCGCTCTCATGGTGAGCCGACCGCTCAGCTTAGGCCGCTGAGTCTAACCGACTAACGGCGTTCACGCTCGCTCTCGCCTCGCTCACCTCGACGGATCTCGCCTTTGTCTTCCCTCCGCGCATGCTCACCCGTAGGGTGGGGTAAACAGCACCGCCTGGTCGCCACAGTGTCCCCCCCCCCCCCCATAAACCCACGTCGGAAAATCAGAGAATTTTTCCGCCGTGGTTATTACCAAATAAAAGCATGCGCTTTCCCGTCTGAAGCGGCTACAAATTTATCGTTATAATTACAGTCAAGTTACAATATTTTGTTGATTTCATTACAAACTAATTTTGACTCACAGGTTCACATCTTGCTTTTTGTACATTTTATTTCTTTTATCAATTATTAACAGTAACAGTTAGCATGTCAAGTTTTTCATGAAACCTTATTGACGCGTTAGTTAATGTTCGCTGTACATGAATATTGAAATCGTATTTACATTTGATTAATTGTATTACAAATCTTTCTGAAGAAAGTAATAGTCCCACAAGTTGCTGAATCACAGTAGGCTTGTTTTTGTTATTTTTTGCATTCATTTCATTTATGACTACCATTTCCTCAGCACATAGGAGACAATTGTCTCAATTATTTTTATTGTGAACTCACTATGATTAAAAATCAAACTTTTAAGATGTTCATGACATTCAATAGAAAATGGTTAAGTTGACATTATCCCTTTCATAGAGATGTAAGTCACAAATGGAGAACATTTAATTATGTCGTTTAAACTTGCAATAATCAAATTGTTATTCGAGAGATCTAAATGTTTAATTGTTTTTGACACCTTTAAACATAACTTAGGTGTCTTTGATGAGGCAAAAATCTTTACCTTTTCAAACTTGAAAACAACAGTATCTATCACATTAAAATCAGAGTAAATTGCTTCCAAAATCTGGCCCAATGTACAATCAATATCGATATTATCGCAATCAATTAATCTTATGTCGGAAAGTGTATTATTGTATTCCACAAAGTTGGACAAACTATTAACCACAAGATTCTGGCAGTCGTATAATTGCAGTGAAACCAGAGTTTGGAAGTATGAATGGTCTAAAAAATCTCAAACGAGCAAATGGGTTACTTTCAATTACTAATTCCAACAATCTTTTAATTATAAAAACTGTATCAAAATAGTTCGCAGTTTGGCCTAAAATGACTTTATATATAATAAAACTATCACCCAAAACTTGGAAAATCGGAATTGAAAGTTTTACTCCTCTCGAATCCATAAACTGCATATTGAATTTACTTTCTTTTAACAACGAAGCATTTGCCCGACAATAACAATCTAAAAATCGTTTCACTACAGACGCACGTAAGTGCAAATTTTTCTTAACAATCGAAAAATTTTTAAGATGAATCTCTCCGCATCTTGGCACAATACATCTTCCCCTGAAACACCAGCATACCGAACAAAGTCAGACCTGAATTCCAAAGTAGTTTTACCGGAAATATAACTGAATTCATGATAGGCTATTTCAAAATTTACTCTTGACTCATGATCAAGATACTCCGAAACACGGTTAAGTGCTGGCAAGTTCGCGACCAATTCAACGATGAATCCAGCATTATACTCAGAAAACCAATCTGGTTCGTCGGTTAAAAAATAAATTGACTTATCCGGTTTGACTCTAATATTGACAGTCTGTTTTTCAGTGATGAATCGCAAACCGCCAGAAGCAGCCCATGTCTGTAATTTTGCTGATGTAGACAGATTCTTACATACAACAACAGCGCACGCTGGCACTTTTTGCAAAAACGCTGATTCCACCTTGAGGTCGGCATCCCCAAAAGATGTCAAGAATTGGCATAGTCTATTCTTTTTTAACTTTAACGTAATATTACATACGAATAATCTCAATACGGGCAATTTATTGACAAACAGTTCAGGAATGTCTACACTCGTTGGTGAAGCAGAGTCAGTTGGCCTATCATTATTACACCTGATAACACTGCGTTTTGCGCTCGCTAATTGTTTGTTAAGTTTTTCTTCAAATTCTAATACAAATTTTTACGTATCCTTATAATCTAATAAAACTTTCTTTCGCTTTATTTTCTTCAAACTTGAAATGATAATGTAATTCTCTTATTTCTTTCTCCAGTTGAGCGTTGATTCCAAGAGCTTTAATGATTACGTTGTCAATAGCTTGCATGTCCAGGCCGTAGAAAAAAGGTATGACCTTAGTACGGACCCAGCACCAAGTCTGTCAAACAAAATGTAAAAACATCTTTGGTTAAGGTTACATAATATTTAACTATAATGAGCTTTACTGCTCATCAGTTACAGTCTCGTAGTTCCCACTCATACTATCACATGGATAAAAATATAATGGATCACTGATCCCCGCCATAGTGTCTTTGTGGAAATGTGTCACCAATTTCATTAAATTTATCCTTTATTATTTCAAGCAGAGAGATAATGTCAATCACTTTTTTCTTTTTTAATATGTTAGGAATGAATTTCACTTTTTTAGGCCGTTGATTCTTTACAACAGACGCCGGGTCATCCTCCCCACCAGCTGAAATTTGAACCATTGTTTGTTCAACCAATTCCACGGGATTCTCGCAATTATCTACTACTTGAGAACCATTGTTCTCCGCAATCAAACTTTCCCCAACACCAGCACTTGGGGGCTTCGAATATGAGTGATCCGATACGAAATTTGCCTCGTCGGAACCACCACAATTCCCCTCGATCAAAGGATCTTGGGCCGCGGATCCGCAATCTCCAGATTGACCGAATTGAGATGATTGAGCCGAGCTCGTGTCAACAGGTTCGCTGTTATTCTCCGCCACTACTTCCATTGCATTAAACTCATCATTTCCAATCAAAATGTCATCATTCACTACTACTCTGTCTTTATCTGTTGCGATCTTATCTTCTCCCCTCAAGAAAAACGCTGGTTTGATTAATTCCCCTGAGATAGTAACGTCTTCACCATCTTTGTCAATCACAAAAGTTCTTAGATCAACTGATCTCTGAATTACACGATATGGACCTCAACATGGTCTCGTTAATGGTGGTTTAACTGCTTTGATTTTTTCTAATACATGTGAACACTCTTTTGAGTTTTTGAACAAAAAGGGTCTAGAAATTATCTTATGATTTACTGGAACTGGTTGTACTTTCAACATGTAGCTTTTTAAGTCTTGCAAAAAAGAGTGTTCCTCCGGTACAAAACCATCCAAATCACAAAAATTTCCCGAGAGACGCAACGTCGTACCGAAAACGAACTCCGCTGGCGATGCAACAGTATCCATACTTTAATCGAGTTTAAAGTTTGCACCTCTTCTCATTGGGGTAAAATTGTTCGTACAAGGTTTCTGGTCGATTTTCTGGCTTTAATACACTTGATTTCGCATAACTAACTCTGTATGATACAGACGAACGTTCACCAACATTTCCCACGAAACCCCAAGTGATCACGGATTGAGCCCTTTTTTGCTCTAGGATCATTATTTAGTGAGATAATCGAGTTTAAAGTTTGCACCTTTTCTCAATGGGGTAAAATCGTTCGTACAAGGTTTCTGGTCGATTTTCTGGCTTTAAGAGCACGATACTACCTTTCAACTAACCTATTTGCCACAGGATGGTACGGAGTGCAACAAATGCGTTTTATTCCCAAAAATTTGCAAAGCTTGCTAAACGATGCAGACTCAAACTGCCTCCCTTGATTTGTAGTAATTACAATAGGAGCACCATACCGAGGAACCCAAGTTTCAAAAAATACTTCTGCTACAGTGGATGCTGTTATGTCCAAGAGTGGAACCGCTTCTGGCCATCGCGTGAATCTATCAATCATTGTTAACAGATATCTATTACCATTAAAATTGGGCAATGGCCCCACAATGTCTATATGTACATGTGTGAAACGTCCGTCGGGTACAGTAAAGTGTGACGGTAAAAACTTATTATAACGAGATACTTCAGATTTTTGGCATTGCATACATTTTTTACTCCAATTTTTCATATTACTGTGCATATTTGGCCACACGTAATGCTGATAAATTAGTCTGTCGGTAACTCGTCCGCTCGGATGAGCATTGTTATGAAAAATATCAAAAATTATTTTTCTTAATGATTTCGGTACATATGGGCGTAGATTGGCGCCCTCAATATTACAATAGATTTTTGTTTTTGCAATTCCCATAGTTAACTCTTTCAATTTCAATGAGTGCTGTCTATCCCCCAAAACTTCCTTCAACTGTAAATCCTTAGATTGTTCCAACGCCAAAGTTTGTGAATTAAAATATACTGGCAATATAAACGCCTCATCATTAATTTTTACATTAGAATTTCCAAAATCAATCGAACTTACTTCAATACAAGACAGATCTTGCAGATTCATAGAGTAGAATGAGCGCTTTCATAATCTGAGGTGAAAAATCCAAAAAAATAGACGCGGGGGCGTAATCTATGTCATAGAAATTTATGTATAGTCGAATTTTCGTCATGTGAAAGATTTTGAAGTAATCAACAACTTGGAAAATGATGATTTGGAGAATATCCGGTATGATGGGTCGGAAGAGGGGGTCAAGAGCTACAATTTGAACTGGCTATGTGTTGGATAAATTGATACTGTGGGGTCGTATTGATCATAAGAACAATTATTCGATGTATGATTCCAGGATAACGTTAAAAAATAATATAAATGGGTTATCTATTCAAAATCTAGCCTTGCAGATTCATAAAGTAAAATGAGCGCTTTCATAATCTGAGGTAAAAAATCCAAAAAAATAGACGCGTGGGCGTAATCTATGTCATAGAAAATTATGCATAATCGAATTTTCGTCATGCGAAAGATTTTGAAGTAATCAACAACTTGGAAAATGATGATTTGGAGAATATCCGGTATGATGGGTCGGAAGAGGGGGTCAAGAGCTACAATTTGAACTGGCTATGTGTTGGATAAATTGATACTGTGGGGTCGTATTGATCATAAGAACAATTATTCGATGTTTGATTCCAGGATAACGTTAAAAAAATAATATAAATGGGTTATCTATTCAAAATCTAGCCTTGCAGATTCATAAAGTGAAATGAGCGCTTTCATAATCTGAGGTAAAAAATAAAAAAAAAAATAGATGCGTGGGCGTGATCTGTATCGTGGTAAATTATGCATAGTCGTATTTTCGTCATGCCGAAGATTGTGAAGTAATAAACAACTTGGAAAACGATGATTTAAATAATATCCGGTATGATGGGTCGAAAGAGGGGGTCAAGAGCTACAATTTGAACTGGCTATGTGTTGGAAAAATTCATAGTGTGGGAGCGTATTAACCATGAAAACAATTATTCGATGTATGATTCCAGAATAACGTTAAAAAATAATATAAATGGGTTCTCTACTCAAAATCTGATCTTGCAAATTCATAGAGTAAAATGAGCGCTTCCATAATCCGAGGTGAAAAATCCAAAAAAATAGACGCGTGGGCGTGATCTATATTGTGGAAAATTATGCATAGTCGTATTTGCGTCATGCGAATGATTTTGAAGTAATAAACAACTTGGAAAATGATGATTTGAAGAACGTGTGGTGTGATGGATCGAAAGAGAAGATCGAGGGCTATAATTTATATGCATCACGCTGTCTATTGATATCTATTTACAACAAATTGAAAGTGCAACTTATTGAAACTGAATTTAATATTGAAGATTATAGAATATTCTGTAGATTTTTTAATTATAATCCACTCAAGCGAGCGATAGCGAGCGAGAGACTATTGCTAGTGAATAATATTCCCGAACATGATGCAAAGGATAATCCACCCTCTGTTTCAAAGTTAACAACTCAATACGGCTCTACTTCACTTCAAGACAATGGCAAAGGTCTTATGATACCAAAATGTAAACAGGACTTAGTGCTAACACCTCAATCACAACAAGTACCCTGTTGACAACAACTTTTATTGACTTCCAATCATCTTGATACGCTTATGAGTATAGGAAAAAGCCTTAACTTAGTACACTCGAAGTAAAAATTTCTAGAATCTGCTTATCGACAAAAATTGTATGATTTTCACACTATCAATGCGCACACATATTAATATTATTTGACCAATGCAAAATTCACAAAACTTCAGCAATATACATAAGAAAGTTACATACTTAGTACGCTCATTAGCTGATTAATATAATGACCTTTAGGTTTATCAGAATATGCATTGCCCAATATATAATCATTAATTGTAAAATCTTGATATTCTTCTTTGTTCTTCCACTCGACCAGTGTTGAAAATTTTTTCTTGACTTGATAATTCACTTGAAATTAATATTCCTTATAATTGAAATCACTTGAGTTGCAATATTGTCAGATTTAAGGAGTAATATCCGGCGAATTTTTTTTTATCTTCATTTTTTTTATTGGCTTAAACCATGCTAACACTATTTCAGAATCAAAATCTACAACTCCGAAGTACTGATCTAAACTCAAAATTCGTTAAATAAATTCTTACCGAACAACTTTTATGTAAGATACATAGCATTTGGAAACGTTAAACGCATTTTCCTCAAAACCATGTTTTCAAACTCGGCGAGCAGTAGAACTGAAAAAGTTTTCATCCGATTGACTTGAAATTTTAACTGTAGTTTCTTCATTAGATTATCTAATGAAGTACCCACCATTTAGCGATTGATTGACATAAAAAGAGTTATAAACAATTAAAGTAGACTTTTTTTGAAGAAAAAAAATTCTAAAAATATAATGATGTGTACTTCACTGGATAATCTGATGAAGAAGCTGGTGGAGAAGCTATAGTTTAATTTTCAAGTCAATCGGATGTAAACTTTTTCAGTTCTACTGCTCGCCGCGGAAGAACTTTTTAAAAAAGCGGCTTACAGCATTCGCTGCCCAGCCGCCATTTTGTAAAAAAACTAACGATAAAAAATTTTTTTTCTACTCTCCAAGAGTTGCTTAATCCAATGATATATTATTTATATACCTTACATCTCAAACGTCGTTTAAAAAAAATAATGAAAAAAGCCTTGTTTTTTTTAGCATTTAGTGGATATTACTCCTTAACCTTGAATGCATTAAACAACTTACGTAAGAAAGAGTTAGAAACTCAGTACGAAGTTTAGTCAAATTCCATGCATCAAGGTTATTTTCAAGAAAAAAGGTTTTTGTTTCGATTCAACGTTCAACGACTTTGTCGTTGTGCGGTTACAAAATGGCGGTCGTTCTCAAACGATGCAAATGACCTGAAGCTCGCTCGCGAAACTCTCTCACCTGACTAAATCACACTTCAGCAAGGCAACGCCACGTTCCTTTAACCGGAAATGAAGCTGAAGTCCTGGTGAAGATTGCGGCAGCAAGCTGCTCCTTGAATGAGCAGCGAGAAGACAAATCCTATCGCCCCACTAACAATTCAGCTAAAGTTGAGAGCTTGGTTGAGCCTCGCCAAAACCATGCCGGCTGTGCGCCGCTCCGAACAAAGCCACGAACCGATGCTCTTCCACACAGAAAATGCTGCTCGTCGGGGTCACCACTGTGGCGGCTGCCTATCAGCCCGACCTCACTGCAGCACAGAAGTTGCTGTTCGTCGAGGTCACTACTGTGGCAGCTGCCTATCAGCCCGACCACACTGCAGCACAGAAGTTGCTGTTCGTCGGGGTCACCAGTGTGGCGGCTGCCCATCAGCCAGACCACGATTGCTGGGGGAAGGTGATGAAAGGATACGGCAATCTAATAAACAGAATTAATTTATTAGTTGAAGTACAAATCTCTCTCGTTCTCGTGGAGAGCCGACCGCTCAGCTTGGACCGCTGAGTCTAACCGACTACCGGCGTTCACTTTCGCTCTCGCCTCGCTCGCCTCGACGGATCTCCCCTTTGTCTCCCCTCCGCGCATTGCTCACCCGTAGGGTGGGGTGAACAACACCGCCTGGTCGACACAATACCTTCACGGTCAAAATAATATTTGGAAATGTGGTTGGGCTTGAACATGGCGAATGAGTTGATGATGCGAATATGACTGGGAAGATTGTTCCAAATGTAGCTCGAACTAATGTATAATGAGTCCCTAGTCGACTCCAGTCTGAACGGGGGGACGACAAGGGGCCTTTGACACACACCCCTTACAGGCCTCTGGCTGGTGTAAAGCTGATAACGATTCGCAAGGTAGGATGGCCTACCATTTGCAAGAATTTTGTAGACGGTATAAGCAGAGAAATACTCCCTGCATCCAGAACTAGTGAGCCAGCCCAGCTGACGCCTGTAAGGAGTGATGTGCTCGCGCCTCTTTACACCATAGATGTATCTGATTCCCGTATTGAGGATACGCTGAATAAGGAGATCCTGTTCGTTGGATAGGTCGGAGAGCACTAGGGAGCAGTAGTCTACCACGGGAAACAAAAGCGCCTGAATAAGGTGCTCTCTGAGCGCAAGGGTGGTGCTGCGCCTGAAATGGTGGAGGGGGTACATGAGCGAGTTGGCTTTTTTGCAGATGGAGAGAACATGCAACTTCCAATTCATTTTGGCGTCCTGCACCACACCAAGGCTGCGTACAGAAGATTCAATTGGAACTGGGGCGCCATACATCACAATAGAGTGGTTTTGTGCCGAGTTGGATGAAAGATTGATGTGAACTTAGTGCCAAAAATAATTGCTTTGGTTTTTTCGACATTGAGTTTGAGATGATTATGAGCGGCCCACTCAGCGTTGTAAGAACCAACTCTGCTTAAGGCAGCGAACGCCGCGTCAAGTTCAGATAGGGCACACTGGAGATACACCTAAAGATCATCAGCATGGACTATATACTTAATGTCGGCAGGGAAATGTCTAGCCACATCACTTATATAGAAGGCAAAGAGCAGGGGGCCAAGAACTGAACCTTCAGGGAGGCCACAATTGACGTCGAGATAACTAGAGTGGTCGCCGTTCCCGCTCCTCACTGCCTGCCTCCTAGCGCCAAGGTAGGGTCCAAGCCACCGTAGAGCACCAGAAGAGAAACCCATATCAAAGAGCTTGCGTAAGAGTGTGACGTGACAGACCGTATCGGAAGCCTTGCTGAAGTCAAACAGGAGCATCGCAGTCACCATCCCTCTGTCTTTGCCGCAGCGGATGTCATCCGTAAGTTTGAGTAGAGCAGTCTAAGTACTATGCCCGGTTCGAAAGCCATACTGGAACTCATCAAGGAGGTTACTGGCTTCAACGTAAGCAGTGATTTAATCCGAGGCAATTCTTTCAAGTGTTTTTGTAAGGAAGCTAAGCAGAGAAATGGGGCGGAAGTCGCCCAAGCATGTGGGAGAGGGCACTTCATCAACCCATTAGCGCCCAAACGGCCGCTCGATGGTCGCTCTTTTGAGCGACAGATTTCATCTGGTTATAATGATTTAAGAAATTTGGGAAGAACATTTTCTTGTGCAAAATTTTATTAGCTTTCCGATCCCGTTATTTTTATCTCGAATAATTGAACGCCCTCATTGTTATAAACGATTGACTGCAAAAAAACACGAAATTTCGAGTCGACATTTTTTTTTGTATCAACCGTAAAATATGAAAACCGGTTGTAACGAATCCCGGGAAGAGAATTTCGAGCGTCCATGAACCTTAAACTAAAAGTTGGCATAGTTGTGATTGTTCAAATTATTTTTGGAAGACCCAAAATGGCGTCCGATAGAAAAAATTGTAGCTTTTAACTTGGCAACTGTTATTCTCGAAAACTATAGATCAAATCAAAAAATTCTTAGTAACAAAAGTCTTAAAATCACTTGAAGAATACTCCTGAATTTTTTCGGAATTTTTAGATGAAATTTTTCAGAATTTTGATTTTTTTAATTTTCAAAAAAACGCAAATTGCTTCAAAACTAAATTGACTAGTTCCAACAATTTTTTGTTCCTAAGAATTTTTCGATTTGATCTATAGTTTTTGAGAAAAAAAAATAATGAAATTATTTCTTAGAAATTTTTCTGTGCGTTCCTTAGCCGGCAAATTGAAAAATTTATAGGATCGAAAAAGTTTTTAAATTAGTCAAAGAACATTCTCAAATTTTTTCAGAAGTTTTGAAGCTATTTGAAAATTTGAAAAATCAAAATTTTGAAAAATTTCATAAAAAAATTCCGAAAAAATTCAAGATTGTTCTTCGAGTGATTTCAAGACTTTTTTGTTCCTAAGAACTTTTTGATTTGATCTATAGTTTTCGAGAATAACAATTGCCAAGTTAAAAGCTACAATTTTTTCTATCGGCCGCCATTTTGGGTCTTTCAAAAATAATTTGAACTATTACAACCATGCCAACTTCTAGTTTAAGGTTCATGGACGCTCGAAATTCACTCCTCAGGGTTCGTTGCAACCGGTTTCCATGTTCTACAGTTGACACAAAAAGAATTTTGACTCGAAATTTCGTGTTTTTTTGCAGTCAATTAATTATATCAATAAGGGCGTTTATTCAATCGAGATAAAAATAACGGGATCGGAAAGCTGACAAAATTTTGCACAAGAAAATGTTCTTCCCAAATTTTTTGAACCATTATAACCAGATGAAATCTGTCTCTCGAGCGGCCGTCTAGCGGCCGTCTAGCGGCCGTTTGGGTGCTAGTGGATAACGCAGATCAACCATCGTCAAACCCTGACGCGCAGATCGAATTTGGGTTCTTGGAGGAGCACTCCCTTGCACTCGTTCCCTATGGTGCCACTCCCCACACTGCGGACTCGGACACCTGGCTTGATCTCTGCATCATCGACGAACTCGACACAGTCCTTGACTTCCACAAATCCGACACTCCCTTCATCGCAGGGCATGACTGGATCAGTGCCACTCTTGATATTTCAATTCCCAAGGTTATCCAGTCCGATTACTCGTATCGTGATTTTAAAGCAATTGATCCGAAAGCTCTTGATGAATATCTTGCTGGCTGTGATTGGTCAATCCTCGATGACTCCGACTGCTCACTTTCAAACGGTCTTGACTGCCTCTATACCTACATCCATACTACACTTGACACTTTGCGCCTCTGAAAACAGTCAAACATCGGAAGAAACGCAGGCACCCTCGGTTCACCAACGTGCACTATCAGCTCATTAAGGAGCGCAACCAACTCCGCAGACGCTGAAAACGTACCAAACTCTACTTAGATTTGCTCCACTACAGACGTGTACGTGACGAGACTCATCGACTTGTAGAATCGTCTAACTCGACTACTATTATGACCGGATCAAATGCCTTTCTGACCCAAAGGAGGTCTGGAAGGAACACAGGCATTTGGGAATCTGTCCGAACAATGAGAGCAACATGTCGCACTTCTCCGCGGAATCTCTTTGTCTCGGAATGCCTTTGTCTCCCCTCCACGCATGCTCACCCGTAGGGTGGGGTGAACAGCACCGCCTGGTCGCCACAATACCTTCACGGTCAAAAATACATTTGAAAATGTGGTGCTTGAACATGGCGAATGAGTTGATGGTGCGAATATGACTGGGAAGGTAGTTCCAAATGTAGGTCGAACTTATGTATTATGAGTCCCTAGTCGACTCCTGTCTGAACGGGGGGACGACAAGGGGCCTTTGACACACACCCCTTACAGGCCTCTGGCTAGCACATTACATTATGCGTACATACCATACATTATGCTGTACAATTTAAGATATAGTAGTTTTCAAGTTATGCAATACATAGACAATTTATTTAAGCTAGTGCAAGTAGGTGAGAATACAGTTTTAATTTAAATGATTGAAATGAAGGGACGTTGGTGATGTTGGGAGGGAGGGAGTTCGAAAGATAGGGAGAGAATGTATGGAATGATTCCGGGAAGGAATCAATATGGAAAGCAGGGATGATCAGCGGCGCTCGATGATCATACCTCACAGGGGGAGTGGACGTATTTAGTAAGCCAGCCAAGTTCCCGCCTATGAGGGGTGATATGCTCATCCCTTTTTACACTATTAGCCCAGTGCTCATCTGTTTTCGCGGCGACTTTTCATACACCCTCTCTAAAAACTATTGGATCCCCTCCGGAAAAGCATTCTAAATCGAATGAGAGATGTGCGGAATTCCAAAAAGTGTGGTTTCATATTTTTTTTTCGAAAATATGAATTTTTCTCTATTGATTTTGAGATAGTATGAAAACTATCCATCCTAGAGTAAAATGGAAAAGGAAAAAAAGTTTCCTTATGGAATTTTGCATAAGGATTGAGTATTCCAAAACATTAATCTCGATTATTGTTATTGCAAAATAGTCATAAAAGAAAAAGTGACCTCTGAAAATGAGCCCTTTTTGTGATTTTTTTTTCAAGTTTCCAAATCATAGCTGCGATTATGACAATTTAATTTAGAGTACCTTATATAGTAATGAAAATACAAAAAAAAATTTCATCATGATATCTCTGATAGTTTTCGCAGCTAAGCCAACTTCGAAAAATTTTTAAATTTTGCAATTGTTATTGAGTCCTTCATGGGCGTCTCTGAGACCTGCCAATTTTTTTACGTACTCTTCTAGATACTACCTATCGATCCCCCACGGGAGAGTATCGATTCAGTCAAATTTAGCCTTCTGTGAGTGTTGAAAAGCCAGGTCACGAGCTTTTCTATAATCAAACAGGTCACGTTGTCGTCTCGTTCGCTGAAAATGTCTGTAGAATCTGTTTCTGTTCGCAATCAAAGTATCTGTGTGCGATTGTGGCCAGGGCTCTTTCTTTTTATTACTTAAGAATGTTTTAAGTAGTGCAAAGTCAATAGCCGATTGAAGGTGGGAGTATAGGCAGTCAAAGTCATCCTCCACATTACGGTCACAACGTTCCTGCACGGACCAATCGCAGTTAGACAGATAGGCTCAGAGGGGTACGGGATCAATACTTTTGAAATTTCTGTAGCCGAATAAACGCACCTCCGGCCCATTCACAGCAACGTTGACAGATGCCGTGATGATCTCATGACGATCAATGAAGAGCGCGTCTGATTTCCAGTATCCAGTCACTATGTTACGCGCGTCCACGAGGCAGAGATCCAGCCAAGTGTCCGCGTGAAACAATCAACTCTGTGAAATGTCGTGCGATGCGGAATGGAATCAGACGTATCTGACAGCTGATTTGCATTGAAATCACCCATCAGGATCTTCGTACTATAGTCATTCAAGTGCGTACTGAGGTCACTCAAGAAGTCTGAATCATCCATGAAAGAAGCATGCGGAGGACGATATACAATACCAACAAAGATAGACTCAACAGGAGTTCGCAGCTCGCAGACTAGCTTTATTGAAAGAAGCTCGGTGCTGCAGCAGTTCTGTCGGGCGCCGCAGCAGTTTCTACTCTCGGAGCCTCTCCGTCTCCGGGACGCAGAGAGAGCAGCCGCAAGTGGGCCCTATATGTTACCCCCACCACGCCTGACAGAGGGCGTTTATGCGCGCGCCGCCAAACTGCAAAACTGCTACAGCGGCGATCGGGAAGCTCTTCGTCTCCGAGCTCTGGGAACGCGCGCGTCTCTGGAGAGGGAAGTGCTGCAGCGTCAAATTTCTTTCAGTGTATGATCATCCACCCTCCATGCCCAAGTTCCAGCTGATTTTGAATGAAAGTTTGCTTGAGTGATAGGTGGTATGTATTATGTACACGCTCGAACCAGTCGATGAAGTCCAAAGATCTCACCCGGTAAGAATTCGATCACGTTGAGCAGTGTCAACAGTGTCGCCGGTGGAGAGGTAAGTCCAGCATCAATCAGAAGCTGAGGGTTGAGATTGATGAGGAGTGCACTTTTCCCTTTTCCACTTTGCTTCTTATGATGAGTGAGACAAGAACAGGCAAGGTCAAGGTCACGATAAGAGACGTGCGAGAGCTAGCAGTAGATGTCTCACGACGCACTCCGCCGGTCGAAGCTGCTGAATAAGTATAAGCAGGAGGATCACTAGTGCTGGCAGAGCTACGTGATCTTAGTATGCGAGCAGTGATTATGTCTCTCGACTCCAAGTCATCATATCCCGTTCCGGCCCAGAATGCGACTCGAAGCATATTGCTCTTCGGTACCTTAGAACTTCCCTATTCACGACAGAAAAATTTTCAGGGGATATATTTTGAAAGATATGAACTTGTCCTTCCCAATATATTTTTTGACCTCTACGTTGGTGATAGTTGGGCAACGTGAATTGTGTTTGCTGCTAACAGATGATAGATGTGCGAATATATCGAATTTTTTAAATATAGGATACTAATTAGATCCTTAACGCTTTTTTTCGCAAAAACATTGCACTTTTACGAAAAATTATCAGGAATAGAAAGTTCTTAAAGTCACTCAAAGGATATGATGGAATTTTTTTTTAATTTTTCGACCGATTTTTCGAAGTGCGAAATTAAAAAATTCGCTCAAAAAATTTTTTGAATTTTGAATTTTGCAAAAATTAACAAGTGCAAAATTAAAAAAAAACGCTCAAAAAATTCTTAAAAAATTCCAGCGTATTTTTTGAGTGATTTTAAGAACTTTTTATTCCTGACTTTTTACCATGGAATCCCTCTCTCATTATATAACATTTAAAATCTTCAATCTAATTAATTCGCTCCCTAATCTGGGCCAGCTCTGATATATTCCTTTCAGTTATAAGCTCAAACAGCATTAAAAATCACGAGACCTTTCTATCAAACTCCTGTCCCCTGGCAACCCGCCACTCCATGTGTCACTCGATCTAACCTACTCGTTGCTCCATTTTCCCATTACTTTAGAGCTACTTTCCTCAAAAACTGTCCATTTTTGTACTGTCGCCCCATTTGAACTATTGATCAGGGAATCATGAACTATATTATATCAGAGTTATAGTCAATTCCACCGGGAACCAAATCCTTCACATTTTGCGCGGGGTCCTTGAAGTTCCACGACCACGGCAGACCCAAAATCCCTTACAAATCGATTTAAAAAATGAATTTTTTCGAAAAAATCGTGTTTTTTTTACCTATTCGATAGTTTTTTAGACAAATTTCATTGACATCAGCGAAAAGGGCAAGTCTCTATCTTCCAAAATATCTCCCCTAACATTTTTTCTGTCGCCAATAGAAGTTCTGAGGTACCGAAGAGCGATATGCTTCGAGTGGCATTCTAGACTGAAACGGGATATATTGCCTTGAGGCCAGCGAAAGCAAGTTTCCAGATATCAGACACCCCCTTCACAGTGAGACCAGAAATCACAATGTCCAATTGTACTGCACTAGAGGCAGCAAGAGCAGACGTACGTGTATAGATGTTTCACTTCCCCAACTGAAGCAGCAGCAGACCCGTCAGTGCACGTGCGCATGTGATGTTCTAGCTTTTCACCAAGTTAAGTCGTGGTATGTGTCAGTGCGCTATGCTGCTGCTGAAAGTTTCCCATCTGAGTCTTAACCATTGCAAGTTTATTGAGCATTTTTGGGAGCTCCTTCAGTTCTCCAGACTCTTCGCGAGATCCTAAGTTTGGTTGTGATCGTCTTCGTAATCGCTGAAGTGATGGATTGCTCAAGCTTCGTCATTCTGGCTTCAAAGTCGAATCTGGAAAATGCGCTGTTCCGCTGGAATTGCTCCATCTGCGATTGTTGCGAGAAGAGGGAGTCCGCCTGACTCCGCTGCGAATCAGCTGAGCCAGGGCGACTGCGGGTATCCTGGAACTGTGGTGTGCTGCGTCTTATGTCGTTAGCGGAGGGTAAATCTACTATTACAGTGTTAGGTGCACCAGTCATCACAGGACCGTCCAGGTCGAGTAGTAAAGTCTCATGCTGCGTATGAGGAACAGAACATGAGTAGTGAACACGCCTTGCTATTCCCTGATCATACGGCAGATAATAGATAATTTGTATCCTACCACATGTGCTATAATACGGTTTATTGCACTTACCACACATCTGGTGCACAGTTTTGCTCCTAGGCTGTTTCCCACAGAGTGTAATATGACGTTGGAGAGGCATGATTTGGTGTAAATCTTAATCGAAAGTTGAGAGTGGGAACAGTCACTGGGGAAACGTTGAGTGAGCCTACGGTCTAGCCGCGCGCGCACCACACCGGCTTATGCGTGCTACACAAGTATATACGAAAACACACAACATGAGTGTATAGTGCGAGTGAGAGAGTGTGGACAAAATTCACACTAGCCATGTGGCTAATATCGTCACTGCGCAGGCGCCCGTCTAAGCTTGTGGAGCGCTCGGATCCGCGGAGGAGTGGCTCGGTGCTCGAGCCAAGCAGTCTCGCTACAGAGGGCCCACTGTCAACAGGCCTCGGATGGTTTAGCTATCCGCGAATTTACAATAAAGTCACTAACGCTCTTTCAATAAATCAGTTTTTCACTTATAATTTTTCGATTTGAATTATTTATCCAAAAATCCAGCATTCCTTAAAGCACTTGATGCGCCCTACGCTCAAAAATTCGTCTGAAATTAGTCATTGGTCCTTCCAGCCGGATGAATAATACAGTTCTCGGGAGTTTTAAGTGAAAAAAAGTATCTCCAGTGAAGACTTCCTAATATTGATTATTGGTAGTCTGGAGTTTCAAGAGTGCGTTAGTGCTATACCGTACACACGTGCTTCTCGTTTCGGCAATCTCTTCGCTGAACCGCTGCGTGAAAAATTCCACGCCACGTGGCCGGTCGCCGGAAGCAGTTCGAGCGGACATCTTTATTTCGCCGAGCCGCACACGCGGTAGACCAGCAGCGCCGCTCGAGTGCTGCGGGGGCGGGGGAAGGCATCGGACGAGCGTTGAGGAGTTCGGAGTCAGTCAACGTGGTCAGCAGCGAGAGACGCGCTGCGCCGGCGCGCAAGCTGCCCCCACTCTTCTAGTACTGTCGAGCTCCGACCACGGCTGTTACTTCCTCGAGCTACGGCCCAAGCAGTGTGGCACCTTCACAGCTGTCTGCGTACTGTTTGTTTTTGTGCGCTGCACTTCGGCTTATGTTACGTTTGAGGTAATAAGTCAGTCAACTGTTGCCAAGTCCGGCAAGCAGCTCTGATTATATTCAGTTCGGACATTACTTAGCTCACATGTCCCAGTCTCAGTTAAAAATTATCTTCTCAAATTTTTTCTGTTTGATTTTTTATGAGTTAAGAGTACTGTAGCTTCAATAGTCTTTCCCAAGCATTATTCTGTAAAATAAAATTGTTACATTTTTCTTTCAAATTGGTTAAAACTCTACATAAAATTTTCATTCAATTCTTAATTTGATATTGAAAATTCCACAAAGTGGTAATAAATTGTTACTAATTTATTTTTAATTACTGTACAGAGTAATTCTGTATGCTACGTGGAAGCCACTTTCCTGGATTTACCATAACCAATTGAGAAGTTATTCTGGAAAGCTGTGCCATCCTCAAAACAACGTCTCAGCTGGATTCTTCTGATTGGCTGGAATCCAACTATCTTGACGATTTCTTCAGTTTGGAACTCCATCGAGGCCATCCACGTTTTTTCAACGAGTTGCAGATTGGTCTAGATTTTTTTTTCGTACTTCAACATTGTGGTGCCAGTTACAGGGTGGATTTGACTCGCATGCTTCCCAACTATAGACATGAGCCCAAAGAATACTCGTGTCCCCCTCAAACGAAATTAGAAGAGAATTTAAATAACTGGTTCATAGTAGGGTAGGTAATGCTATCGCTCTCGAGTCTGAACCCTAATTCTCTCATAAACCTGATTATTAGGAATAATTCAGAAGTTAATCTCTCTTTTTCTTTCATGAATATCCTAGTTTTCTCTCTCTCTCTTGTAATATCAAGCCTGATATATCTCTATGTGCTTCCCAAGGATATCACTCTGGTATGCTTTTATAATCAATTTGGTTATGCTTCTGTTCTATATCCAGGAAAAACTGGAATACGTCGTTGCAACACTCGGTGCACGATGAGTTTAGAAACTTATCTTTTCTAGCAACTCACTACTTTTTTATTGGAAACTGCTCCAAATCTCAATACTCTTTTGGGAGTGAAGGCTCATGAACTAGCCTCTCACGTTTTTGGTTGTAGGGAAATACACGAATTTCCGTCCAATGAAAAATTCTTATTCATACACTGTTTTGTATACATCTTACCAACTTCGCATTGGTTCTTCCATTATTGGGGCAGTGTTTTCTCTTCGATACACCTTTCGTGTATACATTGCACCAACCCACACTTACCTTAGGCTGGCATTCAACCGTCACACCTTATAATTTCATAACCCTATTTCTGATTTTTAAGAATTCTTGGCTTTCACTTTACGTGAAAACAATCTTCTGAAAAATGGACGATATATATATATATATTGTTCAAAAGGAGAGACTCCACAAATTGACTCAAGCCTTCATCAATTTCAAAAAAAAGGGAGCTGCTAAAATGACACTTGGTCTTACGGAAGCTCGAATGAAGCAGGTCGAGACTATCTTTCAGGAAGCGTTGAATGATCATCAGGCTATTTTGAAGAATACCAGTGATGGTAATTTACCTTATATAAAAGAGAACGTAATTGAGAATATCAAAGACGCATACTATGACGCTCTCGCTGATTTTAATGATCACCTGCAAGCTCTCAAGGGCAATCTCGCTAGTGCATCCGTGCCTAGTACTCAGCCTCATACGCATGTCCCACAGTATTCTTCTATTATGCAGTCTCTCCCCAAAATTGGAATTACCCCATTTTCTGGCCGACACGAAGATTGGGAAAATTTCCGTGATCTCTTCAGAGCTATGATTCACCACAGGACTGATCTTGCTTTGACTCTGAAATTGGTCTACTTAAAAGCAACAGTCACTGGTACGGCTCTAGATCTCATTAAAAAATTTTCTCTCACTGATGAAAATTTTGCTAAAGCGTGGGAAACTCTCACAAATTATTATGATAATCAACGGCGATCAGTTCATGCCCATCTGGCCTCTCTATTTTCGGTTAAAAGTGCTGAATCCGAATCTTCGCAGGAACTTCGAAGAATTATGAAACAAGTTTTCGATCCCGTTGATGCTCTGACCACTCTAGGTCGAGATACTGAACGTTGGGATGACATCCTAGTTCATCATGCAGTCACTCGTCTGGACGTTAGTACCAGGCGCGATTGGGAGAAACATCTTGGTAACCAAGACACTCCACCCCCTGTGGAGAAATTGAAAGAATTCCTTGAAGCCCAAAAATACACTTTGGAAGCTATGGAGTGCATGAATAAATCCACTCAATCATCTAAAGTTGCTATTAACAATAAAACTGATAGCAAAGGTGAAACTAAGCCCATCTTTGCTAATACATCTTCCTCTGATAACAGTAATAAGGAGAATAGCAAATCGCAGCCCCACTGCCCTGTCTGCTCCCAGCCTCACAAAATTTATCAATGTGAACAATTCAGGGCTAAGAGTGTCAAAGATCGGCGTAGTTGGTTGACCCTGAATAAGCTATGCTTGCAACTGTTTCGGCAAGCATACTTTTCATGCTTGTTTATCTGACAAACTTTGTTCTGTTTGTAACCAGAAACACAATACTTTGATTCACATGGAAAAACCTGGGTCTTCCAAAAAATCCTCGCCTGGAGGAAAAAATACCTCATCTGAAAGTGATGATGAAAAAACACTTAGTTTTTCGGATGCATCCTCATCGTCACCCAAACCTTGCAATAATAATAATAATGGAGCGAAAACTCCACCCACTACACAGGTTGCCTCAACACATCTTAATACAATGTGTGGTTCGATTTCACAGTTCCCTATGAGGCAGGTTTTATTAGGAACTGCCAGGCTTTATGTGTCAAGTTGCTATGGTACAAAAGTTCTTGTCAGAGCACTTTTAGATGATTGTTCACAATCATCGTCTATTTCGAAGCGTTTAGCCCAATTTCTTCGGCTACCTACACGCTCTATCCATGTCCCAGTTTTTGGCATTGGGGCTAATCAATCAACTGTAAGTAAGCAATATACTCAGTTTAAAATATTGCCACGCTTCAAATCAACATTTTCGCTTGATGTTCAAGCTCTTATAGTTGACAAAGTATCACGTTATGTGCCTCCTTCGGGGATAACTTCCAAACGCTTCAATCATATTGTGGGATTAGATTTAGCTGATCCTGATTACCACAATGCAGATGAGATTGATGTTCTTTTGGGTGCTGATGTCCACTTAATAGTGGTAGAGGGAAATAAAATTCGTGGTGCCGCGGATGAGCCGGTAGCTGTTCAAACGCTACTGGGCTATCTTTTACAAGGCTGTGTACCATCGGCAAATTTGGCAAGTTTCACAACCACTCTTCACCCAGCTGTTCATCATAGCTGCGAAGAAAGCGAGCTTTTCGATCTTATGCAGAATTTTTGGAGGCAGGAAGAAATACCTCGATCTGTCCAATACACGCCTGAGGAACAAGAGTGCGAAAATCATTTTGTTGATACTCATACTAGAGACGCTTCAGGGCGATACATAGTTCGACTTCCAATAAAAAATCCTGCATTGATCGAAAAATTGGGAACATCATACGGTTCGGCTTCTAAAATGTTGGAAAAGTTAGAACGACGTTTCAAGGCTGACCCCAAGTTAAAGGATATGTACTCTGCATTCATGAAAGAGTACGAAGATCTTGAGCACATGTCAAGACCTCTCACGCCTCTCTCCTCGGAAATAAAAAAGTAGTTCTTGCCTCATCATGGAGTTCTTAAGGAAGAAAGCACTACTACTAAACTGAGAGTAGTTTTCAACGGCTCCGCTAAAACTTCTAGTGGAATATCATTGAATGATATCCTACACATAGGTCCCAATCTCCTTCCAGAAATCAGCAATATCATATGTAAGTGGCGACGCTACTCTGTGGTATTTGTCACTGATATTGAAAAAATGTACAGGCAAATACTTGTACATCCCCAAGATCACCCACTTCAATCGATTCTTTAGCGTTTTGATCCAAAGGATCCAACATCAATATTTTTTCTGATCACACTTGTTTATGGTTTAGCATGTTCGGTGTTTCTCGCCATTCGAGTAATACTCCAGCTGGCCAAAGATTGTGGAGGCAAATACCCCTTGGGAGCCCTTATACTCGAAAAAGAGATGTACATGGATGACGCAGTCTCTGGCGCCAACACCATCTCTGAAACATTGCAAAAAGAATCTCAATTGTTGGAGATTGCCACGGTGGGCGGATATCCATTTCGCAAGTGGATTTCCAACGATCTTCGGTTGGTTGAACATCTTCCCGATTCTCTCAAAGACAAGGACAACGAAAATCGAAATCTCTTCGAATCCAGTTCTAGTCTGAAAGTATTGGGTATCAAGTGGAATCATCACTCTGATTGTTTTGTGTTCAATATTCTAGAATGTGAAGAGATGAAATTCACAAAACGCAAAATGTTGTCTATTATTGCTCGTCTATTCGATCCGTTGGGATGGCTTACCCCAGTAATTGTGGTTGCCAAAATTATCATGCAATCCCTTTGGTTACAGAAATGCGGTTGGGACTCTGTACCCACTTTAGAATTATTAGAGAAATGGAAAGCTTGGTATTTTGCTCTCCCTTCAATTAATTCCATAGAGATTCCTAGATATATACAATAGTCCCCTTCGTCAAAACTCTGTGAAATCCATGGGTTTGCAGATGCTTCTAGTCGTGCTTTCGGTGCTGCAATTTATATTAGAATTGTAAGTGAGACTGGGGTACATGTATCTCTTCAGTTGGCTAAGACTAGTGTAGCCCCTCTTAAAGTTCAAAGTATTCCAAAACTCGAACTGAGTGCTGCTGCACTTTTGGCTGACTTAACTAGTCATCTCATTGAGGCTATGCCTATTGAAATAAACTCTATTCATTGTTGGTCTGATTCCAAAGACGTCCTCTACTGGTTAAGAGATCATCCAGTGCGCTGGAAAACTTATGTCGCTAACCGATGTGCGGATATTTCTCGGTTGTTGCCAAACGCTCATTGGCATTATGTTGATACTAAATTAAATCCCGCAGATGTGGCCTCTCGAGGTATAGAGCCAAACCTGTTGAAGGAATTTGATCTTTGGTGGCATAGCCCACGCTTTCTACGCAATGATTCATTACCCTGGAGTACGGAATTAGACGACTTGAGCCCTCATACGGCTTGTGAAGTAAAAGTCTCTAGTCTTGCGGCAGCAGCTGCAGGAAATCACTATGTTTGGGATCTCATCAATCGGTACTCGACTTTGAACACTCTTCTGCGTATAACTGCGTTGGTGTTACGCTTCACTCTGAAACTATAGATTCGCGTTATTGCGAGAAGAAGATCTGTTATTAACTCTAACTTAACATTAAAGCTAAACACTGATATCAATTCCAAATTATTGGAATTGGCCTTTATCGATGTCGAGGCTATTTTTAATCCCTCACGCACACCTTCGGTAGCTGAAAGAGAGAATGTTCGTTTGTTATGGGTATTCCTCCATCAACAAATTCATTTCGCTAATGAAATAAAGCTAGTCAAAGCTGATAAGCTTATATCTATGAAAGGTCCTTTAAGTAAATTAAATCTCACTCTACTGAGTGAATTGCTTCACGTAGGAGGTAGATTGAAGCACTCAAGCATTCCTCTCGAACAATAGTACCCATTGGTGTTGCCTTCTAAAACTACATTTTCTTCTATGATAATTCGCCACACTCATATCAAAACTCTTCATGGGGGTACGCAGTTGACTCTCGGTATAACTCGCCTTCAATATTGGATACTTAATGGTCGCCGCGAGGTGAAATCCATTATCCACTCATGTCATACATGCATTCGTCATGCCGCTTCAATCAGAACTCAGCTCATGGGAAACTTGCCCGCAGAGCACGCCTCACCATCTGACCCCTTTGAACATTCTGGGGTTGATTACGCGGGTCCCATTCCTGTTCGAGCTTTGCTCTTACGAGGAAAAATTACGACGAAAGGGTATATTTGCATTTTTGTGTGTTTATGTACTCGTGCGGTTCACATGGAGGCAGTCGAAGACTACTCCACTGGTGGATTCATTGCCGCTTTTGAGCGCTTTCAAGGTGAACGTGGTCACTGCAAAGAGTTATTCAGCGATCAAGGGACTAACTTTGTTGGAGCTGATGCAGATTTGCGCCGTATGTTCACGGAAGCCTCCGCATACACTCAACAAATTGCATGTAAACTCGCCGACGATGGTACAACTTGGCGCTTTAACCCTCCTGGTGCACCATACTTCGGTGGCATATGGGAATCAGGGGTCAAGGCTGTCAAGCATCACCTCCGTCGTGTGATGGGCGATCGTATACTAACTTTCATAGAATTACAAACCTTGCTCAAAAAGATTCAGGCTTGTCTCAATTCGAGACCAATAATGGCTTTATCTGACGATCCTACTGATCTTCAATTTTTATCACCCTCTAACATAACTATTCTGCGTGATTCTTATATAATTCCAAGCCCCGACATATCTGATAAAAATGTCTCTGTAGAGAAGCGATGGGAGCATGTGAGAAACATGACGCAGTGTTTCTGGCATCGTTAGGCTCCCGAATACTTGACCTCACTTCATCAGAGGAACCAGTGGAAGTTTCCAACACGCAATTTTCTTGTTGGGGATCTGGTCCTCATTCGAAATGAATTAACACCACCTTCAAAGTGGCCTCTTGGTAGAATTATTCACACCACCGTGGGTAGCGACGGATTGGTCCGCGTGTGTAAAATCAGAACCGCTTCGACCATTCTCGATCGTCCAGTTGTTAAACTTGTACTTTTGGAGCCAAGAGCAACAACCACCTCAGACTAAGCCTATTCCTAAAATTATTTTACCCTTATTTTCCTATTTTTTCTTTCCCGCCTGTCCCAATTCCTAGTATTTTTTGTTTCAGATCGTTCGCTCTAAGTGTCACGACGAATGGTGGTGGACGGAATGGACAAAATTCACACTAGCCATGTGGCTAATATCGCCACTGCGCAGGCGCCCGTCTAAGCTTGTGGAGCGCTCGGACCCGCGGAGGAGTGGCTCGGTGCTCGAGCCAAGCAGTCTCGCTACAGAGGGCCCACTGGCAACAGGCCTCGGATGGTTTAGCTATCCGCGAATTTACAATAAAGTCACTAACACTCTTTCAATAAATCAGTTTTTCACTCATAATTTTTTGATTTGAATTATTTATCCAAAAATCCAGCGTTCCTTAAAGCACTTGAAGCGCCCTACGCTCAAAAATTCGTCTAAAATTAATCAGAGTGAGACAGGGAAAGGAAGTGTCGGTGTGTTACCAGTTAAGCAAGTAAACAAACAAAATAGAAGGATCGTTGATATTATAATTGTTCATACAGTATATTTTAATCCGTGACACACACGCTTGGAATTACGCACTCTAGCCATGTGTGAGTAAGTCACCGAACGGGGAATCACTTGCATACTGTAGTCAGTTTTGAGTAATGCAATGTGACAACATCCATAGTTTATTACTTAGTTGATCATACACAGTTACTCAGAATATCTCTCCACTCACACAGATAAACACTCGTGCAGTTTGTAATCAGCTGACCCTAACTTCAAATTCCGCACAGACGGAAAACCAGATCGCCCAAGGTCTGTACTTTGAGTCACGCCGAAAGTGCACGTGGTTAAATAAGCCGCTTGGTAGCTGGTCCGCCTACAGAAACTCCGTATCTAGGGTGTAGTGTGCAACAGTATTGCTATAGAAGAGAGGGAGAGGGGCTGTTCAGAGGGGATTTCTGAGTGTCAGAGGGAAACGAACGTTATTCGGGATGAATAACTAATTGAGTTAATAATTGAGTATTGCTGTTGATTATATTCAATAACATTTGGTGAATCTGACTTCGATTCATACTTTCATTGTTGTTATTCATTTTGTTGATTCATCTTTTCTTTGTGCTTTCGAGAAACAAATTTTTTTTTACCTTTTATTTTGTTTTGATCTTCAATATTGAATTGTCGGATGGTTAGGGATTCCAGCACAAAACCAGATGATAAACAATCATCGGAACAAAACCAGATAATATCCAAACACGAAAATTGAACGAAACCAGATAATAATACATAATTGTATTTGCTATTGTATGCACATGTATGTTGATTGATATACTATTTCACACGTATATTTATTGACATCGCACTGTTTTGGACCTTACACTTCTTCATCCTCCATCATATCGCGATTCAAGTGACTTATTTTATTATTTACGAATACATGTATATGAGCAAGACGGAGATAACTCCCATTGAAAATGTTCAATGGAAGTACAGGGTGACGACCTTGGACATTGTATGAATAAGTGGAACGGATGACATCGCATACAAGTTGGTCCCTGTGAGTAGAGTGATTTATAGAGTTGAGTTGTGCGATCATACAGTTCACAATGTTAATTTGTACAATTTTATTAATATTAGTGTTTGTAATATAATTTGAAGACAGATTGAAAATGATTTTTTTTTCTAGGTTTTGATTGTTACAATTCGTTGTGTTTAGTTTGAGTAAGCAACTCGTGTTGATATAGTGTGTATCTCAATTCCTAATAGTCAAGTAATTGTGTAAAATGGCAGACGTTGCTATAAAATTGTACAAAGAGGCTATGGAGGTGTTAATGGAGGTATATAACTGGAACGAACGGCACAAAGCAATTAGTGGAATGAATGGGGAAACAGTTCGAAGGAAACTGGAAAAGTAAAAAATTGCAGTAACGGGAAAACTGCGTCTATACGGAAATGGGGGGAGGCGAGTAAAAAAGCGAGAAGCATCCTCGATTACCTAAATCTACCATAGGAGGTGGCAATGATACCGGCTATAGAAAAGTTTATATTGGAGAATCGATCGGCATTCGAGAGAATGCCATTACTGACAACAAAATTGTAGAAGCCAGACACGAACGATCTGGGGGATCGGAACATATCGTCCAGAAGCAAAAGCGAGTCAGACGCGTGAACGAGCACACGCATCCATTAGAAAGTGCTACGTAAGATCAGGATACACAAGTCGAAAGGTCGCGTAAAGGAGTCAGCAGCAGCGAGAGTAAAAAATTCAAATAATGCGGTGGCGTTGTCAGAATCGGTCGAAGACGATCAGAACGCAGAACCAATGGTACCGCCGACTAAAACGGGCACACTGGAACGACTCATTTCAAATGAGTCATGGATGCATAAAATCCATGCATGGCTGGGAATTGCGATTCGCGGACGAAGGATCGATAGACGCGTTGGATTTTATAGAATGTTTTGACGACTAAAGATCGAGAGTGGATGTTCCGGGTACCGCGAAATCGGTCCATGGCGCAAGTTTAGAAAAGCTTCCAGACATAGACTTGTAGTTAAGATAGACGACAAGGATGTATAGGAAGAACTACGAGCTTCAAAACAACATGAGTCTAAGAAAATTTCGACATTCCTTCCGGAATTCATGTCGATAGTCCGTTATTTCAAAGTCGTGCCCACAGAAGCGAGACAGGTCGATAGAGCTTTTCGGAATCTGCTACCAGTGTACAGGAGCGCTATACTGTACATGAAGATAAAATCTTATAGAGATTTATAACGAGCGGGCAGAGAGTATGAGAAGCTCCGAGATTTAGACGCACGTTACGAACCATCACCGCCCAAAGAGAGGTCACGAATACCTGCAACTGCGTATGAATCGGAGAGGAAAGGAGGATCTATATTGGCGATCCGGAAGTCAGAGAGGAGGCGCGGTACTGAAAAGAGGAAGGAAACACAAAGAAATAAAAAGCTTACCGAGGAGAGAGCGGAAGTCACAGCAGTGACGAACGAACGAACGGGCACATCAGAGATTAGCGAGCTGAAGCAGCTGCTAATCGAACTGATGAAAGACCAACAGAACACGAACGCCACGGAGTAGTAACCACTCGGGACCGTCGCTGCAAGTGCCAACAGTAACGAGGGTAACGCAACGAACGGACCGATGGGCGGTCCTAGCACTGGGTTTGTGGGAGTGTTCTTTCCCTGCCAAAAGCCGGGGCACAGGGCGGCAGATTGTAGGATGAACGTGTGCTACAACTGCAACGAGAATGAGCACTACTCCTGCAATTGTCCTAAAAGGAGTCCCGCACCGGTGTATTGCCAGAAGTGCAGAACACGGGGAGTTGAATATGACTTGGGTTTTTTGTGCCACGAACTTGAATACTTGACGGGAAAACAAGGGGGAAGTGGGATAGAGTCCCACGTGGTCACGCCATCGTAGATGGGACGGGTCAGCAGACTGCGAGCCTCCGGGAGGAAAAGGGGGGTCTGAATAATCCCAACGTGGAATGAACGGAGACCCCAGCGGTGACGAGAGCAGTGAAAGAGTTCGAAAACTGAAGAAATCGGTTGATGAATGGGAAGAGTCGGGGAGATGGCTCAAAAGAACGAGTGGATGAGAAATCGATGAAAACTCGGGAACAAATTGACAAATCTGACTCGCGAGCCCTGTCGAGAAATCACCTCGGGTCTAGTATGGTCGTAACATGTAACGTTGTCGAAAAAGACGACAAACTTGTCGCTACACATCGCTGGAAAAATACCAATAGAGCGCCTTAAACTGTTTACATCACAGAGCTGAGTCAGAGGGTACCCGCGAAACTGAGTGATGAGTGATGTACTGATGAGTGTGTGAGTGAGCGCGGGAACGAGCCCCAGAGCCGTAGCCAAAACCAGCAGTTAACACTGGTAATGGCTAAAAAACGGAATACCGGGAATACCGCAGAGCGTGTTGGGTGAAAGTATTGTGGATATGAACGATGTCCCCACCGGCAGTAATGCTGCGCCCAGTGTTGAGCACATAAGGGGAATGAACGAACATGAGAGAGTGCCTGGTCCAGAAGAATCAGGAGCGAGTAAGTGTCGATCGGCATTTCAACGAGCACAGAATGCATGCTGCCCCGGGCATTCCAACGGAAGCTTATAAGAAACTGTTGATCGAAAAGCGTTCGAATAACGCAGCGATTTAGAATTGAGAGGAGCGCAACGAACGTCACGAAGCTGACCGCCCAATGGCAAGCCGCCGCGTTCAGGAACTTCGGTCGGAGGAATCTGCACACTCAGCAGCCTCGCCGTTGCTGTAGCGAATTTGACACTTTATGCGCACGATAAAACAGAGTTTCATGTCGAAAGTCGACTTACAGAAAGAAATACTCGCGAAGAATATTCTAGAACATAACGTGTCGTATGACCGAAAAATAAAATATTCTGAAATTGATTTTATTCAGTGTGGAAAATTTGGATGCAGCTTAACTCACTTTGAAAATCTTTAATAGACCCTTGTAGTTTATACCATTCGATCGGATTCCTGGGAAAGAACTACAAGAAGAGACCAGATAAAAAAACTAATCATTAGCATCGGAGCTGTAGGGGACACTGACACGTTCACAGAAGTTCAAGAGTATTATACCCGTAAAGCTCCTCACTCTGCCAAGTAAACGTCTGTCGTTGTTCTCAGTAGAGGTATTCAGGTTTTCGGACGCAAGCGTCTTGGGCACATGAGCCGTGTATGCCTTCGAAAATACGGTCGATGAGCACATGAGCTTTTTATACTTTCGAAATGAAGGTCGACGGAGTCACTCGCTTACTCTATCAGTAAATGCCGACTGACAGTTGAACATCAGAGGTATTTTAGGGGCTAGGCATACGAATCCCCTCGTACAAAAGTTGTTACGTCCAAATCTGGTTCATTAGTGACACGAGTTTACATCCACAGCACAAAGAGACACAATTTAAGGTCATATAATAGTCGATTAAGAACTTTGGTAGGTTATATTATGCAGATTGATGTAGTACTGTATTGAGAAGTAATAATTTCGAGCACTGAATGAAAAAAAAGTTGTATCGGGTCTGTATAACAATTGCACTTATCATTGGTCCCTTAATTCAAAGTGAATTTTATGTGATTGTCTTCATTGGCACTCGATTGTCAAACGATTGTCATCGTTGTTCTTATTGGATTCTCATTCGGTTGCTTCATTTTAAAGTCTTTCTATGACATTTATCTCTATTAGTGTCGTAGATTCCCGTACTGAATAATAACGAGGCTTGAGTTTATATTGAGTGAATTTCGTTTTTCTGATCATAGAAAACCGTGGAAGTCAAAGAGATAATATTGATCTTCTACTCTCGATAATGATGAAATTGAGAATCAATATTTCCATCGATGAACATTCACGAAGAATTATAAATCCTATCGGGCTTGGTGGACTATCCCAAATATTACCCATATTACCCAGGGAGTAGCTCGTTTTCGAGTCGCGCGACGAAACTCAAAAGACAAGCCTGCTCGCGCGTTTCCCCTTTTCTTTATTTCCACCCGGAAATATAAACTGCGTGGGACGATACCTCGATGAACGATTGGTTGAGTCCCACGCACCTCAATCAATCAAGGCATGATTGAGTGCGTCAATTAAGAGGATCAGTTACCTCATCTCGCGTTCTAAAGGCATTCACCAAAATTGAATTGTAGAGTACGCATTTTATTTTATTAGTGTATTAAGAATAATTCTTGTATACCTTTTGGGATCAATAAATTTACTTCAGGAGAAATCAAGGCGTTTCTACGTTACTCTCTTCCTCCCAAACATCACAAGGTTGGTATATACAATTAAATTTACAATCATAACTTCGGAAAATAGTCGAACGTTTCGGCGTATCCTGACGTTTTGCCAGTGTAGGCGGGGCACTGGCCGAATCACTCTTAACTTAACATCCCGAAGAGCCCGCCGTAACAATATTGCGGTGAAATAGGTAGGTGGAAAGATGTAGTAGTCCAATAGGTTGGGTTGGCGGCGAGGGGAGGGTGGGAGGAAAATAGGTAAAAATTAAGGGAATCTTTCCGGTGGCGTTGATGGTAGCGCAACTGACCGGAGATCAGAGGACGGTCCACGCAATATGACTTTGGAATAGTCCACCATGCCCAAAAGAATTTATAATTCTTCGTTTGGATCTTGTGGACGTTGAAAAATAATTATTTGATGAGCATTCACATTCCCACGTTCCATAAATGAGCTCTAATCGCTTATTATCATACCTCATTAACTGTGACTTAATTCAAGTGAATTTGATTTAATTTTTGTTATAGAATTGAAACAGAATATTTCGGAACGCAGCAAGAAAGTTCTGATGTTCTCATCTTCATCCAAGAACATGACTGTAAAAGTGACGTAGCGTTTGCAACAATAGAGTTTCTGAAGTTTTTGAGTATCAAATGGAATTTCAAATGGCCTGATAATTTAGCTGATATTTATGTTCAGCTATATATACGTACAAGGTAATAGAACAGATAATTTTTATTTTCTATCTGGAATTCCCCAAAATTAATCAGTTTCTTAAAATCTCACAAAATATGCAGTGATATCTTCAACACCTTTGATCAAAGAGCCGAATATTTGGTTCCGAATAACGGACTTCTAAATCCTCAAAATAAAACATAATATCATCATCAAAATGTTCGTATTACACGGTTTCCGAGTTTTATTTAACAAGGAAACCATCAATTTTTCGGAGTACTAATTTTGACCAAATTTGTGTGACGTCGGCATACAACGTACACCAAGGGGACAAACCCGATGGTCTATGCGAGAGATTGATATCGGGATGGGGACCAGGCAAATATTTGCCGATGAATTATCAGTAAACTAGTCCGAGAAAACCAAGGGCAAATCATGATTCCAAATAATTATAAATAATCGGATGAGACTTGCTGCAAGGAGGGAAAATCACCGGTTGAGGTGGCCGAACCTTAACTCAATCAACTTTAGGAAACTGTTCGTGTCAGGAGTGTCCGTGAGAGCCCTCACTGAATCGTAAACTTCGTTATACCTGGGGAGCCTCTCCTGGGAGGAACCAACCCTCAATCGAACTAGGAGCCACAACGGTAGACCGTAGGCCGGCCCTGCCCATTGAGTCCAGGATACGCTGCCCCGTCAAGGAAAGTATATAATAAATTATGATCAAATATTCAATTATCATTAGAAGGGAAATCAGGAGGAAATTGTCAGTATCAGGTAAGTATCAAATATAAAACTCTCGAAATTTCCAATAAAATACAATACGTATTTATGCCGCTTGAAACTTGCGATGAATATTTACAAAGAGTACGCCGGTTCGACTCCTGAGCGTCAGCTCATCCGCCATTTGCATGACGAGCGTCACCTCGCCCAGGAGGAAATTCTCCGCGACCGAATCAACGCGTTCACGAATTACCCGAATTTTCGATCGCGTCCCGGAGGCCTTGCCCGAGCCTGAACATCGACCTAATATGGATTCATATTACCGTAACTACTGTAGAACTCTGCACTCAATAGCTGTTTTGAAAATAATTGGAGTCAACTTCCGAAACTAGTACGGATTACAGAACAGATGAATTCTAGGCTGTGACTGCTGCAAGGAATGGCTGAGAAATCACCTCGTAGCGCCTTCCTCACCATCCCTTCTCGCTCGAAAATTCGTGGAAGCCAATCGCGAAATTTCCGGAACCGCCAAATTGCTCGCAGGACCAATGGAAAAAATTCCTCGAACCACGCATCATACTAATTTTTCCATTGATCGTTCCATTCAGTTTGTTAAATGAATATTTACAAGTTTAAATACTCGCGCTCCTGCGCCAGCGCGCCGCAGTCCACTCACCGTATATAGAGGCTGCGCGCACGCCATTGCCCTCTCCGCACGACTCTACCGTGAAATCCGATTTTACGCACTAGTACTATAATAATTGAGCAAAAGCACTAGTGCGTAAAGTCGAATTTAAAACACGAATATAGATGCGTAATATGAGCATTTATGATCACGTATACCATAGAATTGTTTATTCCACACATTTAATACTTTATGCTCTATTCAGAGTGCATAAAAAAACACGCAACTCTATTCGATAAGGAAAATAATCTGTAAATGGATCTGAGCTCGGAAAATGATGTGTGTACCGATGATCAATTGTGACACTCAGCGATTCTGTCGCGTGCTTCTAATGTTCTTCGAAGTGAATATCTTACTTCTTTTTTGCATGATATCAATTTTGATACTTTCTCTAGAAGCGACAGATGAATTGTCGCTTATCTTGGAAGTTGTAGAGTTAGTGTTACCAGTCCTGAACTTTGAGAGATTTGGAAGAGTGCAGGCTTAATTTGTGTGTGTGTGTGTATGTGTCACCTCCAAAACTCACCTCCAAAACCTATGCATACCAATTTAGAAAGTAGCGAAATCTAGAATCAACTGTCAAGTATCCAACTAGTGTGATTAGCTTCCTACAGAACTAATATTTTTTCAAAGTACACCTTCAAGCAATTGTTGCACGAAATGTCAATGCACTCCAAATCAATTCATCCATGTTCCGATAGAATGTACTAGAATCAAAAATCTATGTCTAGTAGTACATACATTTCAAATACATCTACCAATGTTGAGATCGAAAGTACTAAAATCACAATTCTATGTCGAGTAGTTAAAAGACTAGTATCTCTTTCTAAGGGTTCAGTATTAAATTCATAATAATTTAAAATCGAATAAAATACTCTATAATCGAAATTAACTTTCACATAGTACAACTGACGTTATTTTACTAGAATCTTAAATCCCAATGATAACTACATGAATGGAACTTTTACAATACAATTCTTAACGTTTGAATGTTACAATTCTACATCATGATATTATTTCCATTCACGAATGGTGTTATAGATTGGGGGGGGGCAGTCTTACAGACGAGTACCTAAGTACTCGTTTTTAGTGGAGTGCTACACTGAAAAACTTTCGGCACTACGACAGCGCCGACTATAGGACTATGGTTGCGCCGAGTGCCCGGCACTGGAGACGTGCCGAGTCGGCAGCTCTACAGCGCCGAGCTCTATAGCAGAACCATTCGCCTGAGAGCCCGGCGCTGTGGGACTGCCGAGTCCGGCAATTCATCCGTTCTGAGAAACTGGATTTTTCACAGCGCTATACATATATGGGCTGAATAAAAATACCCTGCCCCCGGACGTGTTCAGGTGGTTAGGGTCGCCGAGGGCAGTGTCCAAGGGTGCGCTCCAGGTATTTTTGGTTGGAGGAACTGACCCTGGAATCGTGGTCAGGGTAGCCGATGAGGGTGTTCTACGGGTGCGCACCTGGTATTTTCCCTCGATCAACCAGATTCTGGACCGTACCGATGTCCAAGTAGTCAGGGTACCCGATGACGGCGTTCCAAGGGTACGCTCCTGGTATTTTCCCTTGGTCAACCCTGACCCTGGACTAGACCGATGTTCAGGTAGTTAGGGTACCCGATGACGGTGTTCCAAAGGTGCGCTCTTGGTATTTCCGCTTGGGGAAGCTGACCCTTGACCCGACCGATGTCCACGTGGCAAGGGTCGCCGATGACAATGTTCTAGGGGTGCGCTCCTTGTATTTTTGTTCCGGGAAAATTACCATGGACCCAAATGATGTCCAGGTAGTTAAGGTCACCTTCTGAAGCAAAAATACCTGGAGCGCACCCTTGCATCACCGTCATCGGGTATCCTGACTACCTGGACATCGTTCGGATTCAGGGTCAGCTTCTTCAACCAAAAATACCAGGAGCGCACCCATGGAACACTCCATCGGCTACCCTAACTACCTGGACATCGGTCCGGTCCAGGGTCAGTATCTCTAACCAAAAATACATGGAGCGCACCCTCGAGATACTGCCCTCGGCGACCTTAGCCACCTGAACATCATCGTGGATTAGAGTATATCTTTATTCAAATAATACTTCCAGACCACAGTGCCGAGATGCGGCGCTACGGTAGTCCCGGGAGACGGCATAACCACAATGCCATAGTACAGTATTGCCGACCCTGCAATCCAGTAGTGCCAAGTTGTCGGCGCAACTGCACGAACCAATCCGGCGCTACTGTGGTGGATAGTGGCACTACAGTAGTGCCGAAAGTTTTTCAGTGTACGCACGCCTGTTGGGGCACTAGGTGTCCCAGTGGCTCGGTACCGGCCGGTGTGCAGACCTCTCGCGTAGCAGAGACCGCGAGCCATTACACGGGCTAAGCTCCGGGAAAGAATCGACTATGGGGAAGGGATTCAAAATAAACTGTTCCTCCTACTTACTATCTGTCATGAAATTTAATTGAATCATAGAATGCTGGGTGCCGTTCTACAGCTCTCTCTCTCTCTCTCTCTCTCTCTCTCTCTCTCTCTCTCTCTCTCTCTCTCTCTCTTTTCCCGTCATTCTGAAAAAAGGCTCATGTTCTTCCTCTAAAGAAGAGTGCTCTCCCGTCGTCGCCGTCTGATTTTCGTCCTATTGCTCTACTAAGTTTCTTGTCTAAGGTACTTGAGAAGATAGTTCATGACCAAGTCATGAGTTACCTTACAACCAACAATATCCTTGACCCTAGACAGGCAGGTTTTCGTCCTAACCACTCCACGCAGACAGCACTACTGAGACTAACAGAAGACATAAGAAAAGGCATGGACAAGAAGGAACTGACGCTACTTCTACTTTTTGAATTCAGCAAAGAATGTTGAAGCGGCTCAAGGACATTGGCTTTGCGAGGGCTGCTCTCTCGTGGTTCCACTCATATCTTACGGATAGACAGCAGATTATTATAACGAAGAGTTTTGGCAAGTCATCTTATTTGAAATTTCAAGTTTTCAAATAAGTAAGATTAACAATATTGTAAAGTTAATTTTGGATTTGAAAAATTACGATTCTCAAGACGTTAAAAATGCCTACCAAGTGGCGTCAATTCGGTTCGTCATTAGTTCTTCCAATAATTGATGAGGTAACCCCAAAAGCATTCCGGTGAGCTTTTTCGTAATTGGTTCCTCAAGATTGACAACGTCTCCTATAGTAAGTAAACTGTAATAAGAATACGTAATACTCCAACAATATGAGAACTAATCAGAATGAATACAGATGAAATGATAACTTGACTCATGTGTCTATTACAGATTTCATTTTTTTAAGGAATATAACAAATAAGCCAATTCTGCCACATGCTTGACGCAACATGTTTACTCTTTCTTAAAAAAGGTTTTTTTGACGATTTCAATTCTTTTTGCGAAGTATTATGTATTATAAAAATAATAATTAATAAAATGTATATACACTAAGGATTCACTAATTAACGACAGTAATAAGATTCAGTAAATATTTCTTCAAAATGCTAGTATATGTACGCATAAGCGTTACACAAAAAAAAACTAGAAGTATCAGTACAAATTAATTGATTCATTATTGAATTAAATTCTTCTCTAAGAAAAAAGTAATGCCATATTTTGAATTTCGAGGCCAACTTTTTTTTGTATTTCTTTATTTTAAATGTACATCCACTAATTCTTTTTTGATCTAATCATAAATGTATAATAATTGTTATCAATCAAACTCTCATGATGGAAAATACATTTTTGGACTCGATAAAATGTATGATGAACTTCAATTTTTGCTGTAGTAGGAGCCCTTATTGAACATTTTACGAATCGAATTTGTAATTCAGTTTCAGAACTGTTGTGATTCTTGTTTTTGAATCGCGTATTTATTATTACTACTGCTGCTGATCACGGCCGATCTGCTTCCCTCCAAAATAACACTACACTTGGTATACTATACCACGTATAGTGTAGTATACTACACGAGGTAAAGTAGAATGTCAACCCTGGTGTTTCTCCAACCCGCGTAGAAATAAAACCATTGAAAAATTTTTGAAAATAAATTGTCAATGAAGTTAGCAGAAATGTGGGAAAACTACTGCTAATGGTCGTGTCCCATAGATTCCAAGAAAAATATTACAGATTTTTTCAAACTCACAGAATATAAGACATGACATATAAAAATGTAAGCTTTCCCAAGCACAAATTCCACGAGCGCGCCCCTGGAACACCCTCATCGGGTACCCTGACTACCTGGACATCGTTCGGGTTCAGGGTCAGATTAATCAACCAAAAATACCAGGAGCGCGTCCTTGAAACACCGTCATCGGGTATCCTGATTACCTGGACATCATTCGGGTCCAGGGTCAGCTTCTCCAAGTTAAAATACGACGAGCGCACCCTCGAGACCCTGCCATCGGCGATTCTAACCACCTGGAAATCATCGGGGATTAGGGTGTATCCTCACTCAAATAAAACTTCCAGTCAACACGCCAACATCGGCAGCCTAAACCACCATTTGCCCATGTAAAATAAATTATAAAAAAACATGGGATGAATTTTGATGTGTCTTCTCTTCTGTGACTTTGAAAAAATTTGCAATATTTTTTTTGTAATCTATGAAACACGGCCATTAACAATAGTTTTCTCATATTTTCACCTTCATTTTCAACTTCATTGACAATTTTTTTTCAAAAATTTTCCCATGGTTTTATTTCTACGCAGGAAACAAGAGTATATAATTGTTGTTACGTTGGCGTTCTGGACCATATACCTTTTATTATGCGTGAACATAGCTGCTTTATCAGGCTACCGCGGCTAACTTCATGGTGATACAAAAAAATGATCCTAACAAAAATATTGTCGGGAGAGAAAATAGTATATCGCTTGACAAGGTTCTTCAAACTCATTATTGCGAACGAGTTTTTAAGTATTTCTCTCTGTCAATCGCTGAATTGGGATGCTAGATGATCATGGAATCCTGTTTCGTATTCAAAAAAAGTCGTTTTGGCTAAATTAATGCCAATGTAAAAATCGAGCGTGCGATCTCAAACATTATATAGTTAGGGTGTCTTCTGCTTGACGCATGAAACACTACCGCGTTCCGTGATTGCACGCTTCTTTACACGTTAACTTCACTCCAAATTATTATTCCCTATTAAATCTGAGTAGAAAGATACTTTGCAACTCTCATATTTTGAATAGGTAGAGAAATCGCGTTGCAGTTGCATTTGTTTATTAGGTACTTTTTACTGAAAAATTTCAAAAAATTCTAAAAGTTGTTAAAATTGATGAAATTGATATTTTTCCAGAGGAGATGGATAGTTAGTATCTATGAAAGTACGTAAAAGAATTGGCAGATTTCAGAGAGGTTCATAAAAGACTCAATTACAATTGTAAAACTAGCAATATTTTGATATTGGCTTCCTTAACAAATAGATTGTGCGAAAACTATCAGAGATATCAAGATGAATTTTTTTTTGTATTCTTATTACTGTATAAGGTAGTCTGAATTACAATCTATAATCGCAGCTATGAATTGGAAACTTGAAAAAAAATCACGAAAAATGGCTTTTTTTAGTGTAATTTTTTCCTTTGTACCTATTTTGCAACAACAATATTCGAGATTAATGTTTTGGAATACTCAATCCTCATGGAAAATTTCATAACGAAACTTTTTTTCCTCTTTCATTTTACTTTAAGATTGATAGTAAAAAATGCACGATTTTTTAACATTTTCATAAATAAAAACAACAAGCCATACTTTTCAGTTTGACGCACATATCTAATATCATTCCTAGTCATTTTCCGGAGACAATCTTATAGGTTTCAGAGAGGGTGCATGAAAAGTCAGAGATCGCAAGTTTCTGAACAGATGAGCCGTGGGCTAAGAGCTGGCCTCTCCCTCAATATGCTTACTCGGCAGTCGACCGACTCTCTGACAGAGAGACTCTGAGCTATATTATCATTCCGTCATACGATAAACTATGAATATCTGTTAACAAATCAAATTTAAAAACCATATGTTATTCATTTATTTATTCATTTTTTTTTCTACCAATTTTAGAAACGAGATATGAACTTAATAAATAATGTCATTTGAATAATATCGTATTCATATGAAATATGGGATTTATTACTTCGAAATCTTCAACAGAAGAACGTAATGCAGAAGAAAATGATCATACTGTGCAATTACTTCCTTAAATACATTTGCTAGATTTCTACTTCACCTACTATTGAATGTGAGTGTAATTTTAAAGAATATTTGTTCAGTAGTATAACTGAGTCAAATTAAGCTCGAAAAGGCTGAGATATTGATGTTGGAGCGGATATCAAGAAAACTATTGGAAACTCTAGCCATTAATTTCATTTGTCTACGTATGTCTCATTTCATTCCTAGTCCTGTCCCGGAGACAACCCAATAGGTCTCAGACGAGGTATATGAAAAGTCCGAAATAGCAAGTTTCTTCTAAATAGCAAAACTTCCGTATTTTTATTTGTATTCATCACAATTACTTGAGAAATACGAGGTTTAGCGATATTCTCCACTACCTATTCTTGACCTTATTCGTTCCTAATAAAATTCTCTGTGATTGATCACTCGTTTGATATCGGAAATTCCCAATTTGAACTCCCGACATAAAACACTGAGAAACTGGTTAAAGAGAACTAAGTTATCACGTATCAGTTATATGTACAAAATATCAATGGAAATTTATGAAATTTGAGATTTTAGAACTTGAACTGAATGTTATAATACATACAAAATTTCATTGAAATTGGTTGACTAGATTTCGCACGATTGGATTGTTAACTAGTTTTTGCACGGCCAAGTACAACAATTAAAAAAATTCAGAGCCGGGATATACGGCGTCCTATTGCACTGCCGATTTTCTTGGACATTCTTAATAGATTGATCTTTCGAACGACATAATTGATTAGAGAGATAAATTATGGAGATAAAATAGATTATTTTAAACAATTATGAATTATCGAAAATATGGTCAGAATTCACTCGATATATAAATTGAATATCTCTACTCTCCAACCGGGCGAAGAAGTGGAGGTAGCGAACAACAGACTCTGTCAATTTTTGCCTTCCAATTGACTCGCGTGGGAAAGTTGTCGGTATCTCGGTATATATTCGTCCCAAGAGGATGAATTTTTTTAATTTGGGGTAGAAATGTGTAGAAAAGTTGATTCTAATGTTAGGTTTCTCAAAACTCTATTTGCTTATCAGATATATTTGATGTTATTGTGAATTCATTTATTATGACGTGAATATAGTCAATATTCAACGGAATCGTCTGCATAAACTTAGTGGAATGAACACTATGTTGGAAAGCTGCTCATCTGTCATATACCTGACTTCTTTCTTGTAAATAGAATAGCAGTAGAAAGGGCGGGTGGGTCTATACAAAGACAAGGTCATGGCGCCAGTGATATGGTCTAAGATGTTGGTGTAATAAATCCACGTTAAAAGATGATTTTAAACAAAGGGGACGGAATCTTGCGTGCCTTATCGATGAGTGACCCTTGTGAGGTCAAAATATCCGGCATCACAACCGTGGAAAATTTGTGGTAGGACGACAGTTTTCCCAAAACAGATTTCCCAATGAATTTTTTTCCCAAAGCCCGTTTTTCCCAATCAATGTTTTTCCCAAACGCCGTTTCTCCCAAAAAGCTGATGGAAACAACGGCCCTTCATATGCAACAATAAATTGAAAACAATTATTTTTAATCTCTTCGCGGACAGATTGCGAGTTGTGTCTTTCTTCGTGGCTAGATTGCGAGTTGTGTCTTTCTTCGCGGACAGATTCGGATATGTGTCTTTCTTCGCGGACAGATTCGGATATGTGTCTTTCTTCGCGGACAGATTCAGTTATGTGTCTTTCTTCGTAAGACACGTCGATTTGTATTATTTTCTTTCTTCAAAGATGAGGATAATTCTAACCTACATTTCAAGCAAATTTTCGCATTTGCAGGTATTGATGGATATGTGTCTGCAAATGATAGGGGAAACTTGACTCAATTTTTTTTTACAGTATGATTCGGTTTCTGAAAGGGATTGACACATTTCAGAAATTGAACTCCAACCATCTTGTTTCAATATTGAAACGTTAAACGTTCAATAGGGACAGATTGATGAATAGAGAATGTTAGTTTTGAACAATCTCTTATTGAATCTCGATATATTGTTAAGCAGAATCAAATAAGAATTTTTTCAGTTATAAAGATATGAATTTGGCGTTTGTAACGAATGACTTTATAGCTTTCACCGGACGAATTCAATAGCGGGCATGAAAAAAATGGTATCCCTCTGGCGGACACATTGAGAGATAGTCCTTTATTTAACAGACACAAATTACTTAGTATGGATATTTAATCGAGCGCGTGGAGGCAGCGCGGCGCGGCACGGCGCGGCCCGGCCCGACGCGGCGCATTTTCTCATGTTCGCTACTCAATTACTCGAATACAAAAGAAAAGTAGGTATCCAAAAGGTATATATCAACGTAAAAATACCTCAGCTTTCGATCTAGACTACTTGAAAAAATTAAAAAAAATAGGTTTTTGAGATATGGCCTGTTTTATGTTTTTTTTCTGTGAAAATGTGAAAAATTTGGAAAACTAAATTCACCATCGGAAAGCTGAGAAAAAACTACATTGATAGCATATCCAACATTATTTAGATATGGGTCATATAGAGTCGAAAACAAGCGTCGAAAACGTGAGGTTTTAGCGTCCGCGCGCCGGCTTCGGAGAGCTGACAAAGAACGCCCCATATGCCGTCATTGTGCAAATATTCATGATATTTCGTAACGATTGACAAAATATTTGCCTCGATTCGCCTTCTTTTCTTGTCGGTACCTTTCCTTATGCGCTGACCAATCTGCAGTTGGCGTAGCATTATCTCGGTGTCCGCTTGTTCTTTTCTCAATTCATCAAATAAATACGCAAGCTAGGACGGTCGGGAAGTTCCGCTAAGATTTCTATAGAAATAGCAATGTGATCAGGAACAATCACAAACGCACACACGCGCACACACGCGAAGATATTATACCAAAAACGTTGATAACCGCGCGGGCGAAATCGGCCGGCCCGCAGCGGCCGCATGGGCGCGGAAGCACTGACCGGACGGTTACAGCGCGGCTGACCGCTCGGACAAACGGCGCAAGCACGCGCAGCTATAAGAAGGCGCGCCAAGATCAAATCGAGAGTTCACAATCCGCAAGCGTGCCGCGCACATCGTTGATTATTTCCGAGTCCGCCGCAGACCAACCTATTGTATCTACGCGTGGCGTAACGCGATAGTTCGCCAAAGCCTGTAACAAGTAAAATACAAGCAATAAATAATTCTATAGTTAAAATGAGTGTAAAACCAGTTTTATAGTGTTTTCATTGTATTTCACTTACCCGAATCCTTTTGATAATTGCATTTAACTTGCAATAAAAATATTATAGTTTTCTTAGTTGTGCTACAACAAATAAGTGGCGACCGTGAAACCAGCATCCGAGAACCAGACAGACGAGTGGGGAATAAACCACCTCTGATTACAGCAAGAAGAAAGTAAGACCTCTTGTATGTAAAGCAGGTTATCCATGACGTTTTTATGTACGTTACCTGACGGAACTTGACGTAATTGTCTACGCATTATTTGAGCTGGAGGCATTTCCGGATACTCTTCTGCGGCTCTTTTGACCGAATTTACTATTTTCAAAGCTTGCACTTCTTCGTTGTTCGGCGCATGACTGTGCGGAGATTCAACCGGTCCTTTGTGCACAATCAAAGTATCTCCATCTCCAGTAGTTATCGCTCGCGCTCCACACTCATTTCTATTTCTACAGTTCCAATATCTTCGAAAATGACCGGAATGCTTGTAGTACAAGTAACCGCTTTTGTGTAAAATTACGGTTTTTCTCGAGTTCAATAATTCAGCCATTGTTCGTGCTTCATTGTATATGGTAAAAGTTGAATATAAAAAGTTGAATAATAGTGACCGCGATGAAATTTGGATAATAGCGGTAGAACGAAAAATCGCGATCGAACCAAAAATAGAAATACAGGAATGAAGAAATAAGAGTATAAACAAAATAAAGTTTGTTACACTATGTTCTATTCAATATGCGGAGCTGTTGTTCCATAAGTTTTCCGGGAAAATCATACTTTGGGAGAAACATTGATTGGGAAAAACGGCCTCTGGGAAAAAAGTTCTTTGGGAAGTCTGTTTTGGGAAAACTGTCCACCAATCAAAATTTGTCAATGCTCGCTGCGGCAGAGTTGGTACTCGCGATCATAGGTTTTTCGAATCCCAAAGCGCTCATTCTGGAGCACAGAGAATGGCCTGTGGTAACCGGTGATCTGGACGCTGGTGCTTCGTCGCGCCAGTCTCCGGCACCCAGAGCCGTCGTCGTCACGCTGTTGTCGGGAAAAATGCGCGAGTCTGTTGTGCGGAAAGCAAGTTAACTCAAGGAGTTAAATGCCCAGAAGGTGTTCGGTGCGGGAGGGAATTTAAATATTTACATCAAAGCGATTTGGCCTGGCCCAGTGAGTACTGCAACTTCAGACTAAAAACGTGTCATTTTAACGAATTATCGATTGAAATCGGTATAACACGCTGTCTTTGGGCTCATTCAATAGGTTTTATCTTCAATACTGAATCCCAAGTGGAATTTTTATTGTAAAATTTGAGAACAATATATATAAACAATAGAAACATGTAAAATTCGACGATTTCTCCCGTTTTTCTCAATCATCTCGGAAAATTCGCACTAAATCGTATCAATACTTCCATACTTTTTCGTAGATCTTTGCATGCTCTCCAAATTTGATATCTAGAAATTTTTTGAGAAAACGTTCCTATTCCGAGTAATAAACAGAAGAAAAAGTGTCGCACATACGTGCTCGTCCCATGGTATGGTGTCTCTCTTCAATATCTTCTAATATACAGCTGCTGAGTGGAATAATTGAACTAACTATAAACATAATCGTGTAGTGCGTTGTGAGTGAGGCAAGTGAGGTGAGTGGCTATACTGTGTTTCAAACTCAGTTTCGATATTTCTCTTTCCCAGTAAAAGCAGTATTGCGCAAATTCTCGTTGTAATTATTGTTAACGTTCCCTGCGTGTGCACTCTGCTGTGCAGCTGCAGACTGTGTCGGGTTTGCATAATTGCTTTGTATCACATCAGTCTACTGATGAATAATACTTGTTTATTGCATAGCATTACTTGTTTTGCATAACCGCTCGCACAGTCTTGAGGCTCAATCGGTAACACAGTTGCCCTACCATCTCGCACAGTAAGACACAAGGTGGCAGAAGCTCCCGCTCTCGACTCTCGCGCTGGCTCCTCAGCTGCACGCTCCTCTCACTGCCGAACGCTCCGTCCATTCCCCGCTCTGCTTTTCCCAGCTTTCGCGTAGCTACATTCCCACTCTGCATCACTGCGTCCGCGCGCTGCATTTTCGCCGCTCTGCGTACAGCCCACTCTGCATTAGTACCGCGCTCTCTTTACTGTTCCATTTATTTCACTGTCTTTCTTCCTACAGTCATCATGTTTGACACCGGTAAGTTTAGACGCGCCAGAGCGCTCCCTTCCTCACTGACGGGTGCGACTTGTTCTCGCTGTAAACATCCGGCCGGTTTCAATGCCTATATCTACGACTGCATATTATGTCACAAGTCATACCACTCCAAGTGCGGGGGCCTCTCTGAGACTCGCATTAATGATAAAGCAGCGACGATTCGCAACCCTTGCCTCAACAAATCCCTGTCGAATGCTGGTACGTTACCGCGGTGATCCCACTGCCAACCCTTCCCCCGGCTCGCGTCCTGAATCGGCGAACTCGGCGTACTCCGACTCCCTCCTCTCGATCTCCGCATCGATGGAGGACACGGTCTCCTTACTTTTAAGAAAAATGGACGACGTCAGCTCCTTACACATCAAGATGGATAACATCACGGCCAAACTTGCGGTGTTCAATGATTTGCTTGCTTTGATCGGCAGGGTCGAGAGGATTGAGTCTTGTGTTGCATTCCTCGCTGAGCAGCAAGCCGCACTCCAACATAAACTGGAAGCACACGTCCAGACTTGTTTGTCTCAGTCTGTTCCTGCTGATGAAGCTCGATTCCAACTTAGTCCTGGAGCTAGCCCCCTTCCCGTTGGCCAGAGGAGGTCCCCGGTAGATAGATAGTGAATCTTATGTATTTTTTTCCGTAGAATCCGAATTTGTTGGTTTGAAGTCTGTAAAACTGGTACAATTTGTTTAAACCGCGATTGTTTAAACAAATAAGATAATAACACTTTTTTGGTTCGAAAAAAATTTTTTCATAAAATCTAGCTCATTTTAAGAAGAAAAGTTCCTATGCACTATCCATGAATAATGCTTGTATCTAAAGTTATAAATTATCACAAGTTGAAAAATACCACTTTTCGGTGGTCTTTGTTGCTCTGCCATGGCAACAACAATAGAATATTTAAGAATTTGAAGGTGTTTTCTAATGCAGTTTTTAACGTAGAATCCGAATATGAACTTGGTTTTCCCAAAAAACAGCGAGAAAAACCGAATAATCAAATGATTCACCTTGCCATGTTTTAGCTCATTATACGCTTGACTCCCGGTACTGGACTAATGCACTGAATATCTTGCCCATGGGCTAATTATGAATAAACGAATGTTTTCTTATGTAATTTTTCCCGTAGAATCCGAATTTGTTACTTAGAAGTCTTTAAAAGTGGTACAATTTGTCTAGAATGCGATTGTTTAAACAAATAATAAACTAACTAGGTTTTGTTCAGAATTTTGATTTTCAAAATTCAGCTCATAGAGAGAAGAAAGTTCACATGCACTATTGTTGGAGAATGCTTACATAAAAAGTTATAAATTAATTCAAATCGAAAAATACCACTTCTCTCGGCGTTTTTTATTGCTCTAGAGCTGGCATAGATAGAGAATACCAGTATATACAGGTTGAATGTTTTGTCTGAATCGTTTTGGACAATTCATGAACAGAAGTACTGTTAGTTTTAACTCCATTTATTTTAACATTAAGAAAGAATATTCAAATCTGCGGGGAAAACTTATTTTGAGACGAATTTTTTTTTTACATGCACAAAATGAGCATCATGATATTTGGGTAAGTACACAACAGCATGTAGCTCGTACACATACGCGGCAAGTACATCCAGGGACAAATTCATCCGTCGATGATATCAAAATCTTTAGCTTTTCAGGCAAAAGTAAATCATCCCGAACCTCATAGCCAAAATTTTTTTTTGTTTTTTACACGACAGCTGTAAAGCAACAAAAATTGCCGAGATGTTTTTTCTAAAACATAAAATAATTAATAACTTCCGATATGAACATTACTCATGGATAGTGCATAGGAACTTTTTCTTCTCAGAATGAGCTAAATTTACAGAAAAAAAATTTTTCTGAACCAAAAAAGTGTTATTTTCTAATTTGTTTTGAACAATCGTGTTTTAAACAATTTGTATGGCTTTTACAGACTTCAAACCGACAAATTCGGATTCTACGGGAAAAATTACATAAAAAAACATTCGTTTATTCATAATTAGCCCATGGGCAAGATATTCAGTGCATTAGTCCAGTACCGGGAGTCAAGCGTATAATGAGCTAAAACATGGCAAGATGAATCATTGATTATTCGTTTTTCTCGCTGTTTTTGGAAAAACCAAGTTTATATTCAGATTCTCAGTTAAAAACTGCATTAGAAAACACCTTCAGATTCATAAGTACTTCATTGTTGTTGCCATGGCAGAGCAACAAAGACCACCGAAAAGTGGTCTTTTTCAACTTGAGATAATTTATAACTTCAGATAAAAGCATTATTCATGGATTGTGCATGGGAACTTTTCTTCTTAAAATAAGCTAAATTTTAAGAAAAAAATTTTTCCCGAACCAAAAAAGTGTTATTTTGTTATTTGATTAAACAATCGTGTTTTAAACAAATTGTATGGCTTTTACAGATTTCAAACTGACAAATTCGGATTCTACGGGAGAAAATACATGAGAAAACATTCGTTTATTCATAACTAGCCCATGGGTAAGATATTCAGTGCATTAGTCCAGTACCGGGAGTCAAGCGTATAATGAGCTAAAACATGGCAAGGTGAATCATTTGATTATTCGGTTTTTCTCGCTGTTTTTTGGGAAAACCAAGTTCATATTCGGATTCTACGTTAAAAACTGCATTAGAAAACACCTTCAGATTCTTAAATATTCTATTGTTGTTGCCATGGCAGAGCAACAAAGACCACCGAAAAGTGGTATTTTTCAACTTGTGATAATTTATAACTCTAAATACAAGCATTATTCATGGTTGGTTCATAGGACCTTTTCTTCTTAAAGGAGCTAAATTTTATGAAAAAATTTTTTTCGAACCAAAAAAGTGTTATTATTTTATTTGTTTAAACAATCGCGGTTTAAACAAATTGTATGGCTTTGACAAACTTCAAACCGACAAATTCGGAATCTAAGGGATAAAATACATGAGAAAACATTCGTTTATTCATAACTAGCCCATGGGTAAGATATTCAGTGCGTTAGTCCAGTACCGGGTGTCAAGCGTATAATGAGCTAAAACATGGCAAGGTGAATCATTTGATTATTCGGTTTTTCTCGCTGTTTTTTGGGAAAACCAAGTTTATATTCGGATTCTCAGTTAAAAACTGCATTAGAAAACACCTTCAGATTCATAAGTACTTCATTGTTGTTGCCATGGCAGAGCAACAAAGACCACCGAAAAGTGGTCTTTTTCAACTTGAGATAATTTATAACTTCAGATAAAAGCATTATTCATGGATTGTGCATGGGAACTTTTCTTCTTAAAATAAGCTAAATTTCAAGAAAAAAATTTTTCCCGAACCAAAAAAGTGTTATTTTGTTATTTGATTAAACAATCGTGTTTTAAACAAATTGTATGGCTTTTACAGATTTCAAACTGACAAATTCGGATTCTACGGGAAAAATTACATAAGAAAATTCGTTTATTCATAATTAGCCCATGGGCAAGATATTCAGTGCATTAGTCCAGTACCGGGAGTCAAGCGTATAATGAGCTAAAACATGGCAAGATGAATCATTGATTATTTGGCTTTCCTCGCTGTTTTTGGAGAAACCAAGTTTATCATTGGATTCTACATTAAAAACTGCATTAGAAAACACCTTCGGATTCATGAATATTTTATTGTTGTTGCCATGGCAGAGCAACAAAGACCACCGAAAAGTGGTCTTTTTCAACTTGAGATAATTTATGACTTTAGATACAAGCATTATTCATGGTTGGTTCATAGGACCTTTTCTTCTTAAAATGAGCTAAATTTTATGAAAAAATTTTTTTCGAACCAAAAAAGTGTTATTATCTTATTTGTTCAAACAATCGCGGTTTAAACAAATTGTATGGCTTTTACAAACTTCAAAATGACAAATTCGGATTCTACGGGAGAAAATACATGAGAAAACATTCGTTTATTCATAACTAGCCCATGGGTAAGATATTCAGTGCATTAGTCCAGTACGGGAGTCAAGCGTATAATGAGCTAAAACATGGCAAGGTGAATCATTTGATTATTCGGTTTTTCTCGCTGTTTTTCGGGAAAACCAAGTTTATATTCGGATTCTCAGTTAAAAACTGCATTAGAAAACACCTTCAGATTCATAAGTACTTCATTGTTGTTGCCATGGCAGAGCAACAAAGACTACCGAAAAGTGGTCTTTTTCAACTTGAGATAATTTATAACTTCAGATAAAAGCATTATTCATGGATTGTGCATGGGAACTTTTCTTCTTAAAATAAGCTAAATTTCAAGAAAAAAATTTTTCCTGAACCAAAAAAGTGTTATTCTGTTATTTGATTAAACAATAGTGTTTTAAACAAATTGTATGGCTTTTACAGATTTCAAACTGACAAATTCGAATTCTACGGGAAAAATTACATAAGAAAATATTCGTTTATTTCATAATTAGCCCATGGGCAAGATATTCAGTGCATTAGTCCAGTACCGGGAGTCAAGCGTATAATGAGCTAAAACATGGCAAGATGAATCATTGATTATTCGGTTTTTCTCGCTGTTTTTGGAAAAACCAAGTTTATATTCGGATTCTCAGTTAAAAACTGCATTAGAAAACACCTTCGGATTCATGAATATTTTATTGTTGTTGCCATGGCAGAGCAACAACGACCACCGAAAAGTGGTGTTTTTCAACTTGAGATAATTTATAACTTTAGATACAAGCATTATTCATGGTTGGTGCATAGGACCTTTTCTTCTTAAAATGAGCTAAATTTTATGAAAAAATTTTTTTCGAACCAAAAAAGTGTTATTATCTTATTTGTTTAAACAATCGCGGTTTAAACAAATTGTATGGCTTTTACAAACTTCAAACCGACAAATTCGGAATCTACGGGATAAAATACATGAGAAAACATTCGTTTATTCATAACTAGCCCATGGGTAAGATATTCAGTCCATTAGTCCAGTACCGGGAGTCAAGCGTATAATGAGCTAAAACATGGCAAGGTGAATCATTTGATTATTCGGTTTTTCTCGCTGTTTTTTGGGAAAACCAAGTTTATATTCGGATTCTACGTTAAAAACTGCATTAGAAAACACCTTCAGATTCTTAAATATTCTATTGTTGTTGCCATGGCAGAGCAACAAAGACCACCGAAAAGTGGTATTTTTCAACTTGTGATAATTTATAACTTTAGATACAAGCATTATTCATGGATAGTGCATAGGAACTTTTCTTCTTAAAATGAGCTAAATTTTATGAAAAAATTTTTTTCGAACCAAAAAAGTGTTATTATCTTATTTGTTCAAACAATCGCGGTTTTGTGAGGGCCAGGTCAGGGTAACCGAATTTCTGCATATAAAGCAGATTGGGTTACCGACTGGGTGGTACATCGTATCGATCGAGGATCAATATATGTAGCGTAGAGATATAAGTATATTTGAATAATCGCGCCATGGATCGACGCGCGCATCCTGTATCACGACGTCGACGACCAGCAGAATACAGAAAAAGGGTTACGCGCCAAAACGAGAGTTTATGCGGGAAAACTTCCCGCGCGCCAGCACAGGATTCGCGCGCTTTTGTATATAGCTAATAAGTGCGAGTGAGAGAAGAGATACCTCTCTCTCCAACTCATTGTCACCCTATGCCAATCTCCAGTATAAATAGCCCTGCGAGCGAGCAACATTTATCATTACACTGGTAGCGATCAGACGAGCGAAAGCTCTGCCCGAACTGGGATTGGCATAGGTATATCTATGTATATAACCTAATAAATGCCACTTAGAATTTGAAATCAATCTCTTTTCATTGAAATTGTATTTCCATTTGAATATATTTGTAGTGACTTTTAATACACTTAAAAGTGCCTAAGAATCTCTTCATAGCTGAACTTAGAAATAATTCAAATTAAAGTAAATACAATAAGAAAAGAATATTTCACTTCATCTGCTTATATTAATTAATGATCAATACCAAGCAACTCAGAGATTTATTATACTTATAAATTCTCTCTTAAACAAGTTTTAAAGTAAACTCACAAAAACTCTTAATATTTGAATTTCATCTTAATTTTCCATATATAAAATTAAGACAATTCAATATTACACAAACCATCACACATTGCAAACATTCACTTAATCTGAGACTGGGTCGCATTGCGCTTCTTGGTAAGATATCATAGATTCAAAGTATCTGTCTGGGTTGCAGTACGCTTCTTGGAAGATTACGGAGATCTACTCATAGCATCGACATATGCTCATTATCATCCGGACCAATGACTGTGAGAGATTGAACTGTATTGTACTTTTCGATAATCGCATCGTTGGATTCCTACTTTACTAACCGAGATTGATAGCTCTGATTGTAGTGCACTTTTGGAGTATCATTCTCAATAACCAAAACTCATTATACTCATTCAAGTCTGAGACCGGGTCGCAGTGCGCTTCTTGGTAACGACTGTCATAGATAGAATGTGTTGTCTGGGTCGTAGTACACTTCTTGGAAACAATTCTATCTACTCATATTTGCAACCATTGGAAGGAAAAAGAACTTGATAATTATAACGTGCAGAATCTGACCCGTTACAACTGGCGACCGTGACACTCCTTCAATAAAGACAATTTGAGTAAAATTTAAAATGGCACCGACAAGGAAATCGGATGCGCATGAACAGTTTAAAAAACTCACGGAGAAAATTAATGTAGATAAATTATCTGAAAATGAGAAACAAAATTTAGCTTGGAAAACAGCGGTTAATGATGAATTAATTGAATTATATGTTACACAAGAAGAATATAAAAGTAAATGCGAGATATTAGCACAAAAAAATGCTAGCTTGGAAAAAGAGAAAAGTACATTAGTAAAGAAATTAAATAAAGTAAATGAAACAGTACAGACGCTGGAAAAAATTATTGAGGAACACACACATAGTATTGATTTGTTAATAAAACGTCAAGATGGATTAGACGAAAATAATAAGGAAAATGAACAGTTAATGCTAGAAATAAGAAATGGATTACAGAGAGATATTTTTGAAGTAAGTCAACAAATAGAGTCATCGGAGAGTAGACCGAGAGAAATAAATGCAAATATAATTAATAGTAGCGTCAAATTAACGATTCCTAAGTTTAGTGGCGTGGAATATGAAAGGCCGAGAAAATATCTAGTAGAATTGGAAAGATATTTAAAAGTTACAAATCCGAATGAGGCAGAATTGATTTATATTATTGCACAATCTTTACAAGGAGTTGCGAAAGATTGGTGGTACATTGTTGAAAGTGAAATAAAATCATATAAAGATTTTCTTGAGAAATTTAAAGATCAATATTGGAACGTAGTAGTACAAAAACAGTTAAAGAGAAAAGTTGAATTTGGATTATACACTAATCAAAATAAATTAAATAGAGTCAATTATGCAATAGAAATATATGGGATAGCACAAGAATTGTATGAAAAAGAAAATGAGAGTGAAATTATCGAAAGAGTCAGTTATCATTTCGAGCGAGAGATTAGACACACATTAATGATACAAGCAGTTTCAACAAAAACAAAATTGTTTCAAATATTAGCTGATTTTGATGGTGATGAAAGAAAAATACAGATGAGAGAAAAAACGCAAAATAGTACGAATATTGTTAATAATTATCAAAATCAGAGTAAACCAAATGTCAGTCAAAACAGACAAAATGTGAATAACAACACTAGAAATAACTATGATATGAATGTACCGAAAATTCTGGATAAGAATCAGGAACAGCGAAATGGACCAAAACCATGGCAAAATAGACAGCGAACAGAAATCAATGCGATAGAAATTGATGATGAAATACATAGTCAAGCAGCAGCTGTAGAAAATTTGGGAAACGAATAAACGTTGCACATGTTCAATTAAATAATAGTAATAATGTAAAAAATAAATGTGCAACGAAACAAATATCGGAAACTGAAAAATTAAAATATATGGATGAAAAATTCGAATTAGCGTCAAAAATGTTTGAAAGTTATTGTAGAGAAAAAAAGGAAAAATTATGTGAAGATAAATTGATAGATTGGATTAAGAACTCATGGATGTATGCATGGTTCACAGAGGAATATTTACAAAGTAAAGTAAAGAAAAAAACATGATTTTGAAAGTTTTAGAATTATTGAGAAAATTATTATGCGAGAATGAATATGTAATTCAAAAATCTGAAACAAAAAATATACCAAATGAAAAATGGACTATAAAAAAGTTCAACGAATACATCGAAAAATCCGATATAAGTAATGTTCAAAATTTACGAATAGAAAAAATATGTTCTATATTTGAGAATCCACGAGAAGAATTGTTATATGAAATAGATCCAGAGGTTGTAAATGCATCATCCAGTGGGTGCCCAGAGATAAAAATAAATATTGAAAATAGCGAAATTGATGCGCTAATAGATTCTGGTAGTGAAGTAACGTGTATATCAGAAGAGTGGTACATGAGAAATGTGGAGATGTTGAAATCGAAATCAACTTTACCAATAGCAGGACGTGTGATAAAAGGGGCGACAGGGGGAAAATCATCTCGTTTGAAATGGCAAATTATGCTAGAAGTAGATATTGGGGGGCAGAAAATTAAATTAATTTTTATAGTAGTACCAAAGTTAATTAGAGATTGCATAATTGGGTATGATACGTTAAAGAATTTAAAAGCAAAATTTGATTCAGGTTCAAATGAGATGACAGTAACAATAAATGAGAAACAAATAATAATACCATACGTAGAGAGAAAAAATGAAATGATGAATACATGCATGGAAAGAGAATATGAAGAGGATACAAATGTACATGATGAGAAGATGGAAATAACAATTGAACAAATGAATGAAACAATATCTAAAGGTAAAAATATAGAGGAGCATTTAGAATTACTTTTTAACAAGTTACTGAAACATAATTTAAAATTGAATTTACATAGAATGTCATAAAGGGACAGTTGAGATAAGAGAAGTAAAAATGTTTTGAAAAGTTATTTTGCGTGGCAAAACAACTTTTAAAAAATTTTTAGGGGGGCTCTGTGAGGGCCAGGTCAGGGTAACCGAATTTCTGCATATAAAGCAGATTGGGTTACCGACTGGGTGGTACATCGTATCGATCGAGGATCAATATATGTAGCGTAGAGATATAAGTATATTTGAATAATCGCGCCATGGATCGACGCGCGCATCCTGTATCACGACGTCGACGACCAGCAGAATACAGAAAAAGGGTTACGCGCCAAAACGAGAGTTTATGCGGGAAAACTTCCCGCGCGCCAGCACAGGATTCGCGCGCTTTTGTATATAGCTAATAAGTGCGAGTGAGAGAAGAGATACCTCTCTCTCCAACTCATTGTCACCCTATGCCAATCTCCAGTATAAATAGCCCTGCGAGCGAGCAACATTTATCATTACACTGGTAGCGATCAGACGAGCGAAAGCTCTGCCCGAACTGGGATTGGCATAGGTATATCTATGTATATAACCTAATAAATGACACTTAGAATTTGAAATCAATCTCTTTTCATTGAAATTGTATTTCCATTTGAATATATTTGTAGTGACTTTTAATACACTTAAAAGTGCCTAAGAATCTCTTCATAGCTGAACTTAGAAATAATTCAAATTAAAGTAAATACAATAAGAAAAGAATATTTCACTTCATCTGCTTATATTAATTAATGATCAATACCAAGCAACTCAGAGATTTATTATACTTATAAATTCTCTCTTAAACAAGTTTTAAAGTAAACTCACAAAAACTCTTAATATTTGAATTTCATCTTAATTTTCCATATATAAAATTAAGACAATTCAATATTACACAAACCATCACACATTGCAAACATTCACTTAATCTGAGACTGGGTCGCATTGCGCTTCTTGGTAAAGATATCATAGATTCAAAGTATCTGTCTGGGTTGCAGTACGCTTCTTGGAAGATTACGGAGATCTACTCATAGCATCGACATATGCTCATTATCATCCGGACCAATGACTGTGAGAGATTGAACTGTATTGTACTTTTCGATAATCGCATCGTTGGATTCCTACTTTACTAACCGAGATTGATAGCTCTGATTGTAGTGCACTTTTGGAGTATCATTCTCAATAACCAAAACTCATTATACTCATTCAAGTCTGAGACCGGGTCGCAGTGCGCTTCTTGGTAACGACTGTCATAGATAGAATGTGTTGTCTGGGTCGTAGTACACTTCTTGGAAACAATTCTATCTACTCATATTTGCAACCATTGGAAGGAAAAAGAACTTGATAATTATAACGTGCAGAATCTGACCCGTTACAGTTTAAACAAATTGTATGGCTTTTACAAACTTCAAACCGACAAATTCGGATTCTACGGGAGAAAATACATGAGAAAACATTCGTCTATTCATAACTAGCCCATGGGTAAGATATTTCAGTGGATTAGTCCAGTACCGGGAGTCAAGCGTATAATGAGCTAAAACATGGCAAGGTGAATGAATCATTTGATTATTAGGTTTTTTTTCGCTGTTTTTTGGGAAAACCAAGTTTATATTCGGATTTTACGTTAAAAACTGCATTAGAAAACACCTTCAGATTCTTAAATATTCTATTGTTGTTGCCATGGCAGAGCAACAAAGACCACCGAAAAGTGGTATTTTTCAACTTGTGATAATTTATAACTTCAGATACAAGCATTATTCATGGATAGTGCATAGGAACTTTTCTTCTTAAAATGAGCTATATTTTATGAAAAAATTTTTTTCGAACCAAAAAAGTGTTATTATCTTATTTGTTTAAACAATCGCGGTTTAAACAAAAGATTGTACCAGTTTTACAGACTTCAAACCAAAACAAATTTGGATTCTACGGAAAAAAATACATAAGATTCACTATCTATCTACCGGGAACCTCCTCTGGCCAACGGGAAGGGGGCTAGCTTCAGGACTAACTTCTTCATTCGTTCAATGCTTCACTCGCGGCAAGGATATAGTCGCTCTTAGTTGCGACTAAACCACTGTCAGCTGATATATTATCAGGTCTCACTCCTGATTCCGCCCTTGACCTGCGCAGGCTGGCTTCTGCTGCGTTGCATACGATTTACGATGAGCTTCAACAGCATGAAAAATATGAAGAACAAAATCAACTTGCGCAAGGTTCACACTTCTGCAATTGATCTCGCGCTCCTTCTGAGTGCTGAGGCAATATCGCAATATCCTCCCAACTCCATCAACGTTAACGAATTTCCGCCATCTCATGTTTCCAAACTTCATCAAATTACGCGTCTCGAAATGCGTGATCTTGTGCCTAGGCCTTCTGTTTTCAATGGATGGCAAGAGTTCCGTTAGACGTAGAGGTAGGGCGCCGGTACTCATCAGTGGTTTGGAGGATGTGGACAATTTTTTAGCCCCTCCGGCACAATAATCTCTGTCAATGCAAATATACAAGAGCAGCGCAGCCTTTCACACACTTGCTCTTACATCCCGACTATACCTAACCTATGCGCACTGCCATATGCAACCCCGGTGGGTCATTCGGTGGCTGTGGATAATTTGAGAGTCTGTCACCTCAATGCAAACTCGATTAGAACGCACTTTGAGGACATCAGACGATTTCTGGGGTCACAACCCCTCTTTCATATTCTAGCCGTATTTGAAACAAAGCTTCTACCCAACATATTAAATAATGACCTTATGGTCATGCGGCAGAACTATTCCCTTATTCTTATAGCATGATTGCAGCACTAGAGGCAGAGGCTTAGCAATGTATATCCACGTACGCTGACACTTTCCGGATTACAGCACCAGAATATTGCTAGGCGATTTTTATGTGAATCAGCTGTCGGACTCGTCGGATGCTCTCTTCCTCTTTCCTCACTTTCCTTGCAGCAATCACTGCAACTCGTACCCCATGGTGCTACTTTCCACTGTCCACTGGTAATGCTGATACCTGGCTCGACCTCTGCATTGTCGATGCTCTGGACACTGTGATTGACTACTGAAAGACTGGGACACCATTTATTGACGGCCATGACCTCATTACTGCAACCATTGACATGAAGGTGGGAAAGCCAGAGGAACAAACCTTTACCTGCAAAAACTTTAGAGCGATTAAGCCCAATGATCTCCACAACTTTCTCGCTGGGGTTGACTGGACGTGGCTCGACGACATTGATCGAACTACTGAAACTGATGTAAACATACTTAACGCTCAACTCTCTTTGGCTGTTGACAGATTTGCCCTGCTTAGATCGCTCAAAGTCAACAGCATAAAACTGCCATGGTTCGACAGACGCATTGACGGCCTTGAAAACAACAAGACTAGACTCTAAAGAAGGTTCAAGAACGAGACTTGATACTGACCTACGTGCCTATAGAACTGCTCGTGACTTTCTTCATGAGAACATCAAGAATGCTAAACTTGATTTTTTCAAGTGCTGACTTGTTGGCCTGTCTGACAGCAAGGCGATATGGAGGGAGCTTAGACATCTTGAGCTGGTTCCTGAGTCCACTAACATCCTTGAGGGGTTTGATAAGAGAGAAATTAATTCCCACTTTGCCCGGATCGCTAATGATCTCCTGGCTTTTAACCTGGAAGACACACTTAAGCTTCTGCGTAGTGAACTGACCGATGACCCCTTATTGTGTCTTCTTTCTCTCAACTCCACTCCCCACGCTCTTTACTTGGTCTCTCAAGCCTCCGCCCTCGCTGGCTCCAGGTTCACCATCGGAATGGCAACAGGTGAACGGTTCTCCACTCTGTCAGCCCAGCGGTTCAATGGCTCTCGGAACGTGGGGCTCACGACAGCGACTTGGGGACACGGCTGCGACACGATTGCTCTCTGCGGCCGGATCCATTTCTGGGCTCTTCCAGCCCTCAAATTCCTCCTCGTCCACCTCGGACCTCAAATCTATGAGGTCCCCCATCACCTCCACCTCTGTAACCTCGTCTGAGCCCTGGGAGAGCGCCTCCTCCTCCTGAGTGACGACCCAATCCACCACTTCGCTAGGAAGTGGGAGTGGCCTCCTCAAGGGCTTCTCGGCTCTTGGGCACTCCCCAACACAGTCTCCCTCCCCTACTGCCCCGGGAGTGACCAGACGCTTCTGGCATTTTCTTTCGGGTCTTCCTCTAGTCGGTCCAAGGGTACTCCCGGGCTCTCTTGATGCCAAGTGGTGGCACTCTCCCGCTCTGGGTCTCCCAGACTTGATACGTTCGGTCGGCGGGAGTCAGCTCCTCTTGGTGCTCCATGGACCTGTAACTGGAGTAAAGGTTAATCACCGGAAAACATCCAGGGTGGGATAAACCGCTTTAATACGTTCACGTGCACCTTGGCGATCCTTTTGTTCGTCTCCTCCCCCTCCTTCAAAATATTTACCGTGGGAGAGAGGATCCGCGCGATGTGATACGGGCCCTCATATTTTTCCGCCAACTTCGCCGAAAAATGCCCCATCCGAGAGACGATGCGTCTATTGCACAACCAAGTCCCCCACTACAAACGTGACCTTTACTTTCCCCTATCGTAGTACTTCGCCTGATTCTCCCTTTCTTTATCAAAAAATCTCGCTACCAAATCCCTCAGCTTGTCCAACCGCTTCTTGAGGTCGATCCACACCAAAGGATCGATTCGGACAACGGGTCGGACCCTCTCAATTTCCCGACGCAAGCTCGCTACCGGTTCCCGGTTTCTTCCATAGTTCAGGAAGGCCGGGGGAACCTCCGCGGTAGATTGAATTGCCGTATTGACCGCGTGACGGAACTCATGCAAATGCAGATCTCAATTTCGATGGTCTGCCCTTACAAAGGTTGCTATCATGGTCTTAAAGGTGCGGTTACTTCGCTCCACCGGGTTGGCCTGCGGATGGTATGGGGGGGGGTCGTGATCTTTTTACTCTATTTTCCTTTAGCACTCCCTCTAGTACCCAGTTATCGAACTGTCTTCCGTTATCAGTCAAAAGGTAGTCGGGAGCTTCCCAATGGAAGAGGATCAACTCCTCGAAAGCTGCCACTACCGATTGTGCTGTTGCTCAACGGACTTTGTCCTGTTGCACAACGGAAATTCCATAAGGTCTGCCGCCGCCACCACCACCGAAGGTCTTTCGACTATCCGTCGACCCATGAGCCCCTGTCGGGGCCTCTGAGGAACCTTGTATCTCTGGCACAACCCGCACTCCCGCACGAAGTTCGTTACTTCCTGGTAGACCCCTCTCCAATAATAGTCTCTCGACACCCTATCGTACGTTTTCTCTATTCCCATGTAGCCAGAGTGCAGTGAGAATTCTTCAGAATACGCTCCCGGTGCTGCTTCGGCACCACCAAACGCTAATCCTCCTCTTGATGCGTAACGGGATCCAATAAGGGACCCTCGCGGAACCGATACAGACACTCGTTTCCCACCTTCCAGTCCAGGAATTTATGAGGGTTTCTCAGCACATCCTCCATACATTTAGCGGATGCACTACTAGTCCTGCACCTCTTTGGATGCTTATACCACCTCCTCCTTCTCCTTCTCGTACAACCTCGACAATGCATCCGGCACATAATGCAATTCCTCCTTCCGATGAGCAATCTCAAAATTCCACTGCTGCATCTGCAAGGCCCAACACGCTAGAAGACCCGTTGGTTCCTTCTGATTTTTTAGCCATTTCAGGGCGCTGTAATCGGTTGTTACATCAAACTGATAACCCTCCACATAGCCCCAAAATTTCTTGATTGCCCAAAGCACAGTCAGACACTCCTTCTCAGTCGTGGAGTAATTCTTCTCCACGGCCCTCCAAATCCAACTAATGTTCACTATATGGTGCTCACCATCCTCAAACTCTTGCATTAGGACCGCCCCTGAGGCATGGTTGCTGGCATCGTATTGAATAGTGTGAGGGCCTGCCGAAATCCGGTTGCGCAAGAAGTCAGAGCTTTCTCCAAGACATTGAAGGCCTGCTCCTGACTTTCTTCCCACCGCCAACCTTGCCTCTTGTGCAGAAGTTTTACCAATGACAGCTTTAGCTCCGCGCAGTTCGGAATGAACCTAGAGTACCACCCCACCATCCCAAGGAACCTACGCATCTTCTAGACCGTCCTAGGTTCCGGATACTCGATCACCGGGGCTTCTTTTTCGGATCCGGTCGTAGCCCGTCCTGATCCAGAATATAGCCCAGGTATGTTACGCTGGTGCAACAGCCCACAGAGCATGGAATATTCCTGAAATGTTTCAGAAATATTCCTAAGAAAGATTTGAAATATTTCAGTAATCTTTTACTGAAATATTTCTGAAATATTCATATGTCCGCGAAAAGGCTGATTGAAAAAAAAAATTTCAATGAAAGATTTCTGAAATGGTTTCTAAATATCCCAATGGCCATTCATCAAGCCCCGGAGGATCTTTCATAGAAGATTTCTGAAATATTTCACCAATATTATTGCCTCATTTATCTTGACATTATTTCGCTCACACATCTATCGTTCGCACTCGTGTTAGGAGTCAATATACTTAATCAGCCGTATATACAAACCGTTCCATTTTCCTGTCACTTGCGAGAAAGTAACGTGAACCCTCACAGCTAATAGGAGAACTTTCTCGGAGACGTTGTTTAGCTTCGGGTGACCAATCATGACCAATTTGGGAAAAACATCACGTCCATTTCTTCTTTTTCTAATTATCAAGTCAAATGTCAATCCAAACATATATTTTGTCTAATCAATTATGGTTACGTCACATATTACATTAACTTACAGTGAAATCTTTCAAAAATCTTTCTGACAAGTTATTCCGTGGTTGGGAGTGAGGGCTTCTGATTATAAATAAATCAACCAACAAATACCTTTAAACACTTTATTGAACACAACAGTCTAACTATCTAACGGTGAAATCTTGCTTTATAATCAAATAAGGAATCAAAATTAATTAGACAAAATGCCCGCAGAAGAGGAGCTGTGAATGCGCCGATAGCTCGACTCAGAGTGAGCGCTGCAGCAAATGACCCGGCAACTGAAACGAAAAGGAGAGATGGAGCGACAGTCATTTAACATAAATGACCATCACGAAGACTCGGTCGTGAGACATGATGCGTATAATTCCACACACCCACCCGCATATTGTCGAACTTCCGAAGTTTATTTCTCATTGCTGTTGTTTTTCTTCTCTGGCTTTCTGTAACATAATAATAAGCTCTCAGCTTTACGGGCGCGCGGCCGTTTTCGAGCACGGTTAAGGATCTCGGTGTGGTGCTTGACGAAACCCTGTCCTGGCGTCAAAACACCGATGCAATCACGAAGAAGTTCAATCGAACCATGTATAGTTTGCGATTTTTCCGTAAATATACGACCGAGATCCTACGTAGGCGCTTATCAATGGCTCTGCTGTTCCCTCATCTTGACTACTGTTCTGCGGTATATCTTGACGCACCTCAAGAACAAAAACAAAGAATACAGGTACTGCGAAAATCATGTGTGAAATATGTTTTTGGTGTGAGGAGGGATGAACACATCACTTCTTATAGGGCCAAGCTAGGCTGGTTGCGCACGGATATAAGGAGGCAATATTTCATGGTTGTACTTTTGTACAAGATCCTGCGCATCCGCGAACCGAAATACCTTCTGAGCCTCTTCACTAGGTATGTGTCCACTAGGCCCTCCAGGAATACTTTCGGACTGAATTCCTTCCAGGTGCAAGCAGCGCACCTCTGGAACACCCTTCGGTCCTCGGATAGAAACCTGCCGTCTTTGTCAAGTTTCAAATGTTCCATAAGGAAGTATTTTTTAGAATTAAATGAATGACCTCGACATCTTTTATAAAGTTTCTTACGATGACCAATTTGTCTGAATCTGTGATGACTAGCTGTAAAAATATTATACCAATACTGACTCGTTATCTGGGATAATTAGTTCTAGGAATTTTACTATGATTGACAAGGATGATATGTAAAACATGTTTTAGTTAAGTGACCGTTATTTTTAAAAAAGAAGACTGATATTTTTGTAAATATGAATTTTGTATAATTTATACAATAAAACATATCTATCTATCGATTTATCTCTCCGCGCGCCCGTAAAGCCCTCAGCTTTTTGAGTCTACTGTACGCTCCCCGCGCCCGAGAGATCCTCCCGATAGCGATCAGCGCCGCAACCTTCTTTGTATATATCATATATCTCATAACTCTTCCAATCAGTTTCCATTCATTTCCAGTAGGATTAATTTGGTGCCGACTCAACACATTGACAGCATATGAAATATCTGGACACAATGTGTTTGATAGATAAAGCAATGAACCTATGAATCCTCGCTAGGGTGTGTTATTTTTACACATTGCCCCTTCTAACAGTGCATGATCAGTACTTTCCTCTCTTGGTTTTCTTTCTCGAATGGTTACCTGTCTGGTTACCATCGGCGATCTTTGAGGTTTCATTTTATCATATCCAAATCTTTCCAGCATTTTGTTAATATAATTTTCTAGCGTCAATATGATTGTATGTTTTACTCTATCTCTTTTCATTTCGATGCCCAAAAAGTTTTGAGGCCTCCCAAGGTCAGTCATTTCGAACTCAGCCATCAGCTGATCTTTGATTTGGATCAATTTTCGAGTATCATTACTAGCTATTAGTATATCATCAACATAGAGCCAAAGGATTATAACTTTTTCATACTCTCTCAAAATGAACAAACGAGGTTCACGACTGTGTGGTTTAAAACACGGTTTTTGAACTGTTTCCTTGAAACGTTCGTACCATACCTTGGGTCTGATTTTCAAACCATATGGTGCTCGTAATATTTTACACATTTTTCCAAATTTTTCATTCTTAGTAGAGCTACTCCTTCAGGTATCTCCATGTAAATTTTATAATCAATCTTGCCATTCAAAAATGCAGTTTTGACATCTAACTGTTGGAATTCTAGATCTAGCTTATTTATTATTGCGAGCACTGACCTTGTGACTTAAATGCGAGATACCGGAGCGTAAGTTTCGTTCAAGTCATACTTATTTTTGTCCTTAAAGCCATGAATGACTAATCTAGCTTTGTATTTGGTTTCGCTATTCGCTATTCTGTCCAATTTTCTTTTTCAGAACCCATCTTAACCCATTAAGTCCCAGATTGCAGAAATTTTATTGGTACTTTCGAGCTCAAATATTTTGATGAATAAGATGAAAGGTTTATTGCAAAATAGTCATTCCTACTATTTTCGGGTATGCTCTACACGATACAATGGTTAAAAAGACTGAGAAAATCGATTTTCAATAGATACTTAACAAATCAAAATAAAAAATGCGTTTTTTTCGAGCACTTTTCTTTTTCAATCCAAAATCAGAGGAAGAAGGAATTCTATTTTTACCGTCGAAAATATGCACAAGTGTGCACAAAATATTTGAACTTTCCAAATTCGATGAGTTTTTTCGACTATGATTTTTTTCAGCAAAATGGCGGCCAAAAAACGGGAATCAATATTTTGGATTTCCATTTTATCAATATTTTAAAGCATTCATTTTCATATTCGATATATTCCTTTGAAATTCCGTATTCAGGGGTTTTCAATGTCGCTGATAATGATTCTGACATCAAATTCTCAAAATTCTGGATCCAAGATGGCGGTTTCAAGATGGCGGCTGACGATTTTCCACATTTTTAGTCGGAGAATCGTGAAAATTTGGATTAATGGGTTTGCGGGGGCGCTGATGATGAATCTGACATCAGATTTTCGAAATTCCGTATCCAAGATGGCGGTTTCAAGATGGCGGCTCATGATTTTGTATATTTTCAGTTGGAGGTTCGTGAAAATGTGAATAAAAGGGTTTCTGAATCTTTACTGCTGAAATAGATTGTTGAGTTTTTCCATCCATGATTTTTGCCAGCATAATAGTGACTGAAATCGGAAACAAAAAATTTGAATCTTCATTTTATCTATATTTCGTCGACGTCGTTCCTGGATGAAAACGACGGCTAAAAGATGAAAATAACGAGATTTTGAAAATATAGAAAATTGTCCATGTACAAAAACATGAGCCGCCATCTTGAAACTGCCATCTTGGATACAGAATTTCGAAAATCTGATGTCAGATTTAGTATCAGCGCCCCCAAGAACCTATTAGTCCAAATTTTCACGATTCTCCGACTAAAAATGTACAAAATCATGAGCCGCTATCTTGAAACCGCCATCTTGGATACAGAATTTCGAAAATCTGATGTCAGATTTATCATCAGCGCCCCCAAGAACCCATTATTCCAAATTTTCACGATTCTCCGACTAAAGATGTGGAAACTCGTCAGCCGCCATCTTGAAACCGCCATCTTGGATCCAGAATTTTGAGAATTTGATGTCAGAATCGTCATCAGCGACATTGATAACCCCTGTATACGGAATTTCAAAGGAATATATCGAATATGAAAATGAATGCTTTAAAATATTGATAATATGAAAATCCAAAATATTGATTCCCGTTTTTTGGCCGCCATTTTGCTGAAAAAAATCATAGTCGAAAAAACTCAACGAATTTGGAAAGTTCAAATATTTTGTGCACTTTTGTGCATATTTTCGACTGTAAAAATGAAATTTCTTCTTCCTCTGATTTTGGATTGAAAAAGAAAAGTGCTCCAAAAAAACGCATTTTTTATTTTAATTTGTTAATTATTTATGAAAAATCAATTTTTTCAGTCTTTTTAACCATCGTATCGTATAGAGCATACCCGAAAATAGTAGGAATGACTTTTTTGCAATAAACCTCGCGTCTCATCATCAAAATATTTGAGCTCGAAAGTACCAATAAAATTTCTGCAATTTGGGACTTAATGGGTTAAGTATGCTATTGTATGACTTTCATTCTGACTTATTTCATCTTTTTTAACTTCAATAATCCAATATGGCTTTTCATGAATACCTGATACAAATATTTCCCCTGAATCATTATTTTTTAAAGAAATTTCCATGTAACATATTCATCAATTCGAAGTTGCAGGATTTCGTACAGGACACTCACATCAAAGTTCATATGTGTGTATTTGATATGTAAGTGTGAAATGCGTGTGTTTGTCATGAAAACACCGACATTGGGCAATGAACCACAACGCTTGGTTTAACAGCCGTGTCACCTAGCTTGGCCCCTTCCAACATGTGGTTAGGCCAGCCGGCTAAAATTCATGTGTAGTGCACTCAAATACAGCATCTCTTCCTACGAGGGGTTAGATGCATCGCAATTGAGAGATGGTAAGACGCTACTGCCAACATGTGGTTAAGCGCTTGTGATTAAATATGGTTCAAACTCGGTAAAAAATTAAGAAGAAATTGATTAAAAAGAAAGTGACTCGTTTATTAAATTCTACGACGACTATTTACAATGATGTAACAACTATCGTGCAAGTATAGCATTCGCGGTCGCTCAAAATACATGATGTTATATGCGCGGAGACGATCGTTTTCCGATACGCGCTCTACCGAAGCTCGCGAAAGAATGACCCCGGTTGAGGACGGGCGGCCCTTTATATAGTCTAACGCACCATCGCAGGGTATCGCGTTGACTCGTTTTTTCGCTTACTTATTTGCTAAATGCTGATAAACGTTACAGTGTTAACTCACACGCTGGTTCTTTATTTGCCTATAATCGAGATATTTACATTTGCTCTCATAGTTCATTTTTTACGGAGTTCGCTAATTTTGATAATTTGTTGACACTAATTATGCATAAACTATTATCGCTACGTACGCGTATTCGCTGTCTATCGAAGTTTAAGAATGAGGACAATTGCCTAATGTCGAGTTCTTTTTGTTCAGTTCAATAATTTATAACAATCAACTAATTGTTTATAATATCTTGGTGTCTTTATCTATGTTTAACAAAAACTCAACATTAGACAATAGAGGGTATATTTTTCGTAATGTATTTGCAAACAGTTTTAAATTTCATAATAAATCAACGTCACAATTCGTGTTAACAATTATTAATCAATAAGCTGTTGACATTGTTTATTCACAATGTAATGATTCAATTCGCATTTTTCGATTTGTATTCGGTTCTGGAGATCACGTACGAATGTCTATTGAGGCGTTTTTGCAAAAAATATCATATAAAAATAATTAACAATAAACAATTAGTGTTATTATGCGATGTGTTACGATCCGTACGTATATCTCCACATAAGGCTCTTGGTCTTACTTAGACAGACTCGAAATGAGCTTGAATCATGATTTTGCATAATAAATTACGTTCGCATAATTCGGCTTTTCGTTTTTTGTTGCGTTTAACTTAGTAGACGCATCTGGATGTTTGGTGGCTAATTTAAATTTCTCTGCAGTGGAAACGAGGAACAGGAACAGATTCTTTTCATCTGAATCGAATTCCAATCTTGTTATTGATTGTATAAATTCTATTCGATGCGATCAATAAGTAAAAGGGAAATTTACTTATAATTATTAAAATTCAATCGAACTATTATTATGTATAATATATGCTCAAAGCCAATTGTAAAATAGTATTATTATTTGTATGTGTGTGAATTTAAATAGTACTCCAGAATATTTATGAAATTAAATCGAGCTAATTTTATATTTTATCAAGTTTACTAACGTTAATCTAACTCAATTCAAGCCTATTTATTCCACTCACATACTTACGCATACTTATTTTCTTACTAGGAGACCGCTTGGGATTCGGGTCACCAATCTTGACCAAAATTTTTTTCCGGTTTCCTGATGGCCATAGTAGAGAGAATCCAGAATTTTAGGGTTCAACGCTCTCAAACTTCCCAGATATTAATTTATGTATCCTGGGTGGAGACGTTGTTCTCGTCCCCAATGACAATATGTCATCTGAGACGTATTTCCCTGACTGCACTGAACTTTAACTGTTCTCACTTGAACACCACATCACATTCTATCCTAAAAAACATATAAAAGGAATAAATAACGTGTACATTCAACAAATCTTACTTTCATGTCTTACTCACTTAGAGTAAAACATGAAATATATGGAAAAATCAACGATTATCGACTTTTCACTCTGTGTTCGGATACTGAAGCAATAATAACATGTATCCAAGCACAAAAACAACAAATGTAGTATAATTAGACGACAATTAAGTGTCAGAATTGATTTTCACTCATGAAAACTTCAATTCTGAACATGTGTCGACCTATATCATGCTTCAACCAATATTGTTTTAAATTTATCTACTAACAGTTTTGTTCTTGCTTCAATACAACTTCTGGCCCTGTACAGCTAACCTAGAATACAAAAATTATCACAAAGCAACATATTACAAAAGATATATGCACACAGGCAAAGGTTAAGTTTACTTATCTGATATTTCTTGCACCTTGAATGAAAATCCATCAGCTGCACACGATGAAGCTTCAAACCTGCGGGAGAACACTATGAAGAAAATTGATGTATAAACCTTCATTACAATTACTTAAACTGTTGTGAGCAAGCAATGTCTACTTGATGAGTACACATCACATGTCTAACTGACTGTGTTCACAAACGACGTCTATGGTAACCTGCACCGATGTACCTGTATTACCGACAGAATCCAGCCAAGTGCTCAGTGAAAAAATTCAAAAAAACGTACGGAAAATTCTATCCCAACGGGTATTGAATAGAATGGAAGTTGCTGTCCCCGATGTAAATAAATTGATTGATTATCATGTCTTTAATAAGTATCTATAGTGCTATTAGTATCAGCGTTATTAATATTACGTGTGTTATATATTCGGGATTTTTCTCTCCATCAAATATACATGAAACTGTATCATAACCTCTAAATCTTCTGCAAGCTCCAAGAGTATTGAGTATCATTTTTGATAATTTTGAATTTAATTTACTCAAATATACAATTTTGAATAATGTAGAATCATATATTGTCATTAGAATATTGAAAGTACAGAAGAATATAGAATTATATTATTTCTTGAAATATATATTGTATTGATGAAAAAATAGGACAAAATTTGGTCTCCAATATGTTTTAAAAATTATTACTGGCAGTGTGAATGAATGCGTCACGATTTTGGAAATAATGGGTTTTATTGATAATAATAAATTTCCCAATAGTTCTAATGACCGAGCAATATACTTTAGAAGACAAATGGCTGATTGCTGATTGAATTCATTGGAGAAGTCAAGATGACTGATCAAGAAGAATTTTATAGACCGGATGAGGTTTTCGAACCTGAAGAGGAAGAATTGATGGATAGTCAAGACATTGGAAGCGAAGAAACACCTATGGATAGCGAGGATATCCAATCCGCTATTTCTAACGGTAAATACAGTTATTGTAATACTGGGGTTATTATGTACCATTTGAATCATGTTCTGAAAAAAGTCGGTTAATCTTCAGAATCTCAAAGAACAGAAAGTCAGTCAACGTCATCTGATTTTGAAATAGATAGGGGTGAATTGAATTATAACATGGTCCCTTTAGACAAAAAAATCACGATGTTCAATTTACATAGAGAACATCTCAATTGGAAACTTGAAACTTTAAAATCTCATGGAGGTAGGATACTCAGAAGAATCGATGATTTAACTAGATGGAAGAAAGATATCATTAATGGTGGAACGCAGTATATTAAACTGAACGCAATCAAGAAATTTACATTCAGTAAATTTTATGAGACTCATGATAAGAAAATCCCTGTTACCAGCAGGAACCTTCAATAATGGGCTCTTCAATCTGCTCAACAATTCAGAGATCAATCTACATTTTCATTCGTAGCTTCAGAGACTTGGCTAGCTAATTTTAAAAGAAAATGCCGTATTGTTCAGAGAAAAGTGACAAAATTAGTGAAGCAGACACGACAAAGATCAGTAGAAGAGCTTCACGAAAATGTAAAAAAATTTCTAGCCGAATGTAGAGAAATAACTTTGTCATCAAATCTAGATTTTGTTATCAGTACTGATCAAATGGGTCGCGAATATAGGACAGATGTTAAGCGCACTTTAGAAACTGAAGGGACAAAGACAGTCGATGTTTATATTGGTGATGTCAATAAAGTAACACATACGTACTTTGTGCAATACTCTGTTACAGCATCAGGCAAGCTTTTGCCGAAAGTATTCATTTGCCTCCAAGAGCCTACAGGAAAATTTGGTCCAAAAATATCCAAGCAAATAGAAGATATGTCCAAGCAATTCAAAAACGTGAATATCACTTGTTCTAAATCGAGGAAACTAACTACAGAATTGATAGAATCTTACATTCAATATATACTACAGCCTTATGTGAAGCAAGAAGATTTTACTTTGATTTTAGATTTGTGGAGTGGTCAAAAGAAAAATAGCTCATTTAATTCTTCCAAAACTTCTACTGGAAACTCAACTTGTAATCTTAAATACATTCCACCTGGATGCACAGAGTACTGCCAGCCATTGGACACGTATATTCACCGCCAGATGAAGTATTTCATAAAAAGGCTGCAGATTGCGGCAGATGCACGTATTTGATTCAAAACCAGCGACAGATCAATACTAGAGTTGATTCCATCAAGATCCATTCAATTTTACATTCCCGTTACTTCTTGAACACTCTGTATAACTCGTATGAGAGATTTATGTCATATTGTTCAATAAACAATATAGTGAATAATTTAGATTAATAGTATTTTGTAACGTCACATAATTAATTTTTAACTATCTGTTCATTTATTAATTTATACGTTTATAATTAAAGAAATTTAACGATTTTCAAAAAATTCATAACACTGGTACTTCAAACTCGACATACCTATATCCCTGCCGTGTTAATTTTTCCTGCACAGATTTCAGATAGGACGACTTGGGACTGGATAGGAGTCAAACACATGTTGCTGCCGAGACAGGATAGCTAAGCTGAGATGTTGGGAAAAAAATTTTTTTCATCGGGTATCATGGCGAAGCCATAATGAGCTAGTAACACTTGAACAAAGACCTTTTTGTTACTACTTGAAGTCTCTTATTTTTCATAATCTCATGAGTGAAATCTATACTTTTACGAGTAATTCATACGAAAAAATCCTTTGTTGTTATTTTTGCAGACCTATCAATGTAAATAGGTTTTGATATCGTTGTCACAAATGAACAGTCTGAAACTAGTTTATTTCGTCGCCTCCTACCAAGAGGGGGCCAACTCAGCGCCCGGTTGAAACAGGGCGCACAACAATCAAACCGAAAACTAAATCTTTTACAATAATATTTATTATCGGTATGATCTATTTTTTCACAATCTATTTTCCGCGTAAATATCGGGTAAACTTGTGTGCGCGATAAAAAATTCTCCCATAAATTGATAAGTTATTACGCGAAAAATTAAAAAATTGGCAAATTATTGCACGGACTGCAAGTTTGCCCCTTCTTGTTCAGAGGCGACGATTTGTCAAATATATATTGTTAATCAATGAAATTTCATTATAAGAAGATGCATTGAGTCTTTTCTTTTCATTACTTATTGAAATCAGCCATTTCTACCCAACATTTTTTATAATTGATTATTGGAAAGTATGATGTCAGAATTATGATAAATAGACCAAACAATGCAAATGAGCCGATTTTTGTGGAAATCGGGCAGTTTCCTGAAGTTTTTGCAATGATATGATTAGCAATTGCGAATTCGCAAAATATTATTTGCCATTGCCACTGAGACCTACCTATTATACATCATTCATGAATTCCAGCAAAATCGTACAAACAGAACTACTTTTTTTAGAGAGCTCTAATTTCGTCCAGCCGAATGCACCTGGGTATTTATTAGTTATTGAGCTAATATTTTCTCAATATGAACTTTTTCATAAATAGTATACTATTTCGAAGATAATTTTCCATATCTACGAAAAAGTTTCACCCAAATCGGATAATTTTTACTCAGCTTTAACCGACTTCCGAGATGCTCTCACAACTTAAAGGGATCCGCTACGTTTTGTATGACCGACACTCCAGTATTTCATTATTTTCCTGAATCAATATTTTCTAATGAAATTTTGGCTCATACATGGTTAAGCGAGCATCTTCGGAACGGCAAAATATTTCTTGATAAATTTGGAAAATTGTGCAAACGTTAGTTCACAGTTTTGACACTGGCGCTGTTCCCACAGCGCACCAAAGTTGTTTCACTCTCTAGACTCAGTTCTACTCCATATAATAACACCAGAATCTCTCATTCTTTTCTCCATCCGTCGTAGGAACGATAGTAAGCAATATGAATAAGATAACATCCATAGGGTGTAAAAATAATGGAATATTCTGATGGCATTAGAATTCACATTTTTTCGGTCATTCGAAGGGTACAACAGAGTTGGACTCTCACTCTGCCTGATTCTAAGAGAGGTGGGGCCTGTTTTTGTGAAGAGAAATCCATCGACTCTCGACCGATTCTGGTCTCTTCAAACCCTCTTGACCCCTCCTAAACAAGGGCCCATTGAGAGAGCATTTTTGATTATATATTGGGCTTATCAATTTTACACAGTAAATCTTCAAGTCGCAGAAGTTTATTTGATTTGTTATCCTCTTTCACGCCACCCATAGCTGAGGCGAATTCCGGGACAAATTCCGAAATATCAAAAAAAGCTAGCAGAGTGTCGAAGATGCTTTGCCGAGAGCAGGCCAATGAGTCCCGATGCAGGGGATCGGGCCTTCAGTGTGCCTGCGGCAAAGCGAGGGCTGCCGCGACATGCCGCGGGTAAACGACGGGCATGAAGGGAAGTTACTTTCCTGCTTTTTGGACCTCGGGTCTCTTTCGCATGTAGAAAAAATTAGAGAGACGGAGAAAGAGGTCGTAAATTTCTCTTTGCCGAATAATGAGATGAATAGAATTTCAAGAGCGTCTTGTAAATTTGACATACATTTTCAATCAAATACTTTTTGCGATTTTCTCGATGCTCCATCATGCGGAAGATCGTGACGATGATAATAATGAAATTTGATTATTTCTGTAACTTTTACCACCAAAGCCCAAACTTTTGATATCTACATCTACATCTACATCTACATCTACATCTACATAATAATAAAATGGATCCGTATATTTTTCTGGTTCACCTTTCTTGCTCTCGGAAACAATGATATGACAGTTTCGAGGTACATTTAGTATGACGGATCGAAAGGTGGGATCGAGGACTACGTTTACATAAAAAAAAAATTTTGAAAAATTCATGTTGTGGTGGGCGTATGGACAATTTGAAAATTTTTTTACCGATGTCCGGGTGGGACCCCCCTTTAAAAACGTACAAAGGGTTGATTTTTCGAAAATTCGTTCGAGCAGATCGATAGAGGAGCTTGAGCGCTTCCATAATTCATATTGAAAAATTTGAAAATATTGATGCGTGAGCGTATTCTATGGGAACGAAAATGGTGTGGTGAAAAAAAAAATTTTCGTCAATTTTCTTGATGATGCAAAACCAAAATTATACAGTTTCGAGGTATCTTTGGCATTGCGGATCGAAAGGTGGGATCGAGGGCTACATTTACATAGAAAAAAAATTTTTAAAAATTCAAGTTGTAGTGGGCGTATGGACAATTTAAAAAATTGTTTACCGATGTCCGGGTGGGACCCCCCTTTAATAACGTACAAAGGGTTGATTTTTCGAAAATTTGTTCGAGCAGATCGATAGAGGAGCTTGAGCGCTTCCATAATTCATATTGAAAATTTTGAAAATATTGATGCGTGGGCGTATTCTATGTGAACGAAAATGATGTGGTGAAAAAAAAAATTTTCGTCAATTTTCTTGATGATGCAAAACCAAAATTTTACAGTTTTGAAGTATCTTTTGTATTGAGGATCGGAAGGTGGGAACAAGGACTTCATTTCCATAGAAAAAAAAATTTGAAAAATTCAAGTTGTGGTGTGTGTGGAAAATTTGTTCTTGCAGATCGATAGAGGAGCTTGAGCGCTTCCATAATTCATGTTGAAAAATTTGAAAATATTGGTACGTGGGTGTATTCTATATGAATGAACATGGTGCGGTGTAACAGTAAATTTTCGTCAATTTTCTTTATGATGCAAAACCAAAATTATACAGTTTCGAGTTATCTTTGTATTGCGGATCGGAAGGTGGGATCGAGGACTACATTTTCATAGAAAAAAAATTTTGAAAATTTCTAGTAGTGGTGGGCGTTTGGAGAATTGAAACAAATTGTTTACAAGTTGTACCTCATAAAACGTTCAAAAAATCTATAAATCAGCGTCGTGATGACAATTCTGATAAGATGGATCGATAGAGCTGCTTGAGCATTTTCATTTTCCATTGTGAAAAGCTAAAATATGTCGATGCGTGGGCGTGAAATATAAACTCGAAAATTGTTGTTGTAATTTGTGATTTTAATGCGTCCAGAAAAATATGTGAAATTCTGATATAGTCTGATTCCAAGTGTGACCAGTCGAAATATCATAGAGGTGATTGAGCATTTTCAGTTTTCATTTCGTGAAAAGCTGAAATATGTCGATGCGTGGGCGTATTCTCTGTGAACAAAAATTGTGCGGTGATAATCGAAACTTGTCGTCAATTCTTTTAATGATGCAAAACCAGAATTATACAGTTTCGAGGTATCTTATAGAGTTAATCCTCTCGGAAATTTCATGGAAAGATTTTTCAATGAAGGAGTTGACTTCCATGGAAACAAATGAAACGGATCAATTGCCTGCGGTATCATGTTCCACATTGAAATTTACGAAAAGAACGATGCGTGGGCATCAAAAATGGTAAAAATCAAGTTGCGTTTTTTTTTGGTATCCGATAAACCATTGGAAAAAAATGTAAAATAGTTGTATGGTGCAAATTTGAGTTTCACTGATTTATAGATCAATCGAAGATCTTTCCTATTCTATGGTGAGAATTTTGGAAAAAATGATGCGTGGGCGTGAAATATGGAAAAAACTGACTTTTGTCAATTTGTGCCGCATAAACCGTTAAAAAAATCTATGAAACAGCGTCGTGATGAAAATTCTGATTAGAGGTATCGATAGAGCTCATTGAGCGCTTCAATTATTCATCGTGAAAAATTCAAAAATATTGATGCGTGGGCGTGAAGTATGTGATTGAAAATTGGTGGTTTACTTTGCAATTTATATGCTTTCAGATAAATACGTGGGATTATGATTTGGTGAAATGTCGGGTATGTTCGATCGAAAGAACATCGGATGGGCTTGAATATCCATGGACAGAATTTTGGAAAAAATGATGCGTGGGCGTGAAATATGGAAAAAACTGACTTTTGTCAACTTGTGCCGCATAAACCGTTAAAAAAATCTATGAAACAGCGTCGTGATGAAAATTCTGATTAGAGGTATCGATAGAGCTCATTGAGCGCTTCAATTATTCATCGTGAAAAATCTAAAAATGTCGATGCGTGGGCGTGGAGTATGTCATTGAAAATTGGTGGTTTACTATGTAATTTTTATGCATTCAGAAGAATACCTGAGATTAAAATCTGGTTCGATTTTGAGTATGTTTGATCGAAAGAACATGGAATGGGCTTTCATATCCATGGACAGAATTTTGGAAAAAATGATGCGTGGGCGCGAAATATGGAAAAAACTGACTTTTGTCAACTTGTGCCGCATGAACCGTTAAAAAAATCTATGAAACAGCGTCGTGATGAAAATTCTGATCAGAGGTATCGATAGAGCTCATTCAGCGCTTCAATTATTCATCGTGAAAAATTCAAAAATATTGATGCGTGGGCGTAAAGTATGTGATTGAAAATTGGTGGTTTACTATGTAATTTTTATGCATTCAGAAGAATACCTGAGATTAAAATCTGGTTCGATTTTGAGTATGTTTGATCGAAAGAACATGGAATGGGCTTTCATATCCATGGCGAGAATTTTAGAGAAATTCATGCGTGGGCATGAAATATGGAAAAAACAGACTTTTTTCAAGTTGTACCGCATAATCCGTTAAAAAAATTTATGAAACAGCGTCTTGATGAAAATATTGATTAGAGGGATCGTTAGAGCTCATTGAGCGCTTCAATTTTTCATCGTGAAAAAATTGAAAATATTGATGCAAGGGCGTCAAGTATGTACATAAAATTCGGTGTTTCAATTTGTAAAAAGTTAGAATTCGTTTGGAAAAAATACTTGATATTTGAAAGAAATGAAGAATTTTGGAAAAATCGATGCGTGTGCGAGAAATATGTGAAAACTGACTTTTATCAAGTTGAGCAACATAAATCATTAAAATTCTACGAATCAGCGTCGTGACGGAAATTCTGATCTGACGAATAGATATAGCTGATTGAGCGCTCCCCGTTTCCATCGTGAAAAATGGAAAAATGTCGATGCGTGGGCGTTAATTTTATGAGAAGTTTGCATGTTTTCATGGCGAAAGTTATTAAGTTGCAATATAGTAATAAGATGCAATATAGTAGAAATTATATTTATTCCCATTGATATTTCTCGAGGTTTGACGAAAATTCATGATCATAACAAAATCTATTTCTGATTATGTTATTTTACTTCCTCAAAGACAAAGCTTTGGAATGAGGTAAAAATTGACATTTCAAATCAGACATCGGGACCTTATTTTTGATGGCCTAGAGGTGAGATACATGTTGATGTAAAAGCGTCCGTAGATACTTTGAATTATTCACCAATAATTCCAATAAAAATTTCATTATTTTCCTATATTCTTGATAGAGCAAATGAAAGACACGAGCGAGCGATAGCGAGTGAGTGATTCTGGCTAGTAGAGAGATATATATAGTCTCGTAGTCATATGATATACAGACTACGAGACTATACATATGAGTGTTGGACGTAATATACGTTACGCCGAGAACCACGCTTGCGTCAGGCCTCAAACCGCTCTAACGTATTATGCGTCACTGTGGGAGAATTTCTCAAGAGGGGAAAGTAACTGTCGTCTGCTCGTTGACTCAAACCTCGTATTCGCAAATAACAAAGCCAATTTCAATAGAATTTTTCCTACGTAATTAAACGCCATTAACTACAGTTTTTGCTGTATAAAAGAGCTTGTTGCGTTCCCTCGCTTGCTGGTATAAAACAACATTACTTAACATATCTACTCAAATTCACAAACCTATTGTAAGTTTTCAATTTCATTTCATAGCGTTTTGAAAATATCACATACAGTTCGAACTCACTCAACATATCTACTCAAATTTACAAATCTATTATAGGTTTCTATATTTCATATCATAACGTTTTGGAAATATCACATCCAGTTTTGACTGTTAGTAGAGCATGTCAAGTTCTTCAAACTTCAATCGCTATCATATCAATGATATGTGCTATTGTTAAATCTAATTAATTAGTTACTATCACATCAGCTTCAAATCAATTTCTATTCTTTGTAGAGCATATGTTGGAAAAACTTACTTTTAATTGCTGTCCAACATGTTCGATTAATAAAAAACAATCAAAGCAAAAAAAGTTCCAAATAATGAAGGTTAGTTCACGATTGATTCTGTGTAGATTCTTCACAACACAACCTTCCAACAGAACTCGAATTTTTGTGATCAGTATAAGAATTTCACTTGAATTGTTCGTCCTCTTCTCTAACACTTGAAATGAGTTTTTCAATTTCACTGGTCACTGAGATTAGTTAATTGGAAAGATTATTTTCACTTGTGTCACTTAAGCTTCTGACATATTCTTGTTAACTACTTGTCGCATTTGGTTGAATTCTCTTCTTTTACATACAAGATATTTCTTCAAGAGTGGACTTCTTAGGAACTGACTTTTAGGAGCAAACTCTCCTTGACAGTCAACTCTTTTGGAGTGTATACTGTACGAGGGCTGTCCGGAAAGTATCGGGCCTACGTTTATATCTTCGTGTCATAGTGTTCGAGCGACCTCTGCCAGACAGAAACGTCAACAGTAAAGCCTCACAAATCTATTGGTTACTTACTGACACCTGCCGGACGTATAGTTCATGCGCAGCGTGTCTTTGTTTACAGTGCCTTTTTTTATTGTCAAAAATGACTGGAAAACAAGATCATCAAATTTTGCTTCCGATCTTGTGCAGCAGTTTTTAAGCAATCACGATATCGCATTGCTTCGACAACCTCCATACAGTCCCGACATAGCCCCTTGTGACTTTTGGCTGTTTCCAAAACTCAAAAAACCACTCAAAGGACACCGATTCGATGACAAAACAACGGTGGAAAACATTGCAACGAGTGTACTTAAGGCTATCCCTAAAATAAGTTTTAGGACTATTTTGAAAAGTGGAAACATCGATGGAACCGTGTTATTCAATCAAGTGGGGATTATTTTGAAGGATGCCACCCATTAGATGATAAAGAATAACGCTAGTACGAAAATATAAAGGAAGGCCCGATACTTTCCGGACAGACCTCGTATAGCCGTAGTAGACTACTGCAGACGACAGCGCCAGCAGCTCGATATAAGCGAGTTCGATGCGAGATATTTCGCAGTCAATCGTCGTATTCGAGAAAAAACTCGTGATGATTAATTGGAAACGGGATATTTTCTGAATTTAACATAAAAATCAAGACTGTTTACATGAAGAATGTATCTCTCGGGAGACAAATTAAGCTATGAGGTGAAAGAAATTCAATTTTAGTGAGCAATGTACAATATTATGAAACCGGATTTAGTCTATCAGGATTAACTTGCGAGATTGAAAAACCCAATTTTATTAATGTATATGGTGTCACGCTGCCACCAGCTGGCTTTACTAGCCAGGTGGTGGCACTAGCGTGTCATTGGATAGAAGTGTTTCTTTGTAGAATCTATTTTTATTTGAGGCACTATATGAGTAAGGTTATCAAATATACATTCAAATGTAAACAAACAGTATTTCTAATCGAATTTCATTGTATAAATTTATTTTGATCTTTGCAATGTTTGTTATAAATGACGTTATGCAAACTTGATTATTCGTGCGATATCCAAATGAAACATTTAATAAAGAATCTGACGTAGTTTCCATTCTTTCAAGCTCTTTTCAGCTGACTTTAGTGCGATACCTTCACAAAGATCTCAAAGGAATTTCAAACTCTTTAGACGTCTCCCGTATGCATATCCTATCCGTATGGAATAGGATTTGACAGGTTTTTCACTAAAGTTTGACTTTTCTCTCGATCATGAAATATGCTGAAAATGTGACGTTAGGCATGATGAAGTTTGACAGATTGAAAAAAAGTCGAAGAGCTATTTTTCGGTTTTGTCGTGGAGTCATAAAAGAATGAAAATAATAAATTCGGAACGTAAATATAAATCTTGAATAACGAATTTTAAATAGCTATTTTCGTATCGACGGCGTAAAATGAATCTTCAGGGCTGTGAGAAATCGGATGATGCCGATACTGGACCGAGTCACACGATCATCATCTGAGTCATGTGACTAAGTTGTTGAGCCTACACCCGTGTTACGAACATAATCTTCTTCCATACTAGGCGTAGAGTATGCTCTTGGTCTTGTTTTGGGATATTAAGAATTTCACGCCCACGAGCAGTTGCTATGGTAACAACGAAAAACGAGGCCACATATCTAAAAAGTTAGACTGTATTACGTACTGCTGCTTGGTTACTATAGTAACAGCTTAAGACGTGAAAATAAACTTTATTCCCACAAAACATGACTAACAACGGGTACCATTTACGCCTATTAGACAAACTAGGGGGGGTACCCCCCTGCTCGCTTCGCTCGCCAACCCCCCCCCCCCGTGTGTTCTTTGAAAGTCAATAATTTCAATGATAAGTGTAGTAATGATTAAATAAAAATTACATTGAAATTAATAAAACTTGAAACTTGAAACTTCGATTTTGATCAATTGAAAAGAATACTAAACGAACGATTCGAATCATAATAAAAGCTTGATCATCTATGTTCATGTTAAACGTTTGTTTATTCAGTTTCAGGTTAAAAGTGTCATGTGTCAGATCATATTTTTTCGGTTTAGGTGTTTCCCGTGTTTCATTTCAGATTTTTGGTAAGATTTCGAGAAATATTGCAACTAGGGGGGGCTACTAAGGGGGGCAATCAAGGGGGGCAACTTGGGGGTCAAAATTTCCCACGGCGGCGGCGGCGGCGGTCTGGCTTTTAATATAGAGAGATAATCAACCAGTCGTTCCTTAAAATTATCCACCAATAATTCCAATGAAAAATTTTAATATTTTCTACATTCATGATAGAGCGAATGAAAGACGCGAGTTAGTGGGAGTGAGCGAGTAATTCTGGCTAATATTTCATCATTTTGATTAGAGTTTTATCTCCAGCTGTCGCAGATTGTGCGTCGCAGAAGTCGATAATTGACATTCCGTCTTCTATAAAACTTACGCTGGCAAAATCGGAATTGAAAATTGAAGTTTTGTATGGGAAGTCTTGATAAAGCGTCGTAATTTCCGTTCGTTTTTGACTTCATTTATTTAAATCTTATGAGTGTAGCCTGATAAGAAATACGCCCATCTCTGAAACCAGCTGTGTATCATTGTACTCATATTCTTGTTTCCAAAAATGAATTTCAACGGTTCGTGATTTGTTTTTGAAGTCATTCAATTCAATTTATTCTTGTCGCCATTTCTAGATGTTCAAATAAACTAGTTAATAGTAATCATTGAAGAAAACATTCATGGTCATTTTCTTTATAAGTTTCACTTTATTCAATATGTCTTACAAGTCAAGTATACATAGAGGTACCGTGCTGACGGAGCTGTTTATAGTTAGGCTGCTGCACATGAGATGTCCTTTCGATATTCAATGTCTTGCCCTCGTCAAGTATCTACAGCATACTCGCGCGGCTTCTGTATATCATACACATCCCGTACAGTACAGCTGCCGCCACTGAATTCAAAAAAACTTAACTTACGTCAACTTACTTATGTCTTTTACTCATATTTTCTAATGAGTGTCGAAAATAGAAATAAGAAGAAAAAAATGTTCATCAGAAAGTATATTCCCATGATAAAACCACCTGTCTTGATGCCATTAGGTTGGAACACATGCACATCCTGAATCCATAATTTGTGAAAATAAGATATTCTCAAACGTAACGTAGTTTATATAATGATTTATTTGTTAACTTTTGACGAATAAAGCTCTCTGTAGAACAATAACTAACTGATTACAATGATTATTTGTATTATCATGAGTATCTAGAGGTCCTTTTGATCCTATAAATCTTAATTCAAGAATGAACTGTTCGACAGGAAACATCACTTTTCTCCATCGCTATTAGACGGTTCAAAATATGATATGGATGGATATAATAATATGAATCTATTATTTTGTGAGCTCTACATCGACAAGTCACTAACCACTGAAACTTGTATCTCAACAACTAAGTGAGTAGATGATAGAAATGCATCTCAAAGATATTTCGTAACAAAATAATTATTGAAAATTTGTTCTTGGTTATTGGATTTCAGCACTCAGATTGACATGGTAACAGGAAGTTTGTGTGAAATCATTCTATGTGATACAGGAAGTAAATTTCAAGATACATCCAGCACTGATTACTGCTTACGTTTGCTCTGGTTGAAAGCAAGGATGTACTTCTTCAGAGGAGATGCAGAAATTTCTTCGAAAATTCTAGAAATGGTAAGATTTCATATTTCTACATATAAATGGAGATACCCAGATCATGTCCGAGGGTATCAAAGGTAAAATTACGGTTTCCGTACAAAATATTTTTGCACTGTAGAATTCGATTCAACGTGCAATTTAAACTCATCAATATCTAGTCTTGGTCATTATTAGATGATCTATGAGAGTTTAACAATTGTTTCTCATGAAAAATCAGTTTCTCAATCATATCATCATCTACTAGAAAGTGTCTTGAACACTCAATTGAACATGAGATTTCTCGCTCCATTCTTAATTGATTGAAAAATAAAAAAATATCTATCGTTCCAAATTTGTGGATGTAAAAAAATTACTAATTATAAAATTACTACTGCTGGTAAATATATGTAGTTGCCCAATAGTGGGCTGGGGAGATATGGGTGAAATAACGATCTATAATCAAAACTGATGAACTCTTGATCTTTGCGGATCGGGTGATATTGCGAGAGAAATGAATTCATGCTCCAGGGATGTGAGGATCGGTCTCCTTCTCGGTGCCTGATTCTGTAACTTAGCGCGCCTCTTCTTAAAAGTTAACGTAAAGCGAGCATTAACTGTTGAATTTTTCAGGCGACTTTAGAGTGTCGGCCTGCTCAGAGTACCTGAACACGCTGTACTCGCTTCGAGTTATAATGGGAGTAATAAAAGAAAGTTTCCGATACCTTCCCTGCCCACTTGGCCCTTGAAACCACACTTTCATAACAGTTTGAAGTTTCATTTACTGATTTTTTCATCCTTTTCTTATTTCACTATTCTCACTCAACCTAAAATCAGGTGTAAATAAGTTTTATTCCTCAAGGTGTCATCATTTTTTTTTATGTAAAAACATCTAACTTTTCGATTGGTCACATCATTTTTTCCGAAACTATTTTCGATTTTACTCGAATTCCTATTTTTCGCATCAAAAATAAGTTAAGCCAATTTGGCAAGATTTTTGATAATTCCTACTTCAAACATTTTAAGCGATCTAGCGGCACATAGAGACGCTCGGATATCGTTTTAGTATTGAAACAAGATTATTGGTTCCAGGAGTTATAGTATAGGTCATTTTTCACTCCAACCGGCCGTTTTCCGGACATTTTGAAGTTAAATGACGTTGAATTATCTGTCTGTGTTCTGCAATTGTGATTGCCGCACTGTAAGTTACCTCCACCAAATTAGTATATTAATTTTTCTTATCCAAATATGGCTACTCAATTTCATGCACAAAATGCTCATCTTTCGATTGATCACATTAGCTTTCCGTGAACTATTTTGTCGCATTGTCAATACAAGTGGTTTTAATGAAACTCAAGCGAAAACAAGCAGATATTCATAAGTATGATTTATTGTTCCTATTATAAATGAAAAATTCTTCTAGTAGTAAAAACTACACTCAGCAAAAAATCGATTGTAACAACAGACTTTTTCCGTTGGCAGCGAGCAACCGAATTAATACTGTTGAATCAATGAATTCAAGTACTGTCAATACGACAGAACCAGTCCGTCAATTCAACAGACTCAGTCCGTAAATTTGACAGGTGATTTGATTTGACAGGAGAGAGAAAATTGGTGTCAAATGAAAGGTTCATTTGATTCGAACAGTTTTACTCTGAGATACAGCGTTTTGAAGAAAGAAAAGAAATTCAAGAAAAAATTTTGAGTGTACCCAATATGGCGCCACCCTGAAAATACTTCTTTTCATCCAGTTTGAAGCATGAAGCATGTCTGAAATGAATAAAATACAAACAAAATAGTATATTTCTGATATAATTTCTTTGAAAAATACATTTTGTCTTTGATTTAATCATATTAAATAGACTATATGAACTTTTAACAATCTAAATCAAATCAATTTTCCAGATAAAATTCATGAAAAAACATTATTTTTGAATGAACAAAATTAAATTATGCAACATTCAATTCCAATATTAATCTCTCAAATTAATGAATATTCTTTTTTGTGTAATTTTAAATATAATTGAGATGTTCTCACTGAAATAGAAGAGTTCAATTTTCAAAATGTCCGAGCCCATTTGGTACTAGCCGAATGACTATTTTTTTGATGGTAGGAAAATTCTGTCTGATGTTTTTTCTTAAGACAGTACTTATAAACGCATAACCTCAAAATTTTTCTCGTTATAGGATATCCAATATCTACTAAGCGTTTAATTCGACTACACAATTCTTCGTTCTGTACTATCGTTAACGCATATAGTCGACTCATTTTCCTTTTTTCGGATATGTTTTGTTTGACATATCGTTGAAATATTATATTGTGCACCCTCCATAATTCCAAATGTGTGTAAATTGTCGATCTTTGAGGGCCAATCCAGAGTGAAGTGGAAAAAGAAAAATTCACAAAATCCATCACATATTTATTTTATGCGACGTTTCGCCAGTTAGGTTCACTGGCCTCATCAGGCTAAAAATTTATTACACAAAAAAACACGTAATAAATTATACAATTCAAGTACAAAACAATCGACGAAGTAACAATAAAATATTCTTTCTCACCAGTTTTGAATGAAAATATAATATTACGTTCGCTGCTTAATATTATGAAAATATAATATTAAGCAGCCGCTTCCACTGCCATTGTCAAACTATTGTGTATAAAGTTAACGTCAGTGGTCTTATATACCATCAGATACATTAGTGTGTTTGTTTTGAAAAATCTTTCTAAGCTTCCTGGACGTGTGACTGAGTTGTTGTGTATCTTCCTTCCTATTAAGTTTGTGTTGGTACATATTGATGTGGAGCATTTTCGAAATAAGTCGTTTCTTATAATTCGCTTCGCGGTCTAAAATTTTATAGTACATTGTGTTACGAGCGCGGAAAGTTGCCAATTGCACACGCGGGCGCGTTGGTGCACGAGCGCAGCAAGAGCGACATGTCGCCCAAGTATGCTTTTGGCAACTATACCGGGCGAGTTGCTCATACTATTTTTCATCACGGGCATAAAAAATGACGCATCGCGTGGTAGTTTCGTGGATGCCAAATGGGTGATTGTGCACTCCGTTGTGATAGTGTCATTTTGTAACGCTAGAGCGTCATGGACCTAACTGGCGAAACGTCGCATAAAATGAATATGTGGTGGATTTTGTGAATTTTCCTTTTTCCACTTCACTCTGCATCGGCCCTCAAAGATCGACAATTTACACACATATCGTTGAAATGTTCGTCGAGGTATTTTGTGTATAGTCGAAGCCATCCTCTGCGATATCTCACCTTCTTGACCTGCTCTAGAGCTTGAACTAAATTTTCCTGTCGACCATGTTTGGCAGATATTTACCATCAATGGGTTGATTGTAGCAGCTAGAACGAAAAAATAGGGGTGGCGCATATTGGGTACATTTGATAAAAATAACTAAGAACTATTAAAACGGTTGATAAAAAAGAGGTACGATAAAAAAAAAATTGGATGATGTAGATGGGGTGTCAAGGAATCGAATGATGTGTCGCTCGATTTTTTTGGCCTAGTTTAAGGGTATCAAAGAAATTCGCATTTACCTGAGCAAAATTAGATCGAGAATAAAAATTGGTGAAAAAATGGAAAACGAAACGAGAAAACGAGCGGAAAAAAGAAAACGAGCTTTAACAAGTTGGTATAAGGGTTCTCGATCGGTGAAAATGTTTTCTTTCCTCATTATTCGATATTGCCGACAAAATCATGTGCCGCGACGATGCTCTAGACGCGCGTTTATATGGAATACGAAGGGTGGCGCATATTGGGTACACCTTACATATTACTTTATATATACCCTTATATATATAACCTTATGTAGTATTTTTCAATTGTAATGTTCGATGAATTTAATGTTTTCGAGTATGGCGGCAATGAACATTGTATTGATACGCGTAGTTCCCGATAGTCAAACTATTTCAACCGCCGTACGCTCAAATCAGTTCCGTTTGAACCAGTGCGCCGTGCACACGCACTTGGTCTCTTACAATTAGTTTCTCGCCTGATAAAGTATTAATTAAGTTACTCTAAACATCACTTGTGTTTTTCTTTCTAAGAATCCACATCCTATCACAGGTTATGGGCCCAGAATTACGTAAAAGTTCTTGAGAGAAATCGTGGAAGTTGAAACCGCGCGGAGACACAGTGCCGAGAACAAGAACCGTTGAAAATGGCGAGCCGTTTCCCGAATCACATGCTCCCGATCGAGCGTCTTACGGGCCGAGATAACTATCATTCGTGGTCGATAGCTATGAAGGCTTATTTGAGATTCGAGGAATTATGGACTACTATCGAGGCTCCCACTAATGGAGAATTAACCACCGACGCAGCCAAGAATGAAAGAGCATTATAGCTAGATTAACGTTAGCAGTTGATCCAGTTGTCTACTCGCACATAACTCAAGCCGAAACAGCCCAAGCTGCATGGAAGTTGCTCAAAAATGCCTACGATGGTAAAGGCCTGATGCGAAAAGTAAGTCTACTTATACAAGTGTCAACAACGAAGCTCGATGATTGCCAGTCGGTCGAGTCCTATGTAAACACAATATTGACATCGGCGAAACAGCTAAACGGCATTGGACTCAACTTGCCCGATGAATTGGTAGGCGCGCTCTTACTTGCTGGCCTTCCTGCATGTTATCGTCCGATGCTGCTAGCACTCGAATCGACAGCGCAGCCCATCACAGCAGATCTAGTCAAAACAAAATTGTTGTGCGAAGTGAAGATGGATCAACTAGAGGACGATTCTCAACTCAAAGGTCTGTACATCGGCCGTTCAAGCAAATCATGGCCCAATAATCAAAGGAGATCTCAATCTCACGCGAATCGATCAGATGCAGTCCGTTGTTATAACTCAATAAGAAAGGGCACATATCAAGGGATTGTCGCTCTCCGAGACGAAACGCTCAAGCAAATTCGTCAGAAGAACACAGCACTCAGAACTCTAATGCAAATCAAGATGACGACGACATGACAGCGTGTGCGTTGTTATGCATGACATCAGTCGCTGCCCAATCGGCGCTAGGAGCAGCTGAGACCGGATGGGTTATACCGGATGGGACTCTGGTGCGTCCAAGCACATGTCTCCGGACCCAACTCTCATGCAGTACCATCGTAGCTCCCGGACTACAGGCGTCACCGTCGCTAACCACAAGAGGCTGTCAGTCAAGTCGCAGGGAGATGTTTTATTATACAATCCTCCACAGCGAGGTGCATCGGTACTACGTTTACAAGATGTCTTACATGTACCGGACATAAGTTTAAATTTAATGTCAGTAAGTTCTATTGCCAAGCGTGGCTATAAAATATTGTTTGATGGTCCAAAATGTAACATAATGAATAAATCCCATGAAATAATTTTACAAGGGCATCTAGGCCAAAATGATGTATATAGATTACGTTTACAAAAGCCAACCCCGCAAGCAGACTGATCAGGCGTGTCAGTACTTTCAACCGAAGCTGAACCGGACCTCGACTCATGGCACCGCCGCCTTACCCACCTCAACCTTGAGTACCTGAGGAGACTCCGAGACACAGCAGCACAAGGTATCAAATTCAGCAACACAGCAAGATTGTCTCAGTGCGAGCCATGCGTTGCCGGTAAACTGACCAAACGCCCATTCTTGCCGAGCCCAAGCCGTGCGTCTCGCAGACTGGAGCTTGTACACAGTGACCTATGCCAAATGGACGTTGTTTCGATAGGGGGTGCCAAATACTTCATGACACTCATTGATGACTTTAGTAGAAAAACCTTTTTATATTTTCTGAAAACTAAAGATGAAGTCACAAAATGTTTTACTCACTTTGTAAATTATATGAATAATCAATACGGTCTTAAGATAAAAACTCTTCGAACAGACAACGGTAAAGAATATGTAAATGAAAAAATGAGAACTATTTTGAGCAATTCAGGTATCAAACACGAGACAATCATTCCGCACAATCCTCAGCAAAACGGCCGAGCAGAACGCGCCAACCGGACTTTGCTCGATAAAATAAGAACCATGCTTGCCGACTCCAAGCTTAGCGATAGTCTATGGGCCGAAGGATTGTCAACAGCAGCATATATCTGCAACCGCTCACCGAGGAAAGCTCTGAATTATAAAACGCCCGAAGAGATATGGACTGGAACAAAGCCCAATCTATCACACATGAGAATTTTTGGCTGTAAAGCTCATGTGTACATTCCCAGCCATCTCAGGAAGAAAACAGATACCAAGACCATCGAATGCCAACTACTTGGCTATAACATGAACCAAACGGGATACAGACTGTGGAATCCTAAAACTCACAAGGTTATTGTTGCTCGTGATGTCGTTTTGTTCGAGAAGCCGCTTATAACGACCGCACGGATTGCATATCTACCTGTCACATGGATTTCAACAGAGATTCCAGAAGATACACAAACCAATGTTCCACAAGATACTCATGCAACTGAATTACAAATCGCACAAAATGATACACTACCATCTATTGAGTCCGTTCAACAGCCGCAAGATCAGGTAATGCATGAATCTATTTCTGACATTACACAAAATAGTTCAAGTTCGTCAAAGTCGCAAGATCAAGACTCAGATGAAGAGTATGTAGACCGAGCAGTCATTCGTAGATCACAAAGGCCTAAGAAGAAAAACCGAAGATTCGATGACTATGTTCTCAATCATGTAGTCACTCACACAGATGAGCCAACTACTTTTCAAGATGTTCTGGACAGTCCGGAAAAGGCCAGCGCTGATAACTCGATTCGATACAAAGCCCGCCTTGTTGCAAAAGGCTATGGCCAAATTCCAGGAATCGACTTTGATGATACATACTCACCTGTAGTGAAATACACCAGCCTATGACTTTTATTAGCATATGCAGCAAGACATAAATTGGATGTGCACCACTTCGACATCGAGACTGTTTTTACACGGTGAGCTAGACGAAGAAATTTTCCTCACTCAACCAGAAGGATTTGTATATGAAGACAAGCCCCAGCATGTCTACCTTCTGCATGAAGCAATATACGGTCTTAAACAGAGAAGCCGTGCATGGAACAAAAGAATCAATGACATCCTAACACAAATTGGCTTCAAACAATCTGATTTTGATACTTGTATATATTTTTATCACTCTCAATCGAAATTAATTATTGTAGCACTATTTGTGGACGACATGTTCGTGTTCACAAATTCAGAAGACTTTTTTCGACTGCTGAAAAACCAAGTTGGAAAGTTCGTGTCCCTCAAGGATCTTGGCCAAGCTAAAAAGTGCTTAGGAATCAATATACAAATCGACAAAATTAATGGAACAATCAAGTTGGACCAAATCGATTAAATCGATACACTTCTTAGACGTTTTGGAATGGAGGAATGTAATGGTATCGCTGTTCCCATTGACCCAGGTACAAACTTGACTATTCCAGAACCATCATCGGATCCAGATCAAGCCCACAGGCTACAGCAGATTCCATATCAGCAGGCTGTAGGCGCATTATTATACTTGGTTCAGGCTACTCGACCTGACATCGCATTCGCAGTTAGCACAGTGAGTAGATACAATCACAATTATGACGAATCACATTGGGCCGCCGTCAAGAAGATTTTTAGATACCTCGCCCACACCAAGGATTACAGTTTGAAATACTCGAGAGATGCTGATTGCCAATTGATAGGCTACTGTGATGCCAGCCTGGGAGCGGACGCTGAGGACTCACGATCGGTATCCGGATATATCTTTATGATGCAAGGAGCCCCTATAAGTTGGAGTAGCAGGAAGCAGAGCACAGTGGCTCTGTCAAGCTCTGAGGCAGAATATCTTTCGCTGTCTTCTGCATCACAAGAAGCTTTATGGCTACGAGGACTAGCGATCGAACTCCGTATACAGGTTGCCAACCCGATCCTGATTCGATGCGACAACAAAGGTGCTATTGACTTAAGCAAGAATGGTAAATTCAATGCGAGAACAAAACACATCATACGTCGGCACCACTTCATAACTGAAAAGATCGACAAACAACTTATCAAGGTAGATTTCCTACGCTCCGAACAGATGATAGCAGATGCTTTAACTAAAGCCGTTTCAAGATCCAAGATTGAAAGTTTTGTGAACAGTGTGAACTTGTCTAGTGAAAAACATTGTACTTAGACTTTAAAGACTGGAAGATGTTTCATGAACGTTTAAATAACTGAGTTGTGTTATATGTATAAATGTTTAGAATTTTTGCGAGGTAAAATGCGTGTACTAAATCTTACGAGATGAAATATGTAAAACACCGAACATTAAATTGTGGGAGCGTGTAGTATTTTTCAATTGTAATGTTCGATGAATTTAACGTTTTCGAGTATGGCGGCAATGAACATTGTATTGATACGCGTAGTTCCCGATAGTCGAACTATTTCAACCGCCGTACGCTCAAATCAGTTCCGTTCGAACCAGTGCGCCGTGCACACGCACTTGGTCTCTAACAATTAGTTTCTCGCCTAATAAAGTATTAATTAAGTTACTCTAAACATCACTTGTGTTTTTCTCTCTAGACCCACTGAATCCACATCCTATCACACCTTATATATACCTTAGTCATGGCGAAGAACTTCCATCAAGTTTGGGTGTTTATTCCCATGGCAACCGTTGCTATGGAGTTTTGATATCGGCATGCGATATCTTCCGATTGGATAGTACGATCTCCTTATAATTCCGCATATACGTTAGTTATGGCAAGCTGTAATCTTGATTTCGAATCACTGAGAACATCAAATCTATAGCAGCTGCATGCTCTACGGATGAGAAATGTGAGGGTGGATATTTCTTTTCATGTCCAATCTCTCATCTAACACTCACATATTGATGATAATGTCTATTTAATGATGTGTATGGAACGTTCCCCGTCGAGTGGGCACAGTCGAAATTTTGTTTGTGATTCTGCTTGGACAAATTAGTAATATCCTTGTATCAGAACACTCAGAATTTTTTATATTTCCAAAGCATTCGCTTCCAAATGCATGAAGCATACTGCTGAGGCACTTGGCAGCGGTTTTTTAATTATGAGTAATGTTTAAAATGTTTCGATTGAATATTTATATCTTCAAACTTTGCAAACCATATTTTGGATGTCATAAAACATTTTTGACACTTCTCAAATTTCCATCCATTAATATCGAAAATTTCTTCTAGACGTTATAAAATCGATCGTACTATAAAATATAAAAAAAACTGAATCTCTACTATTGAACGCTTATTTTTCTTACATTACTTGTTCAGATTGATTCAGATGAACATATAGAGAAGGGAAATACAAATCTCTGACAAGTAGAGAATATATTCCTACTATAAAAGCACGGGTTCTAAATTCATGCTTTGTTGGTTGGTTGGTTGGTTGGTTGGGTTGGTAACCGCGGGAATCGGACAACAGCGGAGATTCGTCAATCCTCTGCCTTCCCCCCTCCTCTTTGCCTCCCTCCTGGCAAGCCCATACCGCAGCGTTGACACGGCGCGTCGGGACGCGAGGGTGGATTCCACAGCTCGCCCACGGCCGAACGAAAATAGCGGGCTTCTATACTTAGACGTCGAATTTTTCGTGGCTCGAGACGGGGGGCAGGTTTATTTATAATACGAGGGCACGAGAGATTCAGAAGCAGAAAAAATTTATTATCTGTACATTATGTTGTACAAAATTCGTAGGTATTACATTTGTTTCAATTTGTAAATTAAGTGGAATGAAGTAGGTGGATGTAGAGTAAGGATTTGAAGGTCGGGAATGAGAAGGAATTGATGATGTAAGGAAGGAGTGAGTTCCAGAGATAAGCAGATGATATGTGGAATGATTTTTGGAAGGACTTGGTTCGAAAGCTAGGAATGATCAGCGGCAGACGATGACCTCCTCTCACAGGTCGAGTGGATATGTTCTCATAAAAGAAATCCACTAGGTACGCAGGTTTACCAAATTTGAAGAGCTTGAAGAGCATACTAGCTTTAAAATAGTCACGTCTTGATGATGTCGTTAGCCATCCTAGTTTCTTCCTGTGAGGGGTCGATATGTTCACTCCTCCTTACACCACAGACGTATCTAATTCCAGTGTTGACTAAGCGTTGCAGGATAAGATCCAGCTCATTTGAGAGATCACAGTATACCAGGGAGCAGTAGTCAATCAGTGGAAACAATAATGACTTGACTAGATGACACCTGAGGGTCTCATCTGCACAGCCGCGAAACTTATGGAGCCTATACATTAAGGTATTAGCTTTCTTGCAGATAGAAAATACATGTTCCTTCCAAGAGAGCACCGAGTCAAGGGTGACCCCCAGACTGAAGATTCAAGAGAGATGGGGGATCCATTCAAGTACAATACCTGGCTAGCCAGGTCACTGATTCTGCTAACATAATATTTATCTCCAAAGACTATGGCTTTGTTTTTCGAGGCATTCAGCATGAGGCCATTTGTGACTGCCCAGGATGAAATTGCAGTAGCGTTACGGTTGTGTTTGTGTAGTGTCTGTAGCAAGTCCTCAGGAAGGCAGTATATGTAGATTTGCAGGTCACCAGCGTAAAGTAGATAGTGAACATCAAGGTCAAGACACAGTCCCACTTCTCCAATGTAGAGTACAAAGAGAAGCGGTCAAAGCACAGAGCCTTGCGGAACACCTCGATCTAGTGGCTGGAAACCCGTGAAAGTCCCATCTTCCCTCCTCACACACTGCTCTTTATCCGACAGATATGATGCTATCCAACGCACCACATCTAGAGAGAAACCTAGCTTGTGAAACTTACGAAGTAGAGTTGCGTGTGAGACCGTGTCAAAGGCCTTGCTGAAGTCAAATTGAAGTAATGCTGTGAGTTTTTTAGCGTTTTTCGCTGTACGTATGTCCTCTGCAAGTTTAAGCGTCTAAAACCTGCAAAGTTATCCCTGTCTAAAACCTGACTGATGCCCATCCATGAGATTTTTAGATTCAAAATATTTGCTGATCTGATTAAAGACCAGTCTCTCTAGGACTTTAGAGAGGAAGTTGAGTAAAGAGATTCGGCGGAAGTCATTAGGGGAACTTTAGGGGGTGATATTTTGTTAAGTGCGAGGACTGTGCCTGTTTCCAGACAGCAGGAAAATGAGTCTGTGTTGAGGAAGCGTTGAAGAGTTTACAGAGGATAAGTAACAGGAAAGAAAGAGCAGCTGCGAAGAATCCCTGCGGAAGGCCATCAACTCCCACCGATTGAGAGCCAGACTGAAGGACAGCCACTTCGATGTCCTGAGGTGTAATTTCAGTAAACTGGAACTCCGCATTTCCCTCACTCTGCTCAAGTTCCTAAAAAACTCTTGATAGAGGAGGGGCCGTAGCAATATTAGCAAAGTGAGAGTTTAGTTCCTCCGCAGGGACCTCTCCATGTAGTTACTCGATTTGAGCACAAGACCAAGATTTCTAAGCTCCCGCCATATCTCCTTACTGTCAGTCAGGCCCTCCAATCGACATCTGTAGTAGTCAAGTTTGAGTAAAGTTTAAGTAAAGCGGTCTATAGCTGAATTTAGATGGGTATAAATATAGTTTATGTCATCCTCCACGTGACGGTCATATTGGTCCATCGCAGACCAGTCACACTCCGTAAGATAGGCACAGAGGGCCTCAGCATCAATCTTTTTGATGTTTCTGTAGCTGAACGTGTGAACTTCAGGTCTGTTAACAGCAATGTTGATGGTAGCCGCGATCAGGTCATGACCGTCAATGAAGGGAGCGTCCGTCTTCCAGTATTCAGTCACAGTGTCAAGGGCGTCCACCAAGCATAGATCTAGCCAGGTATCCGCACTGCCTCTATGAAACGTAGCTCCATAAGGGATGGAGTGTAACGAGTATTACAGTACAGTACGAGAGAGGGAGAGAGAGAGAGGGAGCAGTGGCAGGCAGAGTGATATTATAATGAGGGGAGTGAAGGAAGCCCAACGTGGAAAGAGAGAGAGCGAGCGAGCGAGCAGGAGAGAGAGACGTGCGTGGAGTAATCTAATCTATTAAATTACTATTTAATATCAATATTTTATTATCTACGATATTAAAATCGTCCGCCGGTGCGAGCCGCACGCTCATACGATAAACGGCGTTGTGTAGCGATCAATCGAGTTAGCGGCTGAGGTCTGGCTTCCACCTCTTCCCTCATTGTTCCTCTCGGGCTCCGTCGCGCACTTAAGCCCCGCAACAACCACTTCTTCTTGGCCTTGCCAGATGAAATTGAATTCACGACTCTCTTGGGAAATCTTATGAATGCTATCTGATAGCCGTAACACATCTCTTTCAATGATCAGGTGATTTTCACGTAATCTACATATACGAGGCTTATTTTGAGCGAAAATGTGATATCATTTATGAGTTTACGGGTTTCTGCTATTCATTATTACTTATTTTACAAGAATAATAATTCTTAGACTAAAAAGAAGTATTTTCGAGAGAAATTACAGAGAAGTCGTTTCTTTCGGATATACCTAGAATAAAAAAAATTGAGCATTTGAGGATCAGGCTGGCCTTCTAAAGTGCACCTGTTAGGTGATTTTCTTGTGAAAAGATAATGAATTTAAATGAAACTTGGTATCCATGAGTTCTTCAGGGCGCTGGTCACGAATCTGGCTTCACATTTTCAAAATTCAAATTAGAATCTCTAAGACTGCCGACCGAAAATTTGAAAAGATAAGGAATTTGAATGAAACTTGGTATACATGAGCCATTTTTTCTACTCTGGTCTCAGCGAGAGTCCAAAGATTCCATTAAAAATAAGCTTATGTTGGAAAAGTCATAAGCCTCGATCAAAATATGCAAAAATGTTTTTGACAAGTATAATCTTCAATACTTGTACCAGAGGTTATGCTGTTACGCAAATAAAGTTTCACGATGTTTCACTCGAACCACTGTATATGAATTTTCTAGTTCTCGTTTTTTCCATTTGTCACTTTTCATGCAATGAGTAAAAAATGACTGATACAAACAACGGAATGGTCCGTCAACTTAACGGACACAGTGATTCAAATTCTATATATTCTACAAACTCCAAATATATGAATATAACTAGCCAGAATCACTTACTCGCTATCGCTCGCTCGTGCCTTTCATTTACTCTATCATTAAAATAGATAAATGATGGAGTAATTATTGGAATGATTGATGAATCATTCGAAGTACATACGAACGCTTCTACATTACCATGTATTTGACGCGTAGGCTACCAAAATTAGAGTCCCGATGTCTCATTCGAGATGTTGGTTTTTGCCTCATTCTAAAGCTCTCTCTTTGAGAAAGCGTAATAACAACATAATCAAAAATAGATTTTGTTATGATGATGAACTTTAGTCTATCCTTGGTTAGTATCCATTGGATCCATATCGAGGGGCTATTCACTTCGGAAAGGTGATTTTTTGTGATTTTTTATATTTTTTTGAGAATTTTGTGATTTCTTGTATTATTTTGGAGCGGATAGTCCCTTGGGGTTTTAGTTATAAACAAAACTTCCAAATTCATTCGCTCGATTTGAGAATAAGGGCTATTCAGTCTAAAATTCAACAGAAATTTCAAACAAATACAGAAGAAGCAAAGGAAATCACCAGTGATTCCGAAGTAAATAGCCCCTTAAGGGGGGATATACAGTTATAATGACAAAAAAATTCGAATTTTTTTTTCATAAAAATTTAGTAAATTTCCTATAGAATACGCTCCTAAAACCCTTTTTTCGAAATTCGAATTCCAAGTGTTTTTTCTAAGGGATTGCTGATTGGAGAGTAAATACGATTAAACAATAATTTAAAACTTTCAACGCGTTTTTCTCAGAACTGCATTTTTGGAGTTTATGCCAGTGATAACTCGAAAACTAATTATCCGATTGAGCTGGAACTCATAGGAATTCCTTATTATAGTATTATCCATTAGATGAATGAAGAATTATTGTAATATTTTATTATTAAATATGGAGAAATGTGATGAAATGGCGGGAAAAAAATTGAGTTTTTCGAAAAAATTACGCCAAAAGTGCAAATTTTTTTTTCTTTTTTTCTCGTAATTCATCTACTAACTGTGAATGTAATTAATGTAAATTTTTTGATTTTTTGATTTCCCATCAAAATTGCGACTAGGAGAGCCGGCACAAGCAAAATAGAAGTACTTTCTCAACGCTATCTAACGGCCGCCATTTTGTTAAAAAAAATTAAAAAAAAATATTAATGTATACTACATGGATACACTTATAATTGTAAAAAAGTTTCGATTGATTTGATCAAAAACTACCCTTAAAAAACGATTTTCAAAAATGAGTTTTTTTTCTCGTTCCAACTGTATATCCCCCCTTAATCATCATCCATCACCATGGATATGGAAGCCAGTTCGATTTTTTTCCAGTTTTGGATTTTTCACGATGAAAACTGGAAGCGCTCAATCAGATCTATCGATCCGCTCTATCGAAATTCTCATCACGATGCTGATTAATAGATTTTTTCAACAATTCATATGGCACAACTTGCCAAGAGTCAGTTTTTTCCATATTTTGCGCCCACGCATCAATTTTCCCAAAATTTTCAATAGGAAAAATGAAAGTGCCGGTACTTTCCTTCCGATCGATCTTATCAGTTTTCATGTGTGTCGAATTCTTCATTGATATTCCTTTACATAAAATTTCCGGTTGGATCAACTCTATATCGATATGTAGATGTAGATTATATTTGGGAATACACACACATATGGGGCGTTTTACGTCAATTCTCCAGAACCTGCGCGCGGACGCTAAAACCTCACGTTTCCGACGCTTGTTTTCGACTCTATATGACCAATATCTAAATAGTGTTGGATATGCTATGAATGTAGTTTTTTTTTCAGCTTTCCGATGGTGAATTTAGTTTTCCAAAGTTTTTACGTTTTCCGAATAAAAAAACATGAAACATGCCATATCTCAGAAACCTATTTTTTTTTATTTTTTCAAATAGTCTAGATCGTAAGTTGAGGTTTTTAAACGTCGATATAGCCCTTGGAAAAATGAACCTTTTTTTTGTATTCGAGTAATTGAGTAGCGAACTTGAGAAAATGCGCCGCGCCGGGCCACTCCGCGCTGCCTCCACGCGCTTAGGCTCGGGTTTGAGCTCGACCTTTCAGTCTAAGAATTATTATTCTTGTAAAATAAGCAATAATGAATAGCAGAAACACGTAAACTCACAAATGATATCACATTTTCGCTCAAAATAAGGCTCGTATATGTAGATTACGTGAAAATCACCTGATCATTGAAAGATATGTGCTACGGCTATCAAATAGCGTTCATAAGATTTCCCAAGAGAGTCGTGAATTCAATGTCATTTGAAATTCAAAACTGGCCTGAGTTGGCCCCTCTTTACACGGACTGCGAGTTGGCCCCTTATTACACGTATTGCGAGTTGGCCCCTTCTTACACGGACGGCGAGTTGGCCCCTTTTTCAACGAAACGCTGAGTTGGTCCCTTCTTGCACGGACTCCAAGCTCGGAGCCTCGGAAGCGACGATATGATACTAGCTACAGCAAACGCGCTGCACGCCATCTACATGTATGCGTTCCAAAATCATATTTCGATGATTGTTTCCACAATTCTTGACCATAATCGTTTTGACGTACTTCTCAATCCATGTCATTATGCGAATTTCTAAAAGCTAAATGAATAACCAAATTCTACATTTTTAGGATCCATGTAAAAACTGTATAAGCATTAGAAAGATCTATCGAGCACTGACATCTTCTTGTATTTAAATAATCCTGAGTTATCGAAACTTGAGCTCGCAAACGATTTCAGATTATTAACACTGAACTAGCAATAATCTCTCACTCGCAATCGCTCCCTCGAGTCTTTCGTGTGGATTTTAATTAAAAAATCTACAAAATATTTAATAATCTTCAATATTCAATTCAGTTTCAGTAAGTTGTACTCGAAATTTATTCAAATAAATATCAATCGATAACATGATGCATATAAATTATAGCCCTCGAACTTCTTTCCCGACCCATCAAACCGAATATTCATCAAATCATCATTTTCCAAGTTGTTTATCGGATAGACAATTGGAGAAAAATCATTTTCGGCAATGCATGACCTTCTATGTCGTAGATTACGCCCCTGCGTCTATTTTTTCGGATTTTTCACCTCAGGTTATGAAAATGCTCGTGCTCTACTATAAATTTATAAGATCAGAATTGGTCATCCATCCATAGTCTTTTATCAACATTTTCCAGGGGTCACGCGGAAAATAATTGTTTCTATGTTCAATACGCCCCCACAATATCAACTCTGCCGAACACATAGCCAGTTTAAATTGTAGCTCTCGATCTTCTCTTTCGACGCATCACACCTTATGTTCTTCGAATCATCATTTTCTAAGTTGTTTATCAGATAGAAAAATGGGGAAAAATGGTCTTTGGCAACGCATGATCTTCAACGACGTAGATTACGCCCCGCGTCTATTTTTTGGATTTTTCATCTCAGATTATAAAAGCGAAGATTATGTAAGATCAAATTTTGGATGGATAACCCATTTATATTATTTTTTCAAAGTTTTTCTGGTATCAAACGTCAAATAATTGTTTTTATGGTCACTACGCTCCCACAATATCAATTTTTCCAACACATATCCAGTTCAAATTGGAGCTCTTGACCTCCTCTGTCGACACATTATACCGAATATTCTTCAAAACGTCATTTTTCAAGTTGTTTATTACTTCAAAATCTTTCGTATGACGAAAATTCGTCTATGCATAATTTTCTATGATATGGATTTCGCCCCCGCGTCTATTTTTTGGATTTCTCACCTCGGATCATGAAAGCGCTCATTTTCCTCTATAAATCTGCAAGATCAAATTTTGTATAGATAACCTATTTATACTATTTTTCCAACGTTTTGCTGGAATCAAACGTCAAATAATTGTTTTTATGGTCAATACGCCCCCACAATATCATTTTCTAACACATAGCCAGTTGAAATTCTAGCTCTTGACCTCCTCTTTAGACTCATTATACCGAATTTCTTCAAATCATCTTTCTCCAAGTTGTTTATTACTTCACAATCTTTCGTATGACGAAAATTCGACTACAGATGATTTTCTAAAATATAAATCACGCTCACGCGTCGATTTCTCTGGATTATTCATCTCAGATTATGAAAATTCTCGGGCTCCTCTATCGATCTGCCCGACCTGATTTCAAAATAGTTCAAAAAAACATTGTTTCCAGGAACAAAATATGGGAATCATAATTTGTGTACGGATTAATTTTAATGTAGATGTAGACTATTCAACAAACTACATCCCAATCAAAACTTGAAACTCAGACATCTTAACCTAACAGAGTTATCCTATCCGGCAACTGTTCAAAACTAAAAGGTAGCCTAAAATATTCACGTACCATCAATCAAATTCTCATACCTACAAATATAGTTTTGAATATCCATTGTCGACACTTATGACAGCTTCATCAACAAAACTGACTATCCTAACCCATAATATCATGTCGTCGGCTACTCTCCATCTCTATACATCTCACTCTATCAGGTCTAACGCGCCACCGTCGAAAAGTAAGCGCAGCAAGCGCGCGGGGGGACGCGACTAGCTATTATATACTGCCCAATGTCGTGTTAAATCTCACTTTTTTGATTATTTTTGTTTTACCGCTGTCCCGCAGAATGTTATGTTTGTAACCTTGTAACAGTTATTAGCAAGAACGACGACAAGAGACGAACTACGACTACGCAAGAACTAGAATATTCTTCGAATCATCATTTTTCAAGTTGTTTATTGCTTCAAAATTTTTCGTATGACGAAAATTCGTCTATGCATAATTTTTTATGACATAGATTACGCCCCCGTGTCTATTTTTTGAATTTTTCACCTCATATGGAGAGGATAGCTCTTGGTTTATCAAGACGCAATCAAATTCAATGACAAGCAGCATATGATGAACATTATTTGCAGTTCTTAATGAAACAGAGGTAGAAGAAGTTGAATTTCCAAAATTGGATGATAATATAATAAAACGAGTCAGGGCAGCATTATCAAACAGAGGTTTTGCTGATGAAGTTCTGGTTGAAGGTTTTGGAATGACAGTGAGGAGAAGAGACATGCAGACACAAGCAGGTTTGAATTGGTTGAATGATGAAGTAATAAACTATTAGATGAACTTGTTGATAAGTCGAAGGGAAAATGATAAGTATTCAAATGTTCACGCAATAAATTTGAATACTTATCATTTTTCCCTGGCATTATCCAAATCGATTCGGGCGTTCGGTGATAGGAGGTAGAAATAAACAAATACACTCACTCGTTCACAATTTTTAGAAAGGAAAAATGTATATAAATTGCATGAAAATGGATACAAATTACTTAGGACACTAATCTTTATTATAAATCGTACACTAAACAATTTAAAGGGCGAGATGCGCAATAAGTCTCAAGAAAAATATGTATAAATTTTGAATAATCGAACGAAATGGGGAAAGGTAGCGCGAAGCAGAGAGGACAATCTCAGCGACCGATCTGAGCAAGCTCGCCGAAAAATCTGCCGTAGGTCACGCCGTGGCTTTCCACGATGGGCCAGGGATACCTCCCCCCCGCTCCCGAATGTTCCCCCGCTGTCTAGACGGCACGGAGGAGAGAGCCGAGATCTCCCGAGCTCCGCGCTCAGCTTTGAGTCTCTCCCCTCCTCGCCGCTCCAGGTCCGCTAGCCATCGCAGGGCTTGGAGGGCCGCTTTTGAGCCGTGCACCGTGATGCGAGGCCCCTATCCCCTTTCTACCTTCCGTTCTCCGAGGTCACCACTACTGGTCTCGGTAAGCCTTGCAGCTTCCCAACCCAGATGTGTGATCTCTTTCGAGATCTTCAAGATGATGGGGCCCGGGCGGTTGCCAGCCGTCCGGGTCCTGTGGCTGACGGCCACGGCGCATCGTTTTGTTACAATGGCCGCGCACGTATGGGAGAGTTGCAGGTGCCCACTCGGAAGCGCGGTCTCGGACCGCGAGACGGATTCCCGGCTCCACTATGAATGCGCCCCTGCGACGCGGTTTCTAGGCGAACTCGCGCAAACCTTCGCCTCTTTCTCTCTGCTTCGATAAAATAGAAACTAAGAACTAACGCAACATCTTAACGTGCTTAAGTTAACTTTTGATCGTAACTTATACTTAGAAATGGAATTTACTTATAACTAGAATTAAAATACAGATTTGAAATATTCGCACGCAAGAAAAGGATATGGCTTACAACTAATACGCGGCTTATAACTAATTACATTCCACGCGTCACAAATGATTTTCGGTCACTCTCATACTCATGTTAAGGGGTTACATACACCTTAAAATTGAAAAAAATCGATTTTTTTTTTCATGTTTTTTCATGTATTTGGATCTCCTCTTTCGAATGCCGAAACCCGTTTTCAAAAATTCGGCGTCCTTAAAAAGTTATGCGAGATTAATTCAAGTCATGTTTTGAGGCAAAAACCGCCAAAAATGATGATTTTCAATAACAACGCTGATCTAATTTTTTTCTCTGCAGAAAAATATTTTATATCAATTTTATAATGCTTAATTATCAAAAAAAATCAATATTCAACTGTAAAAAAAAATTATCTACCTATTGCCAATCATGATTCAAATTATCACAAAGCATGAGCCTATAGAACATTTATTTAATATAATTCGCAATAAATGACTCGAGTGCCAATGTTTTGTGTTTCCCGCGGCAAAGTCTTGACTATTTTTGGTCAAAGCGATATGTGCCGCCATTTTTAGTGTAACAATGACAATACTTCATGTGAACAGACCTTCAAAATTCATTTGTGAAACTGAACCATGAGTGTGGAATAGCCCTTACTCTCAAGTTTGTTTTGATTATCAACTACCGGCTATTTCGGGGTCAACCTCTCATTTTCTCAAAATAAAAATAGAAATATAAAAGAGAATAGTTCATGTTGCTGAGTCATTAGTAGTAAGTATCTGTTTGAATTCATAATTGTTTGAATAAATATTGAAGACAAAAATTTATTCATGATTTCATTTTTTTGTTTTGAAAGCTATGTCAACACAGAAGAAAAAAAATAGAAGTTCCCCAGTGGCAAGTTTTAATGATGGTGCTAATGTTATTCTAGATGTGATGAGTGCATTAGGTATTGTTCCTGGTACGAGTGCTAGTCTCTATTCTGCCAAGAAGAATGAAACTAGGATTCGTGTAATGGATAGTCGAGTGGAGGCATCAACTCTCCAAGCTCGCACGCTGAGAAGAAGACTCAGGCATGGAGTGTCTGATCATTCCTATCAACCAGGGGCATACTAAGGAGCATATCCAGTAGTGAAGTTATGTGATATCATAAGTGACTGTGATTTGTTCATAAGATTAAACTTTAAAATGTGTTTTTCTCAAAAGTGTGATTTTGACATATGTGATGTACTTACCGTAAGATCCAAAGAGCTGAGGTTGACGTATACAACTTCTGTAAAGTGGATTGTGTTTGTGACATCAATACTCATATCCGGAACCTCAGTCACCAAGATCCAATCAAGTTTGACCCCATAAGCGAGTGACCAAACCAGTGAAATAGCTGTTTTCTTGATTTTTCATCATTGTATTCGATAAGCCTACAGACTTGGGTGGTCATAATTGATCAGATCTTGGCAACTGAGGTTCCGGATATGAGTATTGATGTCAGAAACATAATCTATTTTGCAAAAGTGGTATACGTGGACCTCAGCTTTCTGGATCTTACGACAAGTGTGATATTAGAGTTAACACAAATATATAGCTATATAGAATATTCCAATGCACTTTTGGGATATTTTTTTTGTGGAAAAGTTACAAATTAGTGTACAGATTCTTGAAAAAAAATTTGTTTGAAAGAAAACTTTAAAATAGTTATTTTTTTCTGTTGTCTAAGAATTATTAATTTTAAGGTGTATGTAACCCCTTAAGCTTCAGAGACGTGCGTGAGCGATCGAGTCGGTTTAGGGCCGGGCTATTGTGCGAGTCTGAAGTGCGAGTCGGGGCCGGCCTGGCGTGCGCTCAGGTATACGGCTTCGGATTTAGCGGGGTGGTTGGGTTTGGGCTTTGCGACTTTAATCCGTTGTAATGGCGCGTTGTCTGGGTGATTGTCGTAAACGCGGTGGCTCTTCTGACTCGTCGTAGGAGCTTTCGTTCGATTATTTCACGGCGTCGTTGCACGTGAGCGACAGATGTTCGAGCGCATGTATTTATTGCGAGACGATATTTCGGGCTTCATTTATCACAAATTTGCGAAGAGCAGTTAGTGCGCGTCGAAATGAGCCAGGTGTGCGCAAAGTATTGTTTCACGGGCGCGAGACTGTCTTCGCGGCTGAGAGATTATTCTCGCCACCCAAAGCTCGATCTCGAGACGCGCACAGTGTGCGCTAGGCACGTGTGGCTTGTAAGCCGGTCAGTTACAGAGTAAGCGCGTCGACCGAGCACCGAAAGCATGCTTTACAAGTAAGGGACATTTCCAATACACTACAATTCCTCCCTCTTTCAAGAATGTACATTATTCTCGCTTATTACGAGCAGCAATGCGTTCTGAGCGCCGAGCAGGTTTCATCATCTGATCTGTGTGAGGCTTAGTTCTTTGACAATTTCGTCCATCACGCTTTTTTCTCCGTTTTTACTAAAGTTATCTACCGTAACTGTATCGCTCTGTTTGAACCATACATTGCGTGAATGCGGTCTTGACACAATTTGCGAGTGCTGTTCTGTTTCTACCTTATTTTTCGAATCGGGACGCAACATATCAAAACGGGTTCTCAGTTCATATACGAACCAAGCTGGGCTCTTACCCGTCGTGCAATGTGGCGTGCTTCTATAATCAAACAAGAATTTATTTATTGCTGCGTGTAACCTCTCACCTCTTTAACAATTTTTTTCACTTTATCTTTAAATGTCCCTACTCCCCGTTCTCGGCGTGTTCTCGGCTGCGCCGTTTGTTACTGGGTGATGAATCGGCGAGAAGGTATGTTTGATGCTTCTTTTATATAAAAATACTTTGAATTCAGCACTGGCAAATTGTGTGGCATTATCCGTTACTAAATGGTTAGGAAAACCATGTCTCGAAAATAATTTCTCAAATTCTTCAATTAGTCTATAAGTTTTTGTGTTTTGACTAAAATTAACTGCCTCAGGCCATTCTGAATGCGCATCTACTATGACTAAATACATCTCGTTGTTGAATAATGGACCCAGAAAATCGCAATGTATTCTACTCCAGGCATTGTCTGGCCAAGGCCATGGTGTCAAAAGTGCGTGTGGTGGTTTTTCCTGTTCCTCTAGACGAATTTCATCTATATTAGGCCACCACATAACAGCCCGGTTCATCACTGAACAACATTTTAAATTCGGTCAAAATAAGATTTCGTATACCTCCTGACTCAATTTTATGTAGACTATCTATATTTTTTCATGTAATTTCTTTCGGAAACATTAACGGCCATAGGCGAAAAACTTCTAGCCACTGCCGGCCGATTAATGGTGGACCATTACCTTTCATAACAAAACAAGCTAAAGTTTCCGTTCGCTTATTCAACGTTACCGTTAGATTTTTCAATTGACCAATCGGCCTCAATGTGTTGTCGTCGTACGTTAGTGATGTTTTATTTGTTGCATCTAATTTTAATCCATGGGAAATTTTATTCTTCGTTTCTTCAGAAATTACAGTGAAATATGTCCTGGTATCGATTTCCATTTCCAATATCTTATCGTTAACCAGTACGCTTACAAACATTGGACTTGCTTTTACTTCACGGTTTAAGAAATAATAACAATTTATATTTTCATTTTCTTTGAATAAATAGAAACCTTGACGCCCATTGATCTCCCTTGCGGTTGTCGAATCTGCTTGGCTGTCGTTGTCCGATTCTTCTTGTAGATAATTAACTGCTGGATTGGGCTGCGCTTTCTTTTGTCAGGCACATTGCTTCCAAATGCCCTTTTCTTTTGCACACGGTGCACATCTTGAATCTGTGCCGACAAATATTCGCACGATGATTTTTCTTCCCATAGCAGTAGCAGGTTATTTCAGTAATGAGCCACTGGCTTTTCTGTTCTCATCCGCACCTTGTCCGGAATGCGGGCCTTGTTGAAAATTTCCATTACCTTTTGAGTGTTTACCTTTGAACTGTGAGTGCGAGTCGACTCGATTTAAAGAGTACATCGCAAAAATTTCCTCGTTTTCCTGATTATTTGTTTTCTTCATCGTGCCCAGAGAATTTCTCGTTGCCGTCTCAGATGCTATAGCTTGTGTTAGGGCTTTATCGAAAGTCAGACCTTCCGTTTTGAACAATTCAATCTGAGTACCTTGATCATGGATCAATCACGAACTGATTTCTGAGTGCTACTTTTACATCCGTAAGATTACAGTTTAGTGACAGTCTTTTCAGTTGAGTTGCAAAATCTGTGACTGATTCATTTGTCATTTGTCTGGCTTGATTAAAAATGCATCTTTCCATAAGTTTTGATGGCTTAGGGTTTAAATTTTCACTCATTAACTTTGTCAACTCACTGAACGTTTTTTCCTTCGGTTTTTTCGGCACGCGAAGATTTTTTATCCTCAAGTAGGCTTCTTCATCGATCCGCGTTAGTAACGCTGCCACTTTTGCTTTATCATCCGTAATTTTCTTTGCTTCAAAATAAATATCCAAACGTTCAACAAAAGTCTCCCAGTCACTCGTTTTCAAACAAAATTCCAATTTTATCCCTTCCGACATATCGTCCGATTCCGAATCGAACGATTCGGTCACGCTACCCGATGAATCGCTATTCGACTGCTCGGGACTTTCGGATTTGTTTATGTTCAGTTTCTCTTGTTCTGACCTTATAATTCCAGCTAGCTGCTCACCTAGCTCGTCGAGTGTACTCTGTTCGTCTACTTCAATATTTCGACTCCTCAGTTGTTCGAGTACTTCTGCTTTTTTGAGATAGTACACCTCCGATACTGTTAATTGTCCATCACTTACATTGCCCGTTTTTTTGCGTCTACTTTACTCGAGTCACTTTCATGTAATGTAATTTCACTCACTACACTCACTCGTCAATTCGCTTAAACACGTATGCGTAATTATTTGCCACTTCTTTCCGATTACATTATCACTATACTCTCTGACCCGCCTCGTCGCCAATTGTTGTGTCCTTAATAATCGTTAATACGTGGGTGAAGGGTATAGTAGATTAAATGTGCAGTGAATACAAACAACGTGTTAATCATATACAAGACACAGTGTGCGCTCTGCACGTGTGGCTTGTAAGCCGGTCAGTTACAGAGTAAGCGCGTCTGTGCGTCTGCTCGTCGGCTGAGCACTGAAAGCGTGCTTTACAATTGAGGTACATTTCCAATACACTACACACACTATTAAATTATTGAAATAACTCAAAGCTATATGTATGTAGTTTAGTATGCATCCATAAATTATTCAATAAGTTAATAAAATCCACACTTATTTTCAATTCCTGCATTACACTTGTCCTTCGAGTTTTGTTAAAAGTTTTTATCTCAATATAAAAGTATTAAATAACATCAAATTTTCGAAATCTTGAATTTACAATTCGTGCAAACTTGATTAACTCTTTCATCAACAATGTTTTACACCCGTGTGTTTGGAGGAAAATTGGGATGGTCGCAGAAATAAAAGAGGCTGAGCAGCAGTATGGTCAAAACACTTTATTTGTAATGACTCCAAAAGAGTCCACCAAAAACCGCCTAACCGCCTACCGCCTAACCCCTGTCCGTGGAAGAGCAACATACAAATTGGCCGCGTGAAAAATATTCTGTTTGCAAATCTATCCCTACGTACTTAAAAGTCTGTCCTTGAGATTTGTTGATCGTCAAGGCGAAAGAAAGTTTCACAGAAAATTGTAATCGTTTGAATTGGAATAGTAAGTCTGATGGAATCATAGGTATGCGAGGTATGAATACTGTTTCTCCAGCAGGTCCCGTAAGAATAGTTGCTTCGATTATATTTTCCCGCATAACTTTAATTTGCAACCTTGTGCCACTACATAAATTGGGACGATTTAGATTGCGTAATAGCATTATTGGAGAACTAATTTTCAATTTTAGGTCATGAGGTAAAAAGCCTGAAGGATCAAGAGTTCAGAAATTCTTGAGGGTAGTGTACAACATCATCAATGTTGATCACTGTATCGATAGAATGATAATGTCGCATTTCTCCATCTAACTTTTCTAAAATACTATTATTAATATTATGAGTGGTAGCGTTTCGAGGAGTTATAATTGCCCTTTCGCATAACCAATTTTAAGGTTTGTCAGAGAGATTTTCAATTTCTGGATAGACTTTAGAAATCAGGCCATGACTGTATTAACAGTCGTTTCTACTTTTCTATATATATTTATGTAATCATTTTTATTTGTTACTTTCTCATCTCCAATTTTTAGAAGTTCTAAAGCAAATTGCAAATCTTCACCCCCAAGAGGCAATAAACTCCCAATACTATGATATATTTGCCCTTGAATTTTGAAAGTTGGCCTAAAATTTCCTTCTCGAATTACGTTAGCTCCAAATGAAGTCATTTGAAACAGTGTATTTTATTTAACTTCCTGTGTTTATCCTGTGTTTATAACAGTGTGTTTATTTAACTTCCTTAAATAGTCCAGAAAATGTGGAATCAGTGCGGTTCTCTGAAAGAAGACTTTTGGAGAGGTTCTGGTGGCTCTTCGACAGCAGGAAGATTAATTTTTCCACCAGAACAGCACAATCCAGGAGCTTCATCTGGCCACTTTATGGCTTGACACTTGTCACATACTTTATTCATAGATCCAACTACAATATCTTTTATATAAGCGTAATTTTCTGTTGGATCATATTCAAAAGCAGATATTCCACATACTATTAACGGGGCTTTAATTATTCGACCTTGACGAACGGCTTGCGTTTGTCTAGTTCTAATTGTATACCGCCTAATGTTACTTCTGGGCCTCGGCATTGTTAATTATTTGGCATAAGGGAACTGGGATACGAAAGATCCCAGAAACAGGCTGAGCTTATTTTTAAACTCTCCTATATAGCCGATAGAACGCTGACTCTCTTGCGAGAGAGCGCCGCACTATACCTTATACACGTGCGACTCAACGCCTCGCCATCTACTGGCGTGCCATGGTACTTGGTCGGTTACCCCCACCACAGAAAAATGCATTGTCTATTTCTCGGTTTCTACTCAAAATTTTAAGACGCCACATATCCATAAACATGCCTGGAGTGGTCAAGAATCAAGTATCAAAATTTCATGAAAATCGGTTCAGTAGTTTTTGAGATTAGCGGCCACAAAAAAACAGGCTGTCCTTTTATATAATAGTATAGATATCCACCATGTGTCTAAATTTATTCCCACCATCAATTTTTATGCAGGATATTGCTGCTTTGTTGTCACACCAAAGTCTAATAGGAAAGAAACTGTTATTGAGCATTAATATAAGTGAATTTAACAATCCTATCATGTCTTGATACGCTTCGCTCATTGCAACAAATTCAGCTTCGTATGTCAAAAAGGCAACATACGATTATTTGTGGGTCTTCCACGTCACAACATCATTATACAACTCCATTACATAGCCACAAGTGGTTTGTGAATCTTTGTCGTCACCAAAGCTAGCATCAGTAAACACTTCGATTCCATCCATCTCTCCTTTGTAAACCAAACCCAGATCTTTTGTTTGTTTCAAATATCCTAATACTCCGGCCACCATATTCCAGTCTTCCACCGTAGGATTGACTTGATGTCTGCTCAGTAAATCTACGGCATATGAAATGTCTTGCCTTGTAGCGTTTGCCAAATATAATAAGCTCCCAAGCATTTTTCAAGTTCAAGAATTCCACCAAAACATCTTGATCGTAAGAATCTTCACAGTCTCTGCGTCTCTTATTTGCTGCTTGAGATGTTTCTATAGGAGTTTTTCTTTGTGAAAGTTTCTCCAAGCAGAATTTTCCCGAAATCTTATCAATATATGGCTCCTGGCTGAGCTTGATTATTTTCCTCCGTTTGTCTCTGTTAATCTAAAAAATTTTCCATGACATAGATTACGCCCCCGCGTCTATTTTCTTCAATTTTCCCACATCAGATTATGAAAGCGCTCATTTTCCTCTAAAAATCTGCAAGATCAAATTTTGAATAGATAACCCATCTATAATATTTTTCCAACTTTTTTCTAGGATCAAACGTTAAATAATTGCTTTTATGCTCAATACGCCCCCACAATATCAATTTTTGCAATACATAGCCAATTCAAATTGTAGCAATAATAATCTAGTAATTCACTAGTAATCTAGTTCGTCGAACTTATCTTATGTAAACACCTGACTCAACGTCGAGACATTCAGCATACAGCTCTGAACATCACAACAAAAGATCAGTTGTCAATATTTTATAAATAGATAATTCAACATCCTGATATCCGGAACACATCGTCAAACATCACAACGAAAACTCACTTATTTATTTGTTTAGGAAAATTCAATACTATATTACTTGGCACACAGCTTCAAATACTACGATAAGAATTATTCATTTCTAGTGTATTGGATGAGTAGAATTATTGCCAGCAATATATTTTCAATTTTTATTCATAGTCGCTTTCATTTTAATTCAGTTTAATATTTGTATTTTTCACCAAAATTCATCAATTATTCGTTCATTTACCTCTAATTTCAATCCATCCATTATTTCTTCCAATTTTCATACACTCATTTAATCATCAATCTGCCATTCATATAGTCAACCAAGGTCAAACCCACTATTCTAATAAAAATTATTGATTTTAGCAAATATTGAAAACTCAACTTTTCCAAACACCTTTTTCAAAATGAGAATTTTTATGAAGTATCTACTTTAATTATAATTCTTCAAGACAACGACTTTGTTAAGGGTAATTTTACCTGCAGTATAAAATTTCCCAGACATGGTCACATATTCAATCTCATCCTTTTGGCATATATATACGAACGCGAGAAATTCACGTTGAGTCACTAATGTGACATCGTGCCGCGCGACTGCCTATCAGGCGGGCCCACCCGACCGGCTGCCACACGCACGAACCGAATCCTGTGAACATATATGGGGCGTTTCACGTCAACTCTCCAGAGCCTGCGCGCGGACGCTAAAAACTCGCGTTTTCGACGCTTGTTTTCGACTCTATTAGACCAATATCTAAATGAAGTCGAATATGATATCAATGTACTTTGTTTGTCAGCTTTCCGATAGTGAATCAAATTTTCCAAAATTTTTACGTTTTCCCAGAAAAAAACATAAAACATGCCATATCTCAAAACCCTGATATTTCAGATTTTTTTTAATAGTCTAGGTCGAAAGCTGACCTTTTTTTACATTGATATAGTCTCTAGAAAAATAGGACTATTTCATTATTCTCAAGGATTTGAGTAGTGAACATGAGACGTTGCGCCGCGCCACGCTGCTTCCACGCGCTCGGGCTCGAGTCTTCTGTACACCTGAGTGCCGAATTCAGAGTACGTTCGATATCCATACTTGTTCCTATAGATTGAATGAAGTCTCACGTTCATTACTTGTTCGATTCGTGAGTATTTCATTTCACTTTCTTTGAGTAACGTTCTTGCTTTGTTATTCAAACTTTGAAATATTGTGTTTTAACTGTGCATTTTTTTTTATTTTTTTTTAACTCCGGAAAAATTACATACTCCGAAGCTGACGAAATGCTTTTGACAATCAGCCTCTCATCGCAAGTTGGTATGAATGCATGGAACTGCAGAGTGCCTGGTATAGGAAAAGAATTATCAAATCTCACTTTCAATTCCAACTTTGCTCTCTCGTATTCTTCTTGTGCACTGAAAAACACTACAGTTTCCTTGTAATAATTTTTTGCCCATTCATATAAACCTTCTGCGGTTAAGATGTGATTGTATGCAGAGCGCTGTAAACTCGCTAATTTATCACCTCGTTTTACATTAGCTCCAATTCCGCGGGAATGCCAAAATCTTTTTGATGATAAACAAGATAGAAAAACTTTTCTGATTTTAAAAGTGCTGACCTGCTCCATCGGTACTATAATAAATTTTCTTAGGTTTGAACTCTTTTTTCAGATATCTTACGATTATTTCTTGGTACACATGGACTGCAACTGAATCGTGAGCTAAATTATTTGAGATAATGGCCATGCTCTTGTGCTGGACTTCTTCATTTCTTCGAAAGTAAATAACCACTGTGAAAATCGTTGCTTGATTGTTATTCCAGTGGAATGATTGAGCTGAATTTTGCACAACAAACGCATAATTTTCAGCGAAATCAAAGCAAACTAAGAATTCAGCATTTACGTGTACAGAAGACTTGAGCCCGAACGCGTGGAAGCAGCGTGGCGCGGCGCAACCTCTCATGTTCACTACTCAAATCTTCGAGAATAACTAAATAGTCCTATTTTTGTGAAGGCTATAACAATGTAAAAGAAGGTCAGCTTTCGATCTAGACCATTGAAAAAAATCTAAAAAATCAGAGTTTTGAGATATGGCATGTTTTACGTTTTTTTTTCCTGGGAAAACGTGGAAATTTTGGGAAACTCAATTCACTATCGGAAAGCTGACAAAAAACTACATTGATATCATATCTGACATCATTTACATATTGGTCTAATAGAGTCGAAAACAAGCGTCGAAAACGCGAGGTTTTAGCGTCCGCGCGCAGGCTCTGGAGAGTTGACGTGAAACGCCCCATATATATCGGCCGCAGCGCCAGCCTTCCCTCCACCGCGCGCCCGATCCCGCTTGCGCAGATTCCGCCTCGCCGCGGACAACTTCACGCGCTAGGCCAAACAAAACAAGTTTGTCCTCCCCGGCTCGAGTGGCTTTTGTTTTTCGCCGGCTCTTTTTCTGATGAAACTTTAAATTTTATCTTTCCGCCCGTGACTCTATTACAGTGCACATTTTGTGCACTGTATTTATGCAACGGTTCGCGAATAATAATCGGCACTCCCGATCAAACCCAAAAACGGTAATGTACTCGGAAAATAGCCGGTAGTTGATAATCAAAACAAACTTGAGAGTAAGGGCTATTCCACACTCATGGTTCAGTTTCACACATGAATTTTGAAGGTCTGTTCACATAAGGTATTGTCGTTCTTACACTAAAAATGGCGGCACATATCGCTTTGACCGAGAATAGTCAAGACCTTGCCGCGAGAAACACAAAACATTGGCACTCGAGTCATTTATTGCGAATTATATTAAATAAATGTTCTATAGGCTCATGCTTTGTGATAATTTGAATCATAATTGGCAATAGGTAGAAAATTTTTTTTTATAGTTGAATATCGATTTTTTCTGATAATTAAGCATTATAAAATTGATACAAAATATTTTTCTGCAGAGAAAAAAATTAAATCAGCGTTGTTATTGAAAATCATCATTTTTGGCGGTTTTTGCCTCAAAACATGACTTGAATTAATCTCGCATAACTTTTTAAGGACGCCGAATTTTTGAAAACGGGTTTCGGCATTCGAAAGAGGAGATCCAAATACATAAAAAAAAACATGAAAAAAAATCGATTTTTTTTAATTTTAAGGTGTATGTAACCCCTTAAGTCGCCCGTTGCAGTGTCGCAGCCTGCCTGCATACATGCAACTTATGTAGTTATAGTATTCCGCTTTCTCACAGAAGCAGAAACGTGGCCCTCGAGCCACGAGCGGATATTCAGCGACGCGCCGTATCGGAAAATTTTTATGGCTTTCCCGCGTAGCCGGACCGCCTGAGTTTCACTTTCCGCAGCTGCAACTCTTGAGGGACGCAGCCCTCCAAGGAAAGTGACACCCTGCGTGCAGTCTGTCCTTGATGTGACCTTATCCTAGTCGGAGGCTCTGTCGACTAGGCCCGCGCGTCTCAATGAATATAGTTACATATATTTACGAATCACTCTATGCTTATTCCTATCAATTCACCCGTCCTTTGATCCTCCTGTGAACTTTCTTACATATATATGTATATTATTCTGACTATACAAATTATCTTTTGAGGTAAGTATAACCAATTCATATCGCACAGCTTCAACTCACGAGCTACGATTATTATTTTGCGTTCTTCCGAGATACGTCCTTATTTTGCGCCACTGATGCGATCAGATGTTACCACAAAAATAGTAAAAATGTATTCATTTTCGTGAGAAAATGTTTCATGCTATGGAAAGGAATAGTGTTAGTATTTTTGGGTTAAAGCCGAATTGTTGGGACAAGTTTTCCTCAATTCTGTTACAATATTTCAAAAATAACTATCGTTCGCTTTATTTCGATCAAGAATATATCGTATATGTTAATATATGGATGGGGAATATAAATTTTTTTAGAAAATGCTCGAATCAAAGGGAGGCAAAATTACGATTCACACAGCACATAGATTGTCCATACTGTATAGTAAATACAAGAATATACTAATAATATAAGGTGAGAACTTCAGAAGTCCGTGTCTTCAAAAAAATAATCCTACTAACTATAAATACACTGTGAGTGTACGTTACCCGATAATGCAAACTAAGCTCGTATATTCACTACATTGCATTAAATGCAATTTTTTTAACGCAGTTCATGTAAAAAGAAATGTGTGATCAAAACCTTCAAGAGAAGATCCGAATTCAATTCGAATCTTTTCATGATGAGAAATTTCACCTTCAGGGACTGCGCACACATTCAAAGAACACATTCAAAGATTTTTCACGAGGCAGCTGGCTATGAAATGGAGTATTGATATTAAACGATCAGAAGTGAATGTAATATGTAATGATCTTTACTTATCACAATTCCAAGAGGCATGAACATATTATCTATCATAGGTTTTCATATATACCGAGGAATTCCAAATAGTTATGAAGAGTCGATTCTCTTAAAAACATAACGTTTTTTCATGCGCGTCCATTTTTCTATGTATGTTGAACGATTTGAGAAAATTCAGTTTGTAAATTACTATCAGTGGATTGGATGTACACCATTCATTTTTTTGGTCAGTCCTTACTGTAATTGTGCAAACTAAATTAGATATTTTATGCTAAAATCTAAATGAAAAGGTTTCATGATTTTAATATACAACTGTTCACAATGTCTATCAACGTTAAGAGACCATCAAGGTATTTGTGTGTCTACAGTCATGAATATAAGCATGCATTCAATTTGTTTAGTAGAATGGAAAATATCGTTTTTTATCAAAGCTCCATTCAATATTAATAACAAAATATTTCCTGGCGAAATTAGAGGTCTTAAATACGCGAAGGAATATCTTCTGAATCGTAATATGTTCATTTTATTCTTCAGATAGAATGAAGATCCATTTTAGTATATAGATTTCAGTTAAGTATCTCAATGAAGTGAATGTGAAAATGTCATATTTCCATGCGTAAGGATGAGTTCTGGCGTCCATTTTAACCATATGATGCATTATTATTTTTCTAATTTGTAACATGTAATTGAACTCCTGCATAAAATGAGAAAGTTCAACCCTAGCATTCGAAAATATCTACGAAACACTAGTCAATGTACAGTAGCAAGACTTGCTGAACACTCTTTCATCAGTGAAATTTTGTGTAAGTCACGAAGTATCTTCCAATTTGCTGAGTATACTTTTAATAAATGTTGCACAATTAAACGGCAACAATAAATTATTTATCTATTGTAATAAATCACATAATTTGGTTAACAATTTAAAAATAAAATTAAAAAAAATTATTTAATTAATATTTTCAATACGATTGCAATATTTTTCTTTTCCTAATAATGAAAATTGAATGAGGCAAATGAATACTTATATCTCAGTAGGGATTGCTTTCAGAAGAAAATAAATAGTGAAATATATCTACCGCGTGTTTCTCTGTTAAGAATTTCGAACTGATAACCTCAATATAAAATACAGTAATATGGAATCACGGAACGCGGTAGTATTCCATGCGTCAAGCAGAAGACACCGCAACTATATAAAGTTTGGGATCGCACGCTCGATTTTTACATTGGCATTAATTTAGCCAAAACGACTTTTTTTGGATGCGAAACTGGATTTCATGCTTATCTAGCATCACAATTGAGCGGTTGACAAGAAGAAATACTCAGAAACTTGTTCGCAATAACGAGTTTGGAGAACCGTGTCAAGCGATTTACTACTTTTCTCTCCCGAACAGATTTTTGTTAGGATCATTTTTTTGTAGCACCATGAAGTTAGCCGCGGTAGCCTGATAAAGCAGCTATGTTTACGCATAGTAAGAGGTATATATGGTCCAGAACGCCAACGTAACAACGTTTACATCCTCTTGCTTCCCGCGTAGATTTGAAACCAACTCCGCGCTGCCTCCACGCGCTTAGGCTCGAGTTTGGCGCGGCGCGGCGCATTTTCTCATGTTTGCTACTCAATTACTTGAATACAAAAAAAAGATTCATTTTTTCAAGGGCTATATCAATGTAAAAAAACCTCAGTTTTTGATCTAGACTATTTAAAAAAATAAAAAAAATAGGTTTTTGAGATATGGCATGTTTTATGTTTTTTCATTCGGAAAACGTAAAAACTTTGGAAAACTAAATTCACCATCGGAAAGCTAAGAAAAAACTACATTGACAGCATATCTAACATTATTTAGATATTGGTCATATAGAGTCGAAAACAAGCGTCGGAAACGTGAGGTTTTAGCGTCCGCGCGCCGGCTCTAGGGAGTTGACGTAAAACGCCACTCATGCAATTTCGAAGTTAGACCCACAGATAATTCAGAATATTTTTATCTTCTTGTTGAAGTAGAACATTTCGAGAAATAATTTTCCTCATAATTCAAAATTCTTTTGATGAAATAAGATTTCTCGAAAATTAATTTTTTCCAAAATTTAAAATCCTTCTAGATGAAACAGAAGTCTTCGAAGACGTATCAAGAAAACGAACAACAAATCAACCAATCCAGGAAAATTCTATATATTTGAGTTCATTATGGAAATGTGCATCTAGTGATCACACTTTTGTATGTATTGGTTCATATTAGCCTATTAATGAGTAAATAACTTGAAGTTGGAATTTAAGCCAACCGGTCGATAGCTGATCGAACCTTAGTTATGCAGTTTCGATTCGTTCATCGGTTTAGATAGAAAAAATATTAACAATATATTTTTTAAGATATGAGATGGTTCATATTTCTTTTAGGATGAAATGCTCGAAATTGCCCCTTGTGCGCTAGGAGGATTGGGGCGAAACTTCCCATATATTAATATTTTTATTTGATTAATCGAAAATTCGAGATCGAAAAAGACCGCTGCAAAATGCACGTGCAGCTTCTTATGCCTGGAGCACTTATAATAATTCTTTCAGCTAGGTTAGCCCGCTTGTTGTAATATTCTAAAATGAAGATCGATTAATCTTTAGGATTTCGTAATATGCCACGCCCTGGCTATACTCCACTCTGGGGATGCACAATGGAGGATAACGCAATCATCGCCCGCAGATGATAATGCAGCGCGTCTTGATTACCGTGTGTCGCGTCTTTCTCATTCACATTATTATTGTCTCTAGACTGTCGAACAGCTGAGCTACTCGCGTTCTTGTTGCAACTCATGTGGGGCAAGGGGTGTGATGGAAACTCGTTCTTGTCTTCTTTGATGTCGGGAAAATCGATGGGAAAATTCAAAATATTTGGCGGGGCAATTGGCCATATCGATTTCATACAATGAGAACAAATCTCAATGATGTACAATTGGAACAATATAAAAGCGACTGGAACCTGGAAAAGTGCAACGAATGTTATTGATAATCTGTTTTAGAGTTGAATTAAACAAGCATAAAAGCTAACCTGAAATTTTGAAACCTAATATTGAATGTATTCACTTTCAATTGCTGTCGAACATGTTTGCTTAATACAATCAGAGCATAAAAAAGTTCCAAATAGTGACGGTTAGTTTACGACTTGGTTCTGTGTAGATTCTCGACAAAACAACCTTCCAACAGAACTACTACGAACTTGTTGATACACATAGAGATAGATGATCTTGAGAACAAGAAAGATATAGATGTAATATGAGAAATCATACATTGGATACTGATTATATGCAATCAACATAAAATATTGAATCAAATGTTGATATTCGAAATAAATTCTAGATGTAAAAATTTATCAATTTAAACATTGGTACTATATTAACAGAGGAATAACCTCAAACTTTCCACCGACATGAATAGTAAAGAATCATCTAATAAACTAATAATTTACCTTCAATGGACGAATTTAATGAGTAGCAAAAAAGTTAGTCTATTACAATCAAATTTTAAAATCAAAGGTAGCTCAGGTGACGTCCATGTCCACCAGCACGTACGCTTCACTATATATCGCCGCAAAGCGTTGGATATGTTTGCATTCTTCGGCATATCCTAGCCAAATTCAGAACAATCTCCGGACTATCGATCCGCGCGACCCGGTATATATCCATGGGTGTTTAGCAGACTACAGCAGACGAAACCGCTAGCAGCTCGATATAAGCGAGTTTGATGCGAGTTATCTTCGCAGCCGATCGTCGTATTCGAGAAAAAACTTGTAATAATTAATTGGAATCAAAATATTTTCTGAATTCAACCTGAAATCAACGATTTCTCACCACAACACTTAATTAATAACCAAAAACGATAGAATAGTTTGTCTTTCCGCAGTAAGTTCTTCTATCGCTCCAATGCCGAACAGTCACGATATTTACTCAAATTGGAAATCGAGGACATTCACATTCATAAATCTTATTCATACAAAAGTTTAAACTCACTTAGAAAGAAACTTGATATTTTAAAAATTGATAATATCACTAGAGACAATTTTTTGGCAAGAACAGAATTAAACAGCAAAAAATCTTTGATAATCACACAAAAAAGCTTAACAGTAAATTTGAAATTTAATTCTCATAATTCTAATTCTCATAAAACAAATAGTGGCAGATGGGTAAAAAACCTCTCAGATGTGAACATGCCGGAGAATGTCCTTGAAGTAGTATCATTGGGTCCGAATTATGATGTCAAAGAAAACTTCACAAAAGATGATATAGTGTTAACAGTAAAAAATATCGAACACTATTTGTACCAAATTGACGTGAGCCACACTATTAAAAATAACGTTAAAGAAACTGTCACTAATGCCTTAATCAACAATATAAATAAAGTTTGCCACATTTCATCCCAAGACAGAGAATTTGCAAAAAGACTTTCAGAAACTAAGAATTTTTTAAAACATAATAACAATATTTTTTTCACTCGTGCGGACAAAGGTAACTTGACTGTGTGTATGAATACTAGTAAATATAGAGAAAAAATGAACTCACTTTGAGAAGATAAACATACGTATAAAATAGTTAAAAGAAACCCACTTAAATCATTACAAACCAAAGTTCATAAAATACTGTCCAGTTTAAATGACCGAGACTTCCTAAATAAGCGCTTCCACAACATTCGACTGACACAAACTAATACCACTCTAGCTAAAGCATATGGTTTGCCTAAGATACATAAAGCGGATGTCCCATTGAGACCCATCATTTCTTCAGTGAATTCACCTACACATTTTTTAGCGAAAACCTTATATGACGAATTAAAAAAGTGAGTAAAACCACCAATCTCTCGCGTGAATAATAGTTTTGAATTTAAAGAGCAAATTTCAAATGTACATGTCCCAGCTGATTACGTGTTACTTTCACTTGACGTTAGCTCATTGTTTACAAACATACCGTGTGATTTAGTTTTGAATAGTTTGTATAAAAGATTCTCACATATACACATCAGAAGTAAAATACCGTTTGATGAAATTATTGAAATCACCCAATTTCTTTTTGATAATACATTTTTTGCCTTTGACAATAAATATTATAAACAAATTTTTAGCACACCCATGGGTTCTCTTATTTCCCCCATTGTTTGCAGACCTTGCCATGAATTATTTAGAAACAGAATGTTTGAACAATTTGCAGTTAGTGAACAGTTATTTTACAAGAGATATGTTGATGACACTTTTTCATGTATAAAAAAGAACATGTTGAAATAGTCATCAAAGTTTTCAATGAATACAATAAAAATTCAAAATTCACTCATGTTTATAGAAGAAAATAATTCTATAAATTTCTTGGATACAACAATTATTAGAACCAACAATAAATTAATCACTAACTGGTATCAAAAACCAACATGCTCTGGTAGATTGTTCAATTTCAATTCAAACCATACAATTCAACAAAAACGTAACATCATTTCCAATTCAATAGATAGATCAGTTTTACTTTCAGATAAAAGATTCCATAACGACAATATTAGAAGACATCCATTTGATAATATAGAATCATGTGTAAATGACCGACTTCGTTTAATTAGATTCTCTAAAAAGAAAAATAATTCCGATGAAAAGTCCCCTTTGTACTTTGGCAATACCTCTTCAAGATACATTTTACAATAAAGTATCTGGCTCTCTTAGAGAATTAAACATTAGGACAGTTCCTTCAGTCAATCATAATCTTATAAACATAATAAAATTGGGCAAAGATAAAACAGATATATTAGATCAAACCGAGGTAGTTTATGAATTTGATTGCAATGACTGTTCGGTATGTTATATTGGCGAGACGAACAGAAAATTAGAAGATAGAATCACAGAACATCGAAAAATTACTGAGAAACCACTACCGGTCCCTTTGCATATAATAGAAAATAGTACGCACATATTTGATTGGAATAACGTTAAAATTTTAGACCGCGAAGCGAATTATAAGAAACGATTTATTTCGGGAATGCTCCACATCAATATGTATCAACACATACACAATAGTTTGACAATGGCAGTGGAAGCAGCCGCTTCCACTGCCGAACGTTATATTATATTTTATTCAAAACTGGTGAGAAAGAATATTTTATTGTTACTTCGTCGATTGTTTTGTACTTAAATTGTATCATTTATCACGTGGTTTTTTGTGTAATAAATTTTAGCCTGATGAGGCCAGTGAACCTCACCGGCGAAATGTCGCATTAAATAAACATGTGGTGGATTTTGTGAATTTTCCCTTTTCCACTTCACTCTGAATTGGCCCTCAAAGATCGACAATTTACACATATTTAAAAAACTTCTTATTCATTGCCTGTACATGTATTCACATATTTTTGGCAGAAAAAAATATTCGAAAAGTGAAGGGAAATTGATTGGTCGCAGAAAGAACAAGACTAAGCAACAGTATGATCAAAATACTTCATTAATATAACTTCAAATCAGTCTACCAAATAACCTCCCATGAAAAGATAAACTTGTGCCTCCGACTCGACCGGCCGCTCGGGAAGTGAGCTCTCTGTCTCGCCGACGTAGCAGCGCTGTGACGGCCAACTCGGTGTAGCTCATGAGAGCTGCATATTAGTTTGAATATCTTAACAAAAATTTCATCAGAATATTTTTTAAAGTTACATGTTACATGTAACACTAATATCACTCTGTCCATTAGATCCCAGTAGTTGAGGTTGGCGTAGACAAATTTTTTATAGTTGATTATGTTCCTGACATCAATACCTATCTTCGGAAGTTCAGCCACCAAGATCCAACCAATTCTGACCTCCTTAGCGTAGATGCTCATCGGATATAATCATTGAAAAATAAAAAAACAGCAATATTGATAGTTTAGTCACTTGCTTAGAAGGTCAGAATTAGTTAGATCGTGGTGGCTGAGGTTCCGAAGATAGGTATTGATGTCAGGAACATAATACACTTCAAAAGAGTTGTCTACGCCAACCTCAACTATTGGGATCTTACGGACAGTGACATGATTTTGGTCAAAATCACTATTCTGAGTAGAACAGATTTTAAATTAAATCACATATAAAGGCACTGTCGTCTTAGAATTCTTATCACTTCACTGTTTAAATCATATTTCAGTGACCTCCTGCTTGATATGAATTATCACTCACTCCATGTATCAGTCTTCTTCTCAGTGTACGAGCATGATGAGTGGATGCCTCCACTCGACTATCTGTGTCACGAATATCACTAGCACCCTTATTAAAAACTGACGCAGCGACATAAATACCAGTTTGTAACACTGTTGCACCACTAAATGACTTTCGGGAACATACTTCCAAATTACACAATTCAAACTCATTCGGATTCTGAGAGTAAGAGTAATGACGCCTTAAAGACATTTTGTCATTAGTTCATTCTATGATAAATCTTCATACATTGGTCTTATGGCTTCCATCACAGCATCCGGTAGACTACTTTTATGAATAAAAGTATTTAATTCATTCTTGGTCTGAGCCTGCTGCCACTGACACCAATTTTTACAGCCGGATAGACGGAACCGATGTTCAGGGTTTGAGTCGGTTGACTTTTTGTGGAAAAATGTGGCCTGAATTTCCTTTTTGTCAGGAAACCTTCTGGATCTGTTCTTTTTCATTGGCTGTCACGGGCGGATAATTACATTGTCAGGCCCTGTGATATCTCTCTCCACAATATTATATTATTTGTAAATATTGAGTCATGTTTCAGCGTCCAGCGAGAGAGCCAGCGCTGTCGACAAAGGTAAGAGAGAGAGAGACCGCGTCGCGAACAAAATTCGAGGATCGCGCCGCGTGACGTCAGCCGAAGACGGCCGAAGTAAGCTCGGCCGGCCCAGCGCGCGGCGGAAGCTTATCAGTTTATTGCCGGCCCTCGCGCGCGATACCACGAGCCCTCGAAACCACGAGACCGCCCGGGCTATCGCGACCACGAGGACACTAGCGGACCGATTTCCCACGTCATCCCCTTCGTTACCGCACGCCGAGACCGAGCCGAGGACGAGCATCGCCTAGCGCCGGAGCACATCGCCGAGTAAGTGCCGTCCGATCGTCATCTCTCTCTCTCCCGGCCAACACGCGTTCACGCTCTCTCTCGCTCCGGCCCGCGAGACGCGACCCAGGGCTCGCTGCCCTTCTGTGTAACTTCCCCCCTAGAGTTAAATAAACATTGTGTTCGTCAGAACCGTTTGACTCTTTATTTGCCACACTGTTCCCGCTCAAGATCCTACTCCCGCGCACACGAGTTTCACCACCTCGTGTGCGCATTTGTTATCATGCTCCAGGCCCTAGGGCCTATACAGTATTAATTATTAGTAATAAATACGGCGGTGATAACTGGCGCCCAACAATCGTGGTGCTGGAATAGTGTGGCAATTAATTAATTAAAATCTAAAAGCGCAACAAGTGAATTTGTTTCTTCCCAAAAATTCAGCGACCATCTTTTCTCCCTCGTCCCGCGGCAGCAGCGACCGGCGTAGCAACGACAGCGCCGTGCGCTGAGGCAATTTTCGCGAAGAGGCACGAATAATAAACTCGTGGGAGAATTATTGATGCCAAATAGTCTCTGCCAGGAAGAGACAAGCACAGCGTCGAATAATATCTATAACGGACGATAGATATACATATTCCCCCTGTTCAACCGCGTGTCCGCACCGACCACGAGGCGAGCATATATACGCGCCGTCCCGAAAATATCGACCGCTGCAGCGAAGCGGCCGGATTCAAACCCGAGCAGCGCGCATACGCACCAGCCTGGAAACATCGGACGGGCCAGCGAGCGAACAGAACCTATGGGCCGAGGAAAAACATCGACTACATATTTGTAAACACGGGTTAGCGAAGCGTCCAGCGAGGAAAGGCATGAACTCATGCAGTTTCGAAGCGAAAGCAATAATTTAAACACCTCTTTGGAATATAATAATTTTTCTTTTCTCTTTTTCTTTAAAAATTCAAAAGTTGTTTAACGAGATAAAATTTTTCAGAAACGTCTGTTCCACGAGGATAAAATTTTCCTTTTCCTGAAAAGTCTGAATTGGTTCAAACGGAACGAAAACTTCTTTATAATAAAATTATTATTTTCTTTTCTCCCTCCGAGACTTTTTCCTAAGGAAATAAAATTTTTTTTCTTTGAAAATTGTTTTTTTCGAAAATTCAAAATTTTTCTAACGAAATAAAATTTTTCGAAAATTGTTTTTTTTTGTTTTTTGTCGAAAATTCAAAATTTCCCAAGGGAATAAAATTTTTGGAAAATTGATTTTTGTTTCGAAAATCGAAAATTTTTATAGGGAAATAACACTTTTGAAAATCGATCCTTTTTCTCCAGAATTAAGGGTTTGCGTTTCCAACGGAATAAAGTTTTCCAGGATCAGCTTTCTTTTCAAAATTCAAAGTTTTGATGACGAACGAGATTTTTATTTTTCGAAATTAGTGAATTTTTTTTTGACGGAAGAAGATTGATTTTGGTAAATCACTTCGTGAATTTCAGGAACTTCACGTCGAACGTAAAAGCCTTTTCGAGTGTCTTCCTCTAAAAATTCAAATTATTTCTAACGAAGTAAATTCTCGTTTGGAGTTAGTTTTTTTTAAGATTTTGGAATTGTTTCTGACGAAATAAAATCCCCTCCGGAAATTATACTAAAATCCAACTAATCTCTGTGGAACTGACGTTCTAAGTATTACAAGTAATAATAAAGACTGACGTAAACTTCGAGACTGCAACAATCTTAGAATAAGTGCGATAATATAATATCTATTCGCTATTAGCGCAAGCACCGACTTTTGGCATTTCCCGTCTGTAACCAAGAGACTGAGTGAGTGTGTGTGAGAGATTACATAGCGTCAAAGAGTACAGAGCGTTATCCAAATTTGCGGTAGTTAATAAGTAGTCGTAAGCGTACATATCCCGATACACATCCGCCCATAAGCAAGATGCCATCAAACTACAGCATCGATTTGACGAAATGGTTGGAGGATTTAACAGATGCGGAGCTGGACGATGCGATGAAAAAGCTGGACCTGCAAATGAGCAATTCAGCAGCCGCAAATATAATCAAACTAATGCGACGTCTAAACGGGGACTACGCGGCGGCCGATTTCATACAGCGTCCGGAACTGTCGACAGAGCAGGAGTTGTTCGAGCACAGGGAAAACCTGCTAATAGAATATATGCAGTACCTGGGAAACTTCTGCCCCACGACGCTGAATAAAACGGTAGCCCGTATACAGCGAAGTAGGTTAGAGCGTACGACACTAGCGGAAACTGAAATCACAGCGAACACCACGCATTTAACGCTGAACCCAACAATCGCGGACCCCTCAGGATTCCTGATGACAGACGCAACTAACACCCTCATAACGCTCCAGGGTAAGATCGTAACAGAGACCGCTAACACACACACACCCACAACTACGACAACGTCAGCGCCGACTAGACCGACCGCAAGAGAGCAACAACAGGTACACGTAACGTACCCAGACGGTACTAGCGAATGGGTGGATAGGAGGATAGTCGCAGAAATGACAAAACTCCAGGAAGCTCGGCGAGAATGCGAGAGGGTAAGAGAGGAGCTCTTAAGAGAACGCAGACTCATAAGCAGTACAAGAATGCAGAATGCACAAGTCTCCAAGGAAGCGACTACAAATAGACCCCTGCAGATATCAACGGTCCTACTGAATGGCAGCACGAACCCTAATGCGCTGACAAACTCTACGCAAAACGACTCAGCTCAAACGACTGTCCATTCGACAAATCCGCAGAATGCCCATCATGTACCGTTAGGCCCTCAAGCCCCAACTTACCCAACCTGGGGGAGGGGGACGCACAGTATGTATACTGTACCAGAATCTGCTAACGCCTGGACATCGGGACGACGTAGCATCTTCAACAATTCGGTTGTTGATGTGGGAAAAATCGTCAGGTCCTGGAAGATCGAGTTTTCGGGCCTAGCAGAAACGACCAGCATCGAAGAGTTTTTGCAAAGGGTGGAGGAGTGCAACAGGTCGTCCAATTTGTCAGATAAGGAGTTGATCAACGGCATGACGGAACTGCTGTCTGGGTTGGCGCTACAATGGTATCGGCAGACGCGACACCGATGGCATACATGGCAGGATTTGTGCGACTCGGCGCGTCTCATATACGGAGTCGATAGAAACTTCCAACAGAGACTAAGTCGAGAAGCTGAGCGAAGAACTCAACATCCTGAAGAGCCTGTAAGGGACTACATCATCTGCCTCATGACAATAATGAGCAAGATGCAGCCCGCCTGGCCATTGCCGCAACAGATTGATCTCCTGTACGCCAATCTACTGCCGGCGATACAAAGGCAGATAAAACGCGAAACTATCGTAGATGTCGACTCGTTAGTACGCCAGGCGAGGGAGGCTGAGTACCTGATCCATGCGGAAAAATACTACCAACCGCCTCCACCGCCGGCGATGAGCCTTCTGCCGGAGACTGCATTTGAGGAGACAAAATGTGGACGGAACCCGACTCCGCCTCACAGCCTACGATGTAAACGAGGCTGCCGAGGAGGAGGAGGAGGAGGAGCGGAAAAGGGTAAAATTTTCGACGTGCCTATCGGTACCAGGAGACGCAAGACGTCGCAGCGAATAATCCGACTTCACGCCCTATTATCAGCTGCAACTCGAGTTTCTGCGAAACTGGCACCAAATTTCAATCGGCAATATTTCGTCATTGAGCAAAGCGGCCCTTCCATCAAATGACAACGGGACGCGTCGAGTAAGGATGACGGAGTAACCCACATTTCCTGACATTAAGGACGAAGCTTCGGGATCTGAGAATCTGGTCCTAGCGACTTGCGGCGAAGCTACTGGCCAGGGCTTTGGCGCTAACGCAACAGCTGGACCAGAAGCTTCGAGGAAACGAAGTGGGTGGCCCCGAAAGATCCCTTTACCACGACGGAATCTAACCATTGTCCAACGGGACTGCCGCAGGTACGATCGTAAGCGCACCTGACGAGGCTAGCGCGAGGAAAGTACCATAGCAGCTCATGACGAAATGCCGAGCGATCGAAATGCCAGAATACCACGGAAACCACGACGAGCTCGAACGCTAATGTAGCTAGTGAAAAGGAGACAAAGGCAAGCGACATCGCTGACCAGGCGCCGAGAAGACGCGAAGGATCATAGGTTCAAAGGATCAGCATGATTAGCTCTGCAACGATCCTAACGACTCGAACCAGGTCTGCCCAAACTACATGCGGAAGAAGGAGACGACGAAAGCTCGGGACCTCTACAAGCAGTATTGGCTCCGCGTCGCCGCCGAAGAAATGCCAGGCCATAGTTTTTTAGTTTTTTTTTTCTTAAAAAATCCTAGGCCATAGCTTTGTTTTTTTTTCTACCGGAAAAAACTTCTTATAAACCAGTTTTACTTTTTCTCTATAAAATCGTAGGCACTGAGCCATAGTTTTGTTTTTTCTTATGAAATTGTCAGGCCCTAAGCCGTAGATTTTGTTTGATATAATTCTAGTCAGCCAAAAGTAGCATAATCGTTGTTAAAATAAGCTCAGGCTGTGAGTATGCAGTGTGGATGAATGCACTCGAAAAAACTCGAACGAACAAAATGTATTACGCGATCGATAGTAACTAAATTAAGTTGCGAGAACCAAAGGACTGTTTTGGTGGCGATAGGCTCAAAAGCCAAACACCCACTAGTCTTAGTAAAGGAGAGAGCAGGAACCAGTTGGCCTATTCAGACCCCAAATGCCCTGCTATCAATAATTTTTTTTTTAAGTTAATTTTACCATTTTCATTTTTTTTTCTCTATTCACTTTTCCTCATATTTACATGGAAATGGCACGCACTAAAACGTGCTGCAATCCCCTAAGTTCATCCCAGTTTACCATAAAATGAGAGAGATGAATGTATCGGAGCGGTACGCCAACCGGCTATACCGCGCCTGGGGGAGGGTTGTCACGGGCGGATAATTACATTGTCAGGCCCTGTGATATCTCTCTCCACAATATTATATTATTTGTAAATATTGAGTCATGTTTCAGCGTCCAGCGAGAGAGCCAGCGCTGTCGACAAAGGTAAGAGAGAGAGAGACCGCGTCGCGAACAAAATTCGAGGATCGCGCCGCGTGACGTCAGCCGAAGACGGCCGAAGTAAGCTCGGCCGGCCCAGCGCGCGACGGAAGCTTATCAGTTTATTGCCGGCCCTCGCGCGCGATACCACGAGCCCTCGAAACCACGAGACCGCCCGGGCTATCGCGACCACGAGGACACTAGCGGACCGATTTCCCACGTCATCCCCTTCGCTACCGCACGCCGAGACCGAGCCGAGCACGAGCATCGCCTAGCGCCGGAGCACATCGCCGAGTAAGTGCCGTCCGATCGTCATCTCTCTCTCTCCCGGCCAACACGCGTTCACGCTCTCTCTCGCTCCGGCCCGCGAGACGCGACCCAGGGCTCTCTGCCCTTCTGTGTAACTTCCCCCCTAGAGTTGAATAAACATTGTGTTCGTCAGAACCGTTTGACTCTTTATTTGCCACACTGTTCCCGCTCAAGATCCTACTCCCGCGCACACGAGTTTCACCACCTCGTGTGCGCATTTGTTATCATGCTCCAGGCCCTAGGGCCTATACAGTATTAATTATTAGTAATAAATACGGCGGTGATATGGCATACAGACCTTTAAAAATATAAAATCATACATTGTTAAGTTCACATAAGTGAATTTGTGTAGCATTATTATATTACTGAAATGTTATAGTTAATGAATTAAAACAGATACTTACTGCTTGTATCTCAGCCGAATGGACAATTGCACTTTTCAAATCTTTATCTACTTAGGAAAAAACAAGAGTTAAACATCGAAATAGCTGGTATATGAAAACGAAAACGAACATAGGAATAAGGGCTATTCTACACTATGGTTCAGTTTTACACCATCATAAGATCTGAAGGTCTGTCCACATAGAATATTTTCATTCATACGATAAAGGTGTTAGCACAAATCATTCTGCCCAAAAGTAGTTGGAACTTTTCCACAGGAAACGCAAAATATTTAAGTTTACATCGGTTATTACGAATCGGATAAAATCAATTTTCTAGGCTCATGCGCTGTAATATTGTGATGATTATTATTGTTCAAAGATAAACTGTAATTCAACATCAGACATGAACAAAACAATCTTGGCCACTTGAGTTATTAAGGCCCATGGTCAGACCAGCGGAGATACCATAAAACTAGTTATTGAATCGCGTGCTTTTTTGATTAAAAAATACCCGTTTTTTTTCTTTTTCCATTTCATTGTTTAAACAATAATTATTCAAACAAATTGCACCCAAAGTCGTAAATTTGAGAAAGTAATGATGCGAATGGATTCTAGAAGAAAAAACAAGAAGAAAATTAAGAATACATTTTTTCAATTTGAGGCTCATGTCTTATACAATTACGTTACAAACAAATGGAATCCAGTGGCATCAGGGAAGTCGATTCACTTTGAGTGCTTTTCAAAAAAGCACGCGATCCCGCAATCAGTTTTCATCCCATAATGATAGTGAAGGCATGGGCCGAAGCCACTTTTTCTCGGTTTTACTGAATTCTAATTGTTTATAACGCGATTGCCAAAAAAATAAGCCTCAAATCAAAAAAATTTATTCTTACTTTTCTCCTTGGTTTTTCTTGTAGAATTGATTTGCACCATTACTTTCTCGAATTTACTACTTTGGGTGCAATTTGGTTAAATAATTATTGTTGAAACAATGGAATTGGAAAAAGAATAAATACGGGTATTTTCTTTCAAAGAAGCACTCGATTCAATAATTAGTTTTATGGTATCTCCGCTAGTCTGGCCATGGGCCTTAATGGGTTAATACCACTTGTCATGTACCAACGAGCATCCTCAACATCATTCATGCATGAAAGGTCCGAAATCATGGTGCTCTTGGCAAGCTGAAAAGGCGAAGGATGCAGGAGACACAGCAAATTCCCAGCATGATCCATCTATGTCGAAGGAAGTATTCGAAGCTGCCAAGCCAATGTACGACGAACTGAGCAGAGCAGAAGTACTCATATGATGTTCAGGTGGATTCACACAAAACTCCAATGAAAGTTTGAATCCAGTTGAATCACACCAAAGCACGTTTTCATTTTAATTGTAACTCATTTTCTTACGGCGAGTTCAATGACGTATTGACCATCCAGGGAAAATTTTTTTCTCACTGTAGAAAGATTTTTTAAATTCCTTAGATAGTACTTGGGATTTTTCTTCTCGGCTCCTAGAGGTCCAATCGCAAAACCGTGTCACGATTTATTAATTATAACTATTTGTTATATCAGGCCCTGTGAGATCTCTCTTTATCAGGCAATACAATTAGCCTTATATTTAGGTTATTCAGTCATGTTTCAGCGCCCAGCGAGAGAGCCAGCGCTGCCGACAAAGCTAAGAGAGAGAGACCGCGTCGTGAACGAGATTCGAGCATCATGCCACGTGACGTCAGCCGAAGACGGCCGAAGTAAGTTCGGCTCGCCCAGCGCGCGGTGGAAGCTGATCAGTTTATTGCCGGCCCTTGCGCGCAATAGCACGGGCCCTTGATTAGCGAGACCGCCCCGAGGTGCTACCGCGACCTAGGAAAGACGACGGACATCTCCGAGATCCACCAGCTCACCACCCGTGCTCCTGCGACCGAGCTGACCGCGAACGCTGACCAGAGCCGAAGCAACACACAGCGCCGAGTAAGTGCCGCTCGTACACCATCTCTCTCTCTCTCCCGACCACCGCGTGTTCACGCTCTCTCTCGCTCCGGCCCGTAAGACGCGACCCAAGGCTCGTCGCCTTTTTGTGTAACTTCGTCCCTTTCAGATTAATTAATAAATATTTGTGTATGTCAGAATCGACTGACTTATTATTTGCCACGCTATTCCCGCCAAAGATCTCACTCCCGCGCACACGAGCCTCACCACCTTGTGCGCGCCATTCCTTTCTTTGTTATCATGCTCTAGGCCCTATGGCCATTACAGTATTAATTAATTATTAATAAATACGGCGGTGATAACTGATACGTACGTTCATGTACATTGTATTGAGGAACCCTCAAAAAAATTTCCAGCCAAAACCACTGAAAATAAGTCACAATTATTCACCTCCTTCTGCATCACGTTTCCACCTACATTCTGCAACGTCATGGAAACATCCATTTGATTCAGACGGAGCATTCAGCATGTATGCGATGTGTGCGTGGGAGGGTGTGTGTGTGTGTGTGTGTGTGTGTGTGTGTGTGTGTGTGTGTGTGTGTGTGTGTGTGTGTGTGTGTGTGTGTGTGTGTGTGTGTTCATCAATGTGTACATACATAGAATACAACTTACAGACTAATGAACTTGTTATTCGTTACCCACATGATATGAACAATCAACTTGTCGAATACGTTTTGCTGGTGGGCCGTTTCTATGTTGGAATAATGTGCGTGACTTGCATACTGCATTTTATAATATGGGGCGTGAAGCACACGCAGTGCTATATCACCTCGACGTTGACGTGTGCTTGTCCTATCTCTGATTGTGTCCTATCTATACTGTGGAGCCGTACTGTTTGATGAGTAATATGGAAGGTCTTTCGTTTACTGCTGATTACATTCTGAGACCCATGTGACCTGGAACCCGGCTGAGCAGGGTATCCATAGGTATACACACATGTTCACACTCATTCACGAACATCACTGTGCCACTCGCTTACACTCATTTTCAATCCGCTCTATTAATGATATTATGAATTGAATTGGCTTACCCCTCGTCATCATCCTTCATAGAAAATATATTTTTTCTTCAAGCTTTTGGATTGCATCAGAGGATTGCAATTGAATGACGATGAAGTCTTTGTCAAACTGAAAAACTGTAGAAATAACTCAATGATAAGTGAGAAAGACGTTGAAAGATTTTTAACAGCTATCAGAAGGTAACTATATATACATATACATATACATATATATACATACATATATATATATATATACGAACAAATTTGTGTATAAAATCTCTATTCCTGACCATGCTTATAAATATGAGCAAACAGTTTTGCGGAAAAATACATAAAATGCATAAAAACTGATAATTGGTTTGTGGGGCTTGGAAGACTCGAGTTATAAATATGTTATGTTGACAGGCAATAATGATTGCAAATGCACATGTACATGTGCAACTATCTTGTAGCTAACTTCATTGCACACGTTTGAAATTGTATTATTCGAAGCCACTGATTCGAGGAATCGAGGATTCCGAATGTGCGAGGTCGGGGGAAAAGAAAACGCGAGACTCGGGCAATTTGAAATAAACAAAAAAAGTCTCCGATGTTCGTCGACGACTAACGCGCGTGATCGCGCAGACGGCCGCCCGATCGTCGGGATCGGGAATTCGCATGCTCGCGGGTACACCAATTTACGAGACTTACTCGTGTCGACTCCTGCACGCTGTCGCTGTTGCCGGGCTCGCTCACCGGCTGCTCGCTTCACGGAAGCGAGCTGGCGCTCCTCGCCGCGTGGTCGACCACTCGGCTCTACGGTGAGCACAGGTGCGCTGCTGCTCCTCCGCACGGCTCGGTGGCGGAGGCTCGAGGACGCCTCCTCGGGTGAGCGCAGCGGATCGAGTGTGGTGCAGGCTCGTCGGGCACTCACACGCGCACGCACTCGCACTCTTGGGTTGGCGTCACGGAAAAAGGCGCGGGACTGGTGGGCGATCGTGGTGACCGCTTGCAGGACCGGCGACTTGATGAGCCGTCGGGCGCTCGTCTTTCGGCTCGCGCTTGCGGCGCCCCCTCTGCTCCCCTCTCTTCCTTTCCCGGCGGTCTCTCGCGTGCCTCGCGCATTCCGCTCGCGCAATAACGAGTGTCCGCTGACACTTGTTACAATATATTGTCAGATACAGGGAGCGAGATCAATAAAAGTATTCCGGTAGAGCGAGTAAAATGTCTTCTGAAATTGCCTGAATACTTGATTAATTTTTTTATGCTTAACAATTCACGTAGAAAAAAAAATTCAATTTCCTCTCATGAATTTCACACCAACGCATCAACATTTTCGTCATTTTTACGATGGAAAACGGAAACAATCTATCAACTTTATAGAGTTGTCAGATCAATTTTTGCATTATGACGTACATTCATTGTAATTTTAAATGATTTACCCGGTGCAAGTTGCTGGAATTAAAGTTTTTGTACATCCAACGCATCGATCGTTTTCTGCAGAAAAGTTAACCTAGTATCAAATCCAGAACACCAAAGACGAACAAAATCGCAAGAAGAACGCGTTTCTATAGCGGATATTGTTCTACGTTAGAGAATACATCCTAAAATGTCAGCTTCTGAGATGTTATGCTTAGTCCGTTACTTGGGTTACTGATTGGAGATCTCATCCCAATAGAGAATGAACATTGGCAAGAATATATGTATTTGAGGCAGATTATAGATATTCTTTTCTCACCAAGATTAAGTCGTTCTCACGCCCATGTTCTGCAAGATACTATAGCTAGTTTCAATAGCTTATACATTCAATTTTTTTAGTCCTTTGGAACCGAAGTTTCATTTTTTCATACACTATCCGCAGATTTTGTTATTGAATGGGCCAGTGGTTAACTTCTGGGGGATGCGCTTTGAATCAAATCATCGGCCGGTTAAAAGTGTTGCACAATCAACTAATTGTAAGAAAAATTTGTTGAAAACCATAGCAAAAATAACATTTCAAATGTGTCAGATGGTGCATACCTTAGAATATGAACAAGATATGATATTTTCTTTTCCAGGTAGCAATAGCCAAGAAAAATTTTATTTTGAAACTAGAGTAAAAAATGATTCTTGTCGATTCTATAAAAATGTAACCAATAATGGCATTCCGTATCATCTTGATACTCATTTAGTGATCAATTTAATGGAAGAACTAACTGTATTTGGTAAAATAAGCAAAATAGTTATTCTAGAAAAAGAAGTATTTTTCGATTTGGAAGTGTTTCAGATCTATTTGAACAATCATTTCTTCGCTTATGTTGTGAGATCTACAGAAGAGAATATTTGTATGAACCAAAAACATTTACCCAATATTGCTCCAGCTTTGACATTTAAAAAAAAAGATACATATTACATTGCTACAAAGTATCCATTATGATATTGATCTTTGAAATTAAATTACGTAAAAAAGTTATAAAGAATGTTCATAAAACTATCGTACGTTTTTCATATAACTGATTCTATCAGCCTTCCCAGAGTCAACATATCGTACGTTTAACTATATTTTTCTTTCAATGCTGTTTTTATCGATAGATGCATTATATATAAGGTACATTAATAAGATGAATGAATACATTTCATTAGAATATTATATTAATAAATTATTATTTCCGAAAGTCCTTTCTTCACTATTATTAAATAGTATTAATATTCAGAACACCGATTTTACATACTTAAGGAATTCATGTGTATAAATCAATCGATGTATAAATCAATTCATGTGTATAAAAAAAAATCAATCAATACACTATCATACATAAAAAATTTATTATTCTATTCCACCTAATTATCATGTACCTGAGTGTACCGGTCATCGGCCACACTATCCACCTGGACACGTCAGGGTTTAGGGTGTTCTGATACAGCCTATATATATATGATACGCTATGAAAAATTCGCTGGCCCAGAACGGATAAATTACCAGACTCGGCAGTCACACAGTGCCGGGCATTCAGCGGAACTGTAGTCCTATAGCCGGCGCTGCCGTAGTGTGCCGTAGAGTGGATTGCATTATTATATCTCGATTTGTTCTTTGTTGGAAAATTAACGAACTACCAAACTCAAAATACCCAAAATAATCTATCGATCCTGAAACTAAAAACACAAACATAAATTCAAGAAGATTGCATTTTTGTCATTCATTCTTTTCTAAATAATCACACTCAACAGCACCAATTTCCAATGATGAATTTCACACCCTTGCATTGACATTTCTTGATTTTTCATGATGGATAATGCGAGCGTCAATCGGTATCGATTTGTTGGATCAGGGTTTTAGACATGACATACATTCATAGTTTCTTCCCGATCACATATACGTGGTACAATTCTCTAAGATTCAGATTCCACATTCCACGTCGACGCATCAATATTTCAAAAAGTTGATGAGTCCTACCTGAATTTGCACCATACTACAATTTACAACCCAAATTTTTATGAATGAATTTTACGTTCACCTATCGACATTTTGGAATTCTTCCTATCAGTGACAAAAATACTCTCGGAAAAAATCGTGAAATCACGGTCTGGGGCAAATAAGGTCAAATTTTGAAATCGATGCGTGGGCGTGAAATGTGAGAAAAACTCATTTCCAGAAAGTCTTACCGCGTGTATCGATGAAAACAACTTCGAATCTACGTCATGATTGAAATTCCGATCCAACAAATCGATAGAGCTGATTGAGTGCTCTCATTTTTCATCGCGAGAAATTTGAAAATTACGTTTCATGGGCGTGAAATTCGTTCATGGAAGCTTGGGTTGTAAAATGTAATTATTAAATTGTTGAAGATAGCGATGAAATAATGGTATGGTGTAAATTCAGGTATGACTCATCGATAAATCATCTCCATATTCTATCGTGAGAAATTCTAATATGACGTGAAATTTATTTCTGAAATCTTGATTTCAAAATTGTAATTCTCTAATTGTTGGAAAAAAAAACAATGGATTGATGGTATGGTGCAAATTCAGATATGACTCATTGGTAGATCATCGATTAGTATTCATGTTTCCATGTCCGACATTTCTAACAATTGATGCGTGGGCGTAGAATATGACAAAAACTCTCTTTCAGAGAGTTATGCCACGTAAAACATAAAAAAAGAACTATGAACCTATGTCATGGAGAAAAATCCGAACTAATAAATCGATTGAGCATAATAAGTGCTTTCGGATTCCATCGTGAAAAGTTGAAAAATATCGGTGTCTAAAAATTTTGGTAAATGATGTTTGGGCGTGGAATGGGAAAAAATTTGTCTCTAGCTAGTTGTACCGAGTATATCGGTAGAAAACCCTGATCCGGCACATTGATAGAGCTGATTGGATGCTCTTCTTTTCCATCATGAAAAATTAAAAAATGTCGTTTCGTTGACTTCATAATCATCATTCAAAATTGTTGTCGAGTGTGGATATTTAAAAAAAAATTTATCATTAATATGCAATCTTCTTTAAATTATGTTTGTATTTCTAGTTGAAGGATCGATAGGTTATCTTCTGACTAAAAACTAAGATCAATCATGAAAACGTGATCCAACGTCAAAATTTCTCTATGAATTGAAGTAGCGGAATGGTTGAAGATAGATTCTGCTAATCTTAATTGAAGTTGATCACAAACCGCGCTCCATTTTAAATTCTATCCATATTTCCAGTTTTGGGATGAGTTGACTGTTTTATTCTATAACTTATAAGGGAGTGGACTATAAAATTGCTGTTTATTCGAAATTCTGATGTTACTTGGGATTTTGAGTTGGGTAGCTAGTTATGTTCTCAACATGAAACGTATTCAGCAATACTAATGCAACTCAGTTGGAATTCTTATTGTAGAGAACACCCTTCATTGATAAAAAATTGGACAAATGGTCGATCGTTGAGGGCCTATCCAGTGTAAATGGAAAAGGCAAATCACCAAATCCACCATCTAATTCGTTGTTGCCGCGTTTCGCCAGTGAGTTTTACCGGCCTCATCAGGCTACAAATTTATTACAAAGAAACACGTAATAAATTATTCAATCTGTGTAAGTAGTACCGTATACACTATGGTGCGTCATAACATGACTTCTAGTGACCCCACCAGACTGGTGGACGACAGCAACATGCTGACGCAGCGTAGAGTATACATAACTGACCTCTGTCTACTAGTAGAAATGTGGAAGGAGTCAGCATATCAAATACCCAGTCCGATATAGATTTCAATTTCATAAAACTCGCGTTAGAAAATATTGATCGTGTTTTCTTGCAGCAAATGGAATATATTTAATGACTCAGTACGGCTCATATCCAGAATGTTAAAGCTTGCTTATCCCCTATATGAAAAGTGATGGCCCTTAGAGTGAAGGCATTAATTCGTGATTTGATTGATGTAGATCTAACCACGTGATTCGTAGTGGGGTGTATATAGATATAGAGTGAGATGTATATTGAAAGAGAGTAACCGATGCCATGATATTATGGGTTAGGAAAGTCAGTTTCGTTGATGGAGCTGTTATAATTTACAACAATTTATTTTCAGAACTATAATTGTACGTATGTGAATTTGATTGATGGTAAGTGGATATTTTAGGCTACCTTTTAGTTTTGAACAGTTGCCCGATAGGATAACTTTGTTAGGTTAAGATGTCTGATTTGCAAGTTTTATGGGTTATGTGGTTTGATTAATAGTTTAGAGTTAAAAATCTGAAATCGTCTTGCGAGCTCAAGTGTCAATAACTCAGGATTATTTAAATAGGTGAAGATGTCAGAGCTCGACAGTTCTCTCTAATACTCATACAGTTTCACATAGATTATAAGAACGTAGGGTTCGGTTATTTATTTGGCTTTCAGAAATTTGCATGGTGAAATGGATTGAGAAGTATGTCAAAACGATTATGGTCAAGAATCGTGGAGACAATAATTGAAGTATGATTTTGAAACGCATACGTGTAGATCGCGCGCAGCGCGTTTGATGTAGCTAGTTACTTTTAAAAATGAAGCTTTTGATAAGTATCCCATGATTCGAGTGAAGCTGTTGTGTGAGAATAAATTTTCCATATTAATGATAAGTTATTGATAGATAAAGATACTCAAATACACATTTCTCATGGTGATACTGAATAACATTTATCAAACCATCTTAACTTACAATACATATTTATGGAGATGCATTATTCAACGCTTGTAGAATATTTTCCACGTGCATAGAATAGAATTCTGGGGTTGACATTTTTATATCTAAAGCGCTTAACATCGTTTGATTTTCGGGTGCATCTATTTTCTCCACCACCTTTGATGTAATCATTTCTACATCATCATCTGGACTCGCTATTTCAGAGATTCTCTCTATAATACTAAGATCGAATGTTTGAGCCAGTTCTCAAAGAAAAAGGCCGAGATACTTCTTAAAAGATTAATATACACGTTTACGATACAGCTGACAGAACCTTTTACAGTATTAAGATATTAGATACGTGCATTCAAATATTGACTTAATTTGAACAAGTTATCGAAACTCACTTTCTCGAAAACCACACTGTGCCTTAATTTTTTTGCCGCCGTACAATTGGCGTCAGATCTGTGGTTGTCTTCTTGCTTGATCTTGATGGCTCTATCCTTATGAGCAGTCATGAGAAGCAAACGCCAGCCATGTCCAGCGAGCGATGTACTGTTATTCTGACCTCCCAAATATTTGGTGACATTTTCAAAGGTGCCAATGAAGCTGCGCCACTCTTCTTCTCCAAATGCAATGCCATTGTAATCCTTACCAAGAATTCGGACCGTTGGCGTATAGTCATGGTCCTCGATCTTGTCATACTCAAGACAAATCAACAACTTCTTCGACATCGACTTATTCAGCCCATGCACAGTGTTCAAAGTCGATTGAGTCCGATACTTTGGCGATGACTAGCCGACTGATTATCTGATAAGTAGCCATATTCTCCAGAGTGTGGAAAAGGTAAATTCTATTAGCCAGCTTTTTGTAGCAGCGACTAAGTTGAACGTCGTTCCTCGGGTGGTCTTTTTAATAATATTTCTATCAGACAAGCAGTTTTAGAGGAGTGACTTCTAGGACTGCTACTGCTTTGCAAGCAGTTTACAATCCATCCACCACTCCGAGTGCAAGCTCAAATATCACGAGCGAGCTTGATGCGTTGCCTGACTGACTCATCATTTTTTTCAAAATTAGAAGAAAAATCTATACTATACTATAAAGTTAATCCTCTCGGAAATTTCATGGGAAGATTTTTCAATGAAGGAGTTGACTTCCATGGAAACAAATGAAACGGATCAAAAGGAAATTGCCTGCGGTATCATGTTCCACATTGAAATTTACGAAAAAAACGATGCGTGGGCGTAAAAATGGTAAAAATCAAGTTGCGTTTTTTTTTGGTATCCGATAAACCATTGGAAAAAACTGTGAAATAGTTGTATGGTGCGAATTTGAGTTTCACTGATTTATAGATCAATCGAAGATCTTTCCTATTCTATGCTGAGAATTTTGGAAAAAATGATGCGTGGGCGTGAAATTTGGAAAAACTGACTTTTGTCAACTTGTGCCGCATAAACCATTAAAAAAATCTATGAAACAGCGTCGTGATGAAAATTCTGATTAGAGGTATCGATAGAGCTCATTGAGCGCTTCAATTATTCATCGTGAAAAATCCAAAAATATTGATGCGTGGGCGTGAAGTATGTGATTGAAAATTAGTGGTTTACTTCGCGATTTTTATGCTTTCAGATAAATACGTGAGATTATGATTTGGTGAAATGTCGGGTATGTTCGATCGAAAGAACATCGGATGGGCTTGAATATCCATGGAGAGAATTTTGGAAAAAATTATAATATAAAGTTAATCCTCCGGTAATTTTCATCTACAGGAATTTTCATGAAGGAGTCGATTTGCATGAAAACGGATAAGACGGATCGGAAGGAAATTGCCTGCGCATTGATGTTCCGTATTGAAATTTCTGAAAAAATCGATGCGTGGGCGTTAAAAATGGAAAAATGCAACTTGGGTTTTTTTTTCTGAACCGATAAAACATAAAAAAAACTATGAAATAATTGTGCGATGGATAATTTGGGTATGACTGATCGATAGGTCCTTGGAAGGGCTTTAATGTTTCATGGTTCAAATTTTGGAAAAATCGATGTGTGGGTGTGAAATGTGGAAAAAACTCATTTTTGGCAAGATGTGCCTCGTGAATCATTAAAAAAGTACATGAATCAGCGTCGTGATGAAAATTCTGATGATACGGATCGATAGAGCTCATTAAGCATTTTCATTTTTCATCGTGAAAACTGGAATATGTGGATGCGTGGGCGTGAAGTACGTACTTTAAAAATGGTGGTTTACTTTGTGATTTTTATGCGATCAGAGAATTACGCGGAATCCTAATATGGTTCGATTTCGAGTATGTCCGATAGAAAGAACATCGAATGGGCTTTCACATTCATGACAGAGATTTTGGAAAAATCGATGCGTGGGCGTGAAATGTGGAAAAAACTCATTTTTGGCAAGATGTGCCTCGTGAATCATTAAAAAAGTACATGAATCAGCGTCGTGATGAAAATTCTGATGATACGGATCGATAGAGCTCATTGAGCATTTTCATTTTTCATCGTGAAAAACTAAAATATGTGGATGCGTGGGCGTGAAGTACGTACTCGAAGAATGGTGGTTTACTTTGTGATTTTTATGCGATCAGAGAAATACGTGGAATCCTAATATGGTGCGATTTCGAGTATGTCCGATAGAAAGAACATCGAATGGGCTTTCACATTCATGACAGAGATTTTGGGAAAATCGATGCGTGGGCGTGAAATGTGAAAAAAACTCATTTTTGGCAAGATGTGCCTCGTGAATCATTAAAAAAGTACATGAATCAGCGTCGTGATGAAAATTCTGATGATACGGATCGATAGAGCTCATTGAGCATTATCATTTTTCATCGTGAAAACTGAAATATGTGGATGCGTGGGCGTGAAGTACGTACTTGAAAAATGGTGGTTTACTTTGTGATTTTTATGCGATCAGAGAAATACGCGGAATCCTAATATGGTGCGATTTCGAGTAGGTCCGATCGGAAGAACATCGAATGGGCTTTCACATCCATGATTGAAATTCTGGAAAAATCGATGCGGGGGCGTGAAATGCGGAAAAATCTCATTTTTGGCAAGATGTGCCTCGTGAATCATTAAAAAAGTACATGAATCAGCGTCGGGTTAAAATTCTGATGATACGGATCGATAGAGCTCATTGAACATTTTCATTTTTCATCGTGAAAACTGAAATATGTGGATGCGTGGGCGTGGAGTTCGTACTTGAAAACTGGTGGTTTACTTTGTGATTTTTATGCGATCTGAGAAATACGTGGAATCCTAATATGGTGCGATTTCGAGTATGTCCGATCGGAAGAACATCAAATGGGCTTTCACATCCATGACAGAGATTTTGAAAAAATCGATGCGTGGGCGCGAAATGTGGAAAAAACTCATTTTTGGCAAGATGTGGCTCGTGAATCATTAAAAAAGTACATGAATCAGCGTCGTGATGAAAATTCTGATGATACGGATCGATAGAGCTCATTGAGCATTTTCATTTTTCATCGTGAAAAACTGAAATATGTGGATGCGTGGGCGTGAAGTACGTACTCGAAGAATGGTGGTTTACTTTGTGATTTTTATGCGATCAGAGAAATACGTGGAATCCTAATATGGTGCGATTTCGAGTATGTCCGATAGAAAGAACATCGAATGGGCTTTCACATTCATGACAGAGATTTTGGGAAAATCGATGCGTGGGCGTGAAATGTGGAAAAAACTCATTTTTGGCAAGATGTGGCTCGTGAATCATTAAAAAAGTACATGAATCAGCGTCGTGATGAAAATTCTGATGATACGGATCGATAGAGCTCATTGAGCATTTTCATTTTTCATCGTGAAAAACTGAAATATGTGGATGCGTGGGCGTGAAGTACGTACTCGAAGAATGGTGGTTTACTTTGTGATTTTTATGCGATCAGAGAAATACGTGGAATCCTAATATGGTGCGATTTCGAGTATGTCCGATAGAAAGAACATCGAATGGGCTTTCACATTCATGACAGAGATTTTGGGAAAATCGATGCGTGGGCGTGAAATGTGAAAAAAAACTCATTTTTGGCAAGATGTGCCTCGTGAATCATTAAAAAAGTACATGAATCAGCGTCGTGATGAAAATTCTGATGATACGGATCGATAGAGCTCATTGAGCATTATCATTTTTCATCGTGAAAACTGAAATATGTGGATGCGTGGGCGTGAAGTACGTACTTGAAAAATGGTGGTTTACTTTGTGATTTTTATGCGATCAGAGAAATACGCGGAATCCTAATATGGTGCGATTTCGAGTAGGTCCGATCGGAAGAACATCGAATGGGCTTTCACATCCATGATTGAAATTCTGGAAAAATCGATGCGGGGGCGTGAAATGCGGAAAAAACTCATTTTTGGCAAGATGTGGCTCGTGAATCATTAAAAAAGTACATGAATCAGCGTCGGGTTAAAATTCTGATGATACGGATCGATAGAGCTCATTGAACATTTTCATTTTTCATCGTGAAAACTGAAATATGTGGATGCGTGGGCGTGGAGTTCGTACTTGAAAACTGGTGGTTTACTTTGTGATTTTTATGCGATCTGAGAAATACGTGGAATCCTAATATGGTGCGATTTCGAGTATGTCCGATCGGAAGAACATCAAATGGGCTTTCACATCCATGACAGAGATTTTGAAAAAATCGATGCGTGGGCGCGAAATGTGGAAAAAACTCATTTTTGGCAAGATGTGGCTCGTGAATCATTAAAAAAGTACATGAATCAGCGTCGTGATGAAAATTCTGATGATACGGATCGATAGAGCTCATTGAGCATTATCATTTTTCATCGTGAAAACTGAAATATGTGGATGCGTGGGCGTGAAGTACGTACTTGAAAAATGGTGGTTTACTTTGTGATTTTTATGCGATCAGAGAAATACGTGGAATCCTAATATGGTGCGATTTCGAGTATCTCCGATCGGAAGAACATCTAATGGGCTTTCACATCCATGATTGAAATTTTGGAAAAATCGATGCGGGGGCGTGAAATGCGGAAAAAACTCATTTTTGGCAAGATGTGCCTCGTGAATCATTAAAAAAGTACATGAATCAGCGTCGTGATGAAAATTCTGATGATACGGATCGATAGAGCTCATTGAGCATTTTCATTTTTTATCGTGAAAACTGAAATATGTGGATGCATGGTCGTGAAGTACGTACTTGAAAAATGGTGGTTTACTTTGTGATTTTTATGCGATCAGAGAATTACACGGAATCCTAACATTGTTCGATTTCGAGTATGTCCGATCGGAAGAACATCGAATGGGCTTTCACATCCATGACAGAGATTTTGGAAAAATCGATGCGTGGGCGTGAAATGTGGAAAAAACTCATTTTTGGCAAGATGTGCCTCGTCAATCATTAGAAAAGTACATGAATCAGGGTCGGGTTAAAATTCTGATGAAACGGATCGATAGAGCTCATTGTGCATTTTCATTTTTCATCGTGGAAACTGAAATATGTGGATGCATGGTCGTGAAGTACGTACTTGAAAAATGGTGGTTTACTTTGTGATTTTTATGCGATCAGAGAAATACGCGGAATCCTAATATGGTTCGATTTCGAGTATGTCCGATCGGAAGAACATCGAATGGGCTTTCACATCCATGACAGAGATTTTGTAAAAATCGATGCGTGGGCGTGAAATGTGGAAAGAACTCATTTTTGGCAAGATGTGCCTCGTGAATCATTAGAAAAGTACATGAATCAGCGTCGGGTTAAAATTCTGATGATACGGATCGATAGAACTCATTGAACATTTTCATTTTTCATCGTGAAAACTGAAATATGTGGATGCGTGGGCGTGGAGTTCGTACTTGAAAACTGGTGGTTTACTTTGTGATTTTTATGCGATCAGAGAAATACGTGGAATCCTAATATGGTGCGATTTCGAGTATGTCCGATCGGAAGAACATCAAATGGGCTTTCACATCCATGACAGAGATTTTGTAAAAATCGATGCGTGGGCGTGAAATGTGGAAAGAACTCATTTTTGGCAAGATGTGCCTCGTGAATCATTAAAAAAGTACATGAATCAGCGTCGTGATGAAAATTCTGATGATACGGATCAATAGAGCTCATTGAGCATTTTCATTTTTCATCGTGAAAACTGAAATTTGTGGATGCGTGGGCATGAAGTACGTACTCGAAAAATGGTGGTTTAATTTGTGATTTTGATGCGATCAGAGAAATACGTGGAATCCTAATTTGGTGCGATTTCGAGTATGACCGATCGGAAGAATATCGAATGGGCTTTCACATCCATGATTGAAATTTTGGAAAAATCGATGCGTGGGTGTGAAATGTGGAAAAAACTCATTTTTGGCAAGATGTGCCTCGTGAATCATTAAAAAAGTATATGAATCAGCGTCGTGATGGAAATTCTGATGATACGGATCGATAGAGCTCATTGAGCATCTCCATTTTTCATCGTGAATAACTGAAATATGTGGATGCGTGGGCGTGACGTACGTACTTGAAAAATGGTGGTTTACTTTGTGATTCTTATGCGGTCAGAGAAATACGTGGAATCCTAATATGGTGCGATTTCGAGTATGTCTGATCGGAAGAACATCGAATGGGCTTTCACATCCATGAGAGAGATTTTGGAAAAATCGATGCGTGGGCGCGAAATGTGGAAAAAACTCATTTTTGGCAAGATGTGCCTCGTGAATCATTAAAAAAGTACATGAATCAGCGTCGAAGTAATAAATAACTTGGAAAATGATGATATGAAGGAAATTCGGTATGATGGGTCGGAAGAGGAGGTCAAGAGCTACAATTTGAACTGGCTATGTGTTGGAAAAATTCATACTGTGGGGGCGTATTGACCATAAAAACAATTATTCGACTTTTGATTTTAAGATAACGTTAAAAAAATAATATAAATGGGTTATCTAGTCAATATCTGATCTTGCAGATTTATAGAGTGAAATGAGCATTTTCGTAGTCTGAGGTGAAAAATCCAGAAACATGGACGTGGGGGCGTAATATACGTCATATAAAATTATGCATAGTCGAATTTTGGTCATACGAAAGTATTGGAAGCGATAAACAACTTGGAAAATGATGATTTGAAGGAAATTCGGTATGATGAGTCGGAAGAGGAGGACAAGAGCTACAATTTGAACTGGCTATGTGTTGGAAAAATCCATACTGTGGGGGCGTACTGACCATAAAAACAATTATTCGACGTTTGATTTCAGGATAACGTTAAAAAAATAATTTAAATGGGTTATCTAGTCAAAATCTGATCTTGCAGATTTATAGAGTGAAATGAGCATTTTCATAGTCTGAGGTGAAAAATCCAGAAACATGGACATGGGGGCGTAATATACGTCATAGAAAACTCGCCGCGTTGCCGAAAACCATTTTTCCCAATTTTCTATCTCATAAACAACTCAGAAAATGACGATTTGAACGCCAGAATATATCCTGTAGGTACGGCGACAGACCTATCGTAACATAATGATCGTGACAGATGATACGATGATCGCAGTGATAGGAATAACGACCGTGGACGCAATCATGATAATCGGGGTAACAGCGGAAACAATAGATACATCCCAAATCACGATAGAAGAGATAGATTCGAGGACAACTATAACGGGGAACGTCCAATAAACTATAACCGTCGTGATGAGAGTCAAGATAGAAATTACGATCGCGATAATTATGGCAACAATAACTATAATGATTAGAATAATAGTAGGGATGATTATAACGACCGTGGACGGGCACAGAAACGTAGGAACAAGGATAATTATAATAACAGCAATTCAACAGGATTGTCAAGAAACAACGGGGATTGTCAAAATCAGTCTAACGGGTCTTTAAACTCGCAAACTGGCGCCAAAATTAGGAGTCGAGCTAGAAATTGAACAGACTCCGGAGCCAGAAAATAATATAGAACAACACATTATCAGACTAGCAGCAAGCCAAGGTAGAGAGCAACCTATAGTGGAATTGAGTAGTGAAAAGTTAATCGGAGGACTTGGGAGATTCTACGTAGACACAGGACATAACCTAGGTAAAGGACTATTACGTTTACCCGTATTACCCAATTGATACGGACAAAAGGGTCATGATTAATGGGATCACGCTTGGAGAAATCTGTAGCATAGGATAGGTTACCGTGAATTTGGAAGGATTAGATTGTGTCGCGCACGTGGTACCAAGTGATTTTCCAATTGATACCGATGGATTACTCGGGTGGGAGATAGTTAGTGAAGAGAAAATAAATGGAGCAAGTAGACAGTTGGAATTTGAAAATATTATAATACCCTTTATGGAAGAGGAGACTTTTATCATTCCTCCAGCAACGAGGCGAGATCGATTTGGCACTAGCAGAATTACAGGGAGTCGAATTATACGTTTACCTGGATGACATCGTGGTTTTCGCGAACGATTTAGAGGAACATGGGGAGAAATCTCGCTGCCTAATGGAGAGGCTCGATAAAGCCAACCTTATAGTCAAACCGAGTAAATGCCAATCCCTACAGAGGAAGGCCTCCTTTTTCGGACGTATTGTAGGAAATGGTAAAATAAAAATGGTCTCGAAGAAAATCGAAGCTGTTTCGAGTACCCCAGGCCACAGAATGCAAAGAAAGTAAGATCATTTTGCGGATATGCATCAAGGGTATTCAAGACTATTAAAGGAAATTCAGATATTCTACACATGACAGAGAACTGTTAGCTATAGAATGGGGGATCAAGGAATTCCGCCACTACCTTCATGGAAGGCAATTCATGGTAATAAAGGATCATGAACCCCTTGAACATTTTCATTCAATCGAAAAACCAGATTCACGATTTGGAAGGATGAAAGCAAATTCATTAAAGTACGAGTTCGGTATATCTGGCCCAAAGAACAAGAATTCTGACGCATTGAGTAGGAACCCTGTTCTAGAAGGAGAAGATGAAGACAATCCAGAACGTTCAAAAGCTGAGTTATACGATTTAGCAGAGAAGCAAGAGAAAGGGGAGAAACGGGGACGATAAACGGTCAGTATGGTGAAAAAAAGCAAAGGCATCGGTAAAGATGGCCGTTACTCGATGAATGGTGCAGGCAAAGGAAGAAAACTACAAACGGCCTCTACCATCGGAATCTGATGAGCTAGGTAATTCCGGAGCACGAAAGAAATTGAACAAAAAAGGAGGAGATAGCGATGAAGAATCAAAGCCGCCAAGAAGAATGAGACAGGAATGGCAAAGTTATCATAACTCAGAAAGTAGTAGCGAAACTGATGCAGAACCTACGAAACAAAGAATGCGAAGGGAAGTGAAGCGTAAGACTCACAAGCAGAAAGGATTGGAGACGAGAGGAAAATTCCCAATAGCCACAACTATTCTAAACGAAGAATTAGACGAACTTACTGTAAGACAATTGCAGATGAATGGGACCCTCGCTTATATGCGGAAGAGCGGCAATATGAGGAGAGAAATCCAAGCTACCAGTACGCCAAAGGATAAATTAATATTACGATCAGAATATAGAAGACTTAGAATACCACTTAACCAAAATACTTTGAACAGGAAAAATTCATATGTTTTCCAATCAGCAGAAGCATCGGGTGATGAGAGTAATGATAGTTTGGGCAAGGCATCAGACGACCCGGACGCAAGTTTCACCGTCGAGGAAAGGATAAAGGAACCACCAAAGACAACTGGAACCGCAACAATGGAAACCGAAGAGGGCCCCGCGAAGGAAAACTCAAATTATAGATTATGTCCGCTAGTAAACGGAAGCCGTAAATTGAACATATCCGAGGAGAAGATTCAGACACAGAAAAATGAAACGGAAACGATGGAAGGAGGCGAGACATTGCGTAAGCCGAATCCAGATGATACAGTAGGTAATACTTCATCGGCAACGGCGACAGAAAATGAATCACGCGATATTATCGATGAAAGTAAACCTGGGAAGAATGAGGTTCATAGTAGACATAAAGGATGAGTTAGGAAGTGGAAAAGGTATCCAAATAAATATACGAGAGCCAGAATGGGAACGGCGCTTCTCGGACGAACAAGTTCAAACAGTGAATTCGGAAGCGGTTGTGGCGTCTTCATCAGGAGGATCGGGTCCAATAAAATGGACACACTATACCAGGAATAAGGTAAGACAATATGGAAGCTAAATAAGTTACGAAAGGGTCGTAGCTAGAGCAAATTGTAGACAGGTTATTTGTGATCTGGAAAAATCGTTTGCCAGGAGAAAAGAATATGAACCTGATGCGGCAATAGGACGCCCGGGAAAAGCTAACCCAATGAGAAAAACAAACAAAGAACTGGAAGATATTGATCTATTAGTACCAACGGTCTATATAGAGGATTTAAGAAGTGAAGTTGGTGAAAATTTGGGTGCCCTACAGGAAAAGATAGGAGCACAAAATATAAATACACTAACCGCAGTGATGGATATAAGAATCACGGAAGAATCTCTGATAGGAAATAGAAGTATCCTACAGAGACCAACGGAAAATATGTCCCACGAGGAGCAAGATTCTGGTGTCACAAAAGCGGGGAATAAAACGGAGCATCAAAAGGCCAGTAATTCATAATTATATCAAGAGCGATATGTGCGCTCAAGAAGGGAGAGTGCTTCGAAAAGTTTTTGAAACTGTTTATTCCACTCGCTGATGAGAATTCGGAATTTAAAAATGAATACTCGAAAATTAAGGGACCAGCTGCTACAAAGTCCAACGTTAAAATATTGTTTCGAACTTGAAGAAACACGTAAGATATTAAAATATCATTCACGGAATTTTGAGACGTAGACTGCGCATTCATTTTTGCCCAGGAATACGGTCAAAATATTTGCATTCATTTTCATTACGGGGCAAATCAGGTCACATACCTGCACATAAATGTTGATAAATAGAAGGATTCTATTCATCTCCATCTCCGAGGGAACCATTAAACGCCGTATATGCTCGAGGAACGGAAAAGCGAGTTGATGGACATATCATTCGCTGACTCACTAAGAACCAACCAGGGCCAGAGGAAGAACACGATACAGGATGAGGCAATAGATCCACAAAAATCACAGGTTGGAAACAATGCGCAAGCTTTGACTGATGTGGAGAAACAGGTTGTAGAAGCAAACAGTACTTGGGTACCTGAGCGAATATCAAGCAAGAAGTTGGCCTGGTAGCGGAAGCCCGACCCTCGCATATGATACCACCGTGGGTGATCGCACCTGGAGATGTAAAACAATCCCACAAAATCAGAATTCTGGAGGAACAGCCTTCTGCACACCACGAAAATATGGTATGCGTATCATCAGCAGACGTGGAAATAGAAACCGAAGCGTAAGGTGCCCTCCTCGAACGCCGGAACATTAACCCGGAGGAATTGTCAGATCAGAGCCTTGCAGTTGGAGAGGTAGCACAAACGGAATGCCGTGGCATGAAGCTCTTCGGGTTGATAATAAGAAATCAATTCGGTGACAGCATAATGTGATTAAATTTTGTGAAATGTTTGAAAAATCTTGAAGCATTGCTTATTGAGGGTGAAATAAAAACTGTTGGAATAATTAGGGATTTGGAAATGTTAAAACCATCAAATTGGGATTACCTAGTGGAACAGTGCAATAGACTTTTCAAAGGAAAAATAATTTCGATAACACTATTTACAAATAATCTCTCGTTGTCAAAAGTAGAAGACAGATACAGGTTAATTAAGAAATTTCACGAGTCAGCAATAGGAGGCCATGAAGGCATAAATAAGACTCACGGGAAAATAGCGATAAAATTTTATTGGAGGAATATGTACGACGATGTCCAGGCTTTTATCAGAAATTGTCCCAAATGTCAACCTACAAAGACGGTGCATAAGAAAAATGAACCCCCATGCTTATTACGGCCACTCCATCGAGCCCCTTCGAGAAAATATCAATGGATTTTCGCGGACCTTTGAGTCAAACTAAGGCAGGGAATCTATATATCCTTACAGTGCAATGTAACTTCAGTGAATCATGTATTCTCACAGCAGTCGTCACGCGAACGCGCGTGAGGTAGCTGAAGATTTAACGGAGAAAGTGATTTGCAATTTTGGGCCACCGGGAGTTCTCTGTATGGATAATGGAACCCATTTCGTGAATCATTTAATAGAGAAGTTTGCAAAAATATTTAGGACAGAAAAATATACAACAACGGCATATCACACACAATCTAATGGAGGAATCGAAAGGATGCATCGTGTTATTAAGGAATATATAGAATTAATTCTAAATGAAGTTGGGGAATGGGATGGAATCCTCCCACTTGCGCAACATGCGTACAATACTAGTATCCACGAGGCATTAGGGTACTCACCGCACGAAATAGTGTATGAATAATTATTTTTTGTGTCAGTTATAGTGTATGGTCAACGCGCGCGAACACCTTCAAGCTTTCCACCAAGAGAATATTTGCTGAAGGTTGACGAATACCTCGCGGATATGACTCGGAACGTAGCACAAACTCGAATTATGGCCGCAAGCAATTTAGACAATCAAAACTTAGATCAAAGGGATATTATGATCGGAATATGAACCCAAGACATTTCAGAGTAGGGGAGATGGTATACTCATTAAAAGAACCTAAGAAAAAAAAAGATAGAGAAGAGTATTTACTGTGCGAAGTAATAGCAATAAATCATGAGAAACATACAGCAAAGGTACAGAGAGGCAAAGTAACAAGGAGGATCCATATAGACACACTCAAAAGATATATACCGCGAGAAGGTATAATAGAGATGGTAGAAAATCGTCGACATGAAGACATATAATTGCTTGCTTATCCACAGGACTACTATCACCATGAATTGTCAAAACAACAGATGGTAAACGGGAAACCATATTCAAATACTACTCGGAGTTGTATAAACGCCATTATTAACGCATATTCTTTTTCTTGTCGGTCCTAACGTGGGTCCGCACTTGATATCAAGCCATATATAATACATAATTGTATGAACGTGGTAGTTAATTCAGAATTTGGTAGTGTGGCTCATAAACTTTTTTTGACGGTTGGTATGGTACCTAAACTTGGTCCGCAAGCATAAGGATCAAAGCAATGTAAAATCACGATCAGCCAAAGTCATTTTATTGCAATGTTGATGTCACAGGCCAACGAAACTAGCAAGAACGAATAAACTTCACCCGGAAAGTTTCATGTTCAACGAATCAATTGTTATTAACGATTAACACAATACCTAATGTTGAGTTTACTCCGATGGATGGATGAAAACGAAAAACAGGAAACTGCTAGTTAAAATTAAAGGGATAAGAGATAAATACAAAAAGTGATAGAAAATAGAAGTCCAAGATTTGATTCACATTATATTGTGGGCATTTAACGATATAGTCAGGAATATCACAGAATTATCAAGAAGACTGGAAGAGCGGGGGTAGATCATATGCGTCGAAGAGATCCACTTCGACCAGGTCTTCCGGGGGGATGTTCTCGTCATTGGATGACTCAACATCAGGTGGTCGATGGGAGCAGCTGTCACGATATGCATCCCATTCGGTCGTGGGAATCGATTGTTCGCACCCAAGATGCGAGTGAAAGCAGGGGAATTGAAGCGATTTGGCGGCTTGCTCTAGAGGACGATTTTTCCAGTAGGGCGCAGGACCTCGGCAGTAGGAGCATGCCAGGTGGGATGGAACACACCGATGACACATGGTTTAACCATCGTCACACTGCAGATATTCAGGGTGCATGATCCCGTAGCAGATTGTATAGGTGTAAATTTCAGTTATAGCCTCTTCGCAAGCAGCAGACCAGGCGATGCCGTGGAGGAGTCTTCTGGAAGGGCAGTCCTGTTATCTGCGAATTTCAATCAATGGTCTGATTACCGATAGAAATCGATTGGACAAGAATCTACGGTGAGGGAAAAATGTCGGTATGGCAACAATTCAGGTGAAGGAAGAAGCCGGAGTATAAATAGGGAAATCGGCTACACGAGTTGCGGCAAGATATGAAGCACGATCATCACCAAAATCTGGAGAAGTACCGCCACGCCACCGCGAATACTACCAAAAAACACGATGTTAAGATTTAGAAAGATGGAAAATACACAATAACATACTGTGACGATGTCCAGCCTCGTCAACGATTCCGCGAGACGCGAGGCGGCCGCCGAAGGATCGCAGGGCCGATACTTCGTGAAGCGATCGTTTTAGGCAGGGTGGGGGAAGAGCGAAGCACGACGTCGCTGCGCGTGCCGATAGCGCGCAGCGCGACATTCAGATTCGAACGGTCACGCTAGACTGAGCGATTAGCCCGCGACCTTTGTTTCAGCCCGACACCCTCCGTCGTTGACCGCGTGTGCGTGCGCCCTGGGAGGAAAGCTCGATTTCCTCCAGCATCAAGCCTGCGACAGGAGAGCGCCACCCCGCACCGCCAAGCCGACCTGGTGGGACGCCACCGGGACGAGCCAGCAGCCCCCGTCGACCACCGCCAGACAAGCCGGCCTTTCGCGGCAACGTGTGCTGCACCATCGACGACAGCGAGAGTGTGGCCTACGCGAGGCAAACTGTAAGTTCGCACCTGCGAGTCCGCACATTTATTGTTGCGTGCGGAACAGCGAAACTCGTCGGCGCTCGCAGCCGACGAGCGGCCCTCAGCGTCCACGCGGCGCATTGTTAGAAGCCCGTGGCCGTCCTTCCGGCGGTCGCGGCACGTGTAGTTCAGAGCGTAATGAACGCATCTTACTTTTATCCCCGCCGTATTACTTTCGCGCCCTAACTCCCCGATATCTACCGTGACTCCAGGAACGTGAACGCGGCACTGCACCACGCCGCATCCGTGAACGGGCTGAACAACGGATCGACCTGTGAACGAGCTAGCCCGGGCGTTCGCGGAATTCCTTGTAATCAAGCCTCTAGTACGAGGCATTAACGGGGCCTAGCCCTGCGTCGAGGGACCTGCCGAGCAGCGGCTGAAGAGGGCATTCCACGCCCAGGACGGCGATTTACGTATCCCCGTTTCCTCCCTTTATTTCAACACACACCCCGTTACAATACATAGACTAGTGCTACCACACCCCGTCGTGGGAATATGACGGATTGAAGGACGGACAGGAACTGGACGACAGCCTTCGACCTCACATGTTGGTGGAAAGCGGCTTGGGCGGTCGATAACACAAAGAGGACGTCGAATCACTGGATAAATAGGAGTCGATCGCTAGCCTTTGACCCCACGTGCCAGAGTTGGGCGACCTAGGTGATCAACGGTAGGGCTCGAACGACGGCGGCTCTCGGTGTCAATCCAGGGCACCACGTACGCAACAGTCGCATGATGAGAAGCGGTAGAGCGATGGCCCAAGCCAGTAAATACATGAGGAGCAGAAGCAGTGTGCAAGTTGCACCCTCGGCCTACATTGGAACTCCTCGGGGACCGGTCCAAAGGTTGGAGTACGGCCAGGATAAGCAGTTCGACTGGCAGAAGTAACGCCCGAAAAACGGGGTTGGAGAGAAGAGGGCCGGGGTCGAGCACCTCGAGATAAACTAGCAACAGCAGCAATAGCATCAGCAGATCCAATGTATTTGGAAGAAGACATGGTCTACAAGAAATAATGCAGAAAAATAAGAAAAAATGCAAGAGAATGGGCTCGACAATACGAAATGTCAACTTACGAAGATGAGAAAATCAGAGTCCACGTGAACGAGTGAGATTGCAGGATATGAACTGTGAAGCAGCAAGTGATTTGAACGGTATCAACCGCTCTATTTTAATATCTGACGAGAACCCCTACCGCGGGCTAATTGAAACACGGAGGGATCATAATGCTGAAACTTCAAAACAAAGTGGCTAATCAAAGCCAAAGGAACTGAGAGGAGCGACCGCACGAATGACGGACAAATAAAATGCGCAGAACAGTATAACCTACTATACGCAATGACAGAAAATTCAAGAAAAAATAGTGCTCATAAGGGATAAGAGGCATGGAAAAATAGCGATTGCAATAGTTTGGTACTGTCTAGGACTATCCAATTACGAAGCAAATAAGTAAGAAACGAGCGCAAAAGTCAGTTTTAAAAGAGGTCAATTATACAATTGTTAGAATTGCCAACATAGAGTATACATCTCCCACTCGCAATACGATTATATTGTATCATAAGATTTGGGATTAACTTCAAGTATCGGATGTATGGTCACACGCACCAGAATTACAGTAGCGGCTCACCGTGAACGTTATATCGGAACCGAACCATGAAAATAGGATACGGTGGTCGAATACGGCCGGAGCTAATACACATATTGTTTTTATCGTTATGCGGGAACTAGCACTTAATTGCGATCATAGGGTACTTCGGGTTTGATAACAGTATATCAGAATATGAGAGATGATAAACGGTCAGCAATAAAGAGGGAAATTACCATTATTAAGGGGAGGTTCTCATCCAGCACCTCGAAAAAGACCCATTATTCTTTATTTTTTTTCTCATAGAAGGAATTGAATAATGGTATGGAAATTTTTTACACGTATTTATATATTATTTGAGTATACAAAAAAATTTTTTTCATTAAAAAATAATCATTATATGATGAATTAAACACACGTTTATGGGCACGCCTATAAAAAAAGTTTCCGCATGGTGAGAATCCTAGGGCCTCCAATTTTTATCTGACATCGAAAGAGTTTCAGAAAATATATAACATTTGCTGGATATTATACCGATAATACCGAAAAAAGGTTGAAAATTAACAAAATGGCGGACTTGTGAAATTTACGTACCGATTTCGCACTTTTTTTGCTCTTAAAATCGATATATAGACAAAAATTAATGATAAAATTGATGTTTTTATAGGTTTCAGATCCAAGAAATTCAATTGCCTTTGAAATAAAGAAAAGATTCAAGTCAATACCTCGATTAATTTTTGAGCTAGGATTTCCACCAGTTTGAAAAAAGTCATTTCGAGATCAACGCGTTTAAAGATTCGTTTAACCATAACAATAACGTTACCCTGTTGAAAAAAATCGACTGGATTTCCAGCTGGATTTGCACTGGATTCCAGCTGGATTTACGCTGGATTCCAGCTGGAAACGAAAAATCCAGGTGAAGTGATGCAGGGAAAATCCAGTGAGTTTCCCGAATAATCCAGCTGGATCCTGAGATAATCCAGCTGGATTTTACTAGAATTAGAGTTATATCGTTATTATAGATCCAGCAGATTTACCGGATAATCCAGCTGGATTTTTCGACAATCCAGCTGGATTTTTTCGGTTCTAGAGCAGCGGGCTACGGCGGCGAATCCAGCTGGATTATGAACGAATCCTGCTGGATTTTTCGACAATCCAGCTGGATTTTTCGGTTTGGGAGCAGCGGGCTACGGCGTCGAAACCAGCTGGATTATGAACGAATCCTGCTGGATTTTTTCGGTTCTAGAACAGCGGGCTACGGCGCTGCTCCCAAACCGAAAAATCCAGCTGGATTGTCGAGAAATCCAGCTGGATTCGTTCATAATCCAGCTGGATTCGCCGCCGTAGCCCGCTGTTCTAGAACCAAAAAAATCCAGCTGGATTGTCGAAAAGTCCAGCTGGATTCTTTCAGAATCCAGCTGGATTCAACGCCGCAGCTCGGGTGCTCTCAAACCGAAAAAATTCAGCTGGATTATCCGGAAGATCTGCTCGATCTATAATAACGATATAACCCTCATTCTAGTAAAATCTAGCTGGATTATCTCAGGATCCAGCTGAATTATTCGGGAAACTCACTGGATTTTCCCTACATCACTTCCCCTGGATTTTTCGTTTCCAGCTGGAATCCAGCCCAAATCCAGCTGGAATCCAGCTGGAATTCAGTCAAATCCAGCTAAAATCCAGCGTAAATCCAGCTGGAATCCAGTGCAAATCCAGCTGGAAATCCAGTCGATTTTTCTCAACAGGGTACTCATAGATTCCATTATTGTGCTATAACTTTTTTAAACTCGACATCAAAATATAATTTTACGAAGGACTACCAAAGAGTTCCGACTATGCCAACGATGCGCGCCCAAAGCTCATGATAATTGACTCTCATGCGTGAAGCCAGTGGTAGCACGATTACCAATCTCTTCACGAAGGGTAACCATCATCGTAACAACAGCGTGGCACTTATCACCAAAAATCTATTCCATCACGGACAACGTGAAATTTTGCTCAATTCCAATTGCATTGTGATTTTCCAGAATCCACGAGACTCGTCGCAGATTCGTTTTCTCGCACGACAAATATGTCCGTACAATCTGCTATTCATGCAGAAAGCCTATCAGGATGCCACTAGAAGACCGCATTCGTATCTTCTATTGGATTTACGTCAGGATACACCAGACAATTGTCGTTTCCATACATGTATATTTCCTTTTTATGAGAACCTAGTATGTTTACGTGATCAAAAAGACACGATCGACAAAAGGCGGCGAAGTAGCGACGTGCAAGTCATGCGGGTGTAATGGCATCAAACAGATCAAGGTCCATCGGACAAAAAATCTCGACATCTTGCGAGGTCTTTTACGTCTGGAGCCATTGCAGCGGGAGGCACTATTGCGTGAAGTCAGCGATAAACTCGTGATTCTTGTGTGCGAATGTGCTCTCAATGTCTTACGTGGAAACGTGCCACTGATAGTACGATAGAATTAGCATCGAAAAGCCCTGTTTCAAAAAAAAAAATAACCACAGAATTCTGAAAGCACTAGGGTGTAGATTGGCTCTTCAGGATCAAGTGGTCAATTTTGTAGAGGGCAACTCCCACTGCAAAATTGTTTAAATAATTGGCAAAAGTTGGAAAATGAGGTTTTTCCCATGCCGTGGAAAAGTTAACCATTTTCTGAAAAAAAGTTTCAAATGAAATTTGTAGATATTAGCAAGATTGATTTTTTAAGCCAAAGTTCATCCCAATCGGTCTATTAGTTTATTAATAAATTAAGAAAAACTGCGAGAAATCGTTCTTTTGTTGTTATTTTTTATTTAAGAAAATCAATGTTCAATTTTGATTTTCTTCACGGGATTCAGTTAGTTTTCATCTACCTAGATCGCATGATTTTTTGCAAACTCGAAATCCTTATAGTTTTTGTGTAAATGCAAATGTTTATCTGCAAAATGGTCATTTTTAAAAACAAATGGCCAGCCTTGGCGATGTTTTTGATTGTTGCTCTTTGTCGGTATAGATTGTGAGACATGTCAACTATCGTATACAATAAAAAAATTGCAACTAATATTTTTTTAAATGGTTAAATAAGAGCCGAAACCAAATGTATCGTTTTTTTGCTTATAAACAATTGGAATAACTTTTTCCTGTAAAGTTTTGGAAAAAAGTTAATGTGAATAATCGATAATATATATTTTTTGACGAATTTTAAAAAAAAGTACGTTGACCCCCGATTCTTAGAATTCGAGTTAGGATTTTTTTTTCAAAAAATCATATCTCACTGAATTTTGATAATTTTAAGTTGAAATTGAGCAATATTTATCTTGAAAAGTTGAAGTGTATGACAAAAAATCCTCATTCATTTCCCTCTACTGGTAGCTTGGAAAATGAAGTCTCAAAATTGGGTGTGAATGCTCCGCCACCGCGGCGTCTGTGGAATCGGCCGTGAAGCAGTAGAGGGGGAAGCGGCAGCCGCTCGCGGCCGCCTCGACAGAAATGCTATCGCGCGCTTCAAAATTCGTTATGCGTCGAAAATCATCCGTAACTCCGAAAATAATAGACGAATCTCGATCATTTTTTTTTTAATTTCGGGTATCACGGAGAAATAATTACAATGGGCAGGTATTCATCTCCAGAAAATACCATTTAATGAATGTATTTGTGTTATCTTGCAAATAAATTTGAATCCACAATTCTGTAACTCATTTATTTACTCATTTATTCTTCTGAATTCATTTTGGGAACTGGTTATACACCAATTGAATTGATGTAATCATTGTAATTGAAAACCTTACTGGTAAACACAGCTCAAGAAGCGTAAAAAGATATATAAAGACAAATTTATCTTGAAGTAACTGTATCTAATGTAACCCCCTCCCCCCCCCTAGAGGGTACTAACGAATTCAAATATGATAAAATTAGGATTCAAACTGTATTATTTAAACTTAGTGTGAGTTATAGAATTGTGGATTCAAATTTATTTGCAAGATAACACAAATACATTCATTAAATGGTATTTTCTGGCGATGAATACCTGCCCATTGTAATTATTTCTCCGTGATACCCGAAATTAAAAAAAAAATGATCGAGATTCGTCTATTATCTTCGGAGTTACGGATGATTTTCGACGCATAACGAATTTTGAAGTGCGCGATAGCATTTCTGTCGAGGCGGCCGCGAGCGGCTGCCGCTTCCCCCTCTACTGCTTCACGGCCGATTCCACAGACGCCGCGGTGGCGGAGCATTCACACCCAATTTTGAGACTTCCTAACTCGAATTCTAAGAATCGGGGGTCAACGTACTTTTTTTTAAAATTCGTCAAAAAATATATATTATCGATTATTCACATTAACTTAACCCATTAGCGCCTGAACGGACACTTTTCGATGCCAAAGTTCAGAGACTCACTGTAAGATGCATTTGATTGGAAAAAAATCTGGAACCACAGTTTCCTATGGTTCAAAAGGTGTTCTTTCGAATGGTGGTGGTTAGAAAATCCAAAAATGAGTTTTTGTACAAAAAAGTAGCAGTTTAAAAAAAAAATTCCGAAATTTGGTGATAAAATATTTTTTGTGAGGAATTTTTTTCTGCCTTTGCATTTTTTCATATACTAAAAACTAATGAATATCGCGTCCATGGGTCCTTAGCTAAATGTTAGTATCCTTACATAATCAAAAAAAATTTTTTATAAAGCCAAAATGGCGACCGGAAGAAAAAATCGTAGTTTCAAACTTCAGCAATTTTTTTCTCAAAAACTATGGACTTAATCGAAAAATTTTTTGATATAAAAAAATCTTAGAATTAGTCAAAGAATACCCTCGAATTTTTTGAAAACCGTAAAAGAAAATTTTTGATTTTTCATCAAATGTGAAAACTGAAATTTTCAAAAAATCGTTTGAAAAATCTGAAAAAATTTAAAAGTTTTCTTTGATTAATACTAAGACTTTTTTGTCTTAAGAAAAATTTTTGTCAAGCTCATAGTTATCGAGGAAAAGGTTGCTGAAGTTTGACCTCAAAAAGACTTCAGAAACCTTTTCCTCGATAACTATGAGCTTGACAAAAATTTTTCTTAAGACAAAAAGTCTTAGTATTAATCAAAGAAAACTTTTAAATTTTTTCAGATTTTTCAAACGATTTTTTGAAAATTTCAGTTTTCACATTTGATGAAAAATCAAAAATTTTCTTTTACGGTTTTCAAAAAATTCGAGGGTATTCTTTGACTAATTCTAAGACTTTTTTGTACTAAAAAATTTTTCGATTAAGTCCATAGTTTTCGAGAAAAAAATTGCTGAAGTTTGAAACTACGATTTTTTCTTCCGGTCGCCATTTTGGCTTTATAAAAATTTTTTTTTTAATTATGTAAGAATACTTACATTTAGCTAAGGACCCATGGACGCGATATTCATTAGTTTTTAGTATGTGAAAAAATGCTAAGGCTGAAAAAATTTCCTCACAAAAAAAATTTTACCACAAAATTTCGGAATTTTTTTTTTAAACTGCTATTTTTTTGTACAAAAACTCATTTTTGGATTTTCTAACCACCACCATTCGAAAGAACACCTTTTGAACCATAGGAAACTGTGGTTCCAGATTTTTTTCCGATCAAATGCATCTTACAGTGAGTCTCTGAACTCTGGCATCGAAAAGTGTCCGTTCAGGCGCTAATGGGTTAATTCCAAATCTTCACAGGAAAAAGTTATTCCAATTGTTTATAAGCAAAAAAACGATACATTTGGTTTCGGCTCTTATTTAACCATTTAAAAAAATATTAGTTGCAATTTTTTTATTGTATACGATAGTTGACATGTCTCACAATCTATACCGACAAAGAGCAACAATCAAAAACATCGCCAAGGCTGGCCATATGTTTTTAAAAATGACCATTTTGCAGATAAACATTTGCATTTACACAAAAACTATAAGGATTTCGAGTTTGCAAAAAATCATGCGATCTAGGTAGATGAAAAGTAACTGAATCCCGTGATGAAAATCAAAATTGAACATTGATTTTGTTAAATAAAAAATAACAACAAAAGAACGATTTCTCGCAGTTTTTCTTAATTTATTAATAAACTAATAGGCCGATTGGGATGAACTTTGGCTTAAAAAATCAATCTTGCTAATATCTACAAATTTCATTTGAAACTTTTTTTCAGAAAATGGTTAACTTTTCCACGGCATGGGAAAAACCTCATTTTCCAACTTTTGCCAATTATTTAAACAATTTTGCAGTGGGAGTTGTCCTCTACAAAATTGACCACTTGATCCTGAAGAGCCAATCTACACCCTAGTGTTTCCAGAATTCTGTGGTTATTTTTTTTTACGCTCACAGTCTAAATCTGCTCCACTATGAGCAAGAATCATAAATCGAAATCATCACCACATGCATCATTGTTGAGACAATTGATTTTAATGCGGAAAACGATCAGAAGTAGGAGAATACTGTTGGTAAAAAACTTGCATCTTCTTATCTGTTTGTTGACCCCTGTGGTCAAAACATAGAGCATGCACGTAAAATAATTCTTGTACCAGAGGAGAGCATCAATGCCATTCAAGGAGAAATATTCTGTCAGAAGGATCTGGCTGGAGATGAAATTGACGGTTTCTTTTACGAGCAAGAATTGAGTCACGTGCAAATGGATTGGAATTTGGTCAATTTTAAGATTGATGAAATTTTCGAGACGAAGGGTGTTGGCCGTAAGGGAAAGGTCTGGTAGCCAAGGAATCTGGTCAGCTGGCGTGGATACCCGAAGGAATTTAATACTTGGATACCAGCGGGCGATCTCAAGAATCGGCAATGAGAGATAGTTTCTACGTGGTATTGTTCAGCAACGGGAGCAGAAGTATTTTCACCAAGAATCCAGCTACGTGTTTTACGACTCTTCTACCGCAAAACTTCATTTTACAAGGTGATTAGTGCGTGGCTCTGACGGAAATCCAAATACCTCTCACTTTTCAGCATATATTGCGGTCGAGAGAAGATGGTATCGTTCTTCTTGACATTTCTAAAAATGAATTCATCGAGCATGTGCCGGAAGGCGTTTACGACAACGTCGAATTTCTCTTGCAAGAAATCAATTCCCTGTCTAGTATAAAGGATCATCTGGAAATTTTGACTGATTTGTATAAATGTCTATTCGATGGTTTCGTATAAATGTCTCGTATCTGCAATGGAATATCGTGTGAATTTTATCTACGCGATGTTACCTTATCAAAGAAACTCGCAAAAATCATTGGTTTTGAGAATCGTGATCTAAGCTCTATCGATAGCTATTTACCGACTATCGGTGATAGGCCGGCTAGTCTCTCTACCGGTCTACTCAAAACATTCTCTGTTTACAGTGACATTTGCAAGCCTTATGTAACTGGTGATACTCAGACTCGTCTTGCGAGTCGTATCTTTCGCACCCGACAGCTACAAATATGACGGCGTGGAATTTAAGAACTTTGCGCTACCCATATATATATATATATATATATACCACACTTATCGACGTCATTTTGCGCGATAGAAAATTATGTGAGAGATGCTTTTAGAGGTTTTATACCATTTGACTATGGTACGCTGACTGTGACACTTCATTTCAAGAGAACCGACGAACCGAAATAAGAGGGCAGTCTCCCGAGAGTTTCACCGATATGGGAAAGTATATCTGGCCCGGACGGGGCCGTCAGCGAGGATCGGGTTTGGGTAGCGTTTCAAGAGGTGTTTATTGTATGGCTGTGCTGCCACTCATCAAGGAAAGTGGCAAACACATTTCCAAAGCTATTGGACAAGAAGTCGTAAGAACGTGTGTCAATGTTGCGATTGATGTTGCCACAAAAGGACTACCGATCAGAGAATCTTTTAAGAGCCGTGAAAAAACATTCCGGGAGAAATTTCAAGAGAAAACTTAATAGAAGGGTGGATGAATTTTTGGCTGGTTCGGGATATAATCACAATCAAATCATGCTAGCACCTCGTCTTCTGCCTACACTGAAGACGCAAACATCTCGGTGGCTAAAAGAAGGAAAAAGAAGCAAGATCCACATGACAAGAGATATTTTTGGAGAGTAAGAACAATGGCGTTTCTGCGTACCAGTTCATGTGAGTGTGGCAAATCAAAAATAGATCTATTTGCCATACCACCAACTTAAACGGCCATCAAGAGTTTGTATTACGTGGCCTACAAACCAATCTCATCATTGGATGATGGTTCTGTCATCGAGTATGCAATTCCTGGTGCAGCCGAATACATGGCACACAGATTAGTGCGTCTTGAAGTGGTAATAGAACGAGCATCGCCGCCTATTGATAAAGTAGCGTATGACGCATTAACCAGTCGAAATAAAGTAGGACCTGCCAATAATTTAATGTACTCGCTATTCAGCCAAGTGAAGAATTCACCCATATCACGGAAAATTCAGTGAGAGATATGTTACAAAAAACGTTAAAACATACCTTTTGAATATGAGCGATACTATATCAGAAGTCGACGGTCGTTATCAGTATTTAGTCGATACTAGGGGAATACCCCCTGCTCACTCTGCCCGCCAACTCTGATGGAAGAACACAAAAAATATATTTCTTGAATAAATTTCATAAAAGAAAAAACCATGTTATAATACATATAACCCCAAAAAAACTGTTTTTGAAGAAAAAGTAAAAATGTTGCGTCAAGCATGTGGCACAATTGATTTATTTCTTATATTGCTTAAAAAACAGTTGAAATTTATACCAGACAGATGAGTCAAGTTATCATTTTATCAGTATCCATTCTGAAGTAGCAATACAGAAATTAAGGGTCAGTCTCTTTTTGCAAGTAAAACGCAATCGTAACATCGCATAGATATCAAATTTTTCGGCATTTTGATTTCTACATTTCCCACTATCTGTCATGAACTCGAAATTTCAATACTATCAACTTTGAACTGCAATAAAAGATTTATTAGAGCAATAAATTGGAATATTCCTGGTCAATCCACAATATAGATATAAAAATACATGACCAGCATTTTTAATTTTGTTTTCTATCATATTTCTGACCACTCATGGTATGTGATTGCAGGAGCAAGAAATTGAGCGAAATAGAATATCTTCTTCAAGAGAAGAAATATCGAGAGATCTCACATATACTGAAAGAAACATTCAACTTCTCTAGACAGCCAAGTGATTTCAATTCATCCAAGAAATTTCTAGTCGACAGAGTAGATCATTTAGAAATGCTACTTCATAGTTTATGGCAGCTTCAGCAATACGAGGTAAGCCCAAGTTCAAGTTTATGATGAACATCCTGTAATAAAACTTGCAGCACATTCCCTCTTCAAAGAGTTATCAAGCTTTAAAAGTTATTTCCCAATCACTGATAATAGATTTGAATGTGATTCTAACAATTCATAAAATTCAAACGCACAATCTCTTCTTCCACGATTTTTCTTAGAAATATCTCTCGTCGACTTCACGACAATCGATGTGTAAACAGGGTGAATTACGTCAGTTAAACTTGAACTATTGTTAATATCTAACCCTACGCTCTCGTTCAAAAAATTCAGTAATCTTATGTACAAAGTACGATTATTTATTGTCACGCGTTCGCGTAACAATATCAGGACTCTTCTGATGTAAAAAATATCGAATCATTATCTAAATCTCATAATTGAATTTTGTCTCTCCAGCTATGAGATGAAAACTTATTATGAGGCACCTAACAACTTTTGCAAAGTAACATTACAGAAACTCCGACAAGGTTGGCGTCAAGGCATAAGACAAAAGCCGACGACACTATACTACTGTTGATCAGATATTGTTGGATATTGATGATGTTCATTTTATCCAGTTGTATAGAGAAAGGGTAATCAAAAGTTGTCAAATTCACAGAGATCAATCGGACAATTATAAAAAAAAATTAATCACTTCCAATGCTTTGGTTTTAGAGAAATGATAAGGATTTTCGAGAATTCCAGAGAAGGTTATAATCCTGGTGGGATTAAGTTAAATTAATCTCCTTATTCAGCGTATCCTCAATACGGAAATCAGTTACATCCATGGTGTAAAGAGGCGCGAGCACATCACTCCCTACAGACGTCAGCTTCGCTGGCTCACTAGCTCTGGTTGCAGGGAGAACTTTTCGGCTCATACTCTCTGCAAAATCCTGGCTAGTGGTAGGCCATCCTATCTTGCGAATCGGTATCAGCTAAACACTAGCCAGAGGCCTGTAAGGGGTGAGTGTCGAAGGCCCCTTGTCGTTCCCCCGTTCAGACTGGAGTCGACCAGGAACTCATTCTACATTAATTCGACCTACATTTGGAACAATCTCCCCACTCATATTCGCACCATCAACTCATTCGCCATGTTCAAGCACCACATCTTCAAATTTATTTTTGACCGTGAAGGTATCACTTTTAGTACTTAAGTCATTCCATCTACCTCATTTATATACTGTTCTTCACGCATCCTCACTGCACCCGTTCACACTAACACATTTACCCTCACCACTTCACCTACTTTTAGTCCAATTCTGTATCTTATATTTGTTTTTTTTACCCTATGTATACTATATTCTACTGTTAATTCATTGTACAACATAATGTACATTAATGAACTTATCTAATCTAAGCTAATCTAATCTCTCTCTCTCCCTCTCTCTCTTGATATTTTCGCCCCCTTAAAAACATTTAGACCCAAAAAAACGCAAGAACCCTTGGTTTATCGAAGTGCACTCCCAGCTCATTAACCCATTAGCGCCTGAACGGACACTTTTCGATGCCAAAGTTCAGAGACTCACTGTAAGATGCATTTGATCGGAAAAAAATCTGGAACCACAGTTTCCTATGGTTTAAAAGGTGTTCTTTCGAATGGTGGTGGTAAGAAAATCCAAAAATGAGTTTTTGTACAAAAAAATAGCAATTTAAAAAAAAAATTCCGAAATTTTGTGGTAAAATATTTTTTGTGAGGAATTTTTTTCTGCCTTTGCATTTTTGCACATACTAAAAACTAATGAATATCGCGTCCATGGGTCCTTAGCTAAATGTTAGTATCCTTACATAATCAAAAAAAATTTTTCATAAAGCCAAAATGGCGACCGGAAGAAAAAATCGTAGTTTCAAACTTCAGCAATTTTTTTCTCGAAAACTATGGACTTAATCGAAAAATTTTTTATCACAAAAATGTCTTAGAATTAGTCAAAGAATACCCTCGAATTTTTTGAGAACCGTAAAAGAAAATTTTTGATTTTTCATCAAATGTGAAAACTGAAATTTTCAAAAAATCGTTTGAAAAATCTGAAAAAATTTGAAAGTTTTTTTTAACTAATACTAAGACTTTTTTGTCTTGAGAAAAAATTTTGTCAAGCTCATAGTTATCGAGGAAAAGGTTGCTGAAGTTTGACCTCAAAAAGACTTCAGAAACCTTTTCCTCGCTAACTATGAGCTTGACAAAAATTTTTCTTAAGACAAAAAAGTCTTAGTATTAGTCAAAGAAAACTTTCAAATTTTTTCAGATTTTTCAAACGATTTTTTGAAAATTTCAGTTTTCACATTTGATGAAAAATCAAAAATTTTCTTTTACGGTTCTCAAAAAATTCGAGGGTATTCTTTGACTAATTCTAAGACATTTTTGTATTAATAAATTTTTTGATTAAGTCCATAGTTTTCGAGAAAAAAATTGCTGAAGTTTGAAACTACGATTTTTTCTTCCGGTCGCCATTTTGGCTTTATGAAAAATTTTTTTTGATAATGTAAGAATACTAACATTTAGCTAAGGACCCATGGACGCGATATTCATTAGTTTTTAGTATGTGCAAAAATGCAAAGGCAGAAAAAAATTCCTCACAAAAAAAATTTTACCACGAAATTTCGGAATTTTTTTTTTAAACTGCTATTTTTTTGTACAAAAACTCATTTTTGGATTTTCTAACCACCACCATTCGAAAGAACATCTTTTGAACCATAGGAAACTGTGGTTCCAGATTTTTTTCCGATCAAATGCATCTTACAGTGAGTCTCTGAACTTTGGCATCGAAAAGTGTCCGTTCAGGCGCTAATGGGTTAACCCATTAAGTCCCGAATTGCAGAAATTTTATTGGTACTTTCGAGCTCAAATATTTTGATGAATAAGACGGAAGGTTTATTGCAAAATAGTCATTCCTACTATTTTCGGGTATGCTCTACACGATACAATGGTTAAAAAGACTGAAAAAATTAATTTCCAATAAATAATTAACAAATTAAAATGAAAAATGCGATTTTTTGGAGCACTTTTTTTTTCAATCCAAAATCAGAGGAAGAAGGAATTTTATTTTTACAATCGCAAATATGCACAAAAGTGCACAAAATATTTGACCAATGAAAATTTCTGCAATTTGGGACTTAATGGGTTAAAGAACGCAACTGTCTTTATAGACGCTACAAACGCATTAAGCTCTACTTAGACCTAATTTACTACAGTCGGATACGTGACGAAACTCACCGACTCGTACAATCTGCCCGACTTGACTACCACTATGACCATATTAAAGGCCTATCTGACCCCAAGGAGGTCTGGAAGGAACTCAGGTATTTGGGAATATGCCCGGGTAACGAGAGCAGCACGTCGCACTCCTCGGGGTATGATCTTAAGGGATTACATATGCCTTGAAATTAAAACAAAATCGATTTTTTTTTCATGTATTTGGATCTTCTCTTTTGAATGCCGAAACCCGTTTTCAAAAATTCGGCGTCCTTAAAAAGTTATGCGAGATTAACTCAAGTCATGTTTTGAGGCAAAAACCACCAAAATTAATGATTTTCAATAACAACGCTGATTTATTTTTTCTTTGCAGAAGAATATTTCGTGTCAATTTTATAATGCTGAATTTTCAAAAAAAAGTCAATATTTGACTATCCTAAAATTTACTACCTTTTGCCAATCATGATTCAAATTATCACAAAGCCTAGAACATTTATTTAATATAATTCGCAATAAATGACTCGAGTGCCAATGTTTTGTGTTTCCCGTGGCAAAGTCTTAACTATTTCCGGTCAGAACGATATTTCATTGTAAGAATGACAATACTTTATGTAAAAAGACTTTCAAAATTCATGTGTAAAACTGAACCATGAGCGTGGAATAGCCCTGACTCTTAAGGGGGGATATACAGTCAGAACGAGAAAAGGAATCATTTTTGAAAACTGTTTTTCAAGGGTAGTTTCTAATCAAGTCTTTCGAAACTTTTTGACAATTATAAATTGATCCATGTAGTGTACAAAAATACTTTTTTTTTAATTTTTTTCAACAACTTTTTTGAGGAACTCAATTTATTTTCCGCCATTTTATCACATTTTTCCATATGTAATAATAAAATAATACAATAGTTTTTGATTCATCTAATAGATAGTACTATAATAAAGAAATCCTATAAGTTTCAGCTCAATCGGATAATTAGTTTTTGAGTTATCACCGGCACAAACTCCAAAAATGCAGTTTTGAGAAAAACGCGTTGAAAGTTTTAAATTATCGTTAAATCGTACTTACACTTCAATCAGCAATCCTTTGGAAAAAACACTTGGAGTTCGAATTTCAAAAAAAGGGTTTCAGGAGCGTATTGTACGGGAAATTTACTAACTTTTCATGGAATAAAATCGATTTTTCTTGTCATCCTAACTGTATATCACCCCTTAAGTTTGTTTTGATTATCAACTACCGGCTATTTTGGGGTTAACCTCTGATTTTTTCAGAATGAAAATAGAAACATAGAAGTGAATAGTTCATGTTGCTGAGTCATAAGTAGTAAGTATCTGTTTGGATTCATAATTATTTGAATAAATATTGAAGACAAAAAATTATTCATGATTTCATTTTTTTGTTTTGAACGCTACGTCAACACAGAAGAAAAAAAATAGAAGTTCACCAGTGGCAAGTTTCAATGGTGGTGCTAATGTTATTCTAGATGTAATGAATGCATTAGGTATCGTTCCTGGTAAGAGTGCTAGTCTCTATTCTGCCAAGAAGAATGAAACTAGGATTCGTGTAATGGATAGTCGAGTGGAGGCATCAACTCTTCAAGCTCGCACGCTGAGAAGAAGACTCACGCATGGAGTGTCGGATCATTCCTATCGAGCAGGGGCATACTAAGGAGCAAATCCAGTAGTAAAATTATTTAAATTCATAAGTGAAATTGGTTTGTTCTTGAGATTAAACTTAAAACTGTGTTTTTCTCTTTAGTGTGATTTTGACATGTGTGATAGTACTTGCCGTAAGATCCAAAGAGCTGAAGTTGACGTAGACAACTTTTTTGAAGTGGATTGTGTTTGTGACATACATGGCCATATCCGGAACCCCAGTCGCCATGATCTAATCAAGTCTGACCCCATAAGCGGGTGACCAAACCAGTGAAATAGCTATTTTCTTGATTTTTCATTATTGTATTAGATAAGCTTACAGACTTGGTTGGTCAGAATTGATCAGATCTTGGTGTTTGAGCTTCCCGACATAGGTTTTGATGTCAGAAACATAATCTATGTTGCGAAAGTGGTCTAGCTTGTATTGTAGCTATCAACTTGGAATTGTTTTTCTCGAAAACTATGGGTCAAATCAAAAAATTCTTAGGAACAAAAAAGTCTTAGAATCACCTGAAGAACACTCTTGAATTTTTTCAGAATTTTTTGATAAGTTTTGATTCTTCAAATTCTCAAAAACGTAAATTGCTTAAAAACTTCTGAAAAAATTTGTGAATGTTCTTTGAGTAATTTTAAGACTTTTTGTCCCTATAATTTTTTTGATTTGATCTACAGTTTTTGAGAAAAAAAATAATGAAATTATTTTTTAGAAATTATTCTGTGCGTTTCTTAGCCGGCAAATCGAAAAATTTATAGAAACAAAAAAGTTTTAAAATTACTCAAAAAACATTTTCAAATTTTTTCAGAAGTTTTCAAGCAATTTACGTTTTTTTGAGAATTTGAAGAATCAAAATTTTGAAAAATTCCATCAAAAAAATCTGAAAAAATTCAAGAGTGTTCTTCAGGTGATTCTAAGACTTTTTTGTTCCTAAAAATTTTTTGATTTGACCCATAGTTTTCGAGAAAAACAATACCAAGTTGAAAGCTGCAATTTTTTCGATCGGCCGCCATTTTGGGTCTTTCAAAAATAAATTTGAACAATTACAACTGTGCCAACTTTCAGTTTAAGGTCCATGGATGCTCGAAATTTACTTCCCGGGATTCGTTGCGACCGGTTCCTATGTTTTACGGTTGACACAAAACAAAATTTTGACTCGAAATTTTGTGTTTTTTTTTGCAATCAATCGTTTATAACAATGAGGGCGTTTATTCAATCGAGATAAAAGTAACGGAATCGAAAAGCTGGCAAAATTTTGCACAAGAAAATGTTCTTCCCAAATTTTTTGAACCATTATAACTATATGAAATCTATCGCTCAAAAAAACGGCCGTCGAGCGGCCGTTTGGGCGCTAATGGGTTAAGTGACCGATATTTTTGAAAAGATAACTGACATTTTTGTAAATATGAATATTGTGTAATTCATACAATAAAAACATATCTATCTATCTCTCACTTTGCGAAACTCCTTGTGTTATCGCTTCAACGACAGCCACACATTCACCAAGGCACGCGGCACCGGTGCGCCGCGAGAACACTACCATCACGCGCGCGACGATTTATCTGCCCCAACGCGAATTATTCAGATCACGTTACCGATAACACACTCTCCATCCGATCCTCGTTCAACTCGCGGTACGCGCGATGTCAATACGCTGTGCAGTCACCATTAACACGCGCTGTCCACTCAGAAGTTCTGCCGCGTCTATGGGAGATCTGCCACGTCCGACCCTCGAACCCGGTGATCGCCTTCCTCTTGACACCGGTAACCACCTGCTCTTAACGGCCCGAGGTCCTTGAGCTCCGCTCCCTCCAATTCCACAGTTGATGAAACATATCAATCGAGAGTAATGTACAATGAGTGAGACATGTTGATGATGAGTTTTGGATAACTGTAGCTGAATAATCTATTCATCGTATACTATTAAATTTCAGATAACATTTGAACTACTGACAAATTAGATAAAGATAAAGAGTGAAAATGCTATTGATAGTAGGGGAGCATATAGAATTCATGATTCTAGTATGAACAATGCGTATAGATGTTAGGCAAGCTCACTCGATGAGTCAGTGAGCAATATGTCATAAATGTGAAAAAACCTAGAAATATCAGTATTTTCTGAAACTTGATGTATCCATAACTTCAACAGGAGGCCACATCAGTCAAAATCCCTGAAATGGGTCTATACGTATGTGGTATAGAGCACATTAAAACAAGTTTGGTCAAAATACAGGACCCGGAGACTGTGGTGTCCCCTTGTTAGTGAAGTGTGAGCGTTTCATGAATCTATTATGTTGCAAACAACGTTCATAAAAGAATGCAGGTCTATGTCATTTATTGAACCTATCTCTGTTAAGGAGGAAAACTAGAATTTTCTGGGATACAATTCTTAAGTACAGAGTCTTTCGGCATGAATACATGTCTAGCAATGTTTCTTTATTTCCCTCGTGAAGTTTTCTCATTACGATCTGAACAATCACAAAAAACTTACTACACTGACATCCGTACAATGATCAAATAATTTAGTGGGTGGATTTAGAGCTATTCTTCGGAATTTCAAACCAGATTCCAACGGACTGAATGTGTACTGAATTTCTGAGAAATTGAGATAATTTCGGTACTTGAAGTTGTTCATACTTAATCAAGTAAAAAAACGTAGCGAATCGAATAAGTTTGTATTTTCTTAACTTCTTCCAATCACAATAGATTTTGAGTACTGCAACACTTCAAAGAAATTGTTGTCACACACACACACACACACACACACACACACACACACACACACACACACACACACACACACACACACACACACAGGCGCGCGCGCGCGCGTAGAAGACAGAATCTAGTGTTTGAACTCAGCCGCAGAATTGAGAAATTTACGGGGAGCGAAGTTCAACACAAGATGAAATGTGTTTTGATGTGTGATAGGGTTATATATATATTTTTTTCGCGGGAGGATTGCGAGATGCGGTTTAGTTTAAGAGGAGATTGTGAAATGTGTCCTTCGCAAACAGGTTTGAAATTTGTCTTTCTTGTTTTGTTTTTCTTCTTCCCTGGTGAGGAAAATTGTTCTCTCTTGATATAACATGTGTAAATGGTGTTTGTAATGTTCATTGTTGTTTTATTCTGTGATAATAAGTAACCTGATCAAGCCGGCGAAACGTTGCGAAATACAAATATATATAGAGTTTTCATTTGAGCTCCATATCACGGATTGGCCCTCAAAGATCGAAAATAAAACGAATTTTAGAGTTCTCGCTCGGGTGCAAAGGGCTTCACGAATTTTTTCGTTGAAGCTTCACTGGGTCTATAATCCTTCACTCGCGTAAATTGAGCTTTCTGATTCTTCTGCTTTGGTAATATGTAAATTTCGAGTAATTCATTGCGTGAAGTCGGCTTATTGATGTATCAGCTCGCGTTTTATTGACACTATAATTTCTTTCTGACTTCAATAGTTCAATTCAGCACCTTACCGTTTTTGCTTGCCTTTTCTGGACCTTAGAATGTTTCCTAGTTAAAGTTAGATTACAGTACTTCTGAGGCCATACGACACAGTATCATTGTATTTTTCATAGCAGTTGTTGTTGATGTACCCAGCAGCTATTACTAGATACTTCGGAAAATCAGCTCTAGGTTCATTTGTCTGTAGCAAAACACAGAATTTTCATTATTAAAATAGCAATCGTTTTTCATGCAAAGTCTTTTTGAGAAAGCATACTGTCAATGGAGATAGCAGCATTTCTAGGTCTTTGATTATGAACACAGACTTAGACGTGGTTGAGTCTGTACTTGTGACAATAGACTTCAATTGCTCTTATTTGACCGATATAAGAACACGTCGTTCAACTTTACTCGCAGATACAAATTTGACGGTGGCAGTGGGAGTCAGTTCCTTCCACTCCCTAATTTAAATAATGTATTAATTAATCCTCAAGAAAACCTTTTTTAAAAAAGAAAATTGAAAATCTTGCATCAAGCATGTGGCAGAATTGGTTTATTTCTCATATTCCTTAAAAAAATCGAAATCTATAATAGACATATGAGTCAAGCTATCATTTTATCAGTATTTATTCTGATAAGTTCTCATATTGTTGGAGTATTACGTATCCTTATGTGACGTCGAATTTACTTAGTGAACTCGCGACTTTTAAGCCAGGAACTCAATCCTATAGCTGGGTATACGTGCCGTTATGTTTTTCGTAGTCTATCGAAAGAGAAACCAAAAAATGACGCGTAAACCAAAAAAATAAAGCAATCTCTACCGGCAGCAAAATTCATACGCGAACCGATAATTAACGCGGCAAAGAAACACGTCTTCAGGAGTGAGTGTAGAAATGGGCAAAACCCAAATGTACTTCTCACTTAGCTCCGTATTAAATAGCTCGACAATCGGAATGTAAGTGCTCTACATGAATAACACTAGTACCATCTTAGCTGGTTGAGTACTAGTGTAGATCTTGTATAGACAATACTCCGAATGTCATACAAAAAAAATGTGATATATATATGGGCAATTCTCTGTGGGATCGAACATGAAAAAATTTGATTCGGCTCAAAATTTTTTTCGAGGTTCTAGGGCATCATGCCGAATTCCCAGAATTTTTTCAGATTTTTTCGAGCACTTTAACCCTGCTTAATAAATAGGCAAAGTTGCTGATTTTGCTGTTTTTGCATTTTCAGAGGCATTTTCAACCTTCATTTACACCCTGAAAATAACCTCTGAGGCAAAAAATGAACAGGACACTTTTGTCTGCAAATTGCCTGAATTTTATAGAAAAATCATCTCCAAGGCCATTGGAGCACATGAAGTACTCCACATTACCAATTGGAGCCTCTATTTTTGAACCCTGGGAGTTCGCTCGTCAAGCCCCACACCACATGGGTACTAAAAGTTGTCCCAACTCATACCACATACAGCCTATATAGTGAAAAAATGGGCCTGGACTATGGAAGCTCCCAAAAAATTAATATATTAACTAAAATAGGGGTAAAAACAGGCTAAAATGACTATTCAAGGGGAGCCTTGTACCGCCAACACTTCCAATTTTTGCAAACACTTGTCTGTGGTATTATTACAATTATCCACTGTAAAAACTCACATTTTATCATACTAATACATATCCTGAGTTGTCAATATCATATTTATATAGATCAAGCATTACTATACTACTTGACGCCACCTAACTTTCAGTAGTTACATGTATTGATGGTCAATATATTGTCTCTATTGTGTTAAAATGTACAAGAAACTATTAATAGAGTACATTGTTATGAATTGCATTCACTCAATAAGAAAGATTAATCCAAAAAGTAAATTATAAGCTGTGCATTACACGTACACCTTATAACACGCTAGGCATTGCATAGATATCATATGATTTTTTTAATATCATATGATATCTACAAGAAAATGTTGAAGTTCATTAAACATGGGTAATATTCATGAATATTGGACTCATGAAATCCACTCATATTGTATGAACTGTATAGCTAAGGTCCAAGCAGCTATTGCCGGATGGGCTCAAACTACAACCTCAAGTTATTTACTCATGGAATTAGCTAATGTGAATCAATCCACTTGAAAGTATGATCAATTTGATAACGAATTCAAATATACATAGTTTGCCTGTCCAGAAATGAGTTTGGAGCTTCCAAAGTAGCTTTCCATGTCTAAAAGTCTATGGTCGGTAACCTAACCTGTGCCATACATGGGTCGTACAAGTCTCCAGTCTAGGCAAGTATAACGTTCACAAAGTGGTTTATAAAGTCATTTAACCCATTAACGCCCAGGATTGCAGGTTTTCATGATCATGTTTGATTGGTTGCTAACAACGCTAGGTTGATAGGAATCTAGCAAAACACCGTACCCTACTATTTTCGGGTATGCTCTTTCAGATTTTGATACTTAAGAAGCTTGAAAAATCGAATATAATAAATATATAATTGAAAAATGTTTATAATAATTTCCTAATCATATTAATATCTAAGATTATTTATCCAAATAAAGGAAAGATATCTACCGAAAATCATTCCTAGTCAATCTTATTCTAATTATAACTTAATTTTCTAATGCAACAGAATAATGTTTGATTTCGCTAACTTAATATCAAGTTATAATCAATATACTAATAGTCCAACTGAACCTTGTGGTAACAACCCCGAGTGAGGTATCATTACAACGGTCAGGATGACTCAACTTGCATATAAATTATGCATCATAAATGCGGAAAATTCGATTAGTAATCGATCAAAAACCGATTTCCAATGCATTCGCGGTTTGCGCTAAACCGAGCTGGAAAGGTGCGTATCGGCAAAGAAAGTCAGTTTTTACGACTTTTCCGGTAACCGAGTCTCCTTACGCATCAGCTTTCGGCGTGACCAGTGTCACTGCGGAATCCTATGTAGGAAATACGGGAGCATCTAAACCCTATGTAAAAAAACGCGTGCGCAGGTGACAGTTCGGCGCATCCGCCCGGCAGCGGTACCCACCCTATTGTTCTCTCTCTCTCTCGCCTCTGCAGCCGGCAAGTGCACGTGCGCTCGTCTCTTGCGACTACGCATGAGTCTTACTACAATCAAAACGCTCGACGTTACACCCCCCACCTTAAATTGGTTGCTAGGTATATCCAGAAGATATGCCTGCAAGCATAAACCTAACATAAGTCCTTATAACCTAAGATTTCTTATCATTTCAACGCAAATTCTTAACATTAAGTTACAAAATCGATAATAATCAGCCACTCAGGTTGAAGAATCCTCCTTCCTCTCGTTTGGCTGGTTGGGTTGTGCTCACAGACGTAGTAGGTCTCTTGTCTTCCTCGCGTTCTTGAATAGTTTCGATCAATTCGTGACCGGTCTCACTGTCATCAACTGGTCCGTCGTTATCTCTCCCTTTTGCGATGTATACCAAGAAATGCGCCAAAGTGGTCCATAGTGCTCCAAGTATATGGATCGAGCAGCCATGCATCTCATGGATGATGTATCCATTAAGTATCATTGCAATGAATGCTTCTAACAATTGGATTATCATAAACAGAGTAATTACTTCGGCACTGAATGATCCAAATGCCATGAACCGACTCCATAAATTAATCCAGATAGATTCCAATATCTTATCCATAGTCTTTTCATTCAAAAGTTTGGATATTAAACCATTCTCATTATCAGTAGGTTGTCCATTTATTTCCCTAGCCATGTTGTTAATCATAGCTTCACGCTCAATTGGGAACATAAGTTGGTAGGAAGCTTTATCTAACTCTTTCTGAGTATAAATACCATTACTAGCCAAAGATGACGGGTTTATATATTTCCACGTCGGCATCGTCAATGGTTAGATCATTAAAGGATCTTAGGAACAGGCAAAATTTTCACCCATCCATCGTCTACTCTGTAAGGAGCTGATAACACTCTATTACAATCGACTTCGGTACCATGAGTTTTTAGAATATGGGTTCTAGGAGTCATGAATAATGTTTGGTTGTTTTTGAGTACTTGTAACTCTTCATGACAACGCTTTCCATGCTCTATCATTATCTCTACAGGAATGCATTTCACGATATGCACTACTTCTCCAGCAGTAAGTGCCATATATCCTGGTCCTTTCATAAATGTATACGCGAACTGGTCAGGTGCTTGCGTCGTTATAGACAAAGCATTCTTTAGAATTTCCCTCTGATTCGCATTTCTGTGTTAGAAGATCTCTGTATAATCGATCAATCTGCCTCCTGATGTGTCTTTCAACGTATACAAATTTCAATTTCATATATGTGAAAATATCTACATGAACTGTATCTCCACTATGAGTTTGAGCGAAATAAACATCGGGGTTTGTCTCGAAAATGAACAGTTTCGGATGCTCAGTCATAATGACTTCATATCCACAAACTAGTTTAACTGCTTTTCTCGTTAAAGCAAACATGGTATCATCTTTACTGACTGTATAAATGACTTGACCGTTTTCATTAGTTCTATCTCGAATTTTACTCGCCATTCTTCTGTATAGTACACTGTAATGAGTAAATTTACACGGATCGAAAGGGAATACCTGTAGGACTGGGTGCAGGTCAGGAAGAAGCAAGACTGCAATTATAAATCCAGAATTTATTAGTGGTCGTTAAAAATGCTCTCGCCTCTGTCGGAGGCTATGCCGCTAGGCCAGCTACAGCGGAACTGGCCGTTGTCGCGCCGACTGCCCGCTCGCTCGCCCGAGCTCTCTCGCTGCTGCGCCACGCATGCGCAGTCCGCAGTCGCTACACCGCTGATCGCAGTTCCCCACATACCTTCCAAAACGTTTTCTGTTTTCTTTATCCGAACACGATTCTTCGGAATGTCCACATACTGTTCCAGATTCCAAATGAATTTTAATAGTATCCATATTTACTCGTGCTTTACGTTTGGCCACCGTGACCTTCACAACCTCTCCTTGATCGTTTGAACTTGAGTTCAGTTAATTCTATAATTCAGATAGACTTCATATATTCTTCCATTATTAATATTTCCATTGTCTCTCAAAGAAAAAAAAATTCATAATTCAAACTATTGATCATATGTTTCAGTATATTTAAATATTTCTATGAAATTTCTATATTAATTTTTACATCCAGTAAAATGCAAAACTAAGGTTTCATCATGAAGATAATTTATGTATACATTATGTCGGCAATCTAGACAAATTCCAAGTTCTCAAATGAGTAGGATTAACAAAATTCTAAAATTAATTTTAAAATTGAAAAATCACGATTCTTAAGACGTTAAAAATCCCTACCAAGCGGCGTCAATTTGGTTCGTCATTAGTTTTTCAAATAATTGATGAGGATCCAAAAAAGCATTCCGACAAGTTTTTTCGTAATTGGTTACTCACAGTTGACGTCTCCTATAGTGAGTGAACTGTAAAAAGAATACGCAATACTAAAAGTGTGCGGGGGCCCGAAAACTCGGGCCGGGCCATGTCGGGCTTTTTCATCGGGCTTTCTTCGGGGGCTCGAGTTTTTCGGGCTATCCGAGATTTTTGGGCTACTTTAATTTTCGGGAAACCTGCAAGCTCGTAGTCTAGAGTCCGAACTTAATTTTCATAGCAGATTGAGCTCCACGATTATACCAAAGCGTTTTTTCTCCTTCCCAGAAGTGAGTCCGAGTAGAGTGGTCTGAGTACTGGAACTTTGTCTAAAGCCTGACTGACAACTACATAGTAAGTTTTATTCTCCCATAAATGAGTTAATTTGGTTAGAAACCAGTCTATCAAGAACTTTAGAGAGAAAGTTTAGCAAAAAGATGAGGTGAAGATTCCCCAGGATTCTGGAAGTGGAGATTTTATTGAGAGGTACGGCCGCTTCCTCCTCCCGAGAAGGGGGAAAGTATATGATCTTCAGCTATGCATTGTAGATTTTGGTAAGAATGGGGCTGAGAACTGGTAACGCAGCTGCAAAAAATCGCTGAGGAAAACCATCAGCACCCTGAGATCATGCTGTTCATTATGAGTAAAGAGAATCTCCGTATTTACCTTATTCTAACGAGTATACACAGGATGGCTGATACCAACCGAGGGAAAGGTATGAATAGCAAGAAAGCACAATCAGCGTGCATTTCGGGGAGCTTTAAGTTTCCTTCCCTGTCACACCCATTACAAGTATATTCTTTGAATCTGCACGCTATGCTTTTATGATTTGGCTTTCCGCAACCGTAGCAAACAATTCCTTTTTGATTCTTATTTTGGCAATTTGTTTGCTCTTTCGAATACCATTATTTGTTCGTCAATGCTTTCGCTCCAATCAACCTTTTGAAGTTCTTTTCATTGAACAATTGACACGTATTTACTTGACACTTTCACTTTTTCTTGATAATCTCTTATAAGTTTCTTAGAAACTTCTCTCAAAACATTCATGGTCTACAGTTCTAATATACCTTCTTGTTCGTAAATAATCAATTTTTCAATCAGTTCATCTTTCGGTATTGTTTCAACTCCAGTTAAGATTTTCCCTTTGGTGCATATGTCTCTTAATTACTCTACGGGCAATAAGTCTAGTAAGCTTTTATGTGTAAAATTATCTATGGTTCTCTTAAATCTCTTTTAGATATTGCGTGTAGCCAAGTAGCATTTTTCCTTAAAAATATCTCTTTCCCAACGTCTATAAGTGAAATACGTAGCCTATATCTTTCTGCAACTACCTTAACACCTTAAGGGGGTAGCATAACTAAATTTTAACATGGTTAAAAAAAAATCGTACGAGGCTGTAAATTTATATTCTAATTCATTTTTTACAGTGGTTTCAATGACGTATCGACCACCCCGGAAAAAAATATTTTTCACTATAAAAAAATTTTTTCAATTTTTCAGAAACGTACTTGGGATTTTTTTTTTCGGCTCCTAGAAGTCCAATCGCAAAACCGGTACGTACGTTTGAGGACATTGTATTGAAGAACCCTCAAAAATATTTTCAGCCCAAACGACTGGAAATAAGTCTCAATTATTCACCACCTCCTGCATCACGTTTCCACCTTCATTCTGCAACTTCATAAAACATCCATTTGATTCAGACTGAGCATTCAGCATATATCGTCGCTTGGGAGGAAGAACGTTTCTATAAAAAGTTCCATTTCAGAAACTTTCTATAAACAGTGCCGTTTCAGATTGACAAGTATAAAAAGTGCCATTTCAGAAAAAATCTATAAAAAGTGCCATTTCGGAAAATTTCTATAAAAGGTGCCGTTTCAGGAGAAATTTTTTCCGTCTGAGTTTTTCCGACTTCGGGGATGATTACGTATGCATGTGTCTGTATGTACATGTGTGTATGTGTGTGTGTACACGTCTGAAAATGACAACTTGATCCCACGTCGAGACGTGATACTCTGAAAGTAAACTATTTACATTACATATTTTCTTCATAGATGGATTTGGATGAAAATTGGTATCTATAAGTCTTTGAGGTCGCTGATTACGAATCCGACCTCAGATTTTAAAAATTCGAGTTAGAGCCTCTAAGATCACCTAAAAAAAATTTGAAAAGGTACTGGATTTTGATGAAAATTGGTATGCGTGGGTTTTTGAGTTTGCTGATCACGAATCTGAACTCAAAATTTGGAAATTCAAATTAGAGCCTCTAAGATCACCTGACAAAAACTTGGAAAAAAATGGAATTTTGTTGAAAATTAGTATACATGGGATTTCAAGGTCGCTGATTACGAATCCGGCATCAAATTTTAAATATCAAAATTAGAGCCTCTAAGATCACCTGACAAAACTTTGAAAAGATACTGGATTTTGATGAAAATTAGTATACGCAAGTTTTTGAGGTCACTGATTATGAATCCGGCCTTAGATTTTAAAAACTCGAATTTCACGTCTAAGATTGCCTACCGAAAGTTTGAAAAGATACTGGATTTGAATAAAAATCGGTATCCATGGTTTTTTTTTGTCACTGATTACGAATCCGGCCTCAGATTTTAAAAATTCGTATTGTCATATAGAGTTCAGAAGCTGATTCGCATGATCTACATAATAATAAGATGGATCCGTACATTTTTCTAGTCCACCTTCCTTGCTCTCGGAAACAATGATATGAGAATTTAGAGGTAGATTTAGTATGATTCGATCGAAAGGTGGGGTCGAGGACTACACTTTCTGAGAAAAAAAAATTTTGAAAAATCTGAGTTGTGGTAGGCGTATAGAGAATTTAAAAAAATGTTTTACCAATGTTCCCGTATTATCTCCTTTAAAAACGTACAAAGGGTTGATTTTTCTAAATTTTGTTCGAGCATATCGTTAGAGGAGCTTGAGCGCTCTCCTAATTCATGTTGAAAAATGTGGAAACATTGATGCGTGGGCGTATCCTCTGTCTACAAAAATTGTGTGGTGATAAAAAAAAATTCCGTCAATTTCCTCAATGATGCAAAACCAAAATTATACAATTTAGAGGTAGATTTATTATGACGGATCGAAAGGTGGGGTCGAGGACTACATTTTCTTAGAAAGAAAATTTTGAAAAATTCGATTTGCGGTGGGCGTATAGGGAATTTAAAAAAAGTTTTAACCGATGTTCCCGTACTATCCCCTTCAAAACCGTACAAGGGGTTGATTTTTCAAAATTTTGTTCAAACCGATCGTTAGATGAGCTTGAACGCTTTTATAGTTAATGTTGGAAACTTTGAAAACATCGATGCGTGGGCGTATTCTTTGTGGAAGAAAATGGTGTGGTGACAATCAAACATTTTCGTCAATTTTCTTATTCATGCTAAATCAAAATTATACAGTTTCGAGGTATCTTTGGTATTGCAGATCGGAAGGTGGGATCGAGGACTACATTTCCATAAGAAAAAAATTTTGAAAAATTCAAGTTATGGTGGGCGTATGGAGAATTTAAAAAATTGTTTATCGATGTCCGGATGGGACCCCCTTTTAAAAACGTACGAAGAGTTGATTTTTTGAAAATATGTTCGAGCAGATCGATAGAGAAGCCGGGGCGCATCCTACATTCGAATCGATAAATTTGATAATATTCATGCGTGGGCGTATTCTCTGTGAACGAAAATGGTGGGGAGATAGAAAATTTTGGTTTTTAATTAAATTATTTATCGATAATACAATTAGAAATTTCAATGTTCATTCATATTTATAATAGAGCAAATGAAAGACATGAGCGAGCGATAGTGAGTGAGTGATTTTGACTAGTGAATAATAATTTTCACAACGTTTTACTACTTTAAGTTTAACAACCACCTGTTACAGTTTGAAATGACGAGAATTTATTATAAATCTTCAAAAATTGGATAATATCGTTTCCGTAAGATGCGAATCAGCATCTGAATACCATATGACAAAGCCAGAAAAACATACGAACTCTACTGTATTATACTGTTTTAACCATTGATTAACTCCCAAAAAACCCTCATATAATAATTTTCATCAAGACCCAGTGTATTTTCTCGAATGGTCTATATTGGATCTTGGAAATCTGAGGCCGGATTCGTAATCAGCGACCTCAAAAACCCATGGATTCCATTTTTTATTAAAATCCAGTATCTTACCAAATTTTCGGTAGGCAATATTAGAGGCTAAATCCGAATCTGAGGCCGGATTCGTAATCAGCAGCCTCGAAATCCCATATATACTGATTTTCAACAAAGTTCCATTTTTTTTCCAAATTTTTGTCGGGTGAGCTTATAGGCTCGATCTAATTTCAATTTTTAAAATCTGAGGTCGGATTCGTAATCAGTGACCTCAGAAACCCACGTATACTAATTTTCATCAAAATCCAATATCTTTCCAAATTTTGTCAGGTGATCTTAGTGGCTCTGATTTTAATTTTAGAAATTTGATGCCGGATTCGTCATCAGCGACCTCAAAATCCCATGTATACTAACTTTCAACAAAATTCCATTTTTTTCCAAATTTTTGTCAGGTGATCTTAGAGGCTAAATTCGAATTTTTAAAATCTAAGGCCGGATTCATAATCAGTGACCTCAAAAACTTACGTATACTAATTTTCATCAAAATCCAGTATCTTTCCAAATTTTTGTCTGGTGATCTTAGAGGCTCTAATTTTAATTTTTAAAATTTGATGTCAGATTCGTAATCAGCGACCTCGAAATCCCATGTATACTGATTTTCAACAAAATTCCATTTTTTTCCAAGTTTTTGTCAGGTGATCTTAGAGGCTCTAATTTGAATTTCCAAATTTTGAGTTCAGATTCGTGATCAGCAAACTCAAAAACCCACGCATACCAATTTTCATCAAAATCCAGTACCTTTTCAAATTTTTTTTAGGTGATCTTAGAGGCTCTAATTCGAATTTTTAAAATCTGAGGTCGGATTCGTAATCAGCGACCTCAAAGACTTATAGATACCAATTTTCATCCAAATCCATCTATGAAGAAAATATGTAATGTAAATAGTTTACTTTCAGAGTATCACGTCTCGACGTGGGATCAAGTTGTCATTTTCAGACGTGTACACACACACATACACACATGTACATACAGACACATGCATACGTAATCATCCCCGAAGTCGGAAAAAACTCCGACGGAAAAAATTTCTCCTGAAATGGCACCTTTTATAGAAATTTTCCGAAATGGCACTTTTTATAGAATTTTTCTGAAATGGCACTTTTTATACTTGTCAATCTGAAACGGCACTGTTTATAGAAAGTTTCTGAAATGGAACTTTTTATAGCAAGTTTCTGAAATGGAACGTTCTTCCTCCCAAGCGACGATATGCGATGTATAGTGGGAGGATGTGTGTGGGTGTGTGACCGCTAGTGTGTGTGTGTGTGTGTGTGTGTGTGTGTGTGTGTGTGTGTGTGTGCGCGTACGTGCGTGCGTGCGTGCGTGTGTGTGTGTGTGTGTGTGTGTGTGTGTGTGTGTGTGTGTGTGTGTGTATGTGTGTGCGTGTGTGTGTTTTTGTGCGCGCACACACACACGCGCACACACACACACACATCCTCCCACGCACACATCGCATGTATGCTAATTACTAATTGTGAATCAAATGGATGTCTTTATGACATTGCAGAATGAAGGTGGAAACGTGATGCAGGGGGTGGTTAATAATTGAGACTTATTTCCAGTCGTTTGGGCTGAAAATATTTTTGAGGGTTCCTCAATACAATGTCCTCAAACGTACCTACCGGTTTTGCGATTGGACTTCTAGGAGCCGAGAAAAAAAATCCCAAGTACGTTCTAAAAAATTGAAAAAATTTTTTTACAGTGAAAAATATTTTTTTACGGGGTGGTCGATACGTCATTGAAACCGCCGTAAAAAAATGAATTAGAATATAAATTTACAGCCTCGTACGATTTTTTTTCACCCATGTTGAAATTTAGGTAGGCTACCCCCTTAATCAGTTTATCAATTTTGAGTTGCGCACCTTACACATCAGCTACACCTTTCTGCAGCTGTACACGATCACTTTACACGTCTACACCTACCTGCAGCATTATTAGATCACTTTTTCACTATTTCTCCAGATATCCTCGTCGCCATCGTATTGTCTTGATTGTGAATAAGGTTTATTACAATAATATACATGCTGCATGCGCAGCTGGGATGCAATTGCCGCTAGTGCGGGCGCGCCGAGGCTCAACACCCGAAATGTGCTGACTCGTCATATCTTCCGTGTTTGTTCTCACCTTTCTGTTGATAATCAGCATTTGAAATCTCACTTGAACCTCACGATCACCCAGTGAAACGTAGGTCAAGGGATATTTGTTCGGGAGCCGGGCATCGAGAAGCGATGGAGCTAGGTGACCCGGGGATGAGCATTGAACTCGACCCTCAGCGACACTCTGTGCCCCGAGTCCTCAAGACTAACGTCTTCCATAGGGATGGTGCGCCGAAGGTGGCACGGCGGGCGTGGCGTACCCGGCGTGGCGCGCACGTCGCGCCGTGGGAGGGGGACGGGAGTGCAATATACCACTTTTGGAGAATCGATGTTGGTTTTCCCCAGCCTATTTATAGCAGCCGGTTTATTGCAGTCATAACTCTTAGTTCAATCTAGTCCCTTCTCATTGGGGCTGCGAGCTAGGGTTGAGCGGGCCATGTGTGGACCCGGTGCATCATATGCCGCAGCGTACGTTAGTACCAATTGTTTCGTGCGCCAACGAAAAGGCGCGTTTTCCCGAAAACTAATCCGGAGAAAATCAGATTAATAAATGAATAAAATGATATATAGATTTCTAAGTTCTTTATTGAAGAAGGTATAGGTGTGTGACTTGCTCGAGATCCAGTCGTAGACTGACTGCGTGAATGCGGAGGACTGGAGCGATGGCGATACATATGGCGACATATAGGCTAGCATGCCCCGTACATTATTATTAAATACAAAATTCCAGGCACGATAAGGAGGCGCAAATGCCATGGGTATTGGCTTACATTTTCGGCGCGTGAGAAAGGCGCTTGAGTCACTATCGACTATTGAAAATACGCCGCGACTCGATCAGATCGAATGACTCGGGCGAGAGAAATGACTATTTCTTTCGTAGAACTTTCTGCCCGATACTTTCTTATCTTTATAAAATACAACATTTCTTTCTCATGGAAATTATCAGTGATTCAAAACAATAATACTTAGAGAATAAGCCTTGAACATACTATAGTTGAATGACAAATACAATATTATTCTAGTGTAATAATTGTTCGTCTGAACATACTCCCCCCCTTGAGAGAATAGCGAACAATATAACTAATCATACATATAATTATCATAATCATTGGCATATTACATATATATATATACTAGCAATAGTCTCTCGCTCGCTACCGCTCGCTCGAGTGTTTCATGGGCATACACAATAATAAGACTTACAATAATGAATTATAAAAATGAATACAAATAATCCTTTTAATTTCAAATATTTTCAACCATTAAAACATAGATACATACGAAAACGGTTATAATGAATTGTAGGGAATGAATTTGCACATAATCTATCGATTCGTAACAGTATAATTTTCATCATAACACTATTTTATGTTTTGTTTTAATTATTATTACAATACAAGTTACTAAAATATAATTTTTCTTTACGTTACACACCCACGCACAAATTTTAAGACATGTTCAGCATGAAAGCCTATTGAAAGATTGGTTAGATTTATCTTTTGATCAGTTATACCAAAAATCGTAACATACCATAATTTAACGTATTTTTCTCAATGCATTAATATTACAATTTACAACACCAATTTTCGAGAACGAATCTTACGCACACAGGTTGGCATTATAAAATTTTTCATTATTATGAATAAAATCGAATTTTACCGCGAATTTTCTAGAAGTTATGTATTTTCATGTGGTCATGTGGATGTACCCTTAAGGTATGTTGATCGTAGCTTCAATACATGTCGACGCCCACGCATCAATTTTTTCAAAGTATTGATCATGGATGCGAAAGATTCGATGTTCTTCTGACCGGGCATACTCGGAATCGCACCATATCATAATTTCACGTATTTCTCTGAACGCATAAAAATTACAAAGGAAACCCCCAATTTTCAAGTACGTACTTCACGCCTACGCATAGACATATTTCAATTTTTCACGACGAAAAATTGAAGCGCTCAATGAGCTCTAACAAACTGTCAGATTTGAATTTTCATCGTGACGCAGATTGATCGATTTTTTTATCAATCAATCTTGTACAACTCGCTAAACATTAGTTTTTCCCACATTCCACGCCAATTTTTTCAAAGTATTGATCATGGATATGAAAGCCCATTCGATGTTCTTCTGATCCGACATACTCAAAATTGCACCATTTCATAATTTCACGTATTTTTCTAAACGCATAAAAATCACAAAATAAACCATCCATTTTCAATTACACACTTCACGCCCACGCATCAACATATTTCAATTTTTAACGATGAAAACTTGAAGCGCTCAATGAGCTCTACCGATCTGTCTAATTCGAATTTCCATCGGGACGCAGATTAATCGAGTTTTTCAATGATCTATGAGGTACAACTTGCTAAACATCAGTTTTTCCCGCATTCCACGCCCCCGCATCAATTTTTTCAAAGTATTGATCATGGATATGAAAGCCCATTCGATGTTCTTCTGATCCGACGTACTCAAAATTGCACCATTTCATAATTTCACGTATTTTTCTGAACGCATAAAAATCACATAATAAACCATCCATTTTCACTTCACGCCCACGCATCAACATATTTCAATTTTTAACGATGGAAATTGAAGCGCTCAATGAGCTCTACCGATCTGTCTAATTCGAATTTCCATCGTGACGCAGATTGATCGAGTTTTTCAATGATCTATGAGGTACAACTTGCTAAACATCAGTTTTTCCCGCATTCCACGCCCAGCATCAATTTTTTCAAAGTATTGATCATGGATATGAAAGCCCATTCGATGTTCTTCTGATCCGACGTACTCAAAATTGCACCATTTCATAATTTCACGTATTTTTCTGAACGCATAAAAATCACAAAATAAACCATCCATTTTCAATTACATACTTCACGCCCACGCATCAACATATTTCAATTTTTAACGATGGAAAATTGAAGCGCTCAATGAGCTCTACCGATCTGTCTAATTCGAATTTCCATCGTGACGCAGATTGATCGAGTTTTTCAATGATTTATGAGGTACAACTTGCTAAACATCAGTTTTTCCCGCATTCCACGCCCACGCATCAATTTTTTCAAAGTATTGATCATGGATATGAAAGCCCATTCGATGTTCTTCTGATCCGATATACTCAAAATTGCACCATTTCATAATTTCACGTATTTTTCTAAACGCATAAAAATCACAAAATAAACCATCCATTTTCAATTACACACTTCACGCCCACGCATCAACATATTTCAATTTTTAACGATGAAAACTTGAAGCGCTCAATGAGCTCTACCGATCTGTCTAATTCGAATTTCCATCGGGACGCAGATTGATCGAGTTTTTCAATGATTTATGAGGTACAACTTGCTAAACATCAGTTTTTCCCGCATTCCACGCCCACGCATCAAATTTTTCAAAGTATCGATCATGGATATGAAAGCCCATCCGATGTTCTTCTGATCCGACATACGCAAAATTGCATCATTTCATAATTTCACGTATTTTTCTGAACGCATAAAAATCACGAAGGAAACCCCCAATTTTCAAGAACGGATTTCACGCCCACGCATCGACATATTTCAATTTTACACGACGAAAAATTGAAGCGCTCAATGAGCTCTAACCAACTGTCAGATTTGAATTTTCATCGTGACGCAGATTCATCGATTTTTTTATCAACCAATCTTGTACAACTTGCTAAACATTAGTTTTTCCCACATTCCACGCCCACGCATCAATTTTTTCAAAGTATTGATCATGGATATGAAAGCTCATTCGATGTTCTTCTGATCCGACATACTCAAAATTGCACCATTTCATAATTTCACGTATTTTTCTAAACGCATAAAAATCACAAAATAAACTATCCATTTTCATCTACATACTTCACGCCCACGCATCAACATATTTCAATTTTTAACGATGAAAACTTGAAGCGCTCAATGAGCTCTACCGATCTGTCTAATTCGAATTTCCATCGGGACGCAGATTGATCGAGTTTTTCAATGATTTATGACGTACAACTTGCTAAATATCAGTTTTTCCCGCATTCCACGCCCACGTATCAAATTTTTCAAAGGATCAAACATGGATGCGAAAGATTCGATGTTCTTCTGACCGGGCATACTCGGAATCGCACCATATCATAATTTCACGTATTTCTCTGAACGCATAAAAATTACAAAGGAAACCCCCAATTTTCAAGTACGTACTTCACGCCTACGCATCGACATATTTCAATTTTTCACGACGAAAAATTGAAGCGCTCAATGAGCTCTAACAAACTGTCTAATTCGAATTTCCATCGGGACGCAGATTGATCGAGTTTTTCAATGATTTATGAGGTACAACTTGAAAAACATCAGTTTTTCCCGTATTCCACGCCCACGCATCAAATTTTTCAAAGTATCGATCATGGATATGAAAGTCCATCCTATGTTCTCCTGATCCGACATACGCAAAATTGCATCATTTTTATAATTTCACGTATTTTCTGAACGCATATTTCACGTATTTCTCTGAACGCATAAAAATCACGAAGCAAACCCCCAATTTTCAAGAACGTACTTCACGCCTACGCATCGACATATTTCAATTTTTCACGACGAAAAATTGAAGCGCTCAATGAGCTCTAACAAACTATCAAATTTGAATTTTCATCGTGACGCAGATTGATCGACTTTTTATCAATCAATCTTGTACAACTTGCTAAACATTAGTTTTTCCCACATTCCACGCCCACGCATCAATTTTTTCAAAGTATTGATCATGGATATGAAAGCTCATTCGATGTTCTTCTGATCCGACATACTCAAAATTGCATCATTTCATAATTTCACGTATTTTTCTAAACGCATAAAAATCACAAAATAAACTATCCATTTTCATTTACATACTTCACGCCCACGCATCAACATATTTCAATTTTTAACGATGAAAACTTGAAGCGCTCAATGAGCTCTACCGATCTGTCTAATTCGAATTTCCATCGGGACGCAGATTGATCGAGTTTTCCAATGATTTATGACGTACAACTTGCTAAACATCAGTTTTTCCCGCATTCCACGCCCACGTATCAAATTTTTCAAAGTATCAAATATGGATGCGAAAGATTCGATGTTCTTCTGACCGGGCATACTCGGAATCGCACCATATCATAATTTCACGTATTTCTCTGAACGCATAAAAATTACAAAGGAAACCCCCAATTTTCAAGTACGTACTTCACGCCTACGCATCGACATATTTCAATTTTTCACGACGAAAAATTGAAGCGCTCAATGAGCTCTAACAAAACTGTCAGATTTGAATTTTCATCGTGACGCAGATTGATCGATTTTTTTATCAATCAATCTTGTACAACTTTCTAAAAATGATTTTTTTCACATTTCACGCCCACGTATCAAATTTTTCAAAGTATCAATCATGGATGCGAAAGATTCGATGTTCTTCTGACCGGGCATACTCGGAATCGCACCATATCATAATTTCACGTATTTCTCTGAACGCATAAAAATTACAAAGGAAACCCCCAATTTTCAAGTACGTACTTCACGCCTACGCATCGACATATTTCAATTTTTCACGACGAAAAATTGAAGCGCTCAATGAGCTCTAACAAACTATCAGATTTGAATTTTCATCGTGACGCAGATTGATCGATTTTTTTATCAATTAATCTTGTACAACTCGCTAAACATTAGTTTTTTCCCACATTCCACGCCAATTTTTTCAAAGTATTTGATCATGGATATGAAAGCCCATTCGATGTTCTTCTGATCCGACATACTCAAAATTGCACCATTTCATAATTTCACGTATTTTTCTGAACGCATAATAATCACAAAATAAACCATCCATTTTCAATTACATACTTCACGCCCACGCATCAACATATTTCAATTTTTAACGATGAAAACTTGAAGCGCTCAATGAGCTCTACCGATCTGTCTAATTCGAATTTCCATCGTGACGCAGATTGATCGAGTTTTTCAATGATTTATGAGGTACAACTTGCTAAACATCAGTTTTTCCCGCATCCCACGCCCACGCATCAATTTTTTCAAAGTATTGTTCATGGATATGGAAGCTCATTCGATGTTCTTCTGATCCGATATACTCAAAATTGCACCATTTCATAATTTTACGTATTTTTCTAAACGCATAAAAATCACAAAATAAACCATCCATTTTCAATTACATACTTCACGCCCACGCATCAACATATTTCAATTTTTAACGATAAAAACTTGAAGCGCTCAATGAGCTCTACCGATCTGTCTAATTCGAATTTCCATCGGGACGCAGATTGATCGAGTTTTTCAATGATTTATGAGGTACAACTTGAAAAACATCAGTTTTTCCCGTATTCCACGCCCACTCATCAATTTTTTCAAAGTATCGATCATGGATATGAAAGCCCATCCGATGTTCTTCTGATGGCCGACATACGCAAAATTGCATCATTTCATAATTTCACGTATTTTTCTGAACGCATATTTCACGTATTTTTCTGAACGCATAAAAATCACGAAGGAAACCCCCAATTTTCAAGAACGGATTTCACGCCCACGAATCGACATATTTCAATTTTACACGACGAAAAATTGAAGCGCTCAATGAGCTCTAACAAACTATCAAATTCGAATTTTCATCGTGACGCAGATTGATCGATTTTTTTATCAATCAATCTTGTACAACATTCTAAAAATGATTTTTTTCACATTTCACGCCCACGTATCAAATTTTTCAAAGTATCAAACATGGATGCGAAAGATTCGATGTTCTTCTGACCGGGCATACTCGGAATCGCATCATATCATAATTTCACCTATTTCTCTGAACGCATAAAAATTACAAAGGAAACCCCCAATTTTCAAGTACGTACTTCACGCCTACGCATCGACATATTTCAATTTTTCACGACGAAAAATTGAAGCGCTCAATGAGCTCTAACAAACTGTCAGATTTGAATTTTCATCGTGACGCAGATTGATCGATTTTTTTATCAATCAATCTTGTACAACTTGCTAAACATCAGTTTTTCCCGCGTTCCACGCCCACGCATCAATTTTTTCAAAGTATTGATCATGGATATGAAAGCCCATTCGATGTTCTTGCTGATCTGAACGCATAAAAATCCAAATGACTCCAAACTTGCACCATTTCAATAATTTCACGTATTTTTCCATCGGAACGATTTTTTATCATAAAAAAACATCACAAATCAATTTTTCAAGTATGATCCCCATTCGATGTTCTTCTGATCCGCCCTACTCAAATTGCACATTTACACGTATTTTCTGACGCATAAAAATCACAAATGCCCATTTCCAATACACTTACGCCACGCATCAACATATTTCAATTTTTAACGATGAAAACTTGAAGCGCTCAATGAGCTCTACCGATCTGTCTAATTCGAATTTCCATCGTGACGCAGATTGATCGAGTTTTTCAATGATTTATGAGGTACAACTTGCTAAACATCAGTTTTTCCTCGCATTCCACGCCCACGCATCAATATTTTTGAAGTTTTACCCATGAAACATGAAAGCCCTCTCAAGGATCCTCCGATCAGTCTGACCCGAATTCGCACCGTACAATTATTTCATGGTTTTTCTCGATGGTTTTTCCGCTGAGAAAAAAAACTCAATCTGCATTTTTACATTTTTAACACCCGCGCATCAATTTTTTCAAATTTTAAAGTACGGGAAAGGAAAGCGCCGGTGATTTCCTTTTGATCGATCTCATCAGTTTTCATGTGCGTCGACTCCTTCATTGATATTTATTTACATGAAATTTCCGGGAGGATTAACTTTATATTATAGTATAGAGTATAGATATATTTTTTTTTTTCTTAACTATAATTATAAACTACTGATCAATTGGCAGAACAGCTAATTTTGATGTTGGTCTCTTTTTAATACCATCTTTGGTATTTACTGTGACAGCTCTTACTATACCATCAGTACCTGGATGAATTTCAACAATTCTACCGAGAATCCAATCTAAATTTTTGAAATTATCGTTATGCAATAAAACAAGCATCCCCTTTTTCAAATTTGGGATGGAATTACTACGTTTTGTCATTAAATTCAAGCCTGTAATGTATTCTTTGTGCCATCGCTTCCAAAATTCTTGACGTATCTTTTTTATATTTTCCCAAGCATTTAATCTATTGCTTGGGATTTGTGAGTAATTTTGTTCAGGTAAACTTTTCAACGTATCACCAGTTAGAAAATGTGCAGGTGTGAGTGCAGAATTGTCATTGATATCTGTAGACATCGGTGTTAAGGGACGTGAATTCAACACTGCTTCTATCTCAGTTGCAAACGTATAAAATTCCGGGAAAGTGAATCGTTTATCTCGTGCGACTCTTTTGAAATGATGTTTGAATTGTTTAACTGAATTTTCCCATAGACCTCCAAAGTTTGGTGCGTGAGGTGGAATAAAATGCCATTCTATTTCATGTTTTCCAACGAATTCATCGATTTTATTATTCAATTCTTCTGAAGATAACAATTGATACAATTCATTTAACTCTGAACTTGCTCCACGGAAATTCGTACCGTTATCGGAGTAAATTGTATGTGGTATGCCTCTCCTTGATACAAATCGTGCCAATGCACCCATAAACGCTTTTGTTGATAAATCTTCAACTACTTCTATATGTACGGCTTTTATGGCCATGCAAACGAACACCGAAACGTAACATTTTATAAACTTTTTATTTTTGTAATTTTTCTCTTTTATATAGAATGGGCCGCAAAAATCTACGCCTACATTTTTAAAAGGAAGAGCTTCAGTTATTCGAACACTAGGGAGATTTCCCATCTTATATTCAACGGGCTTAGGGTTAGCCTCGAAACATTTAACGCATTTCTGCAGAGCCTTTCGAATTTGACTGCGACCATGAATTGGCCAGTATTTGTTTCTCATAGCATATAATGTATTTTGAATGCCTGTATGATGATTGAAAGTATGATAATATCTTATTATCAAAGTAGTGATATGATTGTTCGGTGGCAATATTATAGGGTGTCGTTTTGAGAAAGGCATCATGGATTTTCGCAATCTTCCTCCGACCCGTAAAATGTCATTTTTATCGAAAAAAGGATCTAATGGCATAAGTCTGTTACTATCTTTCAGTGCTTTTTCATTTTTGATAATAGATAATTCTTTTGAAAAACATTGTTTCTGTACGATTCGAATTATAGCATTTTCGGCTCTTTGTAATTCACTAATTTTGAATGTACCTGGTACACGATATTTTTTGCAAAATCTAAGGCATATCGCAATAATCCGTTTTAATTTAAAAAATGAAGATTGTTTTTCAAATGCAATAATGAGATGAGCTTCGTATTCTCGATCAATGACTTTTGAATTCTCATTAGCCTGAGATTGAGACACAAGACAGCGTGCTTTTCGAGTCTCCGGTAGCTCCGATAAGCCAGGTATTTTTGATTTTGGCCATTGATTTTTTGATTTTTGAAGCCAATTTGGGCCACGTAACCATAAGGGATTTTCGAGAAAATCATTGGGCAACTGACCTCTTGATAAAGCATCCGCGGGATTATCGTGAGATCTGACATGATTCCAACTTTCTACTTTCGTTTTCATTTGAATGTCAGATACACGATTAGCAACAAACGTTTGCAATAAATCGGGTGATGTTCTGATCCAATTTAAAGTTACGCTTGAATCTGACCATAAGTAAATTTGATTAAATTTAACATTCACTGAATGGATAACTTGTTGATATAAATTCGTGAGAAGTTGAGCGGCACACAATTCTAATCTTGGTAAAGTTCTTTGTTTTATAGGTGCTACACGAGATTTTGAGCAAAATAGAACTGAATGATATGAGTTGTCTGACTTAAGCGATCTGATGTATATACATGCACCATAGCCAACTTCACTTGCATCACAAAATCCATGTAATTGAATGTCACGAGAGTGTGGAAAAATAACTTTGCGATCGAATGAAATGGAATTAATCGAGTTTAATTGAGTGCAAAATTTTGTCCATGCATAGTGAATGTCACTAGGTACTGATTCGTCCCATTGAACTTTTGACTTCCACAATTCTTGCATAATTCTTTTTGCAAATAAAATAACGGGACCAAGAAGTCCTAGAGGATCAAATATTTTTGCAACATCAGATAAAATAATTCTTTTTGTTATTTTTCCGTCAAGAGAAATATTATTTATTTCATAAATGAAAATATCGGATTTTGCTCGCCAAAAAATGCCTAAAGTTTTAACTGAATTATTTTCATTCAAACTGAAATTGGCATCTAAGTCAGAATTTTCAATTCCGTTGAGTATATTTGAATCATTTGATGCCCATTGTCGCATATTTAAACCTGCAGTTTTCAATAAATCAATCATTTGACGACAAAGTTCTCTTGCTTTACGAATAGAATTAGTACCTGTAATCATATTATCGACGTATAGATCGTTTTTCAATACTTCAGTCGCCAGCGGAAATTTATGTTTTTCGTCATCAGCGAGTTGCTGTAAACATCTTATCGCTAAGAAAGATGCAGAAGCGACGCCAAACGTTACTGTATTGAGTATCAAGTCACATATTTTATTTTCCACAAACCAAAGAATTTTCTGAAATTTTCGATCTTCTTCGCGAACGAGAAATTGACGATACATTTTTTCAATGTCAGCTAAAATTACGTATATGTAAGTTCGGAATCGTAGCAAAAGAGTGAATAAATCATCTTGAATTGTAGGGCCTACCAGTAAGTTATCATTCAAAGAAACTCCGGAAGAAGATTTAACAGATGCATCGAAAACTACTCTCAACTTGGTAGTATTACTTGAATTTTTGATGACAGCATGATGTGGCAAATAAAAACCCTCTGAATTTGAATTTTTATCTATCGATAAATGACCTAATTTCAAATATTCGTCTATAACTTTAGAATATTGGATTTCGAATTCTTTATTGTTCTTGAATTTATTCTGCAATTGCAATAACCGTTTCAAAGCTATGTGTCTAGTTTCGCCAAATTTCTCAAAATCATTTTTGAAAGGCAGAGCAACTATATATCGACCGTTTTCATGTCTCTTTACATGTTTTTGAAAATGCTCTTCACATTGCATTTCTTGAAGTGACCAATTTGGTTTTGAAATAGTTACTTCTTCGATATTCCAGAATTTTTCTAAATCAAAATTCAATTTTGATAGCATGCATTTTGAATTTCCGATTTGTTTTATAGAATTCAAACCTCCACCTATGATCCAACCAATTTTGGTTTTCTGCAAAATTAAATCGTTATGACCCGGCAATCTTATTTGACCTGTGCAAAATAGAGATAAAGTTGCACCTGATCCTATTAGTAAATCAATTGCAGCAGGTTTATCAAATGCAGGATCTGCCAGTTTTATGTTAGATGGAATGCAAAGTTCGTTTCTTGGAATAATTTCACTAGGAATCAAATCAGCTATTTGTGGAATTACGAAGAAGGTTAACGATTTTTTGAAGTCAGAATATATTGATTTGAATGTTACTTGTGTAGAATATTTTGATGTAGTACTCAAACAGTTCATTGCTTCTATAGTAAGTGAACAGCGGTTTTTTGGTAGTCCTAACTTATTGACTAAGTTTTCAGTTATAAAATTTGCAGTTGAACAAGTGTCTAGTAGTATTCTACACGGAACATATGAATGAGACTTATCAAGTATTTCTACCGTAGCACTAGTCATTAAATCAAACGATTTATTTAAAACTATTGTTGAAAAACAATGATTTGTGATTTGTAATTCTTCTAGTCATAATTGTTCACCCTGTGGAACTGTATTCTTGGGATCTACACTGTCAGATTTTGAAAAATGTAATAGCGTATTATGTTTCTTTCCGCAAGTTTTGCAGTTCCCAAATTGACATTCGCTAACACCGTGGCTTTTTAAACAATTATAACATAACTTTGCTCCTTTAACTATTTTCATGCGCTGTGGAACTGTCAATTTTATAAACTTTTCGCATCGGAATAACGGATGCGAATGTCCGTTGCAAGCTGGACATTTTCTTTGTGATGTAACGAAAGCATGAGCGCGAGACGCATGATCAGATTTGCGTTTTTTAGAAGGAGGAGCATCGTCTTTTTTATCATTAGAAGTTACTTTTGCATCGTGCTTTGATAAACTAACAGCTGTTTTGTATAGGAATTCCATCATATCATCTAGAGTAGGAAATTCATCACGCCCGAGTGAATCTTCCCATTTCATGCGCACATTTTTACTAAGTTTCTGTTCTATCACGTGTATGACTATTTCGGGAGATAAATTTACCCCTAAACTCGCCAAAGATTGCACATGCTGTTGCGCGTCATCAGCTAAAGATTCTATGCTTTTATGACTATCCTTTTCAACAGAAGGTAAATTGAATAATAAAGATAGATGACGTGAAATAAGTACACGTTTGTTTTCATATGCCCTTTCCAAAAGCTCCCATGCACGGGCATAATTATTTTCGATTATATCCAATTTCCGTATTTTCTTTTCCGCATCGTCGCGAAGTGCTGATTTTAAGTAATGGAATTTATCCATTATCGGTAATTCATTATTATTATGTATCATACTGACAAAATAATTTTTGAACGTCATCCACTCTTCTAGTTTTCCGGAGAATTCCGGAATTTTGGCAATGGGTAATTTTAATTTACGCTTCATACTTCCATTATTTGATAATGAAGTAACACTATTGTTTAAGGATTGAGACATACCAACACTACTTGACAATAGATTTATATTTTGTGTTATATTTGGTGATTCGACTCTAACATTCGATATCGATCCACTAGTATTCGAAATATCGCTGTTCAATGAATTTGTTGGATTCATCGGAATACTATTGTTATGAATATTATCGGGCAAGATTGGAGATTCGACAATCTTAGATTGCGTCAAAACATCAGATATTAACTGTTGAGCCTTGCTTGTTACACCAAAATAAGTAGCAAAAATAGAAAATCGCATATTTTTACTTTCTAATGATTCATCAAGCAGATCAATTTTATCATGAAGTTCATCGAATTTTTGAAATATTGTGATGATATTGTTCAAGCGCATTTGTAATTCGAGAAATTGCGTGTTTTTGTCGAAGCTTTCAATAAACGATTGAAAATGTTCTAAATGACCTCGAATTGTATCACGTCTAGATTTTAGTGATTTCATTTCATTTTCGTCCATTTTGAGATAGAAGCAATTTGCGAGTTTATTGTAGAAAACTCGATTGAATGTTATTTTGCACTACTGGTGAAACGCGAAAAGTACCTGATTTGTCGCTTTGAAGATGTCGATGAACCGCAATGATGATGCGCTGTTGATTTTGTGATCGATGATTCTTTTGAACTCCGATGCTTTCCTTGTGAAAGTCGGTGAAAATTGTCAATCCGTGCTTCAGTTGCTGAAGTCGGCTTGTACTGGTCGCCGTGCTTCCTTCAGAAGAGGAAGTCGGTAGCTTATAAAATGGGTCGCCGTGCTTCCTTCAGAAGAGGAACTCGGTAGCTTATAAAATGGGTCGCCGTGCTTCCTTCAGAAGAGGAACTCGGTAGCTTGTAAAATGAGTTGTTCGAACGAGCTATGCAATAGTTCCCTGTGAATATGAAATTCACAGAAAGTAATTGTGTTATACAGTTGTATGATCAAACGCAACACTATCACCAACTCACCATGTGTGACACTTTGCTGATTTGCACTGCGTTGATCACTTTTATGTAGCGACGTTGCGTCGCTTGAAATCGTGACTCGGTCACGTTGAATTTGTGAATCGTGATTTTATCACGTTGAAATTGTGAATCGTGACTTGGTCACATTGAATTTGTAAATAGTGACTTGGTCACGTTGAATTTGTTATGTGTGACTCGGTCACATGAAATTTTGTTGCGTGTGACTCGGTCACGTATAATTCGCGAAAAATCCGGCTCGAAGGACCAATGTTTCATGCGCCAACGAAAAGGCGCGTTTTCCCGAAAACTAATCCGGAGAAAATCAGATTAATAAATGAATAAAATGATATATAGATTTCTAAGTTCTTTATTGAAGAAGGTATAGGTGTGACTTGCTCGAGATCCAGTCGTAGACTGACTGCGTGAATGCGGAGGACTGGAGCGATGGCGATACATATGACGACATATAGGCTAGCATGCCCCGTACATTATTATTAAATACAAAATTCCAGGCACGATAAGGAGGCGCAAATGCCATGGGTATTGGCTTACATTTTCGGCGCGTGAGAAAGGCGCTTGAGTCACTATCGACTATTGAAAATACGCCGCGACTCGATCAGATCGAATGACTCGGGCGAGAGAAATGACTATTTCTTTCGTAGAATTTTCTGCCCGATACTTTCTTATCTTTATAAAATACAACATTTCTTTCTCATGGAAATTATCAGTGATTCAAAACAATAATACTTAGAGAATAAGCCTTGAACATACTATAGTTGAATGACAAATACAATATTATTCTAGTGTAATAATTGTTCGTCTGAACACCAATATTTTCTTGGAAAAAAAGTTTGAAAATTATTCGGCTTCCTCCATCAATATGTTATTCAGGTCAAAGCAAACACACACACCAAGTTTTATGCTTCCTTAACAAGTTGAGCAAATTCAAGGGAATGAGCGATGTACTACTGCTAGTACAAGGTAAAATTTGAGCTCACAGGAAAACAGAAGTTTATGATCCTAGAAACTTATGTTCGAGTCATTTTTCGCTATTAAGTATAGGTCCCAAGGTAAGAGGCGGGTCTATACTTTTGGATAAACTACATACCATTCTCGACGATTCCCAATTTCAAGGCGCACTGCTCGTTGAGGTAAGATGGAATCGAACCAGAGAGTATCAGCTTATTGAGTCACACATTTACAATTCATTTCATGTTGCAAAGTTAGAGTTTCCCAATTTAGTTCTGATTCTAGTGAATGAAGAGAGCAGTTTTGAAAATTTCCTTTGTTCTCTAGACTGATATCCCGAATTCTGATAAGATATGGGTAAACGCATGTTTATCGGGAGTAATACGTTTCGCATCTCCTATCTCTTTTTCATACGATTCTTTGCTACTACGATATAGTTTAAAATGTCCTCCATTTCTCAAATAGGTTTATGAGTAAATTTTAGAGGACCTTAAGTAACTTAATGTATTCTCAGTTGATGAAGAATTTACGGTTGAATCCCACTCACTTTCGCTCCTTAATGATTTTGGCCCTTCAAAATTGTTTGAAACACCCATTCTCACCGATGCTTGGACTCAACTTTCTTTCCTGCCAATCTTCCAAGATAGATGATTCCTTCTGATATTTCATCATAGGTACATGTATTATTCCAGGACTGTTATATTTGGGCTGAAGCATGTTTGAACGAGTCTTGGCAGACTTATATTCATATTGCGAATGCCTCTATTGATGAAGATGATCGTACAAGATGGATAAGACTAGTTATATTTTCCCTTGAAAAATTAGAATCCTGTGTCAATGAAGTCGGCATACACATAGGTAATTGCTCAATATTCATGATAAAATATTGTTAGAAAGATATTCTAGCGAAATTCTAAGTACTATCATTTATTGTTTCAAATGATTTTAGTTACCTTTCATAATGTGCATACGGAAATTCAGTAACACATGCTACAATTTAGATCAGAAATTCAGAAATAGGGGCTATTCCATAGGTAAATTAACCAGTAAATAACATTCCAGTGTTCCAAGAATATCCTTGGGGGTTCGTCAATACATGCATCTCGACCCGTCTTTATATGTGAAAATCATTCACAAGTACTGGAGTGAGCACAGGTGTATGCCTTTCATAGTAAGGAGATTGGAGAAGGGGGAAGAAGAGAGAGATTCAGCAAAAACCTCAAAGTCTCGAGAAATCAATGGAATATACCCTCAAATAGAAGTAAACGGGTGAGAGGAGAGGGAAGTTGAAATCTTTAAATTATACTCATCAGACTGCAGGTTTCAAATTTAAAAAGATTCACATTATGCTATCACTAGCATGGTCAAGCTTATGTATAGAGGACACCAGAGCAAAAGTTCCGATATTTTTTTGACAGCAGATATCTCTTCCAATATTCTAACAATCAAATAAAACTATGGATGATAAAATATCCTCACGAAGTTAGCTAACTAAAACCTCCGCAGTTTAGTTCATTCGGACATATGTATTCGGACGTAGAGTTATTATGAATTGAAAAAATCGTTCTAGGCACTTTTGCTTAGGGTACGGGACAAAACTTCCGTCGCACCGGGGTACTTCAACACCCTGTATTCTAAGTGGGAAAAATGACAGAATCGAAAATCTTTCCCCATCAAATCTTTGTTCATTATGAGTGGTCGACATTGTGAGTTCACAACCTGAATAAACTTCAAGGGACTGTCCATATCCATACCAAGTGCGAGGTGCGCACCTTGTGCACTGTGCATAGGGGTTCTATGGTAGATGTATCTTAAATCCAGTGGCACGCTAGTGCCACCATCATGCGAGACAGCTGACGGCAGAGTGACACTTATACATTAAGATTGGGTCATGGATTTTTCAATTTCACGAAATAACCCAAATAGGCTCAATTCAGTGTGATAATCTTGCAGATTCCTCATTGAATTCGAAATTCCTCCATCTCATAGCTTATTAATTTGTCTCCCGAGAGATACGTTTTTCTTGTAAAGAGTCTTAATTTGTAGGTTGAATTCAGAAAATATCTTCTCTTCAATCAATTTTTGGTACTTTCGAATACGACCATCGACTACGAGATATCTCGCATCGACTCGAACTCGCTTGTATACATAAATATGGGGCATATCACGTCAAGTCTCCAGAGCCTGCGCGCGGACGCTAAAACCTCGCGTTTTCGACGCTTGTTTTCGACTCTATTAGACCAATATCTAAATGATGTCGGATATGATATCAATGTAGTTTTTTGTCAGCTTTCCGATAGTAAATTCAGTTTTCCAAAATTTTCACGTTTTCCCAGAAAAAAACCTGAAACATGCCATATCTCAAAACCCTGATTTTTTAGATTTTTTTTAATAGTCTAGATCGAAAGCTGATATAGCTTCTAAAAAAATAGGACTATTTCGTTATTCTCGAGGAATTGAGTAGTGAACATGAGAGGTTGCGCCGTGCCGCGCTGCTTCCACGCGCTCGGGCTCAAGTCTCCTGTACACGTAAGTGCCGAATTCTTAGTTTGCTTTGATTTCGCTGAAAATTATGCGTTTGTTGTACTAAATTCAGCTCAATCATTCCACTGGATTAACAATCAAGCAACGATTTTCACAGTCGTTATTTACTTTCGAAGAAATGAAGAACTTCAGCACAAGAGCATGGCCATTATCTCAAATAATTTAGCTCACGATACAGTTGCAGTCCATGTGTACCAAGAAATAATCGTAAGATATCTGAAAGAAGAGTTCAAACCTAAGAAAATTTATTATGGTACCGATGGAGCAGGTCTGCACTTTCAAAATCAGAATAGTTTTTTTAATCTTGTTTATCATCAAAAAGATTTTGGAATTCCCGCGGAATGGCATTTCTGTGCTACAGCCCATGAAAAGGGGGCATGCGATGGACTTGGAGCTAATGTAAAACGAGGTGCTAAATTAGCGAGTTTACAGCGCTCTGCAAACAATCACATCTTAACCGCAGAAGGTTTATATGAATGGGCAAAAATCTATTGCAAGGAAACTGTTGTGTTTTTCAGTGCTCAAGAAGAATACGAGAAAGCAAAGTTGGAATTGAAAGTGAAATTTGATAATTCTTTTCCTATACCAGGCACTCTGCAGTTCTATGCATTCATACCAACTTGGGATGAGAGGCTGATTGTCAAAAGCATTTCGTCAGCTCGGAGTATGTAATTTTTCTGAAGTTGAAAAAAAATAAAAAAAAATGCACAGTTAAAACACAATATTTCAAAGTTTGAATAACAAAGCAAAAGCGTTACTCGAAGAAAGTGAAATGAAATACTCACGAATCGAACAAGTAATGAACGTGAGACTTCATTCAATATATAGGAACAAGTATGGATATCGAATGTACTCTGAATTCGGCACTCACGTGTACAGAAGACTCGAGCCCGAGCGCGTGGAAGCAGCGCGGCGCAGCGCAACCTCTCATGTTCACTACTCAATTCCTCGAGAATAACGAAACAGTCCTATTTTTTTAGAAGCTATATCAGCTTTTGATCTCTATGGCATGTTTCAGGTTTTTTTTTTCTGGGAAAACGTGAAAATTTTGGAGAACTGAATTCACCATCGGAAAGCTGACAAAAAACTATATTGATATCATATCCAACATCATTTAGATATTGGTCTAATAGAGTCGAAAACAAGCGTCGAAAACGCGAGGTTTTAGCGTCCGCGCGCAGGCTCTGGAGAGTTGACGTGATACGCCCCATATATATACAAGATTGCACGTCTGCTGTAGTCTGCTGCGGCTATCGGCTATATTCATACATATACATGGGCACTTCTCTGTGGGGTCGAACATCAAAAAATTTTATCTAGCTCAAATTTTTTTTAAGTTCTAGGGCACCATATCATATTCCCAGAATTTCATCAGATTTTCCCGAACACTTTCACCCTGTTCAATAAATAGGCAAAGTTTCTGATTTTGCTGTTTCTGCATTTTCAGAGGCATTTTCAACCTTAATTTACATCTCGAAAATGACCTCTGAGGCGAAAAATGAATGAAACACTTTTGTCTGCAAATTACCTGAATTTTATAAAAAAATTATCTCCAGGGTCATTGGAGCATATTGAGTACTCCACATTACTAATTGGAGCCTCTATTTTTTAACCCTGGGAGTTCGCTCGTCAAGAGCTCCACCACATGGGTACTAAAAGTCACCCCACCACAACTAACACACCCAACTCATACCAGATACAGCCTATATAGTGAAAAAATGGGCCTGGGCTCTGGAAGCTCTCAAAAATTGATACATTAACTTGAAAAGGGGTCAAAATAGGCTAAAATGACTATCCGAAGGGAGCCTTGTACCGCCAACACTTCCAAATTTTGCAAACACTTATCTGTGGTATTTTATTCACTGTAAAAACTCACATTCTACCATGCTAATACATATCCTGAGTTATAAATATCATATTCATATAGAACGAGCATTACTAATACTTAATGCCACATAACTTCCAGTAGTTACATGTATTGATGATCAATACATTGTCTCTATTGTGTTAAAATTTACAAGAAACTATTGATGTCATGAATTGCATCCACTCGATAAGAAAGATTAATCCAAAAAAAAATTATAAGCTGTGCATAACTCACACCTTATAACACACTAGGCAGTAAATGGATTATAGGCAGGACATGAAAATATAATCTCTAGATGCGCAATCCGATAACGAATCCGAATACATATAGTTTGCCTATCCGGAAATGAATTAGGAGCTTCCAAAGTGGCTTGGAATGTCTAAGGTTGAAAATGCTTCTGGAAATGCAGAAACAGCAATATCAGCAACTTAGCCTATTTATTAAACAGGGTTAAGGTGCTCGGAGAAATCTGAAAAACTTCTGGGAATATGATATGATGCCCTAGAAATTAAAAAAAAATGTTGAGCCAAATCAAATTTTTTGATGTTCGATTCCACAGAGAATTGCCCACATACATACATACATACATACCTATATGTTGTCGAAAACAAAAGTAGCCCAGTCTCTGGTTCAATTTTTTTTTGTGGAGCTGTGTTATCTGCGGATTCTGGAGTCTTGCAGTCTGAGACTAAAGCCAAGATTTCTAAAGTTTTTTGTCGGATTGAGAACAGTGCTATAGCTACCCTATACCAGGATGGAGATCCTAGATATTTATTACAACAGAAATGAATATGTGGAAACTGTGAGAATATTTCCATATTTATTAAAAAAGAATGAAGGGATGAAATGAAATTAATCTTCTACCAGTTCACCTTTCAGGCTTCGGGAAATAAAGTTAGCAGACAGACAGTGCTATGTGGCTCACAAAATGATGTTTTACATGGCAAAGTGACATGACAGTAATGTCAAGTTTGAATTTATATACTTTTTTATTGCTACAAGGAAAGGTTTATGAGAGTCCGATATAATATGATAGATATAGGAATATTTTTATAGTTTATTTAATTGTGAGGTAATCAGAATATTTCATAGTATCATGGGAGATTTAAAAGATAACTAGCGTATGTATTGATCAATATGAACTCAATGTGTTTCTGGAACGTGTAATCGATTATAACATTAAACTTATTCAATATCGTACCACACGTACGATATTGAATAAGTTACAGAGAATTACTATCAAAGATGAAGAGTTGTACAATCTAACAAATATTAGTTATCCATTAAGACGGATTAGAATGTGAATCTTTGAAATTTCGAATTTAATTTAACTAGAAGCTGTTTTTTAGCGTTATTCGTTGTACGTATGTCCTCTGTGAATTCAAGCAAAGCTGTTTGCATACTGTATCCCTGTCTAAAACCTGACTGATGCCCATCCATGAGATTTTTAGATTCGACATATTTGCTGATCTGGTTAAAGACCAGTCTCTCAAGGACTTTAGAGAGAAAGTTGAGTAAAGAGATTGGGTGGAAGTCATTAGGGACTTTAGGGGTTGATATTTTGTTATGTGCGAGAACCGCTGCCTGTTTCCAGACAGCAGGAAAATGAGTCTGTGTTAAGGAAGCATTGAAGAGTTTACAGAGGATGGGTAACAGGGAAGGAAGAGCAGCTGCGAAGAATCCCTGCGGAGGGCCATCAACTCCCACCGATTGAGAGCCAGACTGAAGGACAGCCACTTTGATATCCTGAGGTGTAATTTCAGTAAACTGGAACTCCGCAATTCCCTCACTCTGCTCAAGTTCCTGAAGAACTTTTGATAGAGGAGGGGCCGAGTTGTCAGTGGCAATATTAGCAGAGTGAGAGTTTAGTTCCTCCGCAGGGACCTCTCCATGTGTGTTACTGGATTTGGGCACAAGACCAAGATTTCTAAGCTCCCGCCATATCTCCTTACTGTCAGTCAGGCCCTCCATTCGACATCTGTAGTAGTCAAGCTTAGCGTTTTGTACGTGTTTGAAAGCTAAGTCTCAAGCCTCTCGGTAGGCAAACAGGTCGCGTTGACGTCTTGTCCTTTGGAAATGTCTATACAGTCTGTTTCTATTTGTGAGTAAAGTATCCGTGTGCTGTGTATGCCCGGGCTACTTCTGTCTGCTGTTCTTAAAAATTATGAGTGGAGCAAAGCGGTCTATAGCTGGATTTAGATGGGTATGAATACAGTTTATGTCATCCTCCACATGACGCTCATGTTGGTCCATCGCAGACCAGTCACACTCCGTCAGATAGGCACAGAGGGCCTCAGCATCAATCTTCTTGATGTTTCTGTAGCTAAACGTGTGAACTTCAGGTCTGTTAACAGCAATGTTGATGGTAGCCGCGATCAGATCATGACCGTCAATAAAGGGAGCGTCCGTCCTTCAGTATTCAGTCACAGTGTCAAGGGCGTCTACTAAGCACAGATTTAGCCAGATATCCGCACTGCCTCTATGAAACGTAGCTCCATAAGGGAAGGAGTGTAGCAGGTATTGTTCAATTAATTCACGGACAAATTTTGCATCAGACGACTGTAACAGTTGGTCTGCATTGAAATACCCCACCAGAATCTTGGTAATGTAATCACTCAGATGTGTGCTGAGGTCCCCCAAAAAGTCAGTACCCTCCTTGAAAGGAGCATAAGGAGGGCGATAAACAACGCCAATAAAGATAGTCTCACCTGGGGCACGCAACTCACAGAACAGGTACTCAGGTAGACCCGGCTGTCCAGTCCAAGTATAGGTGGATGCACAGATCTGTGTGATGGAGATTGATTTGTGGACGTAAAGGGCCACGCCAACACCGCTGGTTGCTGCAATCTCTTCTGAGCAACCTATATCCATCTATTGTAACCATTGGGTCATTATCATCTATATCTGAGCTAAGCTTAGTCTCGGATACGCCTATCAAATGGAACAAGGGGTGAGAAGCCACAAAGAGTCTGATATCTCCAATGTGAGCCCTGATGGAGTTCGCATTGACATGACAGACCCGGAGATCATCCAGCTTACCTAGCCGAGTTCTAGCTGAACATGACGGAATGATTGAATGTGAGTTAGGTGGAATGTGTGAGAGTTTACGGCGGGAGGGAAAACTAGGATTATGGGAATCTGTAGAGTCATGTTGAATCACTGCTGTGCCGTTAAAAATTACTCGAGCTCTTTCTCAGACCCAATGCAGACCGCCGCTTCGCCTCTTCTTCTCACGAAGATCTGTCCACTCTGGACGTAAGTGACCGGGCGAGGATCAGGTCACGGGTTCTGGCACGAACCAAACGATGCAGCCTGAACGTCTCACCAGGCAAAAACTCGTTGACATTGAAAAGAGAAGCTATCAATGCTGGAAGTGATTGCAGTCCAGCTTAAATTAGTAGTTGCGGGTTGATGGAAGAAGTGTGCACTTTGCCCTTCTTTATTTTGCATCGATACAAGCTAATCATCGATACAAGCGCTGGCGAGGCGAGGGTAATAATGAGAGGTGGGAGAGGGCGTGTTAGATGTGACATGCGAAATTGCTCCAGTTAATTGGGGAGTCTCGGCCGATAGTGTTGGTTGAGAAGCAGCCGTTACAGTACTAGCTGGCGAGCGCGATCTGAGAATGCGAGCCGAGATAACATCACACAGCTCTAGTTCTTCGTAGATAGCTTTGAGGCCGGCAAATGTGAGTCTGCGAATGTCCCTCACCCCCTCTGTAGTTAGGCCAGAGATAACAAGGTCAGATGACACAGCAGCAGCAGCCGCAACGGCAGACGCACGTGAGGAGATGGTAGCTTGCATAGTTTCACGAAGTTGTCTTACTTCCTCAGTAGCAGACGCTGATGAATCGCCAGAACAGGTGCGAATGTGCTCATCAAGTTGAGCTCCAAGCTGAGCTTGGCCCTGTGTTAGAGTGTTCTGTTGCTGTTGAAAGATGTCCATCTTGCTCTCGACTTCCTCGAGCCGATTAAAAAAAAGTCATAAAAAAAAGGGAGTCTGCCTGACTGTGTTGAGATGCGGCAGAGTCCGGACGACTACGAGCAGCTTCAGATGGCCGTGTGCTGTTTAGGGTCAGGTTAATGTCAGCATTTCCCAGTTGTTGTGGCGACGTCTCGGATGGGGTCTGCGGCACCAGGCAGATGTGACAAACGCGTCTCTGTGCTCCCTTTTCATCCTACGTATCGTATATGTTCTGAATGCCCCTACATGTGTTATGGTACCGGCCACCGCATTTCATGCATTTTTGGTGCACAGCTTTTGCCCTAGAAAGTTTTCCACATCTTCTACACAGCGAGCTATCACGTTGGGTAGGCATAGTAAGGAAATAGTGTGAAAAAATCAGTAAGTGAAAAATACTTAAGTGCGACACCAAGCGATGCAGAGTGGGCCTAGAGTGCGTCCACGAAAATCAGCACGCAGCACGGTCCAATGCAGGATAGGCCTAAGGCGCGTGGAGCGGGCGTGCGCGTACGCCTAGCGAGTATGCGCGCGGCGATGCAATTGATGCGTGTAAGAGTGAGAGAGAGAGAATGTGAGACAGCAGATTATCAGCTGATACTGCTATATATGCTGACTCACCAATGAAGTGATTATTAAAATAATTACAGTAATGTTTTTGGAGTGTCCACTGCAAAATCAGTACGCACTGCACTCTAACCTCCAGTATGTGATTTACTGCCCGTTTAATACAGTAATTATTGTGTATTCATGTCTTTATGGAGTACACTGTTCAATGTGTAATATTCAACACGCTGTAGCCACAATATTACACTTTCTCACTCACCGTTTTCAATAGTTTTTAACAGATATATATCTCGTGTAGCACACGATGTTGAATAAGCAGCAGGAGATCCAGGGCAGCAGGTGTGAGGTTGCAGGTGTTCTAACCTCAAACACACAGAACTTGATCACTCGAGTTTAGTAACAATAACAACAGGCCAGTGTTATTATTTTATACTTGTCGGACAAGCCACGAAGTATCCGACACGAACAGAACACTTTCAGAAGTTGCGTTACCGACTACGCCATCGGGAAGACGGCAGAAAAAAAAAATTTTCAACTGACTGGAGATCAGGAGATCGCTGGTTCAAATCCAGCCCGGGGAGCGTGAAATTTTTTTCTCGCAATATCACTTTGGGATAGTCCACCAAGCCCGAATTTATTCGTCGTTTGAAATACGTGGACGTTGAAAAATAATCATTTGAAAAGAATATCGAACTATTTACACGAGAACAAATAACGTTAATCCAGCGGAAAAATGAAAAATTTGTGCGCATGCTATATTTAACTATATTTTGCGAAAATTCACTCGCGGCTACTTATGTAGTGGATCAATTTTTTTCTTTTCTGGACAAATTTCAGCCCAGTTATCCTCGTTTTGAATCGAGGGTAGGAGTATTATATCCCTGGACGCCACGCCCCTATAGCTTCAAAACTTAAATTCGATTTTCCGCGTATCACAAATTCAAATACGCAGATTCTCACAAGTTACCTGAGTTGCACCGAGAAGCCACGTTGAGATTAAATGTGTGGAAGTATGAGTGTATATGCTGAGCAAGAATGACCTGAGTGAGCCCCGCCGATACTGCCAGTCGCTCTTAGAGAAAGCACACATTATGAGTTGCATATTTTGCAGCTGTACAATAGTTGAACAAAAGACGGCCATACTAGATCTTATTTTTAGCCCATATAAGTTTCAATCATCATATCACTCATGATGATTGAAACATACTTAAACGAAGCATAAGCTTCAGAGTTGTGGAGAATCGAAAGCGCTTCATAGAATAAAAAATTTTTATCGGTCCCGCGCGCCCAGAGCAAAATTTACCTTTCTAGTCGATGTCAATGTTTTTGTAAAAAGCACAATAAAGTATATAATCTCTTTGATGTGTGGTATGCTTTAATTTCTAAAGAGTTTTCTAACATGTCAATAGAAACTAAATGTTCATCCCTTGAATATTGAACTATTTGACTCAGTCTGTCGAATCATGATCACATATTGATGTCGATTCATTTATAAGTGGAACAATGAATAATCATTTTAAATTTCTGCTTAGAGAAATAATCTTTCATTTGATACTTAATTTCACTTAATCTTCTTCTTCTTCTTCTTCTTTCTTTGGCTCTGGTTACAAGACCGTCACGGCATCACCGAGTGTATACCAATTTCACTTAATAGTCAGTTTACAATGGTTGAAATTATCAGCCAGTGGATCGCCGGCCCCCAAGGCATTCATGGTTTAAAAAATTCGTTTTTGGGTTATTATCAAACGCGAAAACTATGGGTGCTTGAATCGCCGGCGCTTAAGGCTTTTACGGTTTAGGAAGCCACTTAATGCTTCATGTTTGATGAGAAAATCATTTCTTTGTAGATCACAGGTACCAGGAGCAATCTTGGTTTACAATTTACTTGATATTTATCATTTGTATTTTCATGAAAGTATCAGCGCGCTGATTTTGGGTCGCCAGGGCATTCAGGGTTCCGAAATCCACTTGATAGTCAGTTTACAATGGTTGAAATTATCATCCAGTGGATTGCCGGCCCCTAAGGCATTCATGATTTGGAAAATCTTTTTTTTGGGTTATCAGCAAACGCGAAAACTATGGGTACCTGGATCGCTATCGCCCAAGGCATTCACAGTTCAGGAATCTACTCAATGATCCATGTTTGATGAGGAAATTATTAGCATGTGTATCTCAGGCACAAAGAGCAAACGTGGTTTACAATTTACTTGATATTCATTATTCATTTATGGGAGTATCGGCGAGCTCACTTTGGGTCCCCAGGGCATTCAGGGTTTGAGTTGTCCATTTTTCATCCCAATGCTAATTGGGCAGCAATAATAATTACGTAAAGAAGATGCCTAGAATAGCTGCTTTTGGAGAACATGATGTCACCGTGACATATAAAAGCGTCTAAATCTTGCTAGTCACGAATGTAAGTAACGAAGTCGATGTGGTTAGTTGTATTCGATCATAAAATATGTACAGAAATAAATGTGATAAGTATCTTTTAATGGGAGAATCAATATTTTACGGGATATAACGAAACAATAATTACGCATATTCGTTCGCTCTTGTTATTACAGATTTCAAAAAGTTAATCACTATACAAATATTTAAAGTATTAGGCAAATATACAGTAGTTTTTGCATGAAATGAGTCGAGTTAGACACCCTCGAGTATTTTGCGCCAGGAGGCTGTTTGAATCAGAGGCCTTGTTTGAATCCTTTCTGAAAGGATTTACAATAAGCTAGCATTTTATGCCGCATCGAAATTCGTCACTCAGTTTTACTAATAAATATATACAAAATGTACTTAATTCTTGAATTCGTTAGTTTTGTTTTCTGTTTCTTTGAAAAATCTTAAAAAATACGTAATAAAATACAAAATATAAAAAATTCTAATCTCCAAAAAGTTTGCTCACCTAAATCTAAGTGATTTTACTACTGAACAGCCAACGTAATAGTAATCATTCTTTTTATGCTTTGTGATGAAATTGTACTATGTTTAGATTGGTTGCTGGGTCACTCAATACTGGAATAACATTCCCTGCGGATGTAGTACTTTTCATAGCTCGTTAACCAGTCTAGCTACCATAGAATGATTCTTAAAAACTGAACGATCAGTTGAGAAAACTCTGATGAATCAGAACGTGGAATGTTTAAAAAGGACTTGGCAAGTAGGCACTTACTAAAAAAAGCTCAAAAAATGCTCAAAACAGCGCAAATCTGTTTAGAAAAGCATTTTTCCCAGTCAACCAAAAATCTTAGTACGATAAGAACCCATAAGTCAGGGCGCGCAGTTGCGATCAGACGGCAGTCTGAGGAACGCCCTGCACAAGATGTGTTTTGCTCTTGTTTTTGGGCAGGCTGTTCTGGCTGTAGACCCTAGTCATCGGCCTAGGCTGTCCGTTGGGTGAACTCGTTATGAAGTCACTCCTTGCGTCCTTGAGCGAGGTGTTGGAATTGCTCCTGAGCGAAGGGGTCGAGCTGAACTTGCGGTGGTGGGCTAGCCTCTCTTGGAGCTTGATGTCGTTCTGGATTTGCTGATTGTGACGGACGTTGTGCGTTCGTACAGTAGGCGTGTCGCGGTACTCGTGCACGTTTTCTTTCGAGGCTCGGGTTGAATTGTCGATTCCCTCGGAGGCCTCGTCGTCTCGAACCATCAGGATATCTCCGCTATAGGCTTGAAGATTGAAATCTTATAGCCAGAGTATCAGGGTTTATTGACGAACTTTTCTGATTTCCATTGGATTTGTGATTGATAAGTAGCAGCAAAAGTTTTTGTTTTTATTGAATTTAAAAATAAAAACTGCTTTCACGTACTCTTTGCTCTTATACTACAACAAAAAAATATGTCCCGGTATAAACATGATTCTATATTTTTTCATCAGCATGCATACTCATTGAGCAACAATTTTAGATAATAATTTTCTATCAAACCCAATTCATATAAAATTAACTGGAAATTAAATGTCAAAGATCAAATTTATATTTATATTTAATTAAAATTGTGAATTTGGTCATGATCCTTGTTTCCTAATTATTTGAAAAGCACTGACAGATAGTAATTATATGATGATTTCAGAACAAGTTTGCTCAGTAAGTTTATCAACTACTTAAAAAGTCGAATCGTAAAAATTGGAGCACTATTAGGTGTTGTGTTTGAATTGCAATCTACATATCACAGAATAAACTATATTTGCAATAGAGTTTAATCTTAGACAAACAAAAATTAAATGTTCAACCAATAATGTGAACAGAAAAGTTTTTCTAATCCTATTGATCATAAGAAAGATTTTGGCATTCCCAGGGATGCCAAAATCTTGGTTGGTCTTGATTTGGGATTCCCAGAAGAATATGAAATTTTTCCTAGATCAGACGAACTGAAAAACCGCTGCCAAGTGCCTTAGCAGTATGCTTTCTCAAAGAGGCTTCAATATCACCCACAAACGCTTCCCAAACCTGTATTTTCACCTTTCCACTACCGTAGATATTATCATCTATTTTTCAAAAATTACAAAAAAATTATTTAATCAATTCAATTCGTATCTTTGTGACTGTGTAAAGTGTCGTTCTTTTTCAATTGACCAAACTATGTTGCGAGTGTTGATGTCTGCCCGGGCTCTCTTATTATTTGATCAAATGCAACAAAGCAAACGGTTCTAGGTTCTACACGATGCGAGACATTTGGACCTGCATAATTTTTCGATCAATTCTTCCCCTTAGCAACGGTTGCTAGGGCGGTAAACAACGGTTGCTAAGGAGCTAATTGGGAAGATTTTGTGTCCTTTGCCGTCGAAAATGATGGAAATAGATCTTAAATTAATAATTTCCAACCTTCGTAACTGTTGCTAGAGAGGTAAACAACCGTTGCTATGGAGCAAATACAACAATTCAGTGTCCTTGGCCATCGAGTGTGACTTAAAACTGATTTTCCGGCTTGCCCCAATGAGCACTCGTAAGGATTTGTGAGAAAACACGTTAGGAACGGTTGCTAGCGAAATAACAAACGGATTTTGCTGAAAATTTAACTCGGACTAGATCTTGTCACAACTAACCGGTGTGCAAAATTTCAAGACGATCGGATCATTCCTTCGGGAGTTATCGTGGACGAAAAAAAACGAAAAAATAGACACCTTAACAACGGTTGCTAAGGAAATAAACAACGGATTTCGCTGAAAATTGAACTCGCCCGAGATTTTGCCGCGCGATTAACCTGTGTGCAAAATTTCAAGACGATCGGACCATTCCTTCGAGAGTTATCGTGGACGAAAAATTGAATTTCCATGTTTTTCGACCCGTAGATCACGAAAATCGAGGTCCCGAGGTCTGATTCGTTGGGTCGATTTTTGCCCCATTACAAAGCTTTCTCTTTGAGAAAGCAAAAGTAGTTCAGTTGAAACATAGTATAGCAAAGTCTTCAATATCAAAGCTAAAACGGAGGTCAAAGAATGTAAAATCAAATCAAAGATCAAATTCATATTTATATTCAATCAAAATTGTGAATATGGTCATGATCCTTGTTTCCTAATTATTTGAAAAGCACTGACAGATAGTAATTATATGATGATTTCAGAACAAGTTTGCTCAGTAAGTTTATCAACTACTTAAAAAGTCGAATCGTAAAAATTGGAGCACTATTAGGTGTTGTGTTTGAATTACAATCTACATATCACAGAATAAACTATATTTGCAATAGAGTTTAATCTTAGACAAACAAAAATTAAATGTTCAACCAATAATGTGAACAGAAAAGTTTTTCTAATCCTATTGATCATAAGAAAGATTTTGGCATTCCCAGGGATGCCAAAATCTTGGTTGGTCTTGATTTGGGATTCCCAGAAGAATATGAAATTTCTCCTAGATCAGACGAACTGAAAAAGTAGTTCAGTTGAAACATAGTATGGCAAAGTCTTCAATATCAAAGCCAAAACGGAGGTCAAAGAATGTGAAATGAAATAATGTCCATATCTCAGTCCATAACCCAAATGAGTACATAATCTACGCTAGATAGTAGTTTATCCAAGAGATAGAGACTTGTATGGATATTAAATAGATTCCGATTTCGGCACTCTTGTAAGCAGAAGACTTGAGCTGGAGCGCGTGGAGTCAGCGCGGCGCGGCACGGCGCGGCCCGGCACGACGCGGCGCATTTTCTCATGTTCGCTACTCTATTACTCGAATACAAATATAAAAATTAGGTTTTCAAAAGGTCTATATCAACGTAAAAAAAACCTCTGCTTTCGATCTAGACTACTTAAAAAAATGAAAAAAAATTGGTTTTTGAGATATGGCCTGTTTTATGTTTTTTTTCTGTGAAAATGTAAAATATTTGAAAAACTAATCTCACCATCGAAAAGCTGAGAAAAAACTATATTGATAGCATATCCATTATTATTCAGATATGGGTCATATAGAGTCGAAAACAAGCGTCGAAAACGTGAGGTTTTAGCGTCCGCGCGCCGGCTCCGGAGAATTGACGAAGAACGCCTTATATGTGAGAATCTTCTATTCAAACTGTACAAAACTAACTAACTCACGCGGGAGATAGGTGGTTTTATACACTTTTCCAATTCATCATATATGATTTTTGCTTAAAAAATGTTTTTTTTCTCTATATCCACTATATTCACTAGTATCCATACATACTGTCAAGTTACCTTTGTCCGCACGAGTGAAAAGAATATTATGTTTTGAGAACTTCTTAGTTTCTGAAAGTTTTTTTGCAAATTCTTTGTCTTGGGATGAAATGTGGCAAACTTCATTCATATTGTTGATTAAGGCATTAAAATTACAGTTTCTCTAACATTATTTTTAATAGTGTGGCTTACGTCAATTTGGTCTGAAGAGTGTTCAATATTTTTTCTGTTAATACTATATCATTCTTTGTAAAGTTTTCTTTGACCTTATAATTTGGACCCAATAATACTACTCCAAGAGTAGATGTGCTGAGTTCGTGTAAAATTACCCAGATATATTCCATTTTCTGAGTACTTGTCTATCAATATTACTGTTTGGGGAATTCAAGGCAGTCATTGTTCGCTTACACACGAAGCGGCAGGAGGTTTTATTTCTTGTCAAATAAATCTGAGACGGTATTTGATGTATATCTATTTACTCAGTCAATTACACAAAAATCCAACGGTCCTCGTCTCGAGCCTAGCCACCAAAACCAGCCCCTTACTTCCCCTTCTAGCTTCAAATCCCGCTCTCACTTTTTTTTAAACAAATGCGTGCGGCGTCCAGAACAGCCGTGAGTGAGCCTCTCTGCTTCTACGCACGCTGAAGTCATATTAACCAAATATTTTGGCGGGAGACACTGCGGCCCCGAGAACCACTTTGTTTTCGTACACGCGGACTATTGTACGCACTTGAATAATTAGATCAAATCATTAAACAAATGGTTAATAAACTCGAGACGAGCATTACAGAGCTAATTATTATTATTTTAACATAATACATATTACTTATATTTCATTTTAAACGATCAAGAACATTTTTCCCCCCGTGCAAAACTCTGATATTCTCAGTCTTTTGCACTTCCCCAAATTTAACTAATTTTCTACATGGCCGTTCAAGAATTCCTCTATCTGTGCGCACTTTCTCTATTCGAATTTGACCGTCACGTCCAGGGAATGTTTGCAATATTACCCCTTTTCGCCAATCATTCCGACGAGCTTGATCATCTACGATCAAAACTATATCTCCAATTTTCAAATTTTCCCCTTTATTGAACCATTTTTTTCGTGGCAGTAAAGTAGGGAGACATTCTTGAAGCCATCGACGTCAGAATAATTCTGCATAAGATTGAGATATTTGCCATTGCTTTTTCAAATAATCGTTATTAGAGCTCAATTTATTCAAACCAGGTTCTGCTGAAGAAATACCAATCAGGAAGTGATTTGGTGTCAATGCTTCCGGATCTCTCGGATCTAAAGAAACGTGAGTCAGAGGTCTCGAATTTACAGACTGTTCCATCTGAGCTAGTCCTGTTTTCAAAATTTCAGGTTTGGGATATTGATCTTTTAAAATTACTGACAATGCATTTTTAACTGATCTAACTAGCCTTTCCCAGGCTCCCCCCCATGTGCGGAGCTGACGGAGGGTTGAATTGCCATCCTATACGATTTTTCCAATGATTTCTTATTGCTGGCTGATCGATAGCATTTATATCTGTTTTTAGTTCTACGCTTGCACCTCTAAAATTTGTACCATTATCTGAATATATTTTACGTGGTACAGTTCCTCTCAACGCTATCAAACGATCAAGAGCCATAATTGTTGAATCTGTACTGAGTGTTTCTACGATCTCTATATGGATGGCCCTAATCGTCATGCACGTGAATAACGCGCCCCATCGTTTGTGCAAACTTCGTTCGATTTTAACCTGCATCGGGCCGAAATAATCCAATCCACAATGAGCAAAAGGCCTAAGTTGATAACCTAATCGAGCTGCGGGTAAATCAGCCATTTGCGGATCTGGAGGATTCCCATAATGCATGAGACAGTAATTATACGAATTTATTATTCCACGTAAAAATTTTCGTAAAATCGTGGAATTGTTTAGGTATATTACTAACATGAAAAATAAAACCGTAGGTGTCATTGAATGAGCGCCCATGAAGAGTCCATCTTAATAAAGTTCGCGAGGCAATTACAGAATGATTTTCTAATTCTCTAATCTATCTTGATACTACTAATTCAAAATGGTATTGACCGAGAAGTAAAACAGGGGTTGAATCATGAACTTCTATTTCCACGCCTAATGATTCACTACAAATATGAGCTTTTTCAGTAGATAATGTCTGCTCTGGTAAGACCAAATCTTTAACTACTAATACGCGTTCAAGAATATGAGTTTTAGTATTAGTTTTCACCTTGAGAGTTACTATTTCTGTGGCAATCACTAAGGCATCAGTATTAATTCCTTGAAAAGGTATATTGACTTTGCTACCTTTTGAACCTATCTTACGAGCAATTTCGAAATCAATTATACTGACAGTAGACCCATCGTCAAGCAACGCGAATACTTTCAGAATTTTCTCATTTTCTAACAAGTTTACTGGAAATATCTCTAACATTCCACTACCGTATAGTCATTCTTTTTCTGAAATTTCTAAAACGTTAGCACGAGAACTTTTTCACTATCTAAGATCGAGGCTGAAGTAAGATCTTCCTTGTGTACGCACGAGTCATTTGAATTTTTTGTATTATCAACACTATTTATTGCAAAATGCAATGCTTTATGATGACGTCGTCTAAATTTATTGCATTTTCCGTCTAATCGCCATTCTTGGCGCGAATGATTAGGTTCGAGACAGTTGTAACATAAGTGTAATCCTTTAATTACATCCTACCTTCTTTTCATATTTTCATTAATTAGTTTTTTACAACTGCCTATGTTTTTTGGTGAATAGAGTTTGATTAACAATGGAATAATGATTCCGTTACATCACCAAGTTCGGCGTGAACTTAATCACGAAGAACGAGTTCGAATGAAGATGAACACTTCAGTTTATGTAAAAGTATAATATTTATTAAATGAAAGAGTACAGAGAGTGAATGTTTCGAGTTAATGCTGCTTGCCCGAAGGCTCGTGAAAATCTGCCTGTCCTGCCGCTGCAGGTTTAACAAATTGGTTCGATATAGTAAATGTGGGTGTATACATTCGATGAAAGAAAGCATCGTGATTGGTTGAACCAATTTAGGGTTTTGCATCGTTGGGAGGGAGAGGATCCAGGTAGGTTAATTTGAGCGTTGTCATTAGGCTCGAAGATGGCCGCGTGGGTAATATTATTTTATTGAGGTATGAGCCGTAAGATGAGGTCTAATTACTCTGCTATAAATATAGTATCGGAATTGGGGAAAACCAATGCTCCGCTTAATCTCTTATGTTAAGTATAAGTTTTTTCCAAGGCTATTGTATCACGGATTTAAATCTCTATTGATATATTATGGGGAAGATTCTACGTCAAAGCAAATATAATAATCTGTGTCGAGACGCGACAGCCTACAAAATGATTTTCTCCACGATAAGCACAGAGCATCGAAATTTTAGCATCATTTTCTTGTTTAACATTTAAATTTATTGCAATATTCCGGTTTCTTCTACGGTGGAAAGCTATATTTTTGATTTCGCTCGGAGCTACTTCTTGCAGATATATTATTGAAAAAAATATCATGTAATCCGGCTTTCATAGCTGTTTTAGCTTCTAAATATAAAAATTCCGATAGCTTTTCCAGATCTGATTTCTCTTCTCCTGAAGCGACAGAAAACTTTGAGTAATTCATAATTAACCCTCAGGGTACGGACTATAAAAAAGTTACGTTCAGTACGGACTGGGTTAGCCTGACCCGGCGACTTTGATTGGGTGTATATCGAGCTGTACTTTGTCAATTTGAATGAATTTTTTTTCATTTTGTGTGAAATTATCTCAAAAATATGGTAGAATTGTCAGATTAATCTTTTAACTGATAAAAAAAAAATTATAATGAAAAATGTGAACTTCTTAAAAAAAAAAAAGATATTAACATTGTATAACTCGCGTTTGAAAGGTAAAAAGTAGTTCTTTCAAATGTCCATAACGGTTTTTTGATTTATTCCAAAAACTATATTTTTTTTGAAAAATGAAAATACGCGTTTTTTTGAGTTAGCGAAAAAACGTTGTTTCGTTGATTTATGATGATAAAAGTTAAAAATAATTACTTTGAGCGTAAAAAAATTGTTTCACAGATATTGTTGAGTAGTATCATATGAATCAATACCAAAAATAATTGTTAAAGACAAATATTTATTATCAAAAGGTTACAAAATATTACATGTCATATTACATAGTATTGCCGCACTCGCAGCACAGTTTCGCTACGTGCTCTTTACACATCGCCTCATGACATATAAGACACTTATAATAAGTTTTTCGGTCAAGGGAACTTGGACATAAGTTACATCTCTTTTGCTTTGGAAGTTTATTGTCGACAAACTCATCGCGAATGTCCATTTCTTCTGGCAACTCACGAGAATCCAAAAACTCTTCAATCGTATTTCGCAGTGCTATCCTCAGAGTAGGTTTTGCCAATCTTTTAATCAAAGTAGGTTTAACTAATTGCAACGCCAGCTCTCGAAGATAATCAAGTCGTTTCAGAGGTGCATTGAATTGACTAAGATTGTATAAAATGAAAGAATTAACGCCAGCCTGATCGAGCATTCCATAAAAAGATCTAACAGGCCATCTACTTGTCTTGCGAGCTGTCGTGTATTGATGACATTTAAAATCATAACAATCGGTGCCGCCTTTGGTCTTGTTGTAGAATTCAATCATTTCCGGTTTTCCACTTCGTTGATCTATTTTACCTGTTTGATGTATCGATGATAAAACTAATACAATTTTTTTTTTCTTAGGATTGTATGACAGCAAGGTTTTTTTTTCTAAGTAACAGAATCTAATATTCGGAGTATCTTTGGATAAAGTTTTGAATTGAGCAGGAATCTCTCGTTTATTTTTTTTTATTGTACCTATCAAAGATAAATTGTGATCTTTTTCCGTAATTTCTACAAGGGACAAAGAGGTAAACCAATTATCGCAAGTTATATTACGTTCGGTGTTGTACAATGGCTCGCTCAATTTGCGCACGTAATACGTAGGAATCGGTTCGCCTTCTAATCTATCAGTAACAGTTCCGCAGTAAGGGATCGCATTGATCATATAGTGAGTGCTTGCATCATTCAAAGAAATGATTTTTAAATAATACTTGTCTGGTTTAGAGGGGGTGTACATTTTAAAAGAGCATCGACCTCGAAAAGAAAGCAACTGCTCGTCAATAAAGTCAGCTCTGGAGAATACAAGTAGCCGATATCTTTCAGAGCTTTTATAGCGGCAACCGAATTTTTAAGTTTAGTCGCGAATTCGATTAAGCTAATTTTTCCTGATTCGAGACTAGAAAGGGCACGAATCTCGCTTACAACTTTAGTTACTATAACCTTAGGGCAACTGAAACGCATTTCTAAAGATTTCATTATATTTTCGGCTGTATAATTTATCGCAAAAAGCGATTTTGTAGCTCCTAGTGTCTCATCTCTCAAAACGTCATAAATCCTAATAATATTATCCGATATCCGATTCTGAGCATTGCTCATGATCATTGAAATATGCTTGTTTAAATCTAAGAAAATCTAGAGGGTCTCCATTGAATGTAGCATTTGTAACATTGTTGAGAGGTGAGGAACTACGATATTGATTACTATTAGTAAAATGTACCGATCGATTTGCGAGAGTATTATCCATAGAATCCGCACGTAAATTTTTGTTACTTTGAGCGACCGTTTTTTGCACTTTTGAAGATGGTACCGTTATTATTGGTTGAGTAGCATGTGAGATATGGTTGCCAATAGCGAAAGGTCCAAGGTAGAAAGGTGCTCCGCCGTGCCAGAAGTAAGGTGCAGTATTGATGCCGGAGAGTGGTATTTGATTCATCATGTTGCCGTACATGAAGGGTGGAACTGCTGACAGTACGTTGGGAGAGCTCATCTGTGGTCCACTGCTGTAAATCGGTGTCGACAAATTGCTTGATGGTATGTAGAAGCCAGAATTTGATGGTAAATTCCACTGCACATTTGCACTGATGGGAATTTCAGGGCTAGAAATTGTCGGGCCACTTGCCGAATTACTTAGCAAAACACCATTTTCTCTGTCCATGGTGTCAGAGTTGTTTAGTGGATTGGCAGTACTTGCTCCGCCGATAACTGCATTCCCAACCTGCTTGCCCGATTCAATTAATTGCGACGAATTGGTTGTTTTGCACTCTCGTTTTTCTTTTTTATTCTAGGTTAATCGAATTTAAGTTAGATTATTTGTTTTAATAGTATGGAAAATCAATATTCAATGTAAGGTTAAATTTAACAAACTTTCATATGAAAGATCCGGTCAAAGCTTTTGTAAGCTGCATTGTTTAATATGAAATTATAACCTGAACGATCTCACAATTGTCGATTTGAATACCCAACCCTTCATCATTACTTCCAGGAGCAGAGTTCTGGTCAGATCATTCACTCTATCGTTACTAGAACGAACTCTAGTCACTACCTCGGCGGGGTATTGATCTGCTTTCAAGTCTCCTATGTTACTGTCATGGTCACTATCCGAAATCTCTTGTGAGTTTGCCATCATTAGTTTTGGTTGGCATTTGGATGATCCATAACATCCATCACTGGCGATGTGGCTAGAAAGACAGATGTCTATTGAAATTAATTAAATTCTAATATAATTATCTAAAATCTTATTTTACATGGAATCTATTATGTGAATTTGCCATATTCTCTGTTATGTATATTTTACTTTAAAGAAAAATTTTCTATTAATATCAGACAAGAGACCCGTTCGTTATATGTAGCAAACGATTCTGTGATGTATGAACTTATCGAAATATAATCACACCTAATCTCACGGTTGTGGGCTTACGCATGCTGCCTGTAAAGATCTGATTCTTATGCTATAATGCACGTAAATTCCAAGTATCAATGCATCTTAAATTGCGCGTATCGATCATCGCGCATATATATCGTCTTGGAAATGATCTATGTAAATCTGACGCGAACAATTACCCTGTAGAAAACTTCTATTTCGGCTAGTTTCTGAGATCTGAACTCAGCATATGATCAAAATTCATCTATTCTTTGATTAACAATTAGGTCTCCACATAATAATCCGCAATGGAAACTTTCTTCCCCAATCCACAAAATGATCTGATTCCCTTATTGGTAACCTCATTATACCTATTTTTTATAGGAATCCAACCATTAGCTGAATCAGATTAGCATTCAATACTCACGATTCAGATCTCAACGTTCTATATGCCCCATTTTAGTATATTCCATTTTTACATTTAGCTTGTTTACCTAATCTAAGGGTCTACAGTGAAGCCTATCGCTTGATATACCTCTTATTATAAAATTATATCAATTCGAAAAACTGTATAAGCATGATAGCGCCAATTATAACTGATAATGATCTGTATCATAATGAATTAATAAAGAAAAATAAAATAATAATGAATTGTCCCTTGGAGAAGTTATGCAGGATTAGAAGAGTCTACTGATATCTATCCTCAAATGAACCCCTTCTTAGTTCTGTCACGTAGACATACGCTTCTGCAGAATGGAGATGAATTATTTCTAGATACCTTTTATGACAAAGAGAACAGGAATCATGTGTAGAAAGTTTATGCTAAACAACAATTTGCTGAATACATAAGAGTAGGGGAGACCGGGGCTGATTGGCGCTTTTTTCACAATTATGCTCGTAACTTTCACCCTCGCGATAGATATAAAAATGTAAATATATCAACTGATAGTACTTCAGTTACAGATTATGTTAAAATTGAGTTAACTGGGATGTGATAAGTAGTTCTTTTAAAATAATTTATTTCACATGGAGTAATATTTTGGCCAACTTAACCCGTGTACGAGGTATATTCGCGTCTATGTCGGGGCAAGTTGGCGTTCAATAATTCACATGAGATTAAACTTCATACAATGAACATGAACTATATTTCCTTTAAGAACATCAATATTATTGATCAAATACAATACTTTTCATAACAAGTTTAAATTATTATCAATAATTTTTCAAAAAAATAACAATGAACAAACATATAAACAGAATCTTCAACTATTTTGACATTCACTGCAAACCTGAATTATTCAAAATTTGACCTTTTTCTCAATTTTCAGAGCCCAAATAATCTTGTCTATATGTGAAAATGAAAAAAAGTTGAGAGCAAAAATTATGCTGAATACTACAAAGATTATAAAAAAAAATTGTTTGACACCAGAATCCTCCATCCGGATAGGCTACTCTATCAATTAAACATGTTCAACCAGTTTGGCTATGTTCGCCCACTCATTTTTGACCTTTCAAGTTATACGTACAAACCTCTGTTCGATAGCTTGAAAATGGTCTCATACATTTTTTGGAGAAATTCCAATATCTCCTGCAATTAATTGTTCAAATCTGCAATATCAGAATCCCTTCCTTGTTGGTTTTAACATATCAGGTCCACGATGAAGCTCATAGTGAGGATATCATGACTTTGGGTCATCAATCTCAGCCAAACTCTACAGATATGTTCCCTTACACTGGATCAAGCTACCGGTAGAGTTTGAAGTTCCAGCACTGCCTTGTTATAGAGCTTTTTATGACTTTAGACTGAGACAGCTATATACATACATATCTGCCTTGATTTGTCTAAAATTCACATAATTTTCATAATTTCATCAATAAAATGATGTATTTCACTTTCTTCTGTCCTCCAACTCATGTAATTGACTTATATTGTGTGAACTGCAAAGCTAAGGTTCGAAAAGCTATTGACGGGTTGTCTCAAATCACATTCCTGGTTAATGTTAGCCAATTTTATGTGTAAATAACTTGGAATGTGATTTGAGACCACCCGTCAACAGCTGTTCACACAATATAAGTAAAACCATAAGTTAATATTCATTAACTTATAAGAAAACTCAAAATCTTACCTATTGTCGCGACAAAGGCAGCTATCGGACTGAAACTCACAGCATATATAGAAAATAAAGAGTTGATGGTGGGATATATATATATATATATATATATATATATATATATATATATATTGTGGTGCTATATATGTGATAGATTACGAGATATAGCCATTGCGACAACTTGCCCCTGTAGCCAACTAGCCCCGGTCTCCCCTATGTTACAACCTGAACTATTCCTTGCATTAATCGTATAGATCGCTTAAATTTTATTCTTCTCACAAATTTACTATCGTATTAAATATTGGAGAAATAATCTGTTCAATTTCCATACTTACAGTAAAATACTTGACTAGAATTCGCCTGACTCGTCTTGTGAGAAATTTGGTACAAATAGTCTGTCACCAGTTGGACGTCCCAGATGATATCTCTATCATGCCATTAGAAAATGTACTACCATGGTTATTGTTACATTTTATTCTTCAATAGTGAGTTTTTCCATAAGAATGTATTTTTTTATTATCAACATATTGCTTAAATCGAAAAAAAAACCATGATCAATCGTACTTTTTTATTTCTAGTGAAGAAGACAAACAGCAAACCGAGACGTTGTCATCTCAGGAACACAAATCAGATAGACTTATCTTCGGCGAATCAAATGAAGATGAAAAAGACATTCCATCATCTATTATGATATTGTTGAAAGCTCATGAATTCCTCGGACGTCGTGGATGGTGTTGCATTAGCGAAGGGAAACTTCTCACATTCACAATGAAACTAATTATTCCAAAATTAAATTTTCCAACATATTCCTCTATCAAATATAAACTCAGAGAGCCATTAGAACAGATTATATACTGCTTATATGGACATCCAGTGAAATCCAATGGTAATAACAGATCTAAGTTGAAATCTCTTGATGAACATGTGAAGAATCATTTGAATTTCACATGGGATACTTCCCGATATTTGTTCGAATTTTATAAACCACGTAACTTTCCAAGTTTTGAATCAAAACGTGTTGGTTCTATCAATGCAGAGACAGTTATTCTATTCAAGAAAATATGCACGATGATTCCGCCGGATAGTGATCCTACACTAACAATTGATAAATTGAGTGCTTTTTTACTGGGAAATGAAGAAGAAATTCCAATTGTGAAGAAGCCATTCCACGGAGAAATTTCTTACATCTTTTATTTGATAGCTGACTTCTATTTTAAGAATGTTTCCCATCAGTCTTGGTCGAATGCCATAAAATATTACATGTATGATTTATGTTTACATCCAAACGAGTTGAACTCATGGGCTGGATTAGCTATGTCAACTAGCACACTAATGGAAACATGGTTGAATAATTTCCATCCCAATATGTAAGTATTGAAATGAATTTGTTTTTCTGAGTATTCAAAATAATTATGTATTATATTCTAGAAGTGAGGATAAATATCTTAAAAAAGCTAGAATTGCGCAACGAAGCTATCAACGAGCATTAGATATTGCTCCGTTACACCTTACCATATGGACAGAATTTGGTAACTTCTTATACACGGTTCATTCGTTCTGTTCACGTTTATTAAAACAAGAAAGTGATTCTTTAAACATGGAGAGATTCAGAATTCTGGAGAGTCGAAAAGACGAGATGCTAGACCAAGCAAAGAACTGCTTTTCATCTGCTTACCAAATTTACACTGCTAGTCAAGGAGTTGATGAACCACAAGATGAAAGATGGCTGTATCAGTATATGCTAGCTAAAATTTCTGAAAAAAAAAACGAAGAACCTCCAGTTTTTCTGAAACATCTATTGAAGGTAAAGAATTAGTTGAAACATTCATATCATTATACAAAATACTCTGTTGTAACTTGAACATTAGACTTTATTGAGAAAAAAAATGCAGTAAAAGATTAGATTATGCAATTAGTTTTCGATAAAATGCATTATGCAATGTGCTAGAAATCATTATATTTCATTCACGGAATTCGCCAAGCATTAACGTTAGAGAGTGCGTTCGCCGTGACTCCCAGTTGTGCAGAAGCATTATCCAAGTTGAGAACCGCAGTTGCACATATCGACCCTCCCTATTCATATTTCCCGAGATACGTCCTTACTTTGCGCTCGCCCGAGATACGTCCTTACTTTGCGCTCGCACGAGATACGTCCTTATTTTGGGACTCTCCGAAATACGTCCTTATGAATAGGGAGGGTCGATATGTTTTTGAGACAACCCGTCAAACTAAAATCACAGCGATACGAAATATAATAGATTGCTGAGTAATGAATAAACGAAAGGGATGATTGAACACAGTACCTGAATGCACAGCACAGCATAGGCAATTGCCATTTGTGACCTGGTGCCCGTTCGCACCAGGTCGCACTTCTGGACACGCGCAGGGATTGGCTCGAACCGGGGCACTCCGTATTTATACGGAGCGCCAGGAATGTCTTGGCAAGCTCACGGGAGCACGGGCTTCTTGCGTGGGAAGAAACGCGCGCTCGCCAACACACGTGGTCACTGGGGGGGGGGGGAATAACCGGGGCCGCGACGCTCACTCGCAAACCTCTATGTCGCAGTTGACTCGTACTCTCTCTCTCGGCTCTCGCCGCTCTCACGTGGGCTGCTATAGTCTGCGGTGCGGTCGTCGGCCTCGGCTTCCTGATGCTCTCACTCGTGCACTCGATCTCGCGCCCTCGTCTCGAGCATTCTCGCATTACGGCACTCTTGGGTCTCGGTTCGCGGTCGCGTGTGTCTCGTCGCGGACTCCGGACGATGAGGGCCGGCGCGCGCTCACTCGCTCCCGGCCTTGCGCCGGCGAAACTCGTGGCGCGCTGCGGCTCGCGTGCGCGCTGGAGAGTGCTGCCCTCCCGAGCCAGCGCCTCTCCGTCTATATTGACGGTTTACCCCGTCACATATTGTAACTGAAAAAACTAAATATAGTATTTTTGATGGAGAACCTAAAGAATCTTTTATCGTATAAATGTTCGATCTTTGAATTAAGGAGGGTATACACTACAACATAAAGAATCTTGCAAGACAAATTCAGGTCAAAATGTTTTCTCAGTCCAGCCCATTATTAATAATCTTTTGCCTTATCGATTTGTCAACTAGCTGGAAAGATTGTATCAATTTATTTCGGTAGAGCCGTTGGAATTCCTGAAAAACATCTCGAAGGAAGATGTTACCTGTGTCACCTTATGAAATATAAATTCAGGCTAAAAAAAAATCGGTATCTTGATAATCGACTCTTAGAATATTAGTTAAACCAACAAGATTAATAAAGTATAGAAACTATAATAAGATATCTTGAGATTCTAGGATAAAATTAGACATTCGAAGGACGATATGAAAATCAATATTGATTAAATATTTGTAGTTTTAACATGGTAAGTATTAGTTCGGTCAGTTACTTATAAGGATAAACAGTTATTGTATAAGGGGTGTCTGTACATTCAAGTGCGTCGTTGGGTGATTTCGCGATGGAGGATGGTTTTTTTTCAGTAGTTTTCAAACAAAATTGAAAAAGCTGTGAAGGCCCATGAGCCACGTATAAACTGAAAGTTTTTAACAACGGAATTCAATCGTCAAGAAATATTTTGAGCCCAGGATGCGCTAGATGCCGATGATGAACGTGCAAAGTACTTTCCATTTGTAATTTTGAGGAAAGTAGGAATTTCAAGTCTTAAATGGCCTAGAAAAAGCCCGCAATCAACGCGCCGATACTTTCATGAGTATAAAAAGAATTAAAAACAACATTGCAAACCTGAGATTTCCTGAGGACTAGCGATTCACGCGCTGCAGATTAAGATAAACGAGATACGATCATCAAGCGAAATCCTAAGCTTGCAGAATGATGTTGATACGAATAAAATTATCTTCAACACAATTTGACTAGCCCTGGATGCGCCGGGAGCCGGCGATCTTACTTTTCATAAAGATTATCGACGAAAGAAGGGAATACGCCCCTTAACCCATTAAGTCCCAAATTGCAGAAATTTTATTGGTACTTTCGAGCTGAAATATTTTGATGAATAAGACGGAAGATTCATTGCAAAATAGTCATTCCTACTATTCTCGGGTATGCTCTACACGATACAATGGTTGAAAAGACTGAAAAAATTAATTTTCAATAAATAATTAACAAATTAAAATGAAAAATGCGATTTTTTGGAGCACTTTTTTTCAATCCAAAATCAGAGGAAGAGGGAATTTTATTTTTACCGTCGAAAACATGCACAAAAGTGCACAAAATATTTGAACTTTCCAAATTCGTTTTTCGACTATGATTTTTTCAGCAAAATGGCGGCCAAAAAAATCTGATGTCAGATTTATCATCAGCGCCCCCAAGAACCCATTAGTCCAAATTTTCACGATTCTCCGACTAAAAATGTGCAAAATCATGAGCCGCCATCTTGAAACCGCCCACTTGGATACACAATTTTGAGAATTCGATGTCTGAATCGTTATCAGCGATATTGATTTTTTGTTCCAAGTTCAAAATTGTGGCCTGTAGCGGTAGGCTAGTGAAGAAATAGTAAGAAATTTTTTTCTGCTTTGACGAGCTGGTACGCCGCCATTTTGTATTTTTTGAAAAAAAAAGTGTTTTTTTGTAGTTGGAGAGTAGTACTTTCATATGCAACAAATCCTATATTCATAGAATTTTTTCTGCGCTTATGGTAAGTGTTTGAAAATGACCTTGAAATCGGAGGTCACAAAGGTATATTACCCCTTAAATAAGAGCACGACCAATCGACGTAACTCTGTAATCGAACCTCCCCGAATCTGTAAATAAAAGATTCCATGTTTGAATATTTAATTATACACTAGCATGTGAGCGAAAGAGAATAGATAATCTCTGAGAGTAGGTTGTGCTAGTGATACTACTTCTGCTGTTCCTTCTTCTGCTCCTGGAAATGATGTCATAGCTGTAGGAGACGAGCCTTACAGAAAGGACTGCTCGTGACAACTGAACCAAGTAGTGCTGAGCGAGGAGAATTATATACTAAGTTTTAGAGAGAGAAAGAGAAAACTCCGCTCTTTTCCAGTGAGGAACAACCAATGATCAACACTCGTGAGCCTTATGCTTCTCAGAACAGAAAGTGTAGGCTGAAATCGTGTTGAATAATTCCATTCTGTTTGTCTTGGCTGCCATATTCTCATACAAATCATCATTTTCATATAGCTTGTTTGAAACTCTCGATGGGATTAATATCTGAAATTCTCCATTTGTAGTGAAAACCATTTTCTTCCCAAATCTAGTATCCTTCATTTCAGTAAACATGTACTTCTGGCCAGTTTCCAAGTCAGGCCAGTTTCTTCATGAAAAATAGGCATTGGCAGAAATTTGGTTGAGTTCATCGAATTTCATTTTTTACAACTAAAAACAGGAAATCTTGTTAGAGTCAAATATTGTCACGAGTATGATATTCATACTACCTTTTGACAAGCTCTGCTCCGAGGCTTGACTTCCAGTCAAATAGAGCTGACTCGGAGATGGTTCGTCTTCTAGAGCTTATTCTCCCCCTCTCTCGTGACTATACGTCGAATTCGTGTTGTAATTCTTGGATGAGATTTCCGTCATGAATTTCTAGGAATTCTTCGTCAGCTAGACTGTACTCTTCGAGTCTAGCTCTCTTTTGTAGAGGTTGGCTGATCTGGCTCGTCTGTATCACGACTGAGTTCTTCTCTCGACTCTGACTCCTTATATTCAACTGCCCCCCTCTCTCTCAACAGTCTGTCCCAAAATCCTTGGAATATCGTTATGTCCCCTAGGCAGTGTATCCGTTTCGTTTGGTATCAAAAAACTTTTGTCATCCCGAGAACTGAGAGCGACATTTATCTATTTCTCCGTACTATTTTCCGAGAACGAATGATGTTTTGGTGACATTTCATCCTTTTTCCATCGAATGAGCATTCTCGGTAATGTTCGGGAGTGATCGCTTTCTTGACAATGTGAGTTTTGACACCTTTTGCTTTCCTTACAGGAATGTCATCGTCGATGATTACACAACACATTTTACTTCTGAGCCCAAAGAACTCCAATTTCTTCTTCTCAGCAGTTCTAAGACGAATTGATTATTCTCTGAATAATCTGATGTCTCGACGTACTTAGAATGATCAGCTATGATTTTGTAAATCTCCACGTCCTTAATTTCATATATGAAACTATCAGTGTTAGTATACAACATTTTACACTTATTACCTATCCATGCCCTCACTTTGACATAGTGAAAGTCGTACACATAAACTTTTGACAAGTCAAAAACAGAAAGTTCAATATAAATTGTATTATATCTAGATTTTCGTCAATGATAGAGCAACTTTGAAAATTTGGACTTGCAATATATCTAGATGCTCCATATCGTCCTTCCCATTGAGATACTATTTTCATGTTTGAATATTTTTTGTCATTCTCCATCGTTTTACCGTACACAGCATTGCTCATGAGTTCAAAGAGATTCTTTTCGAATTCATTAGCAGCTTCCTATCTTTTCTTTGTATTGTAGTCAATGTATGACTTCAACGACGGACTCTGTTTGAATTTCTGCACTCGATGTATTTTCTTGACTTTTAAGCCTAACTGAACTGCTTGTTAAAAAAAAAAATAGTGCAAAACATATCGTTCTTTGCCGTTCAAAGTAGTCAAAAGCTTATTTTGCTCAGAACCTGGAGGAGCTTCATGTTCTGGGAGGAGAGGTCAATCCTTGTGTGCGTTATGCAAATTCTCAGGATATTCGAAGCTTGCCTCCAAGAGATAACGAATTTTACCGTCATCGGGGATATTTAGAAAAAAGTCTGCACAAGGTGTATCATTAATCCACTCGAAACCTCCTTCTGGAAGATGCTGGTCCATGGCTAGATAAATCAAATATTTCTTTTCTGCATTACGATTGTATCCAACTGCCATGTATTTATTGTTTGCGATGGAGTACCGATTAGAGCACATACTTATACCACCTCTAATTCCTCGCTGAATGAACAATATCATATCGATATCTCAGAAGTTGAAGTTGAACATCACTGAGATGAAGCATGGCATCCCAAGCCAATCTAGGTGTAGTGAAAGAATGTGGAGGATCTACGCCATATGCTGCTTAGCATGTACTTCGGAAATTTTCATGAATGTTAGCCTGCAATAGAACATCTACTTTTAGGTACTGATCACTGTATTCACGCAGATTCTTAATTTGAAATTTATCCCACACATTTTGTGCATGAATCTAATCTTCTTCTTTGATGTCACATCTTTCAAGTTTTTCCACTTGTTTGTCTTCTGTTAGAAGTGATTTTTCTGAATGAATATACTCATCATAGATTTCACATCCGTTGAGTTTGCTTCGAAACGGTTCTTTGTATGAATTGATTCGTATTAGCTATTTTCCCGAGTAAATAACTTGGTGTTGGAATTCGAGCCCACCCGGCAATAGCTTCTTGGACCTTAGCTCTGCAGTTTATACAATATGAGTGGATTCCATGAGTCCAATATTCATAAATATTACCAAAGGAAGGAGCTTCAACATTTCCTTGTTGATATTAAAAAAAGTATATGAAATCTATGTACTGCCTAGTGCATTATAAGGTGTGAGTAATGCGCAGCTTATAATTTATTTTTTTTGGATTAATCCTTTTTATCGACTGGATGCGATTCATGACACATATACTTTATTAATAGTTTCTTGTAAATTTTAGCAGAATAGAGACAATGCATTAATACATGTAACTACTGAAATTTAGGTGGCGTCAAGTATTAGTAATGCTTGATCTATATCGGTCCAAGGCCTCCCTTGAATAGTCATTCTAGCCTATTTTCACCCCTATTTAAGTTAATGTATTAATTTTTCGAGAGCTTCCACAACCCAGGCCGATTTTCTATATAGGCTGTATGTAGTATGAGTTGGGACAACTTCTAGGACCCATGTGGTGGGGCTCTTGACGAGCGAACTCCCAGGGTTCGAAAATAGAGGCTCTAATTGGTAATGTGTAGTACTTTGAGTGCTCCAATGACCTTGGAGATAATTTTTCTGTAAAATTTAGGTGGTTTGCAGACAAAAATGTTCCAGCATTCATTTTCGGTCTCAGAGGTCATTTTAAGTGTGTAAATAGAGGTCAAATATGCCTCTAAAAAGCAAAAACAGTGAAATCAGCAACTTTGCCTATTTATTGAACAGGGTTAAAGTGCTCGGAAAAATCTGGAAAAATTCTGGGGATATCATATGATGCCCTAGAACGTAAAAAGAAATATTTCGAGCCGAATCAAATTTTCTGATGTTTGATTCCTCAGAGAATTGCCCGTCTATAGTCTCGTACTCTCTATCATACATTGGATTTAATATATGTTACGCTGAGAACCAGGCTCGCAATAGGCCTTGAACGGTTCTCACATAATATACGTTACTGGTTGGGAAAATTTTGTTTACAAGATTTGCAAGAGGCTCAGAGTTACTGTCGTCTGCTCGTCGACTTATTCCTTTTAGTTGCCCCAAATAACCCGGCCAATTTTTGTAAAATCTTCCAGACATAATTGAACGCAACTAAATGCACTTTCTGCTGATAACCACCTCTACGAAAATGCAGGACAGTGTTGAAAAGAAAAATATTCCATGGTGTGAAGTTAAACAGTAAACGAGCTGTATATAATGGCTTGTCGTGCCCCAGGGACGCGAACTATGCTATTATAACTAATGCCTCATCTCTCCCTGTTTTCAAAAAACTCTTATTTCTCCACCTCCTTGCCTGCGACCGTGGGGAGAGCTTGTACTGATCTTAAATCATTAAATCATAAGCTCATTTTTTTTTTTAAATCATTTTTTCTAAATTGACTTTGGTTTTTTCTTTTTCTCTACCTCACATAACTCGAACTAAGTCAACCTAATGCATACTGTTGAGTTAGAAATAAGTAATTATATGTACTACTGATTATATTGTACAACATAATGTACAGGAAATAAATCCAATCTAATCTACACTGAAAAACTTTCGTCACTACTGTAGTGCCACTATCCACTACAGTAGCGCCAGATTGGTTCGTACAGTTGCGCCGACAACTCGGCACTACTGGATTGCCGGGTCGGCAATACCACAGCGCCGGGTCGGCAATACTGTACTATACCATATACGGCATAACCACAATGCCGTCTCCCGGGACAACCGTAGCGCCGCATCTCGGCACTGTAGTCTAGAAGTATTATTTGAATAAGGATATACCCTAATCCACGATGATGTTCAGGTGGCTAAGGTCGCCGAGGGCAGTGTCCCGACCCTGGACCGGACCGATGTCTAGGTAGTTAGGGTAGCCGATGAGGGTGTTCCAGCGGTGCGCTCCTGGTATTTTCCCTCGGTCAACCTGACCCAGGACCGGACCGATGTCCAGGTAGTTAGGGTACCCGATGACGGTATCCAGGGGTGCGCTCCTGGTATTTTCCCTTGGTCAACCTGACCCTGGACCGGACCGATGTCCAGGTGATAAGGGTACCTGATGACGCTGTTCCAGGGGTGCGCTCCTGGTATTGCTTTCTCAAAGAGAAAGCTTTGTAACGGGGTAAAAATCGACCCACCGAATCGGACTTCGGGACCTCGATTTTCGTAATCTACGGGTCGAAAAACATGGAAATCCGAAAATGTCTGTATGTATGTACGTACGTACGTACGTACGTACGTACGTGCACTTTTTTTTGTCGTACGATAACTCTCGAAGGAATTGTCCGATCGTCCTGAAATTTTGCACACAAGTTAGTCGCCGCAAAATCTCGGTCGAGTTCAATTTTCAGCCAATTCCGTTGTTTATTTCTCTAGCAACCGTTGCTAACGTGTTTTTGATAAAAGCTCCAAAAATCATCATCAATGCACGATGGGTCTCCAATTCTTTCGACGATCGATGAGAATCGATAAGACATTCATTTTGGAACAACCATTGTTTATTCTCCTAGCAACCGTTGCTATGGAGATACAAAATTCAGCTTCAGACTGACTTTTTTTTGTCGTACGTTAATTTTCGAAGGAATGGTCCGATCATCCTGAAATTTTGCACACAGGTCGGTCTCCGGCAGATGTGAACCGAGTTCGGTGTTCAGCAACATCCGTTGTTTGATTCCATGGCAACCGTTGCTAGCGTGTTTTCGATAAGTTCCCATATAATTCATGATAAATGATCATTTGGGTTTGTATATTTATGGGATTCTATAACAATCAAAGAGACTTTTCCCGTATAAACCATTGTTGATGTCTCTAGCAACCGGTGTTTATATCGCTTGCAACCGTAACTAGGGAATGGGAAAAGTCAGTTGGAGGTTCATTTTTGGAACTGTTGATGACTAAGAAGTAAGAACATCGAAGCTCCGACATTTACCATAGCAACCATTGTTTACGTCCTTAGCAACCGTTACTATGGAGTGTGAAAAGTCAGTTGGAGGTCCATTTTCGGAACTGTTGATGACTAAGAAGTAATAACGTCGAAGCTCCGATATTTACCATAGCAACCGTTGTTTACGTTCTTAGCAACCGTTACTCTGGAATGGGAAAAGTCAGTTTGAAGTCCATTTTTGGAACTGTTGGTGACTAAGAAGTAAGAACATTGAAGCTCCGACATTTACCATAGCAACCATTGTTTACATCCTTAGCAACCGTTACTATGGAGTGGGAAAAGTCAGTTAGAGGTCCATTTTCGGAACTGTTGATGACTAAGAAGTAAGAACACCGAAGCTCGGATATTTACCATAGCAACCGTTACTATGGAGTGGAAGAAATGAGTTAGAGGTTCATTTTGCTTTCTCAAAGAGTGGTGATTAATGTAAGTTGAGGTTCGATTGCAATATTTTGAGAAAGCATACTGCTGAGGCACTTGGCAGCGATTTTTTTGGTTGAGGAAGCTGACCCTGAACTCGAACGATGTCCAGGTAGTCAGGGTACCCGATGACGGTGATGCATGGGTGCGCTCCAGGAATTTTTGCTTGAGAAAGCTCACTCTGGAACCCGACCGTGTCCAGGTACTTATGGTCGCCGATGACGGTGATCCAGAGTGCACTCCTGCTATTCTTGATTGGAGAAGCTGACCCTGGACCCGAACGATGTCTAGGTAGTCAGGGTACCTGATGACGGTGATGCAAGGGTGCGCTCCAGGTATTTTTGCTTCAGAAGGTGACCTTAACTACCTCGACATACATTGTCATCGGCGACCCTTGCCGCGTGGACATCGGTCGGGTCAAGGGTCAGCTTCCCCAAGCAAAAATACTAGGCGCGCACCTTTGGAACACCGTCATCGGGTACCCTGACTACTTGGACATCGGTCCGATCCAGGATCTGGTTGATCGAGGGAAAATACCAGGTGCGCACCCGTGGAACACGCTCATCGGCTAGCCTGACCACGGGTCCAGGGTCAGTTCCTCCAATCCAAAAGTACCTGGAGCGCACCCTTGGACACTGCCCTCGGCGACCCTAACTACCTGAACACGTCCGGGGTCAGGGTTTTCTTATTCAGCCCATGTATTTATAGTGCTGGGAAAAATCCAGTGGCTCAGAACGGATAAATTGCCGGACTCGGCAGTCCCACAGCGCCGGGCTCTCGGGCGAATGGTTCTGCTATAGAGCTCGGCGCTGTAGAGCTGCCGACTCGGCACGTCTCAAGTGCCGGGCACTCGGCGCAACCATAGTCCTATAGTCGGCGCTGTTGTAGTGCCGAAAGTTTTTCAGTGTGATCTCTGCCACGCGGCACATATACCGTGTTTACGTATATTGGCCCGCGCGGTCTGTGTATGTATAAACATATTTATGTTTTCGACTTCTCCGGCGTCGAATCTCGGCGTGTGTGCGTGTGGCTCCCGACGCTTACCTTCACGAAATCCTAATCACACTTGTGTGATGGGCATTTGCCTCATCTCAGTGCCAGAGTCAACAGATGTATACCCATGAAAAGATAAATGAGTTAATAGAGAATTGCCGGCATAAAGGCATATACTTTTGTCTATTCTCATGGTCGCTTACACAATTACCATAACATGAATTGAAGTATATATGAACATCTTCGTTACGAACATTATGAATATGGTTATATAATTTTCTCTGGCGGCTCTCGCGTGAACACGCATATCTGCACTACTATATGAAGTGACGAAATCCAGCCTCGTCAATGATTACGTGTAGTAGCGAAGCGGCAGCCGAAGGATCGCAGAGCCGATACATGACTAGGCAGTCGTTAAGGTGGGGAGAGGGGAGGGGTGAAACACAAAGTATCCCGTTATTTTCGTTCACAATAACTTTCGGTCACACATGTAATCGCACCTTATCATAAGTTTACGTATTTTTCTCATCGCATCGAAATAACTAAACACAAATTACAACACTAACTTTCAAGTACGTTACCAATTTTCAAGTGAATCTTCACGCCCACGCATCGACATATTTCGGTTGTTCACGATGAAAAATGAAAACGCTCTAGCAACTCTATCGATCCGTATCATCAGAATTTCCATAGCGACACTGATTCTTCGATTGCTTAACGTTATTTCTTGTACATCTTTCTGAAATTGGGTTTTTCCCGCATTTCACACCCACGCATCAATTTTTCGAAGTATTGATTATAGATATGAAAGCCTATTCGATGTTCTTCTGATCGGACATACTTGATTTCGCACCATATCAGAATTTCACGTATTTCTTTGAACGCAAAAAAATCACGTAGTAAACCACCAATTCTCAAATACGTACCCCACGCCGACAGATCGACATATTTCAGTTTTTCACGATGAAAAATGAATATGCTCAAGCAGCTCTATCGATCCGTATCATCAGAATTTTCATCACGACGCTGATTAGTAAAGTTTTTTAACTATTCATGGGAGACATCTTACTAAAGGTCATTTTTTTCCCTATTTCGCGCCCACGCATCAAGTTTTCCGAAGTTGCAACCATGAAACATTAAAGCCCCCCCAAGGATTTATCGATTAGTCTCACCCAAATTTGCACCATACAATTATTTAATGATTTTTTCTGATGGTTTATCGACTCAGGGAAAAAAACGCAAGCTTAATTTTCACATTTCTAACAACCGCGCATCAATTTTTCCAAATTTTTCAATGGAGAAAATGAAAGCGTCGGTGATTCCCTTCCGATTTGGTCCGATCAGTTTTCATATGCGTTGGCTCCTTCATCGATTTTTCTTTACATAAAATTTCCGGGAGGATCAACTTTATATTATAGTGTAGAAGTGTGGATAAGTAAATCATATTACGCCAGATTTTATATATGTATTTGTGAGTATTTGATTGCACAGATTAGGAAAAGGCGATCCCTTATGTCATAGTGTCCCACATAGCATGCAATACCGCGTTGATATATTTCACTGAAATATTTCAGTGCAAGATTTCAGCAAGATTGCTGCAATATTTCAATGCAGCTTTTGGAAACCGATTTGGTATCTTTCAATGAAATATTTCAAAAATATTGCAGCAGTATTTCATGAAAGATTCAACGCTATATTTCACAATATTACAATAAAATATTGCAGTGTAAGACTACTGCAAGATTTCTGAAATATTCCCCTGAAATATTCCATGCAACATCGCTGCAAGATTCTTGCAAGATTCGACTGCAAGATTTTGGAAAGTCAAAGGCTACATTGAAATATTGCACAATAATTTCAACGAAAGATTTCATGAAATATTACTGCAAGATTCCTGCAAGATTTTGCTGCAAGATTAAGGACAGTCAATAGCTGCATTGAAATACTGCAGAAATACTGCATCAAAACATTTCACGCAATATTGCTGCAAGATTTCTACAAGTTTCTGCTGCAAGATTAAGGAAAGTCAAAAGCTGTATCGAAATATTGCTGAAATGTTTTATTCAAAGATTCCGTGCAATATTGATGCGAGAATTCTGCAAGATTCAACTGAAAGATCCTGAGAAGTCAACGACTGCAGTGGAATATTGCAGATATATTGCATTGCCAGATTTCATGCGATATTGCTGTAAGATTTCTGCAAGATTCTTCTGTGAGCTCATGGAAAGTCAAAGGCTACATTGAAATATTACACAAATATTTCGATGAAAGATTCCATGCAATATTACTGCAAGATTTCTGTAAGATTCTGCTGCAAGATTGAGGACAGTCAAAAGCTGCATTGAAATAATTCAGAAATATTGCATTGCAAGATTTCATGCAATATTGCTGCAAGATTAATGCAAGATCTTCCTGCGAGATTCTGAAAAGTCTAGAATTGCCTTGAAATATTGCTGAAATATTTTATTGAAAGATTACATGCTATATTGCTGCAAGTTTATGAAAAGGCATTAAAATAATACAGCAATCTTGCAGCACTCTTTCAATGTGATAGCTCATTCTACTAAATCGCTTACATCAAATTCAATGTGGGAAAATGTATAAATTCACATTATCAGAACGGGCGCAAATCCGTGATTCTCTGAGTGCGGCACAAAATTTTTGCCGCCGGATCAGCACGCACCTTTATAATACATAATTTCGTTAATGCTGTATTCAAATCCTGACCCTCAGGATAGGAACTATAATATTGCACCAACTATGCAGAAATATTGAGTGAAAGATTTGAAGGGTGTCGAAAAATCGGCACTCAAATATTGGAGCAATTTTGCAGTAATCCATGCAATATTTCAAAGTTATATTTCTAGAATCTTGCAGAAATATTGCATTGCTCCTTGCACTACGGATAGGTGGCGACTCGCTTCACGCAAGTGAAACTATTAGCCTCTGTCTATATACCAGCATCTAGAATGAAGGGTATCAAATTCAATTCCGACTTTTATTTCTGAGTCAAACTGGAAAAACTATTTTCGTAGGAATCTCTCATTGCAAAATTTTAAGCTTATATTGCTGAAATCTTGCAGAAATGTTGCTTGAAAGATTCGGAGACCGTCGATGAATCGGCAGAGAAATATTGCAGTAATCTTTCAATGCAATAATCATTATGATATTGTTAAAATCTTGCAGAAATATCGCATGAAAGATTGACTCGACGATCGGCCGTGAAATATTGCAGCAATCTTACAGCAATCTTCCAATTCAATATTCATAATCATATTGTTGAAATCTTGCAGAAATATTCCAAGAAATATTTCATCTTTCTTGCAAGCCGGACATATCAATATTGCAGAAATATTGCAGTGCAAGATTTCTGCGATATTTTAAATCTTTCTTGCTAATATTGCAGTAATATTGCTACTATGTGGGGTTACTCTGCAATCTATCGAAAGCTATGACCATATAAGCAGCTTTTTGACTACTCCGACAGAGTTTTAGCACCTTCGAGAAGCGTTCCGCGACTCTTTTACTGTGCTCTCATGGAAAGGATAAGAGAGCGAACTGCAGCCGGTCGCAGTAGAATTCTACCCGCCACCGAATGCAACTGACGTTTGGAGTGCACGTCAACTTTATTATTTCTACAAGAAGCCTCTTTGGGAAAGCATACTGTTAATGCAAATAGCAGCGGTTTTTTCCAATTTTGACAGCTCAAATAATCTTGTTGTTTCGGTCAATAACGCACGATATCAAAAACTGTGAGTAGAATAAGATTCGCGACGAGGATAAATGAATGGCGAAGAAAGTGGATGCATACGCCGATGAATTTATGACGTCCGTGGAAGCAAAGAGGCGCCCGAGTCGAATATAAACGCTACCGCGTGCCAATATACCTTAAGCACGTTTGAGAAAGGCCACGCGCACGTGACGACCTGAACTGCGCGGGCTGCGCGTGATCTGTCTGGTCATATAACGATAAACCGCATCGTGGACGGAGCTTGGCCTCGACTTAACCGCCGCAAGGTTCGATGATTGGCAGAGGTAATAAACACCGGGAGTGAAAAAAGTTTGATGTCCGAGCCAAAAACTTATAATCCGCTGAAATGATCGCTCACGGCACCTCTGAAAAAGCACAACCGTCGCCTAATCGACTGAAGACAAAGAGAGGCGCCCAGAGACGCTTTCCCGCAACTCCGCGCGTATATCAACTAACAGCTCCGTCCATCAACGTGAGTCGATCACACGTACCGGTGTCAGAAGAAACTGGGTTTGAGAAGAAGTGAAATCGATTAAAGACGTGAGTTTCACGTGCTCGACATGTACGCGTACACACACACACACACACACACACACACACACATTGATGATTGTGATTTCAGTGTTTTTCGGTCCTGTGCGATCTAAGGCGAGCAACGGGGCCGCACAAGAGATGTAGGGATTGGCCAGCGGAGCCAACAAATCGTTGGCTGATTATAAAGCCGACGAGGAGGTGCGGGCTGGAATGACAGCAGCACTCGGTAAATACTCATATGAGTAGCTTACCGCGATTGAGTTTGTCGGGAGTGTCGCAATAAATCGCGAGTGCCGATGGCCCGCGAATCGCTATTTAATACAGTGCATAATGTGTGCACTGTAATAGAATCACGGGCGGAAGAAGAATTTAAAAGATTATTATACAACGTCGTGGGCTGAGAGAAACAAAAGCCACGCGGGCCGGCAGGGAACAAAAGTCACGCGAGTCAGAGGACAAAACATTGTTTTGTTTTGGTTGAGCGGTCTAGCGCGTGAAGTTGATGGCGCCGCGGCCCATGTATCAAAGTTCCCGCGTGAGATCGAGCGCGCGGCAATGGTCGGCGCTGCGACTCGCGCACGTACACGGCGAGGGCTGGTGCGATAACTCGCACTCGCGCGCGGCAAGGCGCACGCCTTGGAACGACGCGGTGAGCGGCATCGGGAAACTCGCGCCGACACAAAACTCTCGTGGCTTAGTGCGCGCGGCGGAAGGCCGGCGCTATATATATATATATATATATATATATATATATATATATATATATATATATATATATATATATGATGGACGACGCAGCGTGCTGCATTGGCGGTGCCGTTGCTGACTCGCTGTCAGGCGCGCGCGTAAACTCAGGTGTGCGTATATCAGGTGGCGCGTCAGCGCCACTGACGACAAGTATGCGCAGCAAGCGCTCGTGGGGACGCGACTAGCCATTATATACAGCCCAATTTCGTGTTCAACCTCACTTTTTTAATTATTTTTGTTTTACCGCTGTCCCGCAGTCTTGTAACAGTTATAAGCAAGAACTACGGTCACTTACGATTACTTTTGTCAGAAAAGTTTCATCGAAATCGCTCTGGTTATATTTGAGAATAGAAGATTGAGTCGGCTAGCAGACGGATTGCGCGAGAGCGCTTGAAAATTTCAACATTTCAATTCTTCAAGAGTACGCTATAGATATACAAGCGAGCGAGCGAGCGAACGCCAGCGGTGCCCAGTGGTGAGAGGATGACCGCGGTAAGGTTGGTTATCAATGCGGCCAGTCGACTGCGCATGTCCGCTCTCAAGTGATAAGTGAGCAATATCGTATCATCGAGTATTATGTAGTTATAGTAGTATCGTCGTAGTAAACAGCTGGTAAGCAAACATATGGGCAGTCGAGATGAAAAGTGCAAATGTGCTGGACGTTATCTTAGCTACTTCAGCAGCTTTGTCAATCCGACTTTAAATTGATTGAGTTGTTTGACTTGGGCTAACCTACTTGCTGGTGCTGATATACTTTTCAAGGTAAATTAGTTTCTTTTTTGAAAAGATTTTATTTGAGGTTATTCATTGACTGGTTAATGAATCTAATTAATCATTTTTTTTGCAGTTCAAAAATAGATCTGAATGAAGTTAAAAGGCTTCAACTGCTCAGTATTTTTATACGGGCCACAGGAGTTGGCAAGACTCATCATACAAGATGAGAAAATAAGTTCTCGCCAATAACAGATTGACTTAATATGAACATGAATAAGCAAATAGAAGACTTCTACAGCAGAGTGGATTTCAGTTGACGTGTTGGACCTTTTCGACAATAACATCTTATATAAATACGCACGTCCGACGTGCAATATGCAAGTCCACAGGAGAAGACGTCTAAATATGTTATGAGTATACCTATGTATACCTTCATTGACATTTCTGTGAGTGATTTTAGTATCCGACAATTGTGAGATGATCAGTGTATCCTCAAGACTGTTGACTTTACCAGCTCCTTATCCGCCAGCTCATATAATTCTCAAGAATGAAAATTCATCACCTACTACCATGGAACTATTTATACCTGGTGCAAGGACTGAATAAATATTGTGACAAAGTGAAAATCAGTGACCAGTTAAATGCAAAAAACAGCTGTGAGCGAAAGCAGCTCATGGATGAAGCTCTACATATCTACAAGAGGAGACGTCTAGACGTGTTATGAGTATTAGCTTCATTGAAACTTCAGTGACTGATTTCAGTATTTGACGGTTTCAGGTTGATAAGTGTAACTCAAGACTGTTGACTTTACCAGCTCCTTATCCGCCAGCTCATATAATTCTTAAAAATGGAAATTCATCACCTACTACCATGGAACTGTTGGATAACTATTTATACCTGGTGCGAGGACTGAATAAATATTGTGTTGAAGTGTGTAACCTGGTGCCCGTTCGCACCAGTTTACACGAGGGACTGGCTCTACCGCGGGCACTCCGTATTTATAACGGGCACCAGGAGTGCCAAGGCTAGCTCTCGCTCGGGAGCACGGGGGAATCTCTCGGGGGGGGGGGGCCGCGCGCGGAGACTCGAACGGAGTCTACCCGCGCGCTTCGCTTGGCCGTGACGTCGGGAGGGGGGGGCGCGAGGGGAGAGGCCCGGGCCAGGGCCGGAGCCCGTCGTTCTTGGGGTGTGTTGGCGCGCTCGCCAACACACACATTCTCGCAGGGGGGGGGGAACACCGGGGCCGCGACGCGCACACCAAACCTCTCTCTCAGCCGCTCGTTCTCTCGGCTCTGCTGCTGCTGCTCGGTCGCTGCTCGGCTGCCGCGTCGTCGTCGGCCTCGGCGTCCCGGACAAGTCCTCGCACACACGCACACGATCACGCACACACTCGGGGCTCGGTCACTCGGGACTCGTCGCGCGCCGCGTGTTGAGGGCTGCGGGCACCGGACGGTAATGGCCGTCCGCCTCGTGCTCACTCCCGGCCTCGCACCGCCGGAACTCTCGCGTGCCGCGGCTCGCGTACGCGCTTGAGAGTGCTGCCCTCCCGAGCCGGCGGCTGCCGTACCGGCCGGGTCTACAGTGACGGGTTTTCCTGTCACAACTCCCCCTCCCTAAACCGGACCACCCGGTCCGTCCACTGGACTCAGGGAGACGGCATAGGGGGTAGTGCGACGGTGGAAACAGGGTCCCCCGGGTTTCCCCGTCACAAGTGAAAACCAGTAAACAGTGACATGTGAAAAATAGCTATGATGGAAAGCAGCTTATCATGAAACTCCTCAACTTCACATGTAGAGACGTCTAGAGATGTTATGTAGTGATTGCTACGTTGACACTTCTATCGGTTATTTCAATATTCAACAATTTCAAGAGGATCAGTGAAACTGAAGACTAATTGCCTGTACTAGAACTGTGAATAGTCCATTGTATTTGTTATTTTGTGTATGTTGATATATTTATTATAATAAATTTCTATTCAAAGAGGACTGCTTTTGACCATATATCATCATCACATATTGATGAAAATGTTGATGCCTGATTTTGATGACTTCATGAGTCTATATCCACCTCTGACATGTTTAAAAATTTTTTTAGATAAGACTATAAGATTATGATTCAATTTTGAATTTGCTTAACTTTAATTTGACAAATTAATTGTTTTCATCAGTTTTTTAAACATTTTATTTTGTGTTTATATATAATTAAATGATCTTAGAAACATTCTTCTCTCAATAGTGCAATTACTGTAAGATTTGATTCAATTACCAATTAGCTTCATAAAAGTATGAGAGTATGAACTAATTAGCTTCATATATAGAAGTATGAACTCATTTTTGAGTAACCGAACAAGTACCATGGCGCGCCTGTAGATGGCGAGGCGTTGAGTCGCGCGTGTATAAGGTATAGCGCGGCGCTCTCTTGCAAGAGAGTCGGCGTTCTACCGTCTATATAAGGGAGTTTGGACATTAGACTACCCGCGGAGTTCGTGGTCAATCTCAGTGTCCAATTTGGTCATTCCTTATTGGAGCAGACTTTTTTGAATAATATTCCGTGACCCAGAAGTAATATGGCCGGTAAACTATTCGATTAAGACGGACCCAAGTTGTACGTCAGAATCAGTTTGTCAATGAGCCTAACACGGGCAGAAAGTAAAGTTGAATCTATGAAACATATTCTTAGAATTGTCAAGCCATGCGTTCGCTTTATAACCCTGATATCTTCACAGGTTCAAAGTTCCAATAAAATGAACAGCTTTCTGACGAAGTTTGAAATGTACTTGATCTTGAAATGGCTTAATATAAATTCATTCTCGTCCCAGCGGCAGTAAAGTGCCTACTTTGCGTCCTGGCGTTTGCAAAGAATGGCACTTTTCTGCCGCGGGATACGAAAAATAGTATTAGACTAGTGCAATTAGGCCAAAAATCGTGAAAAAACCCGAAAACGTGCCTGGGGTCCGTTTTTTTTGGAATCGCTTTGTTGTAACCTCTAGATTAAAACTGGATCCAAACAAAATTCTCAAAAGTTGTGGAAAATTGTGGAAAATGAGAGAAAATTGGGAAATTACTTGTTTTTTCACATTTCAGTGCATAACTTCTTTTAGAGAGACTTTTCGAAAAAAAATGTTGAGTAGAAAATTGTTTGTTTTGAAATTTGCTACAAAATAAGCCCTGTTGAGTTACGATCCAGTAGTTAGGGTAGTCAGAAGACGTCGATCACGTGGTGAGACACGAAAAAAATGAATCAATGGAAAAACCCATTTTTCATGCATCAATATTGATGGAAATTCGTGAATAGGACTCTTTCAGCATTGTTTGAATACAGCCCCAAGCCGCCTGTGATTGGTCTATAATTTTCCGAAATACGGGTTTTTAAAATTTGGATTTCATCGCTTAATCACGCAAAAACTAAGCGTCTGGTTCGGTAGCCAATTTTTTTATCATGTCCATGGCATAGCTAGCTATCATATCCAACATTAACATTACACTAATTTTGGTAAAAAAAAAATTTATCGAAGTATATACGTTTCATTGGTTTTTTTGCGTTTACTATTTCCTCAAAATAACCAAAACAAGCTCATCAATCGGAACGTAATTGGTGTCGAATGCAAGCTAATAAGATTCCGCAAATTTTGAGCAAAAAGTCGTTGCTCTACTGTGCTTATGTCACGAACTATCTCTTTCTGAAGTTTTCAACAGTTTTCAGGTTATGTACTGTATATATGTCAACGCGGCGCGACTCATTCGAAAGGCACGAATTAGCTGCAACTTTCCGATGTAGAACAAAAGTCCCGATTCACGATTCATCGGTAGAAATATATGAAATAGTGCACCGCGCGCCCAGTTTCCCGAGCGTAACTGCCGGAATGACGGAGTAAAGGCGTGGTGGGGGAGCAAAATCGTCTGCTAGCCGGCCAGTGGAAGACTGATTTCGCGCGTTTCAAATCACCCGATCGACCTGTAATCTCTAAATTTTCGCAACTATAAGTCGTATTTTTATGTTTAACCACTTAACTTGGGGTAGCTCGTCCAGCTCAAGCCGAATTTCATTACATACAGTCATTTCGAGGAAATAGTAAACGCAAAAAAAACAATGAAACGTATATACTTCGATAAAATTTTTTTTTACCAAAATTAGTGAAATTTTAATGTTGGATATGATAGCTAGCTATCCCACAGACATGTTAAAAAAATTGGCTACCGAACCAGACGCTTAGTTTTTGCGTAATTAAGCGATGAAATTACGATTTTTCCAAATGTAAAATATCCATATTTCGGAAAATTATGGACCAATCACAGGCGGCTTGGGGCTGTATTAAAACAATGCTGGAAGAGTCCTATTCACGAATTTCCATCAATATTGATGCATGGAAAATGTGTTTTTCCATTGATTCATTTTTTTCGTGTCTCACCACGTGATCGACGTTTTCTGACTACCCTAACTACCCTAACTACTAAACCCTAACTACTAACTTTACTAACTACTAAAAGAAGTTATGCACTGAAATTTGAAAAAACAGGTAATTTCCCAATTTTCTCTCATTTTCCACAATTTTCCACAACTTTTAAGAATTTTGTTTAGATCCAGTTTCAATCTAGAGGTGACAACGAAGCGATTCCAAAAGAAAACGGACCCCAGGCACGTTTTCGGATTTTTTTTAGCTAATTGCACTAGTGTATATATGCACCTCGCTCATCTAGGCTATTTCGGCACGCGCAAACTTGCAATCCTTGCTGCGCTCGGATCGCAAACGTTTTTCGTGCCGAAATCGCCTAACCTCGCTCGGGCGCATAATATACTATTCTGTATTGAAACATGCCCTGATGAAGGTATCTCTGGTATCTATCTAATATCCAGGGGCGCGCTAGCGCCCCCTCCTGGCGAGTAACGGCAGCTGGGGGCAGCGCTACCCTTATACATTAAGTTTGGATCACGGATTTTTCAATTTTATAAAATAACACAGATACGCATCAGTTATGGATGTTATCTGGTAGAATATGATTTTTTATTTATTTTTCCCTAGTATCCAGCCCTATTCACTTCCTAAAGAAGATGTTTTCATGTAATGAGTCTTGTCTGCTAGGTTAGAATGGAGAAAAAAAGATTTGCGTTCAGTTCATAAGCCACTTCGACGCGGCGACGAACGATTTCGAGATATCTCGATTCTCGCATATATATAGGTATAGGCTACTGAGCTGCCGTAGAGACTCATCATGGCGTCTGCTATATATGTAGTATAAGCTGGTATAAGTATGGAGTGAAACGCGAACACATGCAACTCGGACACGTTTATATATTATATATATTTTATATAAAAACGCGAGATCGCAAGTAGCGGACATAACCCGGGTCGTCTAGTGCTGCAAATGTGCCAGACGTCGACCGAGCTGTGTCTTTGATTTTCTATTGATTGGAATAGGCTAACCTCCAATCTGTATTAGGTAAGAATATTATTCAATAATTCGAAGTGAAAAATTAAGAATCACGCCGCAATCACGCGCACATAAGTATAAAGTTTTCTTAATATATGTGCACATGACTTAGCATCGTTCCCTTCATTAATTATATATTAATTAACAATCTCGTAGTAATAAGAAAAATTGGTTCTTTGCCCCACACAGCTACCATCTGTATACTTAGACTGTACGCGAGTGACAAGTACCTAATATTCTGCTGAGTTTTGATGCTGAAAGATGATTACGCCGGTCCATTTTGCAGGCAGAAGCTAACGTATATGAAAACTTCAAGCTCTCATAATCACCAACAAAGCACCTTTGTAAATTGATCATTTTAATGGAGAACAAAGCCTTAGTAAACTTTCGATCAGCAAACAACTAGCTGCCTGCAGGAAAAATATAGAGTTGGTAGAAGAAGAGCGTGATCCCCGATCAGCTTTTGTTAATTATTGTGTCTCAGTCGATGAATTTTGGTTGTAAGAAGAAAAATACGTGAGTGACCTAAGAATGTTCGAGGATATATTGCTAATGGCTAATATTCTTCCTGCCGTCATGGATATCAAAGAAGATCTGATCTGCATTGCTCATATCTCGACGATGGTCTCTACTACCGAGCAAGGCACAAAAGTCCACTATATGGAATATGGAAACACAGCCATGACAAGAGATGTAAGAAAAATTCCAGACAATCTCGCATCCATACCTCCTCTATCTCATAAGTGTTGTTTAGCCAAACCTGATGGGGTTGAACACTGGCCACATGGTGTTAACACGGAGTTTGAAATGATTGCTGACAGCGGTGCTACCGTTTTCCTCCTGGATGTACTTGACAAAGATGAGACATGTGTCGTAAAGTTAACCCATGATATGAAGGGTTTGGCTCTGGAACTTCTAGAGAGATGCGCCAAGATCACTCCACCAATCGATGAAGGCATTGATATTGATAATGCAAAGAATAATAAACAAAGATTGATGATGCAAAGAATAATATTGGAGAGGAGCGACCACCTCCCATAGGTGAAGAAAATTTACCGAATGTTAATATGGGCTGTATCAGTTATGTATGTTCACCATTGGAATTCTGGATACGCAAGCAGACCCAGTCCCAATTTTGGATGATATTACTTTGAGAATGATTGACGCAGAGCTGTTTAAAGAAGTTGGCGATATTAAAGAAGGTGAACTCTTGGCAGCCAAATTCAATGAAGATCAACTGTGGTATAGCTAGTTTATTGCCATTGATATTTCCAACTGGATGCTCAGTGGCATCAGTGCCTTTGTATCTGATCCAGAGCAGCCTATCATCGGAACAGATACTCAATCTGAAAGGTATGATAACGATTCCACAGAGATTTCCTCAGATATCTCTAATGCGCTTTGTGAAACTCAAATTAATGTAGAACAAGAAACAACTGACTGAACAAAGTAGGGGCAACGAGACTGATATTGTTAACGAAGCCCAAGTAGATACTAATGAATTAATCAATGATTTGACAAACGTTCATGGAATGAAATATTTTTTAGGTAATAAGGAGGAAATAGTTCCAGGATAAATATGCTGAGGGTTCGCTGTTGGTGAAATTGAAAGATATCATTCAGTCAGTACATGGAGGAACAACCTATAACATTTGCACAACAGATTGTGTCCATGAGCTGGAAAATGTTCCCCACGGTCAGGCTCTCCCCCATCTACTACAAGTCACCTGGAATATTGGGCCAACCTACATTCAAAAATCGGAGTCCATTCATCAATCATGGTAGAAAATCATAATTTAATAATAATTTAAGGTTACTTATGCATAATTCAACTTCTGACACGTTTCAAATTTTTTTAGAGGAACAGTTGCACAACAAGCAGTTTAACATACATGTGTATGTTTCATGACCAACAGCAAAATTGTCGACATTGCAGTCAAATCTTCTGTCAGTCGTGCCTGAATAATATTGTGACAAGTGTACCAAAGCAAAGGCCATCAAGAGTTTGTAATGTTTGTCACACGCTGCTGGTGCAAGAGACAGCTCCATATTTCAGCTGAGACCCTTCTTCAATTACAAAAAAACAAAGAACTCTCAATGTGATTATTTTTCTTAGATTATAGAATCAGTGCAATATCAATTCAGAAAGAATAGACAGTATACCGGTATGAAAGGGTTCTTACAAAAATAACTTTTCAAGTATTTTTCACTTGAATTAATAAGTGATTTTATTCATTAACTAAATCTTATTATCCAATGTGATGTGCTAAGGGGTTACAGGCTGCTATGAGGAACATAGTTCAAAAGTTTTTCCAACTTGTACAGTGAATGATGTATCAAGTTTGTGAAAATTTGGATGAAAAAAGAGTATATCTGTAACTCGATAGAAGTATAAAAGTGATAGAACTCGATAGTGTATAAAAGTGAACGTTAACCCTGGTTACATTTAACAGACTCAAGTGATGAAAGAGAGTAATTGTCAAGTATTTGTAAATATGAGACTGTACTAATTAAAGTTAAATGTCGTTTGAAAAATTAAAGCTTTTGAATGTACATACTCTGATTTAATTGTACATAGAAAATTTTCAAATTTTACATTACAGTGTTAAATGTCATTTGAAAAATTAAAGCTTTTGAATATACATACTCTGATTTAATTGTACATAGAAAATTTTCAAATTTTACCATAAGTTTGTGGAAATTTGATGAAAAAAGAGTATATCTGTAACTCGATAGAAGTATAAAAGTGAACGTTAACCCTGGTTACATTTAACAGAGTCAAGTGATAAAAGAGAGTAATTGTCAAGTATTTGTAAATTTATCAGTTTTTTAAACATTTTATTTTGTGTTTATATATAATTAAATAATCTTAGAAACATTCTTCTCTCAATAGTGCAATTACTGTAAGATTTGATTCTATTACTAATTAGCTTTATATATGAGAGTATGAACTCATTTTCGAGTAACCGGCCAAGTACCGTGGCTCGCCTGTAGATGGCGAGGCGTTGAGTCGCGCGTGTATAAGGTATAGCGCGGCGCTCTCTCGCAAGAGAGTCGGCGTTCTACCGTCTATATAAGGGAGCTTGGACATTGGATCAACTCGGGCCTTCGTGGTCAATCCCAGTCTCCAATTTGGTCATTCCATATTGGAGTACACTTTTTTGAATAATATTTCGTGACACAGATGTATTATGGCCGGTAAACTATATAAATTAAGACGGACCCAAGTCGTACGTCAGAATCAGTTTGCCAATAAGCCTATCACGGGCAGAAAGTAAAGTTGGATCTATGAAACATATTGTTACCATTTTCAAGCCATGCGTTCGCTTCATAACCTTGATATTTTCACAGGTTCGAAGTTTCAATAAAATGAACAGCTTTCTACATTTCTGTATTTAAACATGCCCCGATGTAGGTAGCTCTGGTATCCATCTAATATATACCTCCCCTAAAACCATTCTTTATACGTGAACTCGTTGTACGTTTCTTTAAAGGTTCGCTACTCTTCCATCAGAAATATATTATCAAAGCAATATTGTTTTGTTTCAGTTGTATTTAGTATTCTAGAAGAAAAACCAAGAAGAAAAGTAAGAATACATTTTTTCGATTCGAGGCTCATGTCTCTTACAATCACGTTATAAAACAAATGGAATCCAGTGATATCAGGGAAGTCGATTCACTTTGGGTGCAATTTGTTTAAATAATTATTGTATAAACATTGGATCTTGAAAAAAGAGAAAATAGGGGTATTTTTTTCAAAAAAGCACGCAATTCCGCAATCAGTTTTCATCCCATGGTGATAGCGTAAGCATTGGCAGAAGCTACTTTTTCTCGGTTTTACTGAATTCCAATTGTTTATAACGCGATTGCCAGAAAAATAAGCCTCAAATCAAAAAAATGTGTTTCACGTTTTTTTCTTGGTTTTTCATCTAGAATCGATTGACACCATTGCTTTCTCGAATTTACGAATTTGGGTGCAATTTGTTTAAATAATTATTGTTTAAACCATTGGAAATGGAAAAAGAAAAAACACAGGTATTTTTTTTCAAAAAAGCACGTGATCCAATAATTAGTTTTATGATATCTCCGCTGGTTTGGACATGGGCCTTAATGGGTTAATATGGTCAAAAAATTATGCCAGTGCATCAGATAGCATAAGCAATTTTATTTTTCATAGTAAAAATTCACCTTCGAAAAAGATATACTTAACGACAAGTATATTCCTTATCCTGTGGTTCGTTGTTGGATAAATTTTCAATCAACTAAATGTTTTTAGGTAGAATTAATTATATTTCTTTGTAAATATAAAAATGCTTAAGCGACTAAATTTTTTTGAGAAGGTAAAAATTGCAAGATGTCTTTTAGTTATTTTTCTATTTAAATACATTTAAAATAATAATTAAAGAATATGAAGCCTTCTTTCTGCTTCATGTTTCTTTGCTACGGATTTCAAACTGATTTATTTTTTTTTTTTTAATATACAGTAATATCAAACATTATCCAACTAGTATGGTTATCCAACAATAGAATGAATATTTTTCAAATTACACTTAATTATTGTAGTTATACTAATGTTAAGATGGAAAATAACTCAAATCACAAATTTATGTCAAGTACTAATATAATTTTGAAGAGTTTAAGCTCAAAAATTATATAAATGGTGGAAATAAAATAAAATACACCATTTGCATTTTTATTTCTCATAGAAATATATTTACCTTTGAAAAAGGTATACGTTGACGACAAGTGGGTTTCGTATCCCATAGTTCGTTGTTGAATAAATTCTTATGCGAATAAATTTTTTTATAGAAAAAGAAATATGAAAATGACTTGATCTTAGTCTATTCAAGTGTATGTAAGAAAATAATATGATTCGAATGGAATATATCATTTGAAAATATCACTTCAATAGACATTTTTACCAATACACTATCGTTATATATTCCAGTTCATTTTGTCAATTATGACCAAAGAAAGTAATGAAATCTAGAATCTGATACCAAGTATTCAACTGGTGTGATTATCCTACCACCAAACAAATATTTTTGCAAATTACACTCACAATCAATTATATGTCAAGTAAAATACATCAAATCTTGCTACATTTTGATCCTTGAATAAATTACATTGCGGTAAAATACTTCAGTAAGTCGAATTCTCTGTTACGGATTTCGAACTAATAACCTTGAATATCAATTTGCTAATGTTAAGATAAGAAAGTACTGAAATCTCGAGCAATTTTTCTTCGTCATAGTAAAAAATGGACCTTCTAAAAGGTATACGTGGACGACAAGTATGTTCCGTATCCCTATAGTGCGTTGTTGAATAAATTCTTATGCTACGTAAATAGAAAATGACTTTGAAAATGACTGTTTAATCTCACTCCATCCAAATGCATGTAAAATAATAATATGATTCAAATCATATATGTGAAGACATACACAAATTCATTATTTACGAAGCACAAGAATAATCTTAGATTATCGGGGAACTCTTAAACTTGAATGATAATCAAAAATTATCAAATTAAGTATTATAAAACCTTTCTGGAGAAAAGTATAAGTTTTTGACGAGTAACGATAGGTTAACAGTACATACATTTGTTAATCATTGTTTATATATTATCGGGGGACTCTTAAACTTGAATAATTATCAAAAATTATCAAATTAAGTATTATAAAACCTTTCTGGAGAAAAGTATAAGTTTCTGACGAGTAACGATAGGTTAACGGTACATACATTTGTCAATTATCGTTGATATATTTACGTTTCGGTACTGGTTTTTTAATCAAATTTTCAGTCGAATTTACGAAGCACATTTTTTCATACATACTATTCTATATTTAAAGATATACATTAATTCATCGTAAACCAGAACTACCCAAATCTAAGCATATGAAAGTGAAGAAATCAATTCATATATTTGTCCTGGCAAGTTCAAATAAATTTCACCCTTCTTGCTTATCACAATTACTTCTATAAATTCACGTATCATAAGAAGATGTGTTTTGTAAATCATCTTAGATTATCGGGGGACTCTTGAACTTGAATAATTATCAAATTCAGTATTATAAAACCTTTCTGAAGAAAAGTATAAATTTCTGACGAGTAACGTAACAGTACATGCATTTGTTAATTATTTGTTTATTTTTTTACGTTTCGGTACTGGTTTTTTGATCAAATTTTCAGTAGAATTTACGAAGCACATGAATCATCTTAGATTATCGGGGGACTCTTAAACTTGAATAATTATCAAATTCAGTATTATAAAACCTTTCTGAAGAAAAGTATAAATTTCTGACGAGTAACGATAGATTAACAGTACATACATTTGTTAATTATTTGTTTATTTTTTTACGTTTCGGTATTTGTTTTTAATCAAATTTCTAGTCGAATTCATGAAGCACATGAATAATCTTAGATTATCGGGAGACTCTTGAACTTGAATCATTACACAGCTCCACAAAAAAAAATAAAAAATTGAACCAGAGACTGGACTACTCTACTTCTATGTATTTTTGGCTGCTGAATCCGAATCCGAGGTCCGTTAAGCTCCATCACCCCTGCGATTAGACATAACCTCAAAAAAAATATTTTCAATTCATCATTTTGCAAAACAGAAATTTTTTTCAGATTTTATGTGAAAAATTAGATAGAAACTGTTCTTGGTATTTTTTCAATTCGTCACATAGTTTACGAGTGAAAAATTCATAAAATTATGAAATTTGAATCCGGCTTACTAGCCGTCAAACTTTCTGAATTTTTCTACCCAAAAAGTATGCGACGAATCGGAAAATCGCTAAAGACAGTTTTCTTTTATTCTTTCATGTAGAATAGAATAGAATTTTTTGTTTTGCAAAATATCGATGTCATCGATATGTCGTCCGCCATATTTTTGAGGTTATGGCTAAACGCAGGGGTGATGGAGCTAAACGGACCTCGGATTCGGATTCAGCAGCCAAAAATACATAGAAGTAGGGTGGTCCAGTCTCTGGTTCAATTTTTTATTTTTTTTTTGTGGAGCTGTGTTATCTAACATTTGTTAATAATATTTTAATTTTTATTATATACTTACTATTCCATATTTAAAGACATACATGAATTCATTATATACCAGATCTACCGAAATCTGAGCATATGAAAGTAGAAAAATCCATTCATATTTGTCCTGGCAAGTTCACATTGATTCTCTTTATTCTATTGAAATATACAGTTATTTTCTACATTTTATTCTTTATGTCAAGACATAAATAAATTCATTACATACCAGAACTACCCAAATCTGAGCATATGAAAATTGTCACGGGCGGACAATTACATTGCCAGGCCCTGTGATATCTCTCTCCCTATAATATTATACTATTTGTAAATATAAGTCATGTTTCAGCGTCCAGCGAGAGAGCCAGCGCTGCCGACAACGTATGAGAGAGAGAGACCGCGTCGCGAACGAGATTCAATCCGCGCGCCGCGTGACGTCAGCCGAAGACGGCCGAAGCGAGCTCGGCCGGCCGAGCGCGCGGCGGAAGCTTGGAGTTTATTGCCGGCCCTCGTGCGCGATACCACGAGCCCTCGAGATAACGAGACCGCCCAGGCAATCGCGACCCTGAGGACATCAGCGGACGTCCCCCTCACGAGATCCGACTCGCTAGCGCCCGCCAAAGCCGACCCGAGGACGAGCCGTGTACAGCGCCGGAGCACGTCGCCGAGTAAGTGCCGCACGATCGACATCTCTCTCTCTCTCCCGGCCAACGCGTGTTCACCGCTCTCTCTCGCTCCGGCCCGCGAGACGCGACCCGAGGCTCGACGCCTCTGTGTAATATCTTCTAAAATTTACTTTTTTGAAAATTAGTCTTTTTTCACAATTTCAAAAATTTTCGTTTCTAGCGAAACAAACATTCCAAAAACCAAATTTAATTTCCTATTTATACCAAAATTGAAAGCTTTGTCGAAGGAGATAAAATTCTCTTTTCTTTAAAATAAAAAATCAGAATTGTTCCCGACGAAACGGAAACTGCTTTATAATAAAATTATTATTTTTCTCCCTCCGAGACTTTCTTCCTAAGGAAATAAAATTTTTTTTTTCTCTTTGAAGGTTGTTCTTTTCGAAAATTCAAAATATTTCTAACGAAATAAAATTTTTTGAAAATTGTTTTGTTGTTTTTTGTCGAAAATTCAAATTTCCCAAGGGAATAAAATTTTTAAAAATTGATTTTTATTTCGAAAATTGAAACTTTCGTAGGGAAATATGACTTTTTGAAAATAGATTCTTCTTTTTCTACAGGACTAAGGGCCTGCGCTGCGAATGAAATAAGTTTTTTCAGGATCAGTTTCCTTTTCAAAGGTCAAAGTTTTGATGACGAACGAAATTTTTATGTTTCGAAATAAGTGAATTTTTCTTACGAAGGAAGATTGATTAAATCACTTCGTTAAATTTCAGGATCTTCACGTCGAACGTAAAATCCGTTCCGAGTGTTTTTCTTCAAAAATTCAAATTGTTTCTAACGAAGTAAATTCTTGTTTGGAGTTTGTTTTTTTCTTAAGATTTAGAATTGTTTCTGACGAAATAAAATATCCTCCGGGAACTGACGTTCCAAAATCACAAGCAATTATAAAGACTGACGTAAACTTCGAGACTGCAATAATCTTAGAATAAGTGACATATTATAATATCTAGTCGATATTAGCGCAAGCGCCAAACTTCGGCATTTCCCGTCTGTAACCAAGAGACTGAGTGTGTGTGAGTGCGAGAGTGCATAGCGTGAAAGAATACGGAGCGTTATCCAAATTTGCGATAATTAATAAGTAGTCGTAAGCGTACATATCCCGATACACATCCGCCCATAAGCAAGATGGCATCAAACTACAGCATCGATTTGACGGAATGGTTGGAGAATTTATCAGATTTGGAGCTAGAGGATGCGATGAAAAAACTGGATCTGCAAATGAGCAATTCAGCAGGCGCGAATATAATTAAACTAATGCGACGGCTAAATGGGGACTACGAGATGGCAGACTTCGTACAACATCCGGAAGTGACGACAGACCAGGAATTGTACGAACACAGGGAAAACCTGTTAATTGAATATACGCAGTACCTGGGAAATTTCTGCCCCACAACGCTAAACGAAACGGTAGCCCGCATACAGCAAAGTAGGTTAGAGCGTACGACACTAGCGGAAACTGAGATCACAGCGAACGATACACAGTTGACACCGAACTCAACCATCGCGGACCGCTCAGGATTTATAGTGACAGACATAACCGACATCCCCGTAACGCTCCAGGATAAAATCATAACGGAGACCGCGAGCACTCACGCACCCACAACTACGACAACAGCAGCGCCTATTAGACCGACCGCAAGAGAGCAACAACAGGTACACGTAACGTACTCGGACGGTACTAGCGACTGGATGGACAGGAGGTTAGTCGTAGAAATGACGAAACTCCAGGAAGCTCGGCGGGAATGCGAGAGGGAAAGAGAAGAGCTCTTAAGAGAACGCAAACTCATAAGTAGCACGAGGATGCAAAACGCGCAAGCACGCAACGAAGCGTCGGCAGACGGACACCCAGATATATCAACGGTGCTGACAAGCACAAACTCGAACCCCGACGCGCTAGCGAACTCGACACAAAACGAGACGACACCCGCAAGGAGAGTAAACATGCAGGACACCTACGATATAAATTATTATCGTAAAAATGAACCAGTTCAGACAGCAGTCCCGACAGCGACGACGCAAAACAACCAGTACTTGTTGCCAGGTCCTCAAGACCCGATTTACCCAACCTGGGGGAGGGGGGCGCACAGTACGTATACTGGGCGTGAGTCGGCTAACAATGGAACAGCGGGACGCCGTACTCAGCTTAATAACTCGATCATAGATGTAGGGAAAATCGTCAGGTCCTGGAAAATAGGATTCTCGGGCCAAGGAAAAACGACCAGTATCGAGGAGTTCCTGCAACGGGTAGAGGAATGCAACAGGTCATCCAACCTGTCAGACGCGGAGTTGATTAATGGAATGACGGAATTACTGTCAGGGGTGGCGTTGCACTGGTACCGCCAGACGCAGCATCGATGGCAAAGCTGGCAAGACTTTTGCAACTCGGCACGCCTCATTTACGGTGTTGACCGTAATTTTCAACAGCGACTGAGTCGTGAGGCGGAGAAAAGGACTCAGCACCCCAGCGAGCCGGCAAGGGACTACATTGTTTGCCTCTTGACGATAATGAGCAAGTTCGAACCTGCGTGGCCCTTGCAGCAACAGATCGACCTCCTGTACGCCAACTTACTACCGGCGTTACAGCGACAGATCAAACGCGAAACCATCGCGGACATCGACATGCTAGTACGCCAGGCAAGGGAGGCGGAGTACCTACTGCACGCTGAGAAGTATTACCAACCACCGCCACCGCCGGCAATGAGCCTTCTACCGGAGACTGCGTTCGAAGAAACTGACGCATGCGGGGGAGAAAGGGTGCTGCCCAAACCGAACGTAGCTGCTGTGGAAATACAAAAAGCCACACCCTCAATGAATGAAATCATTGAGTTGGTCGGAAGAGTCGTGGGACGACAGATCAGCGACCTGGAAAAAAGGCTGAGAGCGACAGGCTCTACCAGCCCAGCCAGCTCTGTTCCGCCACCAGGTCCTGTCACACAAACGTCCAAGTCCGCGGGCTCCAAACGAAAACCGAGTCCTCGGAGCAGCGTTCTGATAACACCGCTACCGCCGAAGGACGAGCGAAACAAGGATAAGCCACCAGGCCCGGATAACAGCAAATATTGCTGGAATTGTGCCTGGAAAGGGTACACGGTCCGTAAGTGCCCCGAGTGTGGAAAGCACTACGCTCCGGGAAACGGCCAGGGGAGCACAGCCTAAAAGAAATTGCTGTTGCTCCCTGTCACATCACTGAAACCTCGGAGACTGAACCCATGTACCCTGAAGGGACTGTCGTTGGACCCCTACTGTACACGGCTACCGAGGAGGGAGCAATCATGCCCAACGATCTCTCAAGACCGCTGCCACCTCACGGACGCTTCTGGATCAACAGGGTGAACGTGGGTAGTTATACGATGCGAGGAATGGACGACCCAGGAGCGTCACGGACTTTCATGGGCCCCATGGGACTGCAGATCGCGACGGAAATCGGGGCGGAAATTCACGAGTACACTGGACCGCTGGCAAAGCAAGCCGCGGGTGATCCAGCCAGGATCATGGCACAACTGGTGCTGCCGATCAGGATAGGCAATGTAGTGCACGACATGCCAATCCTGATCCTCGAGCGATGCCAGTATGACATTTTACTCGGATCCGATTTCACCCAGATGTTCAACGCGAAGCTGGACCCATGGAACAAGGAGATGTCCATAGTAGGCGATCCTGATCCCATCCCCATCGAACTAGCGGCACTATCCGCTAGCACACCGCACCTTGCATCTATCGGCATCGCAGATCTAACCGAGATGGAGGACAGAGAGCTCGCGACTCTCATCGGGAAGTACCGTTTTGCCAACGGCAAAAAGATAGGCTGCACTGACCTCATCGAGCATGAGATCGAAATACAGTCGTGCAAGCCTATCAAACAGAAGTACTACCCCGTGTCCAAAGTCCTGGAAGAAGAGATGCACCGACAGTGCAAGGACCTGCTAAGCGAGGGAGTGATCGAGCCTTCCAACAGCAGCTGGTCAAGTCCAGTTGTCATGGTCAAGAAGTCCAACGGCGAATATCGGATGTGCATCGACTATAGAAAAGTCAATGCAGTGACACGTCCGAGCGCCTACCCGCTTCCTAGAATGGATTCGATCCTACGGAAGCTGAAAGGGGCAAAATACATATCGACCATCGACTTGAAAAGTGCCTACCACCAGATTAAAATGGCAGCGAACTCGAAACATTTGACGGCCTTTACGGTGCCAGGCCTAGGTCTGTTTCAGTTCACGAGGATGCCGTACGGGGTAGTCGGCGGGCCCGCGACGTTTCAGGAATTAATCGACAGCCTTATTGGGCCTGAACTCGAGCCTTACGCGTTCGCCTACCTCGACGACATCATCATCGTGACTGAAAGTTTCGAGGAGCACTTGCACTGGCTAGAGCACGTGCTGCAGAAAATTTTAAGAGCAGGACTTATTATCAATTGGGATAAAAGTCATTTCTGCAAATCTGAGGTTAAATACCTTGGTGTATTGGTCAATCGGGACGGCTTCAGGCCCGATCCTGAAAAGATTAAGACCATCATGGATTACCCTACACCAACCAAACGTAAGGCACTGCAAAGGTTCCTTGGTATGGCATCGTGGTACCGAAAATTCTTAAAAGACTTCGCCACGATTGCCGAACCACTAACACGCTTGACCTCCAAATCCGTGAGTTATACGTGGGAGGAAGAGCAGAGCCGCGCGTTTCAAATGATAAAATGCTTACTAGCAACGGCCCCTGTACTTAACCGACCCTCATATGAGCATCAATTCGTCATCCAGACCGATGCTAGCGACACTGGGGTGGGGGCAGTTATCTACCAAATAATCGACGGCGAAGAACGACCGTTGGAATTCGCTAGCAGAGTACTATCTTCTGCAGAGCGAAACTACAGCGTTACAGAACGAGAGTGCCTAGCGGTAGTCTGGGCCATCAGGAAATTCAGAATGTACGTGGAAGGATATCAATTCAAAGTCGTGACCGACCACCACAGCCTGAAGTACCTGCAGACCCACAAACACACCGCCGGACGCCTGATACGCTGGTCTCTGGAGCTACAGGACCACGAGTTTGAAGTCGAGTACCGTAAGGGGGCAGAGAACGTCGTGTCTGACGCACTGTCTCGAATGTACGAGACTGATGACGAAGTACCAGTAGCAGCCATCGACCTGCCGGAGACAACCGACCCATGGTACCTCGACAGGTTCAAACAGGTCCTGGAACGGCCCAAGGAGTTTCCCCTCTACCGTATCGTAGGAAACAAGCTATACCATTACAGTGCGATCCACCATTTTGACGAGGTCATCGAGGACGAGGACGTATGGAAACTCGTCCTGCCGGAAGAAAAGCGGCTAGCGGCCCTGCAGGAATGCCATGACAGGCCCACAGCAGGTCACTTTGGAAGATATAAAACCTTCCAAAGACTAGCGCGATATTACTTCTGGCCAACGATGAACAAGGACAGCAAAAAGTATGTCCAAGACTGTAAGGTCTGTCAGCAAATGAAGGTGGAACAGCGAGCGCCTGCCGGACTAATGGGTACGAGAAAAAGGCTCAGGCCATGGCACACGGTGGCCGCGGATATCATGGCCCGTTTCCAAGGAGCGCACACGGATTTGAGTACGTGCTCATCTTCATGGACATATTCACTAGGTTCATTGAGTGCATACCGCTACGGAAGGCCAACGCTCAAGCAGTGCTTACGGCGCTGAAAAAGAACGTCGTGTTGCGCTGGGGCGCCCCCGTAGTGTTCCTTAGCGACCATGGCACGCCATTTAAGAACAAGGTGGTTGACTCGTACCTGGAATCGGCTGGGATAAAACATTATCTGACGCCGACCTACCACCCCCAGGCCAACCCGGTCGAGCGAGTCAATCGGACCTTCAAAACGTCCCTGAAATGCTATATCGAGGAACACAAGCGGTGGGACGAAAACCTGGATGAGCTGACGTATGCATACAATAATGCTACCAATGAAGCCACCCAGGCGTCGCCCGCGTTTCTCAACTTCGGACGCAATCCTACCCCGCCCGATAGCCTCCGTCGAAAGGAAGATTTAGAGGCTGACCTCGAGGAGGAAGGGACGGAAAGGGTAGAGTACACCAAGCGCCTAGCGACGCTGGAGGATGCGCGGGATATCGCAGCGCACAATTCCGAACTCGCGCAAGAGCGTAACGCTCAATACTTTAACGCAAAACATCGCGACGTCCAATTCGCTGTCGGAGACAAAGTTCTCAAGGCAAATCACGTCTTATCGTCCGCCGCAGCCGGAGTTTCAGCGAAACTGGCACCGAGTTTCAACAGCGATTATACGGTCATCGAGCAGGTCGGATCAAACACCTACCGACTACAGGACGCGTCTGGGAAAGACGACGGAATAACACACGTCAGATTTTTAAAACCGCAGAGAGGCGAGGTAACCGAGCCTGAGGAACCGACCAACGAAGCAGACGACGGAGCCCTGATCAAGGCACCGCCGCCGGTTTAGTTGCAGGAACCCAGGCCCCTAATAAAAGACGCGGTCGTCCCAGGAAGACACGTATTGTAGCGACAGAGCCCGACCCGAAACGCACCGAAGCCACCGCAAGCACCGACGAACGCGAGCCTGACGAGGCTAGCGCCGAAACGAATGCTGCGCAGGCCCACGACGTAACCACTCGCGACTCGGAGGCGCCGGATGAAGCGAAAAGTGCAGCGAACACCAGCACAAGCGTTAGCGTAGCGAGCGAAAACGATGTAATTGCGAGCGTTATCCCTAACCCAGCGCCGAAAAAGTGCGGGCGGCCCAAAGGTTCTAAGAATCAGTATGAGCTAAACACTGAAGCAGTCATGACGACACGAACCAGGTCCGCCCGGACGAAAACAGATATCTAAAAATGACCAGAATGGAATACCGTGACTGAGCAACCATGTTTTGTCTCTGCAGCCACTGCCATGGAGCCGACGAAGGATTCGCCCAACGTCAGCTGGGAGCAGATCCTCCAGGACCAGGACGGCAACCGCTACGACCTGGTTGCCGGGGGGTTTGTCCGGTATTTTGACATTCCCCCTCCAGCCCTGGAGGGCCTCATCAACGAAGACGACGAGAGCGACCGGGACTCGGTGGTGACGGTAGTCGCCGGCCGCGAGTCGACAGCCTCGACCCTGCAGCAGAGGCTGGAGCGCGTCCGGCTGCAGCACCAGGACCCTGCGGAGACGCAAGTAGAAGGCGCGGAGTCGCTAGAACTCCAGGCGACACGAGCGGCGGCAGGCTCGGAAAAGAGGCCTCCCCGCATGCCTAGGATCCCGGGGGCGGAAACGCCAGGCTCATCACCAATGCCACCCCGGGACCCGACGCCAGTCACCGCAAACCAGCCCGGCCCAACAGGCTCTAACGCCGCCTCAGCCAGGTCCCAGCGAGAACGCCCACCTCAACGCCCGCCCAGCTCCGATGAGATCCTCAAGCGCTTCCAGGACAGCGTCAAGAAAATACGCGTGGCAAAGGCGACTTATGAGGCCGCCGTCGCCAACGCTGTCCTGGAATACGCGGAGGTCGAGCGGCGATTCGGCCCAGCAGTGCGGACCGAGGAGGTCGGCTACGTCCAGGAACTGCTCGACCTGCGCACGGCGCAACAACTGAGCCGCCGCGCCCTCCGTAATATCCAGGAGTCCAGAGAGAATGCGGAGAGGATGCGACAAACGGCCAAGGAGCAGGCGGACAAGCTGGCCGCGGTGAGAGAGGCGAAGGCCAGAGTCGAGGCCAAGAAGGCCGAACTGGAGGCAGCGACGAAGGAGCGCGAGGAGCGCCTGGCGGAGGTGCGCCGACAAAGAGACCTTGTCGAGAAGGAGGGGAAGGATCTGGAGGCGCAGGAGAAGCAACTGGCCGCAGCAGCAGGAGTCCGCAACCGCAACGCCATATTCGCCGAGGAAAGGCGGGAGCGCCACGAGCGTCGCCTCACCCACCCTCACCCAAACCAGCGGACCGGCGTGCGGCGATGTAGGACCTGCGGGATGTTTGAGGTGGAGAAGGACGCGGACTGTCCCAACGCAGACTATCACTACGTGATAAAGCCGAAGCCTAAGGCCAGGGACCTTTACAAGAGGCGCTAGTCCGCGTTAAACCCCCCTCCACCAAACGTCACCAGGCTCTGAAGCCGCTGCCGCGTCGTCGCCGAAGGTCACCGTCGAGAGTCGCCAGGCTCTGAAGCCGCCGCTACGTCGCCGCCGAAGATCGCCGGACGCTAAGCCGTCACGACGCCGGTCTATTCACTTCTTACTTATGTTTTTGTCTTTCCTTTATACAATTTTGTTGATTGGCGAAATCGCCAGGCCCTAGGCCAGAAGTTTTACTTTTTGTTCTTTAAAATCGTAGGCACTAGGCTATAACCTTTTTTTTCTTCCCTTATAAAGTTGACAGGCCCTAAGCCGAAGTTTTACTTTGTAATCTTTGAAATCGTAGGCCCTAGGCCATGAAATTGTTTTTCTTTTCGTTTACTTTATAAAATAGTCAGGCACTAAGCCACAACTTAGTTTTGCTACGTTCTTATAAATCGCCAGGCTCTAAAGCCGTTTACTTGGTTGTGATTACCATAAGGAAATAGATTAGGCATTGAGCCATATATATTTTTTTGTTTTTCCTTTTTCTTTTTCTGTTGTACTAGATTCAAAATCAATCAGGCCCTGAGCCATAATATAGTTGTAAAACCTCTATTGTGATGAAAAGGACAAACTAGTCTAAAAACCATGTACAAGGCATTAGGCCAAACAATCATATTACTGCGCTGTGATCTAGATTGGAATGTAACCGAAATTAGCCACAAACACTGTAAAATAAGCGTAGGCTGTGAGTGAAGAGTGGACGGATGCATTTCATTAACTAGCAATAAGCAAAAGTATCACGCGATTAATGTATAATTGACTAAGCGGCGTGGAACTGAAAGTATTGTTTTTGGTAGCGACAGGCTCGTTAGCAAATAAGTCACTAGGTTAAGACCAGAGAGAGCGTGGAACAATTGGCCCATTATGACCCATACCCCACAAAAGCATTTATCTCTAGCCTCTCTTCTTTACATATATTTTCTTTTCTTTTGATAGCAATCACATTTACATTTTTCTATATTTAAATAAATAAGATAATTCAATGGAAATGTGAGTTTGATTCATTCCAAAAATAGCACGCATGAGAATGTGCTGAAATCCCCTAAATTCATCCCAATCCATGATACATTGAGAGAGATGAACGTATCGGAGCGGTACGCCAACCGGCTAAACCGCGCCTGGGGGAGGGGTGTCACGGGCGGACAATTACATTGCCAGGCCCTGTGATATCTTTCTCCCTATAATATTATACTATTTGTAAATATAAGTCATGTTTCAGCGTCCAGCGAGAGAGCCAGCGCTGCCGACAACGTATGAGAGAGAGAGAGACCGCGTCGCGAACGAGATTCAATCCGCGCGCCGCGTGACGTCAGCCGAAGACGGCCGAAGCGAGCTCGGCCGGCCGAGCGCGCGGCGGAAGCTTTGAGTTTATTGCCGGCCCTCGTGCGCGATACCACGAGCCCTCGAGATAACGAGACCGCCCAGGCAATCGCGACCCTGAGGACATCAGCGGACGTCCCCCTCACGAGATCCGACTCGCTAGCGCCCGCCAAAGCCGACCCGAGGACGAGCCGTGTACAGCGCCGGAGCACGTCGCCGAGTAAGTGCCGCACGATCGACATCTCTCTCTCTCTCCCGGCCAACGCGTGTTCACCGCTCTCTCTCGCTCCGGCCCGCGAGACGCGACCCGAGGCTCGACGCCTCTGTGTAATATCTTCCCACTAGATTAGTTAATAAACGTTGTGTTTGTCAGAACCGCTGTGATTGTTCTTTGCTGCCACGCTATTCCCGCTCAAGATCCTACTCCCGCGCACACGAGTTTCACCACCTCGGGTGCGCATTTGTTATCATGCTCCAGGCCCTAGGGCCTATACAGTATTAATTATTAGTAATAAATACGGCGGTGATAAAATAAAGAAATGAATTCATATATTGGTCCTGGCAAGTTCAAATATTTTCACCCTTTTTTTTTCTCACAATTACTTCTATAAGTTCACGAATCATGAGATGTGCTTTGTTTTTTATTCTTAATATTTAGGCGTTCATTCATTCTTCATTGTTCTTATGTCAAACTGTATTTTTTAATATACATAAATTCATTCATTATATACCAGAACTAACTAAATCTGAGCATATGAAAGTAGAAAAATCAATTTATATTTGTCCTGGCAAGTTCACATTGATTCTCTTTAAATATACAGGTTTTGTTTTGGTTTTCAAATTTTCCTCTTCGTTCAGCTGATAAACTCCTCTCAGATGCTAATTCAACAGTCAGCCTGCGATTCTTTGAAACCCCATCTGGTAATCTATCTTTCTTCTTTTTTGCAGCTGCTCTTTGCAGCTAAATCCATGATTTAATCAGCCACATTCTGTCGCCCAAGTCCTGTAAAGCTCTTTGAAGCCCACCGTCCGCGAGATTCTTCTCATCTCACCATGTGTCTCTCGATGTTCAACTTTTTCGAACATCGAGAGGAATCGCGACCCCGGGTGTTTCCGTGTTTTAATTACCTATTCAAACTCAAGATCCCAAAATGGTATATGTACTAGTTATATTTATTGTAGCTGATTTTCATCTCAAAACATTGGTAAATTAAGATTGAAAAAGGAAATTGCTGTTACGATTATAACAGCAATTAAAATATCTAGATCCTAAAATATCTACATTCGTATCTTATCATCACAAATAATTTGAATCAATATCCAGTATGAAACACAAGTATTGGAAAACACGTTATTCACAGTGATGGGTACTAACTCAACATTTCTAAATGGAATAAACTTTGTCTCACTCATTCTAATCGAATTTTCCATGATAATTGGGTCAATTGAGATTGATGAACTGGATCACTGTTTCGTCTCCTCCTCGAAAATTACTATGAATATATTTGAGAACACATTGTTCGTAATGATTGAAATTGTATAACAATCATTTCTGATTACAGTCTTGAAGCATTGGAAAATGGTTCGTTTTGTTTCCATTTCTTGTATTCTATTCCTCACTCGCCGGCAAGGTCTTCTCACAGTTTTTCTATGTCCTGCATCATACAATTATAAATGACGATATTGATTTTCACAAATTGTAGCCATTTCAAAATTCTTTATCATGCAGCATATTTTACTAATTTTTATGTAATTGAACTTCGTCTTTCCAGAATGTAAATGTGGACATAGAAAATATGACAATTGAATCTTGTATTCTTGTATATTACTACCTCCTACGTGATATTGTTTACACAACAATATTGTCTTGATGTTATATAGTATCATTATTCTATTCTAGAAAAAAATGACTAGAATTACTCATCTTAATATTCCGAATTCCCGGGGATATTATCATCGTTGAAATAATTGATCTCAAACATAATTTATCTATCGATCCAAGATTTAGGGGAGTATTTTTTTAACCCAACCTGGGAGTATTGAATGGTTTTCTCCAGATCGCTCTACAAAATATACATTGCATAAAGACCAAAAGGAATAATCATCAATAGTCACACTAAACATCTGCCTATCGCGGATTGAGGACTCATAGTAGATGGTATTTGATATGAAATTTCAGTATTTACTCGTTTTACCAATGTGAAAATAAACTTGAATGTATTTACTCGGTCATAAAATAATTATCAAAAATAGACAAATTTATCAACATGAGTGATACTACATATCTCCAGCCCATCGTGAACTGTTAGAAGACCTTGCCGGCGAGTGAGGCATAGAATACAAGAAATGGAAACAAAACGAACCATTTTCCAATGCTTCAAGACTGTAATCAGAAATGATTGTTATACAATTTCAATCATTACGAACAATGTGTTCTCAAATATATTCATAGTAATTTTCGAGGAGGAGACAAAACAGTGATCCAGTTCATCAATCTCAATTGACCCAATTATCATGGAAAATTCGATTAGAATGAGTGAGACAAAGTTTATTCCATTTAGAAATGTTGAGTTAGTACCCATCACTGTGAATAACGTGTTTTCCAATACTTGTGTTTCATACTGGATATTGATTCAAATTATTTGTGATGATAAGATACGAATGTAGATATTTTAGGATCTAGATATTTTAATTGCTGTTATAATCGTAACAGCAATTTCCTTTTTCAATCTTAATTTACCAATGTTTTGAAATGAAAATCAGCTACAATAAATATAACTAGTACATATACCATTTTGGGATCTTGAGTTTGAATAGGTAATTAAAACACGGAAACACCCGGGGTCGCGATTCCTCTCGATGTTCGAAAAAGTTGAACATCGAGAGACACATGGTGAGATGAGAAGAATCTCGCGGACGGTGGGCTTCAAAGAGCTTTACAGGACTTGGGCGACAGAATGTGGCTGATTAAATCATGGATTTAGCTGCAAAGAGCAGCTGCAAAAAAGAAGAAAGATAGATTACCAGATGGGGTTCCAAAGAATCGCAGGCTGACTGTTGAATTAGCATCTGAGAGGAGTTTATCAGCTGAACGAAGAGGAAAATTTGAAAACCAAAACAAAACCTGTATATTTAAAGAGAATCAATGTGAACTTGCCAGGACAAATATAAATTGATTTTTCTACTTTCATATGCTCAGATTTAGTTAGTTCTGGTATATAATGAATGAATTTATGTATATTAAAAAATACAGTTTGACATAAGAACAATGAAGAATGAATGAACGCCTAAATATTAAGAATAAAAAACAAAGCACATCTCATGATTCGTGAACTTATAGAAGTAATTGTGAGAAACAAAAAGGGTGAAAATATTTGAACTTGCCAGGACCAATATATGAATTCATTTCTTTATTTTCATATGCTCAGATTTGGGTAGTTCTGGTATGTAATGAATTTATTTATGTCTTGACATAAAGAATAAAATGTAGAAAATAACTGTATATTTCAATAGAATAAAGAGAATCAATGTGAACTTGCCAGGACAAATATGAATGGATTTTTCTACTTTCATATGCTCAGATTTCGGTAGATCTGGTATATAATGAATTCATGTATGTCTTTAAATATGGAATAGTAAGTATATAATAAAAATTAAAATATTATTAACAAATGTTAGATAACACAGCTCCACAAAAAAACACGCGGTGAGCGCCGCTCCCTGGGCTCGGCTGCGGTGGCTAGTGCGGTGCTGCACCTCCCGACGGCCTTCGCCTGGTCGGAGGGGCCCGAGAACGTCTTCTCGGGCTGGTGCAGCAGGGCGGTGTCGCGCAGGCTCGTCGGCGCGGACACTCGCAGGCACGGGCACTCACGTGGTCGAGTCCGGGTGCGGCGCGATCGCGGAACTAGCCGTGGTCAGTCGAGCGGGGTCGGCGGCTTAATGAATCCGCGCGCGCTCTCCTTCCGGCTCGCGCTTGCGGCGCGTGCCGCCCGCCGGCCCATCGCCCCTCCCCCCTCGGCGCTACGGCCGCTGCCGTGCTTCGCGCGAGGGTTGCCGCGGGCGCGGCGCTTTCTCGCCGCGCTTTTCGATCGCGCGTTAACGAATGTCCGGCGACACTCGTTACAATACCTCCCCTAAAACCATTCTTTACTCGTGAACTAGTCTTACGTTTCTTTAAGGGGGGATATTCAGTTCGAATGAAAAAAAAAATTCGATATTTTTTATTTCATAAAAAGTTAGTAAATTTCCCGTAGAATATGCTCCTGAAACCCTTTCTTCGAAATTCGAACTCCAAGTGTTTTTTCCAAGGGATAGCTGATTGAAGTGTAAGTACGATTTAACGGTAATTCAAAACTTTCAACGCGTTTTTCTCAAAACTGCATTTTTGGAGTTTATGCCGGTGATAACTCGAAAACTAATTATTCGATTGAGCTGAAACTTATAGGATTTCTTTATTATAGTATTACCTATCAGATGAATTAAAAATTATTGTAATATTTTATTATTTAATATGGAAAAATGTGAGAAAATGGCGGGAAAAAAATTGAAAAAAATTGAGTTTTTTGAAAAAGATACGCCAAAAGTGCAAATTTTTTTTTAATTTTTTTTTGATAATTCATCTACTAACTGTGAATGTAATTAATGTAAATTTTTTTGATTTTTTTATTTCCGATCAAAATTGTGACCAGGAGAGCCGGCACAAGCCAGGTACTGGCACAAGCCGGCACAGCACAGGTACTTTTTCAACGCTATCTAACGGCCGCCATTTTGTTGAAAAAAATTAAAGAAAAATATCCTTGTTACTACATGGATCAACTTATAACTGTCAAAAATTTTCGATAGATTTGATTAAAAACTACCCTTGAAAAACGATTTTCAAAAATGAGTTTTTTTTCTCGTTCGAACTGTATATCCCCCCTTAAAGGTACGCTACTCTTCCATCAGAAATATATTATCAAAGCAATATTGTTTCGTTTTAGTTGTATTTAGTATTCTAGAAGAAATGTAAGAATATATTTTTTCGATTCGAGGCTCATGTCTCACAATTACGTTATAAACAAATGGAATCCAGTGATATCAGGAAAGTCAATTCACTTTGTGTGCAATTTGTTTAAATAATTATTGTATAAACATAAAATTTTGAAAAAAGTGAAAATAGAGGTATTTTTTTGCATTTGGATGGACTGAGATTAAACAGTTATTTCCAAAATTCTATTTACGTAACAAAATTTAGTCGCATAAGAATTTATTCAACAACGAACTATAGGGATACGGAACATACTTGTCGTCCACGTATACCTTTTTCAAAGGTCCATTTATTACTATGACGAAGAAAAATTGCTCGTGGTGTATTATATTTGATTTCAACCATTTATAATTTTTCTACTAAACTTTTACAAAATTATATGAGTTAAGTACTTGACATAAATTTGTGATTCGAGCTATTTTCGATCTTAACATTAGTAACTACAAGAATTAAGTGTAATTTGAAAAATATTCATTTTATTGTTGGATAATGCTTGATATTACTGTATATTAAATAAATCAGTTTGAAATCCGTAGCAACGAAACATGAAGCAGAGAGAAGGCTTCATATTCTGTAATTATTATTTTAAATGTATTTAAATAGAAAAATAACTAAAAGACATCTTGCAATTTTTACCCACTCAAAAAAGTTTAGTCGCTTCAGCATTTATGTATTAACAAAAGAAATATAATTAATTCTACCTAAAAACATTTAGTTGATTGAAAATTTATCCAACAACGACCCACAGGAAAAGGAATAAGTATATCTTTTTCAAAGGTGAATTTTCACTATGAAAAATAAAATTACTTATGCTATCTGATGTACTGGCATAATGTTCTGACCATATTAACCCATTAAGGACCATGGCCAGACCAGCGGAGATATCATAAAACTAATTATTGAATCACGTGCTTTTTTAAAAAAAAAATACCCGTGTTGTTTCTTTTTCCATTTCCATTGTTTAAACAATAATTATTTAAACAAATTGCACCCAAAGTCGTTAATTCGAGAAAGTAATGGTGTCAATCGATTCTACATAAAAAACCAAGAAAAAAACATGGAATACATTTTTTTGATTTGAGGCTGATTTTCCTGGCAATCGCGTTATAAACAATTGGAATTCAGTAAAACCGAGAAAAAGTGGCTCCGGCCCATGCCTTCGCTATCACCATGGGATGAAAACTGATTGCGGGATCACGTGCTTTTTTGAAAAAAAATCCCCTATTTTCTCTTTTTTCAAAATTTGATATTTATACAATAATTATTTAAACAAATTGCACCCAAAGCGAATCGACTTCCCTGATATCACTGGATTCAATTTGTTTTTAACGTGATTGTAAGAGACATGAGCCTCGAATCGAAAAAATGTATTCTCATATATGCATACATGAACTTGCGGCCTGAGCCGGTCAGTGGCGGGCAGCCGCATATGATGAAACGGCGAATAGGGGAAAAATGGTGGATGGTGCGTGGACACTGCCGCAGTCAATCGCGAGCATGTGCGAACACACGAATAAATATTTATGTGAGTCTTGGTTCGTGCGTGTGGCGACCAATCGGGTGGGCCCGCCTAATAGGTAGTCGCGCGGCACGATGTTACATTTGTGACTCATCGTTGATCTATCACGTTCGTATATATGTGTATATGGTGTATACATTGGTGGAAAAATAGGTTAATATAATATTATGCATGCAATTCAATTGATTGATATATGACGCTGTGTGCCAAATATCATCATATAAAATCATTAACAATTGAACGTTCATGGTAGACTAGATTAATATACATGTTGAATTGATAAGCTTATTCTATTGAAATTTCAAACTAACATGGTTGATTCTGAATGTTTATGGAGAATTTCAAATTTTGGAAAAATTAATGCTGTAGTTAAGGAGGATCTGAATCTGCAAAGGCAAGTCAAGCAGACTCTTAAAGCATTTTATGAACAATGCTAGGAGTTCTGGAATTGAGACCAGAGTCATCCATGAGAGACTGGATATTTCTCAATTCAAAAGGATGAGATTGAATATGTGACCAGGTCTGGGAAATTTTACACTGCAGGTAAATTTACCCTAATCAAACAAAGTCGTTGTCTTAAAGAATTATTATTAAAGTAAATACTTTATGGAATTCTTATTTTGAAGAAGGTGCTTGGAAAAGTTGAATTTTTAATATTTGCTCAATTATTAAAATTGATAATTCATGGTTAAATGGTGGGGTTGACGTCGACCTTGGATGAACATATGAATGTCAGATTGATGATTGAATGAGTGAGTGAAAATGGAAGAAACTATGGAGTGGATGGAAACTGAATGTGAATGGACGAATGGTTGATGAAGTTTTGGTGGAAAATGCAAATAATTAATTAAATCAGAGTGAAAACGACTATAAATAAAGATTGCAAATATATTGCTAGCAACATTCTACTTATCCAATACCTCAAAGAAACAATAAAGAAAATGGAAGAAAATTTAAAATGTTGGTGTGATTATGATGTTGAGTCAAATAATCCTGACTCATGAGATGGTGCTTTTGGTGGACAAAGAGAGGATAATTTTGGTGGAAATATTTGTGGAAATATCAGAGCGTCCTGATGGAACGGTAGATGAGATATCAAAAGTGATGATGGCTTTTAATTTTGAATCAGAAATGGTGGAAATGGTTGAAAATTATAAAGACAAGGTCTATTATTCATTGCTTGCTCGTATAAATCAGGATCCGACATCCTTTGCAGAAGCTATGCAGTCAAAAGATCATGTACAGTGGCAAAACGCTATTAATGATTAGTTGAAATCACTAGAGGAACATGAAGTCTGGAAGTTGGTAAATCGACGATTCTTGGAAAAGAATGGCAAGAAACCAAATATAATTGATTTACGGTGGGTACTAAAAAGAAAAATGTATGCTGATGGGAACATTAAGTTCAAAGCAAGACTTGTAATCCGAGGATTCAAGGATATAACAAATTACGATTTGAGGGAGACTTATGCTCCAGTCTCTCGACTCCCACTTGTCAGAGCATTGTTTGTCATTATTAACAGGTCATTATCAACATCGATTTGAAAGTAGTTCAATTGGATGTTGAAACAGCATTCTTGAATGAACCCTGAAATCAGGAGTGTTTATGGAGATTCCAGAAGGAACTAAACACTCCAAACAAGAATGGTTGTATATGGTTGTATATGAGTAACTGCAAGATGAATCTTCGCATCCATTTCACTAATGTTCTCCAGAGTAAAATCGATTTTTGAACTTCATTGTCAGTAGCTGAGCGAGATCCATTGGAAATGCAAATTGTATTCAGATAAGTACACTCTTAACCTGTACTTTCTTATATCTATTTTATGGAAAAATATGATTCTTTGTTGACAATTTTATATTCCAGGTAAGCTGTACAGGGCCAGCAATCTTATTAAAATCAGCGAATAACTGTAAGTGAAGAAAATTCACTATTACAGTATATGCTGTGGTTTATAAGTTTTTAGAAGTTTTTGAAGTTTTCATTGAAGAAATTCGATTCTGATACTGAATTGTTATAAAATTGCAGTGTATTTGTGTCACTTGTGCTTGGATACATGTTGTTACTGCTCCACTATCCAAGCCCAGAGTGAAAAGTCGAGAACCGTAACTTTCTTCCATATATTGCATATTTTACTTTATGGGATGGAATATGATAGTCAATTTTGATGAATATACATGTTATTGACTGTTTCCATGTGTCTTCCAGGTTCAAATGTGATGTAATATTCAGCGCCAAGTGTGAAAGTGCAGTGCAGTGAGTGGAAATACGTCTCAGATGACATATTGTTGTTTGGGGCACTACCGCCAGCTCCAACCAAGATACATTAATTAATATTTTGGAAGTTTGGGAGCAATGGACCCTGGGACACACTACCCTTGACTCGAACAAACATCTAAAAAAGTTTCAGTCAAGATTGAAGACCTGAATCCCAAGCAGTCCCCTATAGTAAGTCTATACGTGAGAAACTATTCAGGGAAAAGTTTAATTTTCTTAGGGTTGTAAGGGTTTACCAATCACTACGAGTGGACCATTTTAAAGCTCTTTGTCAGTAGAATCAAATAAATTTTGTTCGGTCTAAAAATATCATGGCGTACAAGTTGGAATTGATTGATACGTACTGGACAATTCAGTGAGCAGTTGATAGGATCTAATTTCGAGGGTAAAAAATATTTTTCCATAAAATAGTGACAATTTAGAACAACTTTAACTTCTATACATTTTTGCTTTCTCAAAGAGAAAGCTTTGTAATGGGGCAAAAATCGACCCACCGAATTGGACCTCGGAACCTCGATTTTCGTAATCTACGGGTCGAAAAACATGGAAATCCAAAAGTGTCTGTATGTATGTGTGTGTGTGTGTGTGTGTGTGTGTGTGTATGTATGTATGTATGTATGTATGTATGTATGTATGTATGTATGTATGTATGTGTGTAACGTTTTTTTTCGTCCACGATAACTCTCGAAGAAATGGTCCGATCTTCTTGAAATTTTGCACACAGGTTAGTCGCGGCAAAAGCCGAGTTCAATTTTCAGCAAAATCCGTTGTTTATTTCTCTAGCAACCGTTGCTAAGGTGTAAAATTTTTCGTTTCTTTTGTCTAGGATAACTTTCGAAGGAATCGTCCGATCTTGCTGAAATTTCGCACACCGGTTAGTTGTGGCAAGATCTATCACGAGTTCAATTTTCAGCAAAATCCGTTAGTTATTTCCTTAGCAACCGTTTCTAACGTGTTTTCTCACAAATCCTTATGAGTGCTTATTGGAGCAAGCCGGAAAACCAGTTTCAAGTCACACTCGATGGCCAAGGACACTGAATTGTTCTATTTTCTTCATAGCAACCGTTGTTTACTTCCCTAGCAACCGTTATGAAGGTTGGAAATTGATAATTTAAGACCTATTTCCATCATTTTCGACGGCAAAGAACAAAATCTTCCCAATTAGCTCCTTAGCAACCGTTGTTCACCGCCCTAGCAACCGTTGCTAATGGGGAAAAAAATTGATGTAAGTTTCGTTTCCAGTATTTTCAACGTACTATAGAGAAAATTGGGGAAATTTGGTGTCTTTTGCCGTCGAAAATGATCAAAATGAGTCTTCAAGTGTGCTAAATACGGACTTAAGGGCAGTGCGGATCGATTTTGACCGCCATTTAACCGTATGACAGTCACAAGATGAACTGATCGAAAAATTATGCAGGTCCAAATGTCTCGCATCGTGTAGAACCTAGAACCGTTTGCTTTGTTGCATTTAATCAAATAATAAGAGAGCCCGGGCAGACATCACCTCTCGCAACATAGTTTGGTCAATTGAAAAAGAACGACACTTTACACAGTCACAAAGATACGAATTAAATTGATTAAATAATTTTTTTGTAATTTTTGAAAAATAGATGATAGTATCTACGGTAGTGGAAAGGTGAATACAAGTTTGGGAAGCGTTTGTCGGTGATATTGAAGCCTCTTTGAGAAAGCATACTGCTAAGGCACTTGGCAGCGGTTTTGATTTTGTGAATATTTTCAGAGTAAATCAGGCCTCAAAGTTGATAGATATTTGAAACCTCCAAAATCAAGCAATAGAAAAACTGTCTCAAAAATAGATTTAAAAATCTGAGAAAATTCTATTGCGCTATGGGGATCAAGGCAAAAAAATTGGCTGAAAAGATTTTTAGAAATAAATTTCGTCATGCTGAATTGACGTGAAACAGCCCATATATTCAAAGCAGAGAGAAATGAGAAATAGTGACTGTTGAAAGAGATAAAATAAAAGCGCCCAAGGCCCACAAACGCCGAACGCTCTTCCCGTATGCGCGGACACCACCGGTGTACCGTGACCTGGAAGCCACTAGACTGGACGATCATTAGATCGTTCGAGTACTCGACCCACAAAATTATCAAAAAAGAATTGTTTGACACCAGAATCCTCCATCCTGATTGGCTACTCTAATAATTGAACATGTTTGGACTAGTTTGGCTACGTTCTTCCACTTATTTTTGATTTTTTAATGAATACGTACATACTTCCATCCGATACTTTGAGAATCGTCTTATACATTATTTGGAGAAATTCCAATATCTTTTGCAATTATTTATATCAATATGCCACTGTTAAGGGGGGATATACAGTTAGAACGAGAAAAAAAAACTCATTCTGGAAAATCGTTTTTCAAGGGTAGTTTTTAATCAACCCTATCGAAACTTTTCGACAATTATAAGTTGATCCATGTAGTAACAAGGATATTTTTCTTTAATTTTTTTCAACAAAATAGAGGCCGTTAGATAGCGTTGAAAAAGTACCTCTATTTTGCTTGTGCCGGTTCTCCTGGTCGAAATTTTGATCTGAAATCAAAAAATGAAAAAAATTTACATTAATTACATTCACAGTTAGTAGATGAATTGAAAAAAAAGTGAAAAAAAAATTTGCACTTTTGGCGTAACTCAATTCGTTTAATAGGTAATACTATAATAAAGAAATCTTATAAGTTTCAGCTCAATCGGATAATTAGTTCTCGAGTTATCACCGGCATAAGATCCAAAAATGCATTTTTGAGAAAAACGCGTTGAAAGTTTCGAATTATCGTTAAATCGTACTCACACTTTAATCAGCAATCCTTCGGAAAAAACACTTGGAGTTCGAATTTCGAAAAAAGGGATTCAGGAGCGTATTCTGCAGGAAATTTACTAACTTTTCATGAAAAAAAAAAATCGATTCTTTCTTGTCACTCTAACTGTATATCCCCCCTTAAGACTCGACCAGTGGGAAGGGACTTATTTGAATTTTGCGGTGGGGGATCCGGTTCAGTTCATGTGGCGACGGATCGTTATTCGAGATTGTTATTCTGAACTCACTCCGATATGCGCTACAAACGCACGGCGCGCGCGGTAGTTACGGCCCTGGCAGCGTGCGTCGCCAAGCGAGGCGCATAGAAATTGATGTGTGCGAGCTCAGGCGAGAGCGCGTTGGTGGGAGTAAAAGCGCTGCTTGTGCGCAGCGCGCCGCGGCTGCTGAGGGGAGGGGCGGATACCCGTCCTTCGGTTTTGGATACTCCTGAAACGCTGGTGACCGATTACGGCCCACCAGTTCGGTAGCTCGCTGACGAGCGATCTCGGATCCGTGAATCAGAGTATGTATTCCTCGAGAGTAGTGTTCAGTAGATACAGCTGAAGTTCGTTACTTTGGAGCAAACGTGAATTAAAACTCTGAATCTCGAGATTCAAAATATTTTTCCCTGGAACGCTAAACAATCAATAGAAAATTACAGGAATTTGTTTTTATTATTTTTGATGAATCAAGTGAGCTGAATTATACTATTTTTAGAAGTATTGAATTGGAAATCAGTAGCCCGTGAAATATTCTATTACGTATTCGTCAGATGTACCTGGTCAACTATGACCTACGGTTCGCAAGTGAGAATAGACCTTTGAAACTATAACTGCAAACTTTTGGACTTATTATTAATAAAATAAACGGCTAATGAAGTAATCATCTGAAATAGTTTCGATTATATTATTTCGAAATATTGAATTCTTCGAAATATCATACACCATATTAAAGTCCCCAGGAATTGACTGTCGATTGAACTTGACTTATATTTTCTATGAATCAAATGTTCAATCATTCGTGAGCTGGTATGAAAATCAAATACAACGTGTAATAGAACTTGTTATGTTCATTATCAGCCCTGCAATACTATCTATGTATAATGTTCAATACTATTCAAGTTTAATCATGAACTAGAAACCCCTCTTTTCGGAAATTTTATTGACTTCTGACCACTAACCTGTCACCACCTAATCTTTTTTATTTCCGTACTTTCCAGACCAATTTTTCCAAAGACTATTCATAGTCGAATATTTGTCACACGACCAACAACACATTTCAGGCTATAACATACACAATTTTTGAGAAATTTAACCGGGAAGCGAAAGCACATGTTAAGAACAGTAGTGTATCTCTCTCTCTCTCTCTCTCTCTCTCTCTCTCTCTGTCTCTCTGTCTCTCTGTCTCTCTCTCTCTCTCTCTCTCTCTCTCTCTCTCTCTCTCTCTCTCTCTCTCTCTCTCTCTCTCTCTCTCTCTCTCTCTCTCTCTCTCTCTCTCTCTCTCTCTCTCTCTCTCTCTCTCTCTCTCTCTCTCTCTCTCTCTCTCTCTCTCTCTCTCTCTCTCTCTCTCTCTCTCTCTCTCTCTCTCTCTCTCTCTCATTTTGGTATAATTTATACAATAAAACATATCTATCTATCTACCTATCTCTTCTACTCTTCTACTCCTCTTTTTTTCAACTGTAATAAGATTTTACATACATCGATACACCCACCATTACTCTGATATTATCATGCTTTTTTTCTACCGAATAATTTATTCATATCACAATAGAGATCAAAAATAATACAAAGCTGGAATGAATAAACAAATTCTTCTTCGAACATTGCAGGCAAGTGAATTATTGTGCAAAAATTCAGCTCAATATCCAAAACGAATCAGTCACAAGAATCCACAATATCTTGCCATTGAAGCTCTCGAAGTGTATTACAGGATTCATGCAGGCATTCTGAAATATTTAGAGAAGAATGATGATAAGCCTCTTCGACGATCTCTAGCTTCGGTTTTGGAAAATACTCTGAAGCATTGCATGGGGAGTCCATTCATCATTTACGAGTCTATTTTCAAAGACGTATCACGTGATCACATCGATACAATCAATGTAACTGACAATTTCACGGAAAAAATGATTGATTTGAGAAAAAATAGATCAGAGAATACGTCCAACGATTTAATGAAGAAAAGGCCTTCAATTGATTCCATTCATTTAGAACCGCACAAACGGATACACGAGGATTCAATAAAAATAGATATTCCTGGGAGAGAAGAATTATCCAAAGTCTCACATTTACAATTGATGCAAGATGTTGTTGCCCTTATCGACGAATTGATAACAAAAGCTAGTGATTTGGTATCTCGGAATGTGTTGGATTCTGCATATGAAGTTCATTTTGGATCCGGAAAAAATCAATATCCCTCAACTTTGAAGATTGAATCTTCACAAGAAAATGAAGATCCTCATAATTCTATTCCCAGATTGTTACAATGTAACATATCATCAAATAAGAAGGATGATCAGAATATTATTGCCGTTGATAGGAATTGTCTCCATCAAAAGAAAGAACGGGAGGTAAGAATCTCTGATTTCATAAGTAGAATAGAGCTTTTCTACTCTCCTTACTAGGCACACGTCTGCATGTATGCCTGTCTAGGCACATTTTGTACATATTGGAATTGTCTCAGTCTTCGCCTGTAGCCAGTTTTTAAAATTGATAGAAATGAGCCGACAATTGTCTGAAAAAATTCGCTTACCAAACCCTTAACGGACACATCATTGTGTTTTGAAAACCTTTTTGTGAAAATCGACTTCTTTGGAAGTTGCTTACTATGGTAAAGAGCGATCCCATCCACATCAATATATCTGTAGGGCTGTTCACGACGAGACTTTTGACGCCCGGCATACTTCGGTAGGTTGTGCAAGAGCCCGACCGTTACTCAGACGGGCGGTTGGGCGAAATACTCTTGAATAGTGGGAGTGTTGGGTTGCGAGGAGTTGCGTGAGACCGCCCGGTCACTCACAAATCTCACATCCGTCCAGCGCTTAGTTGTCCTTGACTGGAGCTTGGCAGTGTGGCAGTCGAGTAGTCCGTGTCGCGTTGGGCCGTATATTGTGTTAGCTCGGGATGGATGTGATGTAAGGGGAAGGTTATGGATAAAAACCCCTTCTCGTGCACTAGCACTAAACTCGATTATTATTACGAGACTAAATTACACACTTGATCTCGCGTGGTTGGATCAATATTCTAACGTTATGTTCCTTGCAGATAAAACACTTGTTTTTTTCATAGCAGACTCACCATAGTCTTTTCGTAACAGTTCACATACTTTGTTACACTTTATTTTAGTTTTCACGCAAAATTTGATACAAATTCTTTGGCTCTTCAATTCTTCCATTGTTTAAACAAGCAAAAATCGTCGAGGTCATGAAAACACTTCGAATCTTAGCGACTACCACAGACAAAGTAAACAGTGAATATAGCTGAAAATGTTATCATACTTTAGGGGCATGTATACCAACACAATAAAGAGAAATTTTTGACAATCGTATTCTCCAAACCCGAGAAATTTCAAAACTGCGGGTATTTTCCGAAAACACCTCGTATACGTATGCTACGCATTCGTGGGGGAGCTGCGCTGCATGCGTGCTCTATGTCAATTTATGCTTGCGCTACAATGCGCATCGGTTCTATTTATATGAATGTTCTACTTCATTCTTATTATACTTCGCTCAAATTTGTAAGTGCTTATCGATATTCGGATTTTGCACATTCATTCGTTCTCACTCGAGCGCTCGCTGGCTACTCGCAATATTCGCTAATTCAAGTGTCGAGACTTCAAAGCTTACAAATAACAATTATGCCTGCGGCGCTATGGCCAAATGATTATCGGTACATATTTGTGTATGCTCATGGCTTATCCCTAATAGTCTTAACCCATTAAGTCCAAAATTGCAGAAATGTTATTTGTACTTTCGAGCTTGAATAATTTGATGAATGAGACGGAAAGTTCATTGCACAATGGTCATTCCTACTATTTTCGGGAATGCTCTACACGATACAATGATTGAAAAGACTGAAAAAATTGATTTTTCATAAATAATTAACGAATTAAAATAAAAAATGCGATTTTTGGAGCACTTTTTTTTTCAATCCAAAATCAGAGGAAGAAGGAATTTTATTTTTCGTATAAAAAGTATGCACAAAAGTGCACAAAATATTTGAACTTTCCAAATTCTTTGAGTTTTTTCGACTATGATTTTTTGCAGCAAAATGGCGGCCAAAAAACGGGATCAATATTTAGGATTTTTATTGTATTAATAATTTTAAGCATACATTTTTATATTCGATATATTTCTTTAAAATTCCGAATACAGGGGTTTCCAATCTCGCTGATAACGATTCTGACATTAAATTCTCGAAATTCTTGATCTAAGATGGCGGTTCCAAGATGACGGATCATGATTTTGTACATTTTTAGTTGGAGAATCGTGAAAATTTGGACTAATGGGTTCTCGAGGGCGCTGATGATAAATCTAACATCAAATTCTCAAAATTCTGTATTCAAGATGGCGGTTCTAAGATGGCGGCTCATGATTTTGTACATTTTTAGTTGGAGGTTCGTGAAAATTTGAAATATTCGTCTTTCGGGGGCGCTGATGATAAATCTGACATCAGATTTTCTAAATTCTGTATCCAAGATGGCGGTTTCAAGATGGTGGCTAATGATTTTGTACATTTTTAGTTGGAGGTTCGTGAAAATGTGAATAAAAGGGTTTCTGAACCTTTACTGCTAGGGTAGATTGTTGAGTTTTTCGATCTATGATTTTTTCCTAGCATAATATTGAAAATGTTGAAAATTGTCCACCGCCATCTTGGATAAAAAATTTCGAAATTCTGATGTCAGATTTATCATCAGCGCCCCCGAAAACCCATTAGTCCAAATTTTCACGATTCTCCGACTAAAAATGTACAAAATCATGATCCGCCATCTTCAAACCGCCATCTTCGATCCAGAATTTTGAAAATTTGATGTCAGAATCATTATCAGCGACATTAAAAACCCTTGTATACGGAATTTCAAAGAAATATATATCGAATATAAGAATGTATGCGTCAAAATCTCTCTGTATTCAAAGCCAGATCGCCGCCGCCAACGCCGCCGCTGCCACCATCAAACTTTTTCACCCCTTTTTTGCACCCCTTTCTCGTACCCCTTCCTTGCTTCCCTTTTTACACCCCTTTCTTGCACCCATTTCTTGCACCCCTTTTCTGCACCCCTTTCTTGCACCCCCTTTCTGCACTTCTTTTTTGTACACCTTTCTTGCACCCCTTTTCTGAAATCTAGGCCGAGTTCGATTTTTAGCAAAATTCCTTAGTTATTTCCCTAGCAACCGTTACCAACGTGTTTTTTCACGAATCCTCATAAGTGCTCATTGGAACCATAGAAGTCAATGAGAATTGATAAGAATCGATGAGACATTTCCCATAGCAACCACTGTTGATATCCTTGGCAACCGTTTGTTTTCATCCCTAGCAACCGTTGCTTCGGAAGCCGGAAAATCAGTTTTGAGTCACACTCGATGGCCAAGGACACTAAATTGTTGTATTTGCTCCATAGCAACCGATGTTTACCTCTTTAGCAACCGCTACGAAGGTTGGAAATGATCAATTTATTACCCATTTCCATCGTTTTCGATGGTAAAGGACACAAAATACAAATCTTCCCTATTATCTCCTCAGCAACCGTTGTTTACCACCCTAGCAACCGTTGCTAAGGGGAAGAATAATTCACGTGAGTTTCGTTTCCAGTATTTTCAACTGCACAAGATACAAAATCTCCGTTTTACACATAGAAACCATTGTTTACGTGTTTAGCAACCGTTGCAATCTTTCTCGAAATCTGCTACCGAAAATATGAAATGAAACACGCGAAGAACCTAAACTGAAAAAATATGATCTGACACATGACACTATTAACCTGAAACTGAATAAACAAACGTTTAACATGAACATAGATGAAATTTAGCTTTTATTTTGATTCGAATCGTTCGTTTAGTATTCTTTTCAATTGAACAAAATCGAAGTTACAAGTTTCAAGTTTTATTGATTTAAATGTAATTTTTATTTACTTATTACTACACTTATTATTGAAATTATTGATTTTCAAAGAACGGGAGGGGTGGGGCGAGCAAAGCGAGTACCCACCCTAGTATTGATAAAATGAAAATCCAAAATATTGATTCCCAGTTTTTAGCCGCCATTTTGCTGCAAAAAGTCATTGTCGAAAAATCTCAACGAATTTTGAAAGTTCAAATATTTTGTGCACTTTTGTGCATATTTTTTACAGGAAAAATAAAATTTCTTTTCTTCTTCTGAATTTGGATTGAAAAAAATAAATGCTCCAATATCAATTTTTTTAGTCTTTTCAACCATTGTATTGTGTATAGCATACCCGGAAATAATAGGAATGACTACTTTGCAATAAACCTTCCGTCTTATTCATCAAATTATTCGAGCTCGAAAGTACAAATAAAATTTCTGCAATTTGGAATTTAAGGGGTAATATCCGGCAAATTTTTTTTTTCTTGTCTTTTTTTTTATTGGTTTAAATCATGCTGAAACTATCCTATAATCGAAATCTACAACTACTAAGTACTGATCGAAATTCAAAATTCGTTTAAATCAATCTATATCGAACAACTTTCATATAAGATACATAGCATTTTGAAACTTTGAACTCGTTTTTCTCAGAACCATGTTTTCAATCCTGGCGAGCAGTAGAACTGGAAAAGTTTACATCAGATTGACTTGAAATTCTAACTGTAGCTTCTTCATTAGATTATCTAGTGAAGTACACATCATTATTTTTTTAGAATTTTTTTTCGCAAAATGGCGACGGTTTGAAAAAAATTTTTTTTTTCGACAAAAAAAGTCGACTTTAATTGTTTATAACTTTTTTTTTGTCAATCAATCGCTAAAATGGTTATAAATAATTAACCCATTAAGGCCCATGGCCAGACCAGCGGAGATACCATAAAACTAATTATTGGATCGCGTGCTTTTTTAAAAAAAAATACCCGTATTTTTTCTTTTTCCATTTCCATTGTTTAAACAATAATTACACAGCTCCACAAAAAAAAAAAATTGAACCAGAGACTGGAGCACCCTACTTATATGTATTTTTGGCTGCTGAATCCGAACCCGACGTCCGTTTAGCTCCATCACCCCTGCGTTTAGCCATAACCTCAAAAATATGGCGGACGACATATCGATCAAAACAAAAAATACTATTCTATTCTACATGGAAAAATAAAAGAAAACTGTCTTCAGCGATTTTCCGATTCGTCGCATACTTTTTGGGTAAAAAAATTCAGAAAGTTTGACGGCTAGTGGGCTGGATTCAAAATTCATAATTTTATGAATTTTTCACTCGTAAACTATGCGACGAATTGAAAAAACACCAAGAACAATTTCTATCTAATTTTTCACATAAAATCTGAAAAAAATTTCTGTTTTGCAAAATGATGATTTAAAAATTTTTTTTTGAGGCTATATCTAAACGCAGGGGCGATGGAGCTTAACGGACCTCGGATTCGGATTCAGCAGCCAAAAATACATAGAAGTAGGGTGGTCCAGTCTCTGTTTCAATTTTTTCTTTTTTTTTCTTTTTCCATTGCCATTGCTCAAACAATAATTATTTAAACAAATTGCATCCAAAGTCGTAAATTCAAAAAACTAATGGTGCCAATCGATCCTAGAGAGAAAACCAAGAAAAAAAGGTGAAATACATTTTTTCAATTTGAGGCTTATTTTTTTGGCAATCATGTTATAAACAATTGGAATTCAGTAAAACCGACAGGAAGTGGCTTCAGCCCATGCCGACGCTATCACCATGGGATAAAAACTGATTGCGGAATCGCGTGCTTTTGTGAAAAAAAAATTACCCCTATTTTATCTTTTTTCAAAATTCAATGTTTTAACAATAATTATTTAAACAAACTGCACTCAAAGTCGTAAATTCTAAATACTAATGGTGCCAATCGATTCTAGAGAAAAAACCTAGAAAAAAAGGTGATATACATTTTTTTGATTTGAGGCTTATTTTTTTGGCAATCGCGATAATAAGAATACATTTTTTTGATTCGAGGCTCAAATCTCTTACAATCACGTTATAAACAAATGGAATCCAGTGATATCAGGGAAGTCGATTCAAAATTGTCTTTTGTGCAGTATCAATGCAAATTCCTTCTCCTTCTCTTGTGCTCTTCATTGTGTACTCTGCATATGTTTATCTTGCATTCTTGGCATATTCGATTTGTTCGTGTTCGACAATCGTTCATACTACATCTGCGTAGTAAACCGTAGGCATGGGCTGAAGCCACTCTTCGTCGGTTTTACTGAATTCGCAATTGTTTATAACGCGATAGCCAAAAAAATAAGCCTCAAATCAAAAAAATTTATTTCACCTTTTTGTCTTGGTTTTCTCTCTAAAATCGATTGGCACCATTAGTTTTTTGAATTTACGACTTTGGGTGCAATTTGTTTAAGTAATTATTGTTTAAACATTGAATTTTGTAAAAGAAAGAATAAGGGTATTTTTTCCAAAAAAGCACGCGATCCCGCAATCAGTTTTCATCCCATGGTGATAGCGTAGGCATGGGCCGAAGCCACTTTTTGTCGGTTTTACTGAATTCCAATTGTTTACAACGCGATTTTTGATATATTTGAAATTGCATTGGATAGAGGATAAACAAGCGCTCATTTTAAGCCCTCATTCATCAAAATCGGATTACTGGGTTCCGAAATATAGAGGCTCAAAGTTGAGGTACGTTCACGGCAAAACTATTTGGAGTTTAACGATAGTAAAAAGTTTGTCGTACAGCTTAAAGAATAATCTTTCCAAGTATAATGTATGATGTACGTAAGTGATGCCCTTCGTACTCAAATAACGAGAGAGAGATAGACGGAAATCATCGAAACGCGGTACTTTCGGCGCGGTGGCAGTGGAATTCGGCGCGGCGGCAGTGGAGGGGGTAGCTGCGTATAAAAGTATGAAGACCTCCAAAAGGTTTGTAAATCTGAGTAGATACGTTAGAAAATAATATTGTTTCATGCCAAATAAGAATTTGGCTAATTTATATTTGGGTAAAATTATTTCCAACTGATTATATCTATTAACATAATCATGTATGTATGTGTGTAAAACGCAGCTCAAGCAGGTACTAACAGAAGGACCTGATTTGAGATTATGTCAAGGAGTTTGCCTAGGGTAGAATTAAAAATATCACTATCTGCTTGAACTTCGAATTAAAGAGGCTATTATATAATTGAAAAAATGGAAAATTTGAGGAATATTAATATAATGGACTCTATGAAGATTCTGATGGAATGATGAATAAACAGTCGTCAAACTAAGAGTGGGTAACATTTATGACCTGAACAGTGACATCTTGTACCTAGATCTCATGCCAGGATGAAGTGACTGAAATGAACGTTCGCAGGCTTCTTGATAAGAGTATCAGTGATGAATCTAATCTTATGAATCTTATCTTATTAACCATGCCGATGTTTTAATTTGCGACCATGTTATCATAACAAACAACATTATTAAGGAGGAGCAAAAATGAAAAGCAGTAAAGAGGAGCAGAAATTAGGAGCAACCGAGAGGAGCAACTCGGAGGCCTCGCCGCTCCTTCGCAGAAATGCGAGACGAGGATTTGCGGCGGGAGCACGGTGGGAGGACCGGCGTCGTCAGGCCCTGGAGTCACCGGCCTCGGTGCGAGGTGATCGAGGAGAAAAAGAGACCGGAGCCAGGCACCGGAAAGAACCGTTGTCACCGGACACACGCGATTTGCGGTGCGCCGCGAATTCCGCCGTCGCGGCCGGGAGCGAGCGGTCGAGCGCCAGCCATTCTCTCGTCAGGACCCCGCAGCAATAGACACGCGACCGAGAGACCCGTAGTGAGTGCCGGGACCCAAACGGTGTCCAGGTAAACAGGGGACCGATGACAGTTTTTAAGGGTGCGCTCTGGGTATTTCTCGTTGAAGTAACATACCCTGGACTCAAACGATGTCCAAGTAGTCAGGGTACCCGACGACGGTGTTCCAAGGGTGCGCTCCTGGTATTTTTCGCTGAATTAGCATACTCTGGACTCGAAAGATGTCCAAGTAGTCAGGGTACCCGACAACGGTGTTCCAAGGGTGCGCTCCTGGTATTTCTCGTTGAAGTAGCATACCCTGGACTCAAACGATGTCCAAGTAGTCAGGGTACCCGACGACGGTGTTCCAAGGGTGCGCTCCTGGTATTTCTCGTTGAAGTAGCATACCCTGGACTCAAACGATGTCCAGTTTGTCATGGTACCCGATGACGGTGTTTCAAGGGTGCGCTCCAGGTATTTTCCACTGAAGTAGCATACTCTGGACTGAAACGATGTCCAGGTAAACAGGGGACCCGATGACAGTTTTTAAGGGTGCGCTCTGGGTATTTTTCGCTGAAGTAGCATACCCTGGACTCAAACGATGTCCAGGTAGTCAGGGTACCCGATGACGGTGTTCCAAGGGTGCGGTCCTGGTATTTTTCGCTGAAGCAGCTCGGGTAGCTGCTGCCACCTGACGTCCAACGGTGTGAGATGGAGGGATATCTGTGTTACCGATTGAGCTTTGAGACTGTGCAGGTGGTTATGCCAATCTAATCAAGGTTTGCAATAAATTTAAAACATAAGTGGACTGATGTGATATAGCAATTATGCACACCTGACACACTCCAAAGCCGCACAGTAGAGCACAAGTTAACACGCAGGGAATTCACGCGAAATTATTTAGCATTATGTCAACACAAATTGGCGCTGCAACGCTTTCTCTGGGTGAAAAAAGAAAAACAAAATCCGTATAAGAGATCAATATAGCCACTCGCCTCACTGTCACTCGCAACGCACTCCACAAATAGTTCGGGATTAATTTAGTTTTTTCACTCAGCAGCTGTACTTCACCAAGTTGTTGAAGAGAGACAGCACAAGCCGAGCGATGGTCGATGTTGGCGGTCACCGGCGGGCGGGCTAGACAGCTTGACAGCTTGGCGCCTTCCTGTTGGCCTAACCGCCAAAGGCCAGGAAAGTTTGGCGTACGATAGTGAATGCAAGCTACGTTGAACAACAATAATTATTGTACATTGAGAAATGCAGTAGCCAGGGCTTGGAAGAGTGAGCAGTTGAGAAGTAATGCTGGGGTGGGGCTTACCAGAGAGGAGAGAGGAGAGAGATTAGATTAGATTATATTAGAATTGATTTATCACCTGTACATTATGTTGTACAATGTGATCATAGTTATACATACAGTTACTTATATCTAGATGAACATTATGAATCAAGCTTAATTTAATTTAGAATTGTTTGATCTAGTTTATTTAAATTAAGAGTAAAAAGGAAAGTCTAAGAACAGAGCAAGCTCTCACCACGGTCGCAGGCAAGAAGGTGGAGAAATGAAAGTTTTTTGAAGACAGGAAGAGATGAAGCGTTAGTAATTACAGTTGGGAGTGAATTCCAAAGATAAGTTGCACTGACATGGAACGATCTTTGGAGGAGGCCCGTGCGGAAGCTGGGGACAACGAGCTGCGGCCGATGACCCCTCCTATAAGGACGAGTACTGGTATTCATGAGAAAATACTCCGCAAGATACGACGGGCTGCCATACTTGAGAATCTTATATACCATACAGGCCATGAAATATCTTCGCCGAGTCGATGTCATAAGCTAGTTTAGATCCTCCCTTGTAGGGAGAGATATGCTCGCTCCTTCTCACCCCATAGACATATCTTATGCCAGTAAGAGAGAGAGAGAGAGAGAGAGAGAGAGAGAGAGAGAGAGAGAGAGAGAGAGAGCTTATCAGTTTATTTCCGGCCTTCGAGCGCGCGAACAAGTGCTCTCTGTCGTCGAAACGGATCCATTGTGGACTGGAGCCTAGCTGCCACTGCAGTAGCCCATGAGCCCGCACGAGTTACGTCGCTCATTATCGAGCTAAATCGTACAACTGAGTCAAGTCGGAGAGCAACACCTGCGTCGCCGAAAGGGTACCATAACCGATCTCCATCTGTCTCTCTCTCCCGGTCAACGCACTGTTTGTTGTTCTCTTTTGCCCCGGTCTACGATACATGACCCAAGACTCATCGTCATATTGTGTAGTTTCATCCTTTATTAAATTAATGAATATAGTGTTCGTCTACACAAACGTATACGAAGGAGTTTCAAATTATTTTTTGATCTGCGAAATCTTTTCATCTTTCTCCACTAGTCTTAAGGTGTATGTAATCCTCTTATGTTAACGAGACTAGACGTATATGACAATCCCCCCAACCAAACGTTTCCGAATGGAAAAATCAATTTTACTAAAACTTAACACCTCAACTCCAAAAAATACCGTCAAGTCGATGTAAAGTATGTTTTCTCAAAAAGGTTCTTGCATTAAGAATTTTCCACATTAGACATCACATATGCTACACCCACTTTTCAATGGATGCCAGGGAAATACCCAGAATTTTAGCATCTGATACTATGGATCTCTTGAATTCGACCTTCAATGGCTTTTACTCTGATAAATGGACAGTGTTTACTACGAATGTGAACAACTGTTGTTTCGACATTCTATTAGACATTTGAATTATCCAAAATGGCCCTCACGTTGATTTTTTTCCCTCTTTGTTATAACTGTCAAAATCTGAATCGATGCCATCTATTTCATTATGAATAATATGTTGTTTTTATCACTAGAAAAAAGTTGGTATCACGGGAAATCTGAGGATGAGTTACAATTTCGAAGAAGTATTGAGTAGGAGATACTCGAACGAAAGTACAACACAAAGTAGTACAACTGAAACAAATAATTCTACTTCAAGTAGCAGCGACGATTCTATCAGTAGTTTGAACTCTTCTGATAGTAGCAGTTCAACTGAAAGTGAAAGTGACGGAATTGATAGTGACCGAGAAAAAATCAGAAAAAATACTACATATGAGGGTGAGTCCTGCAAAATATTACCCCCCAAAGAATAATATATGCAATAATAGAACAGTGCAAACTTGATTCGTCAGTTATTCTTTTGATCTTTTCCCTCAATAAACTTTCCAAAATTTGTATAAGCTTATGAATCCTAAACTTTAAATTCCTAAATATTATCCTAAACTTTTTACCATTTGTTACATATCTAGGAGAGCCGGGAGAACATTTTTTCAAGAATTTTACCCCTCCCTATTTGCATATCTTACATTCAATACTAGCTACATCAAACGCGCTGCGCGTGATCTACATGTATGCATTTCAAAATCATATTTCAATTATTGTTTCCACGATTCTTGACCATAATCGTTTTGACGTACTTTTCGATTCATTTCATTATGCACATTTCTTAAAGCTGAATGAATAACCGAACCCTACATTCTTATTATCTATGTGAAAACTGTACAAGTATTTGAAAGAACAATCGAGCACTGACATCTTCTTCTTATTAAATAATCCTGAGTTATCGACACTTGAGCTCGCAAGACAATTTCAGATTCTTAACACTAAACTATTCATCAAATCACATAACACATAAAATTTGCATGGGTCATAACATTGGCTACTCTATCTATATACAACTTGCTCTATCCAGGGGCGCGCTAGCGCTCCCTCCTGGCAAGTAACAGCAGCTGGGGCCAGCGCTACCCTTATACATTGAGTTTGGATTATGGATTTTTAAATTTTATAGAATAACACAGATACGCATCAGTTATGGATGTTATCTGGTAGAATCTGATTTTTTATTTAATTTCCCTAGTATCCAGCCTGATTCACCTCCTATAGAAGGTGCTTTTCATGTAACGAGTCTTGTCTGCTAGGTTAGAATGGAGAAAAAAAGATTAATTTCCAGTTCATAAGCCACCTCGACGCGGCGACGAACGATTTCGAGATATCGATTCTCGCATATATATATATATATATATACCTAGTTAAGTGGCCCTTTGACGAGTTTGGGGGGGTCCATACATCCGACATACATCATGATATTTAGAATCTAGAGAGTAAATGGAATCGATCTGTCATGGCGGCGTCGCTATGTAGGTCGAATTTGATGTATATAGATGGATCAGGAATTTTTTTTGGAACTTTGACGAGTCAGCAAAAACTATAGTTTCCGGCTAAAATTTCTTTTTGGGGGGTTATTGTGTCGCTGATCACGGATCTGGCGCCAAATGGGAAAAAAAATGTATTTTGAAAATTTTTCAAAATTTGAAAATTTTGGAAAATTCAGAAATTTTCGAAAATCAAAAATTTTTGAAAATTCGAAAATTTTTTTAATTTTGAGAATTTTATAGAAATTGATAATTTTTTCGAAAATTCGAAAATTTTTGGAAATTTGAAAATTTTCGAAAACTAAAAATTTTTGAAAATTTGAAAATTTTCTCAATTTTGAGAATTTCATAGAAATTGATCATTTTTTCGAAAATTCGAAAATTTTTGGGAATTTGAAAATTTTCGAAAATTCAAAAATTTTTGAAAATTTGAAAATCTTCTCAATTTTGAGAATTTCATAGAAATTGATGATTTTTTCAAAAATTCGAAAATTTTTGGAAATTTGGAAATTTTCTCAATTTTGAGAATTTTATAAAAATTGATCATTTTTTCGAAAATTCGAAAATTTTTGGAAATTTGAAAATGTTTGAGAATTTGAAAATTTTCGAAAATATGAAATTTCTTGGAAAAATTCGGAAATTTAAAAATCTGTGAAGTTCCGGAGATTTGAAAACTTAAAAATTCGAGAATTTTTGAAAATTCAAAAATTCTTGAAAACAGAATTTTCCTAAAATATGAAAATTTTTGGTAATACAAACATTTTTGATACTTTTTGAATTTTTAAAATTTTTGAGAATTTCCAAAATTTTGAGAATTTGAAAATTTTCGAAAATTGGGAAATTTTTGAACATTTGAAAATTTTGGAAATTTTTAAAATTTTTGAAAAATATGTTTATTTTTTAAAATTTGAAAATTTCTGGAGATTTGGAAATTTTTGGAAGAATTGAGAATTTTCGGAAATTTTTGGACATTTTCGAAGATTTGGAAATTTTTAAAAATTTAAAAATTTTTGAAAATTTAAAAAATTTTGAGATTCGGGAAGTTTTTGGAAATTTAAGAAGTCTTGGAAATTTGAATAGTCTTTTCGGAATATCTACGAAATTACTCGAATTCTAAGAAAATTCTGATGAAGTGATAATTACATTGACGACGAGGAAAGTTCCCTTATCGGCAATTCGCTGATTTCATATCCCCGAGATTTACTGCGATTACCTGAAGATTCCGTGGGCAGATAATAACTGGGTCCTAGGAATGAGGAGTCAAAATTCGCGTTAGTCAACTATCGGAAGTTTCAGGAATTCGCAGGAATTCACAGAAATTTGGTGAGAATCGATACTGAGTAGAATGAGGCATGTGAAGTAATAATAGAATTGAGTATTTCAACGTGCAAATTGACTCTCCATTCCTAGGACCCAGTTATTGTCTGCCCGCGGAAACTTCAAGTAACTACAGGAATATTGGATGAGTTTATCGCCAACGAGGATAGCCGAATTATCCAACGTGAAACACTCAAGAACGTCAACTATCGGAAGATCCGAGAATTCGCAGGGATTCACAGGACTTGAAGAAATCTTCAAGGAATCGCAGGAAATCACAGTAATACGAGTTTCGCGAATTGCCGATGAGGGAAACTGAATATCCCGATATGAAACACTCGAGCGTAAACTATTGGAAGTTTCAGGATATCGCAGAAAGCACAGGATTTGGAGGATAGCGATAAGGAAACCGACTCTCTAGATGTGAAACTCTCGAGAGCGTCAACTAACGGAGGTTCCGAGAATTGGCAGGAATCCACAGGACTTCGAAAAATCATGAGTAAACCGTAGGAAATTACAGGAATATGACAACGTGGATCAACGACGTGGAAACCCGAATTTTCCGATGTAAAACTCTCGAGAGCGTCAACCATCGAATGTTCCAGGGAGCCGCAGGAATTCATAGGAATTGGAGCACTCTTCAGGAAATCACAGGAAATTACAGGAATATGAGATTAGCAAATTGCCGATGAGGGAAACGGAATATCTCAGTTTGAAAAACTCCAGGAGCGTCAACCATCGGATGTTTCATGAAATTGCAGGATATCACAGGAAATTGAGGAATCTTCGGAAAACCGCAGGAAATCACAGGAATATGAGATTAACGATAAGGACACCCGAATTTAACGATGTGAAACCCTCGAGCGCGTCATCTATCTGATGTTGCAGGGAATCGCAGGAATTTATAGGAAATTGAGGAATCTTCGGAAAACCACAGGAAATCACAGCAATATGAGATTCGCGATAAGGACACCCGAATTGAACGATGTGAAACACTCGAGCCCGTGAACTATCGGATGTTGCAGGGAATCTCAGGAATTCATAGGAATTCGAGGGATCTTCGGAAATCGGCGGAAATCACAAGAATATGAGATCAACGATGAGGATACTTAAATTTCCCGATCTAAAACACTCGAGCGCGTCAACTATCGGGTGTTCCAAGGAATCGCAGGAAATCACAGGACTTTGAGGAAACTTAAGTAAACCGAAGGAAATTACAGGAATATGAGATCAACCATGTGGAAACCCGAATTTCCCGATGTAGAACACTCGAGAGCGTCAACCATTGGATGTTCCAGGGAATCGCAGGAAATCATAGCCAAAATTTCAAATACCTCAAAATTTTGAGGTTTTGAAAATTTTGGAAATTTTTAAAATTTTTGAAAAATTGAAAATTTTTGAGAAATGGAAAATTTTCGGAAAATTGGATATTTTTGAAAAATGGAAAATTTTCGAGAAATTGAAAATTTTCGGAAAATTGAAAATTTCCGAAAAATATAATTATTCTTCAAAATTTGTAAATTTCTGGAGATTTGGAAATTCTTGAAGAATTGAGAATTTCCGAAATTTTTGGACATTTTCGAAGATTTGGAAATTTTTAAAAATTTAAAAATTTTTGAAAATTTAAAAAATTTTGAGATTCGGGAAGTTTTTGGAAATTTAAGAAGTCTTGGAAATTTGAATAGTCTTTTCGGAATATCTACGAAATTACTCGAATTCTAAGAAAATTCTGATGAAGTGATAATTACATTGACGACGAGGAAAGTTCCCTTATCGGCAATTCGCTGATTTCATATCCCCGAGATTTACTGCGATTACCTGAAGATTCCGTGGGCAGATAATAACTGGGTCCTAGGAATGAGGAGTCAAAATTCGCGTTAGTCAACTATCGGAAGTTTCAGGAATTCGCAGGAATTCACAGAAATTTATGAATTTCTGTGAATTCCGGAGAATTCCCTGGGAATTCCCCAATTCCTGGGGATTCCTGCGATTTTCTGGATCATCTGATAGTTGACGCTCTCGAGTGTTTTACATCTTGAGATTCGGGTTTCTTATTCGTTAATTCCAAATTTCTGTGATGTCCTGCGATTTCCCAAAGATTCCTCGGTCTTATTTCTGTAATTTACTACGATTTCCTGAACTTTTCTCAAAGTCCTGTGGATTCCTTCGATTCCCTAGAACATACGATACCTGACCTTCTCGATCGTAAAATTCTGGTTCCCTTATCGCTATCCTCATATTTCTATGATCTTCTTTGACTTCCCGGGGACTCTTCGAATTCCAGTCAATTCCTGCCATTTCCTGAAACTACCGATGGTTGACGCTCCCGGAGTGTTTCATATCGGGATATTCCGAATCCTTCATCGGCGATTTGCTAATCACATATTCCTCTAATTTCCTGCGATTTCCCGAAGATTCTTTCAATTCCAGTGATTTGCTGCGATTTCCTGAAGAATCAGATAGTTACGCTCTTGAGTGTTTCACATCGGGAAGTTCGGGTTTCCTAGTCATAAATCTCAAATTTCTGTGATTTCCGGCGACTTCCTGGGAATCCCTGTTATTCCTATGAATTTCTGCGGTTTCCTGAGACATCTGATAGTTACGCTCTTGAGTGTTTTACATCCAGGATTCGGGTTGCCTCGTCGTTAATCGTGGATTTCTGTGATTTCCGGCGATTTCCTGGATCATCTGATAGTTGACGCTCTCGAGTGTTTTCCATCGGGAATTCGGGTTTCTTTCTCGTTAATCTCCTATTTCTGTGATTCCCGGCGATTTCCTGGGATTTCAACCTTAATTCCTATGAATTCCTGCGATTTCCTGGGACATGTGAAACTTGCCGCTCTCGAGTGTTCTACATCTGAAGTAACTGATCGTTCAGCTCGTGTGTGTTTTACATCCGAAAATTCGGGTATCCTAGTCATTAATCTCAAATTCCTGTGATTTCCGGCGATTTCCTGGGATTTCCCTCAATTCCTCTGAATTCCTGCGATTTCCTGGAACATGTGGAAGTTAACGTTCCCGAGTATCTTACATTGAAAATTTGGGGTTCCTTTTTCGTTCCTCTCATATTTCTGTGATTCTCGAAGATTTCCTGAAGATTCCTTTAATTCCTGTGAATTTCTGCGATTTCCTAAAACATCTGATAGTTACGCTCTTGAGTTGTTTACATCGAGAATTCCGGGTTTCCTTGTCAAAAAATATGTATTCCTGTGATTTCCCGCGATTTCTGGGATTTCCCTCAATTCCTGTGAATTCCTGCGATTTCCTGGAACATCTGTAATTTGACGCTCTCGAGTGTTTTACATTGAGAAATTTGGGTTTCTTCTTCGTTTCTCTCATATTTCTGTGATTTCCGCGGATTTCCCGAAGTTTCCTTCAATTCCTGTGAATTTCTGTGATTTTCTAAAACATACGATACTTGACGTTCTCGATCGTGAAATTCTGAATTACTCATCGCTATGCTCATCTTTTTGTGATTCCCCAATGTTCCCGAAGATTCCTCAAATTCCAGTGAATTTCCGCAATTTCCTGGAATATCTGATGGTAGACGCTCTTGGAGTGTTTCAAAATGGGATATTCCGTTTGCCTCATCGGCAATTCGCTAATCTCATATTCCCGTAATTTCCTGCGATTTCCTGAAGATTCCTTCAATTCCTGTGAATTTCTGCGATTTCCTGAAAAATCTGATAGTTATGCTCTTGAGTTTTTTACATCGAGAAAGTAGGGTTGCCTTGTCGTTAATCTCAAATTTCTGTAATTCCCGGCGATTTCCTCGGATTTCCCTCAATTCCTGTGAATTCCTGTGATTTCCTGGAACATGTGAAAGTTGACGATCTTGAGTGTTTTTCATCGGGAAATTCGGGTTTCCTAGTCGTTAATCTCAAATTTCTGTGATTTCCGGCGATTTCCTGGGACTTCCCTCAATTCCTCTGAATTCCTGCGATTTCCTGGAACATGTGGAAGTTAACGTTCTCGAGTATCTTACATTGAAAATTTGGGGTTCCTTTTTCGTTCCTCTCATATTTCTGTGATTCTCGAAGATTTCCTGAAGATTCCTTTAATTCCTGTGAATTCCTGTGATTTCCTAAAACATCTGATAGTCACGCTCTTGAGTTGTTTACATCGAGAAATTCGGATTTCTTTGTCAAAATTATGTATTTCTGTGATTCCCCGCGATTTCTGGGGATTTCCCTCAATTCCTGTGAATTCCTGCGAATTCCTGGAACATCTGTAATTTGACGCTCTCGCGTGTTTTTCATCGGGAAATTCGGGTTTCCTAGTCGTTAATCTCAAATTTCTGTGATTTCCGCGATTTCCTTGGACTTCCCTCAATTCCTCTGAATTCCTACGATTTCCTGGAACATGTGGAAGTTAACGTTCCCGAGTATCTTACATAGAAAATTTGGGGTTCCTTTTTCGTTCCTCTCATATTTCTGTGATTCTCGAAGATTTCCTGAAGATTCCTTTAATTCCTGTGAATTTCTGCGATTTCCTAAAACATCTGATAGTTACGCTCTTGAGTTGTTTACATCGAGAATTCCGGGTTTCCTTGTCAAAAAATACGTATTTCTGTGATTTCCCGCGATTTCTGGGATTTCCCTCAATTCCTGTGAATTCCTGCGATTTCCTGGAACATCTGTAATTTGACGCTCTCGAGTGTTTTACATTGAGAAATTTGGGTTTCTTCTTCGTTTCTCTCATATTTCTGTGATTTCCGCGGATTTCCCGAAGTTTCCTTCAATTCCTGTGAATTTCTGCGATTTCCTAAAACATACGATACTTTACGTTCTCGATCGTGAAATTCTGAATTACTCATCGCTATGCTCATCTTTTTGTGATTTCCCAATGTTCCCGAAGATTCCTCAAATTCCAGTGAATTTCCGCAATTTCCTGGAATTTCTGATGGTAGACGCTCTTGGAGTGTTTGAAAAATGGGATTTTCCGTTTGGCACATCGGCAATTCGCTAATCTCATATTCCCGTAATTTCCTGCGATTTCCTGATGATTCCTTCAATTCCTGTGAATTTCTGCGATTTCCTGAAAAATGTGATAGTTACGCCTTAAGTCCGTATTTAGCACACTTGAAGACTCATTTTGATCATTTTCGCGGGCAGGAGCACTAGACTTTATAATATTATCTTGAACTTTTATTTCAACATTCCCGGGTTCAATATTTTCATTATTGTAGTGTATTATCACAGGTTTGCTTGGTGATAAATCTAATCTCATTTTAATTAGATTTATGTTAACGACGTTTATGGCTTTTTCCAACTGCTTTTTTGCTCTCTCTGTATTTATTTCTTTTATGCATAATGTAATGTCGTCGGCAAAATGCGAGATATTTACATATTGAGGAAGGTTGAGAATTATATTGGCATCATAAATTATATAAAAGAGTGGACTGAGAACACCTTACTGGAGAATACCTTTGTGCGCTCGTCGAATTTGGTCTTTGAAGAATTCTGCTTGTATGAATTGTTCATGGGAAAAAAATTCAACAAATTTGAGGCCTCTGCTAGGAAGTCCTATATTTGTAAGAGTTTCAAGCTGTATATCAATATTGATGTTATCAAACGGAAGTCTAAAAACGCAGCTATTACTCCTTTTTTTCGATGAATGCCTCTTCTATTTTTAAAGTAAAGTTTAAAATATTGTCCAAGCAAGAGTTGCCTTTTTTTCATCCATTTTGACTGTGAGGGATTATATTTTGTGTTTTCACGCACCACTGCGTCCTGTTCTTTAGTAGTGTCTCAAATAACTTACATACACACAATGTTAATTGGACGGAGGCCGCCATCTGGCTTGTTAATAAGATGAAAAAATGAATGTATTCAGCTTTCTGGGTAGTCACTTTTCAGATAGATTTCGTTTGAAATGTCTAGAAGTAAAAGTTCATATTTCATGGAAAGTTTTCTAATTATTTCGAAGTCGATACCATCGATTCTTAATCAGTAAACTATTAGTAATCTAGCCCGAACCAAAAGGCAAGCCATGCTACTAAATGAATGTATGTAACCCGACTAAGACTCGCTGCAGGAGATGGGGGAAATACCGGGTGAGACGGCCGAGCCCCTAATTCATATCCAACTCAGGAAACTGTTCGTGGCAGGAGTGTCCGAGAAAGCCCTCACTTACTCGTAAGCTCCGTTATACCTAAGGAGCCTCTCCTGGGAGGGCCCACCCAACTCTTGCTCGTACTAGGAGCCACAGCGATAAACCGTCGGCCCGCTAATATCAAACTTACACAAGGCGATGCCCATGAAATCCAGGATAATCCGCTTTGTCGAGGAAAGTATAAAATGAATTATCAGCAATCATCTAATTATCATTGGGGGAAATCAGGAGGAAATTGCCAGTATCGGGTAAGTATCAAATATAAAACTCTCGTAATTTCCAATAGAAATACAATTCGAATTCATTCCACTTGAAACTCGCGATGAATATTTATGATTAATATTCGCGAACTCTTCGTCGGTTCGGCTCCTGAGCGTTGCTCACTAGACGTGGAACGTCCTATATATATATATATATATATATATATATATATATATAGGGACGCGTGGGTCGGTGATCGGAAGATCGGTCTAAAGATGGCTAACCTTTTATATATATACATATCGGGGTTATTACATCAGGCTCCATTACTGTTATACAACTGCCATACATCTACCAGACAACTGCTCTACAACTCCCAGACAACCGCCATAAAACTCCAAGACAGCCACCATACAACTCCCGGACTTTTCAAGAGTTTCAACTTATAATTATTAAAATTAAGTAAGAAATGATTTTTTAGAAAAAAAATCCTATTCCAAATTCAAAGAATCGGAGGGTCAACGATTTTTTTCTAAATTCGTCAAAAAATACACATAATCGATTACGTGCATTAACTTTTTCCAAAAACTTTACAGGAAAAAGTTATTCATCTGTTTATGAGCGAAAAACAATACACTTTGATCCGGATCTTATTTAACCAATCATTTGATGAAAATCGGGATGTTTCCCATTGCATACGATAGTTGATGTGTCTTACAAGCTATATCCACTCGAGTTGATGACCAAAGACATCCCCAAGGATGACAAATTATTGTTTTCTCTGCGCACTCGCGTAAACACGACATAGTGCGTAGTTTCCGAAAAATCCCTAGCATACTCTAACCAAACTTGCATGATCGTCGTCGACTAAACTGGGATTGCCTCGGTCGAGCGAAATGTCCGAACGATTTTACGGCTTAATACACAACAGTATGGTTAATTATGATAATTTGTATTAATAATGGTTTCAAATATGAATACCCAATCAACCTGGGACTTGGTCAAATCTCATTCATTTCTCCTCGGCTACAAGAATATCAATAGTTGAAGTTCCTCTCCTAAATTCATGAAAAAATAATTTCCTGATTTTATTAACAGTCTTTCTTTTCGCAAAATAGACTTCGTCATTCGATAGACAAGGTTTAATCACATGAGAATCACCTCCTCTGGTCGATTCATATTGATGCAGTACATTGTAATAGAATCAAATATGTGTTTCAATTTATAATTGTCACGGTATAGATACTTATAGGCAGTGAGTAATGCACAGTTCATAAATTATTTTTTTTTTAGCCAAATCAAATTTTTTTATGTCCGATTCCACAGAGAATTGCCCATATATATATATATATATTGTAACATTGCATTTTGCAATGATACAAAGTTAGCATGCTAAGCTTAAAATTGGGGAGAAATAGACCATGCGAGCGTTCCAGGTCGGTTCGAAAACGGATTCTCAGCTAGAGAATTCAACACGTTTCGTCTTGTTTTTTTTTATTCACGCGCGTCAAGCGGAGGCTGCCAACGGCGCTCAGCCGAGCCGAGCGTAGAGGAGAGAGAACACGGCGCCATGATGGCTACGGGAAAAAGGCGGTTGAAGCTATCTCGACCAGGCGAAAACGAGAAGGATGTTGATGCGTTGGACTACGGGATCATGCACGGAAAATTCAAAGGGCTTTTTACATTGCATCGGGGATACAGATGCATTGCCAAGGAACCGGCGAGAAGAAACTGCGTAGTAGCGGCCGGGTAGGCGCGCGCGCGCGGATTGGTGCGGAGCGTGCGTAGCGGGCCAATGGGAGCGCGCGGCAACAGGGCCCAGTGTGAACGGCGGGCGAGCGCGGCGAGTGCGGCACTTCTCTACCGAGCGTGCGAGCGAGCGGAAGCAAACCCAGGGAACAGCGACGCGCGGAGCCCGGACGACCCTCCCGAGGAAGCGGCCACGAGGTGCAGCGGAGAGGATCGACGCTACTAGTTAGCGAGGTTGGTGGTTCTTTCCCCGCGAGCGCGTACGGCTCGAGCAAGTTGCGACGCAGCGAGCGTGCAACGACCGGCTCTCGCGTCCAATATGGCGCGCTGCCATTAGCGTGACGAGCGACCGGCTCGGGCGAGTTGTCACCGCGCGATCTCGGGATTATCTTGGCGCGGTTTGTCGTGAACGCGAGTATCTTGGCGCGGTTTGGCATGTTCTCGGATTGTCTTGGCATGGTTTAATTGTTTGTCTCGCGGTATATCTTGGCATATCCGACTTATAACTGAGGTATCTTGAAAAGCGCATTCGAATGCGGTATACCTTTGTGCGCATGAACTGAATCGCGGGTTATCTGTATGTAGCCAAACGGAACGCGGCGTATCTCGTGGACGGCGTGTCTTGGGATGGACGAATCTTAGTCGTCGATATATAGTTTCTGCGCATTCGGGAGTATCTTTGGGCGGGCATGTCGTTGTGCGTGAAGCCGAGCGCGGCACGTGGAACAAAGGCGCGATCGAACTCAGCGTCGAACCGACCGGTACGCGCGTATGAATAGGCGTATCGCGGGTATGTCTTACGGGATGTCTTTAACTATTAGTACAAATATGCGTCATTGAAATAATAATGTTTGATGTAGTTTAGAGAGAGCGAGCGGGTTGTGTGTGAAAACTGTATGCGTGTGCGTATAAAGTTGGGCAGCACGTGGGTGAGTGCTGACTAGCGGTATATCTGGGGAAATTCGGTGTGTCTTTGGTACGTTTTGGCGAGCGAGGAAATCGGGTCGCGAGGATCTTTCTCGACGGCCGCGCGAGTGATACGGTTCGGGGTGAATGCGTGAATTGAGTGAATGTGTGGTTCGACGGTGTGACTGAGTGCGTGTGCTTGAGACGAACCGCGATCGGGTAACCGTATTTGTCGCATAATTTTAGAGAGCCAGACTCCAGGCTCACGGGGGGGCCTGCCAAGCTGATAATGGTCGCTGTGGGCGTAGGACTTTCTACGAGTTGAACATGGCCGCTGTAGAAATTAGGGACGCGTGCTGAACATGGTCGCCGCGGGTTTTCGGAACGAGCGAAGCAACAGGCTGTTCGCGAGTTTCTTTAGTTAGATGGAGCGGGTTTGGATTATCTTCGCGTGCGAATTCGTATGGTGTGAATGCGAGTGTGTTAGCCTGAATATTTGATTTCATTTTTATTAATTTCACGGTAAAGAATCTCGGTTATCTTTGCTTTTTTTTGTAGCAGGGTTGTCTTTCTAGTAGTTTCAATAAAGTTCCAAATCTTTCACAGTATAAATAGTCCTGTTGAGTTATTTGCGCACGCTTTCCCTAACTCCCCATTTTCAGTGATTGCAAAGTAAAAGGCTGGAGCTCCAACCCACGGCCCGCCCCTCTCCAAAGTTCCTGAGTAGCTGAGCAGCCGGCAACATCCTCGAGGGCGAGGTGAGAAGAGGAGAGTCATCTCCTATACCCGCGGGTATCTGGCGCTCTCACCTGCGCTCCGAGAAACGAGAGTTTTTGATAACCGAAGCAAAGGTTACAATATATATATATCCATGTAGGTTGTCACGGGCTGTTAATTATAACTATTTGTTATATCAGGCCCTGTGGAATCTCTCCTCATAATAACATATTATATGCCAATGTTTACATTGATCAAGTCATGTTTCAACGCCCAGCGAGAGAGCCAGCGCTGCCGATAAAAGTAAGAGAGAGAGTGTCCGCGTCGCGACCGAGATTCGAGCATCGCGCCGCGTGACGTCAGCCGAAGACGGCCGAAGTAAGCTCGGCCGGCCCAGCGCGCGGCGGAAGCTTAGGAGTTCTTTGCCGGCCCTTGCGCGCGAGAGCACATGGCCCTGATTAACGAGACCGATCCACTGTGTTCCCGCGCCCGCCTGCCACTACAACAGGCCCTGACGACGCCCTGATTGTCACCCTGGACACGAGCCGATTCCCTGCTGTCCGTCGAGCAAACGAGCGAACCAAGCCGGAGCACAAACACCTGCGCCGCCGAGTGAGTACCGTGACCGATCGCCATCTCTCCCTCCCGGCCAACTCACTTTCGTTGCTCTCTCTCGCTCCGGCCCGCGAGACGCGACCCAAGGCTCGTTGCTCTTTTGAGTAACCTCTTCCCTAGGATTAAATAAATGTTGTCTTCGTCAGAACCGTACCATTTTTCATTTGCCAAACTAGTCCCGCTCAAGATCCTACTCCCGCGCACACGAGCTTCACCACCTTGTACGCGCTACACATAATCGTTATCATGCTCTAGGCCCTATGGCCATTGTATTAATTAATTAATAATAAATACGGCGGTCGTAAGGTATAGCCATACCCGACTACAGCAAGCGACAGTACCAGCAGCTTGATATCTCGCATACAATAAAAATCAACACTCTCTACACGAAAAATGTATCTCTCGGGAGACAAATCAAGCTACAAGTTGAACGATTCAATTTTTATGAGCAGTCTACAAGATTATCAGACCGGATTGAGTCTATCTGTATTAATTCGTAAGATCGAAAAAAACAACTTAATTTGAACTTACTTCAAATATAGAATAAGTAATCATATTTCATAAAATACACCAGTGAAATTTTCACAGTTGAATTCTCAATAACTCATAGCTTGTTCAGAATAGAACTATACTCATAGGTGATTTATAGTTCACCCGACTTCAAACTTCTCTCAGTGTATTCAATAGTTAAATAGTTGTGAGGTTGGAAAGTGATTTTTTTAAATGTGAATAAATGAAAACTACTCTTGTTCCTAAAAACTGTTGCATAACCAGTTCCAAAGTTGAGGTTTTCAGATTTGTAGTGGGTTATTTCTTTCAATCCCGAACGGAATCAGCAAGAAAAAAACAATTATTCCAAATTTTTTTTGATACTTGAGTATCTTGGTTTTTGAATTGGTAGCTGATTGTTATTTTCTATCCTCAAATGAAATCAGCAATGAAAAACCGCTGCCAAGTGCCTTAACAGTATACTTTCTCAATGAGGCTTCAATATCACCAACAAACGCGTCCAAAATCTATATTTTCACCATGCCACTAGCGAAAATACTATCATTCATTTTTCAAGAATCAAAAAAAATTGTCATTAATCAGTTCAATTCGTATCGCTCGCTCAATAAATGGAGCATTCGGACCTGGTGTTTTTGTGACTGTGTGAAGTATCGTTCTTTTTCATTTGACCAAATTTTATCGTGAGTGTTGACGTCGGTTATCTCTATCCGGGCTCTGTGACATCGTGCACAGTTGCTACCCGGGCTCTCTTATTATTTGATCAAATGCAACGAAGCAAACGGTTCTAAATGATGCGAAATATTTAGACCTGCATAATTTTTTAATCGATTCATCTTGTGACTGTCATACGGTTTAACCCATTAGCGCCCAAACGGCCGCTCGACGGCCGTTTTTTTGAGCGATAGATTTCATATGGTTATAATGGTTCAAAAAATTTGGGAAGAACATTTTCTTGTGCAAAATTTTGTCAGCTTTCCAATTCCGTTACTTTTATCTTGATTAAATAAACCCGTCCATTGTTATAAACAATTGATTGCAAAAAAAACACAAAATTTCGGGTCAAAATTTTTTTTTGTGTCAACCATAAAACATGGAAGTAAATTTCGAGCGTCCATGGACCCTAAACTAAAAGTTGGCATAGTTCTAATTGTTTAAATTTATTGTTGGAAGACCCAAAATGGCGGCTGACCGAAAAAATTGTAGCTTTCAACTTGGCAATTCTTTTTCTCGAAAACTATGGGTCAAATCGGAAAATTCTTAGGAACAAAAAAGTCTTTGAATCACCTGAGCAATACTCTCGATTTTTTAAAGAATTTTTTGATGAAATTTTTCAAAATTTTGATTTTTCAAATTCTCAAAAAAACGCAAATTGCTTAAAAACTTCTGAAAAAATTTGAGAAAGTTCTTTAAGTAATTTTAAGACTTTTTTGTTCTTATACTTTGCGAGAATTACCTTTCCCTCATGGAGTGATAACAAGCGCGCGTGGTTCAGCGTCTTTCCTCCGTTCGCACGCGCGAATACTTATGACTGCGAATTCGTTATCAAATTGCGCATCTAGTGATTAAGTGATCATACTTTTAAGTGGATTGATTCACATTAGCTAATTCTATGAGTAAATAACTTAAAGTTGTAGTTTGAGCCCACCAGGCAATAGCTGCTTGGACCTCAGCTATGCAGTTTATACAATATGAGTGGATTTCATGAGTCCAATATTCATAAATATTACCCATGTTTAGTGAACTTCAACATTTTTGTGTTGATTTTAGAAAAATCATATGATATCTATGCACTGCCTAGTATGTTATAAGGTGTGCGTGTAATGCACGGCTTATAATTTACTTTCTGGAGTAATCTGTCTTATCGAGTGAATGCAATTGATGACACATGTACTTTATTAATAGTTTCTTGTAAATTTTAGCACAATAGAGACAATATATTGACCATCAATATATGTAACTACTGAAAGTTAGGTGGTGTCAAGTAGTATAGTAATGCTTGATCTATATAAGTATGATATTGACAACTCAGGATATGTATTAGTATGATAGAATGTGATTTTTTACAGTGGATAATTGTAATAATACCACAGACAAGTGTTTGTAAAATTTGGAAGTGTTGGCGGTACATGGCTCTCCTTGAATAGTCATTTTAGCCTATTTTCCCCCCTATTCAAGTTAATGTATCAATTTTTGGAGAGCTTCCAGAGCCCAGGCCCATTTCTTCACTATATAGGCTGTATGTGGTATGAGTTGGGACAACTTTTAGTACACGGAGAGAAAAGATGTAGTAAAAATTACCATGTTCTTATAGTAACGCAGGGACAGACGGCCATAATGAGGCTTTCCACATAAACTTCCAGGAAAAATTACTAAGAAAAGCAAGAAAAATCACTAGACCAGGTAGAAAAAATTACTATGGACTATAGTAAAATTTATCACGTTGGAAATATTCCCTGTGGGCTCTGGCATGTTTTACTAGAAAAAATGGTAATTTTGCTGATAATGAGTGTTGTGCGCATGCGTGACGATTCGTCGAGTGCCCGCGTCGACAATCGTCTGCACTCTACAGATCAGCTGGCATCCACCGAAAATAACCTATAAAACGCAATTGACATACTCTCTCTGCAAATACTGATATAATTGGCTATATATGAATATTACCAGGTGGGAGCTAGAATATGACCATTCGACTTCGCCCTATATGAAAGGTGGCAGCTCGTATGATAAGGTGTACGTGTGCCTTTGATAGCGCGAAGCCGAGTTGTCGCTTTGCTCCAACCCGACGGGATAAAAACTTCAGTAAAGAATACGCATGCGTACCACATATACACACTACATATACACGAACACTAGGTAGCGCTTCGCTTGTCTCGACTCTCGCGAGTGATGGAATTAGTGCCTCGTTTGTATATAAGGACAGAAATGTCAATGTATGTACAACATGCATTAATATGTATATATATAAATATAATGCGATCCTAGTGAAATCGTGCGATATAATATACGAAGTTCACTAGGATCACCAAAAAGAGAAGTTCTATATCTCATAAAAAAAAAAAACTAAAATGACTTGAGCATCCAAATAACCGAAAGTTTCAAAGTACGAAATTCCATAAGTGAGGAACATTCATGTATAAAATTTTTATTTACGATACTTGAAAATAATTTTCACAATTATTTCTGGAAAATATACAATGGAAAATAGTAAAAATTAACATGTGATCGAAGCCTTGGGGACTATAGGAAAAATTACCATAGTCTCTAGTAAAGTTTACTGAAGTGGCCGTCTGTCCCTGCATTACCAAAAAAATGGTAATTTTTACAAATTCTTTTTGTAAAATTTACTGTATGTTTTCTCTCCGTGTACCCATGGGGTGGGGCTCTTGACGAGCGAACTCTCAGGGTTCAAAAATAGAGGCTCCAATTGGTAATGTGGAGTACTTAATGTGCTCCAATGACCTTGGAAATAATTTTTCTATAAAATTCAGGCAATTTGCAGACAAAAGTGTCCCATTCATTTTTTGCCTCAGAGGTCATTTTCAGGGTGTAAATAAGGATGAAAATGCCTCTGAAAATGCAAAAACAGCAAAATCAGCAACTTTGCCTATTTATTAAACAGGGTTAAAGTGCTCGGAAATATCTGAAAAGAATCTGGGAATTCGGCATGATGCCCTAGAACTTACAAAAAAATTTTGAGCCAAATCAAATTCTTTCATGTTCGATCCCACAGAGAATTGCCCATATATATATATATATATGTATGTATGTATGTATGTATATATATATAAGTAGAATAATTTAATTTAGAAAATATTAATATGTTTAAATGAATAAATTCATAACTTAATGCTGAATTTGAGACAACTTAAGTAGAGGAAGTCACTACCGCCTCGGCGGTTCTCGCCTCTGTCTCACCTCCGCGCATGCTCCCGCAGGGGGGGTGAACAGCACCGCCTGGTCGCCACAGTAGTTTACGATATGTACGTTAAAAGTTCGACAATAGTTATTTTTTGCGGGTATTTTTTCAATTGAAAAATCGGAAAATTGCGATTTTTCTGACATTATAAATCTTCTCTGGGAAAACTAAGGATGTTTCCATAAAATTCATAGGGATAAAAAAATCTTTGAGATGACTGAATTTCATAGAAAAAATTTTTCCCATGTGAAAGAATGTTTCTTTATGTATGATTTAAAGACTTGTTTGTACAAACGGGTCTTTTAAGGAAATCTTGCAGTAATTTTGTTCCTACGTTATACTGGCATCATATAATTTGAGAAAAAACAGATGTCGAGAATTGGTCCCGACGTTTTAAAAAAACGTACCTGAATCACCCGCTTCATATCCACACCCAGAAATACACTTATACACAATCTTATACACACGTATACACACTTACGAATGCGCACATATATATCTATATTAGATTAATGGTAATTCTGCATTTAACCCCTGCATTTTTTTCTTTACAGAAAATGTTCTGACTGCAGCTGAAATGAGTAGATTGATACAATACTGCCTAGCAGGCTTAGAACAGTGTATTCTGAGGTTTCCTGAACATTACAAATCAATTTATCGTTTGGCATATTTTTTCTTCTACAATAAACAGGCTAAAGATATAACTAAGTGTAAGCAACTGTTGCTGGGTTCATACAAATGCATTTATCATCCTGGACAAACGATTCAAGGACTCTTCGCTGAAAGAAAGAGTGGGAATTTTTTCAATGTAATACAGTAGTCAAATTTTCATAATTTCATACCTGACCTTATCTAATACATTCATGTGACTCTTCTCACTTGATACAGGGCATATGGCGTATTCCTGTGCATGAAATCGACAGACCTGGAAGCTTTTCATCGCATATGTCTCGGTGTATTCTACTTCTGATGCAAGTCTTAAACAAAGCTGGAGATAGTAGGATGTTGATGGAATTATATATGCAACTCCGAAAGGCACCGGATCACGACAAGTTCGTTATATTAGAATAATCTTCTTTACGTAGATGTAATGATTGATTTTCGAAGACTTACGGTGAATATTTTCGTAGAAAATATAATTTGAAAGAGAGTTAGTGAGGCTATCAAAGCTAAATTTATCAAAGCTGACGTCATACTCGATTTGCTGGATGGATCTTTGTACATACATTGGTTCGTCCAAGTCTACGAGAGCCCCGAATAAATGAAAGTAAAATGAGCTCTCATTGCTCGTGTGCCGTTTTAGCCGTGTTAGCTACTTTTTAGCTAACTCTTGCTCCAAACGGTTGCACGTGAGGTCGTGTCCTTTTTCCTTTTACAATTCAGCTCGTTGCAGCAGAGTTCACTTTTTGTGATCATTTCTGCTGCTACCCGCTTTTTACGTATGTTCTCTGAAACTATAGTGACCATACGTGAAGAGTTTCAGCTTCCGACGCTCCCTCAGTGCCAAAATATTGACACCATGAGCTTATTGAACTGTGTCTTAAAAATAATATTCACACTTCCTAGGATACACTTGAGAAACGGATCACCAATCTTGACCAATCTTTTCTTGATGTTAGGTGGCTCAAGAATAGGCTACTCCTACAGTCCCAGGAACTAACACTCCAATACTCCCAAAATATTATAAAAATATTACATATGTCATGTGAGGCGTATTTTCCCTTACTATACTGCACTTTTAACACTAATCACTGGATATGACAACTCAATTCATGTTGGAACACATGCAGAAAAAGTACATGCATGACTATCAATATTTTATTTCATTTATTACGCACATAGAATAAAACATGAAAACGTGGAAATAAAGCACGGTTTGCGACTTTTCACTCTGTGATTGGATACTGAAACGATGACAACATGTATCCAAGCACAAGTGACACAGTTCCATATTTCGATACAATATTTCTCATGTACAGGTCGATGAGAACAAACCATACTTTGGTGCAACAACTTAAAGTATCAGTACGTATCTCAAGATATCCATAATTTGATTCAATTTTAATATCCTTGATATAAATTTATCAGCGATATATTGCAATCATACTCTGTAGATTCATTATATAATGAGTTTGGAAATGTGTTTTTTTTTTATTTTGGAATCTCTAAATCAGATGAGAGCCCACCACGTGATCATAAAAGTGGCTGAAGATGGATCGTAAGGTATTCGAATTTTATACAGTTTGAAACAATATAATATATCAAAATACTTGGAACACTGTGGATGTGAAATGACTACTCTTACTATTACTCGTGCATTGCTTTATTGTATTCTACGTAATGTATCTCATTTACGTACATGATTCCAGATTTGCATTCTTTTTATACATGACTAATTCTGCTTGCTGGTAAATAGATATATATTACTTCTTATTATATACATTAAAAACAAACAAATATTCCTTGATTGATTGATTGATTGATTGATTGACTATGAAAAGAAATTACGACTGGATATGTAACGAACAAAGTTAGTGCTTTAGAAGTAATAACTTGGTTTTTGAATTTATTTGATAAAAAATTATGAATTTTTCTGTCAGAAATGCGCGATCGCACCAAGCCTCGCGTATATACGGCTTACGCTGCGAGCCACTGGCGCGTCTGCCTATAGCTACTTCTCCCCTCCACCGCCAGCCCGTTCGCCTCGCCGCCGGCTCACTCTGAGTCGAGCTCTTGGCGCGAAAACTGCTCCTGGTGCTTGGTGCCGTGATTCCCGGGTTTGCCCGATTTATCCAGAGACGGAAAGCTCGATTATTGCTGATAACGTTAGATTCAGGGCTAGATTCATCAGTGCTCTATTCGATATTGTTAATAAAGTGTTTTTCTGTGTGAAAAGTAAAACTTCGCGTTTTGATTTCCGTTTAGAATATCCCCACTTCCAAGTGCATATTATTTCAATATTCTCTCATTTCCCTTGTTATAAAGTATATGGGCCATTCGTTCAATAATATGTCAAGTTTGTACCTTGGGTTCTGCGACTATTTCAATTCATTTCTTTTTATATTCTATAGAACAAAAGAAGTCAGAATATATTTGAAAAAAAATTGAGTTATTATACTGGCTCAAGTGAACGATCAAAAATCAAATAATGAAAAAGCGATTTTTTCTGTTATTTCTCATCGGTACATAGAAATGACCTGGAAATTATTGTTCAGATTCTATTCGATATAGAATTTTCTCAGCTTTTTGATAAGAATATATTTCTAGGTCAAAAATTACGTTGAGTGACCTAAATACTCAAAGAAATCGATTTTGTCCACTTACCCCAACTTCTTGTTCAAAATTGACCCAACTATTTAACTTCTTTCCAAATTTTACTTGAAAACCCGTGATAAAAAAGAGGTGCTCTCAAAAACCTGATGCTTGGAAATCTGATGCTGTGAATGAGAAAATTTGCTCTACAATTTTACTACAAAGTAGAATGAACAATAGTTGCATATTTCAGCAATATCTTTGATTCTATGCAAGCTAGAACAACGCTCACCAAAAATGGAGTGGAAGCTTTCGAAAACTATTGAAAATACCTCCAATTTGAGTTTTCTTTCGTCAAGACAGTTTTTTTAAGCATTATTCGATTTCATCCACGCGTGCCAAATGTCCTTCAAATCGCAAGGGGTTTTGAACGCTGCCTACGTCACGACTGTTCACGCAGGCAAGTAGTGTCATGCGCAGTATCAGAAGTCGTTATGGCCCATCATAATATATAACCTTCGCAATGGATGTAAACAATACTCTAACTCAAAGTAACTGTCATTTTAAGACGCAAATTCTAAAAGCATTTCTGAACTGACATGAGGTAAATTTTCTGATGTGCCTTTGACAAAATTCTGCTTGATTGTCTTAGCCATAAAGTATTAGCCACCCAAATGTCACTATCACTGCCCAAAACAATGCTCTTCTGGGAGTATATAAGTATACAGAGTGCCCCAGTAAGTTTTCCGAGCGAGAAAATGAGTGAAAGAGACTGATGCAATGATTTGATTCATCCGAAAAGCCATAGATAAAATGTTGATAGTTTCTTTGCAATTGACAATCAAAGATTGACGAATGAGGTCTCAGCTTCACCAGAATTTTGACTCCAAGGCGGAGCCTGTGTCTTGTACAAAAGAAAGAGGAGGGACTGAGCCAGTCCTCGGAAAATGACCTGGGTCCCTTTTTTGCGTGGGTTGACCTATATTTCTCTTCCGGCCGAAGGCAAGCTGTACTATTTGGAAATTCTCAGCCAAGGTTTTCATAATCACATGTTTCTCCCAGAACAAATTTCACTGACACTAATAATTAACTCGGATCCATTTTTTTGTATTGGATAGTCACTCATCTATTTCTCTCGAGATCAGATATAAGTTCATACTTTTACATATCGAATGGTGTATTAAAAATATTAAATACCAGGTTATTTTGAAAATCAGTACTCAAGAGTACAGGAATAAACAAAACACTGAGAAATTAAAGAAGTCCAGAGAAAATCGGGAAAATTACAAGGAACGAGTAGACTGATTGACAGACGTACAACGACTAATACCGCGACTGAACAGTTTGCAACAGATGAAAAAGTTTCAGACAGTTGTGAAAAACAGGAAGGGGTACGTGATTTTGAAAATTGAGACGATCTGATTGGTTCTGGGAAACTCTCCAGCAAAAAATTGTCATTTTTGGGTACTCTAGTCTCACTTAAATCCTCAACATATGTATGGAATCATAAAAGATGCCTGTATAAGGACGGCAGCAACTATCCTGGGAAGTATATGACTCTGGGAAACGGTCAATGTTTATTGCGGTTCATCCCCGTAACCCTCTCAAGGCCAGAGAAAACTACAGATGACAGCTATTCTTCAAAGACATTATTTGTAAAAAACTGGATTGCACGGTAACCCAAGGATTAAATAATATCTCACGCGCTATTCATCAATGACTACGGCATGGGTAAGAGGTTAAATTATGATCTCGTAGCTGGCAACGCGGCCAGATGCAGCCAGATGGGGCCGTTCGAGCACAAGCCGGACTGCCGTTGTCATACCACGGGCCAATCCCGAGAGTCGAAGGAACTGCCCTCACTGCACTGAGCCCAAGACCCTTTTTTATTGCTCTTAGCACATCGAAATCGCAAAGCGCTAGAATACTGCGAACTTAATTTTTCAAATTGATTGATCAATGATTGTTTTTCCTGATCAAAACGAACTTTGAACAAAAGAAATCGGACAATATTTGCTTTTTTGACTAAATTACCTGGCTCTCGGGACTGGCGAGAGGTAAGATCCCTCCCGTAGCCGCTCCATTCACAATCTATGTGAAAGAAATTAACACGGCAAGGATATTTGCCCAGTTCTAAGTGACGCGCATAATATACGGATTAGGCGAGTCCCTCGGCCAGGTATACCTGGTATCTATACATACCATTCCACAATTGCTCATTTCATTTCTCAAACAGTTTGCGTATTAGTAGTGATGCATGGTGCATTTATCGTCACTGATTTCTTACGAAAAGTCCTTCATTCGTTATTTATTCCATGTGAATATCTCAAATGAATCTTCGTAACGATCGAATATTACGAACTCGAATTATTAATATGAACCGACTTTCGTGAGTTATATTTCATTCAACTAAAAATAAAAAATTAATGAGATGAGATACTTGTTGGCAGTGAATGTATGATACGATAAATTTTGTTCTGGGAGGAACATGTGATTATGAAAACTTTGACTGAGAATTTCCAAATAGTACAGCTTGCCTTCGGCCGGAAGAGAAATATAGGTCAACCCACGCAAAAAAGGGACCCAGGTCATTTTCCGAGGACTGGCTCAGTCCCTCCTCTTTCTTTTGTACAAGACACAGGCTCCGCCTTGGAGTCAAAATTCTGGTAAAGCTGAGACCTCATTCGTCAATCTTTGATTGTCAATTGCAAAGAAACTATCAACATTTTACCTATGGCTTTTCGGATGAATCAAATCATTGCATCAGTCTCTTTCACTCATGTTCTCCCTCGGCGAACTTTCTGGGACACCCTGTATATAGGTAATATAAGTATACATAGATATACGTACATAGTCCTTTGCCCGCGTAAAAAGTCGTGACGAAAGCAGCGTTCAAAACTCTGACAATTTGGAGTAAATTTAAATTGCATTGATAAAATCGAATAATGGTTAAAAAAAAATGTCTCAGGAATTTACTTTTTAGCCAGTTCTCTATTCAATTTCCCACAGAAAATATTATTTTTCAAAAAAAATTGCCAATTAATTCAGTTTTATAAGAGCCCGCTTCCAATAGTACTCTTAAAATACAATCATGAGATATCGAGAGCCTTTATATAACCTAATCCTCAAATATACTCGATATACACTGAAAGAAGGTTGACGTGGCAGCAGCTCCTCTTCCGGTAGCGCCTGCGTTTTCATAACTCGGATCCGCAGCACCTCTGCTAGGAAACGCAGCGCTTCTGATCTCTAGCCGTGCCGTGTCAAACTCACAACGTGGCTTGCATTCTGTACGCTTTTTTCTAAGAACTGCACGACTGCCGACTGAGAAGCCCAGCAGTTTCCAGCGTATTGGCTGCTACAACAACGCGAATTTTGCCACTGTCGCTACGTACGGAACGTTCTGCCTTTCTATTGTTCTTTCAGTGTATGTACGACTAAGCATTCGGAGCATTCAAAAGAGATGTGACCTGGTGCCCGGTCGCACCAGGTTGCACTGGAGAATTACTCCGCGTAGGGATTGGCTCAGCACCGGGGCATTCCGTATTATTTACGGGCGCCAGGAATGCCTCGGCCAGCTCAACTCGGGAGCACGGGCTTCTTGCGTGGGGGAACGGCCGGCGCGCGGGGACTCGAACGGAGTCACCTTTGCGCGCGTTCGTGATCGCCGTGACTTCGGGGGGGGGGAGGGTGCGAGGGGAGAGGCCCGGGCCAGGGCCGGAGGCCGTCGTTCTTGTGGGTGTGTTGGCGCGCTCGCGCATAACCAAACCTTGCCGACGCTCATTCTCTCTCGCACTCGGCTCTGCTCTCGCTCGGCTCTGCTCTGGCTGCTGGCTGCTGCGTCGTCGTCGGCCTCGGCGTCCTGGGGAGGTCTCGTACACACGCACATGCTCGCGCACACGACCACGCTCTCGGGAACTCGTCGACTCGGCTCGGCTCGGGTTGCGGTGCCGCCGAAACTCTCTCGCGCGCGCGCGCTGGAGAGTGCTGCCCTCCCGAGCCGGCGGCGGTGCCGCACCGGCTGGGTCGGCGAGTAGCCTCCACCCGGTCCATCCACTGGACTCAAGTGAGACGGCGTAAGGGGCAGCGCGACGTTGGAAACAGGGTCTCCCGAGGACCCGGGGGCCTGGCGTTCTTCAACCCCCCATCCGCTCTGCTTACGGCGGCCCCTCCTGGTCTTTGTCGACGGTGGCGTCTTGGGACACCGCCGCCAGGAGGACCGCCGACTGCATCTCCGCTGGCAGGTGCGCAAGGCTGCGCACCAGTTCGTGCCAGCCCCGCGCCTGTCTCTCTCCCGTTGCCGACGACACCTCCGACGCCTGCCGCACTCTCGTGGCTGGCGCAGAGGTGGTTGGCGCTGCTGCAATAGGGGCGCGATTCCACTCGATAGGCGCACGACCTCCACTGGCCGAATTTGGGGCGGCGCGTCTCTCTGGGGCGGCGGTGCGGTTCCCTCCCCGGTGGGGCTCACCAACCGCTCCCGTCGCTTTTGGGTGAAGAGGAACCGCACAATCTCGGGGTCCTGCCCGTCCCGAGCAGCCATGCTGCAAATGCGCGCAGCGTCGTACTGCAGCAGGCTTCGGCTGCGGCTTCGGTCGGGTCTCGGCAGGGATGTCGGCCGTGGCATCCACTGCATCGCCGGTACGCCTCCGCGCATCGCGGGCACCGTGTGATGTCGACGTCTCGGCAGCCGCGATTGAAGCAAAAGCTCCAGCCACCGGGGTACGGGCACCCGCGCCTCTCTTGCATTGATCCCCAGCACGAGAAACACGAGTAGTCGAGCGGGTCCAGCGCTGGGTCCACCGCCAAACGCTCGACCCCCTCGAATGCGGTGCCCCGCACCCGAAATCCGTTCAGCCCCCGGTTGCGCCGCCTTGGGCCCTCCTCTCGCTGGGTCATAACTGCCCGTCATTACTCCCGCGCCCGGTCCACCCACAACTGCCCCCCCCCCGCGGCGACAGCGGGAACGGCCGCCTTGTTGGTCCGCCCCGCCCGCTCAAGGAGTTGCCAGCATCGGGTGGCCGGCGACGACCCTCCGTCCTCGTCGCTCTAGGCTCCGCAGTTTCTCCGCCGTTCCAGCTCGTCCCGCAGGTCCGCCTGCCGAGACGAGCATGACCCCCCGGATGCATGGACGCCACTGCCGCCCGTTGCACCTCGTCACAGCGCTCCACCTCTTTGGCCTTTTTGGCCGACCAGCCCTCCATGAATGCGTGGCGCGCGGTCGCCCGCTCGCGGTTCACCTCATCAGCCCAGTTGAGCACCAACTGGGCCGGGGTTTGAGGGAGGACCTCCTCGTCCACTTGCATGGGGCATGCCCCGTTGTTCATATATCCGTCGGAGCTCATACTCATCTTTGCAACAAACAAAAAAAAAAGACGCGTGTAAATAAAAACAAAAAAACAATTGGCGATACGTTTAAACGGTTTTCGACGTTCGAGGGTGTACCCATCGCGTTAGCTCGCTGACCGGCGCTTTCGCGTTCCGTTTGCTCCGGCCCATATCCAGAATGTACGTGAGCGGCGATAATTTTTCCGCGATCCGATAGGACCTCGTTCGCTTAGAAGCTAACTTACCGTTCACCCCCTTATCCGCGCTGGAGAGTACGTGCTCTAACCGCCATACCATATCTCCTACACTAAATTCCGCGTTTTCTTCCTTTATTATATTGCTTCCCCTGCTGTTCTTGGGCCTTGAATACGTTCTTAATTACATAATCGCGTAGTGCTTCCAATCGCTGTGATCGTTCCTCCGGACTCTCGTTAGAAATTTCGGCGATTGGTAAGCATTCTTTAATCTCCCGTCTCATGCTGTTAATTGGGACCGGGTGCCGTCTGAAGTTCAAAAACGCCGGCGACACTTTCGTTTCTCGCGGTGTTGTATGCGTGCCGTAGCCCGCAAAGGTATTTGTCACAGTCCCGATGGTCCTTGCCCACGAACATAGCCAACATAGTCTTGATCGTTCTGTTGCAGCGTCCACGGGGTTAGCCTGAGGATGATAGGGTACCGTTGTTACATGCGTGATGTTATATTCAGCTAAAATCTCATTTACAATCTTATTTTCATACTCTTTCCCGTTATCGGTTAGAAAGTACTCAATCTGTTCAAGACTAATTCGTTGAACGCTTGCCAAACCACGTTCCCGCTGAATTTACTAACCGGTTTAATCTCTATGTATCTCGAAAATAAATCCATGGTAACAATTAGGTACTTGTATTGGCATTTGCTCCTGGGCAATTCCTCCGTATCCGCCGCTACTACGTTCCATATTTTATCGGAGCATCGTTTGCCCATCAGGCCTTGAGGCGGCTGCTGTGACGTTTTGTACTGTTGACAAACTTGGCAAGCTTTTACATACTCGTACACGTCATGGTAGCTACCTGGCTAATAATACTCGCGGGCGATTCTATTATATGTTTTCTCGAGATGGCCCGACGGCGGTTCGTCATGCGCATCTCGCATCACGCGTTCCCTCCACTCTTCTGGCACTACCAATTTCCAGTTCTCTTCTCTGTTCGTTATCGGATCCAATGAATTATCCCTACACGTACAATAGATCGTTCTCGACTTTCCAATTCCCGAATTTACGTAGGAAGATTTTCACCTTTTCCCGTCGTTCATTATACCACTTGTCGTTCACCACGCTAAGCGAAGCCACTCCTGTTTCGTCTCCAAAAGCACGCGACAGGGCATCGGGCACCTTATTGAGTTTGCCCTTCCTGTGGGTTATCGTAAAATCCCACTGTTGTAACTCAATGACCCATCTGGCCAACCGACTCGTCGGATTTTTCAAATTTTTCAACCACTGGAGCACTGAGTGATCTGTTATGACGTGAAATTCCGTTCCTTCGATGTATGGTCTCAGCTTCTGATTGGCCCATATGATCGCCAGACATTCCTTCTCCGTGGTCATATAGTTTCGTTCTTCGGGCGTGAGTACGTGGCAAATAAACACGATCGGGTGTTCGCCATCCTCGTGCTCCTGTGATAACACTGCGCCCAAGGCATAGTTACTCGCGTCGCCCTGAATTGTGAAAGGCTTTGAAAAAACCGGTCTTGCTAATACCGGTGCTTCTGTGAGAGCTTTTTTCAAGCTCGCAAACAACTCGTTCTGTTCCTCTCCCCATTCGAAACTCGCCTTGGTTTTCAATAACTTGAGCAAGGGTACTTTCAACTTCTCGTCGTTCTTGATAAATCGCGCGTACCATCCAATCATGCTCAGAAATCTCAATTGTTTCACGTTTTTAGGTGCCGGATACTCGAGAACCGGCGTGACTTTCGCTGGGTCTGGCCACAGGCCGTCCGCGTCGAGCAAATATCCTAAATATTTGACTTGCTTACAGCAGAACTCGCATTCCCCTCGGTTCACCGTCAGATTCGCCTCCCGCAACTTTTTCAGCACCCTCTCGAGCCAGAAAAGGTGCTCCTCAAACGTTTCTTTTGCGATGATCAAGTCATCCAAATAACTGAACACGTGTGGCTCAAATTCTGGCCCGAAGAGGGCGTCGATCAGTCGCTAGAAGGTCATCGATGCGTTCGTAAATCCGAAGGGCATTCTTTTGAATTGCCATAGCCCAGACCCGTGTTCTGCAAACGCCGTGTACTTGCGACTGTTTTTCTCTAACTTAATCTGATAATACGCCGATTTCAAATCGATTTTCGTGATAAATCGCGCTCTCTGTAATTTATCTAGAATAATATCGATACTTGGGATAGGGTACGCGTCTTGTTTTGTTACTTTATTTACATTTCGATAGTCTATACAAAACCGTGATGACCCATCCGCTTTCTTGACAATGACTGGCATGCTGCACCAATCACTGTCCGATCGTTCGATAACTCCTTGCTCAAACATTTTCTGCACTTCGGCTTTCGCAATCTCTTGTACCGCTGGTGACATTCTTCGCAGTTTTTGCCTGATCGGTGGGGACCCTTGTACATCGATATGATGTTCCGTCATCGTGGTTACCCCTAATCTGTCCACTTCCACTTCTTCCAGCAGATATTCCTTGATCAGTCGTTCAATCTTTTCTCGATCTTCATTGTACACCACCGAGATTCCAGCGCACTCCGCGTATACATAATCGTCAGAGTGCACTCGAGTTGAGGCGTTCAAAAATTTCCTCCACTTCCCTTGACCTACTCTCCATGACTTGATCTCATCGTCTTCTTCAAATTTGAACAACTTCACAAAATATTTCCCGATGTACACATCATATTCCAGATTATGTGCGGCTAATACTTCCATTGTTTGGACAGTTTCATCCACGTCCAATTTTAACTTCAGTTTGCCCGCGACGTTCATTCTCTCTCTGTTCGCATTGTACACCGCTGTGGTTATCGGTATCAACCGGTCCTTGAGGTGGATTATGACTCCGTCGCCCACCACCGTACGTGTTGCTCTGGTGTCGTACAATGCTTTGAACAGTTTCCCCCCGATCACGATGCCCAAGTAATTCCGGTCGTCGCCCACTATCCTGTTGATAATGATTTCGGCCGGATCACCCGGGACATCAGTGCCCGTTCGTTCCATCGTGTTCCCTGGGACAAGGTGAGGGCACACTGCATTATTACCGGACGCAATTGTGTGCTGGCCACCTATATCCTCGGTATTCTCGACCGCGCTCTCCCCACTGAACCAGTGCTCCAGCGAAGAGCGTTTTGCTCCTCGTCTTTTCGACCTCAAAGTCGATTTTATCCTCGGTGGAATTGGCTGCGTTTCTCAGACGCTTTTCAATCAGCAATTCCTCATACGCCTCCGTAGGTTGCGTATGCTCAGGACAGCATACATTCTGCACCCGTTGAAATGTTGATCGACACTCACTCGTTCCTGACCCCTCTGGATCAGGTACTCTCTCGTGATCGTTCGCTCCCTTGGTGTGCCCAGCGCTGGGAGCAGCATTACTGCCACTGGGGGCATCGTTCACACTCACGTTACTCGTACTCGTCACACTCTGCGGTATTTCCCGGTCTTCCATGTGTTTGCCGTTACCAGTACGCACTGCTGGCTTTTGGCTACGGCTCCGAGGCTCGTTCCCGCTCTCGTTCACATATCGTTGTTCAGTATTACAGGTACCTTCTGACTCGGCTCTGCGCTGTAATGAGCTTGATGCGCTCTATTGGTATTTTTCCCGCGATTTTTACTGATACTCTTGTCGTCTTTTTCGACGACTTTACTCGTTACGATCCGATTCGACCCGAGCTGATTTTTCGGCAGAGCTCGCGAGTTAGATTTGTCAACCTGTTGGCCTTCGCCACCGCTAGAGACTCCGCTCGTTCCAAGTTAGTATTAGTCGGACCCACTTTTCCTTTCCGGAGGCTCGCATCGGCAGATACGCGTGCTCGTTCTTGCATCGGACTCGCGTTCGCTTTCGAACGATATGTTCGAATCGTCCAGTTCGTTTGTGTAGGGTTTGGGTATTCTCGTCTTCGGCAAACGTACCCTTTTCGAGTGCCGATCGATTCTCCAGAATAAATTTTTCTATCGCCAGTATCATTGCTACTCCTTCCGGCAGCTTAAGGTAATCGAGGATGTACGTCGCTTGTTTACTCGTCTCTTCCGAATTATTGCTCCACATATACATTTTGGACCACCCAGACCCCCTTATTTGTAATTAGAGATTACTCAAATTACATATTGATTTGAGCTAAATGATAAACCGTCTTTTCCTTTCTGCTCGACTAGACCTGTACAGCTTTAGGGGCACGTGTCTTATAGAAACATCGAAAGTTCCAATAAGTTGATTCGCATGATTACACGTAACTTAACACATGGCAAAGATCCGTGTGATAGAATTGCCGGTAGTATAATGCGTCTTGCTTATCGTGCCAGCCTTCAACGCGGATTTGTAAATTCAAACTTGAATCTTCGTGATTTATTTTAATGGGCTAAAGAAGTAATAAAAAACTTCAATTTTTTTACATTTAATGTTTCATGAGGCACATTTTGCGAAATATCAGTTTTTTACGAAGTTCGCGCCCACGCATAAATTTTTTCAAAGTTCTAATCATGTATATTAAAGGTCGTTCGATGATCTTTCGATCGGTCACACTTGGAATCATACCATATCAGAATTTCACGTATTTTCTTTAATGCATTGCAATCACAAATCACAACACCAATTTTAGAGTTCATACTTCACGCCTACGCATCGACATATTTTAGTTTTTCAAGATGAAAAGTGAAAATGATCAAGCAGCTCTATCGATCCGTATTATCAGAATTTTCATTACAGCGCTGATTCATGGATTTTTTCAACGATTTATTTTGTACATCTTGCTGAAAATGGATTTTTCTCGCATTCCACGCACAGGCATAAATTTTTTCAAAGTATTAATCACGGATGAGAAAACCCATTCAATGTTCTGATCGGACATATTCGAAATCACATTATATCATAATTTCACGTATTTCTCTGAACGCATAAAAATCACAAAGTAAATCACCAATTTTTCAAGTACGTACTTCACGCCCACGCATCGATATATTTCAGTCTTTCAAGATAAGAACTAAAAATGCTCAAGCAGCTCTATCGATCCATCCTATCAGAATTTTCATCAAAATGCTGATAAGTAGTGTTTTTTTAACGATTCATGAGAGACATTTTGCTAAATATCAGTTTTTTTCCATATTTTGCGCCTACGCATAAATTTTTCGAAGTTTTAACCACGGAACATGAAAGCCCTGCCAAGGATCCATTGATCAGTCTCACCCGAATTTGCACCATACGATTATTTAACCCTCAGGGTACGGACTATAAAAAAGTTACGTTCAGTACGGACATGGGTTAGCCTAACCCGGCGACTTTGATTGGGTGTATATCAAGCTGTACTGTGTCAATTTGAATAATTTTTTTTTTATTTTGTGTGAAATTGTCTCAAAAATATGATAGAGTTGTCAGATTAATCATTTAACTGATTGAAAAAAAATTACAATGAAAAATGTGAACGAGTCTTGAAATTTTTTTGTAAAAAAACGTTTTTTTTTCAAAATGCTGCAACTTTCTGAAAAAAAAAGATATTAACATTGTATAACTCGCGTTTGAAAGGTAAAAAGTAGTTCTTTTAAATGTCCATAAAGGTTTTTTGATTTATCCCAAAAACTATATTTTTTTTTGAAAAATGAAAATACGCGTTTTTTTGAGTTAGCGAAAAAACGTTGTTTCGTTGAATTATGATGATAATAGTTAAAAATAATTACTTTGAGCGTGAAAAAATTGTTTCTCAGATATTGTTGAGTAGTATCATATAAATAAATACCAAAAATAATTGTTAAAGACGAATATTTATAATCAAAAGGTTACAAAAGTCATATTACATAGTATTGCCGCACTCGCAGCACAGTTTCGCTACGTGCTCTTTACACATCGCCTATCCTGCCTCTTCTTTGGCATCCTCTTCGTCGGCGTCTGTTTCAAAATCGTGGGAACTTTCCTCTTCCGCATCTACGGCGTCGTTCTCTGTAACGCTGTCCTCCTCGTTTTCATTGTACAACTCCTCCAAAGCAGCAACGCTTCGAGTGATTCGACACGTTGCCATGTTTTTAATGCGTGTTCTGTTATAAAAAATTACAAGAAACAAAATTCAATGAGTTATAATTCACTACGAGCAGCAAAGATTTCGATATAAGACGTACGTTCAAGTGATTGAGATCTACTACAATACTTCGCTTACACAATGTACAACGCGTTATTTTGAGGTTAGAATCTACAAAATTAAGTAAAGAGTACGTATTCTTACTTACCTTTTTATTCCTCAGCGGCAAACAGACGAAAATTAAAACTTTATATTCTTGAAAATTTTGGATTTTGTAACGTTGGATACGGACTGGGTGTACCACACCCGAGCACAATGTTTATATGTGTCTAGCTCGGACACAAAGCGGAGACTGACTCTGCCGCTTGGGCCTCTTCGTATGGCGCTTCTTTCAAATTTCGCTCGGGTTACGGTAACCCAGTCCGTACCCTGAGGGTTAAAGGTTTTTTCGATGGTTCATCGGCTTAGGAAAAAAAACGCAAGCTGAATTTTTACATTCCTAACACCCACGCATCATTTTTCTCGAATTTTTCAATGAGAAAAAGAAAGCGCCGGTAATTTCCTTTCAATTGTTCTAATCAGATTTCATATGCGTTGACTCCTTCAGGGATTGTTCTTTAATAAAATTGCTGAGAGGATTAACTTCATATTATGATGTAAATGTAGATGTAGATTATTGTATACATAGATGTATAGATGTACAGATATAGATGTATGGATGTATAGATGTATAGATATGTAGATTTATACATAGATATAAATGTACAAATATAGATTTAGATGTATAGATAGATTTCGCGCTCATGCATGAGTTTTTTGGAAGTTCCAATCATGGATATTCAAGCCCATTCGATGATCTTCCGATCGAATATACTCGAAATCGCACCAGATCATAATCTCACGTATTTTTCTGAACGCATGAAAATCACAAAGTAAACCACTAATTTTCAAGTACATACATTACAACCACGCATCAATATTTTAAAATTTTTCACGATGAATAATTAAAGCGCTCAATGAGCTCAATCAATCCCTCTAATCAGTATCATCATCATGATGCTGTTTCATGGATTTTTTCAATGGTTTCTGCGGCACAACTTGAAAAAAGTAAATTTTTCCAATGTTCCGCACCCACGCACAATTTCCAAAATTCTCACCATGGAATAGGAAATTTTTTCGATTGATCTATAAATCAATGAAACTCCAATTCGCATTCTTCAACTATTCCACAGCTTCTTTCAATTTTTTATCGGATACTAAAAGAAACGCAACTTGAATTCTACCAGTTCTAACGCCCCGGCATCGATTTTTTCGGTACTTCAATACGGAACATGGAACCGGAGGCAATTTCCTTTCGATCCGTTTTATTCTTTCTCATGGAAGGCAACTCCTTCATTGAAATATCATCACATGAAATTTCTGGGAGGATTAACTTTATAGTATAGTATAGAAGTATAGATATTTCGGTCTGAACAATCAGTATATGTAGATTGAATAGATTGAATCGTTTAATCCATTGATCCGAACCAGCGTCCTCCTGATCTCCGGTCAGTTGCGCTACCATCTACGCCACCGGGAAGATAGCAGCTCGTCACATCCCTGGAGCATGAATACATTCCTCGCATATCCCCTATATATACACGATCAAAGATTCAATCTCGTGATCGTGAACGTGATCGTGATCGTGATCGTGATCGTGATATTGCGTGATCGTGATATAGGTGATATTGCGAGAAATGAATTCATGCTCCAGGGATGTGATGTCATCGTGGTTAAGCAGCCCCCAATCACATAGTTTCAAGGTAAAGACCAGGTCTTCCTGCCGAATACCTCAGAAATTTCCGTATTTGAAGGAGCCTGGCCTCTCCCTGGCTTATTGAATGATGAGTTCAATGTCTATAATGTGATTTTTACTGCGGGAAGGAGTTGGAAAGTTGTGTTCGTCCGTGATTATATCATTGTCGTCTACCAGCATGACGTCAATCCATGTACGAGAAATTAGGTAAGATGCGTAGCTTCGTGCTGGATGAGACACAACGACCGTTCGTCAGATAATTTGCGAAAAAATTTTGGGTCATCACCGTCTGGAAGAAGATCGGCATTCAGATCGCCCATCACAACTTCATGGCTGTAGTCGAAACAGTGTGATGTTTAATCATTGATGAAGGAAGGGTTTTTGGTGAAGGCAATGTGTGGTGGCCTGTAGATGACCGCAGCGAGAATTGGTTGGGAGTTGCCGTGCTGCAATGAGCACAAGAGGTACTCAGGTATGCCGGGTTTACCTGGTCCTGTGGTGTTTGACGATGAAAGAAGTTCAACCTTGAAAAATCCCGGACGTATAATGCAACCCCATCACCCAGCCAGGACTCCGCAATGCCGTAGAGGTAGTAAGACGGATTCTCACTCAGAAACTGACGGACTTGATCAATGTGAGCTTCGAGTGAGTTAACATTGTGAAAGCTCGCTCTCAATCTCCCTGAGGCTACGTCAGAATCCCGCGACTCATTCAATAGTTAATTTTCAACTTCGGTGAAGCCTCTCTCCGAAGTTGTCCCGGCAATGACCCTTAGGTCTGCCGCATTTTCGGGAATACTTTGTCTCCCACCGCTTGTCTTGCAAGAAACCTGCCGTTCCTGAATTACACATTCTTAATTTCCTAAGGGCTTAGCAGTTCTACGGAGACTAGATAATCTTACAGACGACAGAAATTCATCAATAATAATAGAAAAATGGATTACATGCTCAGACTTGTCCGCATCTAGCGGTGACAAGTCCCAATCGCTATTTAGGACCAATCTCTTATGTTTTTCAAGTAATATTTTTCTTCTGGGATCTGCGCTTTTCATTTTTACAATTATGGCCTGGAGTCTACTATTTTTACTATCATGACTAGAACTATTCACATCTTTGGTATGCTTTGCATGACTAGCATCGATATTTGTATCGTCATTACCACTATTGATACTGCTGGATTCGATTTGGTGGGCCCTTACGATATTGCTTTCTCTCTCTCTCTCTCTCTCTCTCTCTCTCTCCAAAGGTTTTTACTACAATATTTATGAAAAATCACTTCTTACCCTCAATATTGAATGCTATCAGCTGATCAGTAAAATTGATCCAATACGTATTGATAAATTTCAACTTGTACGCCATGATATTCTTGGACCGAACAAAATTTATCTGATTTCTCAGATTCTCAGATTAAGAGCTCCAATCTGTACTAAAACTTTTTTCGATGTTTGCTCGGGTCAAGGATAGGGTGTATACCCACTGCCCCAGGATCCAATGCTCCTAAACTTCCAAGATATTAATTGATGTATCTTGATTGGAGCTATTGGACTCGTCCCAAACGATAATATGTCGCCTGAGACGTAGGATAAAACATGGAATATATGAAGAAAATCAATGGTTCTGTATTTTTCACTTTGCGCTTAGATACTCAAGCAGTAAGAATATGTATCCAAGAAGTGACACACATATTACTGCAATTTTACGACAGTTTAGTGTCAACATTGAATTCCTACTATAAAAATTTAAATTCTGATCACTCGTTGTCCATAATCACAGCATATGAGGTATTAACAAAACTTCCAAAAATATCATGGCCTACTAGTTGAAATTGATTAATTCACTAATCAGTTGACAGGATTCAATTTTGATAGTAGAACAAATTTTTTCATGAAATATAGACAATTTAGAACAACTTGACATTTAACACCTCTAAAATTGAGCAACGTGATAACTTTCTCGTACGAGATCTCAAAAATTTCGAAAAAGTTTTATTTTGCTTCGGGAATCAAGATTAACAGTTTGGCTGAAAAGGAATTTTTAAAAAAATGTTAACTTACTGAATTGATGTGAAACCGTCCATATATATATATATATATATATATATATATATATATATATTATATTCAAGCTTCTTAAGTATCAAAATCTGAAAGAGCATACCCGAGAATAGTAGGGTACGGTGTTTTGCTAGATTCCTATCAACCTAGCGTTGTTGGCAACCAATCAAACATGGTCATAAAAAACTGCAATCTTGGGCGTTAAGGGGGGATATACAGTTCGAACAACAAAAAAAATCGATTTTTTTTTCTTTCATGAAAAGTTAGTAAATTTTCCGTAGAATACGCTCCTGAAACCCTTTTTTCAAAATTCGAACTCCAAGTGTTTTTTCCAGGGGATTGCTGATTGAAGTGTAAGAACGATTTAACGGTAATTTAAAACTTTCAACTCGTTTTTCTCAAAACTGCATTTTTGGAGTTTATGCCGGTGATAACTCGAAAACTAATTATCCGATTGAGCTGAAATTTATAGGATTTCTTTATTATATTATTATCCATTAGATGAATTAAAAATTATTGTAATATTTTATTATTACATATGGAAAAATGTGATAAAATGGCGGGAAAAAAAAAGGTTTTTGAAGAGTTTTTTGAAAAAGTTACGCCAAAAGTGCAATTTTTTTTTTAAATTTTTTTCGATAATTCATCTACTAACTGTGGATGTAATTAATGTAAATTTTTTTGATTTTTTGATTTCAGATCAAAATTGCGACCAGGAGAGCCGGCACAAGCAAAATGGAGGTACTTTTTCAACGCTATCTAACGGCCGCCATTTCGTTAAAAAAAAATTAAAAAAAAATATTTTTGGATACTACATGGATCAACTTATAACTGTCAAAAAATTCCGATAGATTTGATTAAAAACCACCTTTGAAAAACGATTTTCAAAAATGAGTCTTTTTTCTCGTTCGAACTGTATATCCCCCTTAATGGGATAAGATGGATCCGTACATTTTTCTAGTCCACCTTTTATGCTTTCGGAAACAATGATATGACAATTTAGAGATAGATTTAGTATGACGGATCGAAAGGTGGGGTCGAGGACTACATTTTCTGAGAAAAAAAAATTTTGGAAAAATCGACGTTCTGGTAGGCGTATGGAGAATTTAAAAAAATTTTTAACCAATGTTCCCGTATTATTTCCTTTAAAACGTACAAAGGGTTGATTTTTCTAAATTTTGTTCGAGCATATCGTTAGAGGAGCTTGAGCGCTCTCATAATTCATGTTGAAAAATGTGGAAACATTGATGCGTGGGCGTATCCTCTGTCTACAAAAATTGTGTGGTGATAAAAAAAATTTCGTCAATTTCTTTAATGATGCAAAACCAAAATTATACAATTTAGAGGTAGAATTTGTATGACGGATCGAAAGGTGGGGTCGAGGACTACATTTTCATAGAAAGAAAATTTCGAAAAATTCGATTTGTGGTGGGCGTATAGAGAATTTAAAAAATGTTTTAACCGATGTCCCCGTACTATCCCCTTCACAAACGTACAAGGGGTTGATTTTTCGAAATTTTGTTCAAACCGATCGTTAGATGAGCTTGAGCGCTTTCATAACTCATATTGAAAAATTTGAAAGCATTGATTCCTGGGCGTAATCTCTGTTAACGAAAATGGTGTGGTGACGATCGAAAATTTTTTACCGATGTTCCTGTATTATCCTCTTCAAAAACGTACAAAGGGTTGATTCTTCAAAATTTTTTTCGAGCAGATCGTTAGGGGAGCTTGAACGCTTTCATAGTTAATGTTGGAAAATTTGAAAACATCGATGCGTGGGCGTATTCTTTGTGGAAGAAAATGGTGTGGTGACAATTAAACATTTTCGTCAATTTTCTTATTCATGCTAAACCAAAATTATACAGTTTCGAGGTATCTTTGGTATTGCAGATCGGCAGGTGGGATCTAGGACTACATTTCCATAAGAAAAAAATTTTGAAAAATTCAGGTTATGGTGGGCGTATGGAGAATTTAAAAAATTGTTTACCGATGTCCGGGTGGGACCCTCTTTTAAAAACGTACGAAGGGTTGATTTTTTGAAAATATGTTCGAGCAGATCGACAGAGGGCGCATCCTACATTCGAATCGACAAATTTGATAATTATCATGCGTGGGCGTATTCTCTGTGAACGAAATGGTGGGGAGATAGAAAATTTTGGTTTTTATTTAAATTATTTACTGATAATACAATTAAAAATTCCAATGTTTTCAATTGAAAGACACGAGCGAGCGATAGTGAGTGAGTGATTTTGACTAGTGAATAATAATTTTCAAAACGTTTTACTACTTTAAGTTTAACAACCACCTGTTGCAGTTTGAAATGACGAGAATTTATTATGAATCTTCAAAAATTGGATAATATCGTTTCCGTAAGATGCGAATCAGCATCTGAACACCATATGACAAAGCCAGAAAAACATACGAATTCTACTGTATTATTGATGATTAAACGAACTTGTGAAGTTCGATCATAATTATATGAGTTACTTGTTCGAAGATATAATTGGTTATATGATTACTTGTAGTACCGCGCTTGCCGCTTGATGACAGCACTCTTCAGAGTCCCATATGTAAAAAACTACGTTTTCTACATCGGGTGGAGTCTCCTGACTCCCGCCGTTCTCTCCCGCGCTCTTCATTTAAGTTTAGAGCTTTAATTGTGTGGGTTGGGTATTTTCCACAGTTATTTATTGTACGGGGTGGGATTATATCTTCGAACAAGTAACTCATATAATTATGATCGAACTTCATAAGTTCGTTTAATCATCAATTATATTTCGTAGTACTTGTTCGAAGATATAATTGGTTATATGATTACTTGTAGATGTTTAGAGAATTCCGATTCTTAACACAACGACTTTATTTCATGATCATGTACAGATATTTAAGTGATAATCGAGAATTCTGATAATTATAATGAAATATGTGTAGCGTTAAGGGTTTTTGGTCCCCGATCTGAAAAAACTGCTTCCACGAAACTGTTTTCCAGCCCTTTGATGGGTCTATTGTAGAATTTTCCAAATACCTTCGAGTTTTCGGACCATCCAGTTGCGTTCTTTATTATGTTTATGTCTAATCCGTTGCACAATGCCATGGAGGTCGAAGCGTGGCGGGTGCTGTGAGCAGTGTAGTTACCCTCGATTCCAGATAGCTGGAGCACGCTTTTCAGCCACTTACTGGTGGTTTGGGTCGACACTTTATTGTGAGGGGTCTTGGAGGATATTAATAAGTGGTCTTCTCCCTTCCTAATGCCTTTGGTCATGTGAATGTAGTGCGACAGAGTAGAGGCTATGCACAAATCTGGCTTGTCCTTATAGAAAGGAAAGAAGGTCACCTGTTGGCTCGCTCCTAGCCTGGAAGTCTTGATCGGGTCAGTGATCCTGACTTCTGCACCTGCTGACACGAATTTTATGTTGCTTAATTTTATTAGCCCTAAAGATTGTACTCTAAAGGCAGATCCCAGTGCTAGCAGCATGACAAGCTTCTTGGACAGCAGCTGCAAGGACAATGCCTCCGTGGCCTTCCAGGATTGCAGTTTTTCGAGGACATCTCCTACGTCCCAAGTGGTGCAGTACTTAAGGGCTGTGGGCCGCAATTTGAAAACTCCTTTGAAAAACCGTTGCACAATGGGGCTGCTGGAAATATCGCTGCTGTTTATAAGCGATATTGCCGACCTCGCGGAGTTCAATGTACCGTAAGCTGCGCCCTCGGCGAACCTGTCTGTCAGGAATCTTAAAACTTTTCCTTCATCAGCGCTGTAAGGATCGTGGTTTCCTTGATCGCAGAAACTCCACCACTGCTTCCATGCTGAATTGTACTGTTTGATTGTGTTCTCTGCAATGGATGAGGCCAAAATGTCTATCGCGTCGTCTTCCAGGTTCTTTTTCTTGAGTGCCTGCCGGATACAATCCCTGCCACCAGGGTAAGGCTTGAAGCGAGTGTATGTATTACTTTCCTGCAAGGCGAGAGAAGCAAATTATTTGCAGGTTCAGATATAATTGGTTCACGGACAAGCAGCCTTTCAAACTCCGGGTACCAGGGTTGGACAGTCCATGAGGGGACAATAAGTATGCCTGATGAGCGTTCATCTTTTATCTTTTTCAATATTTTGGGTATGAGTGAGAAAGGGGGGAATACATACCAACGATGGCTTTGCCAATTGATTGTTAATGCGTTAATAGCGTATGCCTCTGGATCTCTGTCCCATGAACAGTAATTCTTGCATTTCGAGTTTATTCTTGAGGCAAACAGATCAATTTCTGGCACTCCCAACCGTTTGCAAATTTCATTGTAAGCCTGTGTAGCCAGTTCCCACTCGGTGTCCAGGTTGGATATTCTTGACCCTTCGTCAGCCAAATTTTCTTTGGACGCTACATACTCAGCGAACACCCAGAGCTTCCTGTCGATACACCACTCCCATAATTCTTTGGCTAAATTATTCAATGATTCAAACTTTGTTCCTCCCATTTTGTTTATGTAGGCTAACGCCGTCACCTTGTCCACTTTTAGGAGGATCTGTTTGTTGTGCAGATTTTTAGCAAAGCATTTCAAGCCTAGCGTGGCTGCTTTGATTTTTAGTGCGTTAATGTGCAGCTCTCTCTCGCTTGCGTCCCAGAATCCATGAGCTGAGCAGCGCCCGTTATAGGCTCCCCAGCCTGTGGAAGAGGCGTCCGTGAATATTTCCAAGTCAAAAGTGCTTGGCCTGATTTTGTTGTTGGCTGTTAGGATTTGTGAGATCCACCAGCCTAATTCCTCTCGTGCTTCGCCCGACAAGCTAATCCAGCTTTGCGTGTTCCCTCTGTTCAGGGTCAGGGCTTGCCTTTTCAGGCATTCAAGATTTTTATAGTATAGCCAGCTGTATGCGATGGCCGGACAAGCAGCCACGAGGACGCCTATGCATTTTTCCAGGTCCTTGATTTTTATCTTTTTCGATTCCAATAATTTTTCAATCATGACTTTTTTTTCTCTTTTCTCTTCCGGGAGCTCGATCGTCATGTTTACAGAGTTGATGTTCATTCCCAGAAAAGTGCATACTCTCCTGGGCTCTAGTGCACTTTTCTCCCAGTTAAGTATAAATCCTAGGTATATGAGTAGCCTCGCTACTATTATTGTGTGTGCAGAGCATTCGGATTTGGATCTACCAATGATGAAAAAATCATCAAGGTACACAACGAGGATGATTCCCAATTTCCTTAGCCAGTTGATCAACGGTTTCATGACTTTGGTGAATATATAGGGGGCTGATGTTAAGCCAAATGGGAGAGCTGTAAATTGGTATAATTGCTGTTGGTAAATGAATCTAAGGTATTTTTTGTGTTCGGACGCCATGGGGATCAAGAGATATGCGTCTTTGATGTCAAGCTTGCACATCCAGTCTCTTTTGTTCAGCAAATTGATAGCAGTTCGAATGTCTTCGATTTTAAAATGTTCTTTCTTTATAAAGGTGTTTAAGCCTTTGAGATTTAGGATGAACCTGTGTGAATGGTCCTGTTTCTCTCTCAGAAAATAAGAGGATATGAATTGATCCCCTGTCGGCTCACATCTCTCTATTGCATGCAGCTTCAACAATTTCTGTATCGACAGGTTAAGTTGATTAGCCACATGCTCGTTCATGAAGACTAGGCATGGCACCTGCACCTGCATTGGCTTACATTCAAAACAAATTGGGTAACCTCCAATTATGAGGAGAACGTGACAGTCAGAGGTTATCTGTTCCCACCTTGGTCGGAAAAACTTAAGTCTACCTGCCTTGTAAGGGTGGTGGCTCAGCGCCTGGTCTGCTGTGGTTGCGTCTGCTGGTAGGACCTCTTCGCCGGGTATGGTTTGCCTCTGCTCGAAGCGCTGTAGCTCGAAGATGGTCTCGTGTAGAGGCCTTTCGTCTGCTGAAATTTGTAGCTCCCCCGACCCGCCTCCTGTTTATTGGAGGAACTCGCCCAGTTTAAAGAATTTTGGTTAGATCTCAGTGGGAGCTTGGGCCGTAGCTCTTTGGCCGTCTTTTCCATGGCCTTAACTGATTCAATCACAGACTTCAGGTTATCTCCGAACAGCCAGTCGGTGGAGTTCACATTTTTCAACAACTTTTGGACCTTTTCACTGTATTTTCCAATCAGTACTAGCTTTCTGGCGTTGTTCAGCTGGTAGAAAAGCTGAGCCTGACATTTTACTGCAGCTGAAAGGCTTGTCAGCAGGTCCTCTCTGACAATCGGCTCCTTGGCATCGTCGAGGATGAGGCTCAGTACTGAGGCCGATGCGGCGAGGCTCGCGCCCGCCAGCATCTGGTAATCTTTAAAATAGTCGTCTTTCAGCACCACCTTAGAATGTGCGTCTACCGCAATTTCCTCATTCAGCGCTGGGGCTATGAGATTCAGTTGTTGGCCTTTCCTCGGGATTGAGTTGAGGAGCGAGTTTTTCTCCTCTTTTTCCAAGAAGCCCTTTCTCGTCCAATCATGGAGTCTCTCTGCGACGTCCGCTCTCAAATTTAGCTCCGATGGTTCTTTGCTGGCGGGGTTGTCTCCGAGGAATGCCAGTGCTTCGTCCGTTTCATCGTTTTCCACAAATTGCTCCTGGTTGAGGTAGTCAACGGTGTGTGGTTCTGCAGTCTCAATGTCTGAAACATTTACATTGAATTTCAGATCGTCTTCGACTCGAGTTCGAAGCTCCCCTGTTTATTTACGATCGTCCTCGACTCAAGTTCGGGCTCCACGTTATTTTTTATTTTTGACTATGTCCTCGGTTCGCAGTGCCCGAGGCTCAGTCGTGCTAATCCCTCGACTTCTCATAACACGCGCGAGTCCGGTTGATTTCTGCAACATGAAGAAAAAATTTTTCATTGTACCTTCAAATTGCAGGAACTCCTCTTCCTCTTGGGTCTCGGCTCCTTGTTCCTGCAGGGTAGCTATTTCTCCTAGCACTTGGTTCATGTGCTGCTCTGCCCGACGCAGTTCCTCTTCTTTTTCTTGAAGCAACGACATTCTCTGCGAGGTGTCGTCACCGAGCAGCAAAAGCGGAATGAAGAGCGCGGGAGAGAACGGCAAGAGTCAGGAGACTCCACCCGATGTAGAAAACGTAGTTTTTTACATATGGGACTCTGAAGAGTGCTGTCATCAAGCGGCAAGCGCGGTACAACAAGTAATCATATAACCAATTATATCTTCGAACAAGTACTACGAAATATAATACTGTTTTAACCATTGATTGGCTCCCAAAAAACCCTCATAATAATTTTCATCAAGACCCAGTGTATTTTGTCGAACGGTCTATATTGGGTCTTGGAAATCTCAGGCCGGATTCGTAATCAGCGACCTCAAAAACCCATGGATTCCATTTTTTATCAAAATCCAGTATTTTTCCAAATTTTCGATAGGCAATATTAGAGGCTAAATTCGAATTTTTAGAATCTGAGGCCGGATTCGTAATCAGCGGCCTCGAAATCCCATACATACCAATTTTCAACAAAATTCCATTTTTTTCCAAATTTTTGTCAGGTGATCTTAGAGGCTCTAATTTTAATTTTTAAAATTTGAGGCCAGATTCGTGATCAGCAAGCTCAAAAACTCATGCATACCATTTTTCATCAAAATCCAGTACCTTTCCAAATTTCTTTTAGGTGATCTTAGAGGCTCTAATTCGAATTTTTCAAATCTGAGGTCGGATTCGTAATCAGCGACCTCAAAAACGTATAGATACCAATTTTCATCCAAATCCATCGATGAAGAAAATATGTAATGTAAATAGTTTACTTTCAGAGTATCACGTCTCGACGTGGGATCAAGTTGTCATTTTCAGACGTGTACACACACATACACACATGTACATACAGACACATGCATACGACATCATCCCCGAAGTCAGAAAAACTCCGAGGGAAAAAATTTCTCCTGAAACGGCACTTTTTATAGAAATTTTCCGGAATGGCACTTTTTATAGAATTTTTCTGAAATGGCACTTTTTATACTTGTCAATCTGAAACGGCACTGTTTATAGAAAGTTTCTGAAATGGTACTTTTTATAGCAAGTTTCTGAAATGGAACGTTCTTCCTCCCAAGCGACGATTTTAGGTAATCCGGGAGCCGAAATGTACGTGTTCCGACGCTTGTTGCAGCCGTGCAAACAGAAGCACCTGTAATCTTCCTGTCAAATAAACTCATTAATCTACTAGATTCATTGCCTCACCTCTCCATACATCCCTCCCAAAAACCCTTGCAAGTTTCCTCTATAAAAAGCGCCCGTTACACCGAGAGGGCATGATTTGAGCCCGGAACTCTGCTCCTCGCGTAGTCGAGTTTGTTTTGTAGAAATCGCGCCGTTGTTCTGTTACTCATAAGCTTGTAGAACATTGTATTAACTATAAAGTGGCTTGAATAGAAATACAATAAAGAGAATTTCGATATTTTCACTTGAGAAACCCGAACTCCTGACGATTCACTACTTGAAAATCCGCGCCGCGGCAAGAGAAACTGACCGCCCGCTGCGACCGTACCTGCGACAGCGAGAGACGCCGCCCAACCAGCCAGCACCAGCTTCGAGACCGCAACGTAAGTAGTCATTTGCATCTCTTTCGGCAGGCGCTATTATTCCCGATACCCCTGCACGGCGCTACGCACCTTCATTCATAGAGTCGTTTTTCGGGATCACCGCCCCATCCTGGCTCCCGCCGAATTGGGAAACTCGAGACCATTGTTTGTTTGAACCCGGGTTAGTCAAAAGTAGTCTCCGCGAGTACGTCGAGCCTCATACCCTCGACAAGCCGGTTTGACCGTAACAATTATGAGAATTGATGAAAATATCCTAAAAATGGGTGACCGCATACGCCACTTATATGTAAACTAAATTTATAAAAAAAGACACGGTTCATGACTTTTCACTGTGAGCTTGAATAATAAAGTAATAACAACTTTTATCCAAGTACAAGTGACACGAAACAATCAAATTCTATGAGAAAACCAGAGTAACATGCATACACATTAGTGGCGTATGCAGTCACCCATTTTTAAGTATTTTCATTAATTCTCATAATGTATTGGTTGATTACAAAAAATAGATCAAATGCAGCACTCTGTGACTAGTCCGGACATTTTGGTGATAAAATAAGCCTCCTTTTGCTATGTATCACATTATGCTGCGGGTGATCAAAACCACTTTTTGATCAGTTTTAAGCCTGGAAATAAGTTAAGTGATAGCTGTATGTCTACCAATGACCCTCGAACCTTTTTCTAAAAAAATTTTTTCCATTAAAAAAGTTCTCTTGAGTTTTTGCTTTGAAATACCTCTAGATAGCTCAAAATTGAGGTCAAAGGTCCTCATGAAATGTCTGATATTGCTAACTTCGCAACTTTGAGCCTCTGGCAAAATGGGACATAGGGTCCAAAAAATTATGAAAAAATTCAGGGGACATGATGGAGTCTTGCAGAATTCATAAAAAAAAATTCCAGAATTTTTTTTCATTCTCACTATCTCACTTGACAGAGAGTCACCCATATATATATATATATATATATATATATATATATATATATTTCCCACCTGGAAATACGGTTACTATATATGTAAATATATACACTAGCACTCGTATGTATGTGCATATTGCATTCGCTAACAGTCCTAAAAAATATTGGATGACGGCGTTTTAGCTCTAAATACAAACGAGAAATTAACCTTTAAATTAATTTTCTGAAGATCTTGTATGGTTACAGGATTTTCCAAACTATTTTTACCACATTCAGCACATCAAATAAGGAAACATCTAGAATTTTGTTTCCCTTGGTGGTCCTTAAAGGAACCGGTCCCGTCCTAGCTGAAGGTTAACGATAAACCCTATCAAGACTCATCGAACTTTTTTGTCTTCTTTACTCTGATTACCTTCGCTACCCTGATTCAGTGACTTTCCAATCGCTGTCGTTGGCCGAGCTGTGGGCTGGGGTAAGCGGGGTCTATTATTTTCCCTTTTCTTGTTTTCAGCCTCTCTGGGAGAAGGCGACCGTTCCTTCTTTCTCCCTTCGTGACATTGTATTGTATGTAGCATGTCATGTTTATTTATTTGTTTATCTGCCTTTTGGTATATCGGCCTGCCTGTTCAATAATATAGCCAGTGACCAACCGTGAAATCTCGAATTGAAAAAGCTACTTATTGGGAACTATCTGTCACGCAAATGTAGAGTTAGGAAGAGAGTTCAAAGGGCTAATTGGAATATAACAATCCTATTGAAATATACCAAATGGTCTTCAAAATGGAGTATCCTATACATTAAACATCCAAGCTAATTCTATACTTTCCCTGCGCTGTATTCATGATCCTACAATATCTACGTATTTCTCTGAAATGCATTTTTACTTCACTCTTCTTTATATTTTCTCCAATTCATATACGTTTCTCTTTTGATTTCTAGGAAATACTTGAGAGATAGTGAAAGGCAACAATTATCACATCAAGCCTTGACTCTATGTTTGCAGTGTTTTCGTTATAAACTCAAACTTATAAATAAAAAGGAAGCATCAATTGAAAACTATCAAATTTCCAGGAAGGAACGTATACAAGTATTATTAGATATTTATCAAGCTTATCAAAATGTTAAGAATGTTCAGGAATATGAGGTCTCACAACTGCCAAGAGTGAAAAAACTAATCGAAGATGCTTATTCGTTGTGTATGATGAATCCTGTGAGTATAAAACTGGACTTGTCAATATATCTGTTAAATAATAATCATGCTCATTTTGATGAAATTTGTAGAATTTACAAGGAAATGTGCTTGATAAAGCGAAAGAATTCTGCCGTCATCATTTACGATCTTCTAAAAGTTATCTCATAGCAGATAGTGATCACAAAATGGATTCCCAAATATTGACAACCAATCATTCCAAATCAGTAAGTTCTTTTCAGCCCATTCCGCGCCCGACGAACTGGTTTCTGACGTCAACTTTGATTGATTACTGCATACTCGAATATGAATATTTGGATCATCAAACCATCATCCCTCATGATTTTCAGGTCGTTCTATCGATTGTCATTCAGAAAATTTAGAAAAAATGATATCCAACTGCTTTTAAAAAAAAGTTGTCAAAAACCGTGATATTTCATAAAATTTTCCATCTTATCTAACTGTTTAGACAGGAAAACTTTTTTGTATCATTACAAAACTTGATGCAAAAGTGATCCCGAAACCCAAAGAAAACAATTTCATTCTCTTTATAAGATGATCAGCGTTTTCAAAAACCCATATAAGTGACATGAAGAGAACTTATTGAAACTGAAATCTAAATTCTTCAGCTGCCATTATAAAAAATGTTGACATCGCCATATTGGGAAAAATTGAACTTACTAGGGCATTTGAATCACTTTTGCAATTAGTTTCGTAGTGTTAGAAATATGCTGTCCTATGGATTTCTGAAAAACTTATGTAAATAAGAAGAGTTGAATGTCATTTTCCCGAAACTGTCTAAGTGACATTTGATAAAGCAAATAACAGGAATGATGGTTTGATGATCGAAATATTCATCTTCGAGTATGCAGTCGCCAGTTCGTTTGGGCTAAAATGGATCAATCGATATGACTACAGAATGAGAAAGTACATAACTAATTATCCTCTGTTCAGGTTCTTGATAATGCAACTTGTTCATCACATCATCGTAAAATACAAAAAGTATCTGATGGTCGAAGATCACGTGGACGTCCGTCAGGAGGAAATAAATCTTCTCAGTTGCTAAATGTGGATTCATTATCAGTACAGACATCAATCCAATCTCAAGCTACTCATGAAGATGAAGTTTGCTATCCCAATCGTTTGAGCAATCCGAACCTGCTGAACCCTCTGCTGGATTCGAATAGATTTCCAGACATGCTTGGATCTTGTTTCGGTATTGATTCTACGGGTCACACTATGAATTACTTTAATCAATTCGGATCGTATCAAAATGTTATTCAGCAGCAGTATAGTAATCTTAGTACTTTCCAGAATATGTATCTGAATCACAATATGAGAGTTGTTGATCATACACCTTATGCTCAAATTCCAAGTAATATCCCTGTCAGAAGCAGTGATTTGGATATTAGATGTGATAGAACGAAACCTGAGATATCTATCACGCCGGTCACTGGAAAACTTCCTCGATCAAAATATATACAAGAAGAATTCAAAACCACAATCAAGCAACTCCCACATTCAACAAAGCTCTCGAATGAATTTTTATTTCATCCACCTAAACTGGGTATTAAGCAGCATGCTCCGCAAGTATCAATGGATACTCTAACCTCAATTACTCCTTCACATTTAATCGATAGTAGGATAATTGATCATTTTATCCATTCTCCAGCAGATGGAAATACAAATGTAACCATTGATAAAACCTCAATCGATTTGAAATCGCAACCTTCTCTGCAACAGAAACTATTAATGAAAAAACGAGATCAGAACGCTAAATGCAGTTCTTCTAGAAGTAGAAATTTGATTGAACCGCACAAACAAAATCAAAATTCATCAACAACTAACTCAAGGAATCGACAGGCTAAGAGTGTAAACCATAAGTCCTATAGCTTCGAGAACTATTCTCTCAACAACATGGCATCGATAACTTCGCAATCGATCATTCCATCTAACAAATCTAAGAATCCAATCGAAACTAGGATAACAACTAAAACAATACAAACGGTGCCATCAAAGTTTGACAACAGCATTGAAACTTTATCAGTTCTTTCTCAACTGCAACAGCACTCACATCTAGAAATCATTCCGCAAATAGACTTGCATAATAGACCTACCGGTGCACAAAATTTATCAGTACCAGAAAGTATCTCTGTTCATGAGTTTCCAAAACTGAAGATTGATTCTGGGTGTCCGAAAAAATCGCAAACAGATAGTCAAACAGACTTTGAACCCAATAATGTGGAAATCATCACTCTAGATGACTGAATATTTTCTTAATAAATTATGATTCGTAATTATGGATATTTTCTTAATAAATTATGATTCGTAATTATGAATATTTCCTTAATAAATTATGATTCGTAATTATGAATATTTTAATCTTGTTTACTGGAATAATAATAATTTTTTAATACATAATATCCAAACATACTCTGTCACGGAAATACGTCTGAAGGAGGAATTGGTCATTGATTGGAATTATGAGTGGTGGTTACTCGATTCTTTCCCAAAAGATCTGAATTTTTAGTTTGTAATAGGGACAATTAACGATATTGGAATGAAATGATTCTCTGAACCGTTGGGGAGATAATGTGTGAATGGTCGATCTTTAAGGGCCAATCCAGAACGTAAGGAAGATAAATAACGATGAACGTATCCTGAACATAAATGTTCTATATTATACAGAAGGTTCCTAATATACGAAGAAGTATAATCTAAACGGTATAATTACACAGCTCTAAAAAAAATTGAACCAGAAACTAGACCACCCCACTTCTATGTATTTTTGGCTGCTGAAAAATTATATAGAAACTATTCTTGGTGTTTTTTCAAATTGTCGTATAATTTACGAGTGGAAAATTCATAAAATTATGAATTTTGAATTCGGCCCACTCGCCGTCAAACTTGCGACGAATCGAAAAATCGCTAGGGACAGTTTTCTTTTATTTTTTTATGTTGAATGGAATAGATTTTTCTGTTTTTCAAAATATTGATTTTATCGATATGTCGTCCGCCATATTTTTGAGGTTATGACTGAACGCAGAGGTGATGAAGCTAAACAGACCTCGGATTCAGTTTCAGCAGCCAAAAATACATAGAAGTTGGGTGGTCCAGTCTCTGGTTCAATTTTTTTTCTGTTGAGCTGTGTTATTTAAATGTTGTTTGGTAATATTTCTATTTGTTTCAACCTTTTTCCCGGTTTTTTATTGAGCTTTATCAATCCTTTTCCAGAATCATCCAGCTACACACAGATCAAGCCTTTCTAAAGAAAGGTAGAATTTTCTGGCTAGTGAAGACTGGTTCTATGGAAGTATACATATTAAATATTAGAACTGTCCAAATCTGAGCTATAGAATCAAGAAAATCAATTTATACTTGTCTTGAAAAGTTCAAATACATTTTACTCGTCTAGTTTCTCACAATTATCCCTCTAAGCTCAAGTATTATATGATGCGTTTCGTGATTTTACCCTTAATATTCAGGAACACATTTATCCTTCATTTTTTTTTATATAAAATGTGTATTGATATACATTAATTCATTATGAACCAGAACTGTCCAAATTCCAGTATATGAGTGTACAGGAATTAATTTGTATTGATCCTGACCATTCCAAGTCATTTCACCTGTTTTGATTTTTACAATTATTCATTAGTTCACGTATCATAAGAAGATGTGTTTTGTGATTATCGATAACATTTCGGCATTCATTCATTTTTTATTCTGATTTGATCGTATTTGATTTAAGAACATATTCCTGAAATTCTTATCATGCGGAAAAACTTGTGGCAATGGAAATTGATGCTGATATAATGACATTTCTTTGATTCTGGAAGACGTGGTATACTCATTATTTACATTTTCATGATCATTTATTGTATTTAATTTTTTCGTTTCCGTTCGCCTCATAATACGTTACGATACACGTTGCGTCCTCCATAGAAGGCATCGCGAGGGTTGAGTTTTTAATCGTTAGAGGACAATTTTTTATGAAAAATCTGAAAGCTGGATCTCTTTTTATATTTTTATCGAAGTCATACTCCCATATTTTGACTGAAGTATACACCCATTTTTTTTATAAGCCCTGATCGTTTTAGGGTATTAGTTAACTGTTATGTCCTGACCGCCTGTGCCCCACCTCCCTTTTATTTTGGCCCTCTACCCAGATTTAACATCAACGAAGATCAACCCCGACCTCTGTTAAGATTCAGGTTCATCACGCCCGCCGCTCCACACGAGTAGCCACGACGATGCGAGCAGCCCAGATGTTCGCCAGTATAAAGACGATAATTGTATGAATGAGTATGCGAAGGAGAGAGACACGGCGAACGGTAATCAACGCGCACTGCATTATCATCTGCAGGCGATGATTGCATTACCCTCTGTCGTGCATCTCGAGAGTGAAGCATGTCCAAGGTATAGCGTATTACGTAATCACTTTCCTGAATTTATATTTATTATAAACTTTTACAATAAGCGGGCTAGTATAGCTGATAGGAATATAATGACAAGTTAGCTGACAGGCATACGAAGCTGCACAAGCTGTAACGGGTCAGATGCTACTCGTTATGTATTTTCAAGTTCTTTACCTTCCAATAAGCAAATATGAGTAGATAGAATTACGTTTCCAAGAAGTGCACTACAGCCCAGACAACAAATTCTATCAATGACAGTCTTCACCAAGAAGCGCAATGCGACCTGGTCTCGGACTTGAATAAATCAAAATGAGTTTTTGTTATTGAGAATAATACTCCAAAAGCGCACTGCAGTCAGAGCTATCAATCTCGTTTAGTATAGTAGGGATACAATTATGCGATCATCGAAAAGTGTACTACAGTTCAATCTCTCACAGTCTTTGGCGCGTGTGATCGTGATGAAATTGATATAGGAGTAGTTCTCCGTTATCTTCCAAGAAGCGTACTACAGCCCAGACAGATACTTTGAACTATGATATGTTTACGAAGAAGCGCAATGCAACCCAGTCTCAGATTATATGAATCAGTGATAAATATGAGTGCTTGTGTAATATTGAATTCTCTTAATTTTATCAATAGAAAATTAAGATGAAATTCAAATATTAGTTTTTATGAGTTTACTTCAAAACTTGTTCAGAAGAGAATTTATAAGTATGATGAATCTTTGAGTTTGTTGGAATTGATCATGAATTGATATAATCAGATGAAGTGAAATATTCTTTTCTATTGTACTTACTTTTGATTTCAATTATTTCTAAGTTCAGCTATGAGGAGATTCTTAGTCACTTTTCAGTGTATTGAAAGTCACGGAAAATGAACTCAAATGCAAATACGATTCAATGAAAAGAGATTGATTTCAAATTCAAAGAGGCATTTATAAGGTAATATACATAGTTATACCTATGCCAATCCCCGTTCGGGCAGAGTTATCGCTCGTCTGATCGCTATCAGAGTATGATAAATGTTGCTCGTTCACAGGGCTATTCATAATGGAGATTGGTCTAGGGCGTCAATGTGTTAGAGAAAGAGGTATCGTGACTCTCACTCGCACTCCTCGTAGACATAGAAAAGCGCGCGAATCCTGCGCTGGCATGCGGGAAGTTTTCCCGCATGAACTCTCATTTTGGCGCGTAACCCTTCTTCTGTTTTCTGCTCGTCGTCAACGTCGTGATACAGGATGCGCGCGTCGATCCATGGCGCGCTTCTTTGAATGTACTTGATTCTATACGCTACACATACTGATCCTCGATCGATAATTTGTACCACCCAGTCGGCAACCCAATCTGCTTCATATGCAGAAATTCGGTTACTCTGACCTGGCCCTCGCAAAGCACTTTGCAACGGTCTTGATCGAATCTTTTAATCAATCAAATCAGTTCGATACATACTCATATAATGCATTTCGCAATTTCAATCGGGCTAACTTAACATATAATCATGACCAATGCAACGTGTCCACGCGGCTTATTCATTTCCATATCTATTTTCTGTCGTGTACAACATTGTGTTCAGAAGTAACCGATCCATTGATATTACACGTCGCATATCTTTGCATTACCAATAAAATTGGCCTATAATAGGCAGCATACACCATCGATCGAGAGCTCATGATTCGATATCATTATAACTGATGATTTGTACATTCCCAAATAATATAAACATCATAGTAATAGAACAGAACCACCCTTTATCAAGTAAATCTTTCGGGCATATATCACGGAACGCGGTAGTGTCCTATGCGTCAAGCAGAAGACACCGCACTATATAATGTTTGATATTGCACGCTCGATTTTTACATTGGCATTAATTTAGCCAAAACGACATTTTTTGGATGCGAAACAGGATTTCATGATCTTCTAGCATCCCAATTGAGCGATCGACAGAAAGAAATACTCAAAAACTCGTTTGCAATAATGAGTTTGATTACCCGAACAGATTTTTGTTCAGATGTATTTTTCTTACGACCCGGAAGTTAGCCGCTGTAGTCTGATGAAGCAGCTATGTTTACGCATAGTAAGAGGTACCACATATAGTCCAGAACGCCAACGTAACAATGTTTACATGTGGGGAACTGCGATCAGCGGTGTAGCGACTGCAGACTGCGCATGCGTGGCGCAGCAGCGAGAGAGCTCGGGCGAACGAGCGGGCAGTCGGCGCGACAACGACCAGTTCCGCTGTAGCTGGCCTAGCGGCATAGCCTCCGACAGAGGCGAGAGAGTATTATAACGACCACTAATAAATTGCTTGGGAATTTACTTGCAGTCTTCTCCTTCCTGGACCTGCACCCATTCCTACAAATTGGTGACCCCGACGTCGAGAGGAGCCGACATTTTCGCCCTCACGCTCACGCATCGAGCGCTTCGTCAGGCGGCATTTTTCTTTGTTGAAAACGTGGTCGGCCGCCAAATCTGCCTAACCGGCGTCGCTCCAACTTCGACGGCGCCGTCTTTGTCTCTCGCTTCCCGCTTCGCCGCAGCTACATTTCGACGACTCAGGTGAGAGTTCATTAATTTTTTTCTCTCACCACGTATTCTCATTTGAGAACATTTTTGAGTCGGCGCCATATTTTTCGGCGCGCTTTGAGGTAGTTGCGGAAGCTACACTCAAGCAAAAAAGAAAATTTTGTACTGGACTTGTCTACCCGATAGTGCTTGTATATTTTTTTCTATACAGCACTTGCCTTTCTCGCTCTCTCGACATCGCTGTCGTGAGCGGAAAACCTTTCTTTGCCGACGATTCACGGATTGAGTCTGTCTCTCGTGATCGTAGCTGCAAATATAGAACATCAATTGGTGATCGGAGAAGTCCCGGTCACCTTTTTCCAAGGCTGAGTTCGCTCGCCTTGGGCGTCGTGAATAACGGCTAATTCTGCCTGTATTCTTTTTGTTGCTGGATTTGGGGAGTCATTGAGTTGCGGCTTGCCGCGCTCAATTTTCGACGACCTTCAAACGCTCGGGCCGCACGATCGTGCTCCCAAGCCTTCCAGAACGTTCCATGCTTGTTTGGGCAACAGGCAGTGCTGTACTCTTCGCGCTCGAGGACGAGCGACCCTGCAGACGACTTCAGTTGGTGGTGCATCCGCGACGACGTCTCGCATCACTCAACATCTTCATCAGAGCAGCGGCTTCAAGAAGTTTTCCGTTCATCTTTGCGTATTATTATTTACCCTAAGGTAACATGAGGTCATGCGAGACCGTTAGTATCAGTTTCAAAACAAGCCTTATTTTGATTCGAGCATTTAGCTCTTAATCCTTATTTTCATTTGACTTGGTATCGCAACATTTTGATCTTCCTTAAGTACTTAGTTTCTTGTTATGAATACGTTGTGAGGAAACTAATATAATTTCAATACTTTTCAGTTTTCATGTTGATTTGACCATTATTGTTGAGTTAAGTAATTATTTATTTTGCTCAGTATAATTTTTTTTCAGTTTGAATATTTTGAAAGTGAAAGTGAATATTTATTTTTTTTTAATGATCAAGGAGATCTTTTGCGTATACATAGCAATAAGTATTAGCTCACTCGTGTGAGACTTTGGCGTTACAACACCCTTTCTTTTCTCATATGAGATTATGGGAACTTTGGTTATGGTTTTAGCTGGACCTCTTGGCGTAGTATATTCGTTTATGCTTCGAGGACTTTATGCATTGTGAGGGGGCTCATTGTATGCTAACCAGAGTGGTCGTGCTCTTTATGCTGCATTTGAGCTCACCAAGCTGGCTTAGGTTCTCGCAGTACCTTTTTTCCTTGTTGCCAAGGTCTTGGTGAGCCATGGCTGACAAGTTGCCTTCATGCGTGTGTGTGCATGAGTGTTGAGCAATACAGTTCAGTATTATTAAGTAACCTTTTGCTGTTTGTGCAGTATTTCTTGTTCAATTAAAGATCCTGTCCTTTCTGTCATTATGGATGAGCAGGCAGTGATTACCATTGTGAATAAAGCCATTGATGGCTTACGCAATGAGATTAATGATACTGTTAAGAGTGATCTTGAGTCCTTGAAGGAGGAGTTGCAGGGATCAATGAGGGCTGAGTCTGATTCTTTGAAGGAGGAGTTGCAAGGCGCGATAAAGGAATCCAATGATGCTCTTAATCAGCAGTTGACGGATATTAACCCATTAAAAAACCAGGCAAAACCTGGCAGAGATATCGAGAAACGAACTATGCCATCCTTTGCATAACCGAAAAAAAAAATACCCGTGTTTTTTCTTTTGTCGATTACAATTGTTTATAACAAATTATTTAAACAAATAACCCAAAATTTCGTAATTTTGCAAAACTGAATGCGGATATCGATTCCACGGGCAAAAACACGACAAAAACCTATGTAACGTTTTTTTGTCAGGGTTCAATTTGTTTGTGTAAAATGAGGATAAACAGTCGTACTCTGGGAAGAGGGCATTGACCACGCCAAATACCATGCAAAATCTGGCAGAGATATCGAGAAACGAACTATGCCATCCTTTGCATAACCGAAAAAAAAAATACCCGTGTTTTTTCTTTTGTCGATTACAATTGTTTATAACAAATTATTTAAACAAATAACCCAAAATGTCGTAATTTTGCAAAACTGAACGCGGATATCGATTCTACGGGCAAAATAACGACAAAAACCTATGTAACGTTTTTTTGTCAGAGTTCAATTTGTTAGTGTAAAATGAGGATAAACAATCGTACTCTGGGAAGAGGGCATTGACCATGCCAAATACCATGCAAAATCTGGCAGAGATAACGAGAAACGAACTATGCCATCCTTTGCATAACCGAAAAAAAAAATACCCGTGTTTTTTCTTTTGTCGATTACAATTGTTTATAACAAATTATTTAAACAAATAACCCAAAATGTCGTAATTTTGCAAAACTGAACGCGGATATCGATTCTACGGGCAAAATAACGACAAAAACCTATGTAACGTTTTTTTGTCAGAGTTCAATTTGTTAGTGTAAAATGAGGATAAACAATCGTACTCTGGGAAGAGGGCATTGACCATGCCAAATACCATGCAAAATCTGGCAGAGATATCGAGAAACGAACTACGCCATCCTTTGCTTAACCAAAAATGAAAGTACCCGTGTTTTTTCTTTTGTCGATTACAATTGTTTATAACAAATTATTTAAACGAATAACCAAAAATGTCGTAATTTTGCAAAACTGAAACTGAACTGTTCCTGTTTTAGACTTACAAATTGAACTCTGACAAAAAAACAATACATAGGTTTTTGTCGTGTTTTTGCCCGTAGAATCGACATCCGCATTCAGTTTTACAAAATTACGTCATTTTGGATTATTTGTTTGAATAATTTGTTATAAACAATTATAATCGACAAAAGAAAAAACACGGGTATTTTATTTTTTGGTTATGCAAAGGATGGCATAGTTCGTTTCTTGATATCTCTGCCAGATTTTGCATGGTATTTGGCATGGTCAATGCCCTCTTCCCAGAGTACGATTGTTTATCCTCATTTTACACTAACAAATTGAACTCTGACAAAAAAACGTTACATAGGTTTTTGTCGTGTTTTTGCCCGTGGAATCGATATCCGCATTCAGTTTTGCAAAATTACGAAATTTTGGGTTATTTGTTTAAATAATTTGTTATAAACAATTGTAATCGACAAAAGAAAAAACACGGGTATTTTTTTTTCGGTTATGCAAAGGATGGCATAGTTCGTTTCTCGATATCTCTGCCAGATTTTGCATGGTATTTGGCGTGGTCAATGCCCTCTTCCCAGAGTACGACTGTTTATCCTCATTTTACACAAACAAATTGAACCCTGACAAAGAAACGTTACATAGGTTTTTGTCGTTATTTTGCCCGTAGAATCGATATCCGCGTTCAGTTTTGCAAAATTACGACATTTTGGGTTATTTGTTTAAATAATTTGTTATAAACAATTGTAATCGACAAAAGAAAAAACACGGGTATTTTTTTTTTGGTTATGCAAAGGATGGCATAGTTCGTTTCTCGATATGTCTGCCAGGTTTGGCCTGGTTTTTAATGGGTTAAGACTATTTTGAAAAATTTTGATCTGGATTCGTTAAAATCAAAGGATACTGATGTTAATAATTTTAATAATGCTGAAGTTTCTTCGTTTGCTTCTTTAGCTGGTGCTGTTACAACTTCCACAGTGACTGCTGCTGGCAATTCATTATTACCTAATACGGTTCAGTCCAATCTTGCTGCTTCTGTTCCTTTGACGAATACTGTTGCTTCTTCTTCCTTGCATACACCCTCTTTTGGACGTACTGAATTTCGCTGCACTCCATTTTGGCCACGTAACCCTTCTGGTTGGTTTGAATTTTTTGAAACGCAATTGATGAGTCGTAATATTGTTGCTGATGAAATAAAATACTGTAACTTGATAAACAACTTGGGTACGGAAACTTTGGAAAATATTCAGGATCTTTTTGCTAATATCTCTGCTAACGATAAATACAATTCAATGAAGTTTAACATTTTGAAACATTTTTCTGAGTCCTGTTGGGACAAGCTGAATCAACTTTTTAATGATAATTCAATGGGCTCGCGTAAACCTTCAGAATATTTTTTTCATATGCTCAGTTTAGCAGACAAATCAATTGATAGAGCCACGCTTTTACAACTTTGGAAAGGACGATTGCCCAATTATGTTCACTTGTTTATTTCGGATTACACTGAGGAAGTGAAGATTCTAGAGAGAGCTGATCTAGCTTTTCAGATTGGTTTTTTCAAATAATTCAACTTTAAAGGTTGATTCTTGATTGACATTTTCTGCTGATCCCTCTCTCACTAAACTTGTTGCCAAGGTTGATGTAATTTGCTCTAAGTTTGAAAAATGGGAATCACGCTCACGCGAACATGGTAGCTCTTCTGATGATGACTCCTGTTAAGGTTGCGTGTATATGCTTTGACCCTTAGTTTTTATGCAAACATCATTTACTCCACACCATTTTTATTCCAGGATTAGTGCCAGACTGTGTCTAATTTTTGATGCCTCTGACACTACCATTGGATTTTCATTCAGTTAATTGACTGGTAATTATTGGCCCTCGTTAGGATTTTCATGCTCTCCAAATTTTCTGCGAACTTTTTACTGCAATTCGAGGCCACGCGGTACTTCTATATGTTGGACGCGTGTAAATAAACAAGCCCTTACAGTAGGTCATTTCGCGGGACCTATTTTGAGATTGTTTCCTAGGCGCATTGCAGTCACTTCATAATTATTATTTTTGTGCAACGTCTTTACACATTTTGTAACGTTTTGTATGATCTTTCGCACAGTGTCGTTAACATTCCCCTTCATGCCTTGCAGGTAAATCTGATTCGAGCGCGAATGCGTTATATAACACGCCAACGCTCGAATAGATGCCTTCCGATTCTTCGCATTCGATAATCTTTCTCTAATGAAGTGCAGGCTTATGAATGGGAGTTGGCGAAGTTATTGCCAAATTTGATCACTTAGTTGCCTCGCCTAATCTGGCTGAGGGCAATATTTCTGATTATATGTTGTATGCACCTCTGTGCATAAGGCCTATCTCTTTTTCCCTTTCCGTAACTTGTTTAGCGAGATTATATTCTTCTTTTTCACTCGCAGCTTATCTTAGTGCAGTAGCGCGAATAAGTTTTTTTTTTACGCAAGTTTTATATTGACCAAATATTTTCAAAGTAAACATTTTGAACAATAGTTTTTTTTTTCAGACATGAAGTCGTGTTTTTTTGCGCTCTTCTAGTTCAATGTAAAGTAAATTGTAAAGCAATCACTGGATGATTGCGTACGTTTTATGTAAATAAACCTAATTCTTACTTCTTCGCGACTGCTATACCTGTGGATTGCGCGCCCACAGCAAGTCAGTACGCTCTTGTAAATAAATCTTTATAAATAGTATTCCATGTGACGTGACAGTTAGTAGAATTGATCAATCTACGAACTAGCTAAGTAATAGTATTCAGACCAATGTAAATATAGAAGCAATTTTCACTCATCTGTATTTCGTAGTATTCCTTTTTTAGATTGCGTTTAGTCATATTCACTACAATATTGTAATGCGTATTGCGATTAGCTGTAAGAACATTCGATTTAACTGGCATTAATCTGCCACCTGATACCAAATTCTCCAGCTTAACAGCTTCAAGATGTTTAACTATTTTACTGAGGTTATGGTGCTTACCATACTGAATTTTAGATTAACGTCTTTCGCGTTATACTGTGATGTAAGTTTATCCTTATGCGTGCAGACTGATTTTTGATGTTAAGCTGCAGAATGGTAAAATCTATTGACTGAGATAACACGCTTATACAGCTCTTGATAGTGAGACTATAATGTGATTCAACATAATTTACAATTAAAAAGCTCCTTAAGGGGAGAGTGATGACTCGGTATGCTTAAAATATTGTAATGGGAATCATCACAATTCATAAAGGTTCAAGTTACCTCGCCAATCAGTTTTAAAGCTGAGTAATCTACAATTGTTTCATGAATTGTGCATGTGACCCTTTACGGTATTCTTTGCGGTATCTTTCGAATGTGATAAATAGCGTTAGCGCGAATTCTATTGCGAAACAGATGTAAAATCAGAGTAACCTTTAGATGTAATATAGTATCCTTTACCATAATGTGCCTTCAGCACTAAGACTGACATGCAGTTCCTATGTAAAGCAATAAAATTGAATATTTTTTTTTTGTATGTTCAATGCGACTGCGAAAAACATTGTTTAAACAATAAAGGCTTTCCCGACAGCCGCACTTGGGGGGAGTCATGTGGGGAACTGCGATCAGCGGTGTAGCGACTGCGGACTGCGCATGCGTGGCGCAGCAGCGAGAGAGCTCGGGCGAACGAGTGGGCAGTCGGCGCGACAACGACCAGTTCCGCTGTAGCTGGCCTAGCGGCATAGCCTCCGACAGAGGCGAGAGAGTATTATAACGACCACTAATAAATTGCTTGGGAATTTACTTGCAGTCTTCTCCTTCCTGGCCTGCACCCATTCCTACATACATGTTCTTGCTTCCCGCGTAGATTTGAGCCATGGGAAATTTTTTTAAAATAAATTGTTAATGTATAATTAGAAAGAATATGGGAAAACTATTAGCCGAATCCCACAGATTCCACGAAAAGTACTGCAGCTTTTTTCAAACTCACAGAAGATGAGACGAGACATATCAGAATTCCATGATTTTTTTATAATTTAATTGATTTCACATGGGTAAATGGTGATTTAGGATACCGATGTCGGCATATCGACTGAAGTTTTATTTGAATAAGTATAAGGATAAGGACCCTAATACCCGATAATGTCCAGGTGGCTAGGGTCACCGATGGCAGTGTCCCGAGGGTGCTCTTCTCGTATTTTAACTTGAATAAGCTGACCCTGGACTCAAACGATGTCCAGGTACTCAGGATACCCAATGACGGTGTCCCAAGGTTACGCTCCTAGTATTTTTCGTTGAAGTAGCTTACCCTGTTGAAAAAAATCGACTAGATTTCCAGCTGGATTTGCATTGGATTCCAGCTGGATTTGCACTGGATTCCAGCTGGAAACAAAAAATCCAGGTGAAGTGATGCAGGGAAAATCCAGTCAGTTTCCCGAATAACCCAGCTGGATCCTGAGATAATCCAGCTGGATCCTGAGATAATCCAGCTGGATCCTGAGATAATCCAGCTGGATTTTACTAGAATTAGGGTTATATCGTTATTATAGATCCAGCAGATTTTCCGGATAATCCAGCTGGATTTCTCGGATAATCTAGCTGGATTTTACGGTTTGGGAGCAGCAGGCTACGGCGCCAAATCCAGCTGGATTATGAACGAATCCTGCTGGACTTTTCGATAATCCAGCTGGAGTTTTTCGGTTCTAGAACAGCGGGCTACGGCGGCGAATCCAGCTGGATTATGGACGAATCCAGCTGGATTTTTTCGGTTCAAGAACAGCGGCCTACGGCGGTGGATCCAGCTGGATTATAAACGAATCCTGCTGGATTTTTCGATAATCCAGCTGGATTTTTTCGGTTCTAAATAGCGGGCTATGGCGGTGAATCCAGCTGGATTATGAACGAATCCTTCTGGATTTTTCGATAATCCAGCTGGATTTTTTCGGTTCTAAAACAGCGGGCTACGGCGGTGAATCCAGCTGCATTATGAACGAATCCTGCCGGATTTTTCGATAATCCAGCTGGATTTTTTCGGTTCTAAAACAGCGGGCCACGGCGGCGAATCCAGCTGGATTTTTCAACAATCCAGCTGGATTATGAACGAATCCTTCTGGACTTTGCGATAATCCAGCTGGATTTTTTCGGTTCTAAAACAGCGGGCTACGGCGGTGAATCCAGCTGGATTATGAACGAATCCTTCTGGATTTTTCGATAATCCAGCGGGATTTTTTCGGTTCTAAAACAGCGGGCTACGGCGGCGAATCCAGCTGGATTATGAACGAATCCTGCTGAAATTTTCGACAATCCAGCTGGATTTTTTTAGTTCTAGAACAGCGGGCTACGGCGGCGAATCCAGCTGGATTTGTTCATAATCCAGCTGGATTCGACGCCGTAGCCCGCGGCTCCCAAACCTAAAAATCCAGCTGGATTGTCGAAGAATCCAGCTGGATTCGTTCATAATCCAGCTGGATTCGCCGCCGTAGCCCGATGTTCTAGAACCGAAAAAATTCAGCTGGATTGTCGAAAAATCCGGCTGGATTATCCGGAAAATCTGCTGGATCTATAATAACGATATAACCCTAATTCTAGTAAAATCCAGCTTGATTATCTCTGGATCCAGCTGGATTATCTCAGGATCCAGCTGGATTATCTCAGGATCCAGCTGGATTATTCGGGAAACTCACTGGATTCACCCTGCATCACTTCACCTGGATTTTTCGTTTCCAGCTGGAATCCAGCCCAAATCCAGCTGGAATCCAGCTGGAATCCAGTCAAAATCCAGCTGGAAATCCAGTCGATTTTTTTCAACAGGGTACCCTGGACTCAAACGATGTCCAGGTAGCCAGGGTACCCCATGACGGTGTTCCAAGTGTGCGCTTCTGGTATTTTCAGTTGGAGTACCAGACCCTGGACCCGAACGATGTCCAGGTAGTCAGGGTACCCGATGACGGTGTTCCAAGGGTGCGCTCCTGGTATTTTTCGTTGAAGTAGCTGACCCTGGACTCAAACGAGGTCCAGGTAGTCAGGGTACCCGATGAGGGTGTTCCAAGGGTGCACACTTGGAATTTTTGTTTGGGAAAGCTCACCCTGGTCCCAAACGATGTTCAGGTAGTCAAGGTAGTCAGCCTCCTCAAACAAAAATACTAGGAGCGCACCCTTGGAACACCGGCGTCGTTTACCCTGACTACCTGGACATCGTTCCGGTCCAGGGCCCATTTCCCTAAGCAAAAAAACTAGGAGAACACCCTTGAAACATCGTCATCGGTAACGCTGACTACCTGGACATCGTTCGGGTCCAGGGTCAGCTTTCTCAAGTTAAAATACTAGGATCACACCCTCAGGACACTCCATCGGCGACTCTAGGTACCTGGACAGCATCGGGGATTAGGATATATCCTTATTCAAATAAAACTTCCAGTCGGCACGTCGACATCAACATCTTCAACCACCATTTGCCTATTTCAAATTAATTATAGAAAAACATGGGGTGAATTTTGATATTCCTTATCTCATATTTAGATAATAAATTAATTAATTTCTCCTGATTATTTATATTTTTTTTATTTAACGCTCATGCATACAAATATTTTGGAAAAATATCTACTGGATCTCATTACTGACGCTAATGTGTGAGTCCTTAGTGCATATACATTTTATTAATTATTATTTTTATAATATATAATACTCCGTGAACTAGAAATAATTAGGTGGTGAAGAATATTATATCTCAGTTTAAAAACGTATTCGAAGATATTCGATCCTACCGAGTGGCGTCAATTTGGTTCGTCATTAGTTCTTCAAATAATTGATGAGGTACCTAACAAGCATTTCGGTAAGTTTTTTCGTAATTGGGTAGTTAGAGTTGATAATGTCTCTTATAGTATGTAAACTGTAATAAGAATACGTGATACTCCAACAATATGTGAATTAATCAGGATGAATACTGATGAAATAATAAATTGACTCATGTGTCTATGATGGATTTCATTCTTTTCAAGCGATATAAGAGATAAACTAATTTTGCCTCATGCTTGACGCTACATTTTTACTTTCTTTCTAAAAAGGTTTTTTTGAGGATATATATATATATATATATGAATATATCTTTGGCTGGGAATGGTATGACAGATAAAGCCAACGGTCCTGACGAACACAATTTCATTTACAACTAATTTAGGGAGGAATTTACATACGAGGCGTCGGGCCTCGGGTCGCGTCTCGCGGGCCGGAGCAAGAGAGAGAGCGTGAGCGCGTGTTGGTCGGGAGAGAGAGAGAGATGAAGATCAAAGGCGGCACTTCCTCGGCGATGCGGGGTGCTCCGGTCTTGGTCAATGCTCGTTCTCGGCTCGGTTGCGGACGCACGGGTGGACTAAACAGCGTATCCTTGTCAAGAGATCGACGGACGAATTGGAAGCAAGCCTTTTTTCTCCTCGAGGCAACACGAAAGCTTCGAATGCGATTATTTCGCTAAATAATGGACTGAGAGTGAAAAAAAGCTCGATTCGTAATCACTTCGACTTTTCACCACAAGTGCTGAGAGGGAACTATCTTTAATAAACGAGTTCCTCACGGACTATACAGCGTACCCTGTCGAAAATAACGAGCCTGGATTCCAGGTGGATTTGGACTAGATTCTAGGTGGATTTTCGGAAGGAACGAGTCAGGTCCTGGAAATAATCCTGATGGATTATCTCAAAAGCCATCAGGATTATTTCCAGGACCTTGCTCGTTGATCCCGAAATTCCACCTGGATTCTGCCGGAATCCACCTGGATTGTCCCAAAGTCCAGCCGGATTATTCCCAGGACCTGGCTCGTTGATCCCGAAAATCTCCCTGGATTCTTCCGGAATCCACTTGGATTTCCTCAAAATCCACCTGGATTGTCCCAAAATCCAGCCGGATTATTCCCAGGACCTGGCTCATTGATCCCGAAATTCCACCTGGATTCTTCTGGAATCCACCTGGATTCTCTCAAAATCCACCTGGAATATCTCGAAAGCCATCAGAATTATTTCCAGGACCTGGCTCGTTCGATCCGAAAATCCACCTGGATTTTCCCAAAATCCACCAGGATTATCTCAAAAGCCATCAGGATTATTTCCAGGACCTGGCTCGTTCGATCCGAAAATCCACCTGGATTCTTCCAAAATCCACCTGGATTCATCCAAAATCCACCTGGATTTTCCCAAAATCCACCCGGATATTATCCCCAGGACCTCTCTGGTTGAATCTCAAAATCCACCTGGAACCCAGCCCAAATCCACCTGGAATCCAGGCTGAATCTACCTGGAATCCAGGCTGAATCCACCTAGAATCCAGCTTAAATCTACCTGGAATCTAGTCCAAATCCACCTGGAATCCAGGCTCGTTATTTTCGACATGGTATCGACGGACAAACTGAAATCGAGCCTCGCTTTTCCACGGGGCAACAGATAAACTTCGAATGCGATTACCTCGCTAAATGATGGACTGAGAGCGAAATCAAGCTCGATGCGTGATCACTTCGACTCTTCGATATATATGTTAGGAGCGAACTTTCTTTAATATACGAGTTCCTTACGTATACATCGTACTGGGACTATTCAGCGTACCCTAGTCAAAAGATCGACGGGGAAACTGAAATCAAGCCTTGATTTTCCACGGGGCAACAGGAAAACTTCGAATGCAATTACCTCGCTAAATAATGGACTGAGAGCGAAAATCAGCTCGAGTCGTGATCAGTTCGACCTTTCATCAAAAGCGCTGGGACGAAACTATCTTCAATATAAGAGTTTCTTACGGAGTATACAACTTATCCTAGTCAAAAGATCGACGGACAAACTGAAATCAAGCCTTGTTTTTCCACGGGTCAACACGAAAACATTAAATGCGATTACACCGCTAAGTAATGGACTGATTTTCCCCGCTCTTCCTCGAGAATATCGTCGTACAATAAGTATGTGTCGGGCGCGACGCGCTGTTTGATGGTATACGGTCCTTCATATACATCAAAAAACTTTCCTACATGTTTTTCCATTGCATTCGATGCGTTGTATGCTTTTAATAGGACTTTATCCTTTATCTTGAACTCGAAATGCTCGTGATACTTATTATATCTCTGTGCTCTCTGTATCAGTTTTTTGTGGACTTTATCGCGAGTCATATATATTTTCAACTGCGGATCGAGTATCGGATCTTTTTCAAATTATATCCAATTTTCCCAAAATCTATCGGGCTTCTCACCGAAATGCAATTCTGTTTGTGTGCATTCAGTGGTTTCATAATGCGTTCCGTTTAAAATGTTGATGATCATAGGAATGCATCGTGCCCATCCTGAATGCTTTTTCGCAAGAAAAGTCCGAAACATTCTCCCCAACTCTCGATGAATGCGTTCAACCACGTTGCTTTGCGGATGTCGCACCGATGAAAATGTCGGTTTTATACCGTCTTCTTTCAGCTTTTTAATCCATTTAGGTGAAGCGAACTGACTTCCATTGTCCATATTAATAGATTTAGGCTTTCCATATTTTGGTATATAATCCTCGAATATTTTTTTAATCACTGCATACGTAGTTGCCTTCTTTATCGCGTATACAATTACAAACTTGCTAAATGCATCTACTGTGGTTGAGAGGTATCTCTCACCACCTGTCGATGTTGGAAGTGGTCCATAAAAGTCGATGGACAACATGTCTCTTGGATTTTCTATTAATATAGGTTTCATTAGTGAATGGTATTTCTTTGTTATATACTTCGTTTTTTGACATGTTTCATATGGGTATATAACATTTTGAATGTTTTTACGTAACTTGATTGCTGTGAAATTTTCACGTATCAAACGTTCTACTTTTTTGCTACCAATATGCCTATATATATGATGCAGTTCTTGAATGAATACTTTCAGCAGGTCATTTGGCAATATAATTCTGTATTTATTCGTTGCTATAATTTTGTGCAAAAAATCATTCTTCAGAATGTATTTTTTTCGTAGTCCTTTTGTCGTTTAATTTCAACTTGTTAATTATCTCATGTGAGCATCTTTTTCTTGCTCGGCGGCTAGATTTTTAAACCTTTTCATCAAATCTTTAGATGGTTTCCCAGCTAACACACCACCCATTATAATCTCGTCCTCACTCCTTGGACATTCATTGAAGGGGCAACTGAGAAAATCCGCCATTTGATTCTTTTTTCCAGTAATATATTCAGGATGTACATTATAATCTTGAATACCGAGACACCATCGTCGTAGTCTTGAATTTGAAAATTCGCACGATCGCAAGAACTTGAGTGCTTCATGGTCCGTGCGCAGTTGAATTTCTATCGCTCCTCTCAAATAGTTCTTGAGACGGTCGATCGACCACACGATTGCGAGTAATTCTCGTTCCGTAGTAAAATACGTACGTTCCGCGCTTTTTAATTTTCGGCCGACGCACATCACGATTTCTTCGTCCCCTTGTTCGTTCCTTTGAGACAACACTCCACCAATAGCGTATGCACTAGCGTCGGTGGTTAATATATATAGTTGACTTGTGTCAGGAAATCGTAGGACAATTTCTCGTTCAAAAATTTCTTTTATCGTGACGAAAGCTCGTTCATGTTCGTCCGTCCATATATATTTTTCATTCTTTGCGAGCAACTTGTATAGTGGAACTGTAATGTGCGCATAATTCTTAACGAATTTCGTGTAAAAATTTACGAAGCCCAGAAAGCTCTGCAGTTCTTGTACGTTCTTCGGTCGAGTGCATTGTTTTATAGCTTCTATTTTACTCGCTCCGGTTTCAATACCTTGTGTAGTTAAACAATGCCCCAAAAACTTAACTTTTTGTTTGAAAAACTTAGATTTGGTGAAGCTAACAGTCAATCCATGTGCTTCAAACCTTTCAAATATTTTTCGAAGATGTTCCATATGCGTATTATAATCTTTTGATAATGTTAATAAATCATCGACGAATGCCAATAAAAATTGATAAAAATCACGTATAACCGTATCTAATCCACGGATTAATGCTGCACTGCTCGTTTTGATCCCAAACGCTGCAACGCAAAATTCGTAAACTAATCCATCCACTTTGAATCCTGTGTACTTTCGACTTTTTTCGGCCAGAGGAATTTGCCAGAAACTACTAGTCATATCGATACTAGATATGCAACCAATTTTCATTGCAAGTTTCAAAAAATCTTCGACACCGGGAGGTGATTCATGATCATCGACAAGTCTTCCATTTAATTTCCTTGCATCCAAACATAATCTAATTGATCCATCTTTTTTGATTACAACAGTAATTGCATTAATATATGGTGTATTTGATCTGCGAATAATACCGAATTTGATCATTTCATTGAGTTTTTCTCTCACTTTTTCTCGATAATTAATCGGTATTCCGTATTGTTTCGCGAAGAATGGACGTGTATCTTTTAGTTCTAGTTTATGAACATATGAATTGATTAACCCAGGTCTTTTTTGAAATATTTGACGATTGTTCCATAAAAGAGAAAAGAGTTAAAATCGTTGTGTCTCGTCTAATCCATCGCATTCTTCGATTTTCTCAAGAATTTCCTGTCGCGTTATATCAATGTGCGATTCAGTATCTTGAGTCAAATGTGAATATTCTAGTCTATTACAGAAGTCTTCGTCTTGTGTCGACTCTATTGTAGCGAATTCGATGATTGAATCTTCTATTTGTAAAGACAATGAATTATATTCTTTTTTGAACAAATACGTATCTACGTATGGAATAACTCCGTCTTTTTGGTCAATTCTTAAATCAATTTCATTCGACCGGGAATCCATAATCATGCCTAGATTTTTATATGAATCATAGCCCAGTATACAATCTTTGATTAGTTTAGGAACAGTTATGTATATCATTGATGCAGTGAGATTCTTGAAAGTAGTATTGATCATTATTTGATATTTCAACCGCGCCGATTTTGTGCCGACTGCGCCTTTGATTACTTTGCCCGCAATTGGTAATATTTTACAATTTTGAAAGTACTCTCTATTTTTCTCAAAGAATTCTTCAGATATTGCCGATATTTCGCTACCAGTCTCCACCAAGCAGCTTACTTTACATTTTTCAAGCAATATCTCAATCTGTGGACATACATGGTATTGTATATCATCGCCCGAAGGATTAATATCGAAATTCAGCGCATCTCGTGGATCTTCCACCATCGTGCATATTTTTAAGCCTTGAGTTGCACTACATTTATTTATCCGTTCATCCGAGCTCTGTAATGCAACTAATTGGCGTTTCCCGAACTCGTTGACGCATTTGTGCACTCGTGGTCAAGCATAATTGATAAATCTGAAGCTAATTCTTCGTCACGAATTACTTTGGGCAAATTAACCAGCTTTTCGTGCTCGCTTTTTTCCGGCTTCGGCTGCTTCTTTTTCTTTTCTGGGTTGGAATTGAGTTGCATCGCACGAACCGTATAATTCGGATTCTGTTGACTTTTATTTCTATAACTTTTTGACTGATCAACTGGAGGATTATTGTTCGTGCTCTATTTTTGAGCATACGCCTTTTGACGCTCCGTTTCTTGGTCGAATTCAGCCAAGATCTTGAATAATGCGTTTTTTTTTGCATACGTATTGTCCCAGGATAGCGTAACGTATGTCGCGATGGAAATGATCGCTCAACTTTCTTATCAAATCTTCATCACTATAGTCAGCATCAAGTTCTTTAGCCAAACCGAAAACGTATGTGGCGTAGCTTACTCGAGACATATTTCTTCTTGGGTCATAGCTACCCAGTTCTATTTTTCGCAAGGCATTCCTTTGCAATCGCGAATTCCAATAGCGATCTCGGAATCTTGCCTCAAATTCATCGATATCCGCGATTTCTGCTTCTTGCAAATACCACCACTCACGCGCTTCGCCTTGTAACGCTTGCGAAATTATCATCAACGGTTCGGTGGGGTCGGGATTCGTGACGGTTATATACTTTTTTAATTCTGTTAAGAATTTCACGGGACGTTCATTTTCCAATCCCTTAAAAATTGGAACTTCGAAACGTAAATTCCGCGATCTCTCATGATGTGGTATAGTATTATGCACTGGCATTGATCGATTTTTCAATTCTTCGATCGACTTGGTGAGACGCGCATCTGCTTCTTCTTGACGCTGCGCCGTTTCATTAATGCGTTGAATTAAATCCGCGCATTCTTCATTTTGTTCGTTACGAACAAGGTAACATTTATGCATTATCGCAAATGTCGTCTTGAAGAGACTCGCATTTCTCGGCCAATTCTTGCGTTTTATCCGATATTTTACGCATTTCGCATTGAAGCTCTTCTTTTAATTCCGAGTAAATTTCGTTCTTTAGTTGCACTCGAAAACTCTGCATAAGCGTTGAGAATTTCTTTACTTCTTCATCGCTGTTCTCATCGTCGCGCGGCGTTTCGTTTTCATTTTGTTTCCATAAATCTTCGAACGCGACCGACAATTCTTCGTTATTCGATCTTATGCGCGTGAGTTGATCGGTGAGAGCTTCGATTTGTTCATCAAACCGTACGTGTGTCTTATTGCTATCGGTTACATGTTCTTTTAGCTTAATGTTGAACGATTTCTCGGCCTCTTCTAAAAATTGAATTCGATCATCGTGCTGATTAATATCTGAACCAATTTCTTTAATACGAGTATATGCAAGTTTTTCCCATTCGGAACGTTTTAGTACAGCTCGAGAAATCGCTCTTGAGCCTTTTTCTTCAATCAATTCTTCTTCAAATTCTCAAAATGATTTATCAAGTGCCTTTTCGGCTTAAATTTGAATACGTGTCCGAACCATTGTGTAATGTGTACGGGATTGTGTGTTTTATTTTACCCGAATTTATATGGGAGTGTCCTGTCACGGTCGCCAGTTGTAACGTACCTATCGGTTTTAAGGTACGTCTGGGCATTTTTTTCACGGTCGCCAGATATACTCGCGGTATATCAAATATTTTATTATACTTTATCATGAAACGTCATCTTTTAAAGAAATTGCCATGTATCGGATTTATCAAATTAAAGTTGCAGGATTTCGTACAGGACACCCACTTACATAGATTGTGGGTGTGTGTTAAGATTTGTAAGTGTAAAAAGAGTGTATTTGGCATGAAAACATCGGCATTGGGCAATGAACCACAACGCTTAGTTTAACAGCCGTGTCACCTAGCTTGGCCCCTTCCAACGTGTGGTTAGGCCAGCCGGCTAATGTGCGTATGTAATGCACTCAAATGCAGCATCACTTCCTTCGAGAGGTTAGATGCTTCGCAAGTGAGTGATTGTAAAATGCTACTGCTAACATGTGGTTAAGCGCCTGTGATTTTAATATGGTTCGGACTTGATAGAAGATTACGAAAAAATTGATTAAAAATGAATTTACTCGTTTATTGAATACTACGAAAATTATTTACAAAGATATTACAATTATCGTGCAAGTATAAGATTCGCGGTCTCATCTCGCAATACATCATGTTATATGCGCGCAGAGACGATCGTATTCCGATACGCGCTCTACCGATGCTCGCAAAAGAATCACCTGATTGAGGACGCGCGGCTCTTTATATAGTCTAACGCACCTTTGCAGGGTATTGCGTTAACTCGTTTTTCAACTTACTTATTTGCTGAACGCCGATAAACGTCACAGTGTGCGCCCACACGTTGGTTCCTTATTTGCCTATAATGGAGATATTTACATTTGCTCTCATAGTTCGTTTCTTATGGAGTTCGCTAAATTCGATAAATTGTTAACTCTAATTATGCATTAACTATTGTTGCTACATACGCGTGTTCGCCGCCTATCAAAGTCTGAGAATAACGCCAATTGCCTAATGTCGAGATATTTTGTCAAGTTCAATAATTTATAACAATCAACTAATTGTTTATAATATTCTGGTATCCTCGTCTATATTTAACAAAAACTCAACATTAGACAATCAAGGCATCAGTTCTCGTAACGTACCCGCAAACCGTTTTAAATTTCATAATCAATCAATGGCACAATTTGAACGTGTTAACATAATTGATCAATAAGCTGTTAACATTGTTTATTCGCGATGTAATAATTCGATTTTCATATTTCAACTTGTATTCGATTCTGGAGATCACGTACGAATGTCTATTGTAACGTTTTTGTGAAAAATACAATGTAAAAATAATTAACAATAAAACAAATTGCGTTATTACATGATGCGTTACGATTCATCCACATATTTCCACATAAGGATCTTAGTGTTATTTAGGCAATCTCGAATTTAGCTTGAATCATATTTTTGCGTAATAAACTACGCCACAAATGCAGTTAACAGATCGCGTTATTTGTTGACTCGTATTGCAGTGTATCTAGTTTGTCTGGATAGTTCGCTCTTTTTCTACTGATCCCGCAGTAATGGCGTCTCGAGCCGTATGTCCGCATAATTCGATTTTTCATAGTGCTACGCATTTTTTCGGTATCAGTCATATTTTCATATTTTTCGCATATGGTTAGATATATCTATATATATATATATATATATATATATATATATATATATATATATATCGGACCCTATCAAATTGCCCAGGCACTGTTTTGCCCGCCAATCAAAAACGGGTCACGTGCTTTTTGCCCGCCAATGAGCTGAGACGTATGTAGGGGTAAGATCGATAAGGTCGGTAAGGCAGTTTTAATTGAAATCATCATCGCGTTATGACCGAAGGAGAATATCAAAATGTCCTAAAGAGTTTTGAAAGCTCTCTGCAAAATATTGATTTAATTGAAGTTGCAGAACATGGATTTTTGGGTTATTTGGGTTATTTGGGAAAAATATGAAACTTCTTTATCGATCAAGTTCCAATAGCTGATTGACCTGGTATGCCCTCATTGGCGGGCAAAAAGCACGTGACCCGTTTTTGATTGGCGGGCAAAACAGTGCCTGGGCAATTTGATGGGGACTCATATATATATATATATATATACATTTTGAATCTACCCGACGATTCATGTATACCGCGTCACGCGCGTGCAGGCGCATATATGTACGCGATCTTATAACTAATACTTTTTCATGCTCCCTTCAACCAATAATTATTTATCATCATTGAATATTTTCATGATAAGGGCTTGAGTTGCCCTTACAACTATCAATTAGTTGATTGTTATAAATTATTGAACTTGACAGAAATATTTCGACATTAGGCAACTGGCGTCATTCTCAGACTTTAATAGGCGGCGAACACGCGTATGTAGCAACAATAGTTAATGCATAATTAGAGTTAACAATTTATCGAATTTAGCAAACTCCATAAGAAACGAACTATGAGAGCAAATGTAAATATCTCCATTATAGGCAAATAAGGAACCAACGTGTGGGCGCACACTGTGACGTTTATCGGCGTTCAGCAAATAAGTAAGCTAAAAAACGAGTTAACGCAATACCCTGCGAAGGTGCGTTAGACTATATAAAGAGCCGCGCGTCCTCAATCAGGTGATTCTTTTGCGAGCATCGGTAGAGCGCGTATCGGAATACGATCGTCTCTGCGCGCATATAACATCATGTATTGCGAGAGACCGCGAATCTTATACTTGCACGATAATTGTAATATCTTTGTAAATAATTTTCGTAGTATTCAATAAACGAGTAAATTCATTTTTAATCAATTTTTTCGTAATCTTTTATCAAGTCCGAACCATATTAAAATCACAGGCGCTTAATCACATGTTGGCAGTAGCATTTTACAATCACTCACTTGCGAAGCATCTAACCTCTCGAAGGAAGTGATGCTGCATTTGAGTGCATTACACACGCACATTAGCCGACTGGCCTAACCACACGTTGGAAGGGGCCAAGCTAAGTGACACGGCTGTTAAACCAAGCGTTGTGGTTCATTGCCCAATGCCGGTGTTTTCATGCCAAATACACTCTTTTTACACTTACAGATCTTAACACACACACACAATCTATGTAAGTGGGTGTCCTGTACGAAATCCTGCAACTTTAATTTGATGAATCCGATACATGGCAATTTCTTTAACCCATTAAGTCCCAGATTGCAGAAATTTTATTGGTACTTTCGAGCTCAAATATTTTGATGAATAAGACGGAAGGTTTATTGCAAAATAGTCATTCCTACTATTTTCGGGTATGCTCTACACAATACAATAGTTAAAAAGACTGAAAAAACTGATTTTCAATAAATAATTAACAAATCAAAATAAAAAATGCGATTTTTTGGAGCACTTTTTTCTTCAATCCAAAATCAGAGGAAGAAGGAATTTCATTTTTACGATCGAAAATATGCAGAAGAGTGCACAAAATATTTGAACTTTCAAAATTCGTTGAGTTTTTCCGACTATGATTTTTTCCAGCAAAATGGCGGCCAAAAAACGGGAATGAATATTTTGGATTTTCATTTTATCAATATTTTAAAGCATTCATTTCCTAATTCGATATATTCCTTTGAAATTCCGTAAACAGGGGTTTTCAATGTCGCTGATAACGATTCTGACATCAAATTCACAAAATTCTGGATCCAAGATGGCGGTTTCAAGATGGCGGCTGACGATTTTACACATTTTTAGTCGGAGAATCGTGAAAATTTGGAATACTGGGTTTCGGGGGCGCTGATGATAAATCTGACATCAGATTTTCGGAATTCCGTATCCAAGATGGCGGTTTCAAGATGGCGGCTCATGATTTTGTACATTTTTAGTCGGAGAATCGTGGAAATTTGAACTAATAGGTTCTTGGGGGCGCTGATGATAAATATGACATCAAATTTTTGAAATTCCGTATCCAAGATGGCGGCTCATGATTTTGTATATTTTTAGTCGGAGAGTCGAAGAAATTTGGACTAACGGGTTCTTGGGGGCGCTGATGATAAATCTGACATCAGATTTTCGAAATTCTGTATCCAAGATGGCGGTTTCAAGATGGCGGCTCATGTTTTTGTACATGGACAATTTTCTATATTTTCAAAATCTCGTTATTTTTATTTTTTTAGCCGTCGTTTTCATCCAAGAACGACGTCGACAAAATATAGATAAAATGAAGATTCAAACTTTTTGTTTCCGATTTCAGTCACTATTATGCTAAAAAAATAATAGATGGAAAAACTCAACAATCTATTTCAGCAGTAAAGATTCAGAAATCCTTTTATTCATATTTTCACAAACCTTCAACTGAAAATATACAAAAATCATGAGCCGCCATCTTGAAACCGCCGACTTGGATACGGAATTTCGAAAATCTGATGTCAGATTCTTCATCAGCGCCCCCAAGAACCCGTTAGTCCAAACTTTTACGACTCTCCGACTAAAAATGTACAAAATCATGAGCCGTCATCTTGAAACCGCCATCTTGGATACGGAATTCCGAAAATCTGATGTCAGATTTATCATCAGCGCCCCCGAAAACCCAGTATTCCAAATTTTCACGATTCTCCGACTAAAAATGTGTAAAATCGTCAGCCGCCATCTTGAAACCGCCATCTTGGATCCAGAATTTTGTGAATTTGATGTCAGAATCGTTATCAGCGACATTGAAAACCCCTGTTTACGGAATTTCAAAGGAATATATCGAATATGAAAATGAATGCTTTAAAATATTGATAATATGAATATCCAAAATATTGATTCCCGTTTTTTGGCCGCCATTTTGCTGAAAAAAATCATAGTCAAAAAAACTCAACGAATTTGGAAAGTTTAAATATTTTGTGCACTCTTGTGCATACTTGCGACAGTAAAAATAAAATTCCTTCTTCCTCTGATTTTGGATTGAAAAAAAAAGTGCTCCAAAAAATCGCATTTTTTATTTTAATTTGTTAATTATTTATTGAAAATCAATTTTTTTAGTCTTTTCAACCATTGTATCGTGTAGAGCACACCCGAAAATAGTAGGAATGACTATTTTGCAATAAACCTTCCGTCTTATTCATCAAAATGTTTGAGCTCGAAAGTACCAATAAAATTTCTGCAATCTGGGACTTAATGGGTTAAGAGAGAATTTATAAGTATGATAAATCTCTGAGTTGCTTGGTATTGATCATTAATTAATATAATCAGATGAAGTGAATATTCTTTTCTATTGTATTTACTTTAATTTGAATTATTTCTAAGTTCAGCTATGAAGAGATTTTTAGGCACTTTTAAGTGTATTAAAAGTCACTACAAATATATTCAAATGGAAATACAATTTCAAATGAAAAAGAGATTGATTTCAAATTCTAAGTGGCATTTATTAGGTTATATACATAGATACACCCATGCGAATCCCAGTTCGGGCAGAGCTTTCGCTCGTCTGATCGCTACCAGTGAAATGATAAATGTTGCTCGCTCGCAGGGCTATTTATACTTAAGATTGGCATAGGGTGACAATGAGTTGGAGAGAGAGGTATCTCTTCTCTCACTCGCACTTATTAGCTATATACAAAAGCGCGCGAATGCGCTGTTACGGCGCGGGAGATTTTCCAGCACAATCAATGATTTGCGCGCGCATCGGATATTCGTCATATGACGCTGATCCGCCGGGAGCGCAATCTATTGTTCTATGCGCTATACATTCTCTCTATCGATCGATGCATCACCCAGTCGGTAACCAAATCTATTTTATAAGCATGGTTCTGACCTGGCTCTCACAGTTAAGAGCGAACTAACTTTAATATACGAGTTCCTTACGTATACATCGTACTACGACTATACAGCGTACCCTAGTCAAAAGATCGACGGGGAAACTGAAATCAAGCCTTGATTTTCCACGGGGCAACAGGAAAACTTCGAATGCAATTACATCGCTAAATGATGAACTGAGAGCGAAAATCAGCTCGATTCGTGATCAGTTCGACCTCTCATCAATAGTGCTGGGACGAAACTATCTTCAATATAGGAGTTTCTTACGGAGTATACAGCGTATCCTAGTCAGAAGATCGATGAACGACTTGAAATCAAGCCTTGTCTTTCCACGGGGAAACACGAAAACTCCGAATGCGATTAACTCGCTAAATGATGGACTGAGAGCGGAAATAAGCTCGATTTCGTGATCACTTCGACTGTTCGTTGAATATTTTCAGAGCGAACTATCTTCAATATACAAGTTCCTCACGACTTACATACAGCGTATCCTAGTCAAAGATCGACGGGGAAACTGAAATCAAGCCTTGATTTTCCACGGGGCAACAGGAAAACTTCGAATGCAATTACATCGCTAAATGATGAACTGAGAGCGAAAATCAGCTCGATTCGTGATCAGTTCGACCTCTCATCAATAGTGCTGGGACGAAACTATCTTCAATATAGGAGTTTCTTACGGAGTATACAGCGTATCCTAGTCAGAAGATCGATGAACGACTTGAAATCAAGCCTTGTCTTTCCACGGGGAAACACGAAAACTCCGAATGCGATTAACTCGCTAAATGATGGACTGAGAGCGGAAATAAGCTCGATTCGTGATCACTTCGACTGTTCGTTGAATATTTTCAGAGCGAACTATCTTCAATATACAAGTTCCTCACGGACTTTACAGCGTATCCTAGTCGAAAGATCGATGGACGAACTGAAATCAAGCCTTGTCTTTCCACGGGGAAACACGAAAACATTAAATGAGATTACTCAGCTAAGTAATGGACTGACAGCAAAAATAAGCTCAATTCGTGATCACTTCGAATTTTCACCACATGTGCTGGGAGGGAGCTATCTTTAATAAACGAGTTCCATACGGGTTATGCAGCGTATCCTAGACAAAAGATCGACGAACAAACAGGAATCAAGCCTCGTTTTTTCTCGGGGCTACACAGAAACATTCGATGCGATTACCTTGGTAAATAATGGACTGAGAGCGAAAATCAGCTCAATTCGTGATCACTTCAGCTTTCTACCAAAAGTGCTGGGAGCGAACTATTTTCAATACACCAGTTCCTTACGGAATATACAATGTATCCTATTCAAAAGATCAACGGACAAACTAGAATCAAGCCTCGCTTTTCCTCGGGGCTACACGGGATTTGAGATGCGATTACCTCGCTAAATGATGGACTGAAAGCGAAATCAGCGTGATCACTTCGACTTTTCGATATATGTTAGGAGCGAACTAACTTTAATATACGAGTTCGTTACGTATACAACGTACTACGACTATACAGCGTACCCTAGTTAAAAGATCGACGGGAAAACTGAAATCAAGCCTTGATTTTCCACGGGGCAACAGGAAAACTTCGAATGCAATCACCTCACTAAATGATGGACTGAGAGTGAAAATCAGCTCGACTCGTGATCAGTTGGTCTTCTCACCGAAAGTGCTGGGACGAAACTATCTTCAATATAGGATTTCCTTACGGAGTATACAGCGTATCTTAGTCAGAATATCGAAGGACCAACTGAAATCAAGCCTTGTCTTTCCACAGGGAAACACGAAAACTCCGATTGCGGTTAATTCGCTAAATTATGGACTGAGAACAAAAATAAGCTCTATTCGTGATCACTTCGACTTTTCAATAAAAATGTTGAGAGCGAATTATCTGTGATTTACGAGTCTTACGGACTATACAACGTATCCTAGTCAAAAGAGCGACGGACAAACTGAAATCAAGCCTTGTTTTTCCTCGGGGCTACACGGGAACTTAGATGCGATTACCTCTCTGAATGATGGACTGAGAGCGAAATCAAGCTCGATTCGTGATCACTCCGAATTTCCATAATAATGTTGGGAGCAAACAATCTTCAATATACGAGTTTCTTACGGACTATACAGCGTATCCTATTCAAAATATCGACGGACAAACTTAAATCAAGCCTTGTTTTTTCACGCGGCAACACGAAATTTTCGAATGCGATTATCTCGCTAAATAATGGACTGAGAGCGAAAATAAGCTCGATTCGTGATCACTTTGACTTTCGACTGGAATTCCTGAGCGCCAAGGAATTAAGCTCGAAGCATCACATCTGGCAAAACTGACCCAATCATCAAACTCGAGCGAGCCGAGGAGGACCGCCCACATCATCCTGATTGGAGACGGGCTTTTTCCTCCCTTTCCTTGGGGCTGAACGAGAGAGGACGGAGGGCGAGAGATCGACGAGCGGCTGGCAGATCGTTGCCAATCTCAAGAGTAGTAAGAGCTACAAGTTGTATACTCTTGACATTGAATATACGCATTTTTATTTGAAAACATACATCCATACTCTTATTATTTGAAATATCCCTTTGATCCTATCATTTCAAATATTCCCGCTACATCCACTTAACTGGGATATTACAGATCGCAGACCGCAGTGACAGTAAACGGAGTGGCCGAATCTCCAAACTCTCAGAGTTCAATAAGAAGTTTTCTACCACCACAGGAGTTTCGGGACCTGTACTGAAGGTGGTCCATGGCAAGTGAAGAAGAAAAAAAAGTAGAACAAATAATACATCTTAAAGATTAGCAAGATTATTGTTGGATTAATCAATAATCAATAATAAAATATTAATTCTCAAACCTAGATCTTTTCGATAAGATGAATTCAATCGTTCGCTTTTCATATCTAGATCAGTAAAATTGTCCTGTAAGTAATATAAAAATTGAAAGTATTTGATAGTAAATGAAATTATCAGAATAGTCTTCACATGTAGATTCATTCTTTTGTGAGTAATTATCAATATCTCTAATCTTCTACTTTCGTTGATTAGAGATTCTTGTTTGAGATAAATATAGATCATAGAGAGTAACATTTTTTCACGACATCTACGATATCTTTAAATTTTCTAGATAATCAATAAAATTGTAGTCAACATTGGGTTTTTAATATTCCAAAATTAAATGTCGACATGTTGTATTTATACCAAATTAATTGATACTTTATACCTTTAATTAAATATTGATTAAATTTAATTTTATATTGATACTTTATAGTTTTAATTGATACCGGGATACTTTATTATTGACATAAGGAAGTATTTCAGTTATGAAAATGTCAGTTTTCCTTCCTTTTTCTACATCTTACTCGCTTGATCATTGTATTCATGCAAATAAGTCTATCTGACAATAATTAGTTTCCACAGTTTCTCAAGCAATAGGATTCCAGCCAAATATTCTAGTAGGGAATAGTATGAAGATAAAATGTTCTTTTTTAAGTAGAATGCATATAGAAGTAACAGATAGAATGACAATTGAGAACCATGAGAAACCTATGAAGTCTATGGAAGCCCGGTTACGACCCAAGTGTGAACTCAAGCAAGTGAGTTGTTTGCGACTTGCAACTTTGACTTGCTTTTGACTTGGAATGAGCTGATGCATTTGTATATTCACCTTTTGTTATTGTCACGTCTCTCATCCCTTTGATCATTTTGAATATCACATATGTCTCTAATATTTAATTTTGAAAGGTAAGACATCAGAAATAAGATGATAAAAAAGTTTCCATGCAGACATTTTTGATCAGCTTATACCAAATCAAGTACTAGTCAAAATTAAGTCAGAAGCCACTTGAAACTTCAATTTTCTTTTGACTTGATTCAGACTTGTATTTTCGATATCTTTCCTTTCAAAATTGAATATTAGAGAATGATGTGATTCTTGAAGTGATCAAAGGGATGAGAGACGTGACAATGACGAAGGGTTAATATACAAATGCATCAGCTGATACCAAGTCGAAAGTAAGTCAAAGTTGCAAGTCGCAAACAACTCCCAAACAACTCACTTGCTTGCGTTCACACTTGTGTTGTGACCAGGCTTCAGTAGAAGCCTGACTGTTTTCTAGTATATTGGTAGCCTACTAAGAGTGTTTGTGTGTGTGTGTGTGATTGGAACGAGCCGTATAAACAGCCCAATAAGGATCAAATCTCAAAATTTAACTCTCTCAACAAACATCAATAAAAATAGTTTGTGTTAATTAATTCTGTAAAAGAAGTTCTGTTGAATTAGTCTTCGTTATAGTTCGGGAATAAAAGAATTGAGTTGTATAGAATATGACAACTACTTCTTCCTCTTTATGAAAGTTTCAATTCCAAGATTCATAGATGATTCAAGATTCAAGATTCAAGCTTACTCTTAGTGAAAATAATAAATGTATGGAAATGTGCAAAAATGTTGAAAATCATCAGAATAACGCATAAAAACATACTCATAAAAAAATCTTATGTACACTTCCATGTTTTTGTTCATTGTGCGTTTGTTTACAATTGTAAACATACTCATGCTTTTTTGTACAAAAATGTGTCACAATGTTTCTATTTCTTGTTCCAATCGAGATGCTCTCGTATATTTTTGTACCCTTCTGTACAATTATGTATATTATTCATTTTCACTGAAAACGTGTGACTGACACTGATTGTGACAAAAGATGTCATTGATTTCGACCATGAACCAATATGAACCAATATGTCATTGAACCAATATGAACTCGCCAGAAAATGAATTGATCTTGATACTCTTACAGCTTGGATGCAGAACCGTGCCTTTATAGCAGAAATATTCTTCACTCGTCAGAAATTCATATCTTTCTTCTTTATGTTCATAGTGACGATTAAATCAATCTGAACAAATGATAGTCGAGATTCATTTTTTCTCATAATATGGTCAATTTTATAATGACTCAGATATTTTCGATATTAATAGATGAAAATGTAAAAAGATACACAAACGTTTTACGATATCCAAATTTTACATTGATAAACAAATTCTGATTCCAACAAACTTGACACAAGTTAAAACAAATTTTTTACAAAATCATATATTTGCAAACTCGGCCATAACAACGATTCGGAAAATCAATATCAAGTATGAATAAGAAAAATAATGGAAGTAATTATTGCTCTCAATGCTCTCAATTGGATAGATATTTTAACAGTTTTCTCAATTGCAAGACACATCTAGACAATATTAAATCAACTTATTTTAGAGGTCAATCCATGGATTCTCTATCTATTCTTCATTAAAGTAAAAATTTTATAAATGGTCGATCCTTGAGGGCCAAATCAGTGTGAAGTGGAGAAGTAAAATTACAAAATCCACCACGTAATTAGTCGTTGCGACGTTTCGCGCGCCAGTAAGGTCCACTGGCCTCATCAGGCTACAAATTTTATTACACAAAAAAACGTAATAAATAATACAATCTGGACATAAAACAATCGACGAAGTAACAATAAACTAATCTTTCCCACCAGTTTTGAATAAAATCATAATATAAAGTTCGGCAGTGGGAGCGGCTGCTTCCACTGCCATTGTTAAACTATTGTGTATAGAGCTAACAGCAGTGGTCTTATATACCATCAGATACATTGGTGTCTTTAATTTGCAAAATCTTGTTTAGCTTCCTATATGTGTGGCTAAGGTGTTGTGTGTCTTCCTTCCTATTAATAGTGTGTTGGTACATATTGATATGGAGCATTTCCAAAATAAATCGTTTCGTATTATGCGCTTCGTGGTCTAAAATTTTAACGTTATTCCAATCAAATGTGTGCGTACTGGTTTCTATGATATGCATTGGGACCGGTAGTGGTTTATTAGTAATTTTTTGATGTTCTGGGATTCTATCCTTTATTTTTCTCTTCATCTCTCCAATATAACATGCCAAACAGTCGTTTCAGTCAAACTTATATACTACACTGGTTTGATCTAATATGTCTATTTTACAAATCTAATATATCTTTGAAAATACAGATGTATCATTTCAATAGACATCTTTACCAACACACTATTGTTATATGTTCCAGTATATTATTTCAATGATGACATGAGAAAGTAGCGAAATCTAGCATCAACTGACAAGTATCCAACAGTGTGGATAGCCTATACAGAAATGGTATTTTTTCAAAGTACACCCTAAAGCAATTGTTGCACGATCTGTTATCAAATATCAATGAACTCCATATCAATTCACTCATGTTCGGATAGAATGTACTGAAATTCAGAATCTATGTCAAGTAGTCACATACATTTCAAATACATCTACCAATGTTGAGATAGAAAGTACTAAAATCACAATTCTATGTCAAGCAGTTAAAAAACTAGTATGTACCACTTTGGAAGGGCTCAGTATTAAATTCATAATAATTTGAAATCCAATAAAATACTCCATTATCGAAATTATCTTTCTCATAGTACAAGTAACGATTTTCACTAGAATCTCAAATCCCAATGATAACTACATGAATGAAACTTTTTACATTACAATTCTTAACGTTTGAATGTTACAATTCTACATCATGATATTATTTTCATTCTTCAATTGAAATGTATTTATTTTGTTTCACTTCTTTTTTCCATTTTTTTCAGTCAATGGAATTAACAAATGCATACTTGCCACGGGCCTGTTGTCTCACAGTTTTCGATGAAATTCATCTACGGTACGATTCTTTCATGCGAATTCATTTCATTCAAAAAAACTAGCTCCTGTTTGTAATATAGAAAATGCTAATCAAACACGGAAAGAAAAGGATGAAAATTTTGATGCTCAATGCTTCTTGAATCTATATTTCTGCAAGTAACAAAGGCGATAAATCAATTTCCATCCTTCAAACATGTCTTAAACATCCTTTGGTAAAATCATTTGTATGTTCATTGTACTCATCGAGTATTTTCACCCCTATTGAAGAACATCTAAAACTCATTCGAGGAACAGAATATTATTTTTTTAAAAAATTTTCAAGACAGTATATTCTAGCTATGAACACCTTTATCTCTGATTTGCAAGAACATTCACCAAGAGATCGATATTCCTCAGATATTATTTTGACATACAGCCTCGTGAAAACACAATGAGTTTTATCGAAACTTGAGTCAATAGTAATTTGATCGAGAAAACTTATCCGGATATTTTATATATTGTAAGTTTACATATACAAAAAAGCATTTTCAGGATAGAGAGTTAACTTTTATTGGTATTGAAAGTAAAAATAAAATACAAATACACTGCCCATCGAGAAACTGTGAGACAACGGGCCCGTGGCAAGTATGCATTTGTTAATTCCATTGACTGAAAAAAATGGAAAAAAGAAGTGAAACAAAATAAATACATTTCAATTGAAGAATGAAAATAATATCATGATGTAGAATTGTAACATTCAAACGTTAAGAATTGTAATGTAAAAAGTTTCATTCATGTAGTTATCATTGGGATTTGAGATTCTAGTGAAAATCGTTACTTGTACTATGAGAAAGATAATTTCGATAATGGAGTATTTTATTGGATTTCAAATTATTATGAATTTAATACTGAACCCTTCCAAAGTGGTACATACTAGTTTTTTAACTGCTTGACATAGAATTGTGATTTTAGTACTTTCTATCTCAACATTGGTAGATGTATTTGAAATGTATGTGACTACTTGACATAGATTCTGAATTTCAGTACATTCTATCCGAACATGAGTGAATTGATATGGAGTTCATTGATATTTGATAACAGATCGTGTAACAATTGCTTTAGGGTGTACTTTGAAAAAATACTATTTCTGTATAGGCTATCCACACTGTTGGATACTTGTCAGTTGATGCTAGATTTCGCTACTTTCTCATGTCATCATTGAAATAATATACTGGAACATATAACAATAGTGTGTTGGTAAAGATGTCTATTGAAATGATACATCTGTATTTTCAAAGATATATTAGATTTGAATCATATTATTATTTTACATGCATTTGGATGGACTGAGATTAAACAGTCATTTTTTAAGTCATTTTCTATTTACGTCGCATAAGAATTTATTCAACAACGAACTATAGGGATACGGAACATACTTGTCGTCCACGTATACCTTTTTCAAAGGTCCATTTTTTACTATGACGAAGAAAAATTGCTCGAGATTTCAGTACTTTCTTATCTTAACATTAGCAAATTGATATTCAAGGTTATTAGTTCGAAATCCGTAACAGAGAATTCCACTTACTGAAATATTTTACCGCAATATAATTTATTCAAGGATCAAAATGTAGCAAGATTTGGTAGATTTTACTTGACATATAATTGATTGTGAGTGTAATTTGCAAAAATATTTATTGGTGGTAGGATAATCACACCAGTTGAATCTTAACATTAGTAACTACAATAATTAAGTGTAATTTGAAAAATATTCATTCTATTGTTGGATAACCATACTAGTTGGATAATGCTTGATATAACTGTATATTAAATAAATCAGTTTGAAATCCGTAGCAAAGAAACATGAAGCAGAAAGAAGGCTTCATATTCTGTAATTATTATTTTAAATGTATTTAAATAGAAAAAGAACTAAAAGACATCTTGCAATTTTTACCCACTCAACAAAATTCAGTCGCTTAAGCATTTATATATTTACAAAAAAAATATAATTAATTCTACCTAAAAACATTTAGTCGATTGAAAAATTATCCAACAACGAACCACAGGATAAGAAATATACTTGTCGTTAAGTATATCTTTTTCAAAGGTGAATTTTTGCTATGAAAAATAAAATTGCTTGTGCTATCTGATGCACTGGCATAATTTTTTGACCATATTAACCCATGAAGGCCCATGGCCAGACCAGCGGAGATATCATAAAACTAATTATTGGATCGCGTGTTTTCTTGAAAAAAAATACCCGTGTCTTTTCTTTTTCCATTTCCAATTGTTTAAACAATAATTATTTAAACAAATTGCACCCAAATTCGTAAATTCGAGAAAGTAATGGTGTCAATCGATTCTACATGAAAAACCAAGAAAAAAAACGTGGAATACATTTTTTTGATTTGAAGCTTATTTTTCTGGCTATCGCGTTATAAACAATTGGAATTCAGTAAAACCGAGAAAAAGTGGCTTCGGCCAATGCTCACGCTATCACCATGGGATGAAAACTAATTGCGGGGTTGCGTGCTTTTTTGAAAAAAATATCCCTATTTTCTCTTTATTTCGAAATCCAATGTATATACAATAATTATTTAAAGAAATTGCAACCAAAGTGAATCGACTTCCCTGATATCACTGGATTCCATTTGTTTATAACGTGATTGTAAGAGACATGAGCCTCGAATCGAAAAAATGTATTCTTACTTTTCTTCTTGGTTTTTCTTCTAGAATACTAAATACAACTGAAACGAAACATTGCTTTGATAATATATTTCTGATGGAAGAGTAGCGAACCTTTAAAGAAACGTACAACGAGTTCACGAGTAAAGAATGGTTTTAGGGGAGGTATATATTAGATTACATGGATACCAGAACTACCTACATCGGGGCATGTTTAAATACAGAAATGCAGAAAACTGTTCATTTTATTGGAACTTTGAACCTGTGAAGATATCAGGGTTAGGAAGCGAACGCATGGCTTGACAATTGTAACAATATGTTTCATAGATCCAACTTTACTTTCTGCCCGTGTTAGGCTTATTGGCAAACTAATTCTGACGTACGACTTGGGTCCGTCTTAATCTAATAATTTACCGGCCATATCACTTCTGGTTCACGAAATATTATTCAAAAAAGTGTACTCCAATATGGAATGACCGATTGGAGACTGGGATTGACCGCGAAGGCGCGGGGTAGTCTAATGTCCAAGCTCCCTTATATAGACGGTAGAACGCCGACTCTCTTGCGAGAGAGCGCCGCGCTATACTTTATACACGCGCGACTCAACGCCTCGCCATCTACAGGCGAGCTATGGTACTTGGCCGGTTACTCAAAAATGAGTTCATACTCTCATATATGAAGCTAATTGGTAATTGAATCAAATCTTACAGTAATTGCACTATTGAGAGAAGAATGTTTCTAAGATCATTTAATTATATATAAACCCAAAATAAAATGTTTAAAAAACTGATAAATTTACAAATACTTGACAATTACTCTCTTCTATCACTTGACTCTGTTAAATGTTACCAGGGTTAACGTTCACTTTTATACACTATCGAGTTCTATCACTTTTATACTTCTATCGAGTTATAGATATACTCTTTTTTCATCCAAATTTTCACAAATCTGTACAAGTTGGAAAATTTTTTGAACTATGTTCCTCATAGCATCCTGTAACTGTAACCCCTTAGCACATCACATTGGATAATAAGATTTAGTTAACTAATGAAAAATACTTGAAAAGTCATTTTTGTAAGAACCTTTTCATACCAGTATACTGTCTATTCTTTCTGAATTGGTATTGCACTGATTGTGTAATCTAAGAAAGATAATCACATTGAGAGTTCTTCGTTTTTTTGTAATCAGCTAAAATATGGAGCTGTCTCTTGCACCAGCAGCGTGTGACAAACATTACAAATTCTTGATGGTCTTTGCTTTGGTCCACTTTTCACAATATTATTCAGAATCTGTTTGAATAGTCGATTATAATTCTAATTCAATTTGATCTTGATGATTTCAGTAAATATAATTAAGCAATAGATAGGTATTCTCCTGGATTTAACTGCATTGTAACTATGCCTAATGAAGTTACAAGTCTCTCTTGATGTCCATCTACAGTAGTAAATTCAAAGTTTGTTGACCATCGGTTAATTCAATGTGGTTTTCAGCATTCAATTGATTAGTTGCAGCTACTGATGCAACGTCGGTATCTTCATCCTAAATTAAAACATGAAATGTAAAATTCAGTCCATTCAATGAACATCAAGATTTTAATTGTTGACAAAATTTTACTAAAATTTACCTCAAGCACTTTGACTATGGCTTCAGCATCTGCTTGAATAGTCGATGAACATCAAGATTTTGATTGTTGACAAAAAAATTTCACTAAAATTTACCTCAAGCACTTTGACTATGGCTTCAGCATCTGCTTGAATAGTCGATGTTGCAGAAGTGACTGCCATAATATTATTCTTGGTAGTGACAGCTTCAAGTTCGATATGCGAGTCAATATCTAATGAACTATTAGTCAAACCTTCAACTCTGTTGCTATGGAGAAATGATTTAAGAAAAACTATGCTCTGCAAAACTATAAGTCTGTGTAATCGTATAAACTATACACATGTATAGTTTATACGACTGGTGGATGGCAAATACCGTCCAGAAGGGATTGATAGATTCACCAGCAGCCATCATTATCTTGCTCTGGCCTCTGGGATGTTGTTTGACAGAGTTTGTGATATTGTAGTTTATTACTTCATCATTTAACCAATTTAAACTTGCCAGTGTCTGCATGTTTCTTCTCCTCACTGTCATTCCAAATCCTTCAGCAAGAGCATCTAGAACTTTTTTGGCTGACAGTTTATCCTTGGGGAATTTGTGGTGATTTTTGTTACGCTGTAGCTTGAATTTAATTTTGAACGATCATCAATTTCTTTGCTGCTTTCTTTCTAAAGTTCAACTGACTCGCCTTGTAAACCAGCGTTTTGATTACTTACCTAGAAAAAAATAAGTTTTCTCAAAGCAACACTCTTACGAGACCCTCTAGACGTAATAAAATAAAATCAAAATCCAAAAAGTAATATATAACTTATCTGACAAATGTTGTTCCGTTGGACTGCGTAAGACCGCGCGAACTAACCTGTAACTATCACAGCTGAGTTCGACTGCTCCACTCGAAGAGCGAGAGAGAGCGTGCAAAATATAAGTACATGCACAGTCGACCGGTCGCAGTGGTAACCAACTTCACCGGCCGTCACCCTCTCAGCACTGGGCACCGCTGGCGCTCGCTCGCTTGCTTGTATATCTATAGCGTACTCTTGAAATCTTGGAATGTTGACGAATTTTCAAGCGCTCTCGCGCACTCCGTCTGCTAGCCGATTCAATCTTTTATTCTCGAATATAACCAAAGCGATTTCGATGGAACTTTTCTGACAAAAGTAATCGTAAGTGACCTTGCTTATAACTGTTACAAGACTGCAGGACAGCGGTAAAACAAAAATAATTAAAAAAGTGAGGTTGAACACGACATTGGGCTGTATATAATGGCTAGTCGCGTCCCCACGAGCGCTTGCTGCGCATACTTGTCGTCGGTGGCGCTGACGCGCCACCTGATCTTTACCAAGTTTTATTATGTTTGTAAGATTATGATTAACTAAAGGAACTGTTCTAATGTTCAATTTTTTAAGCGAGCCGGATACGTTGTTGTAAAACATTTCTTGAAAAGGTATTGCTAAAGTACTAAGAGGACTTTTATTATTGGAATTGCTGTTCTTGGTAGAAAATGTGATTGAACGAAGTCATTCATTTACACATGAATCTATGAATTTCTTAGGGTAATCATTCTCCATTAATATTCTTCTAACTTTATTGATATTATCATTATGAAAACTTTTATCTGAGAGTAAAACTGATCTATCTGTTGAATTGGAAATAATATTACGTTTATGTTGAATTGTATGGTTCGAATTAAAATTTAGCAATCTACCAGAACATGTTGGTTTTTGATACCAATTTGTAATTAATTTATTGTTAGCTTCAATAACTGTGGTATCCAAAAAATTTATTGGATTATTTTCTTCTAATTCGTTTGTAAATTTTAAATTTTTATTGTATTCATTGAAAACTATAATAACTATGAATATTTTGCAATGTGATTTGAGACCACCCGTCAATAGCTGTTCACGCAATATAAGTGAATTCCATGAGTTAGTATTCATTCATAGTACCAAAGAAAGTGATATACAACATTTTCTTGATAGAATTATGAAAATTATAGGAATTTCAAACAAATCAAGGCAGATATGTAAATCTAGCTATATATAGCTGCCTTAGATTAAAGTCATATAAAGCTCTATACCAAAGCAGCGCTGCCCTACTGAAAATTCTCAGGTGAGATCTCATGCAAATTTCTCAGGTGAGATTTTTTTTCTTAAATTTTTTTTTTCTCAGAATATACAGGACTAACATTGATTATTGGCAACATGTGAAAATTAGGGTCGAGATCTCAGGTGAGAATTCAGGGATCATTTTTGCTTTCTCAAAGAGAAAGCTTTGTAGTGGGGTAAAAATCGACCCATCGAATCGGACTTCGGGACCTCGATTTTCGTAATCTACGGGTCGAAAAACATGGAAATCCGAAATTGTCTGTATGTATGTACGTACGTACGTGCACTTTTTTCTTGTCGTACGATAACTTTCGAAGGAATTGTCCGATTGTCCTGAAATTTCGCACACAGATCGGTCTCCGGAAGATGTGAACTGAGTTCGGTGTCCAGCAACATCCGTTGTTTATCCATGGCAACCGTTGCTAGCGTCTCTTTGATAAGTTCCCATAAAATTCATGATAAATGCTCATTTGGTATCGTATATTTATGGGATTCTATAAGAATCAAAGAGAGATTTCCTGTAGAAACCATTGTTGATGTCTCTAGCAACCGTTGTTTATATCCCTTGCAACCGTAACTGGGGAATAGGAAAAGTCATTTGTAGGTCCATTTTTGGAACTGTTGATGACTAAGAAGTAAGAACATCGAAGCTCCGACATTTACCGTAGCAACCGTTGTTCACATTCTTAGCAACCGTTACTATGGAGTAGAGGAAATGAGTTAGAGGTTCATTTTGCTTTTTCAAAGAGTGGTAACTAATGCAAGTTGAGGTTCAATTGCAATACTTTGACAAAGCATACTGCTGAGGCACTTGGCAGCGGTTCTTTTCTTAATTTTTTTTCTTTTTCTTCTCAGAGTGTACAAGACTAACATTAATTGTTGGCAACATGTGAAAATCAGGGTCGATATAGAATTTTGATGAATTGACGAATTACATCATCACTTGGTGTCAACACTACTAAAAAGTTTTAGGTTTACGTCAGGTGAGATCTCAGGTGCCAAGGAACCTAGATTGCCAAGGAATTCAATCAGAAGTACTCGTGCAAATCGAAGTGAAAACGAGATGAAAATACAGTCGACAATGCATGTACGACCAAGTTAAAAGTCCTGATTCATTGATATGGTATTTCAAATGGAAAAGCTAAACTTTCGTGTGGAAGTCCATGTAAATTTACCCTATCATTCGAAGTAAAATACGGGTAGTGATCCTGGTAAAATGACCTGGCAGTTGAGGAGAAATAACCTAGAAATCTAGGTTGATTGTCTCATGAATCAATATGACTGGACTTTGAAGTCAGAGTGAATTACTCTAAATTATCAGGTAATGATTTGAGAGAATTTGGACGTAGTTTCACGTGGATTGACTTCAATATCCAGACCGACATTCAGATTAATCGACCGGAAACGCAAGGTGGAATTTCAGGTTAAATGCATAATAATATGAATCCTGATAATTCCACATTGACCCAAAAATCTGTTCGATCGATCAGAAAATCCGGCCAAATTTACCTGAAAATCTGTTCAATCAACCATTAAATCCAGTGAAATTTCACTGAAAATCCATTGAATCGACTAGAAATTCCGTAATTGACTCGGAAATCTGTTCAATCGACCAGAAAATCTGGTAAAATTTAACTGAAAATCCGTTGAATCGACTAGAAATTCCGTTGAAAATCATCTGAAAATCCGACCCGAGAATCCATTCAAAACGACCCGAGAATCCGTTCGAATTGACCCAAAAATCTATTGGGATGGACCAGAATTTCCAGTCAAATTTAACTGGAAATCCGTTCAATCGACTAAAAGATTCGAAAAAATTTACCTGAATATTCGTTCCAAACGACTAGAAAATCCGTGCGATCGACCAGAAAATTTGTTTGAAATTACAAAAATATCCAGTCAAATTTACCCGAAAATCCGTTTAATCGACTACTAGAAGTTGTGTTCGATTGACTGGAAAGTTTGTTTCAAATGACCCGAAAATCCGTCTAATCGACCAGGAAATACGGTCTAATTCACCTCAAAATCCGTTCGATCGACCGAATTTTCAGTTATCAATGACCTGAAATCTGTACGAAGCTACCGGAAATTCCGTTCGAAGCTACTCGAAGTTCCGGTCAATATGACCTGAAAATCCGTTCGGAGATCCCTGAATTTTCGCTCGAGATGACTTGAAAATTCGTTCGAAGCTACCTAAAACTCCGCTCGAACTGACCGGAAAATCAGAAGAATATCAAGTCAAACGACCACAAATCAGGCGCCTTTTTCGTCTCGAAATCGGACAGATTTCTGTCCGATTTCTGTCAGAATTTTAGGGGTTGGTGCATTGGCTGCACCACGGGGAGGAAATACATGAGAAACTTCTTGAATACCCAAACATTCAGATGAGTTGATGGGGGAAATCCAGGTAAAACGCATGCTATAAATCCTGGTGATTAAACATAAGATTTCACGTGTACGCACTTGACAATGTTTGACTGATATATCCGAAAATCCATGCAGAGGTGATGATTGATCCAAGTGATGATACAATTCGTAAATTTATCCAAATACCTTATCGACCCCAACTTGTACATGTTACCAAATTCCGATGTTCAATGTCAGTCCTTTACATTGGAATGTACAATCTGATGCATATGAGAGAAAAAATGATTTATGAAAACTCACCTGAGTTCTCACCTGACATGAACCCAAGAATTTTGAGTAGTGTAGATACCAAGTGATGATATAATTCGTCAATTCATCAAAATTCTATATCCTAATTTTTCCATGTTTTCTATACCCTAATTTTCACATGTTGCCAACAATTAATGTTAGTCCTGTACATACTGAGAAAAAAAAGAAAAAAAAGAAAAAAAAATGATCCCTGAATTCTCACCTGAGATCTCACCTGACATGAACCTAAAAATTGAGAAAAAAAATGATCCCTGAATTCTCACCCGAGATCTCACCTGAATTCTCACCTGAGATCTCATCTGAAATCTCACCTGAGATCTCACCTAAGTTCTCACCTGAGATCTCGACCCTAATTTTCACATGTTGCCAAGAATTAATGTTAGTCCTGTATATTTTGAGAGAAAAAAAATTTAAGAAAAAAAATCTCACCTGAGAAATTGGCATGAGATCTCACCTGAGAATTTTCAGTAGGGTGGAACTTCTAACTCTACCGGTAGCTTCAACTAGTGCCAGGAAACATATCTGTAGAGTTTGGCTGAAATCTATGACCCGAAGGCATGATATCTTCACTGTAAGTTTCGACATGGACCTGACATGTTGAAACTAACAAGAAATGAGTAGTCGTATTGCAAATTGAAACAATTAATTGCAGGAGATATTGAAATAGCTCAAAAATATGCATGAGACCATTTTGAAGGTATACAGATTGTTTGTGAATTTCACATAGATTTCGTGTAAATTCCGTTCGTGATGCATAGAAAATACATACAGAGGGCAAGGACGATACATAGATTCCGACTCTCAATTTACAAAATAAATATCTCCGAATAACTCAAGTATTGCCTGGTACATGGTAAAATCCCATGATTTTTTTGAGGAATCTTTTTGACTTCTTGGATATTAATGAACCAAATATTTAGTTGAGATGTCTGAATTGCAGTCATGAATTCAAAATTGGAAAACGAAAAATGGATTTCTACGGAGTAAAATAATGTACATCTTATTACTGGTAGGATTAAGGGGTAATATCCGCCAAATGCTCAAAAAAACAAGGCTTTTTTCATGATTTTTTTTAAACGACATTTGAGATCTAAGGTATATAAATAATATGTCATTGGATCAACCAAGAATGAAACCAAAAATGGGAATTTTGAAAAGAAAAGATGCACGACTATCAGATTCATCATCCAGGCGGGCAATCTTAATAGGGATATATTTTTTGTTTCGAATTAATCTTAAGTCATTAATATCTAAGCAGAACCTGGTGGGATTAGACTTGCATTAATTATTGGAAATAGGCTCAAATACTATTGTACCTGGAAGAAGTTCAAAAATGCCGAATTTGTTTAGTTTCAGGAAATTCTCAAATGTGGTCGAGTAAAAATTACTTAAATTAATAAATACATGTAATTTCTCTAAGATTCAGTACAAGCTCACTCGTACTGAAATCTAGTTAAAAAATAATGGAGTTTTCAAACATTGTAAAGTCAAAATAGTTTCGAAACATTATATAATAGTATATATAATAGTGTTGTATGAAAATTAATTTATTTGTTACATTTCAGTAATAAAAAACATTATTTCTCTAAAAGCCGAGCCTTTATAAGGCTGACTCCATCAGAATCATTTATATACGTAGCTATTTGGGAGAATTATTTAAAGCCTATAAAAATCTTAGTTTCAAAGCTCATTAAAATCAATCAGAATCATTGAGATTTGAGAGAAACATTCATTTGTGGTAGAAGAGTAATTTTTTCTAATATCACACTTATATATACTTATATAAGTATGATATACTTATTATACTTTCATATTTAATTTTTCTCACTTGCATTGACAGATTTGAGGACTTCAGTCATAATCGATTCTGTTTCATTTCAAATTAAGTAAATCATACTGGAATCAGAGAATCTTTTTGTAGGTATGAGTGTATAAGCAGAGACAGTATAAGTAAGCACCGTCAGCTAGGCTAAGTACGTGAGCTGGCGACGAAGCGAAGAGAAGGGAGTGCGGCCGAGTATATGAGTAAATCCACAAAACTTTTAACTCATATTGTCACCCTAGTATTTCTTTTCTCTCAATAGGCGCAACTCCAGAAGTACTATTTTTTGAAATTATTCATATTAACATGAGTAAACATGAATATTTTTAGCATTTTATTCACAAAAGGTATTTGCAGAACAGTCTTTCAAGAAATGGAAATTAGTATTTATGCATTATTTTCATGTTGCATTACTTTTTATATGGTTGGCACATTGCTATCTGTTCTAGATTTGGCTTGGAATTTGACGGTGTCAAATTGTTAATAACAATTTCACACTATCAAATTGGATTCTGACAAAAAAGTGCTCCGTATATTCTTTGTTTGGTTTTTTGCGTAGAATCGATTGATGTTCTAATTTTCCTGGAATTATGAATTCCGGAACAATTTGATTAAGTTATTCCATATAAACAATTGCAATTGACAAAAGAAAAAACACGTATATTTTTCTTCCAATTCACTCATGAGTGCAATTCATCGTATGTTTTGACAAATTCGGATTCAGCATCGAAAGTACATGAAATGATTGTCCACGCAGATATAACGATTATTATTCGGGTTTGATAAAGGTTCATTCTCATTAAAATTCTATTCTGAATGGACTATCTGCAACCAAATCAAAAGTTAATTTTTCGTCAAGGAATCAAGCCGAGGAAACGTTGTCTTGTACCTTAAGGATTTGTGAAGAGAACCTGAAAGGAATTTCGGTTTTTCATGAAAAAACCAGGCCGAGCCGAATTTCGCCCTATTTCAACCTGTTTCGCTCCACTGTGCACTGGTTTTACCTCCCAAGTCGAGCCAGAGGATGTCTCACAAAAAATAATACAATACTTCTTTTTTATTTTGAGTGCCTGAATGAGATTAATCCGGTAGTATTGATACCGTCTTTATTTTTCAATTTTGTAATCTAAAATATTCCCTGCTGCGACATCTGGGTTCAAATCCTCAGTAAAATGTTCTATGAGAACTCAATCATATGCATCATGAGTAGAAAACCGCTTATGGAACCCCGTATTCAATCATGATTCTTAGCATGTCAAGTTTGGTTGATTTAATCAAGTTCAATGCATTAGTACAAGAAACAGTATTGTAGATTTGACCATCCGTGTGGGTTTGATCCAATTATATCAAAATTTGAGTCTACTCTTACCCAATTTTTCACTTGACAGAACTAAAAGAATTATTTAGGATCATAGGCAAAATTATTAATGTTATGCTAATAACTAATCCTATACAATTAATGCATCTACTAACAATAGCATATCAACTCATGAGAATATAATTCCAGGATAAGAACCATATACGTGATTATGCAGCTGCAATCGATGCTGATGAGAGTAGTGATGAAGAATATGATTTAATGAGTGATGATGATGATGATGAAGAAGAAATGATGTATGGGAATAATGAAACTCTACTTTTAAAATTACTGTGGAAAAAAGATGCAAAGAAACTCTAACCGCAAATCTTGTTGTAAATAAAATTTAAATGCTTATAGGAATAATGGAAATAGCCGATATTTACTCTCTACCAAATTCATTTATCGCAAATTTTTGTGGCCTCTTCAATAGTTTTTTTGAAACATCTATATTACCGAATAGTCGGTATAAGCTGGATCGATTATTTTATAACCATGAGAACATTCAATACCATTCTGTTTGCTCAGAATGTAAAAACTACATCAAAGAATTTCAGCAGTCAGACCGTCAGATTATGCGTAGTATTTGTGAGACAGTGATTGATCTGAAAAATCCTTAAAATGAATTCTTTGTAAAATTCGAAGTAAAATATGGAATCAAACATCTAATTGAAAAAAATATAGAATTCTATGAAGGTGTTGTGAGAAATCGACAATCATTTGGAAATGTATGGAATGACTTCCATGATGGAAAGTTATTTAGAAAATCTATCTGAAAATTACCAGAAAATGAGAAAAACTGCTATGCAATATTGACTGAACAGTAATGGGTCTCCAGTTTGGAAGAGCTCAAAATGTTCTATTTGGCCTGCTCAAATTCGAATTAATGAACTTCCATCATCAATAAAAAGTAATAATACCATAACAATTGGGTGGTTGTGGTTTGGTCATGACAAGCCAAAAATGAATATTTTTCTTCATTAATCATTGATATTGACCATTGGTCAGAAATCCCCGTAGATTTGCTAGGATATATTCTGGAAAATCCACGTGGATTCTCCAGAAATCCATATGGAATCTTCGAAAATCCACGTGGATTGATCGGAAATCTATGTGGATTGACCAGAAATCTCCGTGGATTTGATAGGACATATTCTGGAAAATCCACGTGGATTTCTAAAAAATCCACATGGAGTCTTCGAAAATCCACGTGGATTGAACGGAAATCCTCGTGGATCGGCGAAAATCCATGTGGTTCGCTAACAAATCCACATAGATTCGTGGAAAATCCACGTAGATTTGCATAAAATCCATGTGGATTAATGTCAAATCCTAATGGATTTTCTGTTAAGTTAAGTTCAATCCATGTGGATTTCTTCCTAGGATATCCATGTATTTTTTTCCAACATGGAATCTTTCTAGTTTTCAGCATAACCTTAGTTCTTATCACTTTTTTCATTCTCACATATGCTTATAACAAGATTATCCAGGCTCTAAAAATTGGGGAAAAGGTCAAATTTTGAAAATTTCAGATTTTGAGTGCAACTTCTACATACATGCACTTAAAAATCTACAAAAAATTGGAGTATTCTGGTGATGGATATCAATGATTTGTCCAACCAGAATCACAAACAAAATTTTGACTGCGTTCTCATGTTCTCACGTTCTCACTTTTAATAAGGCATAAGAAATACATGGCTATTTTATCGTAACCTACTACTTATAGCCGTCTTCTGTGATTTTCAATTTACTCTTTTCATGTATATATAAAAATTTTCCTCAATTCATGCAAGGTATTTTCTCAAAAATAATCAAAAAGTAAACCTGTATTATAATGTTCATTATAATTGCAATTCAGAAAACTCCTAAATATTTCAAGTGAATGTTATTCATAATCTATCTAGAATTTTATTTTCCACCTCATTTGCACAGCAAAATGTCATAGAAAAATTCAGAAATCAAACATAACAGATAGTAATCAATTGAGTAGCTTTTGATATCTGATTTTATCTTTGAATATCCATAGTTACTATTCTAAAACCTATCTGTGCTCCAGAATTTCCTCCATTCCTATATGCTTCATATTAATTGAAGGTTTCTCCCCACAACACAATGATATACATTGTAACGAGAGCTTTGCGGGCACTAGTTATAGCGCAATCGCTACGCGCCACGTCGACAACACGGGCGAGCGTCGCGAGCCGCGTGAGGACAGGAAGGAGAGATACTCTTGCGCCGACCATCGTGCTAATTCGCACGCGCTGTAGTGACCGCTCCATCCGCGCCGCGCCGTAGCCGACGTTATTCGTGTGCGTGCGTGAGTGTCCCCACCGCCAACCCGACGACACTCCGAGAGCTGCACCTTTTTAGAGGAAACGCTGTTCCCTCCGGGCCCGTGGGGTAAGACGAACCCGCCCCACGACTGGTTCAGCCCGAGCTGTCTACGAGCCCGTGCGCCAGGAAATAGTGTCCCCGGCCCAGACGAGCAGTGAGCGAGCCCGCTGACCATCCTGCGGGCGAGAGCGAACGAGCGACCGCCGAAAATCGTAAGTCGCGCTCTTGTAGATCTTTCGAGCGAGCGAGCGAATACTCGGCCCCGCGCCTAGCGGCCCTCTGCGCGAACGCGCGTTTTAAAGTCAACTTTAGGAATGATTTGTTCCCTTTCCATCGACCCCAGAATCCTTTGCTGGGCCAAATTCAGCTCTGCTGGTGTTCAACATAACTTAGCAGGGTTTTAAATTGATCGCTCGTAGAAAGTAACATCCCGAATGATTTGCTCGCGTTTCATCAACCCGACAATTTTTTGCCGAGTCAAATTTAGCTTCTCGAATTCTTTGCCGGCATATCAATGGCTGTAAAAGTCTTAGCTCGTGTACAAAAAACTTTATACTTTCATTGCTAGGTTCAAACATGTTTGTGCAGGGTTTTGAATTATTTTTCCTTATAAAGTAAACTTACCGAATAATTTGCTTTACGTTTTATCAACCTCAGATTTTATTTTGGGATCAAATTAAGTTCCTTGAATTCCTTGCTGGCGATTCATCGACTGTAAAATTCTTCGCTCAAGTATGAAAGTTTTCGGACTTTTTCGCTGGGCTTCAACTTGACTTTGCAGAGTTTTGAAATGTTTGCTTGTACAGAGGCAACTTTACGAATGATTTACATAATTTATTTTAATAGTTTTCATTTTCTAAACATGGATAATGGGTCTGCCCGATTTATCCAGAGACGGAAAGCTCGATTGTTACTGATAAAGTTAGATTCAGGGCTAGATTCATCAGTGCTAGATTTGATTCTATTAGGTAAAATTTCGTTTTTCATTTCCGTCCGTAATATCCTCACTCCCAAGTGCATATTATACTAATTTCCCCTCAAAAATGAATGAATAAAATAAAATGGCATTGGTATGGAAGTTGCTTGCAACTCATGAGTTGAACATCTCTTCGAGAATCGAGGAGAGTTTGCATGAAAAATTCATCATACAGAATAAAATTATTCAATTGCAAAGGAAACTTGTGAGTAATGCGAAACATTCCAACATATGTATAGAGATTGGTAACTGTAACAAGAGGGTGATTATTTTTGATAGAATAATAATGGAAAACTGGTAGGAAACGGATCAGCTGGTAAAGTGCAATCGAAAATTACTGTCGAGGATACAGACTTAACGACATCTGAGCCCAGATTCAGAATCAGCGATCTAAAAACCGCTGCTAACTGCATTCCCACAGAGTAGGAAATATTTCTCGAATAATTCAGAAATATTTGTAAGAAAGATGACGGAACGCGGTAGTGTTCCATGCGTCAAGCAGAAGACATCGCAACTATATAATGTTTGAGATTGCACGCTCGATTTTCACATTGGCATTAATTTAGCGAAAACGACTTTTTTTTGGATGCAAAACAGGATTTCATGATCATCTAGCATGCTAATTGAGTGATTGGCAGAAAGAAATACTCAAAAACTCATTCGCAATAATGAGTTTGGAGTACCGTGTCAAGCGAACTGCTACTTTTCTCTCCCGTCCAGATTTTTGTTAGGATCATTTTTTTGTATCACCATGAAGTTAGCTGCGGTAGCCTGATAAAGCAGCTATGTTCACGCCTAGTAAGAGGTATATATGGTCCAGAACGCCAACGAAACAACGTTTACATCCTCTTGCTTCCCGCGTAGAAATGAAACCATGGAGAAATTTTTGAAAAGAAATAAAATAAAAAAATAAAATAAAAATGAGAAAGAAAATAAAAAAATAAAAATAAATTGAACCAGAGACTGGACCACCCTACTTACATGTATTTTTGGCCACTGAATCCGAACCCGAGGTCCGTTTAGCTCCATCACCTCTGCGTTTAGACATAACCTCAAAAAAAATTTTTAAAAATCATCATTTTGCAAAACAAAAATTTGTTTCAAATTTTATGTAAAATATTAGATAGAAACTGTTTCTGGTGTTTTTTTGATTTGTCGCATAGTTTACGAGTGAAAAATTCATAAAATTATAAATTTCCAATCCGGCCCACTTGCCGTCAAACTTTCTGATTTTTTTACTCAAAATTTATGCGACGAATCAAAAAATTGCTTAGGAAAATTTTCTCTAATTTTTGTATGTAGAATGAAATAAAATTTTTTTTTGCAAAATATTGATTTTATCGATATGTTGTCCGCCATATTTTTGAGGTTATGTCTAAACGCAGAGGTGATGGAGCTAAACGAACCTCAGATTCGGATTCAGCAGCCAAAAATACATATAAGTAGAGTGGTCCAGTCTCTGGTTCAATTTATTTTCTATTTTTTGTGGAGCTATGTTATCAATGGAGTCAGAAAAAGTATGAGAAAACTATTGCTAATGACCGTGTCCCACATATTACAAAAAAACATTGCAAAATTTTCCAAACTCACAGAAGAAAAGACACACCAAAATTCATCCCATGTTTTCTTATAATTGATTTTACATGTGCAAATGGTGGTTGAGGCTGCCGATTTCGGCGTGTCGACTGGAAGTTTTATTTGAATAAGGATACACCCTAATCCCCGATAATGTCCAGGTGGCTAGGATCGCCGATGGTAGTGTCCCGAGGGTCACTCATCGTATTTTAACTTGGAGAAGCTGACCCTGGACCCAAACAATCTCTATGTAGTCAGGGTACCCGATGACGGTGTCCATGGTATTTTTAGTTGAGATAAAAGCACCCTGGACCCCAATGATGACCAGGTAGTCAGGATACCGGATAAGGGTGTTCCAAGGGTGCGCTCCTGAGATTTTTGGTTACTTTTATAATCAGGTGGCGCGTCAGTGCCACCGACGACAAGTATGCGCAGCAAGCGCTCGTGGGGACACAACTAGCCGTTATATACAGCCCAATGTCGTGTTCAACCTCACTTTTTTAATTATTTTTGTTTTACCGCTGTCCCGCAGTCTTGTAACAGTTATAAGCAAGAACTACGGTCACTTACGATTACTTTTGTCAGAAAAGTTTCATCGAAATCGCTCTGGTTATATTTGAGAATAGAAGATTGAGTCGGCTAGCAGACGGAGTGAGCCAGAGCGCTTGAAAATTTCAACATTCCAATTCTTCAAGAGTACGCTATAGATATACAAGCAGTCAAGCGAGCGAGCGAGCGAGCGCCAGCGGTGCCCAGTGGTGAGAGGGTGACCGCGGTAAAGTTGGTTATCACTGCGGCCGGTCGACTGCGCATGTACGTTCTCGAGTGAAGCAATATCGTCTCATCGAGTTATAAGTATAGTGTATATGATGCTTAGTTCACGGTTCCAGCGGAATACCAAACATAAGATAACCTCTAACAGTAAAGAAGAAAACATCAGATAAGTATATTTTTTGCAATTAATTTGATTTGATTACGGTTTCTGATGGTCTCGTAAGAACGATGCTTTGTGAGAAAATATTTTTTTCTAGGTAAATATACATCCAGATCCAGATGAGACTTGGATAAGCTGTTTACGAGAGCAAAGCAGCTGGTCATCAATGTTGAAGGAAATGGAAAGCTTCGACAAGTTACAGTATAATCATATAGGCTGATTTTTGATAGATGAAAGATGAAGAAAGAGCAGAAGATGATGACATTTTTTCATCATCCAGGTCATCAGAATAGTGAAAGTGATTTTGGACCCATGTCTTCCAGGAAAGTGTTAGATTTAGAGGTGAGCAAAGGAGCCTTACCACAAATGGTGGTAGTACAGCTGCTTCTCGTGAACAAGGTTTAAATAAGCATATGGATAGAGACCAGGTCTGTTGTTTGGATTTGGAGATGGCAGCTGCCGTCAATGCAATGAAGAGTTTGGAAAAAGAAGGTAATATTGATAGACAGAGTCAAAATCTTAATAGAAGTAAGAAAAAAATTAAAACCGCGAGTGATGAAAAGAAAGAAGGAACACCTTTACCGGCTATCCCTGTGAATGAACCACCACCTGTAGAGATGAACGTCCTCCAAAGTAGTTATGAATTCCAATGAAATAAAAGCTGTTGGTATGAAGAAGCAAGTCAAGCTTCCTTCTATCAAAAGCATGAAAGTATTGGCATCTTCAATAATTATCAAAACTTCAATGCCAGGTGCACATAAGTAATTCGACAAAACGTAAACTTTTCATAAATCAAACCTGCAGAAGCTCCCGGATAACCTCTTCACGACTGAAATTATTAAAGGAAGCATCTGATTCTTGTATGTATCTTTTTCAATCATTTACTAATAGATATGTAGAACTAAGTTCCAATATAAGAGCTAAAGTTGCAGGATGAGGAAATTTTGTTTTGGAACATTGACGTTACCAATTCCTTGTCCGCCAGCTCATATATTTCTCAAATATGGAAATTCATCACCTACTACTATGGGAATAGTGGTTAACTATTTATAACTGGTGTGAGGACAGAATAAATATTGTGATAAAGTGAACTTCTACAGTACAGCAAAATTTTAGTAGATGGATCTTTGTGTTGGATCTTTTTCGACAATAACATATTATATGAATATCCACAACTTTACAGGAGGAGACAACTAGACATTATGAGTGTTAGCTTCATTGACATTTCTGTGGGTGATTTCAGTATCCGACAAATGTGAAATGATCAGTGCAACTCAAGACTGTTGATGTTATCAGCTCCTGATTCGCCAGCTCATATAATTCTTGAATATTGTAATAAAGTGAAAAATTGTGAACAGTTATAAGTGAAAACTACGATGGGAAGCAGCTTCTGATGAAGCTTTACAAATTTACAAGAGGAGACGTCTAGACATGTATGTAGCGTTACACTTCTATCGATGATTTCAGTATTTGACAATTTCAAAATGATAAGTGTAACTCAAGACTATTGACTTCATCGAAGCATTATACCCCAGCTCATGTAATTTATGAATATGGAAATTCATCACAGACTATTGTGGAAATTTTGGATAAGTCTTTATATTTGGTGTAAGGACAGAATGGATATTGTGACAAAGTAAAAAATGTGAAGAGTTATATCTGAAAAACAGTTCTGGTGGAAAGCAGTTTGTCATGAAGCTCCACAACTTCACAGAAGGAGACGTCTAGACATGTTTGCTTCATTGACAGTTCTATCGGTGATTTCAATATTCGACAATTTGAAGATGTAAAGTGAAACTTAAGACTAATTAATGTTGACTATACTAGCTCATTGTCACCTCTAGCAATACTTGAAGTTTAGTATCTGATGAATCATCAAAAAGATACCATTGTGTGTGACATTGTGTGTGACCATTGTGTGTGCGCGTCCATGAAAAGCTTGCGTCAACTGTCCGCGCTACCATTTACGCGCGCGCGTGAAGCTGCCAACTTGCACCTAAAAGGTTAAATTCGCATAAAGTTGAATTATCATAATAGATCAGTACGAGTTTAAAAAACTATTGAATCATCACCGGGGATGGTGATTAGAAGTAAATATAAAGATTATCTACTTATGCTTGAGTATTAGATAAAATCGATAGAATATTATATCTTGAAATTGAAATACAAATAAGTTTTTCTGATGTGGAGAATTTTCCAATTCATTTCAGGGCAGGAAATAACAATCTACAATGATTAAAAGTACAAAAAAGTTCCGTATGATAGAGGCTTGGATGCGCGAGCTTCAAAGAGAACACGAAGAACTCGAGTTATTAGTGATCGCTTCTTTGTTGCTCTTACTAAATAATAAGAATGCATGATTAAGGACGCGTGGCCCTTTATTTGGTCTAACGCACCTTCGCAAGGTATTGCGTTAACTCGTTTTTTAGCTTACTTATTTGCTGAACGCCGATAAACGTCACAGTGTGCGCACATACGTTGGTTCCTTATTTACCTATAATGGAGATATATACATTTGCTCTCATAGTTCGTTTTTTATGGAGTTCGCTAATTTCGATAAATTGTTAACTTTAATTATGCATTAACTATTGTTGCTACATACGCGTGTTCGCCGCCCATCAAAGTCTGAGAATAACGCCAATTGCCTAATGTCGAGATATTTTCGTTAAGTTCAATAATTTATAACAATCAACTAATTGTTTATAATATCCTGGTATCTTCATCTATATTTAACAAAAACTCAACATTAGACAATCAAAGTATTAATTCTCGTAACGTATCCGCAAACCGTTTTAAATTTCATAATAAATCAATGTCACAATTCGCGTTAACATAATTAATCAATAAGCTGTTAACATTGTTTATTCGCGATGTAATAATTTGATTTTCATATTTCAACTTGTATTTGATTCTGGAGATCACGTGCGAATGTCTATTGTAACGTTTTTGTGAAAAATATAATGTAAAAATAATTAACAATAAACAAATTGCGTAATTACATGATGAGTTACGATTCATTCGCATATCTCCACATAAGGATCTTAGTGTTATTTAGGCAATCTCAAATTTAGCTTGAATCATATTTTCGCATAATAAACTACGCCACAAATGCAGTTGACAGATCGCGTAATTTGTTGACTCGTATTGCAGTGTATCTAGTTTGTCTGGATAGTTCGCCCTTTTTCTACTGATCTCGTAATAATGGCGTCTCGAGCCGTATGTCCGCATAATTCGATTTTTCATAGTGCTACGCATCATTTCGGTATCATTCATATTTTCATATTTTTCGCATATAGTTAGATATATCTATATATATATATACATTTTGAATCTACCCGACGATTCATGTATACCGCGTCACGCGCGTGCAGGCGCATATATGTACGCTATCTTATAACTAATACTTTCATGCTCCCTTCAACCAATAATTATTTATCATCATTGAACATTTTCATACTAAGGGCTTGAATTGCCCTTACAACAGCCCCCCTAATAAATTTAGACAATTATTTGTAATTAATTGGATACAATTTCTTATCTACCCGAATTAAATAAACAATGCCCATCGCTACTCGAATTAAATTTTTCAACGTTAATCATTTTAGGTATTGTGTCATAACCGCAATAGCTTTTTGCCAATGAGACTTCAAGATGTAATTGAGATACAGCCTATTTATCATTTCTTTATTTATAAATAAACAATCATGTGACTTTCTGCGTGGTAGTGGCTCTCGAATTCGGTTTTTCCTTTTATTTTCCGATTCAATGTATAAGCGCGTCTACCTTTTATGTCGCAGAAATAATCACGCACACACCTGATGATGCGGTGTTTACTTTTTGTTTTCCTCTTGCGAGGCGCGCTGTTTGATGTATCTCTTTCTCTCTCTCTGTCTGGTAAGCCCTCTCTCTCCGGTAAGCCTAGACCACGCACGCTTCTTTCTCGCTCCGCTCTAGCCAGCTTTTTCTGTCGCTTTTCTGCCCGTAAGGGCCTGTTTTCTTGCAGGAGCTTGTGCGCAACCTTGCAAGCTTACGTTTGTTGCAATTACAACAATTGCGCAACGTTGCTTGCACTTACTCTGGCCAGAAGAAAATCTTGGAATTCTTCGAGGTTAAGGGGGCTTCAGCGTTAGGTGCCGTACCAATGCGGGGCCCTACTGGGGGTGCCTGAATTATTTTTCAAAATTCTCCGAATTATATCGTTTTAAAGTAGATCAGTCTCATCGTAGACTACTTATGAATGCTTGAAAAGGGAAAATAAATTATAACTAAGTCAAGATTTGCACATAAACACTTCAATTCATCAAAATCCACTTTTTTCAGTTTTACGATCTTATTTCGATGGTGACATACGATTTTCGCGATCATATTATAATCTACTTATAAAAACCTATTACTTAGAATTTTTTCAAATTTTTCTATAACACCATATTTAGTTGAGAAACGATTAATCGATTCTCGCCATTAGAGCCTATGTAAAAAACGTCATTTTTGTTATAGCGCTCATATGGAAATGACCATGTTGACCCATGATTTTCTTTGTTGTAATTGAAAGTTGTACTAGGTACATTCTATGAAAGTTTGAGTTTATTCTATAATAGAATAATAACTCGCTGAAGCCCCCTTAAGGCGCCAAGCAGTCTCGCCGGCCCGCCAGCCTCCCCCACTCCATCGCATCAACACCTCGACGCGGGAGAGCTGGTCTCCCCTTACTGCCCCGCTGCGCTGTGCTGCTTCCGTCCCCTGCTCTTGCTGTCTTTTCTCCTGCTTCTTGCTGCTTTCTTCAACTGCTTTGGGTGACGTACAGTGCAAACCAGTCAGTGCGAACTTTTTGAGTGCGTCCAAACAGCCACTATTTTTTAGAAATTTGAGTGCACATGTGTAGGTGTGTGTGTGTGGAGTGTGACTGGCGATCTTTTACCTACATCTGTATTGTGTGTGAGCGAGTGTATGTGTGCGAGTGCGGGACTGTGTTAAATACTCTATCAAAGCGCGTTCTTTATTCTATAATACTTGTTTTTACGTATTTACACAGTCTCGTGACTCAGTCGATAATCGGCGAAATTGATTAGTAAGTACAGTGTACGTTTGGTGGCAGCAGCTCCTTGTCGCGCAAGTCGCGACTCTCGATCGGCTCCTCAGCTGAGCGCTCCCCCTTCTCGCCCCCCCCCCCGGATCCTGCGACCGGCGCTCGGACTCCACAGTCGCGCGCCCCACTCGCGGCCGTACGCTCCACCCACTCCCCCGCTCGGCCCCTCGCTGCTCGTGCGTCACGGCAGGCCTTTTCTGCATTGCTGCGGCAGCGCGCAGTATTTTCGCCGCTCGACCGTAGGCCCACTCTGCACTTGCGCTGAGTCGCTCTTGCTTTTTCTCGTGTAATCTCTTTTTTTCTTTTTTCTCTTTTCCTTTCCTTCCTTGTTGTACGGCTAGCATGGCTGACAAACCAAGGCGTGTCAGGGCGGCCCCACCGCTGGAGGGCGCGACTTGTGGACGCTGTAAGCAGGCTGCCAGGGCAAATGCCTATGTGTATGCCTGCGTGTTGTGTCGCAGGACGTACCACTCCAAGTGTGGGGGTCTTACTGAGTCTCGCATCAAAGACGAGGACGCGACGCAGTGTGAGGCCTGCCTGCAAGCAACCTTGGTGCAGAGTGACGGGCACGTCTCGCGCCCAGCCTCTGCAAACTCTGTGAGCACGGACTCGTTCTTCTCATCCTCATCGTCAGTGGGGGACCCTGTCTCCATGCTGCTAAGCAGAATGGACGACATCAGCTCTGGTATCAACGCCAGATTTGATGCTCTTGCCACTAAGCTGGCAGTATTGGATGACTTTACCTCTCTGGTCGGGAGGGTTGAGCAGGTCGAGACCGGCATAGCGTCACTTGCTGAGCAGCGTGACGCGCTGGCGCGCAAACTGGATAGTCACATCCAGGCTTGCTCCACGCAGCCCCCCCCTCGCCGCCGATGAAGCTCGTTTCCAACAGCTTCACTCCATGAATGCTGCGCATGCGGCGAGGGTCCGGGCGCTTTCAGTGGTGGCCAGGTCAGTCTCGGCTGATATCATAATAGCCAGACTCTCCCCAGACCCTGCCATTGATTCGCGCAAGCTGGCTTTCGCTGCGCTGCGCACGATCTACGTTGAGCTTCAGCAGCACGACATCGTGTCCGCACGAATGCAATGGACCCTGCATTACTCCAGGGCGCTGGTGCGAAGTCGCCCCACCCCCCGAACTTCATCGACGAAAACGAATTTCTTCCATCGCATGTATTTAAGCTGTATCAGGCTGCGCGTGTCAAAACGCGTAACCTTGTGCCCAGACCATCTGTGTTTCACATGGATGGCAAGATTTTCGTTAGGCGGAGGGGGGAGGCGCCAGTTCTCATTGGCTCTCTGGATGATTTAGATAATCTTTTAGCCCACCTGGCACTATGATTCTAAATAGCTCTAATGTACAAGAACAGTGCAACCTCTCACTCACTTGCTCCTACATCCCTGCGGTACCTAACCTGCGTGCACTGCCATATTCTACCGGGACGGGCCCTTCGGTTGCTGTGGACAACCTGAGAGTCTGCCACCTGAATGCCAACTCGATCAGGGCGCGCATTCAGGACATCAGGCGCTTTCTGCTGGCACAACCTCTCTTTCACATCATAGCCGTATCTGGAACAAAGCTAGGCCCCAACATTCTGAACAACGACCCTGAGGTCACCTTGGAGGGCTATTCTCTCATCAGACATGATCGGAGTACGAGGGGTGGAGGCGTGGCGATGTACGTCCATCGTACCCTAACTGCGACGGTACTCTGTACCTCCACGCATGACTGAGCTGATGGCAGGGCTCTTCCGGAGTTCCTATTCTGCGAAATGAATTCCAAGTACGACACATTCTTTGCTGGTGTGGTGTACAGGCCGCCCCATGCTCCCTTCAAGGATGGGACTGACCTCATCCCCAAACTCACTCTTCACTTACCAGACTACAGTACTAAAGTACTGCTAGGTGACTTCAATGCGAATCAGCTCTCAGACTCGGCCGATGCTCTCTTTCTCAGAGCCTTTTTTGAGCAGGAATCACTCCGTCTTGTGCCCCGTGGTGCTACTTTTCACCGTGGCGATGCAGATACCTGGCTCGACCTCTGCATAGTGGATGCTCTGGACACCATAATAGACCACTGGAAAACTGAGACACCATTTGCTGACGGTCGCGACCTCATTACTGCGACCATCGACTTAAAGGTGGGAAGGCCAGAAGAACGGACATTCACTTACAGAAATTTCAAAGCGATCAAGCCTGATGAACTCTGTGACTTTCTCGCCGAACGTGACTGGTCATGGCTTGAGGGCGAGGCCCGCACGACTGAAACTGATGTTGACCAACTGTATGTGCAACTCCAGGCGGCTGCTGATAAATTTGCCCCACCCCGTACCTTCAAGGTCAACAGCAAAAAGCAACCGTGGTTTGACAGTCGCCTGGATAGCCTCGAACACAATAAGATCAGACTCTACAGACGCTTCAAACGAACTAGACTTGACACAGACTTACTTGCCTAAAGAGCTGCTCGTGACCTTTTCTATGAGAACACTAAAAACGCCAAGCTTGACTTTTACAAGCGCAGACTTGTAGGCCTGTCTGATAGCAAGGAGATATGGAGAGAACTCAGACACCTGGGACTGGTACCCGAATCTACTAACAACCTTGGAGGAGGATTTGATAAGGAGGAGATCAACTCTCACTTCGCCAGGATCGCTACTGATCCCCTGGCCCTTAACTTGGATGACACAATCAATCTCCTGCGTGGTGAATCGGCCTGCGGCCCGGGTTTTCGCTTCGTGAACGTTACAGTGCATGAGGTGAGATTGGCCGTAGGCCGGACCCACTCGCAATCGGTGGGAACTGATGGCCTTCCTCATAACTTCATCTCCAAGGTACTCCCTGTCATTGGTCCTATCCTGGTGGACGTTTTCAACTCCTCCCTTGCTCAATCACACTTTCCCTCCTGCTGGAAAAAAGCTGTAGTCCTTGCCCTTAACAAAATCCCCTCTCCCAGCTGTCTCGGTGACTATCGCCGTATCTCTCTGCTCAACTTTCTCTCCAAAGATCTGGAAAGACTTGCTTTCAACCAAATAAGTGCTTATACGGAATCAGAAGGTCTGCTGGATGGGCGTCAGGCGGGCTTTAGACGAGGTCACAGCACTCAGACAGCTTTACTCAGACTTACCGACGACGTCCGTCGGGCCAAAGACATGAAAATGCTGACTGCTCTACTCCTGTTTGATTTTAGCAAGGCATTCGACACGGTCTGTCACTCCACGCTGCTGCGCAAGCTGCCAAAGCTCGGTTTCTCTTTGGACTCACTAAAGTGGATTGCTTCATATCTCACGGGAGGGAGCAGTATGTTAAGCGTGAAAACGGAACTTTCACTGGTTTTTGTGGTCTCAGTAGGGGAGTACCCCAGGGCTTTGTCCTGGGCCCCCTGCTGTTTGCCCTTTATATTGGTGATGTTTCACTATGCTTTTTGGACCCGATGTACACTACATACTGTACGCTGATGACCTTCAGATCTACATTCACTGTCACCTTGACGACTTACTGCGAACGCTTGACAAGCTTGGCGAGGTCGCTGCCAGGATCGCGCAGTAGGCCTTGACGAATAAACTCGTCCTAAACGCATCGAAAACTAAAGCCATCGTCTTTGGGAGCGAACCCTTCATTGCTCGTCTTCCTGCGGAGGCATCGGACCGACTCATCATAAATGGTTCGCCAATTAAACTCGAGTCCTCAGTGAAGAGCTTGGGGGTGATCCTCGACTCTATCTTCTCATGGAGGGAGGATGTTGCCTCGATCGCTGGCAGATCCCATGCTCTCATGTACCGCTTACATAAATTCCGGAGGAACATGACTCTTCAGCTCAGGTGCCATCTCATCAAAACGCTCCTCTTTCCTATTGTCGATTACTGCTCTCCCGTGTACTGCGATCTCTCTGAGGAGCGAAATCTGGTTCTCCAACGGCTTATTAATACTGGCATAAGATACGTCTATGGGGTGAGAAGGAGCGAGCATATCTCTTCCTATAGGGAGGAACTAAACTGGCTTATGACATCTACTCGGCGAAACTATTTCATGGCCTGTATGGTATATAAGATTCTCAAGTACGGCAGCCCGTGGTATCTCGCGGAGTATTTTCTCATGAATACCAGTACTCGACCTTAAAGGGGGGGCCATCGGCCACAGCTTGTTGTCCCCTGTTTCCGCACGGGCTTCCTCCAAAGGTCGTTCCATGTCAGTGCAACTTATCTTTGGAATTCACTCCCAACTGTAATTACTAATGCTTCATCTCTTCCTGTTTTCAAAAAACTTTTATTCCTCCACCTGCTTGCTCTGTTCTCAGACTTTCTTTTTTACTCCTAATTTCAAATAAACTGAATCAAACAATTCTAAATTAAACTACGCTAAATTTATACTGTTTATCTAGATATAAGTAACTATATGTACAACTATGATCACATTGTACAACATAATGTACAGGCAATAAATCTAATCTAATCTAATCTAATCTAATCTAATCTCTCGTTTCAGCTGAGCTATTCGTCACGACAACAAATCCTTTCGTGTTATTATACCCGTTGATTCGAATATCGATGTACATTTGTAAGCCCCCCTCCCCGAATTAAATTTAATATATATATTGTTAATAATATGTCTATAAAATCATATAACAGTATTTCTTTAATTATTGGTTAAAAAGCGCATGCAAGTTACTTATACTTATTTGGAAAATGAATATCGCATTTAATACATAAAACGCATATACTTATAACTTTTTAACTTATTTTTATTGATTATATTTACATTCCATCCAGAAAATTAGATTTTGAACAATAAACTTTGACTTTATACATATTTGCAGTTAATGGAATAAACTTTTAACGAATTCTTCGTCTTCATCTCTGGACATCCAGGCGAAGTCCTCTCCGTTAATATGCGGAATTGCTAGCAGAGCGTCGATATCGGTGTTATTGATAATCTCGGGTGTAGCTGGCTTCTCTGGATTTTCACTAGGCTGGTTGTTATTTATTTGATGAATAGGCGTTGGCTCGTATGTATCGGTACAGTCGGCTGATGGCTCTCCGGGATCATACGATTCTTCTCGCAGGTCCGTCAACAATGCCTCACGTTGCACCGCACGAGCCTTCTGCATAATGAACTGTTAATGAACGATATTCATAATGACGATGTTCATAATGAACGAACTGTTCCATTGAAGTGCCTGTACTTTGGCGCGGCAGGCCGACGTTTTGTCTATTTTCGCAGACTTTTGGAATAGTCGGCTTATTTGTATGTATTGTACACATATTATTCGTGATATTCCTTTAGTTGTGAGAGATGGAACTTTCCCCGCTCTTTCTCGAGAATATCGTCGTACAATAAGTATGTGTCGGGTGCGACGCGCTGTTTGATGGTATACGGTCCTTCATAGACATCAAAAAACTTTCCTACTTGTTTTTCCATTGCATTCGATGCGTTGTATGCTTTTAATAGGACTTTATCCTTTATCTCGAACTCGAAATGCTCGTGATAGTTATTATATCTCTGTGCTCGCTGTATCAGTTTTTTGTGAACTTTATCGCGAGTCATATATATTTTCAACTGTGGAACGAGTATGGGATCGTTTTCAAATTTTATTCAATTTTCCCAAAATTGATCAGGCTTCTCATCTTTAGATGAAAACTAATATTATGATTACATTTTGAAAATTTTTCCAAACTTCAATTTGAATTGTTTGTATTAGTTTTTCAAGATTTTCTTCCGTGTTTATATAAAATCGAATGATCGCGATAACATTATTTTTTTCAATATAATTACAGTGACATTTGATTCAATTTTCAATAAGCTTTGTGCAATTGACGAGTATGAGCTCTTTTAGTACCGACCAAGTACCATTGCGCGCCTATAGATGGCGAGGCGTTGACTCGCACGTGTATAAGGTATAGCGCGGCGCTCTCTCGCAAGAGAATCGGCGCGCTACCGTCTATATGGGACGTTCCACGTCAAGTGAGCAAGTTAAAAACTTTGTTCGAATTATAAATATTTCTTGAAAAATATATACAAACTCATGAAATCGATTCATATTGTGTGAACTGCAAGGCTAAGGTTCGAAAAGTTATTGACGGGTTGTCTCAAATCACACTCCGGCTTAATATTAGCCAATTTCATGTATAATAACTGTAATTCTACACCACCCGTCAACAGCTGTTCACACAATATAAGTGAAACCATAAGTTAATGTTCATTCATAGTATCAAAGAAAGTGAAATACATCATTTTCTTGATGATATTATAAAAATTATGTGAATTTCAGACAAATCAAGGCAAATATGTATATCTATATATAGCTGCCTCAGTCTGAAGTCATAAAAAGTTCTATAACAAGGCAGCGCTGGAACTTCTAACTCTACCGGTAGCTTCAACTAGTGCCGGGAAACATATCTGTAGAGTTTGGCTGAAATTTATGACCCGAAGGCATGATATCTTCACTGTAAGTTTCATCGTGGACCTGATATGTTGAAACTAACAAGAAAGGGATTCTGATATTGCAGATTTGAACAATTAATTGCAGGAGATATTGGAATTTTTCCAAAAAATGTATCAGACCATTTTCAAGTTATCGAACAGAGGTATGTACTTATAACTTGAAAGGTCAAAAATGAGTGGGCGAACATAGCCAAACTGGTTCAAACATGTTTAATTAATAGAGTAGCCAGTTCGGAAGGAGGATTCTGGTGCCAAAAATTTTTTTTCATCATCTATGCAGTATTCAGCATAAGTTTTGTGCTCATTTTCTTTTCATTTACACCTATATGTAAGGATATTTGGGCTCTCAAAACAGGGAAAAAAAGAAAATTTTGAATAACTCAGGTTTCGAGTGCATGTACTATGACTTCCACATACATGCACATAAAAATCTGAAAAAATTTCTGAGTATTCTGGGGATGGATACTAATTAATTTGTCCATGATGAATTGCCAACAAAATTTTCACCTTTCTCACTTGACGTGGAACGTCCCATATACAAGGGAGCTTGAAAATTAGCAAACGCTTGGAATTGTTCAGGATGGATCGTTCGATTACCGATCAATCCAAGTCTCCTCTTCGGTTAATCCATAGTGGAGCATACCCTATCGAAAATATCCGTACGGAAATCCGTATAGAAATCTGAATAGAAATCCGTATGTATTTCTATTCAGATTTCAATATGGATTTCCGTGGACGGATTTTTCCCCTGGAATGGTAAAAATAAATTCGTACGGATTTCCGTATATTTGCCGCGTGTAACACGTCGGTTGAACTCTTGCGTTATACGCGGCAAATCTCGGAGCCAAGTTCAACTCTAGAAGTGTTCTACGCTGCAAAAATCGTATTGCTATGTTCGAATCACGAATAGAAGTGTTATAAGCGGCAGATCTTCGCCACGTGCCGACCCAACGGGTGAAAGTGTTATACACGGCAAATCTCGTCCTCGAATCGACCGAGCGAAGGATCTTCTCCTCAAACCAACCCGAGCTAGGCACTGTTATTTGCGGTAAATCTTCATGGCATTGAACGATCCAATGTACGGAAGTGTTATACGTCGCAAATTTGCTCCTTGTGCCTACCCGAGCGAGGAAGTGTTATTCGCGGCGACATTACGATTATATGATTGATCTTGGCCAAAATTGAAATTCCATTTCCTTCCGTACGATCCTCGATTCCTATCCTCCAGCTCGGCTTCCATAGGTATAACAACAGGCATAGGATCATACATCGCTGGTGTATCGGCGAGCGTTTCCGGATATACATGAAACACCGATAACACAGGTCCACAAAAAAAAATAAAAAATTGAACCAGAGATTGGACCACCCTACTTATATGTATTTTTGGCTGCTGAATCCGAATCCGAGGTCCGTTAAGCTCCATCACCCCTGCGTTTAGACATAACCTCAAAAAAAATTTTAAAAATCATCATTTTGCAAAACAGAAATTTTTTTCAGATTTTATGTGAAAAATTAGATAGGAACTGTTTCTGGTGTTTTTTCAATTCGTCGCATAGTTTACGAGTGAAAAATTCATAAAATTATGAATTTTGAATCCGGCCCACTAGCCGTCAAACTTTCTGAATTTTTTTACCCAAAAATTATGCGACGAATCGGAAAATCGCTAGGAACAGTTTTCTTTTATTTTTTTATGTAGAATAGAATAGAATTTTTTGTTTTGCAAAATATCGATTTCATCGTTATGTCGTCCGCCATATTTTTGAGGTTATGGCTAAACGCAGGGGTGATGGAGGTAAACGGACCTCGGATTCGGATTCAGCAGCCAAAAATACATATAAGTAGAGTGGTCCAGTCTCTGGTTCAATTTTTTTTTTTTTTTTTTTTATGGAGCTGTGTAATCGACCGGGAAACATTTGTTTCGAGGATCCCATTCAATTTTCCTCACCGGATTTCACCGGTGAAACCTCGTTATTTGACCGGGAAACACCAATGGGAAATGAAGTTGGAAATCCGGTCGATAACTTTATACAGGGATACCATACGAAAATCCTTGATCAGATATCTGTCTAATTTCGTAACAAAATCCGTACGAAAATCTGTACTTTAATAAATAGGGAAATCCGTACGGATTAATATTTATCGTCCCAGGGAAAAAATCGCCCTACATAAATTCATACAGAAATCCGTACTTCAACCGATAACCGCTCGATCGACCAGATTTCCCACCGGATTTCATTGGTGAAACCTCGCTAATTGACCGTATAAAAATACTCCGCTATTTGATCCGTATAGAAATCCGTACTAAAACACATACTGATATCCGTATGGATATCCGCACGGACTTATATTCACGATTCCTGGAGAGAAATCCCTTTACGGAAATCCGTACAGAAATCTGTACGGATATCCGTACGGATCTACATTTATAATTCAATGGGAGAAATCGCCCTACATAAACCCGTACTGAAATCTGTACCAAAGTCCGTTCGGACATCCGTATGGATTCATATTTATCATTCCAGGGGGAAAATTCCTTTAAAGAAATCCGTACGGAAATCCGTTCTAAAATCCATACTGATATCCGTACGGATATACGTACGGCGGTTTCGGACGGATTTCCGTGAAGATTTCTGTACATATTTTCATACGGATTTCCATACGGATTTCCGTACGGATAACATCACGTTCTATGAGAAATTTATTCACCTCCGTATTTAATATATTATAGCCATTTTGTTCGTAACCAACCAGTATACCTTTGAATGACTTTTCATCGAATTTGGCTTCTCGATTCTTGTCATGAACGTATACTGTGCAACCAAAAACTCTCAAATTATCTAATCTCGTCCTTTTATTATGCCAGAGTTTGTATGGTGTAGTTTTACTCAAGCTAGCTTAGCTTTAGTTGGAGAAATATTTAATCAATACGTTGAAGTTAAGATGACCTCTCTCTCCCCACAATTCTTTTGTGAGATCGGCGCCGTGAATCATAGCACGGGCTTTTTCCAACAAGGACCGATTCATGCGTTCAGCTACACCGTTTTGTTCTGGAGTATGCAGAACGGTTAGATGATATTGGATTCCCTTCTATACATGAAATGCTTTATATTTGTTTGAAAGATATTCTTTTACATTATCGCTATATAAATATGCAATTTTCAAATTAAAGTGTGCTCCACTTTTAGCGACAAAATCCTGAAAAACTCTGAACACTTCGGATTTACAGCTTAGCAAATACACGACCGTGTAATAAGTGAATTCATCGATAAATGTGACAAAATAATTTTTGTCATCGATTATTGTTGGAGTTATAGGCCCACAAACATCAGTATGAATAATATATAATGGCCTTCTTACGTGACTCTTATCTTTTACTTTTGAAAAAGAGAGACGAGCATGTTTCCAATAAATGCTAGCTTTACATAATTCATCTGTGGGATTTATTATGTCTATTGGATCATTATTTATTGATAAATTATTTATCTAATTTCCAGAAACTTAGATTTACTAATGTGCCCTAGACGTTCATGCCAGATTTTATAAGTACATGAAAGTGCAGTTTTATTGTTGTCATGGATTTTGTTACATACATTTTTATTCAAACTAAAAACCACACTTATCAAATTATTCAATGGCTTGCCAGTTATAATGATTTTATCATTTTTCTTTACGATGACTTCGCCTGTTTTGTTGAATATAACTCGCAGTCCAGCTTGTTGAATGCGATGCACAGAAAGTAGATTATAAGGGGGGTCTTTCTTTGCGATGTTTATTTTAACTGGCACTTCCGAGTCTTTGATCTTTGAGAAGACATTCAAATTATTAGTCAAATGATCAGTTGCACCTGAATCTATAAAGAATATCAATTCAGCTCCTTTCTGTGCTTGATTGCATAAAGATTCAGCTTCACTGAAGAAGGCAATTGAATCATCAAGTCGACGAACAGTTTGGATTGATTTCAGATCTGACTGTGATTGAGATTTTTTATAAAAGTAGCAGTCTTTTATTTCATGGTCATTTCTTCCACAGTGATCACATTTTCCCTCTTTATATTGTTGCTGTTGCACTGTTGTCTGTTGCATCTCGACAACTGCATCTGTTCCCGTTTATGCCGATCTTGTTTTTCCCGAATTCTACGACGTATAATTTCCTTCAATTCGACCTAAATTTCGATGTCTTCTGCTTCTAAACGTTCTGCTTCACATGATAATAGATACTCGATTCTTTTGAATGCTTTCAAAAAATCCCGCTTGTTGTCGGCGTCAAGTTGAGTTATTCCTCTAAGTTCCGCTACCATCATCCATTTCGCTTCTATTGATAGTTGTGCCATAAGTACTCTCAAAACTGCGCTTTGTTTCCCGTTCGTATATTTCTCCAAAAGACTTTCGTCAGCTAGGTTCTTATCAAGTGCCGTTTTCAGATCAGATTGAGTTAACGTTTGACGCGCTTGCTGCGATTTACAGTTTTCCTTATCGTACTGTTCCCACACAATAAGGCCCCTGGTGGTGAGGGTGGTGGAATACCTCCCTTTGATTCACTTGGAGGAGCATAGCTCTTTGCCCCCATCTCGATTTCAAATTTATCATCAAACATTATTCCTAATCCTTCGAGTTCATCCTACAGTATATCGGTGTTGTGCTTTGACATTGTGTTCCGCTTAGCTTTACGTTTACGAAGTAATTTTTACAATGCCCCGAAAAATTTCGCTACGTTGTGCTTGTTGCGCCTGAGACTATAGTTCGACTTCTGGTTCGTTGACTAGTATTATATACTTGTCAAGTCGTAACAGGTTATAATATTGTCTGAATGATTCGCTATTTTTTCTTGGATTGTCAAATCACTTGTGCAATTAATATTTCGGGTGCTTCCAAATTCCAGTCGTTTCTGATTCCTACGGGACTATATTGTATAATTTGAATGTACACACAAAAAGGTGACCAAGAATATATTGGCACGGCTAGCTCTGGTCATCCTTCGTGTCTGGGTGTATATTATTGTTTGCAGTCGTTCTTCCTTTCCTTCCTGTCTATCTGCTTCGCTATCGTCTTCTTTCTCCCGTCACAACGCTCACTTTGCGCGGTTGATTACGACGCGATTATGTAAATTCTCAAAAAAATTGTCCAAACTCTTGACCCACGATTTAAATTCTCTTACACGAAAGGAGATCCTAGTTTCTCCACCATAAATTGGGACCTGTTGTGGCGCATGTTAGTTCCTGTTACGTGGCGTGATACTTTATACGCTGGGTTCAGATCTCGGATGCGGTATTGACCGTAGGCGTTTTACTCGGTAAGGTTCTGTTACATGTTGAATCAGGTTATCAATAACTTAGTACTCAGCAATATGTGTCTTCATCCTCTATTTACTTCATTGAGAGAGCTCGTGTAATTATTTCAATACTAGTGTACAGTATGAGCGTTGGACTGTCTACCGTCTCTGCGTGACTAACCGTGTGTCTCTTGTCCTATCCAAACAATAAAATCCGTCCGATCTCTGTTTCATATATTCATATTCTCTCCCTAATCCGTGTTTCTCTTCGACCCTGATTCAATTCACGTAATTGATCTTAATTAGTTAAGGATTAGTTGTAACAAAATTCTATAGCGTTCGTATAATGTAAGAAATAAATTTTGTACTAGAATATTTTTCACGAATATCATCTTCTGTAAGTCGACTTTCGACATGAACTCTGTTTCATCATGCGCATGAAGTGTCAAATTCGCCTCGGCGATGGTGAGGCTGCTGAGCGTGCAGATTCTTGCGGTCGAAGTTCCTGAACGCGGCAGCTTGCTATTGGGCGGCCAGTTTCGGGACCTTCTCAATTGATGGTCAGCACGAGGTCTTGAATAGGAGTGCATCCCGCGCTCCGGGCCTTTTACCCAATAGTCAAACGTGCATCCTAAGTACCGACCCGCACTCCGTTGTACCTGGGTGCTCAAGAGGCGCGCGAAGAAGGATACGTCACTGGCGGCCCGCAGCGATCACCTGCGTGAAGGAATTTTTCCGGAGGATCTACATCTACACGTAGCTGTTCACCATCTACGAGTCGACTAGACCGCCGTCGGACAACGTTGCGTTCCGCCTCTATCTACAAATTCGCTGAGTTGTAAACGGTAGAGTCCTTGAATTAAGGTTTATAACTCGCCTTCCTGCGTGGAAGTACTACACTTTTATATTTGTATTAAAATTGTAAGGGAGTACAGATATTTCTAATATAATTGAGTACTAGTTAATTCGAGAATTGCTCTGTTGGATTTTTTTTTCCTATTACTTACCACTTCCTTTAATACATTCGAATATTATCTGTTTACCGTTTTATTCAGAGTACATTCATTATAATACTTCGCTGAAAAGGCCCCTTGCTTGATAACTTGCCCTCACTTTTAAAAGTTCATGTTTTCCCCTACATTTTTCTGTTTATTGTTCAATTGCTCGTGAAATTCAAAATCTAAGGCTGATACATCGGACAGAACTTAGAGTCAGTAAGAGACTATAATTTATCTCCCATCCATTAACACGATTTCTGTCTCCCTTCTATTTCGCCGACAGACCACGCGACAGACCGCCCGAAAGACCACGTGACAGAGACCGTGCGAAAGACCACGCGACAGACCGCGCGAAGGACCCCTCGAACTACCGCGTGAACCATCACCCAAAGAACGGCGCGAAGCCCCCTCCCAATATTTATTCAAGAAACAAAGCCGGCTCAGCAGTATCATCCCAGACAACAGGCTCGATTCACTCCCGACGACCAAGGTGAGTCTGGAAGTGGCGAGCGACCAGGGTCGCGAACGTTTCCCACCCACACACTCTTCCTCTTTGCTGAAGGTCCCTAGTCAGGATACGACACTCTCATGCAACTGCCGTGAGTCTGCCTGACTCCGACTTCCGTCCGTTACGTTTTCAACACTATACTTCCAGAACATTCCGATATTTGTGGCGTGGCCCTGCGCGATGCGATTTCTAATAATCGCGGGGCTAGCCACGTGACAGGACTTGAGAGGTAGAATTTTTCTGTTCAATTGGATTGTTTGTTAAACAATGATCTGAATAATCATTCATTCGTTGATATTTTTTTTCAAAATTTCGAAAAGTTAATCTCTATTTGTTTCAATTCTTTAAGTAGAATATTCTTCAAAAGTATTTCGCACCGTGCAATTCTTTCCTCAAATCTAATTTTATCAATGAACTCGTGATTAAATCTATCATAGGGTTCTATATGGAAGATTTCAATATCACTACTGGTAAAGTTAACTTTTTTCGTCTTCTTCTTATTCTTATTCTTATTCTCGATCTCTTCTTCCTTCTCTTTAATGCTAACATTCATTTTTTCTTCAAATGACAAGATTATCTTTCTTTTTTATTGATGTACCATCGATTATAAATGATTTTTTATTGGAATGATTATTTTCATCATCATCATCATCATCATCATCATCATCATCATCATCATCATCATCATCATCATCATCACGTAAGGTGAAATCCATAGACGCCTAACCAACTATATGATGTGTAGGTATCATACGAGATTCCTTTTTTAATTTTTCCTCCAGTAGGAAGTCTGTTGAATTTGAATTCACCTTTATACAAAGCGATAAAAGTTTTGTTATCATTCAAACGCAACAAATTGGCAAGATCTACTTGATGTTCATCGGAGTAAGTTTTGTATTTTTTTGTTGAAAATAAAGTGAACCGACGATTCTGTGAATCCTCTAATCCGATATCGCGAACAGGACCGTATTTAGCCTTTTCAATTTTTAAGGAAAATGCTTGATATCTAGAATTTATTTCTAAGTCTTTAAAATTTTTTCATTGAATGGATGGAAATAGAGTACAGGAATCCAATGCTTTGACTATCCATATGGATAAGAAAAAATATGTACTATTTGAAGAATTGAATGTTTCTTGGAAAAAATAGAAAGCATACTTACGTTACTCAGAGAGATAGAACGTACCCGATCAAGTAGCACTTACATACAGTAAACATTCGAGAAAATGAATACGTTTATTTGGACTCTTTCAACTCGAATAGAGAAGAAATCAAGGAAAAATGTAGCAGTAATGAGTTTATGGATTTTCAAATCTAAGATGAGAAAAGCGTGCAGCTTTGTAAAGTGAAAGGGAAAAAAATTGTAAATTGTGATTTATTCGTTACTCTATTAAATTTTATTGATTCGTTCCATGGTGTATAAGGATAAGAATTGAATTGTTGGCACAAAATGATATAATTCATCTTCGTATCGAATTATCATAACTTTTTCATGTGAATACGGGATATGAAATAAGGTAATACAGAAAAGTAAACATGAAACTCCAAAATGTTAGTGTGATATTGTATTATTTATTATTTGTTTGATACATACGAGCGATGAAACTCTCCAACATTCCTTTAAATGCATGATGAAACGGATAAAGTACACGAACGAGATTGAATGTTGACTCATGAGATCGACGATTGTGTAGCGGATAACGTTGAAAAAACTATGAACCTATGGTATGGTGCAAATTCAGATCCGGCCAATCAATAAAGTTTGGAAGACGCCGTCCCTTAGTAATATATTCAGATAAATTGATACATGGGCGTAAAATTTGACAAAATAACTCAATGGCTGTATGTGTACCGGACAAATCTTTGAAAAGAATTAATAAAACCGTTGATATGGTGCAAGTTCATGTTTATTTTCTATTCTATGGCAGATAGTTCAAATCTACAGAGAAAAACTATGAGAGTGTAATCTTGACGAAAATCTGTTTCAGTAAATCGATAGACATGTGTGTGCTTCCTTCGGTCACATTCTAAGGTTGGAAAAAATCATGCATGTGTATAAGGTACATGGAAATTGACATGTTCTTCACTGACTCATGACTTCTCTCGTGATCATAAAATACGATGAAACTGCAACGTTCTTGGAAAATGAAAAAAAGTCTTCGATTGAATCATTCACCAATCAATCGATTGAAAATTCCAATGTCCATCTACATTCATGAGAAGAAAAATAAAAGACACGAACGAGCGGCAGCGACTGAGTGATTCTGGCTAGTATCTATTATATTTTTTCATACTTTATCAACATTTCCTAAATCTGAGAAAACATGGAGCTGATGTGGACATTGTGTGAGGTTTTCTCATGTTCAAAGAACAATTCTCCAAATCGAAAGTGGAGAAAAATAACTTTAATTTGGGCTTTTTGAGGTGCAATGCGTCGACTGAACCGCTGGAGCCTGCATAATGATATTGGCTCCAGCATCGCATTCAGCTCCAATGTAAATCCCATCCTGCAAACGTGAGGAACGAAGAAATTCTCGCACGAGAGACGTCCCCCCTACTCAAGTATATGATATTGTTGTGGAAAATACCAATGTCGAAAAAATGTTGACTTTATGTACGGATCTTAACGAAAATTTCCCATTCACAAGCCTCTTCAAAAAGGCTGGCTGCCAATTCAGTTAACAACAGTATTTTTCTTAATTCAGTAGTAATTCTCTTTTTAATAAATATTCTCTCATTGATTTCAGATTGGAGCAGTAACGGCCTGATAATTTTGCTGCATTGTTATAGATCGGCGACATCATGAAAGACTTGGCTACAAAAATTGCCGAACTAAAATTTGAGGCTCCTCTGGCAAGTTTCGAAGAAGAAGAATCTACTGTTATCAAAAATCTCAACGTGTTCTCAGGTATTTGCTTGTACACTTGAGTTGTGAACGAAATTTCTTCTCTGAAATTTTTCAAAGGTTTTCCATGTCATGAAATTCATGTCGTTCAGATTTCAGTTATATTGAAAACTGATTAGACTAACTAGGAAATTACTTAGGATGTGGGTCATACATCTCGATCAAACTTTCTCACATGGTAGGTCAAGAATAGAGTGTACCCACTGTCCAGGGTCCAACACTCTCTACCTTCCAAGATATTAATTGTAGTACCTTCGTTGGAGTCGTTGGTTTCGTTCCAAATTACAATAGATCATCTGAGGCGTATTTTTACTACACTGCACTTTCACGCTAGTCACTGAATACTAGAGCCCAATTTATCCTGAAACACATACAGAAAGAGTCAATACATGTGTAATTATCAAAATTTTCTTCCATATCCACTCACATAGAGTGAATCATGAAGTAAATGAAAAAGAGTCACGATTCTCGACTTTGTACTTTTTGTTTGAATACTGGAATATCAACAACATGTATGCATATGTTGTGATATTGGTTAACAAGTGTTCAGAATTGAAGTTCTCATGAATGAAGTTCTCATAGATTAGTGATTTTCCTCACGATTTTACGCGTGTAATGACCGAAAAAAACATTTTTCGGAGTTGCTTTTATTCAGTGGATGAAAAGTCGGAGCCAGGTAGATCTTGGCTTATGTTGAAGTTATTTAATGGACCGATTCAGTTCATTCAGTCTAATCGTATTTTTACTACAGAACTACGAGGAAAGACCGGGTGAAAAAAGGTATCCTCTGCATTTCTCTCATATTATATGATACGGCTTAGATCATTTTTAAGAAATTGATCAGACTTTCAACTTGCCTGGTGCATTTTTTCCAAAGAACTGTTAGAAGCCGACAAAAAAGCCGTTGTTGTACACGTCTTGATGTTACAAAACTTCGCGATTTTCTTTATCAGCGTACCAGCAGAATTTTCGATTGATCGGTCAGTACAATGAACTGGGCACCGTTAACGTACACTATTCGCTCAAGGAACGCTATTGAGAAATCACTCAATGTCGCACGCTTCAAAGGTACCGTAATACAGAATTTCATCAATAGATATTGAATTGTTGATGGGTAAATGTCCCCGTTTCTCATATTAGTTCGTAGACAAGATCTATGCCTATCTCTCTATATTAAAAGCCAAACCACCACTGCCGTAAAGAGTTTTGCTTCCTCACTTGCTTCCCTCTTAGCCCCATTTATAGCCCCCTTTATAGCCCCCCTTTCCAGCTCCTCCTTTCAGTTCCCTTTTCAGTCCCCTCTTCAGTCCCCTTTATGACCTCTTTTCATCCCCCTTTTCAGCCTCTCTTTTTAGGCCCCCTTTTTTAGCTCCAGTTTTGACTACCCTTTGTGGCCCCCCCCTGAATAGTCCCTCATTTTGGCTCTCTTTTGTGGTCCTCCTCTGTAGTCCCACTTTTTGACTCCGCTTTGTGTCTCCCTTCTTAGCCCCTCTTTTTGGCCTCTGTTTCAGAAAATTTGAATCAAGTGATAGATCAAAAGTTTTGCGACTTGTCCTTCGGTGAAAAAATGGATGCATTACCAGCAAGACTTGATATACCCTTTTAATCTGAATTTAGAAAACAGAAAAAGTCAAAGCAATAGGTACTTATGGGTACAACATTACATGCTTTAACCTTCAGGGTACGGACTATAAAAAAGTTACGTTCAGTACGGACATGGGTTAGCCTAACCCGGCGACTTTGATTGGGTGTATATCGAACTGTACTTTGTCAATTTGAATAATTTTTTTTTCATTTTGTGTGAAATTGTCTCAAAAATATGATAGAATTGTCAGATTAATCATTTAATTGATTGAAAAAAATTATAATGAAAAATGTGAACGAGTCTTGAAATTTTTTTGTAAAAAAACGTTTTTTTTTTTCAAAATGCTGTAACTTTTTGAAAAAAAAAAGATATTAACATTGTATAACTCGCGTTTGAAAGGTAAAAAGTAGTTCTTCTAAATGTCCATAACGGTTTTTTCGATTTATTCCAAAAACTATATTTTTTTGAAAAATGAAAATATGCGTTTTTTTGAGTTAGCGAAAAAACGTTGTTTCGTTGATTTATGATGATAAAAGTTAAAAATAATTACTTTGAGCGTAAAAAAATTGTTTCTCAGATATTGTTGAGTAGTATCATATAAATAAATACCAAAAATAATTGTTAAAGACGTATATTTATTATCAAAAGGTTACAAAAGTCATATTACATAGTATTGCCGCACTCGCAGCACAGTTTCGCTACGTGCTCTTTACACATCGCCTATTCTGCCTCTTCTTCGGCATCCTCTTCGTCGGCGTCTGTTTCAGAATCGTGGGAACTTTCCTCTTCCGCATCTACGGCGTCGTCGGTGTCACTGTCGTTCTCTGTAACGCTGTCCTCCTCGTTTTCATTGTACAACTCCTCCAAAGCAGCAACGCTTCGAGTGATTCGACGCGTTGCCATGTTTTTAATGCGTGTTCTGTAATAAAAAATTACAAGAAACAAAATTCAATGAGTTATAATTCATTACGAGCAGCAAAGATTTTGATATAAGACGTACGTTCAAGTGATTGAGATCTACTACAATACTTTGCTTACACCATGTACAACGCGTTATTTTGAGGTTAAGTAAAGAAAATTAAGTAAAGAGTACGTATTCTCACTTACCTTTTTATTCCTCAGCGGCAAACAGACGAAAATTAAAACTTTATATTTTTGAAAATTTTGGATTTTGTAACGTTGGATTCGGACTGGGTGTACCACACCCGAGCACAATGTTCATATGTGTCTAGCTCGGACACAAAGCGGAGACTGACTCTGCCGCTTGGGCCTCTAATAGTGTGTACCTATAAGTTTTTTCCCCCTTGGTCCGGACCCCCATCACCGACATCTCTTCGTATGGCGCTTCTTTCAAATTTCGCTCGGGTTACGGTAACCCAGTCCGTACCCTGAGGGTTAATTAAATGTTGCTACAGAATCAAAATCAGATATCAAAATTGATAGATTTCGAAGTATTTTAAGTTTTTTTGTGCATATACTAACAACTAAATTGCAGAAAATAGAATTCGATGGTAACCAGTGAGGACGGGGTTAGCGAGCGAGCCGAGCAAGGGTTAAATAAAAAATGCACGATATTAGGGTCGTAATATATAAGTATATATTAGACCTAAAGAAGAAAGACCTTGCGGCAAAAACTCCTCGGAAAAATTAAAATGAGTATTTACAGATGAAGGTGTAAGTTAGGGAGCGTGTACAAGCGTGTGTGTTTGAGTGTGTGTGCGGTAGCTAGCCGCGTACTGACGAAATGACTGCGTGCGCGGCCCACAATGGGACAAAAGTGACTTTTTTTGATCGAAACTGAATTCCGAGCGTTCAGAGATACTAAGCGAAATTCTGATGTGACCAATCTGAAGCTAAAAAAATTTCCTACAAATTTGTCGAGTCGGTTTTTATTTTCTCCTATTTTACCCATTTTTGTCTATAGTACATTCTAAAAATGTAATATCCTTATGGAATAACATAGTTGAATGAGCTATATATGTAGTCAAATGTATGCATATGACAATATATGAATATATGTATATATGGATTTATGGTATAGACATATATATGTATCTGGATTTATGATATGGATGTATAGATATATTTGTGTGTGAGTGTGTGTATACATATATAAATACCTGTAGTTAAGTCTAAAGTGGAAAATTAGTTAGATCTCAATTTGGATATTTCATGACACACATATACACAGAATAAAATAAGAGAATGAAATAGAGACCAAAACCAAGAGATATTATGTCGCCTAGGTGATACAAGCTCGAAAGCAGCTGACACATACAGTATCAGAATTGAAGGATTATAGAGGTGAATTAGATATTTTCTATATGAAACCAGTATGGGTACACGTAACTATTGTATGTGTTTATCCAGCAATACGCTACAAATGTTGATTATTATCACCATCACAATCATCATCATGATCTAAAATTTCTTCAATAACTAGAGCTTGTGCTCCAGGAATCGAGTCATGAATTTTGCTCTTAGGTGTCTCCCTGATTCTATTAATGAATACTGTATGGAGCAGATTTACAATAGATTCACACAACATTTTTTTTCGAATATTCACCTGCACACCACACACCCACACACACGCACACACACACACACACACACACACACACACACACACACACATCCATATCCATATCATAAATCCATGTATACATATATTCTCATACAGTCATATGCATACATTTGACTACATATATAGCTTATTCAACTATATTATTCCATAAGAATATTACATTGTCAGAATGTACCATAAACAAAAATGGGTAACAAAGGAGAAAAATAAGAACCGACTCGACAAATTTGTAGGAAATTTTCTTAGCTCTAGATTGGTCACATCAGAATCCCGCTAAGTGTCTCCGAACGCTCGAAATTTAGTTTTGATCGAAAAAAGTCACTTTTGTCGGTGTGCGGCCCTCGCGTGAATTTTTTTTGTCCCCCACCCCTAAGCTTTTGTCCGGCACCCCGTGAGCCCGCGCTCATATTAGTAGGGGAGCTGTTGGCAAAAAACTCCATGGTTTAGTTATGGCTAGTTTTTGGATATGATGTACTATAAAGGGTGTACATGAGTCAGCACCCACTCGCGTGGTCGGGTGACGTCGCTTTCGGCGGGGGCACGCTTCGACGTATGTCAAATTATGATGTGCACTAAATGATTTTGTTATGGTTAAAATTCGGTCGTAAGCTAGTTTATGATGTAACAAAATACGAGAAACCAGTCAGACCACAAAAGCATGTTGCGCGACGATTCAGCACATCCGTTAAGTTGTCGTAAAAATGATAAAAAAATATAAGTTAGTTGTAGCTGAAAATTTGTTGACTATTTAATTATTATATATGATCCAAGAAAATATCAGACAGACCGCGATTCGATGCCGCAGACGCAGTCAGCAGCTGCTCGAAGGGCGGATATTGAGCGCGCGCAAATCGAAGCGCGTAAGAGCGCATAAGCGTATATATGCTGTATTGTCTATAATCGATGTGACGAAATAATAGTATCTTATGCAACTAGTGCGCTAAGCTATCTTCCAAGATGTCGTTCGCAGAATTTGAAAATTCCAAATTCATTATAGTCAAATTCGCGAAAAACTTTTGGGGGTAGCGCATCGGCTGCAGTTACCTTATAAAAAAAGCGTACAATGTACCTTCATTTTCATCTGGTTGAATTATAACACTTTTCCAAAAATTATGCAATTGATCCTCATCGAACGAATCGAGTAGGATAGAAAATAGTTCTGGAAAAACTGATGCGACAAATCGAAAGATGAGATGTTATTACATAAAAAAGAGTAATGACACTTTCAGAGATAAAAATTATTTACACCTGATTTTTTTAGGTTGAGTGTGAATAGTGAAATAAGAAACGGGTGAGAAATCAGTAAGTGAAACCTCAAAGTTATGTAGGAGAGTGGTTTTAAGGGCAAACTGGGCGGAGAAGGTACCGAATATTTTCTTTTAATACCCCCAACATGACCCAAGGACGACTGATACTCAGAGAGCACTGGAAATACGAAATCTGACAAACGTGCCAAGTTGACTGAAGTACCAAATTGCTTGCAGTTACCTTACTGTTATTTCCAAATATTTTGTTTTTAATGAAATAATTTTCTTCGCAGATTTCGAATCTGAGTCTGAACAACAGCACGACAGTACAGATTCCGAAGGAACTGACAGTGATGACTGATTTCAAATCTTTTGAAATCAAAATTCATTAGAATACTAATTTTTAGAACACCGTAAATAATAATAAATATCATATTTATTATCTAAGGTATCATATGAACATTTATGGTATACGTGATCATAAACGCTCATTTTACGCATCGATTTTCGTGCCTTAAATGCGATTTTACGCACCAGTGTTTTTGCCTAATTATTATAGCACTAGTGCGTAAAATTCGCGTTTGACCACTATGCCATAAAATATTGTATGCAACTCGTGAAATACGATTCCACGCACTCGTGTGACCATCTAGCCCTTGTCGCCGGCTTCACCGACGACTCGTGCCAGCTTGTCACACTGGTGCGTAAAATCGCATCCTAGGGGGTGCTGACTGGTGGGTGCTGACTCATGTACACCCTTTATACTACATCATATCCAAAAACTAGCCACAACTAAACCATGGAGTTATTTTTTTTCATTCTTATTTTATTTTCATTTTTTTCTTATTTTTTATTTAAAACATGGATTTTTTTTACCACCAGCTCTCGTACTATTCAGAGGGAAGCACGCGTGATTCTCCGGAAAGGCACGCCCTCCAGACAGTGGGGGGTTTTCAAGCGAAGCGAGTAGGAAAGTACCCTTCCTAGTTCTATTGAATCCCATTCGGGGCGTATCGGTGCAATCTATCGGCTGACGAGTGGCTTCTTGTAATAGGTTTGTTTTTGTGGCAAGTTTAATATTGCCGCACAATTCTTCCAACATCCGCCTCGATTCCCTCCGAGTAGAAGTCTTGTCTGAGGCATTCATATGTTTTTGCTCGTTCTTTGTGTCCAATGACCGGGGATCCGTGAAGGTCCTTGAACAAAGCTTCTCTTGATCCAGCATCCAAAACGGTTATCAGAACTCTACTGATGATTACTTCTATTGCTCTCCCCTTGAATGTATCTTTCAAGATACTGGGTACCGGGGGCAAATCGTTAATTCGGAGTGTCTGGGATAGTTTGGATAGTATCTAGTTACATCGTCAAACAAACATCCAGAAGAGATTCGATTCAATCAGCACGTATTTCTGCGTCGGCTCAAATGTGCAAACTTTCCTTCCGAGGCAGAGCAATGAAATATTTCTTGTTGTGAGGTTAGGACTTTTTGAAGGAAAAGTGAGATCGATAATGTTATTCACGAATAACCTACAATTGCCAAAAGTAGAAGACAGATATAGGCAAATTAAGGAATTTCACAAATTAGCAATTGGGGGTCACAAAGGCATGAGCAAAACTTATGCGAGAATACCGGCGGAATTCTATTGGCGAAATGTATACATGAATGTCGTAAGTTTTGCGCGCAGCTACCTCGAATATCAACCATTTTAAGTTAGTTCGGAACAAAAACATAGCTCCCATGCCCATAGATCCCATAACAGATACCCGAACTTATCCTTTTGAGGAACTATCAATGGATTGTTGCGGACCACTTAGAGAGATGAAAGCAGGGAATTCATACATTTTTACGATGCAGTGCAGTTTTGGCAGATACTGCATTTTAACGGCAGTCCGTCATGCAAACGCCCACAAGGTAGCTAAAGCTTTCATGGAGAAGGTAATTTGCAATTTCGGATAATGGAACGCATTTCGTGAATTATGTTTTAGAGGAACTCGCGAGAATGTTCAGAGTAGAGAGAATATACAACAACCGCGTATCACCCGCAAGCGAACGGAGGAATTAAGAGATTGAGAATATATTAAATGTAGTGAAGGGAAGATGACGTAAATCAGCGTGAGGATACTCCGATTGAAAAATAAGAAGTATCGGTGTTGAAATCGATTCACCTAGATGGATCACCATAGATTCACCTCTATTTATTCGCTTTACTACTAACATTGTCACGATCAAGTAAACCGGCGTCGAGGATGCTTCGCTTGGGAAAATAGAAAGTATCGGTGTTGAGAACGCTCCAACTCAGAAGTACTTGCGAACATTATGCATTTATCACTAACAATAAACTCGCGATCAAGTAAGCCAGCGTCATGGGCAACAGAGCGCATTGGAATTTGCATTGACAGCACGTCATGAAACGATGTAGGCAAGTGAATAACGAACAAAATTTTGATCCAATATCACATTCGAATATGAACGTAGAAATTCCGGTCTATAATAATAGTCGATTCGAGTTGTTTACGAACATGGACTCAGGTATCTGCCGTAAACGCGCGGACCGAAAGCGGTTGCTAACAGCCCAGGCCATATTGCCCAAAGAAACGAATCATTTAAACAGGCGGAATCACAGTGTAAGTGTCACTTTAGGTAAGAAAGACGTTTGTCCGGGTATAAGCAGCAACGGTCGAGATATCTAGAAGCCGGAATAGAAACAAACCTGCGGTAGTAGATCATGTCGATCGGCTTTCTTGAGTAATGGATGTTAGGCCAGAGCCATGCACTGGACGACGATCTGCAATGACGTGGGGAATACACACAACAAATGAGCCGACTTGCGGCAAGTGACTTGAAAAGTTCTCTACAGTGCTTAGTTTCGCATGAACATATCGTCGCCTCCGAGCAAAAAGAGGCCAACTCAGTGTCCCGTAGAAAGAGGGGCCAACTCGCTGACCAGGCAAAAAGGAGTCAACTCGCCGTCCGTGCAAAAAGGGGCCAACTCGCAGTCCGTGTAAAAGGGGCCAACTCGCCGTCCGTGCAATAAGGGCCAACTCGCCGTCCGTGCAAAAAGGAGCCAACTCAGGCGAGTTTTGAATTTCAAATAAAATTCAGTTCACGACTCTCTTGAGAAGTCTTATGCACGCTATGTGATAGCCGTAGTACGTCTCTTTCAATTAATAGGTGATTTTCACGTAATTTACATGTGATCTGAATGTAATATGTCAAGTTAACTATTTACATTAAACGGCTTTTGCCTCGATGGTTTCTTGTAGAAATTGGTATACATATGTTTTTGAGGTCGCTCATAATAAATCCGGCCTCAAATTCAAAAATTCAAAATAGAGCCTCCAAGATCACGACAAAAATTTTAAAAAAATTTAATTTTGTTGAAAATTGGTACACATGGGTTTCTGAGGTCGCTGATCACGAATCCGGCCTCATATTTTGAAAATTCAAATTAGAGCCTCTAAGATCACTTGACAAAAATTTGTAAAAAAATTGAATTTTGTTGAAAATTGGTATACATGGGTTTTCGAGGTCATTGATTACGAATCCGGCCTCAGATTTCGAATATTCAAATTAGATCAAGCCTCTAAGATCACCTGACAAAAATTTGAAAAAAAATTGAATTTCGTTGAAAATTGGTTATACATGGTTTTTGAGGTCGCTGATCACGAATTCGGCCTCGGATTTGTAAAATTCGAGTTAGAGCCTCTAAGATCACCTGACAAAAATTTGGAAAAAAACTGAATTTTGTTGGAGATTGGTATACATGGCTTGTTGAGGTTGCTGATTACGGATCCGGCCTCAGATATGAAGATTTCAAATTAGAGCCTCTAAGATTGGCGAACGAATATTTGGAAAGATAATGGATTATAATGAAAATTAGTAGCCATGGGTTGTTGAGGTTGCTGATTACGAATCCGGTCTTCGATTTAAAAAATTCGAATTAAAGCCTCTAAGATTGATGACCGAAAATTTGAAAAGATACTGGATTTTGATGAATTGGTATCCATGGGTTCTTTAGGGCGCTGATTACACATCAACTTTTAAATGGAAATAAGCCTAAACCTTCAACATCATCAATGGTAACAAAGAATCATCCATTTAGATGGTTTACTGAATAAAGAGGCATTTCTTCTACTCTGGTGTCAGCAAAAGTCGGTTGATTCCATGTAAAATAAACTCATGTTGGAAATGTAATAGGCATCGATCAGAATATGCAAAAATATTTGTGACAAGTATAATCTTCAATACTTGTACCAGAGGTTATGCTGTTACGCAAATAGAGTTTCACGTTTTTCACTCTAACCACTGTATAATAATTTTCTAGTTCTCATTTGTTCCGTTCTTTCAAAGGAACTTGCAGAACAAATATATATGAATATAATTATAATTGGGAATATACACAAATGCATGCATTAACTCCAAACGCGCAAAAACTAGAAGAAATGTAATCACACTTAAAACGGTTTTTCCTATGAAGTCGAATATGAGATAGCTTTTAATTTGGGTAACCTTCTAAAAAGATGTTTCCTCGTTACGGTCGACGATATTGAAGATTTAGGCTTATTTCAATCTGAAGCTTTTATGCGCAATCAGTGACCTTAAAAACCCATGTATACCAAGTTTCATTAGATTCCATTATCTTTCCCAAATTTTCGGACGTCAATCTTGCAGGCTAAATCTAATTTGAATTTTGAAAATCTGAGGCCGGATTCATAATCAGTGATCTTAGGAACTCATGTATACCAAGTTTTATTCAAATCCAGTATCTTTGAAAATTTTCATGTATACCAATTTTCAACGAAATTCAATTTTTTTCCAAATTTTTGTCAGGTGATCTTGGAGGCTTGATCTAATTTGGATTTTTGAAATCTGAGGCCGGATTCGTAATCAGTGACCTCGAAAACCCATGTATACCAATTTTCAACAAAATTCAAATTTTTCCGAATTTGTCAAGTGATCTTAGAGGCTCTAATTTGTATTTTCAAAATTTGAGGCCGGATTCGTGATCAGTGACCTCAGAGTCCCAATGCATACCAATCTTCAATAAAATTCAGTTGTTTTCCAAATTTTCGTCAGGTGATCTTAGAGGCTCTAATTTGAATTTTCAAAATTTGAGGCCGGATTCGTGATCAGAGACCTCAAAAACATACGTATACCAATTTCTACAACAAACCATCGAGGCTAAAACTGTTTGACGTCAATATTTAACTTAACATATCACATTCAGATGACGAACTACATATGTTAACTTAACATATCACATTCAGAACACGAAAAAACGCCGCAGAATAAAATTAAACCTGAAATAGAACTTTCTATAAAGTAAAATCTGAAACAGCTCTTTCTTTAAAACTCGATTCGAAAACGATCTTTCTATACCGCTCGATTTGAAATAGATCATTCTATACCAATGATTCGGAATAGATCTTTCTATACCACTCAATTCAAAATAGATCTATCTATACCGCTCGATTCGACATAGATCTATCTTTAGCACTTATTTGAAATCGTCATTTTCCCCCCAGACGACGATATGGGAAATACAATTACTCATGGAAGGGATCCTTCTTTCTTCCAGTCAACCGTATTAAGGGTTCGGGCTGATATCAATCCGAGGCCGGATTCGTAATTAGCGACCTCAAAAACCCATATGAATCAATTTTTATAAAAATCCAGTATATTTTCGAATTTTATGCCTGCAATCTTAAAGGCTCTAATTCAACATTTAAAAATCTAAGGCCGGATTCGTGATCAGCGAACTCAAAACCCATATATACCAATTTTTAACAAAATTCAATTTTTTCCAAATTTTTGTCAGCTGATCTTAGAGGCTCTAATTTGAATTTTCAGAATCTGACGCCGGATTCGTGATCAGCGACCTCAAAAACCCATGTATACCAATTTCCGACATAATTCCATTTTTTTCCAAATTTTCGTCAAGTGATCTTAGAGGCTCTAATTTGTATTTTCAACATTTAAGGCTGGATTCATGATCAGCGACCTCAAAAAGCCATGTATACCAATCTTCAACAAAATTCAGTTTTTTTTTCCAAATTTTCGTCAGGTGATCTTAGAGGATCTAATTTGAATTTTCAAAATCTGAGGCCGAATTCGTGATCAGCGACCTTGAAAACCCATGTATACCAATATTTTATGCACTTTTGTGCATGTTTGCGACAGTGAAAATAAAATCTCTTTTCTCTCTGATTCTGGATTGAAAAAAATGCTCTAAAATATCGCAATTTCTATTTTAATTCGTTATTTATTTATTGAAAATCAATTTTTCATTCTGTTTAATTACTGTTTCGTGTAGAGCATACCCGAAAATAGTAGGAATGACCATTTTGCAATAAACCTTCCATCTTATTCATCAGTTTATTCGAGCTTGAAAGTACAAATATAATTTCTGCAATTTGGGACTTGATGGGTTAATAATTAATTAATTAGGAACGTTTCTATGCAAAATGTGGAAAAAACATGCAAATCAACTCCGGCTTCTTTCTATAGCCACTAGGTGGCGAGAAGCTGTTTCACCTGTTCACGCGACTAAAATGGCGCGGTCTGGCCTATGAGTGTAAGGCAATGAGTGGTGAAGTCCTTGATTTTATTATAGAAAACTTTAAATTGGTCGTCCTATAGTGACTCCCGATATTATAGCGGTGTAATCGATTGCCTAAATAATTGAACTCGCTCACATTCTCCTAAGGAATTTTTCTTATCGGCTGAAATATGCCTCAATTTGAAGCTCCGACTTCTCTCTTTGGCCACTAGGTGGTGAACCGCTGAAATAGTGCGGTTTGGCCTATAAGTATAGGGCGAGCAAAATACCGATTCTTGATTTTCTTTAAAGGAACTCTAATTGGTTGTTCTCTTGTGACTCCTTACTCTAATATAATACTTTAACCCATTAACGACCAAACGCCTCGATTTTCTGTCAACTTTTCGACGCGATTATTTGGCATGTTATCGTCTTTGAAAGAATTCAGTTTCCACTTATTCTGGCGTAAAATTTTATGCTCTTTCAGAATCCGTGGTCAAAATTATGATTAGACTCCTAGGAAAAAAGATATGGCCGATTCAAACTCATAAAATGTGAAAATTTAAAAAAAAAAATTTTTCTCGATTTTTTTTCATAATGTTATCGCCAATCATTTGTGCTCTAATTATGGACAAAGGTGGACAAAATGCTTCAGGTTTAAGAGGAAATTCTTTTTATCGAAGTGAAATCACTTTTTTTTTACAAAATGGCGGCAATAACGTGAAAATTTCATAAAAAACATTGCTTATTTTTTTTCTCGAAAACTATGGACTTCATCAAAAAATTCAAAAGAACAAAAATGTCTTATAATTAGTCAAGGAATACTTCCAAATTTTTTCAAATGTTTTTGACACGTTTTGGAAAAATTTAATTCTCCGAATTTTCAAAAAAATCTAGATTGTCTCTAAAAATTCTACAAAAATTTGTGAGCGTTCCTTGACTAATTCTAAGACACTTTTGTTCTTATAAAATTTTTGATAAAATCTAGTTTGCCAACTGTTTTTTCATTTTTTTCTAGCTTTTTGAAAATTCTATTTTTTCCTATGAATCTCAAACTATGTATTTTTGTTATCTTTCTAATTTGGGCTTTTGTAAAAATATTTTTAAGTAATTTTTAATGATTGTTATCAAAACAAGTTTTACAATAATACAAAGTACATGTATTACAATATTTAGATGTTCTAATCGGACATTTTTCCGATGAGCAGTTTTTCTTAGGAGTGACATAAGAAACCTCGTGCGATTTTCTTCTATATCTTTTACCGTTTTCAAGATATCGTCTGGCGATACTCATTGCAAAATCTTTTGATCCCTTTTTTTCTCCTTCATTACATGAATTGTACAACACTAGTGCGTTTACAATCGCAGATTGTACGAGTCGTATAAATACTACCCACGTCCACTTTTTAGACCGTATACACGGCAGAAGATTGTTGCAATGATTGTCGTGCAAATCAACACCCCCCATAAACTTGTTGTAAGCATGAAAAGCATATGGAAAAAATATGACAGTTTTTGCTCTCTCCTCTGCGTTATATCTTTTAGATGGTGATTGGGGAGTTACACCAGCGGCAGTTGAAGCTATTGATACTTGCTTAGAGTCCTTGATAGAGATATAATTTATTCCACTGTTTTGGTCATGCTGTGCTATACAAGTACCTCTCGGAGCGTTCTTATCAATTATTTGTCTTACTTCTTTAGGTACACGATTTTCTCTTTATTGTACCTGTGGATCTTAGGCCTAGTTTTTGTAAATGTAATATAAGATCGAAAGAAGTAAAATAATTATCGAAATATAGATGATATTGAGGAATTTCTAAACCTGACGTTTTCTTGAAAAATGGATCCAATAAATTCATTACTACTCTTGAACCAAGAGCACATTTATTTAGAATATTCACACTTGAAGATTTGCCGCAGTACAAATCTAAATCTAATAAAAATCCATCTGATGTACAAAGCCCCCAAAACTTCAAACCAAATCGAATAGGCTTACCGCGAATAAATTGTTTTAGGGAAGTTCTGGCATATGATTTGGCCATCATTTCATCTATGGAAAGTGCTGTACTTATATATCCAAATTCTTGAATATTTTTTCTAAACTCATTCAACAGAACTCGGACTCTCCATGCTTTGTCACCAGAATTATTATCTTTAGCTTTAGAGTATTTTAGATGAGATTTGATTTCTTCAAAAGTGGATCGTGACATGGCTTGTTGAACTATATCACAAGATAATAATACATCAGATGACCAGTAATCTCGTTGGGATTTCCTACTATTGAAAGAAGATAGAATAATTATTCCCAAAAAAGTTTCTAGTTCCATTCTTGAAAGATCGTAGCCATTTTCATTCGTAGCTTCTGAAATGTAACTTTTCATATTATCTGAAAAGAATAGCTCAAATAATTCAACAGGACTAGATCCACAAATTTTGGTCTTCTGAATATTATTTAGCAATAATTCATTTTGAAGAATCGCATTATTTATTTTTTCACCGGTTACCCACTTATAAATGTGATCATTTTCTAGTTTACTTTGACTGTCTGAATAAGTTTTAGAAATAGTTCTGTATGAATACTGTGATACGATATTTTCAGTATTTTCATGATCAAACTGGTCCCCTTCGGATCCGGAATCAGAATCTCCAGAATCATCTGGATTTGGCAAATCAATAATTTCGTCGTAGTTATTATTAGAATCATCAAATTCGCGAAGGATCTGACTATTAGCAGAATTTCGTGCTCGTTTTGGAGGCATTTTACAAAATTAAAAATTAGAAAATTATTTTATTTTTACACTATTTTTTCAGTCAAAGACCAGAGAATAACAAACAAACTGTTTTTTTTTTACAAATTTAGCGTAAAATTAGAAAATGAAAAGGAAATAGCTTTTTTTCACAAAAATTTTATAATTCTTTCATGTTTTATTTATTACACTACAATTGAAGTCTGGAAACGAACACTTTTTGATAAAACTATAATTTTTTGTCTTTGTCCTGAAAGTCGTATGAGAAAAACTTAACGTAGCGAAATTTCTCTGGTGACTCGAATCAAGTATAAAGGTTCCACTCTTCATGAATGAAAAATTTGACATTCAACTATTCTTTTTCCCTAGATTTCATTTAGTCAGAAAAATTATGTGAAAACTAGATTTTATCAAAAATTTTATAAGAACAAAAGTGTCTTAGAATTAGTCAAGGAACGCTCACAAATTTTTGTAGAATTTTTTGAGACAATTTAGATTTTTTTTGAAAATTCGGAGAATTAAATTTTTCCAAAACGTGTCAAAAACATTTAAAAAAATTTGGGAGTATTTCTAGACTAATTATAAGACATTTTTGTTCTCTTGAATTTTTTGATTAAGTCCATAGTTTTCGAGAAAAAAAATAAGCAATGTTTTTTATAAAATTTTCACGTTATTGCCGCCATTTTGTAAAAAAAGCGATTTCACTTCGATAAAAAAAATTTCCTCTTAAACCTGAAGCATTTTGTCCACCTTTGTCCATAATTAGAGCACAAATGATTGGCGATAACATTATGAAAAAAAATCGAGAAAATTTTTTTTTTTTTAAATTTTCGCATTTTTTGAGTTTAAATCGGCCATATCTTTTTTTCTAGTAGTTTTATCATAATTTTGACCACGGATTCTGAAAGAGCATAAAATTTCACGCCAGAATAAGTGGAAACTGAATCCTTTCAAAGACGGTAACATGCCAAATAATCGCGTCGAAAAGTTGACAGAAAATCGAGGCGTTTGGTCGTTAATGGGTTAATTTAAGGAGTTATCGGCTTAAAAAGTCATCATACTCTTGGACCTACCTCATTAAATAGTTTGAAGACTGTTGATAGTGTAGTTTATCCAACATTCCAAGCTGCTTGGTGTGCATTAGGTCTTCTAGAGAATGATAATCCTTGGAAAGATACTCTCTCGGATGCTTCCATTTCTCAGACTCCAAATAGATTAAGAGATTTATTTGCCATGATTTTAGTCTTTTGCCATTCTTCTCAACCGGCTATTTTGTGGGAATCTTTTGAAAAAGATTTATGTGAAGATATCATGTACCAAGCTAGATGTTGCAGTAATGATGATAGGCTTCCTGATTCGGAAGACATTTTCAATAGAGGTCTCATCGAAATCGAAGACAAAGTTGTGAGTCTTGGTGAGAAATATCTGTGTGACTTTGCCAACACCAAAACGTGATGAACAAGGTAATGAAAACCTTTATGACACAATGTTCCGGATTTCTTATTATATTGATGAGCTTCGAGCAAACATTGATATTAACCTCCCTAGATTGGTACCAGATCAACGCCAAGCATATGATTCTGTAGTTCAGAATAGCAATAGTGAAATAAACCACATCTTTTTCTTAGATGCTCCTGGTGGGACAGGGAAAACGTTTTTCATTAAATCTCCTCGCTTGTGTTCGATCAACGGGTAACTTAGCTCTCCGTAAGAATGGTCCTCTTGGGAAAATTTTACACGATGCAAAACTTATTGTATGGGATGAATGCACAGTGACTCACCGAGCTCATATTGAAGCAATTTCCGTACTCTTAGAGATCTCAAGTCAGGTGATGCACGCGATTGATGCTCTGACTTCTGAAGTTTATCCAGAAATTGGTGATACTCTACAAAAATCAGTGGCTATGCGAAAGAGCTATTATTACATCCCTAACATTTCTGCGTTTGACATTAACACTGTTATTTTGGGCCATGTAGAAGGGGAAAACAAACAATACAAATCAATTGATACTGTAATAAATATTGATGATGCAGTTCACAATCCACAAGAATTTTTAAACTCACTCAATCCAGCTGGTTATTCTACCACATAATCTCCAGCTCGAAGTCGAAATTTCCATAATACTACTATGGAATCTAAACCCGCCAAAACTGTGTAATGGCACCCGTTCACAGATTGAAACGATGAGAAATAATGTAATGGAAGCCACTGTTCTCTCATGTCCGGCAGTGGGAAAAATTGTTATTATACCCCGCGTACCAACGATTCCTATGGATTTATTATTTGAATTTGAACAAATCCAGTTTTCAATTAAAGTTTCTTTCGCTATTACAATAAACAAGGCCAAGGTCAGACATTTAAATATGTCGGAATTGATTTACGCTCAGATTGTTTTTCACACGAGCAGCTGTATGTTTGACTTTCTAGGACGGGTAAATCGGAAAACCAATTCATCCCAGTGCCCAGTGGTAGAGAGGAAACTAAAAATATTGTTTATTCTGAAGTACTTTAGGGATTTGAAACTTTAAACACTTGAATAATACGTTTTTATTCCTATGCACACCCTTTATGAGAAAGGTTCGCTACTCTTCCGTCTGCAATATATTATCAAAGCAATATCGTTTCGTTTTAGTTGCATTTAGTATAATAAATTGCATATAAAGCTACATCAAATCTAGTTATACATTCCAGATGGATTCTGGCAATAGTGATACGAGAAAGCATTAAATGACAAGTATCTAATTAGTATGATAATCCTACTGCAGAATGAATACTTTTAAATGTACACTTAATTCTCGTAGCTGTTCAAATTTTAATTCAGAACAATTTGTTAAGATGGGAAAGTACTCAAATCACAAATTCACGTCAAGTATTTAACTCATATATTTTTTTAGAGGTATAGTACCAAAATTATATAAATGGTTTGAATAAGATGGAATACACCATAAGCAGATTTCTTTTTCATGATTAAAAATTTGAATGGCAAGATGTCTTTTTAATCTTTTTCTATTTCAATGCATCTAAGATAATAATTACAGAATATGAAGCCTTCTTTCTGCTTCATGTTTCTCTGTTACGGATTTCAAACTGATTAATTTCATATAAGGTCATATCAAGTATAGTTATATTCTTCAAAATAGCACGGGATCCCGCAATCAGTTTTAATCCCATGGTGATAGCGTAGGCATGGGCCGAAGCCACTTTTTCTCGGTTTTACTGAATTCCAATTGTTTATAGCGCGATTGCCAGAAAAATGAGCCTCAAATCAAAAAAATGTATTTCACGTTTTTTTCTTGGCTTTTTATGTACAATCGATTGACACCATTACTTTCTCGAATTTACGACTTTGGGTGCAATTTGTTTGAATAATTATTGTTTAAACAATGGAAATGAAGAGAGAAAAAACACGGGTATTTTTTTCAAAAAAGCACATGATCCAATAATTAGTTTTATGATATCTCCGCTGGTCTGGTCTGGCCATGGGCCTTAATGGGTTAATATGGTCAGAAAAATATGCCAGTACATCAGATAGCATAAGCAATTTTATTTTTCATAGTAAAAATTCACCTTCGAAAAAGATATACTTAACGACAAGTATATTCCTTAACCTGTGGTTCGTTGTTGTATGAATTTTGAATCGACTAAATGTTTTTAGGTAGAATTAATTATATTTTTTTTGTAAATTTTTTAAATATATAAATGCTTAAGTGACTAAATTTTTGTTTAGTGGGGAGAAAATTGCAAGATGTCTTTTAGTTCTTTTTCTATTTAGATACATTTAAAATAATAATTACAGAATATGATGCCTTCTTTCTGCTTCATGTTTCTTTGCTACAGATTTCAAACTGATTTATTTGATATACAGTAATATCAAGCGTTATCCAATTAGTATGGTTATCCAACAATAGAATGAATATTTTTCAAATTACACTTAATTCTTGTAGTTACTAATGTTAACCCATTAAGTCCCAGATTGCAGAAATTTTATTGGTACATTCGAGCTCAAATATTTTGATGAATAAGACGGGAGGTTTATTGCAAAATAGTCATTCCTACTATTTTCGGGTATGCTCTACACGATACAATAGTTAAAAAGACTGAAAAAATTTATTTTCAATAAATAATTAACAAATTAAAATAAAAAATGCGATTTTTTGGAGCACTTTTTTTTCAATCCAAAATCAGAGGGAGAAGGGATTTTATCTTTAATGTGGCAAATATGCACAAGAGTGCACAAAATATTTGAACTTTCCAAATTCGTTGAGTTTATTCGACTATGATTTTTTCCAGCGAAATGGCGGCCAAAAAACGGGAATCAATATTTTGGATTTCCATTTTATCAATATTTTAAAGCATTCATTTTCATATTCGATATATTCCTTTGAAATTCCGTATACAGGGGTTTTCAATGTCGCTGATAACGATTCTGACATCAAATTCTCAAAATTCTGGATCCAAAATGGCGGTTTCAAGATGGCGGCTGACGATTTTCCACATTTTTAGTCGGAGAATCGTGAAAATTTGGAATACTGGGTTTTCGGGGGCGCTGATGATAAATCTGACATCAAGTTTTCGAAATTCCGTATCCAAGATGGCGGCTCATGATTTTGTACATTTTTAGTCAGAGAATCGTAAAAATTTGGATTAATGGGTTCTTCGGGGCGCTGATGATAACTCTGACATCAGATTTTCGAAATTCCGTATCCAAGATGGCGGTTTCAAGATGGCGGCTCATGGTTTGTACATTTTTAGGCGGAGAATCGTGAAAATTTGGACTAATGGGTTCTTGGGGGCGCTGATGATAAATCTGACATCAGATTTTCGAAACTCTGTATTCAAGATGGCGGTTTCAAGATGGCGGCTCATGTTTTTGTACATGGACAATTTTCTATATTTTCCAAATCTCGTTATTTTCATCTTTTAGCCGTCGTTTTCATCCATGAACGACATCGACGAAATATAGATAAAATGATGATTCAAATTTTTTGTTTCCGATTTCAGTCACTATTATGCAAAAAAAGATCATAGATGGAAAAACTCAACAATCTATTTCAGCAGTAAATATTCAGAAACCCTTTTATTCACATTTCCACGAACCTCCAACTAAAAATATACAAAATCATGAGCCGCCATCTTGAAACCGCCATCTTGGATCCAGAATTTTGAGAATTTGAAGTCAGAATCGTTATCAGCGACATTAAAAACCCCTGTATACGGAATTTCAAAGGAATATATCGAATATGAAAATGAATGCTTTAAAATATTGATAATATGGAAATCCAAAATATTGATTCCCGTCTTTTGGCCGCCACTTTGCTGAAAAAAATCATAGTCGAAAAAGCTCAACGAATTTGGAAAGTTCAAATATTTTTTGCACTCTTGTGCATATTTTCGACGATAAAAATAAAATTCCTTCTTCTTCTGATTTTGGATTGAAAAAAAAAGTGTCCCAAAAAATCGCATTTTTTATTTTAATTTGTTAATTATTTATTGAAAATCAATTTTTTCAGTCTTTTTAACCATCGTATCGTGTAGAGCACACCCGAAAATAGTAGGAATGACTATTTTGCAATGAACCTTCCGTCTTATTCATCAAAATATTTGAACTCGAAAGTACCAATAAAATTTCTGCAATCTGGGACTTAATGGGTTGAGTAGATATAATTTAGTGTATAATACTAACAAAATCTTTAGCGTTTCTCTATCAATAACTATATATTATGTATAATATCTTTACTTGAAAAATTTTAATAATCTTATATCATAATAAGTAGAAATTTAATGTATTATAGATCACTATTATTACACACCTTAAAAATATTTAGTATCATAGCTTGCTATTAGTAAACGCCTTAAGCGTTTGAGGTTAGATCCACCTGAATAAAGCTTACTGATGAGTCCTATTAGGTGGATCTAGAACGAAACGCGTAGAAGTAGAATAATCGTTAAAATTAATAGATATCAATTTTTTATTACACAATCAAATAATACTCACACAGTTTAAAACACATTCAAACTGACACACACACAAAATATTATATAATAAACATTACTTTTGAGTTTTTTTTCACGTACATGTGTATGATGCACGTGTAAAATTAAATAACTGTATTATACAATTGTTTAATGTCATTCAAATTGATTATTATAATCGATTGTCAATACATTATCTTCCTAATTGCTGATAGATGCAATTATATGAACTAGGAAACGGATTACTACAAGGTTCAAGCCTGAGTGTCACAATTTTCCTGGCCGCAATAAATGATACCATCAGAAATGTTAAAACACCTGTCAGATGTTGCCTGTTTGCAGACGACCTAACAATATACTGCAGTGGAGGAAACCCAATCCTTACGCAAAAAATACTACAAAATGCACTCAATGAACTTCATAAATGGGTACTTAAAACAGGATTCAAATTCTCAATTAACAAAACTGAACTGTTAGTCTTCGCCAAAGGTAACAAAACACTTGAAATTGAATGAAAATTCTTGGACTAATCTTTGATCGTAAACTATCATGGAGACTTCATTTGACAGAATTAAAGAGTAAAACTAATCAAAGATTGAATATTATGAGAACAGTATCTGCAAAAAACTGGGGAGCAGACAAAACTGTCCTGCTAAACACCTTAAAGGCAATATCGTCTTATCTAAACTAGACTATGGAAGCATATTCTACGGATCATCTAAAAATGCCGAAATTCAAACATGATGCCATTAGAGTTCAGAAGAAAAAAACCCATGGCCAATTATGCAGCCAAACTAGCAGCAAATCAAGAAAACCCAATCTTCAATCTCATATTCACGAACGAATACCTAGCTAGCCAAATATATGAACACTCGCCAGAACCATATGTATACAGACTACAAAATCTCATGATAGATCTAAATACCTCAATACCAGATGTAATAATATTAAGCCCACAAACCCAGCCGATAGCGATACTCAACATAAGGACTGAAATAGATAAAACAATCAAAGGGCAATATAAAAATCAAATATACACATTCGGGTCCAAGACAAACAACAAAGTCCAGTTCAAAATAATTACGAGTACAAATAAAATCGTGGGAACCCTATCATCATCATTCTCTTCACTGGATGCAAAACTACTATCAATTTTGAAAGCATTAGAATATGTTGAGATTTTCCAAGAAAACCTTTTCACCATATTAACAGACATAGAAGAACTACCAAGTTTAATACGAGATCCCTACACCAAAAATTTTCAAATACATTATGTAATTTCGGGCAAGAACAAATACAAAAGATTGAAGAAAATGCGATTTTACAAAAAAACAGCAGCCCAAATGATCCACAATGTTATCGCACAGGCTTGGGAAGAAAAGTGGACTAATAGTAAGGAAACATTTCTGAAGAAAACACGAAAAGACACATTCTACGTTATACCAGTAAAAAAACTTTCGAGAAAAGATCAAGTGATAGTAACCAGATTGAGAATCAGCCACACAAAATTAACTCATGCTCACATCTTAGAAAAAACCCAGCCGGAGCAATGTGAAGAATGCCGAGAGAAAATCCCAGTGTGCCATATAATTAAGGAGTATAGAGAATACACACAACAGAGAGCAGCGAACAATATCCCCGAAGATATAGTCAAGATGCTCAGTGACAACGAGAACTTTCCAAACATCTTGTGTTTTATCAAACAAATAGGACTAAAGAACAAACTGTAATGTCAATATAATAAGATCACTGTGAAACTGTTATCAAAATAATGATACGTATATTGTTGTAATTATGAGATGTATATGGGCAACTCTCTGTGGGATCGAACATCAAAAAATTTGATTTGGCTCAAAATTTTTTTCTAAGTTCTAGGGCATCATATCGTATTCCCAGGATTTTTTCAGATTTTTCCAAGCACTTTAACCCTGTTTAATAAATAGGCAAAGTTGCTGATTTTGCTGTTTTTGCATTTTCAGAGGCATTTTCAACCTTAATTTACACCCTAAAAATGACCTCCGAGGCAAAAAATGAATGGAACACGTTTGTCTGCAAATTGTCTGAATTTTATAGAAAAATTATTTCCAAGGTCATTGGAGCACATTGAGTACTCCACATTACCAATCAGAGCCTCTATTTTTGAACCCTGGGTGTTCGCTCGTCAAGAGCCCCACCCCATGGGTACGGAAAGTTGTCCCAACTCATACCACATACAGCCTATATAGTGAAAAATGGGCCTGGGCTCCGGAATCTCCCAAAAAATAAATATATTAACTTGAATAGGGGTGAAAATAGGCTAGAATGACTATTCAAGGGGAGCCTTGTACCGCCAACACTTCCAAATTTTGCAAACACTTGTCTGTGGCATTATTACAATCATCCACTGTAAAAACTCACATCCTATCATGCTCATACATATCCTGAGTTATCAATATCATATTTGTATAGATCAAGCACTACTAATACTTGACGCCACCTAACTTTCAGTAGTTACATGTATTGATGGTCAATGAATTACGGAACGTGGTAGTGTTCCATGCGTCAAGCAGAAGACACCGCACTATATAATGTTTGATATTGCACGCTCGATTTTTATATTGGCATTAATTTAGCCAAAACGACATTTTTTGGACGCGAAACAGGATTTCATGATCATCTAGTATCCCAATTGAGAGATTGACAAAAAGAAATACCCAAAAACTCGTTTGCAATAATGAGTTTGGAGTACCGTGTCAAGCGATATACTACTTTTTTCTCCCGACCAGATTTTTGTTCAGATCATTTTTTCTTACGACCATGAAGTTAGCCGCGGTAACCTCATGAAGCAGCTATGTTCACGCATAGTAAGAGGTACACAAATGGTCCAGAACGCCAACGTAACAACGTTTACATGCTTGCTTCCCGCGTAGATTTGAAACCATGGGAAAATTTGTGAAAATAAATTGTTAATGTATAATTAGAAAGAATATGGGAAAACTATTAGTCGTGTCCCATAGGTTCCACGAAAAGTACTACAGATTTTTTCAAATTTATAGAAGATGAGATCATACATATCAGAATTTATCCCATGATTTTTTTTAATTGAATTGATTTTACGTGGGCAAATGGTGATTTAGGATACCAATGCACAGTGGGACGAAACGTAGGAAAAATAGTCAAAAATCTTCATACACCTGGTTTTTCGATGGAATTGATTGATTCTTCTTGGAAAAATAGTTAATATACCCAGGTTTGATAATCCGAGTCCCGGAGATATGCAGCATTGATGTTCAGTTACCTCACCTGAACGCGATGCTGAAGATTGATGGGTTCTCGAGTCACAACTATTTTCTCCTCACTTTTGGGAATTAGGAAAAATCTGAAAAAATTCGAGTAGGATGAAAAGTCGAGGAGTTTATGAGAAAAATTTGTTTTACCCGATTACGTTGATTATTCTAACCTCAAATTAGGTAACTTCGTTAGAAATTCTCAGAAAACACTCGTAATGAAAGTTGTTCATTTGAAAAAAATGTTCCCAAAATTTGGGACCGATTTATTTTTGGGTCCTATAAGGCCCAAAACACTTTGATTGATACGATTGATACATTTTTCAGTCCAAATTCGAAATCTATGTAAAATTTTATGAATGAATATTCAACCCCAAATTCGGGACTTACGTATTTTTTGGGTCTTATTAAGTCAAAGCTATGTGGAATGATATGAAAACTACATGCCTTATCCCAAATACGGAATCCAAAGAAAATTTCTGGTTCAAATATTAATCTATGAAATGGAAATTTTGGGCCTTATGTACACTTATGCTGTTATATGTAATGTTTTGCTTGCCTTATAAGATTCAAACAATGTTGAATGGCGTGAGAAACTCATTTTCTTCAAGATTTTTTTTATTTTTGCTTGTAGTGAATAAAATCCAAATCTATAGTTTGAAATCAATTTGTTTATCCGTATAATTTTACATAGATTTCGAGTTTGAGATGGAGGAGTTGTTCTTGCATTATTCAATTTTCCAACTGGCCGGAAGATTGGAGCCATGATGTAGATAAGCCGTGTATGACCTGAATCATTCCTGACTAGGGAGAATTCGAACTAATTATTATTTTTGCAAATTCCATCTGTTTAAATAATTTGCTTGAGCAAGTGATCACAAAATGGATTTGTTTTTGCAAAAAAATATCAAACTCACCAGATTTTGTCAGTTTTCCCACAAAAAGTGATACTTATCATCATTGACATTCGAGGCTTATTTTCTGCTGTGAAAACTCGGAATAAAAACTTCAAACATACCTATTCCTCTATCTTCGGGGATGCTCTTTTCATTGATGGAGTCAGAATTGCATTTGATCGACTCAAAAACCAATATGGTGAATATTAAATAATAAATTAACGAAATTCCGTGTTTGGGTTAATCGACGTACATTTTCCAAGGAAAACTAATCAACACCAAATTTGGGTAGTTTTCAGCAAGATTCGATAATTTTATCTGGTAATGAATTTTACAAGAGTAATTCCGAAGTCATTAAAAGTTGGTGACGGTAAAATTGTTATAAACTAGTATACCCTATTAAATCCCAAGATGAATAGAGAGAATAGAGTGTCAAAATCACGAGTCGATTTATATCGCGAACAAAAGGAACTATTTCTCTGTTTTTATCGTTATCCTGATTCAGGTGTCAAGTAATTTTACTGCAGAACTATCCTCAAATTAAGTTTTTCCGATGCGTTTTCCGCAATTAAAATAATATTCATTTTGTCATTAATTAATATGGCTTAAAAAGAAAATTCAAGGAATATCCAACAATTTTCATGATTTTCCGATACACAGTTTCCACTGTATTTTCAAATCCTTCGATTTTCGAGAGTTGCTAGGGTCAAATATAAACAATGTACCAACGAAACTGTCAGATCATATAGGTGCTGGTAGGCACTGCTTTTCGTGTGAAAGATTTTGTGCGATGGAGCCGAACTCAGATGAAAATCATATTTTTACTGTCAAAGTAAACGAATTGTGTTTCAAGTTGATCAAAAATAGTCGCATTGATCTGTCCAAAAAGAAAGATGTTGTGGACTACGTCATTAAGGAGTTAAGTTTGAATGTAAGTATGTGGAGTGTAATCAATTTTAAATTGTCGAGTTGTTTTTTTAATCAAATTTCACGGGAATGGAGAAAGCTTCCTAAGAATGGTCGAAATTTTGAAAGATTCTCCAAAATCAACAAAGATTGGTTAGAGCAAAATATTTCGATTAACCTCAAAAAATCTGATCTAATGCAAAACAACAAAACTTCAGGTAATCATCTTATATCATTCTTTCGTTGTGAAAAAGAACCGGACAATAAACACTTACATAATCATCGAATTACCTACACGCATCCGCACATTGATGAAGTACAGATTCAGACCCGAAATCGTTGACGACCAATCAAATTTGGTATAACACATTGGTTTTGGGCTCATTCAATAGATTTTACCTTAAACATGGAATCCCAAGAGTATTTTTTTTTTCATAAAATTGACGTGCGATATAAATAAACGATAAAAACATGCAAAATTCGGTGATTTATTTCGTTTTCCTCAATTACCTAGAGAACTTCGCACTGAATACGATCAATTCTTTCATATTTTTTGGTAGATCTTTTAATACTCTTCAAATTAGAATTTGACTATGATTAACTTGAAATTTTGAAATTCTGCGAACAGTATCTTGAAGGTTAATTCAATACCTATCAGAAACCATCTCTTTATTTATTACCCGACCACTTGAACCTATTGAAAATATCAGTTTAGAAAGAAACAAAAGGGCCAGATAGGTTACACGTGCAATCAATTTGGCACGATTTCATAATCACTTGTTACAGGGACGATCAAATTGGGATTGGAATAAACTCTGAATTATGTTTTCACTGATATTTCTTCAAAACTTTTGACATTCAGCTCAAAAACATATTGAGATGGATTGAATCTCTCAAAATAGACAATAATTCTACGATTACTATGTAAAAACCGCTGCCAAGTGCCTCAGCAGTATGCTTTCTCAAAGTATTGCAATTGAACCTCAATTTGCATTAATCACCACTCTGTGAGAAAGCAAAATGAACCTCTAACTTATTTCCTCCACTCCATAGTAACGGTTGCTATGGTAAATATCCGAGCTTCGGTGTTCTTACTTCTTAGTCGTCAACAGTTCCGAAAATGGACCTCTAACTGACTTTTCCCACTCCATAGTAACGGTTGCTAAGGACGTAAACAACGGTTGCTATGGTAAATGTCGGAGCTTCGACGTTATTACTTCTTAGTCATCAACAGTTCCGAAAATTGACCTCCAACTGACTTTTCCCACTCCATAGTAACGGTTGCTAAGGACGTAAACAATGGTTGCTATGGTAAATGTCGGAGCTTCGATGTTCTTACTTCTTAGTCATCAACAGTTCCAAAAATGAACCTCCAACTGACTTTTCCCATTCCCTAGTTACGGTTGCAAGCGATATAAACACCGGTTGCTAGAGACATCAACAATGGTTTATACGGGAAAGGTCTCTTTGATTGTTATAGAATCCCATAAATATACAAACCCAAATGATCATTTATCATGAATTATATGGGAACTTATCGAAAACACGCTAGCAACGGTTGCCATGGAATCAAACAACGGATGTTGCTGAACACCGAACTCGGTTCACATCTGCCGGAGACCGACCTGTGTGCAAAATTTCAGGACGATCGGACCATTCCTTCGAAAATTAACGTACGACAAAAAAAGTCAGTCTGAAGCTGAATTTTGTATCTCCATAGCAACGGTTGCTAGGAGAATAAACAATGGTTGTTCCAAAATGAATGTCTTATCGATTCTCATCGATCGTCGTCGAAAGAATTGGAGACCCATCGTGCATTGATGATGATTTTCGAAGCTTTTATCAAAAACACGTTAGCAACGGTTGCTAGAGAAATAAACAACGAAATTGGCTGAAAATTGAACTCGACCGAGATTTTGCGGCGACTAACCTGTGTGCAAAATTTCAGGACGATCGGACAATTCCTTCGAGAGTTATCGTACGACAAAAAAGTGCACGTACGTACATACGTACGTACGTACGTACATACGTACGTACGTACGTACATACATACAGACATTTTCGGATTTCCATGTTTTTCGACCCGTAGATTACGAAAATCGATTTCCCGAAGTCCGATTCGGTGGGTCGATTTTTACCCCGTTACAAAGCTTTCTCTTTGAGAAAGCAAAAAAGACCAGTTCCTACTACTAGAAGAATTATCATTTATGATAGGAATAATGATTCATAATTTTGAATTTCTGCTCTTCAGCTCGCTCGAAATTCAATCGTATTGCCAGTGAAAAAATAGGTCAAGAAAAACTAATGTGATGAGATTAAACTAAAAAGATGAGCTTTTTTGCCTGAAATGGAGTAGCTACATTTGAATAAAAAAAATTAATATATTATTGTGGTAAAGGAAAGTTACAGTGAGTCAATAACAATCACAGAATAAAATAGATAATGATTCAACGGTGATCAACTTCAAAGTGTTTTAAAAACGGCTTTTTGGAGTGAAAAATGACCGGTACTCTAACGCCTAGGATCAATCATCTTGTTTTAATATTAAAAGGTGACCCTAGCACCTCTATGCGTCACTAGAGCGGTTAAAACACTGGAAATAACAAATATAAAAAATCATGCCAAATAAGTCTCACTTATTTTTGATGCGAAAAGGAACATTTTGAGTAGGATAGAAAAAAGTTTTGGAAAAACTGATGTGACCAATCGAAAGATGAAATGTTTTTACATAAAGATGAGTAATGTCACTTTGGGATAAGATAATTATTTACACCTGTTTTTTAGATTGAGTAAGAATATTGAACTAAAAAAGGAAAGAAAATCGTTCAGTGAAACTTCAAACTGTTGTAAAAGAGTGGTTTTAAGAGCTAAATCGCCAGGAAATGGACTAAAAATTTTATTCTAATGTTCCGAACATAACCCGAGGGTGACTGATGCTCAGAGAGCACCGGAATCACGGAATCGGACAAACGTGCCAAATTGGCTGCAGTGTCAAATTGTCTGCAGTTACCTTACTTGGGATTTCATGTTGATGGTATAACCTGTGTATCAATGGCAACATAGTAACGGGTCAGAATTGCACGTTATTATTTTCAAGTTCTTTTCTCCTTCCAATGGTGGTCAATATGAGTAGATAGAATTGTTTCCAAGAAGTGCAGTACGACCCAGACAACAAATTCTATCAATGGCAGTCGTTACCAAGAAGCGCACTGCGACCCAGTCTCAGACTTGAATGAATATAATGAGTTTTGGTTATTGAGAATGATACTCCAAAAGCGCACTGCAGTCAGAGCTATCAATCTCGGTTAATGGAGTAGGAATCCCACGATGCGATTATCGAAAAGTACAATACAGTTCAATCTCTCACAGTCATTGGTCCGTATGATAATGAGCATATATCGATGCTATGAGTAGATCTCCGTAATCTTCCAAGAAGCGCACTGCAACCCAGACAGATACTTTGAATCTATGATATCTTTACCAAGAAGCGCAATGCGACCCGGTCTCAAATTAGATGAATGTTTGAAATGTGTGATGGTTTGTGTAATATTGGATTGTCTTAATTTTATGTATAGAAAATTAAGATGGAATTCAAATATTAAGATTTTTGTGAGTTTACTTTAAAACTTGTTCAAGAGAGAATTTATAAGTATAATAAATCTCTGAGTTGCTTGGTATTGTCACGTGGCATACATACTTGATTATATTATCATTGACAATCGATGCAGTCAGAAGCATCGCGACATTCACGTGGACAGAACCAGAAAAGTATCACATTACTAAAAATACTCGCGGTAACGGAAACGCCGCAGACAATGACGCACGAGGAGCGACGAGGACGAGTCCCCACTTTTCGAATCCTTAGGGGATGAATACCTCCCACTACCGCAGGAACAGACTCACCCCCACGACAACATAAATAGGAGCGACTTGAGGCGCTCGGGAGCTAACTCAAATCAACCACGTAACGGACAGTTCACCACTTACGCGACCTCGCGGTATAACTCAAGTACATCTATCTGAATGGTCACACAAGGCTCTTTCGGTATTTGGAATCTAATAAACGTATTCTTAGTTAACCTGAACAATCACTGTTGTGTTAATTCGACCACTCAAACTCACGTACCCTTTCCGAACAAAGGTACGCACGGCTGCCGCCGAGATACCGAATCAATCCCCAATAAGTGAATCGAACTTATAAGGCTACTACCTATAGCCACGTAACAAATGGTGTCAGAAGTGGGATATTCGGTTTCGTGAAAGATAATTGAAATCGTGAGTAAACTTGTGGTTGAGATCCAAGCCGGAAATTTTTTTTGGAAAATTGTGACGACCAAAGAAGCCGACGATCACTTGCATCAAGTTACCAGCACTTAAGGAACTACCAGAAGCAGCTCATACCAGTCCGTCGGTAGCAGCTCAATCAGCAAGGATCCATCCCTGACAGAAAGCTGCGGGAAGACGACTACGACCAATCGAGAACAAGGATGCTAGTGGCTGAGAAGATTATATTCGCCCTGGTCTTCGTTTGTTGGTAAGTAAAAATTTAGTATACCGTAGGGTTCGCGTACGAGTGGAATCAAAATTTTCTCAATTAACCCGATATACATATATTTATAAAAAAATCATTAATCCATAAACATTGGAATATTACGGGAATAAATCATAAAATACTGAGCGCGGTGTCATTAATCGTTTAATTCAGTGAAGCTATTTAATAGTGAAGAGGCATTTTTCTTTAGAACTTCAAAATTGTAGAGTAAAATGGCTGAGAAAACTAATAATCAGTTCACTGAAGATGTTGTTGGGTTAAATGAGGAACAAGGTAGAATCGAAGGATTGCCAACAGTCATAGTTCAACCGTCTAATGTTAGCGATGGTGGGGAATCATCGAACGATGAGTCTGGGGAATCTGAAGCAAGAGCACCGACAGGTACAAGAAGGAAACGCGTTAATCTCGGATCCCGGCATGGGGGACAAATACATGCATTAGTTGGAGAGGGCAATGAGGAAGAATTTGTCGCGAAATTAAAAGATGCTTTGAGAAATGACAGAGGAATGGGCATAGTAGATTGTCTCAGTGGGCAAGAGTATTTCGGGAATAAATATAATTCAGCCTTATTTTTCGCGGTATCAGATAAAATCCAACGAGAGAACATCTTTTGATTGCGATAGAAGGAATAGACCATTTATTAGCATACGAAGAAGAACAGTTCGAAGGGTACGATATTAAAAAAGTTAAAATAGCAAGGAGTACGCTAGAAGAAATATTTCAAAAATTATACATGGACTATAGGAATCAATCAATCCAGAATTTGGCAGATTCATCGATGTCAAGTAAATTAGATACTCCGCGTTACTCTCATTTACATCGTTACTCACTAGAATTCCCCAATCCGAATAGTCAATCTAATGTTAAAGAATTCGAAAAAATAAGTCAAAACAATAATTCCGTTCAAGGCAGAAAGAGTGGAAACGAAATGGAGAAAAGATCAGATGGTAAGGAGGTGCGTAGGGAACAAGTCCAATTCAACCTAAATAATAAAATATTTGACCACAATGCACACAAAGACTCGCGAGAACACACAATACAGGACCTGTACGAACGATACGAACAAGATGGGCCCAACTCTAAGCTAGTCCCAAGCGTAATAGCTTATCGACAGCTTGAATTATTAGAGAGAAACAATAAAATGCACGACGATAGAGCAATGGGTTTTAGGCAACAGGAGGATACGAGATATAAAACACAAAACGAATTAAATTGGCCGACAAGAGAACAAGAATTCCGGGGAAATAGTGTTACCATAAAGCCAAAATACGAAACCCTAATTCATAACCCGAGGATTGAGAACTCAGAACAAGTAAGATTAATTAATCATCGCACAGCTCGGGGACTATCCATAGAGACATTAAATTACCAGATTAACGAAATACAGGCAGAATTAATGAGGATGAAATCTCAACAAAATCGTAGCTTAAATATGGGAAGAGATGATACATCAATGAAGTTGAGCGAGTTAAAAAAATTAATTAGGGAAACGCAGTCGAGATTGAATGACTTCCAACCGAACCAAAATATATATAATAAAGAGGACGATGATGAACCGGTTGTCTCCACACCACGAGAAGAATATGTTTGGAATGGAAATATATATAATCAAGCAAATCAGCGTCAAGTTCAGAATCAGGGAGTGATTAGAATTCGGCAAACGCGAGCAAGTAATTATAATAACGACATTCCTACTCAACCAAGATTTAGACTCACGTTGAGTCAAGCCTTGAATACGATTCCCAACTACACCGGTAGCCAAGACATGCTACCTGTCTTCAGCAGAGCTCTCCGCGATATAGTGCAGGAATTCGGGCCGGAGTCAGAGAAATGGGTCCTCCATTCTCTCGCAAATAAGCTGAAAGGACCAGTGGGGGTCGGTTACATTCCGCGTTTAACACAGTATAGCACCATCGAGGAATTAATTAACGATTTATCCACACAGTACAGTGGCACAGGGGGATCGGATTACGCGCTATCAGAATTAAAAATTGTGAAACAAAATGTAGGCGAGAAAGCCGTAGATTTCGGGTTGCGCGTACAGATACTTCATAATCGGCTATTAAATATTTACGATAACGACCACGAATTATTTCCATATCAACGAATAACATATAAGCAGAATGCTGATAAAGAGGCCTTGGAACAATTCTTATTCGGATTGAATGGAGAACTCCAACATCAGGTGCGATCACGGTGCCCGCGCACTTTGAAAGACGCAATCGCGGAAGCAGCGACATTTGAGAACCGCACTAGCGCGCGTCGAATGATTGACCAAGGTGGCAATTTGGAGGATATGCCGGCCTGGGCAAGGGAATTAAAAAGAGCGTTGGAAAGCCGCGATAATATTTCACACTCGAGTAACATAATGCGAATAGCTACAACGGATATAACCTGCAATTATTGCCAAATAAAAGGACATATTGAGAGGAATTGCCAAAAGAAACGCTACGACACAAAACAGTGTGTATTTTGTAAAAAGCCAGGTCATTTATTCTCCGAGTGCTATGCTTTAGAGCGACAAATTTTGAGTGGTGAGTTCAATAAAAGTAATTCAATGAATTCAACAGAAGTAAGAGCAAGTCAGCCGGTGGCGCAGCCGATCGTGTACGTACAACAGCCGGTGTCATACACGGAATCTCAGGTTACGGGAGCGTCGGGATCGCATGACACAGACACCAAACAGACTAGCAACGAGAGAGATAATAATCGTTCTGATAGAAACGATAATAATAACTACCGCAACAGAGAAAGAAATCGGAATAATAACAATTACCGTAGAAATAATCAAAATTACCGGAATAATAGAAACATCGGTAACAATTATCAAAATCGAGGTGGAGATAATTACCAGGGAAATAATGGAAATAACGACAACTATGAAAATAATGGAAATAATAATGGAGGTAACAGGCACGACAACCGTAATGACGATTGGAACCCACAAAATCAGAACGCTAATAACAACCAAGGACTTTCGAACAGTGAGCATTTAAACTACCAAGATGCTCGGCGTCAAAATTAGGTGCCGAGCAGATTATGGAACAGCCACTTAAACGCCACACAATAAGATTGGCATGTATGTACATTTGGTCGTCAACCCCCGATAGTGAAATTAGACGGTATGAAATTGAAGGATAGATCAGGAAAATTTTTTGTAGATACGGGAACCGATGTAACGCTGGTTAAGCTAACTAGGAGACCACTTGGGATGTGGGTCACCAATCTTGACCAAAATTTTTTTGGTGTTTACTTGTGGCACGAATAGAGTGTATCCAAAGTTTTAGGGTCCAACGCTCCCAAACTTCCAAGATATTAATTTATGTATTTTAGTTAAAAACGCTGGTCTCGTCCCAAATGACAATATGTCATCTGAGACGTATTTTCCTCACTGCACTACACTTTCATTGTTCTCACTGAACACTACATCACATTTTATCCTCAAAAACATATAAAAGAAGTAAATAACGTGTATACTCAACAAATCTGACTTCCATGTCTTACTCACATAGAGTGATACATGAAATATGTGAAAAAAATCAACGCTAATCAACTTTTCATGCTGTGCTTGGATACTGAAGCAATAACAACATGTATATAAGCACAAAGACCACAAATGTAGTATCATAAGACAACAATTCAGTGTCAGACTTGATTTTTATTCATGGTAAGTTCAATTCTGAACATGTGCCGACCAATATCATACTATAACACACACATATTGTTATTGCTCCAGTATCCAAGCCCAGAGTGAAAAGTCGATTAGCGTTGATTTTTTCATATATTCCATGTTTTACTCTATGTGAGTAAGACATGGAAGTCAAATTTGTTGAGTATACACGTTATTCACTCCTTTTATATGTTTTTGAGGATAAAATGTGATGTAGTGTTCAGTGAGAACAATGAAAGTGCAGTGCAGTGAGGAAAATACGTCTCAGATGACATATTGTCATTTGGGACGAGACCAGCGTTTTTAACTAAAATACATAAATTAATATCTTGGAAGTTTGGGAGCGTTGGACCCTAAAACTTTGGATACACTCTATTCGTGCCACAAGTAAACACCAAAAAAATTTTGGTCAAGATTGGTGACCCACATCCCAAGTGGTCTCCTAGTAAGTAAGATAGACCCAGAGTTTTTGATTGATACGGGGAATAAGATAATACTAAATGGTGGAGATAATAATAACAGGTGGAGAAATAATGTCAAATGGAGCTATCACTACTAATCTGAATGGATTAGAATGTATTATGCAGGCGGTCAACGATGATTTTCCTATTGATACTGATAGAATAATAGGTTGGGATTTTATAACCCAACATGCGGGGAAGATCGATTCGGTGAATAAACAACTGGAGTTCGGAGAATTGAAAATTCCTTTTATAGAAGAAGAAATGTTCATTATACCGCCAAGGACTAGGCAAGTTATATATGCCAACGTAAAAGGGGAAGCCGATGTAGGTTTTGTTGCATTGAGGGAACTACAACCGGGAGTTCACTTTGGTAATTTTTTGTCGCAAAATGAAAACTGGAAAGCGTATGCCATGTGTGTGAACATAAATGATGAAGAAGTTAGGGTAAAGGTACCCGATGTTGTTCTTGTGCCATGCGAGGCCATAAAAGTGAATAACGATATAATAAATTGCGAATTAGATAATGTTGAAGAGAAGGAGGAAGTAGCACACGTAAACATTTTTAAAGTCTCAAGTGACGAGACCAAAAGCAGGGCAG